>CM073437.1:26250000-27500000 GCA_037074515.1 Mimosa bimucronata | reverse complement strand
TATTTGAATTTCGAGTTTCATCATATTCCCTGCATTTATTTTTTAAAAATGTATCTCGTTTAATTTAAGTTTACATACACAATTTAGGAAAGCTGCTATTCTTTTAGTTCTAATTATAATATAATAAAACTTAAGTCCATCTATATATATATCTATAAGATCCAATTCTCCAATCAAATATTTTTATGTGTAATTTTTTATTATTTATAATAGTTCAACAGAATTTTGAAATTTTATCAATGTAAATTTATATTATTAAGAAAATTTTATTCAACAATATTTCTATTTGTGCCTTTTTACAGAAAATACTTTATTTTTTATTTATGTACTGAAGTAGAGAGCTCACAACATACTTCAGATATTTTTTCCTGATCCATCATTATTTTAGCACAAATGATAATATAACAGCACATATTATTTAAAATTTAAACAGTGGGAAAATTTGGGATCAAGCAGTTCAAGTAATTATCCTGACATTCCTTGATACCTTTGTTTTGATATTATGAAAATAATATAAATTAAGAAAAAACCATATCTAACTCCATTTTCACACACATATTTATTTTCATCAAGTCGTAAAGCGCATATCAGAATACAATTCAACACTGAACTCTTACATCATTGGTGTTTCGACCCGGGTGCTCCTCTAGGGACCTTGCAACTTCAACTTTTAGCTTTGAGGGATGCTCTACTTTTTGTGGTTAATCAATAAACAATTTGTCATGCTTTATCTTTTCCTCTATTTTTACAACTTCCTTGTTTTTCTCATGTTAAAATATTTCAGCAAGACATTACGGTTCCCTGGCAGTTCAATTTCCTTATTCGGGAAATAGGTACCATGCTTGCTACTTTCCCATGTTATTACTATATACATTAAATGCATAATTCCTTTTTCATCAAAAAAAAAATTATATGAGAAACATGTGTCGTCGGCTAGCACTAGCTAGTAAAAATTAAAAATAATTCCAAGGCTTTAAGTTTTAGATTAATTAGTTTAAAGCGCTGTCTTTTTTAGGCATAAACAAGTTTCCATGTAAGGACAACCACAACAACCACTGAGGCATGCATAAACACTAACCAAATCTGATAATTAATTATACATATGTTGCTTCAAAGGAACGATAATTAAAGTGATTAGTAGCTTAATTAAGCAATGACTTGTCTCTTCCTCATCCCTTCATCTAATTTCATTCTCTCTAACTTTCTTGTATGTTAGTCAAAAAGTTGCCTATCCTTTAAACTCATGCGTATTCGCTCTCAGTATTTGTTGTTTATTTGAATCCACATCGCATTATGAGACTCATACTTCATCTCCTTCAAGTCACGTCAATAAATACATATATATAACCAGAACAACAGTATTATCTCACTCCCTGAAATCAGCTACATGAATTACACGTTATTGTGTTCTATCAACACAATCAAATTTTCATATTTATCTTTAACCAAAAGTTTCGTTTGATGATTTTATTAAGTGTTCTCTTTAATTTTTCTTTACTTATTTTCATAGAACACCTAAAATCATATCAAACAAACAAGTAAGGACTTAATGAAGATCCATGATGTAGGCGGTAAAACAATCTCTATATAAAAGTCACATCAATATACACACACCATATATAACAAGAAGAAAATGAATTTTATTGAGTTTTATTAACAACCGAAATCTCTGAAAACATTGTTGATTAAAAGATCTTGTTCAGTAACCTCATCAAATGATGTCTTCTATATTCCTGAAGACAATTAAAGTAATGTCATGAAAATATGAAACAAGCAAATATAAATCATTTAACCATGCATTGTGAACTTTTTCTCTCAAAATTTATGTTTATAAATATTTATAAATGTACGCTTTTGGCTTTAACCTTGACTTGAGCTAAATGAACTATATATATATTGGTTAGTATACATGTATCATTTTATTGAAGGCACTCATGTTTAAGGTATTGACCCGTAATAAATGTAGACATCTTTATGGATTCAAACGTGTTTTTATATAAAAATTTTAGGCAATGGTTCAAACTTAACTCAAGTCAAAAGACAATATAATTGAGAGACTCTTTTTAGGTAATACCAATGTCAAGTGGAACAACATTTTATATCAACAAGCAAACTTAGGCATCCCTGCTATATGGTGTCTCTCCAAATGCTGCAAGGAGAAAGCGAGCCTCCTCCCTTATGGACTAGCTTATTCATGAGTAGAGTTGGGTAAAAGGCTGGCCATTCATGAGCCTTTTTAGGATCGAGTTCAAAAAATTGATCATTTTATAAAACATGGTCCTTGAATGCTCGGGTTTGGGCCTAAAAAGGCTCGTCCTTCTAACAAAAAAATATTTTCTCCTTTTTAAAGAAGAAATAAAGTTAAATAACCAATTTTTTTAATTTAAGACATAAATATTAACAAAATTAAAAAAACAGCACATAAAGCACCAATTCAGTCCACAATTAAATGATAATTATAATATTATCTTATTAAATGTATACATAGTGTATACAAATATTAACGTATATAACATAAATCAAATCATTAACTAAAATTTAAATGAATGAAGTATTGTTTAAAACCAAATTAGTCAAATCATTTTATAAAATTGAATCTTAGAAAAAGCTATAAGTAACTAAAATTTGCAACAGCATTAACCATTAATGTAAAAAATTGATAATATTAACATTATATAAACACTTTTAAATAAAGAATAAAAAGGCCTAATCCGGCAGGCCCTTTTAAGTCTGTTTCTAATTTTAAGACTAAAACTTTAAATCCAGTCCTAATATTTTTCTGATTTAAACAGGCCGGCCTAACAGGCTCAGCCTGATTTCCTAGCTTAGCACGAAGGGCTAACTTCTTTTATTTGATTCAACCTGTTTTTAGGCAAAAGAATTTTATTACAAGAGACCACCAGATGCTTATACTTAGAACCCAGTAAGAACACTAAGGTGGGCCATATCCTTGACTGGCCCAACAAATTGACAAATTGGGTTCTACGCGCCATACTGAAGCCTAGAACAATTGTAATATTTTATATACGTAATTATCAACAACAATAAATTCCTGTACGTTTGGTTTTGGGAAAAAGATAATTTGATTCAACAAATTTCAAAAAGTTATCAAAGATCTTCTTATTTGTTACCAGAATTGTATAAAGAAATACCAAATTCTTATAAGAGAATACCAACTTCAACTAAAAGGATTACCAACATGCTCTAATATATTGGTATTCCCTTATACCATTCTACTAATGAAAAGGAAGAGTTCGGTATTCCCTTATATCATTATGGTAATTAAGAATTTGGTATTCCCTTATACCATTATGATAACAAAGAGGAAAATCTTTGAGAGCTTTTTAGACTTTTCCTTTTAATTTTGCATTGGACACTTCAATCAATTGTACCGATCTGTCCTTTTTGAAATTCGGTGTCTTAAATTGTTCTTTTGATAATTGGGGAGTATTTCTTTTTCTTTTTCCCAATGAAAAAGCTATCTCATTTGCAGAAAATTATTAATAGTTCTTTTTCAATAATGACACATGCCTTCCACAGGGTAATATTTTATGTTGATTTTAATTTGGACACTATCTCCGCCAAATTCATTTCATGTGGTAGTGTTTGTTTCAGCATGACTCAACAACACTTCAAAGCTTATTTTCACATCGACCCTTCAAACATCTTTTTCAATCGTCGAAGTGTCAGATAATGAGAGAATAATATCATTCTTTTTTTTTTTCGATACAAAGAATAATATCATTCTAATAAATAATTAAGTGGCCTTTTTAATAGTAAAATCCCCTGTATCCACATTTTTTTTTTAAAATAAAGGAGCATTTTAAGCATATGAAGCTGAGAATTTTACAGAAATCTTCAATATCACCTCATAATACATCATTTCTCCAAACTTCTTAGTGTAAGGACACTAAAGATCAGATGGTATTGTTCATCAATTCTCTTAAATTGTTCATAGTTATCAAACCAGAGTCCTTAGAAAAGTCCTTAAAATCCTCTTTTATTCATAACCACAATAAGCCATTACATATCAATACAGACAAAGCATCACAGAAACAGAAGGACAATTTACAGGTAGGCAAAATACATCAAAGAGCAGTAAGTAATACGATACAACAATATTGTGGTTAGTTAAGTGAAAGAACTCAAGAGGACGATGATGCTGGTGTGAACTGGAAAGAGGCATAAGAGAGAGTGCCCATATTAATTCCACTATGGATGAGTTTGGTTTCAGCATTTTCACCAGCTGCCCCTAATGCAACATGAAGTGGGTAAAAGTGATCTGGCCATGGATGAGCCATTCTTGCATGTGGTGCCTTCTCTTCATAATGATTCACATCTTCATATCTACAACAAATATTAATATCGATCAACGAGAACTTCAAGCTTTGTGATAATATCTTAGTGATCAAAACATTTTAAAATATGACAAAAACTGGAATTTAATTTTATAGCTCAGCTTTCCATTTATCATATATGAAGCACTATAAATGAAGCATTCCAATGCCTCTCGATATGTCCGATTTGGGCCTCATTACCCTCCATAGTTTTAAAACGCATCAAGAGTGTTTCCCTCTCCAGCCATGTGGGAGTTCACAATTCACCCCCTATGGCCCAATGTCCAATCTCGATATTGTCCACTTTATGGCACATCACACCTCACAATTTTAGAAGACATCAAGAGGGAGAGGTATCCATACCCTTATAAGGCATCTTTTATTCCACTCTTGAGACTTCACAACATAAGACAGTTGAAAAAATATACAATAAACCTTGAATGTAAGGGAAATGACGGAGTCCCCGTACACAAAGCTCTCACTATGTGTAATCTGGGAAAGAATAGATATATGTAGCCTTAGCATCCCAAGTGGAGAGGCTATTTATAAGATTAGAACCCATGATCTACTGGTCGCATGACAGCGACCTTACCATTATCCATGAATGAAACAGGGAAAGAGAAGAATCGGTACCTTCCTTCAAGGAGAGAACTAATTAACCAATCTTCAAATTCTTTAGCCCAGGGAGCAACAGGTGGGTTAGGTTGAACGTTAAGAGCTCTCAAGTTATGAACAGCACTTCCAGAACCCATAATGAGGACACCTTCATCCTTAAGAGGGGCCAAAGCCTTTCCCAAGTTATAATGGTAAGTCCCATCCTGATCAGATTGAACAGACAATTGACAAACTGGTATATCAGCTTCAGGGTACATCAATATCAATGGAACCCAAGCTCCATGATCAAGCCCTCTCTTCTTGTCCTCATCAACACGGCTAAATCCAGCTTGATTCAGCAATTCCTTCACCCTCTTTGCCACATGTGGTGCTCCAGGCGCTTGATACTTAAGCTGGTAAATCAACAATGAAAGACACAGACAGTCATCAAAATTAACCTCAAAAACACCAACTAAATACCCTGTAACTACCAAAATCATGTGTTTCAAGTCATTATCATCATTGTAATTTCTTAAACCTTCTATTGCCACAGAGGGAATCTTCAATTCCAAATCTCAGGATCATCAATCAATTTCATATTCAAATTGAAGGCCAATCAATATGCCCAAAATGAAGAAGAACCTCCATCATCAACCCTAATAGCTTCAAAAACTCTGGATTAATTGAAAAAAGTACTGATCATTATTACTAAGATAAGTCCCGCATCGAATAATTATTGAAGCATGAATTAAGGTTATATAATGTTAAGAGTCCCTCACATTAGCTTAAACTTTTGAGTTAACACACACATATATATATACACACACACAATTAATTCATATTTCAACAATCATCATGATCATTATGAGCATTAAAACGGAATTAATTTGAATTTGAATAATAAGGAGGAATGGGAACCTTGTAGAGGGCTTTGGGGAAGCCATAGAAGTCGTAGATGGTGTCGTTACGGTTAACGACGTTGACGGAGGGGACGGCGGTGTCCCAGTGGCCGGAGATGACGAGGATGGCGGAGGGTTTCTGAGGATAAAACTCCTTCCACTTCCTCAATAACTGCGACATAGGAATGGAATCGTCAATGGGAAGAGTGGGAGATCCATGGGATATGTAAAACGTATCATTCAATCCCATTCTTCTTTCTTCTATTTGATCACTCAATTCCAGAAATGAAATGAAATTGGTATCGGAATTATTAAAGCTATATATAGAGGGAGGATTGTTAGTGTGTATATTATATACAGAGATAGTTGTTGCCTTTGACTTGGTAGCTTCAAATAGAATCGCATATGGCTGGCCAGGCCTTTCTCTTCTTCTACGCGTTTGGATTTTAAAAATGTGTTCTAGAGGTTGGATTCGTTGTGCCTTCGGTACAGACGAGGAATTCTTCCATAAATTAGACTCAGTTAAGTTACTTATAAAAAACTGATTTATCGAAATTTTTTTTAATTAATTTATTGGACTTATAAGTTAACATATAAAAATAATTATTTTAAAAAAAAAAAGTCAATCTGATATTTATTTAGAAACAAGTGAAATATTTTTAAACTGAAAATTTGTTTATTATTGGCATTTATTTACATTTAGTTTATTGGTTTGATGTACTTTTATTATTTATAATTTTAATAATAGTAAAGTAATTATAGCTAGCTCAAGACAATTATTTGTTAATAATTGGCCAATAAGAAGTTAGCAAATAAGGGGGGATTTGGGGGAAAAAAGAAGAAAGGCAACAATTGAATATTTTTGTTGTTGGATAAGATCAATGGCTAATTAAGCATTGGTAAAATTATTAACTCCTTTGTTCGCTTTAATTTGTTTTAATAATTTAGCTGTAATTGATTGGCTGTATTTGCAATTGAAAGTTTTTTATTTATGTTTTCTTATATTCCTCCCCCTTATAAGATTCATCTGTCTACACATTAAATGTACATACATAATCATTTTACCATTAATTAATAAACTCTCGTTCCTTATCTTTTTCTTAAGCATTGTATTTCATATTTTGTCTCACTCTCTCTAGTCTCTCCTATCCTATCCACTAATCAATAAGGGTCTGATTGACTGATTCCGGAGTACATTTCCTATCGTATTTATCTATTTTAACAGCCTTTTAAACTAAACAACTCAGTTACGTTGATCTTATAGAGAAATATTTAGGTCTTCATCAAATACCAATTCATTTCAATTCTATCCAACTAGAATGCTCCATGTCAAACATAATTAATCCTTCGGTGTGAATTACTGCACTGGGGGAGACACTAGTGGAGAATGGTCGTCATCGTTGCTAGTAGAGGAGGTTGCCACTGTCACTGGCACCTATGAAGAAATTCTCAGAGACAGAGAGGAAGGGAGAGAATAAGATGACTAAAGGAGAGAGACCAGAGAGATGGATTGGGAGGGAGGGACAACAAAGAAAATAAGAAATCTACATATTTTTATTTTTATAAAACAACAAATTAATGAAAATGAGTTGATTTACCTGTGGATTAAAATTGATTGACTTTGATATTTCTTATTGGGTGAGTTGTTATACAGGGAGTAGCTAGGCATTTCTCAATCTTATAATAAATTGAGGGGTATAAACATGAATCATTAATGCTGTCAAGAGATTTTGATTATATGGCAAGTCAACGTCTCTTAAAAAGGCAAGTTGTGAACCTAATAACAAACCGGGCGATGAATGTATTTCTTCTTTTCCTTACAAGGGAAGGTAGGGTGCGCATGAGTGATATAGAAATGAAAGATTAACAAATACTACTCCCTCCTTCGGTCCTAAATATAAGACCACTTTAACTTTTTTTTTGACGAGGTTAAGGAAACAAATTAGACCACTAAATTATAACAAATGTGACATGTAATTAGATTATAAGTTAGTTTATAAGTAAAATAAATTAGTTTTGAGGAAAAAAGATAAATATAGACAATTTAATGTGATTACTTTTGTATCATTAATTTTTTCAAAAAAAATCAAAATAATCTTATAATTAGGAACGGAGGGAGTATATCACAAGGTAAAATTCTAGAAGAGTTTACTTTGACTTTAAAAAAAAAGTTGTAAACGAGTTTACTAAATTTTAGAATAATTATTACATAATCAGAAACTGGTGAGGGAGAACTTTGATAAATGGTATTAAATAAAAGGGTTTTATGGTGTAATGAGTATCATAAACTATTGTTTGAGGTTTTTAAGGTGTAATTAGCACACTTGAACTATTTTTTTATGCAATTAGCACTCTAAAGTATTTTGATGTAAAAATACTACCCCAAAATATTTATTTTAATGTAATTAACACCCTAAAATATTTTTTGGTGCAATCCATTTTATTGCCCTATATTGTTTTTCTTACCTGACAAAAAGAAGAAGACAACGTATGCTAAAAAAAGATGCCAAATGGATATTTATGATTATGTTAATGAGGTTGAAATTGTCCAATTTTAAATACTTAGTCTACTGATTGTACCCAAAAATACTTTAATGCCAAAAAATAGTTTGAGAGTGTTAATTGCACGTAAAACATTTTAGGGTACTAATTGTTTAAGGAAAAATAGTTCAGATGCTCATTACACCTTAAACCCAAATAAAATAGAGAATATTTTTCCTATTTACACCTATTTTAAATTAGTAGTGGGACTAGAATTGACTTAGCGATCATTGGATTTTTTTTGGCCAATATTTAACTATTGCCGGCGACAATGGGTAAAGGGATTATATTTCCCTATATAAATATATGAGTGTATATATATATATATATACACACAAAGGTATTTCGGAAAGTGCACATCAAAACTTTAAGAGTGAGGGTAATTTGCAAATAAAGAATGGAATTTAGAGCATTTTGATTATTTCTAGGGACTTTTTTATAATTTGAGAGTAATTTCTTCCTTTTCCTCAACTTAAAAAGCTAATTTATCTTAAGACTAACAATTTTAATCATATAATCATCTCTCTTTTTTTCGCCAGGACATGTAATTAATCATCTCTTTGTAGTGTTAGTATGATAACTAAAAGCGTCTTATTCAGAATCAAAAGCAACGTATATATAAGGAAATTATTGGTAAAGAGGTGAAAAGATGGTGGGGTTGAGTCGCTTTCGCTTGTGCAAAGCAAAAGTTTAGGTATGATTAGGTGTCACTAGGAATTAGGTGGATTGGGGTTAGATGACTGGCCATTTTGTTGGTTTTTAAATAATCTTATTCCCGCCAATATTATAATATTAATATAATTAATTGTCTACACTGCATCTCTATAAACATTTCTTTAGGTCTACACAATCGATACAAAAAATAATAAAATTCTCTAGGTTATATGTATACCTTTTTGAGTTGCAGCTACTATATTCCATAGTTTGATTGAAACCTGCGCATTTTATATGGAGCTTCAAATAAATCATACTAGTATTATATAATTTATAGAGTACAACTTGCTACAGGTAATCCTTTTATAATATATTCATATTGATATTTGAAAATTTTGGAAGCCAAAGAATTTACTCGTAATTAGTACTAGTATATAGGCTTTTGGGAATGAGAAGATGTTGAAGGGATCCAATTTTTTTCTTTTTAAAATTTGCCAACATGTCGAAATTGTTGAAAATAGACCGAGGACATGCTATTATCTCTCGACTGTTGACCTTTCCTTTGCTTGTTGAATACACATGATAAGATTACATGTTCTTGCTAATGCTTTTTTCTTGCCAATAAAAAATTTCAAAAAAAAATACAAAAGTTGCATGAGTTGACCAATTTGACTATAATTATGATGCGAACACCTTTCTAAGTGAGGTTTTAAAAATTAATTCATCACACAGTAAGGAACTAACCCCTCAATAGACTAATTGATCATTATGTTGGAGTTATCAATTTGCTGGCATTATAATTTTGTGTATCGCTGTCCAATAAAAATTTGGGTACCATATGTGATGATCCCATATGTCATGAATACTTAAGTAATATAATTTTTATTCTATATTTTTAAAGTTTTAATTATTATTCTCCTCCTTATTGATTAATTCTTCATTTTCCAATTAAATAAATATTTCATTGAATCATAATATTAATAAGTTATGAACAATTCTATCCTCACATGCATGTCAGTTATGAAGCTTGAGACCTAGAACAATGTTTTAGATTCCATACATTTTTTATTATTTCATTGTTTCTTTTTGTGTGTATATATATGCCCGAAGCTTTTCCCATATATATGATGATGAGCAATATTTTTAGATTGGCCCTAATATAAATATTATGTAAGTTTCATTTTACTCTTAATATATTATCTTTATGCCCAAAATAATATTGTGGTCTTGTGGATACCATAACCTAGCTCCCACATTGAATCAGTATACTTTGAACTGCATGTAATTTCGTTTTTTCTTATACCAATTCAATGCAGTGATAATATCTAGTTCTAGGCACAAGAAAACAATGTGGGGCCAAAAGGCAATGACAGAACACATTCCCTTGAGATAAAATCAAACATTGGCCTTAGCACGCCCTCCGGTCCTAAATATAAGACTACATTACCTAATTTGGAGAAATTAAGAAAGTCAGTTAAATTAGTTAATATACCCTCATATTCCAAAAATACCCGTAAATTAAATTGTAAAGACAAACACATCCAGTAGCCAAACCTCGACAAGTCCCCACCATGATGATGACGATGCAGATGAGCTCAACCGTACAATAGCAGAGCCTTCGAATGTTTCAAGCAAGAACCACCAACTTCAAGAAATGTCACTCCTCTCCCCTCAACCCCGCCGTCATGGCCACCCCAACAACCACGCTGCTTGTCGCTGGTGTGAATTGATGAGCAAATGTACTGTGTTGCAGATCACGTTTGAACTAACGATGAAGCAATTGATGAGCTTAGATCCACAAGAATGGACGGAGAGTTTAAAGAAAGAGTATGTGGTGATGATTGAAGGATTCTTCACTCTGCCATTTCCGATCTTCTCTGCAACTTACAGGCGAGCGATTAGGGCGAGGACGAAGGTCGTCGAGGCTCTTCGCTAATCATTAGGGATCGGAGGAAGGACCGTGGTGCTATATCTGATATGCTCGGAGCTCTTATGGCCTCCGGGGATCAATTTTCCGATGAGCAGATCGTTGATTTCATGATTGCGTTGCTTGTCACTGGTTATGAGACTACTCTCCATAACCTTGTCCAGGCCGCCTGCAATTAAATGATTGCGGTGACTAGTGAGAGTATGGAGGAGGGTAGGAGGCGGTGATATAATTAGGGGTATTTTGGGAAAAGATGGATAAATATGTGAGACAAAGTGGATAAGGATCTTATAATTATGACCAAATTGAATTTCAAATGTGGTCTTATATTTAGGACCGGAGGGAGTAATGATATCCAGTTTCTATTCCAAAAAAAAAAATCAAACACGCGCCAAAACGAGAGGCAGCTTTGCTATCTCTCAAGTAGTCAATATTTGCAATCTTTCTCAAGATGTCAATATAACAAATTAAAATAATAGAAGAAACAACATAGCAGCAAAATTTTCCCATTCTTTCTTACTATTTTTTGCTTTTCAATTTCTTCCTTACAGAATTTCGCTTACCAATTCCAATTGGCTTGGCAGCATAATTTCTGAGCTTTTCAAGGATTTTCCTTTCACTAATGCGCAGCACCAAAGAATGAAACAGCTTCCTTTCTCTAACACAGTCACACCTCCCTAATGCCTCAATATCATCTTCCATTGAGTTCAGACCATAGAGACTTTCACGCATATCAGCAACAGCCAACAAAGCATCACAAACTTTTCTAGTTAGCAAAAATTCCTTACTCATATCAGAAGCTTTATTTGTCAATATATCGCAATCTCCGGAAAGAGAAGCTTCACTTGTTTCATGAATATTTCCCGCCACATATACCGACAAGTCTAACTTGAGGTAAGCATCTCCAGATAATAACATGATGTATAAAAGAATCAGGAGTTCAGTCTGTGGTTCTCCATCAGATGATATCTCAAAATATTCAGAGTCTTGGCTGACACATGCAGAATAGCCCAGCCTTCTCCAGAGAGAAACTCTTGCTCGAGTGTATCTAGCTGAAAATAAAGAAGAACACCACTGAAGAACCAGTTCCAAATCAATGTTCACGATATCATAGGAGTTGTCTTGCTCAGTGAATCCATATCTGTGAAGTAAAGCAGCGTTACCCATTGACCCATAAGTGTTAAATACCTGACAGAAAAAAGAGATCAATTAGCAATATAATACCTATGGCAAGGAATAAAAGAGAGTAAAGCAATCCCATCTACGCTGTGAAATGTTTCGATGAGACCACAAAAAAAATATATAAAAAAATGAAAAAACACTTTAGTGAAATAACAATACTTATATTGGATATACCATGAAAAGAAATAGATATTTCGTTCCAAATTTGAGTTGGCTAGGTAAAAATGTAATGGGAGAAAAATAGATAAAAAAACTACTATATCCCTTGTATAAAATATACTAAAATATTCATAATTAATTTTCCAATATATAAAAATATCTTCTACATAATTTGAACAAAACAATATTAAAATATCCTATTTTGATTTCCTTGTAAAAATATCTTTAAAATATTAGTAACATAGTAATCAACCAAACAGAGCCTACAGAACATGCTGAGTAGAGTTCTCAACAAAAACAAAAGGGGAACATTATAGTTGAAGATCTAAAGGTAGAGAAACTCGTATCCATATTCATTATAATAAAATACCTTAAATTTTAAAATTATTGATATACCTAAGGAATAAAGATTTAATTTCCCAAGAAAATTACAGTTCACAACCTCAAGTTAAAATTCTAGACCATGCGATTCATCAGAATAATTTCAGAATAGAAGGTTTTTGACACAGAACATTCCATTCATTCACAACAAAATGGTTTCCCCCCTTCTCTTTCCCTTCTGAAATAAATTTTTTTTCCCAATTTTCTTAGAATGAACCGTGTGCACAATATAATAAATATAGGAGAATCCATCGATGTATCCATTTCATCATATGAAACATTTCCTTAGTTTCCAGTTTCCACTCCCATGCTAACCCCCCCCCCCCCCCCCCCAAAAAAAAAAAGGAAAAGAAAAGAAAATGAAAAAGAAATGAGGGCTTTCTTTTTCTCCACCTCCTCTTTCAACCAACCAAACACCACCTAAGCAAAATAAAAATGTATATCACACGAAAAGACAGGAAGAGAGGGATATAGCGGCCGTGGAGAGATAGACGAGGAGAAAATCTGAGAGACTCCAGTCTATTATTCTGAAAACTTATTACAATAACCCCTTTTGTGCCCTTTTTAGACCGTAATCCCTAATACACAAATAACTAACCTAACTACCTATTAATCCCTTAACTAACTTCCCTTTCATCTGTTTATTTCATAGATAAAACCATAGGAAATCTAGTGTCATTAAACATTCCAAACCGAAATTATAACCATACAGCCAAAACTACAAAAGATGCAAATGAATGAACATGAACTACTGAGGTTGATTTGTAAGAAATTATGCCAAACTAATCAATACAAAGAAGGATAAATGAAGACACATACGGATAAAACAGGAAAGTGATTTCTAACCTCAGCTCCAACACTAACATCTTTTATCATAATCATCTCCAACATTGAAGGATCATCTCCCACAACCGAGGATGACTCCAAATTGCTCCCACTGTGTTTCCCGATAAAAGCAGTATCCAACTCAGTCTCATCCATAGAAGAATTCTTAGCCAATTCTTCTTCATCAGTTACACACTCAATATCATCTTCAGATTCATGGGGCACAGCAGTGAAATGAACATCCTCAGCATCTGTTTTATGATTGAATCTAAAATCCAATAGAGATCAAATCAGATCATCAATGTAAGAAGGATTGGGCAACCTCAATTCATGATAACATATGTATTTTGTCATATGCATAATTATGAATACATTCTTTGTTAAACAGTTGACAAATAGATTAGTGATTGATGACAAGATGGTTTACAGACATACTTAGGGCCGCCCCACTCCAATTAATTTACAGTTCATAGTGGTAACAGACTGTTAGGTTTAATAGTTGTGCAGATGGTGCACAAAATTTTCCATGTGTTGATGAACTGCTTTCCAGAATATTTCCTCAGAATGCTTTTATCAAGCATTTAAGTAGCCCATGATTCTCAGCTACTTCTTTGGAAGTGAATAACAGGCTTGTTGCTCTCGTCTCTCCAATATGTATCAACCTCAACTCTGTTAATAGCTGAATGAAAATCATTTTCTTATTTGTGCTCATATGATCATCTCATAAATTTTGGAGTTAATCAACTTAAATCGTGAGGGTAGTTGAATGTAATATACAGTTTCCACTTGAATATAATTGTTTTTCCATGCATACACTTCGAATACATATATATCTTAATAAGGTACAATCTGCATCCATGTGGAGGGGAGGGGAGTGGAGTGACTTTTCCAAGCACCCAAAGGATATCTCAGACAATAAACAATGCCAGGGAAATATGACGGTTAAAATTATAATAAAAAATGTACTTCCATGAAAAATGTAAGGCCCAAGTACACTTATGAGAAAATAAGGTCATGGAATAAGTACGGAATATTATGCCCCGACAGCATATCCACACTATTTTCTGTCACACCCCTAGTAACTGTTTGAATTAGAACACTAGCAAGATGGTACAAATTGAAGAATAACATGATTTGCTATATTACGGGATATCACTAATTAATTAAAGTTCAGGTCCATTAACCTTGGATTTTAATTTCAGTAACCCCTAACCTAAGAGATTAGGTGGAAAATTAGCCTAATATGGATGAGGAGAATTAATCATTTATGTAAATTTAGTTCCTGACACCTCGCTTCACATTAACTCACAATTAGACCAAGTTCTTCTAAATATCATCATGTAAGTTGAGTTATTTTGAAGAGCAGTTAATTTTAGTAAGAAAACAGAAAAGTAGGCATAAAAGCAATCACTAAGATTATTTAAAATATTGAAATCACTTTACAAAATTTTCAATGAAAAACACAATAAAACAACTGCATGCTTAGCATAAAAAATCATTCCCCCAACCATGCTTCTTCTCAACAGAAAGGAGCCTCAATGGCATTCTAACATGAAAACGCCATATGGGATATGAGAGATTTCAGGTTTTTACAATGCAATGAATTTAACATCTTAATAGGCACGGCCATGTTGAGAAGGCATCAAATAAGAGGAAGTGAGTATCACAAATGAACATTAGATGTAAAAGCCCTTAAGACAAGTAGAGATACCATCAATTCCAGAAGAGATCATAACACCATAATTGCACACATGTTTTCCCTAACCACTTAAACAGTTGTGACATAAATTATGTATTGGTTAGTGAAGGTTAGGATGATGTTTGAACATGCAAGCCTGCAACTCATCATTGCAAACAGGCATATTATGGGAAACAACAAAAAAGATTTAATGATTATATTGCTTTAAGAATACTACAGCAGATTCGAAAATGCTAAATTAGACAAAACTGCAAGACACATTGAGGACTCGTCGAAGGTTTCACTCACAGGTCTGCCAAGGGAACCATGCCAGAGCCATGGTAATCATCTATCTCAAAAGACCGCGAAGCAATAAGACTTCTCGCAGCAAAATATTCTTCTACACCAAAAGATTTCGGGTTAAGCTTTGAAGGCGAAAATTCCAAGGCGGGCAGAATGTTCTCTTTCCAGTCCCCATACATAAGAGCTTTATCCTCTTGCACTGTCTGCCTAGAGATCAGAAAATTTAAAAGTAGCATGACAAGATAATTATACACAGAAAAAAATGCAGGCCAACCAATGTAATCCTAGTATCACGACACACATAATAAATGAAACCAAACTTTCTCTTGCCATTTTTCTCACAAATAAATTTGAGAAGTTAATCAGTAAGCAGTGAAGCAATATCATACACGGGCATTGTTCAGTAAGGCCAAATGATCCCTACAAAGCAAATACTTCATCTGTTCTTAAATATAAGACCCATTTCAACTTTTTTTTAGAAATTAAGGAAGCTAAATAAGTCACTTAATCATACTTAATCATAACATATTTTATGGATTATTAGGATTTTTTTTAAAAAAAAAAAAGTCAACTACTACAGTATTTATTTAAAATATATATATATATACACACACCAAACAACAATCATAATTACCTTGTGTAGCTCAGTCCCAACCAAAAACTCATTCACTTCATCCAGAGTCCACATTAAAGGAAGGCACTCTTGGTGAGGCAAAATCTGAAGGTAGCCAGCCCAAGGTGACTTCTCACCCAAGCTTCTCTCGTACATTATAGCCACAGCTAACCCCAGATTACCATCCAAACCAGAGTCTTCAATCATTTGACTGGCCCCACTAGTCTTAACCGTCAGGCAAGCATCCTTCGGTATTTTGGCCACAACATCGCCTTCCTTCAATTCACACAAAGCTGTCACAGCAACCCCATTTTCAGGATGGTCAACGAAATCAAGGGCATCACTGATTATGAAACCCCTTGATGCCATCCATCGCTTGAATGCCCTAATCCGCCTATTCAAAGAAAGAGAGAGAGAGTTCGGTCATACGAACAGATAGTCATTGACAAACACACAGCAAGATTAAGCATTTGGAAGGAAAGAAAGAAAGAAAGAAAGGGAAAATGAAAATGGATAAGATTTGTGTTTGTTTGGGATTTTCTCATGAAACAAAAAGGGAGTTACAGGGACGTAATACCATTTACCTGGAGGTGGCCATGAAGCGAAGTGTTAGGGACTGAAGAACAAAGGAAGGCGAGAGGCGGCGAGAGGTAGAGAGTAGAATGATGATTATGATTTATGAACATGATCCCTTGTTTTTCTTTTTCTTTTCTTTTCTTTTCTTGGGTTTCACTTTTTGTGCTGAATGAGTTTTTCCCTGGGGCGCATTTCCAAGGGAGAGGATTTTCTCCTTTTCCTCCCTCTCCTTTTTCCTTTTTTTCCCATTTGACACCATTAGATCAAAGATCCAATGGTTCAGATTTAATGGTTTTATAAAACTAAATATAATTATAATAATACTTAAAAATCTCATAAATAAATTTGATTTGTCAAAATTTTGGTGTGAACTGTTCAGAACTGTATACTACTATTATAAATTTAGATTTTATTTTTTATTTTTTTATTACAGTTGTGAGCTGTTTAAAATTTTGACAGGTCAAATTTATTTATGATATTTTTAAGTATTATTATAATTATTTTTATTTTTATAAAAAAATTAAATCTGGACCATTGGATCTCTGATCCAATGATTTCAAATGAGAAAAGGAGAGAAAAGGAGAGGGGGAAAAGGAGAGAATCCGGACCCCATTTCCAACGGGCCAAAAGGTTTATACTGTCAAATTGGAGCTATTAGTTGAGCAGTAAGGCTCATCTAATCTTTTTTTGTTTTTTTAATATACATGGGAAATTAAAAGACCTAGTGCTACATAGGGCACCTGCAGTACCACTAGATCATAGGGTCCGTAGTAGGCTCATCCAATCTTAACTAACTAAGTTTGGGAATTTGATCCTTATCTAAGGGGATCATCCCACCTTGGCCATGTCAGGGATTTAATCTCTGTTTAGGCATAGAACACGTTAAAACTTTTGGTCAGCTCTACAATCCATTGAAGTACTCATAATCAGTGATTCAGATTAGTTTGAGATTGTTGATATGCCTGAAAAATGGTCTGACCCGAGGTCCGAAAGGATAAATAAAAAAAGATGTCTACTGTATATTGTATACTGTCTACAAATGCAGCAGACCCAACAGTTAAGATTTTTAAAACAAAAATAAGAACAAAACTTTAAGGTGAAATTAGTTAAGGGGTCCATTGAAGGAATTTGATTAAGATAAAGTCCCACAAAATTACCTAATTAAATTGGGGTCATAGGGACTTTAATTATATTAAGTTTCAATCAAGTACAACTATTTAAATTTCTTGGTCACTAACAACATTTGATTGATGACAACTTTTTGGGCTTTTGTAACAATAACATGAGCATCATTTACAATTATTTAAATTTTAAGTCACTGGCAACTTTTAGTTAGATGATGACAAATTTTTTGTTTAAAAATTTAATATAATTAAGAAGCCTAAAGACCAAGAGTAGATTTCATGAGACCTCATCTCTGTTAAGTTACTTCCATATGACCTATATTTAATTACTCTAAGCTTATAAATCGAGTTCATTTCTCTCCCATCAACAATTCCATGAGTTATGTTGTTTCATATGAATTTATAGTTAAATGATACTGCTATTTCAGAATAAGACTCATATTCAAATAGATTGGAGAACTTGACATAAGACAAATAACTTAGATATTGTTTTCTTTTAACAAAAAAAAAATAGATTTACTTAATCTAATGAATTTTATATGCATGCTTGACTGTGTCTAATTCAAACAGCTTAATTAGAGATAATTCTCTTAAACATGTTTTCCATACTCATATAAACTTATGCTCAAGACATCGTAACTAAGTTGTCAAAGTTGATTCAGTATGAGACTTTTACGAGCTCATGTTGAAGAGTAAAACTATGGGCATCATTCTGGGGCCATTAATAGTGAAAGACAAGGCCTGCAAACAAAAGTGAATCTAGAGAGCTACTCCCGCCGGTCCTAATTATAAGATCACTTTGACTTTTTTGACTTTTTTTTTCAGTCCAAAAAAAAGTAGTTTAAGTCCCAAAAAAAATCTTTTTTTCTCAAAACTAGTTTATTCTAGTTATAAACTAACCTATAATCTAATTTCATGTAACATATGTTATAATTTAGTGGTCTAATTTGCTTCCTTAACTTCCACAAAAAAGTCAAAGTGGTCTTATATTTAGGACCGGAGGGAGTATATTATAGTATCTAGTTAAAAATTAATAAATAAATAAATAAATAAACAAACAAACCATGGGGTTGGTCTGCATAAAGGGTACCCTTCCTTTTTTTTTCTTTAACTGAATGGGTATCCTTCCTTCACACCATATAATATTTGAATTCATTATAGGGATGTATCCGCACATTTAATGTATGATAATACCTCTAAAAAGACTGTCAAAGTAGGAGTAAAAATGTGTTTAACAAAAAATAAATAATATTTTTGCGCGAGGATCTTACATGCATAATTCCCTTTGCCCCATCTTTTGGAAAATCACGTGAAATTTCGTATCAAATTTGTTAAGATATTAAAATTTTAAAATCACTATCTCTATAATAAACTTTAACCCAACTTTCTTTATCTCTTATTTGTTTCTCTCATTACCTTAATTAAGGATTTGGGCATAAATTTTCAGCGTCACATTAGAGCTTTGTTTATTCGATCTAAAGATGATGAACAATAAAAACAGATGGCACAAAGAACCTCACTGGCATCAAGACTGGTAAAGTTTGCAAGTGCCATTAGGAGCAATGGAATTTGGATGAAGATAGCAAATAGTTGAGGAGATACGTTATGCTTACCCTCCCCCTAACTCTAAGGATCAAAACACATGATTTCTTGAAGGTGTGGTTTATTGCATTGATGCAGCTTATATCATGTTGTATATTTGAGTCAAATTCTTAAAAAATAAAAATTATTCTTTTCGATCTTAAATATAAGATCAAATAAACACTTTTATGTGGAGATTATTATAGATATCAAATAGACCACTTATTTAAGTTAATTTTAATATACCACTCTATTTCTTATTATAAGTCTACCCTAATTACTTCTCACATACCAAGAAGTGAAAGTTATAGCATTAAATGTAACCTATTTTTTTTAAAAAAAAATCAATTTTGCCCTAATTTAAGAATAGGTGTGAAAATATTATTTTATGCATTATACACATTCTCTCTCATCTTCCCTATTTACAATATG
Organism: Mimosa bimucronata; assembly: GCA_037074515.1. NCBI lineage: Eukaryota > Viridiplantae > Streptophyta > Magnoliopsida > Fabales > Fabaceae > Mimosa > Mimosa bimucronata. Next base: position 27,480,194 of record CM073437.1, on the reverse strand, counting down.
GGGGTAAAATAGTCATAATAGTATTAATTGATCTCAAACTAGACTTATATTTAGGAACAAAAAATTTGTGGTAGTTAGACTTATAATAAGGAACAGAGTGGTAGGTTTCATATATTTAAATTATACATTAATTTATAAGTATGGTGAATTAGTTTTGAGAAAAATAATAAATAGAAATGTTTTTAAATGATTTATTTTGCATCATGAATCACTTAAAAAAGTCAACTTTATCTTATATTTAGATGAGAATGTAGCAGCTTTTTGAACTACTATTCTTGTTGAAATGTTATGGTACCAAATCATTTTTTTCCTAAACTTAAATGTTATGCATTTTCTTGCACTAATTTATGCATAAAAATGCTTTATTGGAATTGTGATCGTCTTTAATCAAGGCCTATATATGAGTTCAAACAGAACCATGCTTATAATAGGGCAAAGATATTTTTGTTTGTTTTTTCTTTGTTTTTTATATTAATTGGTAATGAAAACTTTTTAAGTTCATATTATGAGAAGTAACATGAAAAAAAATCAAGATAATAAATATTTGATTTTCATTTGTACCCTTGAATGAAAAATAATGAGTGAGAGTGAGAGTTTTAAAGGTGAAGAAGGGAGATATTAGAGTATATAATAAATTATATTAGAGTAAAATCAAGAAAAATGACTTAATTATATTAAAATGGTTTATATGATTTGATTGACTATTTTTTATGATACAGAACAAGAGGATTATCAAAATCCAATCCATTGGTATCAGACTATCAAAGTCCTATTAATTATTTTTTCGGGGAAGGAGGGAAGACCTTCCCATCTCAACTCTTCTAAGTGAGGAGGCACACATAGTTTCAACTTATATAAGGCTTCTGTTTGAGCTTTTAGCCATCCTCATCTTTCACCCCTAAATCTATATTTTGTAAAAAAAAAAAAAAGTACACACATCTCATTTTCTAAAATGGCTTTTGAACATAAACCCATCACAGAGTTGATCGAAGTATAAGGTATTTTTATTGGCCCATCGTGGTTCATTTGACCAAAACAACCTTCTTTCTTCACCTCCATTTGTATTCTTAGACACCAAAAACAAAGAAAAAAATACTATTTTAAAGATTTCACATATTTTTGTTACTTGTATAAAAAAAGGACGGGTTTCATTTTATATATAAAAAAAAGAACGAGTTTCATTTTAATGCCTGCAAATAATATTTTAAAGATTTCACATATTTTCTGTTACTTGTATTGATAAGGCCTATATTACTTTGTATGTCTGAACTGTCATGCAAGCATCATTCAGTATCTTGAATGTTTTAATCCGTCTAGTCAAAGAAAGAGAGTGAATTCAGTCACAGAAACAGATATGATAGTTAATCTTATCCTATGTTTAATTATATCCTAAAATGTATTGAAATATCCCAAAAAATTAGTGCTAGACTTTTGTTTGCAATAGGCCCTTTTTTTTAAAAAAATATTTTGTAAAAAAATTACCTTATTTTTACTCAATCCTTATAACGTGCCAAAACATTTGTGCTTCAATTTTTAAGATTCTTTTCTTTATTTATTTTGTGTCGATGTGAATTTTTTTTTGGTACATTGTCCATGTGAAGTTGAAAACACATATTGACATCTAAAAAACTTTGGCAAAAAAAAAAAAAAAAGAAAAGAAAAAAGACATTTAAAAAACATCATGATCATATTGGGCACATATAAGCGTTATCATCACTCCATCTGCCTTTATTAGTGTTTCATCACGGGTGAGCGATCCCCGCATGCATTCAATTGTAATACAAAAAAAAAAAAAAAGTAACGCTTTAATTTGATTGGGATTAGCTTGAAATCCATTATGAAAACCTGCTTTGACACGTCCACAAATAATATTGATTAATTACTATGAGGATAACATTAAAAAAGTTTCAATAATAACACCGTGCTGAAAATCATATTGGTTCATGAATTGGTCGAAAGTTGAAACAACGATCTAAGGGTTAGTAGTCTGAATTGTGGTCATTTCGGGACAAATATGTCATTTAAAATAATATAGTTTAACATAAATAACTATAAAAGTAGTACTTCACAAATAAATATAACATTCATAAAAAACTAATACACAATCCAATAAAAGCTAATAATGTACAAATAAGATGGATTGTTGTTGTTGTTTTTTTTTAAAAAAAAAAACTCAAGATGATTCCGTTTTAAGATTAATAAAAGAAGAAAAAAAAATATGAAACTTTACTTGGCAAACTAGTCAAAAACGCTTGCTCGGATCGGGTAGACGCCGGGTCCATTGGTTCACCAGTTTCATCTATTTTGAAATTTATATAAATTCTAAAGACTAATTGACCCTTTTTCCTCCTCCTTTCTTAAATTGGATGATAATGTCACTTGTATGGTATGTATGGAAGAGTAATAGAAGCACGGATATGCTTTGGACTCACAAAAACAATTTTTAGGTTTCATGAGTATTTTATTCCGAAAGTTTTAGCTTATGAGTTATTTTTTTCTATTAGTTTTGTAGCAATATTGTCTTACCCCTTTAAAATTTATGTTGACGATTAAAGAGTTAACATTGACGGTTAATATTTTAATGATAGAGGGTAAAATTGTTCCCTTCTAATATATTTTCAAGGCAAATTTGCACCAAAAAATGCTTCTATAGCAACAATTGTTACACTTTGACAATTTTTGGAGGAAAAACCCTTAATCCAAAAAAGACAATTGGGTGTTCTAAAATAGTAAAATATTTATATGTGAGAGAGAGAATTACATAAAATGTGAAAATCTTAAAAAAAGGTAACCTTAATTGCAAAATTTGGTGGAATTTTGATATATTATTTTTTATAAAGAAAGAAATTTAAAACATGAAAAAATAAAACAAAACAACTAAAACAACTTGATGCTATATATAACCCCTTGCCACTCAATAAATAAACAGTAGACTCTTTCAATATTATTTATATGCCTAATCCATTGATAATTTACTGATCCATAGATGAGTTTGAAGAAACATCAATTGTATCAATGATTGAAGTAACCACTTTATTAACTAGAATTTAGTGAAATGTTGCAAAGGATCGAAATTTTGAAAATTCATAATGATAATTAACATTAATATTGGAGAAAGAAGTTGTGACATACACATTACCGGACGGAATAAAACACATAGTAATAAAATATGTCATACAGCTGAAGACTTCGTGTACCTCTATCGATATTCAATATTTTCTGGAAACCATGAATTTTCATAATGAAAAGATAAAGTGAACTGTAGAATTTATAAGGATTCTTCTGACCAAAATATTGACATATGTTTTTTTTCCCCGTAATTAGTCTAGGGATCCTTTTATAAAAATGGTTAATTTTTCCATATGTGAATAGATGTGTATTTATATGTGAATAGATGTGTATGTAAACGTAACCAATGTTATTACTTATTAGTAACCTCCCATCAAGGTTAATAAAAACCTCTTGGCTAATAACTTACCCAAAATGTAGTGTAACTAACGTGCAGACCATACATAAAAAATACTCCCTCTGTTAATAAACATATGACCGATTTATAGAGGTGAGTTTGTGCCTAAATATAAGACCAATTTCTATTTTTCTTCAACTCTTTCTTAAATTATCCCTATTGATGCTTTTTAATAATAAATAAGCAAGAGATGAAGGGTGATAATAAAGGTAATTGGTTAGTGTGTTTTGGTGATATCACGTGATTTTAACTAATATAACCATCATACTTAATTTAATCAAAATTAGGTAAAAAGGTTCTATATTTAATAAAGGAGGAGTATTTTTTTCATACATACACATAAAAGATATTTTAATATATGGAATATTCATTATATCCAAAATAACTATATACAATATATTGAATCTTATAATATATTGATGTAACAAAATGACAGAATATCTATAATAAATAATATAATATAAGCAAAAATATCTAACAGTTCTTACTTAAAAACTTTATTGGTGTAAAAAACTTGAATTGGAGTATAATAATTTTTGTACATGAAATCATGCATAGTGTATGAATAAAAAAAAAGAAAAAAGAAAGAAAGAAAGAAATCATGCATAGTGTATAATATATTAGACCTTTCTAGCGAATAATATTTTTCAACACAAACATTTGGACAATTTTTTATAATATTAGATAGAATACAAAATTAAGCAAGTTAAAAGAATGCAAATTTACAAGTCTCAACAATAGGGGTATTCATGAGACAGGAACGGGACTACCCCATCCTGTCCCATTCCATCAAAAGGCTTACGGGACAGGTTTCCTATCACATGTCCCATCCCGTCCCGAACTACGGGACGAGATGGGAATTTCCCCATTTGTTTGTTTTTTTGTAAATAAAAATAAAAGGTCATTTTTGTAGAAAAATATGAGTCCAATATTGTACCAAAAAACTTGACTATAGGCTTTTACAAAATATTATTGTTCTAACAATTTTTTTGTCTTGACAACATAATAAACCATAATCAAATTCAACATATAATGACAAAATCACATCTAAATTAAGTCTAAAAGAAACTTTCATATTAATACATAAATTTTAAATTAAAAACATGTCTTAAAAACATTTACTTAATGGGATATATAGCTTGAGTGTTTTCTGCAATTAAAATGGTTACTTTTTTTTATGATTCCTGTAATATCCTAGATTTTTAATCGAGGGATTAGTCAGAGATTTATGATGATTGCTTGAGGAAATAGGCTAATGACTATTTATGATAGTAAATTAAGATCATAGTTATGAAAATAATGAAAAATGTTAGTCAGAAGAGTTAGGAAATAAATGATTGGGTTATAAATAATTTAGCTGAGGAAATTGATTGGATATAAATATAGTGATTAAGTTAGGTGATTGGTAATTCACTCATGTCGATTAATGTACTAAATTGAGGGATAAAGGAAAAAAATTAGCTATATGAAATGACGGGAGGTTATGTTTTGGGATTTTCTAAAGAAGTGTTGAGAAATAAAGAGTTTCGATGTAGTAGATAATATTCTTTTTAAATGAGTACTTTTGCATTAGAAAGCTAACATCCTAAGCTTTCTAATAAGTCTTAGTTTATGAATTTTGGAGATTTGTGAAGTGAGTTACGCGATTTTGAAATTAAACCCCTACTTTCAAACCTAAGTTTTGGAGCAGTATTAGGACTTTTCGATTTTGAAGGGTCAAATGATATAATTTTTGAGTCATTCCATTTTTATTTGAAAATAGACATCCTAAGCTTTCCATAGAGTCTTAGATCACAATTTTTGGATGTCTATAGCATTAGTTATGAATTTTTGAAGTCTGCCAAGATTGCTATGAGAGGCACCTCACTGTGGCGAGGCCACAGCCCTATTTTTGATTCCACGGCAAGGCCCACAGCGAGGGCGTGAACTCTACACTTATAAATAGCATTTTAAACATAAAAATTAGGGTTTTTAAGTTGAAGTTTCGGCTAGAGGAAGGAGAGTTCGGTTTTCTCTGCTAGGGCACGACACTTTGGAGGGTTTAATGGCTTGTGATTGTCTCCTATTGGTAAGAAACACTTTCTACATCATTTTCTTTAATCTTTCTCTAGTTCTTCCTTCATTCTTCATGAGGGCAATGAGGATTTCGAACCCAATCCCGTAGGAGATGATTTTTATGTGATTTCTAATGGGATTAGAGTTTCCTTTTGATATACCCATTGACTATTGACTATTAACTATGAATTAAGTATTTGAGTATAAGTAATCATGGTTTTGACTTGAAATTTTGGGTGTAGACTTGAAATCTAAAATTGAAGGATTAAGTTGTGATTTTGGTGTATCGTTTGGATTGTCTAAGTTGGATTAATGTAATTGAGTACTTAATTAAGAGGAATAGAGTGGTTTGATTGTTGTACTATATTCTTAAAGAAGTTTATAGGCTTGAATCCGATGAAGGCAAGTTGTAAAGGAGGTAGTAAGAGCTTGGGGGTGAATAGTAGGAGCTTGTTCTTATGATTTGGTATTATTTCAGTAGATAGTAGTTACTTGTATTTAATATGTAGAGTCTAAGTCATGCTAACTAACACGAAAGGGGGAGCTGCGATGTTGTGAGACCGGTGCAGGCTGCAAGTAACTATTTCTGCCCGCTTGCGCGTGTGTGTGGGTTAGTAAGTATTTAGAAATTATACTTTTGGTGATTGCCTATATTCTAGACAAACATGACTTTGAAAACTTATTTTATAATACAACTGTTTGGTGGAGTATGTATATTGAATTAGCATGGAAATGTGTATGATAATGTTTTGAAAAGATATGGTATATTGGAGGTTTATTTCATGATTGAATTTGAAGGAATTCTGGAATGGGCCTTGTGCCATATAACTATTGATGTTGCATATATATATATTTGTAACTTTATTGTGATAATTGTGTATGAACATTAGACAATTAAATAATGTTATCGCGCGATGAGGTTCCTTGTTGGTCCACAATGATCAAATTAAAAAGAAAGACGAAAATGGGGAGAACGCCCCCGGTCTCAGGCTAGGGTTGTGAGCCCCTACTGGACCGTATGATAACGGTGTTGGTGTGTTATACTGTGACTGTTGATTCTGGATTGATTATGTGTGTTAGAAAGTATAAGATGTGATTTATTGATATCACTATGCATTTATTTGATACTTGTCATGTGATTTAAATTAATGTGGGGATAACGCCCCGGTCTCAAGCTAGGGTTGTGGCTCCCTACTGGACCATGTAATATCGGTGTTATTGACTGTTCTGTTCTTGTCTGTTTACTTGCTAAATGATAGCATATGGTTTTGTTGTTGACTATGTATATTATATTCAAGAAATTGTTGTTTAATGGTTATTAGAGTGAAAAGGTGTGGAATGGTGTATATATGTGATAACTGTGCATCTATCTGGTATTTGACATGAGTTTTGACTCAATGTATACGTAGTAATGCTCTACTGAACACCTTGCTAGCACATACGGCGAGTAATTAGTGGTTATGTGGGTTTACTCCCTTTTATCTCATTTTTACAGGTCTTAGAAACGAAAAGGGAAACCAAGGGAAGGATCCAAAAATACCTCACAAAACTTTTGAGTCTCTGGAACGATGGGATAGAGATTATTGCCACACATATGGACATGCTACATTTTGTCTTTGCTTCCGCTCACTTTTAAGTTTTGTTGTTTATTTTGAACTAAGGATTTTAAGTTAGCAAGTGTTGGTTTAATTGATTGATGATTACTTCTTTTGGACCGATCCTAGTTCAATGGACTTTATCACTTGATAATTATCGTTGAATGATTAAATTCTAAGTTTTGAATAAGAACATTATATGGGTTGTTGAGATCTTATAAGGATTAATGCTTACGGATGTTGTTTTAATTATTATTATTATAGAGTATTTGTTATTGGAAATTTATGAGTTGATTCATTTAATTGTTAGGTTGGTGTTTAATTATCCATGTTAGCCAAGAGAAATACTTTTCTAACATGGATAACTTTTATTATATTATGTCGAATTCTTTTCTAACCATGATAGCCTTTTAATAATAGAAATCATTTTTCTATCATGGTTAGGGTATTTATATTATGTTGAATTATTTTCTAACCATGATAGCTTTTTAATAATAGAAATCCTTTTTCTACCATGGTTAGGATATTTATATTATGTTGAATTCTTTTCTAACCATGATAGCCTTTTAATAATAGAAATCGTTTTCTATCATGGTTAGGGTTTTCAATTGGCACTTTATTTAAATGACGAAAAGCCTTTTTCTAATTATGTTAGTCACTTTTCTATGATAAATTCTTTTTCTAACATAGTTAGTCAATAAACAATTTTACAATTGATTAACGGAAATTTAAAATATATTTAAAAGTATAATTATATAGGAGATGTTACAATTCCAGGAATTAAAAACTAGAAAAAATAACAAGCAAAACAAAAATTACAATACAGCTACAAAGAAGCTATGTAACACCCATATCCTGGACGGAGCGGAATGTCTCCACTTACATGAGGGTCCATTTATCTCCATTTACTTGGAACACAGTCGTTTTGTGCCTTTCCATTAAAAAAAGTGCGGCGTTAAATGCACCCGTATCAGGCCGCGAGTTTGAAATCAATTGAAGGTCATTGAATTTTTGTACACGCCGAGTGACCGCTTTGAACAACCTGAGTGCTTCCACAGGATCGTCGTCGCCGGAAGAAGTAAAACCACTAACGACGGCGCTCCAAGCCTTCAGGTGGGGAAGATAGCCAGAAGAAATCATGGACTTGACGATTGACGTGGCGTAGGACATATAGCCGGACTTAGTAGCGGCCACGGCGAGTAGGCCAAGGCAATTGGCATCAAGGCGGTGGAGCTGTCGCTCATGGCGGAGGCGTGTGACATTGGACTGGGCGTGCGTGAGGGAAGAGCGGGTGTTTTGGAAGGATAATTGAGAAACAAGGTAGTTGAGGCATGAGAAGAAAGCGGTTATTGGACTGAGCGGATATATATATATATATTTATAAAGGAAAGGTACAAAACGATAGTGTTGCAATTAAATGGAGATAAATGGACCCTCATATAAGTGGAGACATTCCGCTCTATATCCTGGAGGAGAGAAACAATTTCTTCCTTTGAATAAATATGCAATTCCTGACTCATACTAAGAGCCCTCTTCACTAGCTTATCAGCATCAACATTCTCACATCTACTAATTAGATTGATTCATGTTGTCTATTCCCTACCCAGTAAAGCCTAAATTTCGAGTAATAATTGATAGTCTTTATGCATCTCGAGGCTATTCTTTAAGTCTCTTGTTAGTTTTTTTACAGTTAGTAAGACTCCTATTTGTTTGATTCTTATTAGTTTATAATTTTGTAAGCGGTCCTTATACGTTTAGATTATTAGGTGCTAAATATATATATAATACTAACGGGACGGGATGGGAATGGGACGACCCCATCCCGTCTCGTTCCCATCCCGCAACCAAAAATTTGTCCCGTCCCAAAACAAGCAGGATTGGTATGGGACGGGTGGGACAGGAAATTCTTGAACACCCCTGTTCAACAGATTAATTTACCATTGAGGTTGCAGATTTACCAGTGATGGCATAAATAATTACAACTTTTTTTTCGGTCCTTGGCATATAGAACTCTTATCCTTAATACAATACAAGGTTCGGTTGCTTGATTAATTTGGGTGATAAAAGAATAGAAATAAACTATTTAATTATAACATGGTATTTTGAAAAAAATTTGTGTGTTATTATATTATATATATAAATTTATAAGTCAAACAAATTGATTTAGAGAAAAACAACAATTATAAAAGACAAAATTAAAAAAAATTATATTTAAGTAAAAAAAAACCCAAACAATCTCTTATTAGGATGTTAGTAATTTCTAGTTTTAATTCTTTAGTACTCCATTTGTTTTTAAATATAAGAATTAGTTGATTTATTTTTTGAAAATACTTAAAAAGGTTAAATAAGTTACTTATAAGAAATGGATTCTCATGAATAAATCTTTAAACTATCTTCTTTCAATAATATAATAAAACATAAAATATAATATTGAGTGGCTTATTTAATTCCTCTAACCTTTCGAAAAAAGTAAACTAGATCATTAAAAGACTATGGTTTTCTTGGTTTTTAATTACAAATTTTTTATATTCATAAGATTTAAACAATTGATTCATTTTTAAATTTTACTCTTATTTTAAACTTTTTTACTTATAAAAAATGGCCAGTGTTATTAGTTATTCCCTCCGATCCTAATTATAAGATTAAGTTGACAATTTTTTGTGAAAATTAAGGAAACAAAATAGATTTTATTTTAACATAGGATACATTTAATTAGATTATATGTTAATTTTTAATTGAAATAAATTAGTCTTGAGAAAAAATGTTAAACATGAATAATTTTTTTTTTTGTGCCGGGAACATAAACAATTAAAAATGTTTTATTCTGTATCGTTAATTTTTTTTTTTTTTTTTTAAAAAAAAACTCAACTTATAACGAGCATTACATTTCTCATAGACATCACTACAAAGGCAAAGGTAGGCTGAGGCTTTTCCTCAAAACGACAGTGAGTTCACAGAGAGAGAGAGAGAGAGAGAGAGAGAGACAAGTCTCCAACTCTCTCAACATTAGACGGAGGCACACGCACACAGAGATAAGAGAGGCTGACCGATAATCAAGGTGCGAGTCACTCATTCTCTTCACTCTTTCTTCTGATTTCTAGGGTTTCTTTCTTTCATTCTCTTTGCTTGCAATGGAAAAAAAAAAAAAGGTATCTTGCGTGCGTGGATTGCATGTTCATGTTCATGTTCCCCCATTTTTTGTTTTTTTTGTTTTTTGAATCTGCTTTGCAATTGGGTGGTGTCAAGGTTCTTAATTTCTTCCACTTTTTTGATTAATTCGTTCATGGTATACTGTTACTCGCTGTTTTATGTACTCTTGATTCGTTATTTCTGGTTTTCTTTGATCATTAAATGCGGAATCGTTCCTTTTTCTTTTTTTCCTGATCGTTTATTCAAATTGAAAATTATGTTACTCTTAGCCTGAAAAATGTTTACTTCACCAACTTTTTTCCGGATGTATCTTGAAGTTTTTATTTGTCAGTGTATATGTTCGATTGCTGAGGAAGAAACTACAGGATTCTAAATCTTTCATATCCCAGGATTATTTGCTAAATACATGGCCACATCGCTGCAACTTTTTGATGCGGGAAAGGATTAAAATGCAATTTGGATGCGCATTCTTGCAGTTATGTATGTTGATTTGGGGCGTATTGTTAAGCTTATTGCTTCTTTAATTGCACTTGTGATGACTTGTTTCAATTCTAGTTTCTACTTGGCATCCTGTTGCGTATCAATATATCTGTTTCTTTGTGGGCTCTTTAATATGATTTTAGTTTGATGCATATGTGGCATGTGTCTTATCTTGCTCGTTTAATTTCCAAATTTGTCATTTCAGGTTTCAGATTGCAAATTTATATCTATAACTGATTGACGGCAGTGGTAGGCATATTTGGTCTATCAAAATAGTTTGTATTTAGAAGTTTTATGTCTGCACTGGGTTTTCACCATGAGTGGTGCACCTAAGAGACCTCATGAAGACACTGTTCATTCCTCATCAAAGCACCCGCATGATGATTCAGGTTCATATCCTAAATTATCTTCATCTGTTTCAAGTGAATACCATGTTCCTTATGATATAGGTCAGGATTCAAGGGTGACAAAGACACCCCGTATAGAATCTCGTGATGCTGACCGAAGATCTCCTCTCCACTCAGTGTATCGGATCCCATCTTCAACCGATTTGCATGTGGATCATCCTGTTAGTGGTGAAAACAGGATGGAATCAAGGGATCCCAAGGACGTTAGAGATTCACGTGTTGAGAACCGTGACTTAAAGACTGAGAAGAAGGAATCGCATGGTGAGGCAAGGAGGGATTCTCAGAGTTCTAAAAGTGAGAAGGATCCACGTGTTGAGGGAAGAGGAGATGACAACAAGGATGTCAGATATGATCGAGACATTCATAATGATTCCAAAGGTGACATTAAGACAGAAAAGGATGGTTATGCTGCGGTAAGTAGCCACGTGAATTGGAAGGAATCTAAAGAATACCATAGGGGAAAAAGATATTCTGAGCCCCCCAGTGGGAATTTGGACTCCTGGCATATGTCACGTGGACATTCACAAGGCCCTCCTGAGGTTGGGAAGGAGGTTTCGACAGCAGAAGAGAAAGATTATATGGAAGCACATGAGGCTGTTGGAGAGAACAAAGTTGATCCAAAAGGTGAAGATAAATTTAAAGAGAAGGATAGAAAAAGGAAGGACGTGAAGCATAGAGATTGGGGGGAGAGGGAAAAAGAAAGAAGTGAACGTAGAAGCAGTACACCAGTAATCAATACAAGTGGTGACAACAAAGAATCTGCCAAAGAAGATAGAGATGTTGAAAGGTGGGATAGGGAGAGGAGAGATCTTTCTAAAGACAGGGAAAATATAAAGGAGAGGGAAAAGGATCATGTTAAGAGGGAGTCGTGGAATGAAGTGGAGAAACAGGCTTCACATACTGAGAAGGAAGTTGGTGATACATCAGTTAAAATGACAGAGCAAGAAAATGTTGCATCAGAGCAGAAGAAACAGAAAGATTTTGAAAGCTGGAAAAATGTTGATAGGGAGGCTAGAGAAAGGAGGAAAGAAAGGGATAATGATTTAGAAGGAGATAGACCAGAGAAGCGTATTAGGTGTCCTGACAAGGAATTAGATGATGGATGTGCTGAAGGGGAAGGAGCAGCAGAGAAGGAAAGAGAAGTCTATAATTATAGTGTCCAGCAACGTAAGAGAATGCAACGACCAAGGGGGAGTCCTCAGGTGGCTAATCGTGAACCTCGTTTCAGACCTCGAGCTCAGGACAATGAAGGGTAATTTTCCCCTTGCATTTTTATTTTTTAGAAACTTTATGTTTTTTTTTTCATTTCCAAAATTGTCTGAATTGCTAATATATCAATTTTAATTTATACTGTATGTTATTTGAATTAGCTGAAGCTTCTGAGTTTGAATGATAGGAATTTTTTTGGCAGTCTTTTTGGTTTTTTCCCCCTTATTTTCATTTGGGGGATTGTAGTCTCTTTTAAAAGTGAAAATTATTCTTAAATAGAAAGGAAAGAACCAGGTTTGCAAGAAAACGGATCATATTTAATTCACACCTACTACTTACCATTGTCTATCAATTGGTAGACATAATGATGCCTTGGTATAATGGGCAAGGTTTGATTCATCTTTCCTTCTTTCTTCCTCCCATATATCATTTGGACTTTGAAGCACCTTATCTAATTTTTACAAGTTGAATATTGTACATTTTGTTTGTTGAATTATACTTTTTTCTGTTCAGAAATGAGTTCGTATATTGAATTTTCTTTATAGTTTGTTTGATAATTACCATATCTTTTGCTTATTTTGCAGGTCGCAAGGTATGCTGTCAAATTTGATTCACTTGATTGAATTTTTTTGGCTTGTCATAGACTAACGGATATGTGCCGTCATGAAGCAACTTTCATTAATCAGAAATTGCTTTAGTTGGTACACTGTTGCATTCAACTTTGAGGAAAAGTAACCTGTTCAAAATTTTTTAATTTTTTTGAACTTCCTATTCGTAATTCATCACGTGTTACCTTGTGATGATAAAAAATTTTTAGACTATGCTTTGCATGTCCTCTTTACTTAGGTTTTCTGGTATTTCAGGGAAGGTAGAAGTATCATCTGTTGTTTATAAAGTTGGTGAATGCATGCAAGAACTGAAAAAGTTGTGGAAGGAATTTGAATCATCTCAAACGGAAAAAACTGGTGAAAGCATTAATAATGGTCCAACTCTTGAAATTCGGATACCAGCCGAGTATGTTACTGCTACTAACCGCCAAGTAAGATGATAAATATTTTATTATTGGTGACCTTATTTTTGGGCAGGGGAGAATTGATGGCTTTCTTCCCCGTAAATTGAAGACCTATCCTCCTTGTTGCTGCCAATAAAATTTCACTTCTTGTTTTGTTATTATTGATTTATTAGCTTTCTGAATTCTTGTGGTTTTATCAATTTAGTTTGGATATTAGTTACATGCTATAAGATGATCTTAGGAATGTGATTTGTAGTGGTTGAATGTCGCCTTCATTAAGTAATGATATTTTTTATTCATATCAGGCTACTTCACATATCTTTTACCATCCCCCTGTCTACTTTCACACTAAGACCATGTGACTTGTGATGCCATTAATGAAAGCTTATGTTTTTGCTGTAGATGATTGCTGCAAGTTTGTTTAGAACAGCATTATGGTTTGAATTTTGAAAATAATGGTTGAATGGGAGTTTTTTCTATGTTAAATGTTAAGTATTGTATAGTTCAGAATTGGAAAAAAAGAATCACTTTTTCATCACTCGTAGAGCTTAGATAGAAGAAAGTTGGCATAAAGACCTTTTATATTGCTGGCTTGTCCAAATGCCCCCCCTGCTTGTTTCCCTCCTTTATTGTGTTGAAGATGAGGGGAGGAGATGACAAGTGTTGAGCTGACAGATGACTTATCTGGGGAGATGGAAGTCTTTTAGTTGTTCTTTCTGTTTGGTTATTATATATTTGAAATAATGATGGGATAAAGTTTTAATGTCTTTTTCCAGATTAATGCTTACTGTGTCTTACGTTTAATTGATATGTTCAGGTTAGAGGAGGCCAGTTATGGGGGACTGATGTCTACACATATGACTCAGATCTTGTTGCTGGTATGTATCGTTTAGAATATAAAGGTGCTAACTTCTGATTGCTAATTCCAGGAGGCTTCATGTTTTAAAATTTCAGCTAGTACTGATGTTGCAATTTTGTTGCACAGTTCTCATGCATACAGGTTACTGTCGACCCACAGCTTCTCCACCTCCTGCTGCAATACAAGAGCTATGTGCGGTCATTCGGGTGCTACCTCCTCAGGATTGTATGTCGATATAGCCCTATTGTTTTTGACATAAAACTTCTTTATATGAAGGGTCTGAGAGATGCCTAGTGGACTGTGGCTATATTTTATGACCATATTTTGGTTATATTGATATCTATTATCTATGTGCTTTTAGGAGGGAATTAGCCACAGTCCTGTCTGTCTCCTTCCTTTTATCTTTTGTGGTTATAATGGACTGTGGCTATATTTTCTGACCATATTTTGGTTATATTGATATCTATTATCTATCTATGTGCTTTTAGGGGGAAATTAGCCACAGTCCTGTCTGTTGATGTTTCCATTAGAGCTTTATTTGAATTATAAGATTTTGTTTTCATAACCAATATTAGGCTATATTTCTACCCTGAGAAACAATGTTCGCTCTCGTGCCTGGGGTGCTAAAATTGGTTGTAGTTATCAAGTTGAGCGGTGCTGCATTGTGAAGGTACTGACAAAATTACTGTCAACTTTTGTTATAGTTCATAAATTTTCCCTCAAGTTATGTGGTCTCTCATGTGCATTTGCTTCTACTTGTTACATTATATAATTTACCAAGTTTTTGACAAATACATCATCCTTTTTATCTTATTTATGCTTCCCATTTTTCTAATTTTTAGAGTTGCAGGCTACTTCATCTGTTATTTTTTTGCTATGTTATATATTGAGTTGTCTGATTGAGGACATACTCTTTGGATAGGCTTGTTCTTTCTAGGAATAGTTCTGCACACTTCTCTAAACCTTTCACAAGCATGCCAATGTGTTCATATCTATAATCCTGTAATTGGTTGGGTCAGGAAATTGCCGATCTTTAGAATTTGATGGTGATAACTTTTTATTTCATTGGTTTTCAGAAAGGAGGTGGAACTATTGATCTTGAACCTTGCCTTACACATACATCAACAGTGGAACCCACCCTCGCTCCCTTGGCTGTTGAGCGGACAATGACCACTAGGGCTGCTGCTTCGGTTTGTTCCTTTTCATCTAAATCAAAACTTTTGCTTTTAGAAAATTATTCTAGACTTATTACTATTGGGTCAACTTGTGTTCTTTGCTGGATATGAGTCATCTTTAAAAATTTGTCTTTTACTTGGCAGTATTTGGGTGTTGCATCTTCATTTCCTGATTTTTTGCTGTCATCTCCCTACATTCTCTTCTAATTTTATTTATTGGTTGACTTTTTAGTTCCTGAATTTGTGGGATTTGAGGTGGTCATTATGATTTTAGGTGTCAATTCCTATCTATGTAACTTTATTCATTTGAATCATTAAAAAAATTCAAGCACCATGGCTGCAAATTCTCTGGCTTCTCTTTTTACCAAAATCATCAAACAGTTTGTTTTGTGTCGTTTCATTTCAATTTAATTTAATTTTTTTAATAAGCCTGTTTGCTATGTTTGGGTTGAAAATATAGATTGTCTGTGTTAATTATACCAAACTTGACATTTTTGTGGCTTATAACAGCCAATACAATAAAATACATTTTTGTGATTCTAAGTATCCATTATCATCTTACCTGCTGGCCTCCTTCTACTTCAGAATGCATTGCGTCAACAAAGATTTGTTCGAGAGGTCACCATACAATACAACCTTTGCAATGAGCCTTGGTAATATTTTGCAATATTTCTGTGCTATCTAATATTTTGCAATTGCCTATCTAATATTTTACCATATAGTACATCAAAGTATGATAATATTTTGAAATGCCTATCATAAATATAATGCTTCATGCTGGCAAAATATATATATATATATATAATGCTTCATGTTTGATTAAAAAACAGAATATTGTGCGTGTATAGTTAAATATTTGATGATCAACTTTACATCAGAATTTTCACATGCATCTCGTGTGGATGATAGTGTCAACTCAAAATCTTATACTTTTGGTTGAAGTACCAGAACCCTATGGCCAAAATACTTTGTTTGAGAGTTGATGCTTACTAAACTCCGTCCTAAAATTTTATGCATATAGTGAAAGCTTGTGCCTATTCTCTCTTATATAGTTAAAAGAGTTCGTGTAAGATGTGTTGCATAAATTAATTTAGGCTAATCTTGGTTCTTAACAATTTTTACTTTTGAGTTGTAGTGGTTCTTGTAGGCCATTCAAACAACAAATGTGTGTGCAATTTGAGGTTTGTTGTGATGGGACTGGCAAATGTATGAAGTTTAGTCTGCTATACCTGAATTTTTCTGGAATACAAGTGTTATGCAGCTTCGTCCTGTCCTTTTAATTATTGTCATATTTTTGAATCGTAATAGAGGCAGGCTTTGATGATATAATGTCATTAAATTACAGTATGTATATTAAATAAATGTGAGACGCATCTGTTTTTCACTCATTTAAATCCCGTTGATATTCATCAGGATCAAGTATAGTATAAGCATTGTAGCCGACAAGGGTCTGAAGAAGTCACTCTATACATCTGCTCGTTTGAAGAAGGGAGAAGTTTTGTATTTGGAGACCCATTCGCGCAGGTATGTTTTGCTTTGCAGTTGCTGTTCTTGATGAGTGATTCCTATAGGTTTGGCTGCCTTTCATTAGACATGAGCGCATTGCTTAAATGGAGCATGCAACAAGAATGTGCTTATGTTGAGGAACCAAAGAGGATCATTAACCTTTTTTTCTATGTGAAAATATATGTTTGAGGTTTTGAACAAAATTTGAGTGATTTTAATCTTGCCATAAGTTATCATGATAAGTAACTATTTAGTTTATGAAATTCAAAGAGTCCATGGATGTAATCCTGATAAGCTTTACATTCTGTTTTCTCCTGGAAGTCTGAGATTTTGAAGTTATGAAGAGTCTTCCTGTTGATTTCCTCCCTAATTATGAGTTGATTCCTTGTAGATATGAGCTTTGCTTTACCGGAGAGAAAATGGTTAAATCACCAGCATCACAATCACATGACGCAGACATAGAAAAGTCTCAAAATCACCACTCTCATTCCGCAAATGGTGATAAATCTGATAGTGATAATGTTATGATTGATCTATTTCGGTGGTCTCGATGTAAGAAGCCTCTACCACAGAAAGCAATGCGAACAATTGGGATCCCCCTGCCCCTTGAACATGTGGAGGTACTTCCAAATCACGTGTTTCATTTGTTTCACGTGTGTTTGAATATCGACTGTTGAATTCTCCTCACTATCACAAGAAACATCTATACAGTTATTGGAAGTTGCTGTTTGCCTATACTGGTTTAATTTCTTTAGTTAGTACGCAGTATGCTTGCTCTGTTATTCCTATTACCAACCAATTGTTAAACTTTTTCATGGGATTTAATTTTAGTAACTTGTGGGATTGGTAGTTCATACGAACTCTTGAATCTCTTTCTTGTATGTCCCAAGATTCTTTTCCTCTATTTTCCAGTTTTACATGCAAACTGCAAGGTATAGGTAACTCCTTGCCCTTGTTTTATTTGTCCTGTTTCAACATTGCAACTTGGTTCTTGTGATTTTAGGTATTGGAGGAGAATCTGGACTGGGAAGATCTACAATGGTCACAGACCGGTGTTTGGGTTGCAGGAAAGGAATATACCCTTGCACGGGTGCATTTCTTGTCTCCGCATTAGTCCATTGTTTTTTCCTCTTTTTTATTATTTAAGTTGGATGGGAAAGTGTGATAATCTTATAATCCCAATCGAATTTTTATGTATCTAGAATTCTATGCTGTTGTAATTTATGGGGCATAGCTGTTGGTATTTCATGTTTAAGAGAATTGTATGGTGTAATTCTTCTCCTTTTATTTTTTGTATTTATTTCTAGTTATTCCCGGGTATGGACTGTTATAGTGTTATTGCTGTCGGTTTAATTTGCCCGATTATTCACGAGGTGAAACAACTACAAGAATTATGGGCATGGTCACTATAGATGCAATAGAGATGAATAAACACATGGCCCCAATCTTGTTTTAACGGCCAGAAATTGTGTCAGCATAAGATTTTTTTGTTTATTGGATCTTTTGGGATAAGCTTACTTCGGCAATGATTATTTCTTTCTTTTTTTGAACTGGCAATGATTTATCTCCTTTATTTTTATGTACAACTTGAAATTTGACCTAATTATAATGGAGAGTCGAATTCAAACTTGTATGTCCTCTTGCGAATGAAGTTGATGGTTTCATTTTTTTTTATTCTGTTTTTTCAACGATAAGCTGATGGTTTCATTTTAGGCCATGATGTTGCATTCAAAATTGTGTATGAAAGACTTCTGATTTTTTTTTAATCTTACATTCTTGCTTTACTCCCTTTTTATAGTTATCGCTATCGATGTAGTCAGATCTAAGCATTATCGGGTCTAATTGAAAGTAATTATCTACAAGGCGTTTTCAGTACTCACATGAGTTTTATCTGAGACCTCCAAGAGACCAACGTTTCTTCTTCTAGGAACAGTGTCATTTGGTGACTCCGAGCACAAGAGCTTGTGGAAGAAAATATTAGGGAGAATTATAATTACATCCTATGGAAGAGAATTAATGAAAATTAAGTCTCAAAAAATCATTGAATTATATGATTAAGTCCCAAAAAATCATTGAATTACATTGAAGTTCTTAGGAATTTGAGTGATATTAAATTAAATTTCTAGAAAGAGTATATCTCCAGACACCTAGATGGATAAATATGTATGATGATCCAGACTGCTAAGAAATTTGTATGTTGACCTATATTCATTATGGACATTTTCCCAATTGACACGTATGAAGGAATCAATGTTGGACTTATGGGATCCTTAGCAATTCATTTATACGACTTTGAAACAATTAAAAAATTACAAAAATGAAACAATTCATTTTGAACAACAAAAGGTGATTAAGTTGTCAATGCATCTTATTGAGTTGTCAGTAATAATTAAGTCTCAAGGACGTTGCCAATAAGAACTTTTAGCTGTATCGACAACTCTTGATACATTCAATTTAATATTACCAAGTCCCTAGAGAGTTCAATGTAATTTAACAATTTCAAGGGATTTGGTCTTGGCTAATTATCTTCCATGTACTAGTTGTAATTCTCTTATCTTTGTAAATAGTAAAACTCAAATTAATTTCACCTTAAACCAAATTGAAAAATAAATTGGGAGTGTGGGCGACCGTTTTCTCAAATAATATTTGTCCATTTCAGCTGTGCCAGAGCCGAAGGAGTAGAATAGGACCCAATTTAGAGCTCTATCATTGAAGGGATCATCCGTCATACTTAAGAAAAATGAATAATCTTATCGTTTTTTTTTTTTTTGATGGATTAATCATATGGTTTTCTAAATTAAGGTCTTACTAATATAGGATAAAGTATATTTTTAATCCTTCATATTTGCATCAAGTTTTAATTTAGTCAAATTTGAACAATGTACCCTTAGTTATTTTTTACTAACACCGTTAATTTAATTTAATAGAAAACAACAACTCATCAAATTCAAAAGGGTAATTCCATAATTACATACAAATTAAAATTAGTTTTTCAAATATAAGAATGATTACTACCAAAACATTGAGCTTAACCATAGTTTGTCAACATTTAATCATTGATTCACCATTTACATTTTGTTAAGTCAGTATTTTATTTTACGTAACGTGAAACTAACGATATTAACAAAATCAAACTAAGTGTACTTTTCAAATTTAGGAGACTAAAATGATATATGATGCTGAAATAAAGGACTAAATGTATACTTTAATCCAACCAATATAAAAATATATATGTATGTATGTACATGCATTTATTATTTTTTACCAAGACCAAATCCCTTGAAATCATAACAAAACTAAATTACAATTGGCCTATCCCGAGAAAAAATATACGGCTCTGGTTGCTTACAAAGCTATCAATTTCACCTTAGCAGATCCCATTTATCAAGGGCAAAAATAAAAAGCACTTGCATAAGGGTGATTCCTTATCCCGGTTATAAGGTTGAAAGATCGCAATAACACTAACAATTTAACATCATGCATTAAAAATCTAATCAGATAGAAATGTAATATAAACACCCATTGCAGTTCTATTTTGACCAAAAACAAGGTATTAACATAAGCATGAAGGGCCTATACAGAATTTCAAGTCACAAAAATATCTCTGCGCAGAATTGCAGAAAATTAGGTTAGATGGCCTTCAACAATAAACCCAAAAGTTGAGTTACCAGTCATGTTATTATTTTCGGTGCTCCCAGAAGTCACCACTCATTCCATTTATTCAAGAAGTCATCCCACATGGCTGTAGCAATAGAATCCCTTAACGAGAATGCAAGCTGTTCTTCCATTGAAGAAATCAACTGAACACCAGGAAGTTCATCACCATCTGATATCTCATCCACTATTGCTTCTCCAACAGTTTTAAACAACCAATCATTTCTTTCCTGCTGGCGGATGAAATTATGCAGAACACATGCAGCTATCACAATGTCCCTTTGAACATGAAAAGAATACTGGGGAGCAAGCTTGAGAATAGGAAATCTGGTTTTTAACACATTAAATGACCTCACTATGGCATTTCTCAGACAACAGTGCCTGTGATTGAATAGCTCCTTTGCATTTCTGGGTAATTGATTAGCACCTATGTAATCGTAATGATGGTAACGAACTCCTTGAAAAGGAGCAATAAACCCTCTCATATTAGAGTATTCCATATCAACAAGGTAGTATTTTCCTGTAATAGTTTCAATGAAAACAGTTCAGCGATGATACCTACATAAAGCATATGTTACAAGGAAATATACTATTACCAAACCTTCAGGAACTTGGGGGAAATTCTGATCTGGATCATCAAGAACTGCCTTTAACACACGTGAATCAGTAACAGATCCTTCCCAGCCAGGATAAATGAATATGAATTGTAGGTCAAATGTGCAAGCTGCCAGCACATTTTGAGACAGTAAGCCTTTCTTATTACGAAATCGGGATTGATCTTTGGCTGGGACATGTGCAGGAATATGCATGCCATCAATTACTCCAATACAATCCTGAATTAAAAGGCACATGCAGTGAAACATTGGAGAAAACTTAAAAAGGGAATAAAGAAGATGAAGACTGGTTATAAACAAACCTTGAAATATGGGTAAAATCTATTGTTACTGAGAATTTCTGGAGATGTGATGGTGTCATGAGGTTGCAAGAATTCACGTGACAGAGACTTAATAGCCTTCAACACATTGTTAAAATGCCGGCTAATGGTTTCACCAGAGTGCTGAAACCTCTCTTGAATCACTCTATTGCGTTCATTATGACCAATGATGTTTAAGAATATTGTCAACTGCTCCTCTATCATTACACCAGCAGTATCACGCAACAAGGATCTTTGTCGAAGAATATCACACAACTTGTGAAAAACATGCTTGTCCATCCGCAACATTTCCCGACTGAAGTCATCATGCCCATTCAGCATTTCAGTCATAAACCCACATCTTCTAGGTGATAAACTACGGCAAGGTTGTTTGGTTAAGCAGTTATAGTAATAGTAGCCAGCTGCTGCAGCGACTAGCGCCATCTCATCCAATTCCAAGTCAATGTCATCCATGCTGATTGATGTATCTGTAAAGATAAACCTCAAGCGTGCGAATGGTTGAAGATAATATATTTCTGATATATCAAGTTAACGACTTTAGAAAATTTCCCAATCAATGTATAAAAGGATATGTCAAACAACGACTCAACTTAAAACTGCTATTTTAGCATTCAAATTGTATGCCTCTATCGGAGAAAGAAAAAAGCATTCAAAATGTCAGATTGTTAAAACTAAAAAAAAAATATGTTGGCATTACCCACAAATCAAATTGATCACTACCATTACCATAACTTTTTCGCACTACACTTGATTTTACAAAAGTATAGGATCATATTTAATCAAAAGTGCCAGTTTTCCAAACATTTCAAAAAGACGAAGCACCACATTTGCCCTGCAACCACGGCAATCTTTTCTCACTCTTAAGAGAGATAAAAATCTCTCGAGCAATAGGATTCTCAAATAAATCCAAAGCAAGAAAGTAGATCCGTTCATCAACACCTTGCATCTCGTCCAATACTTTGATGCATTTGCTTATAGAGAACCTGTCTTCATTTTTCATGATCGCATTTGCTCTCATCTTCGAAACAGCTGCAATTTCCAGCATGGCATCCACTATAGCATCCCCAGTAGCCTTGCGACTTCTCTTCCGACGACCAGAACTTGATGGCACACCAGCCTGTCGCTTGTGTCCATCTAACATATGCACATCATCCCCAGAGCCCGAAGATGCATCCTCCTCCCCAAAATTCATTGGCACTGTATGACAGGTAAATAAGCCTTAGATGTCAATGCACAGCAAACTAGATTTCCACCTTCTAACGAAAACAGCACAAGACAAATAATCCAAAACCAACAAAGAATTCAAACAACACGAAGCACATCAAGACAGAAGAACGGCAAAATAATCAAACCATATAACAGTCTAAATGTATGCACATAATAGGTATAAAGCCCTAAACCATGGCAGATAATTACTCGGTCCCTTCTAGATCAGTTAAAACGCCAAACATAAGTTCAAAACGGATTAAAAATTGAAGCGCATCCGAAACACTCACTTAATAAACCCCTTAACCCAAATGTCGCTAAAAAATTTAGAAGGAAAAAAAAAATCACCAAAAAGGCTAAAATAAACAACAACAAAAAAGCTCGGCAGAAAATGGTGAGAACATCAGAAACTAAACTTCAATCCAACAGCAGGATCATTATTTCATATCAGGATTACGATCACCTTGAGCAAGAATTATAGAGTCAAAATCATTGAGAGGAAAGGCCAGAAAATTGACGTTAATCTCCCTAAATTTTCTGAAAACGAATAAGCGGTGAGAGTACAGAGAAAAACAGTAGAACGAAGTGAAAACTCACCGTCGGGATCACAAGGTGGGAAATTTTCTGAACGAAGGTTTACGAATTTCTGGAATCAGAAATTGGGTGAGAGAGAGGAAATGAGAGTGATGGCGGGGATTAGGGCTTATGAACGTATCAAAATGGCCAATTCCAGCGGGCGTACTTTCAAGGTATAAAGTTTAATTATTTTATTTAAAAGTTAATAAAAAATAAAATGTTATTTTGATTCTAGGTTCAATTTTATATTATTTTTTCCCATATTTTTAAAAATAATGGGAGAAAAGTCTCGTATTAAAATAATTATTACTTCCTCCTATATTCTTAAATATAAGACATATTTAAAAAAGTGAGTTTGTTCCTAAATATAAGACTTCTTTCTAATTTTTCTGAACATTTCAACCAAATTATATTTATTGATACTCCTTAGTCCTTATAATAACCAAGTAAGTGAGGGATTGTGGGAATAAAGGTAGAAGGTTGTGATGTTTTAGTAGTACCATGTGATTTTAACTACCTTAACTAATATACTTAATATAATCAGATTAAGTAAATAGATCTTATATTTAAGAAAAGAAGGAGAGGCAATGATAATCTGTTGACTCTCTTTGTGTGTATATGATATACCAAAACTTGTGACAATTATAAGGTATTTGTCACCGATAAGTTTTTTAATGAGTCTTTCCCAATTATTTTTATAGGAAGATAATATACATCTATTAACGTAATAAAATGCCTTATATTTTGTTTGTCTTTTATATTTGATTTTTCACAATACAATGTATATACGCATTTTGCCAGTAAAATGATGTTGCAAAGGTCCAATTTTGAAATTACTGTAGCATAAAATAATTCCACATGCCTAGTTTCATAGTAGATCATGGTTAAATTTTAAAGCTTTTTGGCTCTTCACTACTCTTCTGTGGGGTTTCTACTTTCTATAGGACCTGTTTGGATTACCTTATGGAGAATAGGTTCTGAGAAAAAAGCTGAAAAAGTGCTTTTTTCAGCTTTTCTGAAAAAGCTGAAAAAAAATTGCTTTTGATGAAATGAGAGTGTTTGGATGGTTGTTGTGAAAATAACTTTTTCTATGTGTAAATTACTAAAAAGGACATAAGTTTAATGTGTTGGGAAAGAGAGAGGATAAGGGCATTTTTGGTATTTCAATATGACATGTGTAATGATGGTATATTTCTGCCTCGTACTTCGCGTAAAAGCTGAAAAAAGTAGTAACCTGTTTGGATTAGCTTTTAGAGAATAGCTTCTGGGGAAAAAGTTGAAAAAACACTTTTTTGAAAAAATAGCTTTTGTAAAAATGAGAGTGTTTGGATGATTGTTATGAGAATGACTTTTTCTGTGTAAATTACTAAAAATGACATAAGTTTAATGTGTTGGGAAAGAGAGACGATAAGGGTATTTTTGGTAGATCATTATGACATGTGTAATGATGGCATTTTTTTACTTCATATTTTGTGCAAAAGGAGAAAATTGTAGCTTATTCAAAACCTAGGTTTTGGCCACCAAAACCTAGG
Organism: Mimosa bimucronata; assembly: GCA_037074515.1. Classification (NCBI taxonomy): domain Eukaryota; kingdom Viridiplantae; phylum Streptophyta; class Magnoliopsida; order Fabales; family Fabaceae; genus Mimosa; species Mimosa bimucronata. The sequence goes on along the minus strand of CM073437.1, from coordinate 27,455,378 downwards.
TTTCCAATCCAAATGGGCTTTTCACATTTTTTCAAGTGTTTGGCTTACCTTTTTTAAAACCTAGGTTTTGAGTCCAAACCTAGGTTTTAAAAAAAAGTGTTTGGCTACCATTCCAAACTTAGATTTTAAAACCTAGATTTGGGTTCAAAACCTAGGTTTTGGCCACCAAAACCTAGGTTTCCAATCCAAATGGGCTTTTCACATTTTTTCAAGTGTTTGGCTTACCTTTTTTAAAACCTAGGTTTTGAGTCCAAACCTAGGTTTTAAAAAAAAGTGTTTGGCTACCATTCCAAACTTAGATTTTAAAACCTAGATTTGGGTTCAAAACCTAGGTTTTGAGTTAAACCCAAACAGGCACATAGTCTACAAGAGATGATAATTGACGAAATGTTTTGCATTTCCTTTAACTGGTCGGGTCCTTTTCTGGGCCTTCCATCTTTCCTTCATTTTAGTAAGCCCAGTCGTTTTACTTTCTTAGGCTCTATGCCTCTATATTTATTGTCTTCTTTTAGTAGTTTCTACTGTCTACTAAACTTCTCTTAACTTTGGCCCCCTTATTTCTTGAAGCAAGTAAGCTTTTGTGATGTAATCGTTTTGCTAATGAATAAAAGTTGGCTTTATATAATTGTTTTTTTTTACAAAAGTTGATGTTCAATTTTGTCTTATAAGTTTTTTTTGCAAGAGTTGTAAGTATTCAAACTGAGTATTAAAAGAGGAGCAATGCCACTCTATTCTAAAGGTAGTTGAACCAACGTCTGCCACATTGGATCTTATGTGGCGATGATTCTTGTTGATAGCAAATTCAGCAAAACAAATACAAATGGGGAAAATAGAATTTTTGTTATTAATGAACGGGGTCACTAGCAATGATGGTTACAAGTAAAAAGGGGGTCCTCATCGAGGTACAATCAAAGTGACAAAAAAAAGCAAAGATTGAATGCTTAATGATTGCTCTAGAGTTTGCAGGCGCTTGTCAGTCAGTGTGCTTCTCCAGAACGTGCCCTTTCTCGGAAAGGGGGAGCTTTTATTTATAAGTAGCAGGGTTGCACCCCTGTTAGTTCTGACTTCGGTGATTAAGCGCTAGTGTGACAAGGTCTGAGGATCGTTGTGATGTAGCCGTTGCTTATTGACCGGGTGTGACTCAGTATTTCGCGGAGGTCATGGTTATTTGCAAGCTAGATCTCGTAGACGTGGCCTGAGAGTGGGTTGTGTCGCTTGGCATTCTGGGCCGATGGTTATTGGGGGCCAATTGGGCCTGAACTCCCTTTGCTGGGCCCAAGGGAACATAAGCGTAATCATGAGCCTACATTTAGTCACCCAGTCCTCAAGTCTAATTGTTGTTAGACATGGGGAGTAATGTGTAACAGCCCAAACTCGATCTAGGGATACTGGCCGAGGCCTCCCACACTCACCCGTGAAAACGCGTCTCGAAGGGAAGGAGAATATGCCCCCCTTATATAGGCTAGGCACACCCCGATCCCAGCTGATGTGGGACTTCATAATAAAAATACCAATTAAATACCCTAACCATGATAGAAAAGGATTTCTACTATTAAAAGGGCTATCATGGTTAGAAAAGGATTTAACATAATATAGCAAAAAAAAATTATCCATGTTAGAAAAGAAATTTTCTAATACAACAATGGCTAACATAGATAAATAAAGCCAACCTACTACCTGACAAATAAATCAACCCATTCACAACAACCAATAACATATTTGACCATTAAATACTTTCACGAAAAATAATTAAAACCATTATAAATTTAAATCTCTCAATCATCCAACATTTTCAAAACATACAAAATCCCAATAGTCCACAATAAAACCAACATAGTTGAAACACTAATAAAGTTTAGACCGGTCTTTCAGAAACAAAATAACATGTTACCAAAATAATTATTCTAAAAGAAATCCTCAATTTGAAAATAAAGAAGCACAACGTGGAAACATAAGCGGAAGCAAAATAAGTGATATGAAACCCTATTTGTGGCAATATCTTCGGTTAAACCAGTCCAGAACTCACTAGCTTAGTGAGACGGTCCCAGATCCTTCCCTTGGTTTCCTACTGCGTTGCTAGGACCTGTAAAAATTAGATAAAATGGGGGTAGACCCAAGTAACCACTAACTGTTCGCCTACGTGTGGTGTGTGTTAGCAAGGTGCTCAGTGGAGTATTACTAAGTATAACTGAATTGAATACATGAGGCAGTTACCATTTAAATGCAAAACAATATCATAATATATATTTCCACATGGATTATCATCACGATAGAGTTTATCAAAATCACACATAAAATCACATATTCACATTCATATAAATCACACATAAAATCTCATATTCACCTTCATATAAATCACACATAAAATCACATATTCACCTTCATATATTGTAATCCAAGATACAGATAAATAAAATCAAACAATCAGGAACACCATTATTATACGGTCTAGTAGGGACTCACAACCCTCGCCTGAGACCGGGGGCGTTCTCCCCAATTCGTCTTTCCATTTTATATTATTTAGTCCTTGTGGGCCTACAAGGAACCTCATCGCGCGATGGCATTTTTATTTATTTATTTATTAAATCGGTGTTCATACCATCAGCACAGCACATCATAAATGTACAAATCCAACATATGGCACAAGGCCCAGTCCAGAAAATTCTCATATTCAATCATGCAGATATAATTAACAAATACTATAAATTTCCAAAACATACAAGTTCACACCTTTATGCCATTTAAAACTACATACTCCACTAAATAGGTTATATTATAAAAATAAGCTTTTCAAAATTTATATTCTTCAAGACTATAGCCAATCACAAAAAATTATAGTTTCAAATACTCACTAACCCACACACACACACGCAAACAAACAGAAGTAGTTACTTTCGTGAAGTTAAACCAATAGTTATTGTAGATGCGCCCCCCGTGTTCAATGTCAAGCAAAATCAGAGTCGCAGCGGCGACGGTTGACGGCGGCGGCTGGACAGCGGTGCTCAAACTTGCCGGTGGCCCCCCTCTCTCTCTCACGTTCACGTGCTTGGAAATCAAAGGGAAGGAAGAAGAAGGAGGAGTTCTCTCCCTCGGCGGTCTCTCTCTCTCTCTCTCACTTGGCGTTGATGACTGCAGATGGTGAAGGAGGTTGAGGGAGAAGGGCGACGGGTTGAGGAGAAGGCTGAGTGAGTGTGTTGCAAGAGAGATGGAAGATGAGTGGTATGTGTGTGTATATCGGCGCTGGACGGAGAAACGAAAGTGCAGAGTGTGTGTGTTCGTGCGGCCTCATCCAGGAAGGAAGGAGGATGAACGTGGAGTATGTATATATATATAGGGAATATTAGGGTTGTAGGTGGGGAAAAATTACTAAAGTGCCCTAAAAATTGAAATAATTTACAATTAAGGCCTAACAAGTTATATTATTTTCCTGAAATTCATTCTTATGTTAGATTAGTAAATTTTATTTCCCTTAAAGTTCCTTCAAGCTTTAAAAAAAAATAATTTCCCTAATTTTGTAAATTAGGAATAAATACCCAATCATTCACTCTTAATTTATATTGGAAATCAGTTTAAAATCCTCCAGAAAAATACCTTGAACTTGTGAATTTGTTTATAAAGTTAATGTATTTTCTAGAGACACCTGAGAACTTTAAATAACTCCTTATTACCTCTTTCCTAAATTTGGGGATTATACATATTTTTTTGGTAATTTAAAATTCAGGATGTTACAACTCTACACACCTTTTTAGAAATTTTGCCCCCAAAATTTCACTAATAAGAACTAAAACAAACAAACAGTATCAAATAACAATAAACACACTTACCCCGCGAAAAGGTAGGGGTAATCACGCCTCATACGCTCCTCGGTCTCCAACGTAGCGTCTCCTGGTGACATGCCTTTCCAAAACACCTTCACTAACCGGATTGACTTACTCCTCAACTGCTTGACCTTGCTATCCAAGATCTTCACGGGCTCGGCTCTAAAGGTTAAGTTCTCCCTCAACTCGACCTCCTTAGGCTCTATTATATGCGAAGGGTCTGGATGATACTTCTTCAATTGGGAAACATGAAACACGTCGTGCAAGTTCGATAGCTGTGGAGGCAAAGCCACTCGATATGCCACTGATCCAATCCTCTCAATAACGTCAAAGGGACCTATAAACCGGGGAGTGAGCTTCTTAGCTCTAATAGACCTCCCAACACTTGTCGTTGGCGACACCCGCAAGAAGACATGATCACCTACACTGAACTCCAATGGCCTACGCCGCTGATCTGCGTAACTCTTCTGTTGACTATGAGCAGCCAATAATCTCTGACAGATCAACTCGATTTTCTCTGTTGTCTGGTCAACGAGATCCGGACCTATGATGGTCATCTCACTCAAATTCGTCCAACAGATTGGGGATCGACACTTCCTACCGTACAGAGCCTCATAAGGCGCCATCTGAATGCTCGAATGATAACTATTGTTATAGGCAAATTCCGCTAGTGGAAGATGCCTATCCCAACTACCTGGCAACTCAATCGAGCATGCCTTAAGCATATCCTTCAAGGTCTGAATAGTCCTCTCAGTCTGTCCATCAGTCTGCGGGTGATAAGCGGTACTAAACTTAAGCTTCGTACCCATAGCTGTCTGTAATGACCTCCAAAACTCTGAGGTGAAACGCAGATCCCGATCCGAAATAATGCTTTTGGGAATACCATGAAGCCTGACAATCTCATCCACATATATCTGAGCCAATTTCGCCAACGGGTATGTAATCTTGATCGGAAGAAAATGGGCGGACTTAGTCAATCAGTCAACAATCACCCAAATAGAATCATGACCGGACTGAGTTAATGGTAAGCCCACCACAAAATCCATCGATATGCTATCCCACTTCCATAGGGGAACCTCTATGCTTTGCAACAAGCCACCAGGCCTCTGATGCTCGATCTTCAACTTCTGACAGGTTAAGCACTTTAAAACAAACTAGGTCACCTCTGATTTCATCTTAGGCCACCAATAGACCTTCTTCAAGTCATTATACATCTTAGAAACACCAGGATGCATCGAATAACTACTCCTATGAGCCTCTTCAAGAATAGTTCTCTTAATCTCATCATCTCCTGGAACACAAATCCTCTTCCTGAACCTTAAAATTCCCAACTCACCTACATCATATTCTGAATATGCTCAACTATCCAGCTCCTCCTGAATCCTCTTTAACTGGTCATCTCGATCTTGAGCCACCCTCAGATCCTCAAAGAATCCAAATTGACCAATCACAGCCCCTAGATATGCTGTCGATCTCTCCTCCTCAACATGGATAACGCGACATTCATCAAGAACAAGCTGCTCTCCTATTCCCAAAGCGGCAACATGAACCGTCTTTCGACTAAGGGCATCTGCTACTACATTCGCCTTTCCCGGATGATACTTGATTTCAAACTTATAATCCTTTAAAAGCTCCATCCAACGACGCTGTCTATTATGTTAAATGGTAATTTAAAATGTATTAAAAAGTATAATTAGGTAGTAAATATTACAGTGGTATCAGAGCCAGGCTCGGGTCGGTGTGCCAGCGAGGGCGCTGGGCCCCCAAGGGGGGTGGATTGTAATGTCCCACATCGGCTGGGTTCGAGATGTTCTAAGCCTATATAAGGTGTTGGACTCTCCTACCCATCAGGACGCGTTTTCACGGGTGAGTGTGGAAGGCTTCGGCCATTATCCCTACTGTGAGGAACAAAACCGTGAGGGGCATAGCTATGTCGCCAAAGCGGACAATATCCTGATCGAAGCTTGGGCTGTTACATAATGTCTCAATGACGGCCTATTATGATGGTGGGCAGTTATCCTGTGGGGTGCGGAAAATCCACGTGTCGTTCTGGATTTTTGATCTCGTTCTCTATCTACGAGTGTGATTGGTCTTCAATGGGCACTATTTGTAGTTGTTGATCATGCCCATAGTGTATGGTCGCGATTGAGGAGTGCCCGTTACTTGGTTTAAACGTTAAAAATGGGAAATGTCTCATTAATTTCCATTTCCCTCCACTATCTCCTGTGTCGAGGCCCTTACATTCATCCCTTCTTTTCGCTAAAGCTTTTGGCAGGTACTTTCTTCTCCTTTTTATCAGTCTTGTTTTTGCGTTTCTGGGTTCCTTTTCTCCGTGATTTGTCCCTCCATTATGTGTCGTTTTGTCCGACGAAAAGCCCTTCTTATTCCACCATTTTGTTTGATGAAAGGTTGGACTTGTTCTCAAGTCGGTGGGTGGCCATCAGTGTAGAGTTTTTTAGGTATTCCAGTTGTTTCCCTGCGTCCCCTATCATTTTTTACATTTGTTTCTTCTATGGTGTCGCTCATGCTCAGTTAATGCCACATGTTTGGCTGGTAGTAGCCATCATAGAAGCCCTTAGTGAAATATTAGGCATAGTTATGACCATGAACAACTTGATGCAAGTCTATTGGCTTCAAAGGTTTAGGCAAGCCCAGTTTGCACTAGGCCACAGGACCAATTCTTACCCTGCCTTAATTGTTAGGGATGAGATCAATGACATGAATTGGGAGCAGAGGTTTATTATGGTCGATGTAGAGAATTTGAGGAGGGGGCCCCATTTTCCCTGGCAATGGGTGGACCATAGCAAGGCTTTCTTTCTTTAGTGTATCTAGTTATTGTGCGAGGGCTTACCTAAGGGGTTTTATGTTTTTACACAATGAGATTATGGGCTTAAGTGCCTCAACCTGACACAACCAAAAAACTTAAAAAAATCCTCGAGCTTCCTGAAGAGGAAAGGAACTTTGTGACGATCATGTCTTGTATGTATTCCCTGTTTTGCAATTATTATTGTGCTTTCTGATTATCTATTATGTGGCTTTCTTACCCTGCCTTTTTATAGAGGAAAATGCTATCACTCATGCTAGTTCTTCAACACCCTCTTAAAGGGGTCCAAGCCTGTAGGGCCTGCCACCGCCGCTCTATTTAAGGCAAAGAGGGCTACGGCAGCTCAGGGTGATTTGTCAATGCCCCTAACACGCTCTGCCTCAAGGGAGGCATCTCTGTAAGGAGACCCTATTACCCCATCTGTCACACTTGGGGGTGGCAAGGCTTTTAGGTCAAGTAAACGTCCTCCTCCCAGTATTGCCGAGAAAGGAAAAGATGCCACACATTTGCTAGCCAGTAAAAGGGCTATGTCCGGCTCAACAAACGATGGCCTATCACTGGCTTATGAGAAGAGGCCTGAACGTGTCTTTTTCTCCTAGGGCGTTAGCGGGCACTGACGCTAACGTTAAGGCCATTTACCCTACCGTTCGCTAACTCCTCCTTCTTGCGGATAGGGCTGTATTAAATTCCATGGGCCCTAACGGGAGCCTGGAGGAATTGTCATGTTATCTCTTCCTGGTATGCAATTTTGTTCTTACACGTAGTCCGCTAACTTTATCTTTATATGCATGGTTTTGACTCAAGGGTTTTGAACAGGCCATGGAGACTGCCAATGCCCTCATAGGAGAGTAGGAAACCTTCACCCAGAATGCCAAGGTGGCAGGGTTAGAGGTAGACACTTTGCAGCAGCAACTGGCGAGGGCTCATGCTAAGGTTCGCAGCACCAACCTGATGTCTGAGCTGTAACATCCTAAAAATTAATTGAGGTTTAGTAGGGGAATTAGGAATTGATTAATGAGAAATGATGGATTATAAGAATATTTGAAGGATTTTGAAGTATTTTTGAGGATTTTAAAGGCTTAGTTTCTCCCTTATTTTAAGGACAATAATTTTGGGGAAATTATTTTTAGGCTCGAAAGGGGTTATTATGAGAGAAAATAAGTAAAGGATATTATAGGAAAATTTTGAGGGTGAAAAGAAAAATTTTTGGTTCAAAAGAAATATCTTATTTGAGAATTTTAGGGTAGTAGTGTATATTTTTCCCTAATCTTTTTCTTTTTCCTTTACTCTCTCCTCCCCATACCTATTTATCTACTCCCTCACGTCAACCCTCTCCCTCACGTCAACTCTCTTTCTTTCTTTTCACACTCAATAATCATATCACACCTTCTCTTCCTTATTTTAATATTTCTTCCTCTTCCCTTATATTAAAAATAATTCCTCCCCCTCCCATGCGTCAGACACACACACACACACACACCACCATCAACCCTCTCCCTCACGTCACCTTCTTCCTCTCCCTTTCTTTCTTTTCTCTTTCTCTCTTCCTTTTCTTTTTCTCTTATTTCTCTCTTCCTCACCGTCACTTCTATTCCTTCTCTTCTCTTCCTCACCAAATCACCACCATTGTCTATCATCTTAATTTTCCTTTCCCTTCTCCATTCTCCTCTCATTTTTCTCTCTTTTCCCTCCCATTTCAGTCACGCCGTCTCCAACTTTGGGAGGGAGTTTTCCGGTGAGTTTCACCGGAAAACCACCATTCCTCTCCTCTTCTCACCTCCTCCAACATTGTGCTTCATTCCTCCACTTATTTTCGGTCTGATTTGTGTTTAGAAAGTAGATTAAAATACTGTTCACCGGAGCTTTCGGAGCTCGCCGGTGCCGGACCGGTGGTGTTTCCGACCACCTAAGACCATATTCGGACTCCCGTAAGTATTCTCTACGCACCTATGTCATTAGTTTCCTGATTTGTGATATTTCAAAAATAGGCCTTATCTGAGTTGTGGTTTTTAGGATATCTAAATCTATTATATTAAAGTCTAATATTTGAGTTAGAATTTTTCTTAAGGAGCTTATAATTTATTTGAGGTTTTTCCAATTTATTTGGAATTTTTGGAATTTCTAATATTGGAGGAAAATTTTGGGATATTGTGGTCTAACTGGTTGTGGTTAAATTGACAATTTATGGGAGTTTATTTATTATTATATTATGTATTAATCTGGCTGATTATGGTGGAATTTGTTGATGAAATTTTAGACTGATACAGCCTGGATTAGACTAATGATTAAGGAGGAATTTTTTGAAATATGGACATTTGAGGTTAATGGGTGATTCTTATAAATTTATGGTTATTAAATTAAGGCTGTTGTTGGGATATATATAGGATTGAATTGAGATTTTATGGGAGTTAAAAAGATTTAATTGGGTATATGAGGAATGGATTTTGGGTTCTTAGGATGGATATGGATGGAGGATTTTTAATGGTTTAGTTGAGAGAGAATTAAGGAAGGGTTTGGAATAAATTTCTTGAGAATGGATGTTTTCTTTTGGTTAGGGAATTAAATTCCCTAACTTTGTATTGAAACACTTAATTTAAGTGTTTACTTTATGGTATATGATTGTTATGTAGACGATGACTTGTCTTGAGTCGAACAAAAGGGAGCGCGGTTTTACTGCAATACTTTGATTTTCTGCTTGGAGGTAACCGCTTCTACTTGTTCTATGTGTGGGTGCGTTGTTGGTAAGGGATTTCAAACTCCCTTTCAACCCTGGATTATGATGGCATATGTATGATATGATTTTCATTGTCTATTTTTATATAAAATGTCATGTGGGATTCGTAGTTTGAAAAGTGGCATGTGTTGTGATGATCATTTTTTAAAACGATATATATTGATTTGGAACTGTTGCATTATATGTTTTTTTTAAATATTGGAAAAGGCCAAGTGCCTAGCTTTGGTTAAATTTCATTTATGGTTGTGATGCATATGTTGTGGTAGTTAGCATCGATGCACTGAACACTTTTGCCATCACGTGATGAGGTACCCTGTTGGCCCATATGGACTAATATTTTGGGTGTACTGGGTATAGGTAGCCCCTACGAGTATTACCCCCTCATTGTGGTACTGGGTATGGGTAGCCCCATCGAGTGCTACATGTTTGGTGTGCTGGGTATGGGTAGCCCCCATCGAGCATTACCCCCGTTATGGTGCTGGGTATGTGTTGAAATCCCCATCGAGTTCCACTTCTCCGTGGTTCTGGGTAGGGGTTGAGATCCCCGTCGAGTTCCACTTTGGTCCACCTAGTGACAGGGGACAACTGTAATGATTCGTCAGACGAGCATTACGGATGGTTGTGAAATATGTATTTGAATAGTTTTGCGAAAGTATGGTATATGATATATACGAGATTTGACAAGGCTTTTTGGTATCTTGCATATTTGTGGTGATTGCATGTTCATGCATGCTTTGAACTTATATATATATATATTGTATAGCTTCCCACATTGACACCTTGCTGGCCCACACTCACATGTAGGCAGGTAGTTAGTGGTTACGATGGGCTACCCCCTTTGCTCAATTTTTTTTCAGGTACCGGTTTGTGTTTAGCGAATACTCGGGGAAAGGAGCCCTCCCATTCTCATTGAAACATAGTGAGCCTTTATTTTGGGTTTATGTGAGAAGTGTTGTATATTGCCATACTCCTTTTAGGCTTTTATATTTCACTTCTGCATTCTTACTTTTGGATAACTATATTTTGATTATGAACTGTTGGTCAGAAATTTCTTTCTACTTGCCATGGTTGTTTAGGGTTATACTGGGATATTTTATTATACTCTAACATGGTAGGAGCATATGGATGAATTGATCAAAAAGTTCGATGTTTTATTTAAATAATTTACTCAAGTGATTAATTATATTTTTATAGAAAGATTTACCAAAGTATTTAGATGCATGGTTCATACATTTTATATCCATGTTAGGTTAATTCTTTCTAACATGGATAAATTGATTTAAAAAGGTAGAAGGTTTCTTTTCTAACTATGATAGTCCTTTTTGGTATTCTTAGAAATTTTATTTTCTATCATAGTTAGACATTTAAACTTTATTTTAAAGAAAGTGGTACCTTGAACTCTCTTATAACTATGTTAGTATTTTAGTTCGTAAACCCTTTTTCCTAACATAGTTAGTATTGATAAAATCTTGTTACATTCGGTTTTATCGCTATTAAAATGTATTAAATTCGGTTTTATAGTTAATAAAAATGGTTTTACAAAGTGAATGTTACACGAGCGCTTGCATAAAGAGAAGGAGTTAGAATTGGCCAAGGCCCAAGGAGAGAATAAGACCCTGTATGAGGTGACAGACCGCCAAAAGGAAGAGATCGGGGTCTTGAAAGTGGAAATGTCAACCCTTAGAGAGCAGGTGAGACCACTTGAGTAGAAGCTCGAGGGTCGGACTGCCAAAATATTGGGCTTACAGGATGAGATGCTTACTATTGCCGCCAGGTCCACTGTGGAGGCTGAGGTGGCATTGATGAGGCAATCATGGATGGCTTAAGCAACACCTGGAAGCCTGAGGAGGTCATTGCCGAGTATGACTTGCTTTTCTGCAACAAGGTTGAGGTTGTCGCTTCCCTTGTGCCCCTTGAAATGACGACAACTCCTGCAGATGGGGGGCATGGATGGCTTAAGCAACACCTGGAAGCCTGAGGAGGTCATTGCTTAGTATGACTTGATTTTCTGCAACAAGGTTGAGGCTGTCGCTTCCTTTGTGCCCCTTGAAATGACGACAACTCCTGCAAATGGAGGGCATGCTGGCATAGAGCTGACTAATAATGATGGCCTGATGTTGGCCCAAATTACTGAGGGCAGGAGGAGGGAGAGCCTTCTAAACCTGAGGAGAGCACCCCCAATGCTTATGGATTTTTATCTTTGTTAGTTTATTCTCTCTTTTTTTAACAAAGTTATTGTGTGGCTATGTAGCTAAAACTCATACCTTGTTTTGTATCTGTTTGTTTGGTGTATTGCAAGGTACTCCCCATATTCCCTGGGTTAGGGGTGGCAAGTTCCCTTAAATTTATGCTTTTCGTTCCTACACTGTTTGTGTTACAGTTGGGTTTGCATTTAGTTATGGCGTAAACATAACTAACCATTTGTAAGGTTATTAATTGTGACCTTGTCGAGGTGACTTAGGTGTGTAAAGTTTAAGCCCAACTTGGTTGGCTGGTAGATATTTCCATTGGAGGGTCCCATTCATCGGGGTCGATGTTGGCTTTAACGATCTGCATGAATGTTAAATACAAATGCGACAAACAATATATGGTATGGAATCTTGTCAAGGGGGATATGTGGTGTCAGCAACCTTTTCCACACCTAGATCGATTTGCGCAAGGCATGGGCCTAATGTAGCGTCTGCCTAGCCTCGCGGCATGGCTCATCATGCACCACTCCCACAGTTAGTGAGTGTTCTTACGTACCTCTTTAGATGAGTAGCTTTCTAATTAAGTTTCAAGGTTTTTCCCCGTTCATCCTTGAGTTGGCATGCTCCAGGTCTAGTTATGTTGTGACTTTGTATGGACCTTCAAATGTAGGGTTGAGCTTGCCATCCCTGCTCTCATTAGTGTTGGGTAAAACCTTCTGCAGTACCCAGTCCACGACTTGGAACTGTCTCTGTTTTAAATTTTTGTTCCAGAACATAGTTACCTTACTTTGGTAGGCCGCAATCCTGATAAAGGCTTGTTCACGACTTTCGTCAAGAAAGTCTAGCTGTTGGGTTAATTCTTGGTTGTTTGTTTATTCCTGAGCCCATTGATATTGCAGGGAGGGTACCCCAACCTCAACGGGGATTATTTCTTCTGAGCCATACACCAAGGAGAATGGAATCTTTCCTCTCGCGGTTTGAGACGTGGTTTAATATGCCCACAGTATTGCCTGTAGTTCTTCTACCCATCTCTCTTTGGCTTTATCTAGCCTTTTCTTGAGGGAATTGAATATGGTCTTGTTACTTGCTTCGGCCTGTCCATTGGACTAAGGGTTGTGCGGTGTGGAGAACTTCAGCAGAATATGCCACTTTTCGTAGAATCGCATGAATTTTCTCCCTATGAACTGGGACCCATTGTCGTTGACTATCTCCTTTGGTAGGCAAACCTGCATATGACATTTTTCCAGACAAAATCTATTACCTTAGGCTCCTGGACTTGGGCAAACGCGTTAGCTTCGGCCTATTTCGTGAAGTAGCCTGTTAGTACAAGTAGGAAGGCAAGGCGTCCAGGTGCTGGTGGGAGCTTCCCTATGATATCCATCCCCCACTTCATGAAGGGCCAAGTAGGGGCGATAGTGTGCAGTTGTTTCGGTGGCTGACGCACTATGTTGGAGAACTTTTGACACTTCTCACACTTGGCTACTAGTGCTTCGGCATCTCTTTGGACCGTGGGCCAATAATACCCCATCCTCAAGGTCTTTCGGACCAGGCTTCAGCTGCCCTTGTGATCCCCGCAGTGGCCTTCATGTATTTTCCTCAGGATGTAATTAGCGTCTTAGGGTCCTCCGTAGTGCAATAATGGTCTAGCATATAAGAGTTTGTATAGTTTGCCATCTGTCATGCAAAATCTGGTTGCTCGGACCCAAATTCATCTAGCCTCATTCTTGTCACTTGGTAAGATACCATCCTACATGTAATTAATCATAGGGGATCACCAATCCCAAGTTAAGCTATGATTCATGACCATACTTGAGTTTACCTCAATCGACGAGGTTGCCAAGTAGTATAGGGGGATTTGTCGTGATTGGGTTGCTTCTAATGAGGATCCTAGGTTTGCTAGGGTGTCAGCTTTCTAGTTGTCTTCACTATTTATTTGACTAATCTTGAAGCTTTCGAATGCACTGGCTAGATCGTCGGCTATGTTGTTGTAGGATTTCATGCACTAGTCTTTGGTCTGGTAGGTACCTTCGATCTGTTTGGATACCAATTGTGAGTCACTGCGGACTTCGATGGACCAGACCCCAAGATCTTTGGCTAGTCTCAGTCGGGTTAGTAGGGCCTCGTATTTTGCTTCATTATTGGTAGCTTTGAATCCGCATCAGATGGCTTGCTTAATGTGGTCGCCTTTTAGGGTCTACAGGGTCAAGCCTAGGCCTGTCCCCTTTATGTTGGTTAACCCATCGACACGAAGGATCCAGCATGGTAGTGGTATCTGGTTGGCGACACACAAGAGTTCCTTATCTGTAGCTGCTTATAGGCCAGGACTGAAGTCAGCTACAAAATCTACTAAGGCCTATGATTTGATGGCCGTCCGGGGTAGGTAGGTGTTGTCGAACTCACTTAGATCTACTACCCACTTAATGAGCCTTCAATAAAGGTCTGGTTTGTGTAAGACATTCTTCAGCTATCGGGTGACATGGAAATATGGTCGTAGCTTTTTAGACACCAAAACTAGTGATAAGGCTAGACATTCCAATGTTGAGTATCTCATCTCTTCGTCCAGTAGGGCTTTGCTTACATAGTAGATGGGGTTATGCTTCCCGGCCTCCTCTCAAACCAGAATCGCACTAATAACATTAGAAGCAATTGCAAGATATATGTAAAATGTCTCACCTTACTGGGGTTTACATAAAAGTGGCGACTGGCTAAGATATTGCTTAAGCTGCTGGAGGGCTTGCTCATATGGTTTTTCCTACTTGAACTCCTTATTCTTTCAAAGGGTGTCGAAGAATGTTTAGCACTTCTCAGACTATTGGGAAATGAACCATGTCAATGTAGCGATATAACCAGTCAATTTCTAGATGTCTTCCACATTCTGAGGAGATGGGATGTTGAGGATGTCTTTGATCTGGATAGGGTTTGCTTTGATCCCTCAGTTGGAGACCAGATAACCAAGGAACTTTCTTGACTTTACTCCGAAAGTACATTTGTCTTGGTTCAAATTCATGTTGTACCTTCGCAGTAAGTCGAATTTCTACTACAAGTGGTTGGTGTGGTCGATGACGTTCAAAGATTTGATGAGCATGTCATCTATGTATACTCCCATTGTCTTCTCCAATTGTTCTGTGAACATACAATTCACTAACTTCTAGTATGTTGCTCCTACATTCTTCAAGCCGAAGGGCATGACCTTGTAGCAATAAGTCCTTGGTTCAGTTATGAATAAGGTTTTTTCTTGATCCTAGGGGTGCATTAAGATTTGGTTGTATCCTAAGAATGCGTCTATGAAACTCAGTAGCTCGTGTCCTGAGGTAGCATCTACCAATGAGTCAATATGAGGTAGTGAGAAAGAATCCTTTGGGCAAGCCTTGTTTAGGTCAGTGAAGTAGATGCAAACTTGACGCTTCCCATTCTTCTTTAGGAACACGTTCACGTTGGCGATCTAATCAGGGTGTTAAATTTCTCGTACTGATCCGATGTCGAGTAGCTTCTGGATCTCACATTTGATTATGCGGTTTCTTTCTGCCGCAAATTTGCGTCGCTTCTGCCTTACTGATTTATGGTTTGGGTCGATGTTCAGCTTGTGTGTTATAATGCTTGGGTCAATCCCCATTATGTCTGCATAAGACCATGTAAAACAGTCTAAATTATCAGATAAAAAGGCAATGAGGCTTCCTTTTACCTCGAGATTTAGGTCTGTTCCTATGGATATTTGTCTGTCCAAATTATCGGGGTCCCCCTGTCCATAGGAGATGGTACCTATAATTGCTATGCTGAAGTTGTACTTTGTCTGTGTTCTTCATCGTGGCTTGATAGCATTCACGGGCAACTCATTGTTCGCATCTGATTTCTTTAATACGCTAGGGTATGGAGAATTTGATTGTTTGGTGCAACGTCGATGGAATACCCTTCATTTGATGTACCAATGGCCTTCCAAGCAAGGCATTGAAGGCTGATTGGCAGTCTATTACCTGAAACTTGAACAACTGGTTAATTCCAACTACGTATGTTAACAGCAAAATCTCACCAATAGTTTTGTCTGGAGCACCATTTCGGAATACTAGCACGGTTGGTGCTTTCATGATTTGGGATTCCAGACCCATCTCTTTGATTGTTTGGAGGTAAATAATGCTCACCAAGCTACATGCATCCGCTAACATGTTTTATTCCAAGGTGGAGTAATATTACCAGGGCGTCATTAGGGGGTAGCCTAACTTGTTAATCTCATCGTCGTTGAATATGATTGGTGTTTTGTGGTTGAATAGGTCGATCCACTGATCTCTGAACCTCCTGTTATACTATTAATGGTCCAGGTATTCTGGGGAGGCTTGGCTGGTGCTGGTTGTCATTGCTCGTGGTTTGACGTGTTCAGTGCCTACTTCTTTAAGAGGCCTTTAAAGTAGCCCATCTTCAGCAACTCAGCTACCTCCAATCTCAATGCCATATTGTTCATCGTATAATGGCTGGGGTCATTATGGAATTCACACCATTTTGACGTATCACGTTGTTATACCAGCTTTTAAATTTTTTGGGGCCATTTGACCATGTGACTAATCCAGGTTAAGACCATGACTAGCTCCGACTGGTTGACTGAAAAGTTATGCTCCTTGATCTTCGGGGGAGGGGGCTTTTTAGGAGCTTTACCCTGATTCTACTGCACTCATCCCCTATTCTGCGATTACGTTGGGTATGGTTCAACTCTCAAGTTATTTCCCTTAGGTTTATGACTATGTCAGTCAGTCGATTCTGATTCCTGCCGACGGGTTGTTGGGATGTTGCTCCTGCTTATCTCTTAACTTTGCGTCATCTTCTTCCCATCTGATTTGTGCCCAGTATTGTGCTTAGATGTCGGTGTAAATTTTGTAAGAGTACTTTGTCAATTCTTTGTATAAATCAATGTCAAGTAGCAGGCATATGCATAACACAGCTACAACAATCTTGGGATTGCAATTAGGGATGCTGACCATTTCCTTGGTGAACCTGGTCAAAATCTTCCTCGTTGTCTCTCCAGGCCGTTAGAGGATTTGGTACTGGTCATCAGAGGTCTTTTGCAACTTTCGGTTACTGGCAAACTGGTGTACGAATAGGTCTATTAGATGCGCAAAGGATGTGATGGATCCTGGGGGAATGTTGGTCCACCAATAGAGTGCTAGGCCACTAGACTGATTCTGAAAGCACGGCACATGCATGCCTCCTTCTTATCTAGGGGAACCACGACTGCCATCAGTATTTGCTGATACTGAGCCATATGATCGTCGGGGTCAGTGGTGCCGTCATATTTGGGTAAGATGGGGTAACTAAACCTTTTGGTTGTTGTCAGCGATTGTGGGACCCCAGGCATCTACAACATCGCTTCTTTGAGTTCCTTTAATTCTTTGAGCAGCTTGGCGGACTCAGCGGTAATCACAGGCTGCACAACCAGGGTATGATGCCGTGGCTCAACGGTCGGGTACGTCGTATGCATCCCTGATCGTTGTCGTGGTTGTTCCGTGATGATAGGGGGCTCTTTCGCCTCGATGTCGTTACTTGCATCAGAATTGTGGTCATTAAATTTTGTGATGACAGGTCGCTTACCTTGGTCCCTGTTCGGGAGTGGTCTCTTGGGGGTGATGAATGGTTGCATCGTCGGCACATCTACCTCTGCCTTTATTCTCATCTTCAAACCGCTTCAGGGCATGGGCATGTTACTCGGCTAATTCTTCTTGTCATTTCATCCTTTCGGATTGCTCAGTCAAGAGGCCGAGGAATGTTGTCAACTGTTTAGTAGGGCTTGGCTGCCCAGAAGGTTAAGCCATTATTGCTCTTCGACGAGGTATGGCATGGCTTTTGGAAAAGTATTGCTGGAGTCCCCACGGTCGGCGCCAAAATGTTGATACCAAATTCAGCAAAACAAATACAAATGGAGCAGGGTTGCGCCCCTGTTAATTCCGACTTCCGTGGTTAAGTACGAGTGTGACGGGACAGAGGGCTGTTGTGATGTAGCCGTTGGTTATTGACCGGGTGCAACTTAGTAATTCATAGAGATCATGGTTATTTGCAGGCAAGATCCCGTGAATGTGGCCTGAGAGTGGGTCGTGTCGCTTGGCATGCTAAGCCGATGGTTATTGGGGGCCAATTGGGCCTGAACTCCCTTCGCTGGGCTCAAGGGAACATAAGCATAATCATGAGCCTACAATTCTACATGAACATAGTTATGCTTTCTTCTTTAATCACTTTTTCTCTTCATGAAAAAGCTATATTCCTTGGAAAGTGTTAGAAAAAGGCTAAGAAAGAAAAGGATGTAGTATATGTATTTTTTTTAAAAAAAGAAACAACTTCCAAATAACACTAAACAAATTGTTAGTTAAAATTAGTTAGAAGCAATAGATGTGTATTAGATGTGTTTTTTTTCCAAATATACTTTTATTTATGAAGATCATAGTGGGAGAGAGAATTAGTAGGAAATGAGGTGAAAGAAGATGAGAGGGGAAAAGCTAAGAGAGATATTTGATTAATTAGGGGTACAAACAGAAAAAAAATGCATTACATTCTTGAACAAATACCACCAGCCTGTGTGAAAGAATGTTGCTTGTAAAAAGAACCGGAGTGAGTAAATGTTAATTAACTTGTAGCCTAACTAGCACAAAAATTTCCTTGTTAGGGGGGTTAACAATATAGCAAATATATCTGCACAATTAAACCACAATTTTTCAAACCACTCAATATACAACAATGATTATGTTTTGATTTCGGTTCAGTAATTAGATTCCATGAAAACAAAATTGATAACCGATACAATAATGACAACTGCAAGATACATCAAACCCAAGCAGTAGTAACTCCACTGATGATGAGCATCCTCATCATTTCCAGCGTTCAGAGATAGTTATTGGCCTCCTCTGCAAAAACTTCAATCTCATAATGAAGCTTTTTCATTGAACACCGAAAAAAAAGTCTTTCTTCTCACTTGGATCACTCAGTCCACCTGCGAGGTTTCATATTAGGGTAAAGTCCATGGACATGTTCCTCCATGAAGTCATGACGTGTCAGAATCCCAACAACTGGAGGTCTCTGCAATATGCAAGGAATATCAGCATATTTTGCATGCAAGATTATTATGTAAACTAAGCCAATTAATACAAATATATCAACATAAAATATGAATTTATTTTAACAAGCCACACCATTCATAGGTCGTGAACAGTGCAATTTACCTTAAACTCCGCAATGTACAGAAAATTTGTCAATACAAAAGCAAGCTAGTAAAACAATAATTGTGTTGGGTGGTAATGGATTTAGTATGTGACTTAAGCAAAGTCTCAAGTTTAAGCTTCATAAACGAAGGGGGTTACATGTTGGGAAAAGGTCCCCTAATTAGAACAAATTTAGGCAAAAATCCGATTAGTTGAAAATACCATATTCCTCTATTATAAGTAGAGAAATCCTACTATTGCTATGTTTATAAATCTCCATATCATTAACTTAACCTACTTCCCTTATGCTTATAGTTTAGCCAAAACTCACAATATATAAACATGCAAGCTCACTCTTACTCATCTAAGTGGGATCTCACTTATTCCATAATCAAATATACATTTATTAATGGTTCTGTTGATCTAATTTTGATAGATTATAGTGAAGGAAGGAAGGAAGGAAGGAAGGAAGGAAGGACCATACATGTTGACTCTTCGGGACCACGCACATGTGCCTAAGACCGAGTTGGCGGAAAAGAATAGCGGCTTTAGCAAGAGACATGGTCTCAACCACCGTATATGGCGATGCATTGGATATGGGGTGGAGATCAACGTACATATCCATTTCTTCATCATCAATATCTATATCCTCTAGTTTAATTCCTTTCCCTGATCCTGGCTTTGCAAAATCTAGTGCAGAAAGTCTTTGTAAGATGTTTCGACTCGTAACCACCTTGTCTTTTGAGAAGTTCTTCCCCTTCAATAGCACTAGAAGATGAGACCTTAGAACAAGCCCACACAATTCTGGTGCTTCTGAGAATGGTGGTTCATCTATGACAGGAAACCCGTTATGCCCTGTGGTTCTCAGAGCATGTAGGATATTCCCCACCTTTTCAATGCCAGAGAAAGTGATTAGTGGGCCAGAGACAACATCTCGGGCAACTAAGTTCCTCATATAAGGTTCTGCATGGGCCTCCATAAATGGAAGTCCTTTAATCTTCAGTATTTGATCGTAGACACCCTTGTTGAAGCTATCAGCCACAGTTTTTGAGATTAACAAGACCAACATCACAAGAGGAAGTAACAAGAGATCATTGGTAAGTTCTAGCAATATAACACAAAGGGATACTGTCATCCTCATGGTGCCACCTAGGAAGGAGGCAGCTCCAAGGAGGGCGTATAATCCAGCATCAAGTTTTGAAATCGATTCAAATAGTCTCCCTACAAGCCGGCCATAAGCAGCACCAGCCAATATCACAGGAATGAAAAGCCCAGATGGAATAGCAATACCATATGTGACTACCCCAAGAATGTAAATAGTTACAAAGAAGATAAAGAGACTGGAGATGTGGAATTCTCTGAATGTCATGGTGCTGACTAGATTGCGAATGGCATCATCATTGGTATTTAGAAAAAGAGAGGCGAGATCGTTGTAATGTCCCGGTGGACATTGGAAAATCTTGTAGTTGCCAGACTCATTAACCGTGGGGCAGCTCACCGCCGGATCATCAGGACATGGGATGCATGTCGCCAACCATGGTAGGCCATAAGCGCAACATGAAGTCAAAAAAGCAATTGTGACAACGATGAGAATTTTGAATCCTGGACCTTTTCTGCATTGGATTGTATGGTTATGATATATAAATCATCCGTGATGATGGAAAAAAAGAGATGATAAATGACTAAATAAGAACCAAACTCAAATGTGCAATACATACTCATTCAGCATGCTATATGTACGAACAACCTTGTCCACAAAGAAATTGTATATGCTTCCGAGAATGCCTCCAAAGGTTCCTAGGAGTAATACTGCTAGTATATCAGCACCACTGTATCTTACATCAGCTGCACTGACATCGTACATTATCAAACCACCTTCACCAAATAGCCCACATTTTCCTGTCGCACAGTACTGAATTCCGGCTCTCAAAACAATAGCAACCACAGCTGTAGTGAAAAATGTCCTCCAAAGGAGAGCACTTCGCCACCTAAAGTACATCACAGAAATAATAAATATATCTTTTTTTAACAAGAGTACAGAATATTTAAGAAAATAATAAAATATGTTGGTCATAGTGGAAGGGGATTTGGCTGCTTAAGCATGAAGTCTCAAATTTGAGTATGTGTGAATGCATAAAACGCCTTTGGAGGAGCTATCCTCAAATGAGCCCGACAATGCTCAAATTTGAACCAGTCAAATAGCCATATATAAAAATAATCATAATAAAAAAATATACTGCAAATTTTCAGCATTGATCATCTCTGAAAGAAACGGTGTTAAGTATATCCTCTACTTCAACTTCTTTAGAAGCTAAAATCATTGTTAAAACAGAGAAAAAAGAGAGTTTCAGAATTCTCATAATCAAATTTTAAAGCAAACAAATTTACATACTTATTACCAGGATTGGATTGGATGGGATTCGAATGAAATCAGTAAGGCAATCTTTTGTGCATTGCAAGGGAGAACTAAAGCTCAAAATCAATAGACAACACTACCAAACACCATTTTATTAACATAATTTGAAACGTAAACAATATATAAGAAACAAGCAGAAGTATTAACAGCTTTTCCTTTTAGTAAAAACAACATTAAGCTTGATAAGACAATCTTGGAAATTCAGGATTTGTAGGTGCTTGCTGCTTTAAAGCTCTTTCTGCCCAGTCGTATTCTCACTGACCGGAAAGCTTACCTTCTTAAGATTAATGAGTACATCAAATGATTAAGTAATAGCTTAAGCCTCAAGGCTTTAAGCATTGGGATCCATTGCATCCACAAAAACTTCAAATTTTTACTAATGCTGTTTTAATTTGAAATAATTTAATTGTAACATTGTCATTAAGTTTCATCAACAATTTAATTTTATTGAACTAGTTCAAGCAATTAGCTTCTTATTTGGTATTAATCCTATCACATTTATTTAACATTAGCACTTACAACACACAACAACTATGCTTTCTATTTTCCTGCCTGTATTTTTTATACGACAGCATTTCAAATTTCATGTTGAACACCATCTCAGCAAGATATACCCTCTTAACAAAGTGTTGAACTTGACACCAAATGCATATTATGACATTTTGCTTACATTTTCTAAAAGTCAAACAGAAATCTAACCGAAAAATCAAGAGCTCAAACCCCGCCTTTTTTCTTTAAAGTGGGAGGTCGTTCCATTAAAGCAAAATATCAAAAGCCAACATATCACTAAAACTCTTTTTTTTTTCTCTCCTTAAATACTATTTAATCATTTAAAAACCAGACATACACCAGTCAAGGTTTAAGTATGCCTAACTCATCTTAAACATGTATCTGTATAGTCTTCCACCCGATTGATATTAAGTATATCCAAGACATTGGCAGATTAATAAACAAATTTTATACTTGCATTACTGCCTAGTTTAAGTGAGATGTCAAACAGTAACCAGTTAAAAATTTGCAAAAAACAAAAAAAAATTAAAGTCAGAAAAGGAAGCAAGAGAGAATACTTGCAATAGAAATAGATACCATGAAGCTGCCTCTTCAAGGGCAAAGAGAACACCACCTACTGGAGCACGAAATGCAGCAGCAACACCAGCTGCAGCACCACAAGTAATCATGTCTCGCCGGTCCCGATCATTTTTGAAATACCTTAGCCAGGTCCAGGTTAAGTGGTACTTGCGGGATCCACCCTGCCCTAACAAGGAAGCAATGCATGCACCTGTGTGTACCATAGGCCCCTCTTTGCCCACCACAAATCCAGCAGAAACTCCAAGGATGGAACCAAAAACCTGTTACATATAGAATTGTGGGTTATATAGGAAAAAAGGGTGGCCCAAGGCTCCCACCAGATGGGGTTTGCGGAAGAATAGATGTACTCAATCTTACCACCACAAGTGGAGAGGCAGTTTCCAGAATTTGAACCTCTGACCTACAAGTCACATTGCAACCTTACCATTCTCTGAGGCTCACCCTCTTGAGTTTTATAGAAAATGTTGATATTTTAGTAAAACATCAAAGGGAAAAAAATGAAAGTATGGATTCTGTTCTTAACACAGATATATGTGTAGATAAATGGAAATAAAGAAAAAGATAAGAGAAAGAAACACTTTTGTAGAATTATAGCATTATTCACCTTCACAAAAAGAGTGCTTGGGGCCAGTATACTGTGAGCATCAATGCCATTAAGATAGGCTTTCACCTCAGGAATACCAGAGCCTGCAGCTGCTGGAGCAATGAAAGCACAAAGAGATGCAGCCGCTGTTGCTAAACATATATTGCAACCAGCTAATGCTACAAATGCTAGAATATATCTGTACTGAAACTACTTTATTGTGAGAATAAAGGAAGGCAGTGTTCTGAAAAAAAAATATGCATGCAGTTTAGATTATTCTGTCAAATAATTTCCACCAAGCCAAATTCTCAAATAGCAATTTTATGGGTGGATGCATCTTATATATGTTAACTCTTTCTCCCAAAAACAGAGACCACTTGGAAATGAAGGTCAATGGAAACTGGTTAACTGGCATATTCTTTCATTTTTTATATTTATAAGATAACTACTTAACTATTATCTTGGGATTTTTAAGTAACATTGTCACTCCTACTGAGTGTAACCAATTTTTTTTAAAAAAATAATGAAATAAAAGTGCCCCAATCTTATAAGGAGTATCAGCTGTGACAAGAACACAATATATATCACATAGATTCCATTTTCTAGTCTTGATTGAGGGGATCGATCAAGAGCTAAGAAATTTTAATCATGATAGAATTCTGCAAATCATGTTGTAAGCAAATAATACACACCTTATATAATGCAAAATTACAAGCAACACAAGTAGCATATACCAAATAAATTATAGGATAAAATGTTATAAAATGTGAAGCATGTGGAGTTAGTAACTCAAGGAGCAAGCCTGTTGACAAAACAAAGGAGCAAACCCACCTGTGTTGAGACATGAGGTCAGATACCAGAAGCAGCTTGAAACCAGCAATATTCTCAACGGCAATATTATTGAAGAAACCAAGTAGCCCAGTGCCTAATCCAATGAGAGCAGCAAATCCCCATTTAAGTAATACATATTGGAAAATCTGAATCTTGCCCCTTGATCTCCAGTCCTGCTTAAATATTTCATTCTCAAACATCCTGAAATAAAAGAGCCTTTATCACTTCTTATCACTAATGGATTTTCCAAAACGATTACAACAATTCCAGAGTTCACAACAATTCCATAGTTCTTTCTGATTTTTTAATTTCATTATTTACTTCAGGGAATCCAATGCAATGGGAATACATTTAAGTTTCTTACTCATAATCAAGGCTTTCAATGGGGCTGAGGTTGGCACCAACTATGGCCATCTGAGAGGTGGTGTTAGTCCTCTTCACCAGAAGTGGCTCTGTATATGACTTGTTTCTTTCAAAAACCTCTGACCAGTACCTCCTATTACCATTCCCATCCAATGGACTTTCATTTTCTATGTCATTCACATTGTCCCCATAATTCACATCATCTTCGTTCTCCATCCTATTAACAACTGAACTTCTTGGTTTATCAAGAACCTAATTTTATCATATGAATCAAATATTCCTACCTGCAAGCACAATCAGATCATTATAAGCACAGTTAGATGGCTTCACACAGGCATTCAAAGATTCAAAACATAACCAGTATTCTCTCTGCGTTATTTCTCATTCAACTTTCTTGATTTGCTTCATGATGCAGAAAACATGATTAGGAACTAGAGTTATCATCTTAGAGCGATGTTAAGTCAAAGGAAACTGCTTGATTACCTAAAGAAACTGCCTCACAATAACAGATAGGAATGTTGATGAGGAAATGTGCCAAAAAAAAAGGACAGGTTGAGTAGAATGAGAATATCACATTAAATAATGAAATCAAGCCAGCAGATCCGTACTCTTGAACTTTTCTATAAATGCATATAAGAAAGAAAAATAGTTTACATATGAATGAATTCTAAGTTTCTAACACAGTGAAAGAAACATGACAAACCAGCCGTGAGTTTGAACTAGATACCCTTGCATAATAAATCCGATATAAAGGGACTGAGAAATCACCTTTATGAGAAAGAAAAGGATGAAATTTAATATACTTTATTATAATTAGTCAAATCTAATTTCAACTATACAAGCACGAATATAACAGGAGAGAAAAACACAAAAAGGGATCTGTGCAAGATTAACTGATAATAAAAGAAAAGGCGAGGAAAAATTAGCAAAAGCATCAGATTGTTCAGTACACTACTTACAGTAATGAAATCGCCTTCCCAAGAACTCCAAAGATCATCAACTGAAGGTTTGCTAATAAATCTTCAGTCTGGTAAAGTCAAACCCCACCACCAAGGTCCCACTGAAATGACAGATGGTTGACTAGTGCGGGAATAGCAGCCACAGAACACAACAAGCAAGAAAGGAAGAAAATGAACAAGACCCCAGAAATAATTTTAATTTGTAAATGGTCACTAGTTCTTATCCATACGTAAGCTTCAATCAGTATGAACGTGCCAAAGACAAACCTTAATTTTCATCTTAAAATAGTGAAAAATATGAACTTTTCTACATTATTTAATTAATTAGCCTTTACACCGATCCATCCATCATCATCAAATGATGCTAGTTTTATTTTGTTTTGTTTCCTACTGGAGGAGCCCTACACGTGAAGCAAGCTTGGCGTGACTAATAAATTATTGATATTCGTTGTAAGGAGATGACAGTCACGGAAGTCCTAATTTGAGTTTCAGATAGGGAATCTTATTTATCTCATTTGATCTTCTAGTGTTGCCAAATAAAAGCATTTCATTCATGTCAAAAAAAAAAAAAAAACAATAATAACAACATTTCATTGAAGAGGGTATTCCTTGGTACTCCCTCAATCCCTATATATAATAACAAAAAATTTGGATGATTTTGTTTTTTTATAAGAGTCTGGTTAAATTTGTCAAAGCATTTAATGAGTTTTTTTTTTCCATTTGACCTATAATTATTATCTCTATTCACATTCTCTTTCATACTCATTTATAACACTATTATTACATTTCTCTCTTTTATATATTCAATCATAAATAAGGGCAAACTTGAGAAAACAAAATTATTTCAGACATATTTATCTCTCTCAACACTTCCTTAATCTGTGTGATTTTATCTCTTTAACTCTTATAATAAGGTACGGAGGGAGTATTATTTTTTCATTCAGGATTTATCACAGAGAAAATTTTGTTTGACGTACAGTGAACACTGAAAGTGAGTACAATTTTCAACGTGATTCAAATACTCATTGATTTACCACATTAAGACTTGAGGGGCTTAATGCCCAAATGACGTTTGTCATAAAGTATATTTTGGGACGTTGGCCTAGCTGATAAATTATCCCTTGCAGTGAGTTACCATTTGGGATTTTTATGCTTTCTAAGAGACTGAGAAATCACCATTTGGAGAAGAAGAAGAAAGAACGGGGCAATTAAAACATAACTAGATTACTAGTCAAATCTAATACCAACTTTACACACGTAATGATATAACTGGAGAGAAAACACAAAAAGGGCCTGGGCAAGATTAACTGGTAATAATGATAAAAAAAACAAGTGGGGGAAAAGAAGAAGAGGAAGAATCCCAAATATCACCTGAAGGCTTGTTGCTATTGAATCGTCAGACTTGGAAGTCAATACACCCCACCAAGGTCCCACTGAAAGTATACATTTAATAAAATTTTGGCTTCCATCCCTCTCAATACAGAGTAAGCCACATCAATTCATGTAGCATATTCAATGGTTTTAACTTTTAAGTTCTCATTCATTAGTTTTGTTCCAAAAAAAAAAAGTTCTCATTCATTAGTGAAGTTAACTTGTTTAAGCTCATTTTCAAATCCTTATAAAACTAAAGAAAGCAATGTTTTAGTTTGTGTAAACTACTTGAACAAAAAACAACGCGAACATAAAAGAGAAATTAGAACTAAAATCAAAACCAGTTAAAAGTGTACAGACAGGACATGAATATAGCCCAAAATATTAACTTTTCAACTAACTAATTACTACTCCATCGGCCCCAATAAGATTCTTTTTTTTTTAATGAACTTGTCCTTTTTTTATGAGTTATTATTTAAAGAATAATTAATGCATTTTTTTTTTTACCTATTTTACTGATTCATTATTGTTTTCAATACATTTCTTTCATTATTATTCTCATTATATCTTTATCTATTCAGTGGTTGTTTGGTTTGGCTTTTTTAAGGGTCAGAAGAAGTGCTTCTGTGCTAGAAAAGCCAGATTAATCTAATTGGTGATGTGTTGGGTGATGTGCATTTTCAAAGTGCTTCTGCTTCCAAGAGGACTTCTAAAGGGCAAAAGCTAGAAGCTCTTCTTTGGAGCTTTTGGCTTTGTTTGGAATAGCTTCTCCAAGGGCAAAAGCTCAGCGGAACCGAAGAAGTGAAATTTTTGCTTTTTTTTTTTTTTTTGGTTCATCTGATAAGAGAAGGACTTTTGGACTAAAAGGACTTCTGAACAGCCAAAAGTCAGAAGTAAATTTTTTTGGCTTTTTGCTTTTGGCTTCTGGCTTCTGATGGTCCCACACCTTTTGTTATATATTATTTAATAAAGTGTGTAGGAAAATTAGACTATTAGACCCCTGAAATTCTCAAATAAGATATTTTATTTTAATATAAAATTTCCTTTTTATCTCCAAAAATTACCATAATAATCTTTAACTATTTTCTCCCACAATATCCTCCTTTGAGCTAATAATATTATTTTTTTCAAATTATTTTCCTTAAAATAAGGGATAAACTAAGCCTTTAATAAGAATATACTCCCTCCGTCCCACAATATAAGGTCTTTTTAACCGAATTGTGAGTTCTTAAAAAATTAGTTAGAGTTAGTTAAAAACAATAAATGTGTAGAAAATATACCATATTGCCCTTATTTATGAATGAGTAAGAGAGGGGGTAATTATGAAAAGAAGATAAAAGAGAATGTGTGGGAAAATTAATACATGGGTAAAATGGGAAAAAAAAACATTTATTACTCAAATAAAGTCAAATAGGACATTATATTGTGGGACAAGATCATTTAAAAAAATGGACCTTATATTATGGGACGGAGGGAGTATGTATATTATATATGTATTAGTATGTCCTTTTTGGTAATTTTTCATCTAAACTTGCTTTTCAAAATAATCATCTAAACATGTTTCAAAAGTCAGATTAAAAAAAAGTCACTTCTATCATCACAAATCCAAACATAAATCACTTCTTACAATCTGACTTTTTTCAAATCTTACTTCTCAAAAAGTCCTTCTAAAAAAAGCCAATCCAAACACATCATTTGGCTTTTAGCTTTTGCTTCTTGCAATAAATGAGGAGAGAGAAAGGGGAAGAATGATGGGTCCCATACCTTTTATTGTGTGTTATTTAATAAAGTGGGTAAGAAAATTAGACTATTAGACTCGTCAAATTTTTAAATAAAATATTTTCTTTTAATATAAAATTTCCGTTTTATCTCCAAAAATTTACCATAATAATCTCTAATTATTTTCTCCATCAATATCCTCCTTTGAGCTAAAAATATACTTTTTTAAAATTATTTTTCTTAAAATAAGGGAGAAACTAAGCCTTTAAAATCTTAAAAAAAACCCAAATTTCACTTTTTCTTTCTAAACTATAAGAATATATGCATATTATATATAATAATATGCATATATTCTAAAAACAATAATGCATTTTTTAGTAATTTTTTTTATCTAAACTTGCTTTTCAAAATAATCATTCAAACATGTTTCTAAAAGTCAAATTGAAAAAAAGTCACTTCTATCATCACAAATCCAAACATAAATCACTTCACACAATCTGATTTTTATCCAATCTTACTTCTAAAAAAATCTTTCTGAAATAGTCCTTCTAACAAAAAAAGTCAATTCAAACATGCAATGAATAAGAATACTTTTGAAAGGAAAAAATACTTTTCTAAGACATTTACTTCTAACTAGCTTTAATGCTTTTTAATAACGTAACCTAGTTGAAAGGACTCTTGAGATTACTATGCTTAATTACTCGCCCTTCACATGTATCAATCACTATCATATGCTAAATTTTTTCCTCTCGGGCAGCCCTACAAGTAAAGCAAGC
Source organism: Mimosa bimucronata (assembly GCA_037074515.1). Classification (NCBI taxonomy): domain Eukaryota; kingdom Viridiplantae; phylum Streptophyta; class Magnoliopsida; order Fabales; family Fabaceae; genus Mimosa; species Mimosa bimucronata. The sequence goes on along the minus strand of CM073437.1, from coordinate 27,426,534 downwards.
TTAACGTATAGTTAATAAATCATTGGTGTTCGTAGTATTTCTGACAGCTAAGCTTAATTATCATCCCATCATCATTTGACTTTTGATTTTCTTGAGTTGCATATTTAAATCTTTTTACTCAAAGAGCTTCAACTTTTACAACTTTACAATGCTACCTCGGTTTAATATACAATATACTACCTCATAAAAAGAAAACAATATAATATTAAATGAAGATCTAGATCATACAATAATATATTTGTATGAATGTTTTAATGACGTAATTTATAAAAATAATAAAATAAACATTTTCTCATCGAATTTCCACGAATGAGTGATTTTGTATGGTTGTTATGAGAAATTATTGCATGAGTCTAGTATAACATGTCATTATTAATGATATTATTATGGCCTTGATATTTTTTTTCCTCACACAATGAAAAGAAAACATAAATGGGACCTTGGATTTTTATTTTTCCCTCAATCAAATTTTACATTTGATTAAAGTTAAAAAAAAAAGGTTTTTTTCCTTGGAAAAGTATATTATTGAGCTCGGATTTTGTTTGGTTGATCAATCTATCCAACAGAGACATCCAACCTTGGTTCACCATATTCATAAATGTTACTCACTCTGTTCCTAAATATATGGCTTATTTGAGGAAGTTGATTTATTTCTAAATATAAGACTTTTTTCTATTTTTCCCAACTGTTCCCTTAATTATTCATATTAATGCTCCTTAATAATAAACAAGTAAGAGAGGAAATGTGGGAATAAAAACATGTGGCTAAGAGTGTTTTTGTAATATTATGTAATTTTAAATAATTTAATTAACATCTTTAATATAATTAAATTAGATAGATAAATCTTATATTTATATAAAGAAGAAAAGATGGAGTAAAATGTGTGAACAGGGGTAACAATTAGGGGTGAGCAAACGGTTTTTCGGTTCAAAACCGAACCGAAAAACGAAACCGAAACAGAAACCGAAAACCGAAAAACCGAATTATTTTTGGTTTGGTTTATCGGTTTTTCGGTTTTTTAGGCTTTTTTTTGGGCCTTTTTATTATAGATTTGGGCCATACAAAAATCCCACCATTTCTTTCTTCAACGCCTTCATTGACACAGAAATTATTTCCTCCAATCAAAACAGAAATCATGGGGAGGCAAAACAAAAATAAAAAATAAAAAATCCCACATTCTCAGGATGAAAATGAAACACGACGGCGAAAAGGGAGAGATGAGAACGGCGATCAAGCTCCAGGGACTGATGCGCGGTGGCCTAAGGTGATTAACTGATCAACATTTGTATTTGTAGAATTAACGTTTCTTCCTTGAAGTCTGTCTACAAATAAATATACAGCATGAAGTTTTCCATTTTGCTTTCCTATGACTTCCTCTTCCTCAAAGGCATTATCATTCTAAATTGAAGTGAATCGATTTTGGATTCCTATGGCTCGGTGAGAAAATCCAAAGGAATGGGATTATTTGGGGTATTCAGAAAGATGAAGACTTAGGAAAATACAGAACAAATCAAGTAAATACTCAGCCATTTGAGAGAAGAACGATGCGGACGCGCTTGGTGCAGTGGAGAGCGAAGGCCTGCCAGGAGCTAAGGGTTTTGGGTTTATTTCACCACCACAATCACGGCCGCCAGCCACAGAAGACACGTCTTCAGGGCGCCGTCTTCCTCCTCCTTCCCTATTAAATTTACATCGCACTCTTCTTCCTCCCCCCTTCGGCAAACTCAACCTTCATCCTCTTCAGAGGCCGCCAGAATCGCGAGGGTCTGAGGAAGAGAGAGAGAGGCCGAAGATGATGAGTGGCGATGAGAGATGAGGGAGCTTCTAGGGTTTGTGATTTGGGCTCTTGGGCTTGCTGTGCTTTGGGCTTTCTAATTGTCTTTTTTGGTTAAGGAATTCTCATAAACATTATTGGGCTTTGGGCTTTTTTTTTTAAATAACATGGTTTCGGTTTTCGGTTTCAAACCGATTTTTTTTTTCTAGGAACCGAACCGAAACCGAACCACAAAACCGAAAAACTGAAACCCGAAAACCATCTGGTTCGATTTGGTTTTCGGTTTGGTTCGGTTTTTGCTCACCCCTAGTAACAATGGTATGGGCCACACCACGACGCCATGTGCCTTCTTCTCAGCTTCTTGATATGAAATCACGTGTTTGCTTGTATTAATTAATATCATCAACACAACATCTACTTAACCATTATTTTAGTTGTGTTTAATTGATGCTCATCATGTCCTATTTATAATTATAACGGATAGACAGAAGTTTTTTTTCCCTATTCATAGATCATATCATTAAATATTTCACATGGATGTACAATTGGACTTGAAAGTACTTTATAAATGAGAACAAATGAATAATTTATAATAATGTTGATGAATATAAAAACAGAGAAAAAGAAAAGAAAAGGTCTACGAGAGAATGTGAATCCAAAAGTCAACATTTGGCTTAAGATTTACGGTACATTCTTTTATAAACATTTTTTGAACTTCCCAGCAAGCTAACTAAACTAAATTGGCATTCTGTAGTTGTGGCTAAGACAAAAGCAGTAGAAAAAAGTTAAATAAAGTGAATCATGTGTGTTGTACAGAATCTATTAAATGAATCGCATTTTTAATTTTTAATTATGCACAAACATGTCGTCCACAACTACTTATGTTGTATTCAGACCAAAAAAGTGTTCGGTTCAAAAGTGATTGGCATGTTTTGTTAATTTTTCTAATTTGACAATCAAAGCTCCACCGGCTGCGCCCTTATGTTGAATGAAATTAAGTTGGAATTGTTTATTATGATAAATTATTATATACGGATATTTGTTATTCCTAAATAGCAAGGGAATAATGCTTCATTATCATGCTTGCAATTTGTTTATGTGATGTGGATGCACCTTCTCTGATTTAAGTTTAATTTTATCTATGAGATTGTGATTGTTGTATATGTATTGGTTGATTAATAATTATATGTGCTTATTTGAATTGGTAGTAAAAGTTGCTTATTTGCTGTTTACAGTGTAAGTATGAGAGATATGCTTCGTCTTGACTTACATGACATTATGTTGCTTTGTTATGTCATGGTACGCCAAATTTGTTATTTTTAAATCGTATTTAACCATGATATAGGGTTAAGATTATCAAGTGTTGGTTTCATCCATAGTGATTTTTTTTCATAAATAGTCAAAATGACATTAACAAATAATATGATCATACATCCGACACTTTTGATAATAAAAGAAAAGAGATCAGCTAATGAGAGTAAGCCACGAGACAACAAAGAGTGCAAAAGACTTCAAGAATGATAGTGTTTAAATGATTTTAAAAGTTAGCTGTTACGATGTCAAAAACTACTATTTAAAAGTTTGATAGTTATTCCACTTATATTATTAAAAAGTATCAATGGACTAATGATTATATAATTTTGTCTTGTATTTAAAAAAAACCGGAAAAAAACTGCGGGATCAAATTTCATACCAACAACCTCTTTTCAATTAGGGAGAATTGCATTAAGGCCCAAAAAATACTCCCTCCTCCTGATAGGACACTTTTTTTTTAATGAGTTTGTATCTTATTATAATGTCCATTTTGAAATTGTCCAAGTAATAAATTTCCTTTTATCTATTTTACCCATTCATTCATTTACTACATTCTCTTTTATTATTTTTCTCTATTATTCTTTCTTACCCATTTATAAATAAGGGCACCCTTAAAAAAAAGAATATTTTCAACATATTTATTACATTTAACTAACTTTAACTATTTTTTAAGGAAATTACAGTTCGGTTAAAATGACTTTATATATAAGAATAGAGGGAGTAATTAATATAAAAAAGGCCCCTATAACTTAATAATGATAAGTGAAAGGGCACTACTAATAACAAGTGAAAAAAAAAAAACACCGTTGATGAATTTTATTTAATATCAACCAGAGGCTGACAATAACGGATGGCGAAAGTTTAGAACTGTTCCTAGAGCATTGGCAACAGGTGATGGTAATTATGGAGTAATAGTGTTTTTTTAAAAGACAAGGTGAAGGGTGTTTCTGTAAATGTGCTTAAACAATTAATTTAGTTTATGTTACTTAATATGTCACTAATATTAATTATTACGCCATTTTCGTGCATTTGTTTTATCATAGAGTAAATATTTTATTCTGTTAGACGCCTCTCCAATGCATAGTGTTACGACTTACGAGTAAGAATGATATTGATTAGTTGCTGAGCTGGCTTAAGTGTAATGGTTTAGTTAGTTAGTTAGGAAGGGGAATTGCAATTACCTGAGCTATTGATACGGATTGTACCCAAACAATAGTGGTGTGGAATAAAATTTGTTTGTTTCTTTTACTTTCTTTCTTCTTTGTTCTCTCTTTGAATTTGGCTTGTACCAAATTGGTATCAAATCCGGCCATCTCCAAGAAGGCACCGAATGCACCAATTTTCTTTTCTTTCTTTCTTTCTTTCTTTTTTTTTTTAAAAAACCTAGATTTATTAAAATGACCGTAATGTCATGTAGGTGTGTTAGAGGAGGGGGAGAGGAGACAAATGTCTTGACTTTTTTGTCCCTGTGATTTTCCATCAATATACATAAAAAAAATAGATTATTAGGCATTAAGAACAAATCATTTAAAATAAAAAAAATGAAAAAAATTCTTCATTGGAAGAGTATATGTTCTGAATAGAGACAAAAGGATAAAGATCGAGATCATTAGAATTGAAAGGTCCCATAACATTTTGAAATAATTATAAAATCTAGGGTGAAGGTGCAATTCTAACAATTGAGTATTTTGAGAAGAGCATATGCCACCATTAAGTTTAGATGGCTACAAAAATATACATAAACTTTACAAAGTGGTGCAACAAACACATTTCCTGTAACACCCCAAATTTTAGAAAATAGAAAATAAGGAATTATTTAAGATTTTGAGAATGTTACTACGATATTAAAAAGCATTAAAAAATAAATTTATGATGTTTAGGCATTTTTAATAAATTTTAAGGTTTATTTTCTTTAAGAAACAAAGAGAAATAATTAGAAAATAAAACTTAATTTGGGGAAAAGAGATAATAAGGATTTATTTGAAGTCTTGAGGTGGCATTTAAAAATTAAAAAGCCTTATAAATAAATTTATGAGGCCAGATGTATTTTTAATAATTTTTAAGACTTATTTTCATTATTAACTGAGGAAAAAATAGTTAGAATATGAATTGAAATATGGGAATATTTGGAATCTTAAAGTATTATTTAGTATTTAAAAAGTCTTACAAACAAATTTGGAAATTAAAGTATATCTAGAAAAATTAGTTTGGGAGTGAATTCAAATTAATTTAAAAATGGTAATGTAAATAAAATTATCATTGAGGGGCAAAATGGGAAAGAGGAAATAAAAATGACAATATCTACCCCTAGTTGAAAATATTTTCAGTTATAAAAGGAAGGGCATGTGTTCTTCGAACATCACCGGCGGATGACGGCTAGACTGGCGGAGATCGACGGTAGGAAGCGCCGAAAATACCCAAGAAGCTCGGGCCAACATTGGGTAAGCTCCTTTCTTCATTTTCCTCTCCATTCTGGTCCGATTCAAGTGAGCCTGGGGGAGGTTGATTTGAAATTAAGGGCTTTTGAAGCTTCTAAATTCATAAAACTGAAACTTATGGTTCGATTAACAAACCCCAAGAATGATTTTCAGAAATGAAATGGCTTGGGTCAAGTTTTTCTCAAATTTCCCTTCGATTCACTGTTCATCCGATGCTCTTTTCTCTGATTTTTGGATGTGTGTTGTTCGAAATCTAAATTAATCATGATTAGGAGTAGTATAAGTCCAAAGAAAGAGTGTTGCATGATTGATTTATTGAGGTTTGAGATTTTGTCTGCTTCTCTGTTCATTCTAATTCTGTCTCCTTCTCTGTGTCGCTAATTTCTTGTTCATTGAGGGATGTTCTATGTTGCTTTGGGATGTGAACTGAAATTGCTCATTTATGATTAATTAATATTGGAAGGTTAAATGTTGAATTTTTCTTTCCTTTTGCTTGTTCTGGCCGGTAATTACAGGAATTTGAAGGGGGAATATATGTTTAATGATGAAGGATTAAGGTTTAGTTGAATACATGAATTTGTGGAGTTTTATTTTTCTGCTTGCTGGCCGATGAATTCAGTAACAGGGGAAGGAGAATTGTTAATGTTAATATAGTAGGATTGATGTTTAATTAAGTAAGGATGAATAGTGAATTGAATTAGGAATGGAGTTTTGGGAGTAGATCTTTGAATCTGCAAGTTGAACAAAAATTTGATGTTGGTGTTGTTAAAAGAGGATTTGGGTTAGAGGATATGATGTTTTTTAATGCTATGGTGAGGGAATGGTGATTCGAGTTTGGGATAATATGTACTTTGAGTTCTGATTGGAAAGGAAGTATTAATAGTGAGCTTACATTTAAGAAATTATGAGATAGACATGTGGTGGAAATATTTTCTTTAAATGGAATAATGTAAAGAGTAAGTGATGAGTTGTTTGAGTTCATATGAAAGGATTATGGGAGTTGAAAGAATTAGTGATGAATTCCGCCACTTTAAAGGTATTATTGTTGAGGTTCTTGTGATTAGACTTCATTCTTTAAGGACCCAAAGCATAGGAGTTATGGTTTTAAATCGATAAGAGAAGGCTTTTGAGGATCGTACGTTGTGTGGTAGTGTTTAAAAACTGATTCAGCTAAGGGTGATTGAATTTGGGTGTAAAAGTGTTCAAACCGGAGACTTTAAAGTTTAGACAACTAACAAATCTCTGATTTGTATGGTTTTTATATGCCTAATTTGAGGAAATTAACATGATTGAGATGCAAGTTTGGTCAAATAATGCTTAATTGAATGTCTCAAACTCTCAAGTGAAATGAGTGTAAAATTAGGATTAATTAGCCATAATTGTAGATTAATTGCGTTGATTAATTTATAGGGCTATTTGATCTTGGTTTTGTCTTATTTTTACTTACATGGTCGTGCAAGAACCAAATATCGGATTTCGGGGCGAAGAAGAAAGGTTTTTCAAATGGGCAGAATCACCTGAAGTTCACCGTGGCCTCGCCACGGCGAGCTCACGGCGAAGAGCACCCAAAGAGGCAGAAAGGAACCTTTCTTGCCGCGGCGAGCCCACGGCGAGGAAGCTCCCAAAATTCCAGAGAGCAATGCAGCTCGCCGTGGCCTCGCCACGCAAGCCCAAGGCGAACGGCACTGCGACAGTTCATATCAGCACGTGAATTTCGGACTCTAAACGGATCTAACTTAATACCCACTCACTTGACCTGACTTGGGGGACATAAAACTCGAAAATTACACCCAATTAGGGCAAATTTTGGAGTCCCATAAACCCTAGCCTCCCATTTTCTCTTATTCCCTCTCATCTCTATTCACTCCATCTTCCATTTTCCTTCCTTCAACTTCATGGCAGCCACTTCCTTCTTCCTTGTTGGTGTTTTCTTCTTGGAGGACAGCAGCTAGGCTTCACCATTCTTAGTGGTGGGAGCCAAGAGATGAGCTTGAAGCTTGAATAGGGGAGTTCTAGTTCTAATCATTCTTCCTCTTGTTGTATTTATGCTTTTTTAGGGTTCTAGGAGTATATTTATGACATTTGGTTGTGTTCTTCATTTCTACATGTTGTATAAGGGTTAGAAACTATTTTATGTTGTTTCTTTCTTGTTGAATACTTGACATTGTGCTACATTAACTTTGAGTTTGATGAAATTTATGGGTTCATGATTTTATTATTCTCTTTGTGAAAATTATGTGCTAATGCAAGGTGGCTTGGTTAGTGGATGAAAAATGTTAGGTGGTTTTGCATGAATGAAATGGCATAGGAATTAATTAATTGTGTTTAGACATTTGGTAATTACTCTTTTCAACCTTAATCTTTGTTTGGGTGGCCATCAATGAGTTAGGATTAATTGGGAAATTAAGTGCAATTGTGGGGTGGCCCAAATTGTGGATCATAAGTCTTGCATAATTAATTGGTTCTTGAATTTGTCAAATTGCATGAGTGGCATTGGACTTCAATCCTAGAGTCTTAATTTGTTATGTGGGGTTCCAGTAATTAATTAAACCCTAGGATTAATTAAGTGGCAATTCGGGGTTCCGGTTGTTGGATTAGGAGCCCCTTACAATTAGCAAATTCACTTTGATTTTGAGCTTAATCAACTTAGGTTAAATTAAGTAATGTGCAGGGTTCCGGCGTTTATTAAGTTAATCTAAGCCTAACATAGAGGGGTTCCTCTAGGGTTCTTTTGAAAATCAACAAATAACTCCCTGAAAATCTTTTGAAGCAATGAATCCCAAGGTTGTCATTCATCAAGAATGATTCCATCTCCATTCCCCTCCAAATCTCACTTTTATCTTATTTTTGTTTTACTATTGAACATATAACATCTTTTGCACTTATTTTATTACCAAAAACAAAATACAATACTTTTTACCCGCTTTCTCAAGTTTGTATATTAGCTACTAGGTCATCTTTTGCGTTTAGGCTCCTCAAGCGAACGACACCCGGGGACTAGCTTTCACTATCCCCTTGGTTCCTATTTTCTTGAAGGGCGGACCCAAGGGCACGCTACAACGCACACATACTCGAAAGTTGTGCTCTTAAACAACCTTTACCTATTTGGTTTCTTTGATTGCTTGTGAAGTCCTAATCAAAGGAACTGTATTTTTATGATTTAAAACGAAATTTGTATATTAGAAAGTTTGAAGTTCACAATCTTAAAGAGAAGATAATTAGTTGGAATAAGTATTAAATATGATATGGATGGTTGCTTGGGTTGATAAGAATTGGATTTTAATCTATAGTGGCTGTTTTAGAAATGGGGGGTGGTAAGATCAAAAGATTAAGTGTAGCTAGACATTGTGGATGTTGAAGACTTTGTTATTGTTAGTGAATCTGGAATTTCTTTGTGAGAAATAAATCCAGTGGTGATGATTATGGTTTAGAGGAAGATCTTGAAGCTTAATTACTTGTTATTTAAATTGGGAATTTGAGGTTTTAAATTGGAATTAAGTAGGAGATTAGATTATAAGGTGTGATCTATGTGGCTTTGAATGCTTAAGGTCTTGACATGTGGATTCTCTTAATGGGATTATTGATAGATTGAATGAATTGTACTATTGTTATTTAAGGATTTGAGGATCAAGGAGAATTTAAAGGGACAAGGGATTAATGATTCATATTGTCTGATTATGAAAAATAGAGGAGGAAAGAGGGTTTAGGTACTTCGAATTCCAATTGATTAGTTTCAGTGAGATTTTAATTGAAGCTTGGTATATCTTAATTGTGGGTGGAAAGATGTTTAAGACTGCTCAAGTTAATATAGAACGTTAGGAGATTAATTGATGTTGAGCATAGGCTGAAATGGAGATAAAGGATTGTTAGTGATGAATGAATGGTTGGGGATACAAAAAGGGATAGAAGAAGTAAGCTTTAAGTAAGAAATTAAGAGTTTTAAAGTAATGACTAAGGTGATATATTCCCTAAAATTAAATTAGTATGTGGTTAATTTTAGGGATAGGAAAGGGAAATGGGATTAGAAGTGTTTGTAGGGAATTTTGGTTGGAATTATGATTCAAAAAGTTTAGGAGTTGAATATAACAAGTTGATTGAGGTTATGGATTTGAAGTTCATGCTTTATCTTTGGTCTTAATATTGAGGATTAAATTGGAATCATAACTTGTATGTTGGAGTTCTATAATTTATGAGAAATTCTAAATTTATCGGAGTGTTGGTTCTTTATCTGGCTGTTCTGATAAAGTAGAAGATTTTGGGAAAAGGGATGATTGATGTTTAATTAAATTGAGTTAGTTGATGATTTGGAACTGATGATGTTGATAACTGCAGTAGTATTAGATTAATCCTTCTGTTCAGCAAGTTAAAGAGGGATAAGGAAGATAGAATTAGTGGAAGTAAGGATTAGTGTATCATTTGTAGGAATGAAATCTGTTTATTGGATTGACTTCTGAAATCATAACTTTATGGAAATTTCTAGGGACTTATGGATGATAAGAGGTGATGATCAATTATGGTTTAACCTAATGTTCGGAGTGATGTAGAAGTTAAGAGATTGATTTTGTCTGATTGTATGTGTTTTTGTGTGTGTGTACATAAATGTAATAGTGATTAAATAACTTTGTAATTGGTATTAAATTAGGACTATAACTGGAATATCTATTGAGATTGAAAGGATTAATAAGAATAAATTATTTATAATTGACTTTCAATTTTAAAGGGTATAAGATAATTATAGTAAACTGAAATATTTCACTAATACAAAGAATGTGGTAGTATTAATTATATTAGGAATGTGAGAGACGCTGGATAACTCTAAATAAGCATATGTATTAATTTATCATTTATATATTATGTGTAAATATAGAAAATGATAGTGGCATAAGTTCTTCGAAGCACCGGAAGGAAAAAGGGTTAGTTCAGGATTGAGTTCTAAAGTACAGGTAGCAGTTTATCTCATTACACCAAATTACATGTATAATTTTGTAATACCTGTTGCATTTAAGTAGTATGTCTTTTATTCCTCAGTTGGAGTCCGCTACCCTTTTGCCAGTTCAGTTACGTTATAACGGGAGAGTTATAACAAGAAGTCTTGCAGGTAGAACCTCCACTAGTTAACGAGGATATCTTTATTAGTGGTTGGTAGGTGCAGATCGCACCCAGATTAATAGGATAAATACTATCATTATTTGCAAAGGTTTCTAAGATGTATACATGACAATGCATGTATGAAATTTTCAGTAAATGACATAAACTGAATTAAATTGCTGTTTTAGAGAAACTGGGAGATAATGCAATGGTTGAGTTAAGGCATGATTGCTTGTAGAAGATGAGATAAAGAAAATAAGATTATACTCTGAGAAGTAAGAATATCTGTGAGAGTACAATACTATAGTAATGAATATTTTAATAGTGTTATCTGTATATGATATAAAATTAAATTATTAAATTAATAGCAGAAAGCATAGAAAATAGAATTATATAAAGTTATAAAGGAATTTTAAATTCCTAAGCATTATGAATAAAGAATAGATACTCTAAGAGGATTAATGTACTTTTAATTGCTTTATGAACCACTCTGCTTTAGACAAAGTTTTAAATTGTTCAATTTGTCTGAAAAGCCCATTCCAATAGAAAGAAGGTTGGTTTAATGTTTGGAAAGAAAAAGTTTTAAATTTTTCGTATTTCTGGGCTTCTGACACTGAAGAGTGGTTGTAATTCGATTAAAAATGCTATAGTATAGTGGAAAATTTTTAGGTGTTACATTTCCGTTAGATGGTTTAAATTACCGTTAAGTGGGTTCCACATAAGCTGCCAAGTGTGCAAATATACCAACTCATCCATGTAGAAAAATGAAAAGTAGGTCCCACCACTCTCTTCACTTTCAAAATTCCATAATTACCCCTCCCATTCTTCCTTTTTTTTTGCTTCTCTAAATTGGACACTCCACCAATGGCAACTAGCTCACCACTCCACCCCCGACGTCTCTAGCCTAACCCAAAAATACGGCCATTCAAAATTGAAAACCACCAAAATTGAACGCAACACTCATCACATAACAAAAAGAAAAGAGAAATCATAATGAATTGGACCCCCGGAATGCATAGCGGGGGAGTACAGAGGGATTGGAGGAAGGAATGAGGAAAACGAAAGGGTTGCTAAGGAATTTGAGCTCACCATCCAGGCTCACCAGACGGGTTCGGACACAACGGCTTTATCCAAATTATTACCTTTTCTTACTTATTTTGGTTCTCCTCCTAATGGATCGGGTCAAGTTCTTGTTGAGAAAATATACAATGGTTCATATTTGCAAGTTGAAGGAACCAAACCACAAAAACAAGAGGAATCTGAGCACCATAAACAGCTGAAAACCAGAGGCAATCAAATCAAAATCAAAGGTAAAAAAATCGCAGAATGGCCAAGTTGAGTAGTCGCCAAAGATAAAAGCCATTGGGGAAGGTCGTCATCGCCGTCGCAAATCGTAGGGAAGGGTCAATTGTCGCCTCATCAAGGTGCCTTGATGCTCTATTTCGCTTCTTGGGGTTCCGTACAACATGCCATGCTTCTCCTTATGGCACCCTTCTACTGATTCATTAGCAAAAAAACAAAGATGATAATGGGAAATGTGGGTGTGGCAAGTGGATTGAGGAAGCTGGTTGAGATTGAGATGGAGTGTGGAGGTAATTGGATGGAGCCTAAGAGGGTCAAAGAAGTGGTCAAGAATGGGAGAGGTGAAGATGGAATTTGAAAATTCAAATGAGTGGTGGGACCCACTTTTAGTTTTTCTACATGGATGAGTTGGTATATTTGTTAACTTGGCAGCTTAGATGGGACCCACTTAAATAGCAATTTAAACCCTCTAACAGAAATGTGTTTGTTACACCACTTTCTAAAGTTTATGTATATTTTTGCACCCATCTAAATTTGATGGTGCCAGATGCTCTTCTAAAAATCTTTATTGTTAGAATTGTACCTTCACCCTAAAATCTAATGGGATTTCAATGTGAGAGACAAAAAATAGGTACTTACTATTATGCCTTCATTGATGCACTCACTTGTAAATTGTAACATCCCAAATTTTAGAAAATAGGAAAAAGGAAATTTCTAGGATTTTAGAAATTTGACTAAATATTAAAAAGCATTCAAAATGAATTTAGGATGTTTTAGGCATTTTTAATAAATTTAAGGCTTACTTTTCTTTAAGAATAAAGAAAAATAATTAGAAGATAAAATTTAATTTGGAGAAAATAAACCATAAGGGTTTATTTAAGGTCTTGGGGTGACATTTATAAATTAAAAAGCCTTATGAATAAATTTATGAGGCCAGGTGTATTTTTAATAATTTTTAAGACTTATTTCATTTATTAATTGAGGAAAAATAGTTAGAAGATGAATTTAAATAAGGGAATATTTAGAATCCTGAGGTATTGTTTGATATTTAAACAGTCTTATAAATAAATTTAGAAATTAAAGTATATCTGGGAAAATTATTTTGAGAACAGATTTAGGTATATTTCTAAATGATAATGATAAACAAAATAATGATTTAAGAGAAAAATAGAAAATAGAAAATGTAAAAGACAATAACTGCCCCTAGTTGGAAAATATCCTTAATTAAAAGGGAAGGGCAGGATAGTAAAATACCAGTTAAATGAAAATATCACTCTTCTCTTAATTCCTAGCCATACACGTATACACACATCTATTAAAAAAAAAAAGAGTATATACTCCCTCTCTCCGTCTCTGCCAACACATACACACACATATACTCCCCCATTTTCGTTGCTCCCTCTCTGCTCCCTTCGTCTTCGATTTCCAGCAGCATCCCCGGCTTCCAGCGGCGGCGAGCGGCGGCAGAAGGCGGAGAGAAACACTCAAGAAGCTCTGATTAACATTGGGTAAGTTCTTCTTCTTCTTTCTTCTCTTCTGCGAGACGATTTCTGAGCGAATGGAAGGAAGAGAGATTCGGGTTTTTGGGAAGTTTTGAAGCTTGTAATCCCATGAAAACAAAGCTTAAGACTTGAGTAAGAGTATTTTTGAAATGATTTTGTAAAGGAATGATGTTTCGTGGCTGATTTCCGTCGAGTAGGGGCTTCGGGTACTGTTCACTTCGATGCCATTTTTCTGATTTCGAAGCTTCCTTGCTTTGGGCTTAGTTAATCTTGTTTAGGAGAAGGATTAATGCTATAATCGGACCTTGTATGCTAATATGTGAAGCTTAAGGTTTTCTTGGAAATTTTTCTTCTTCCCCTGCTTTCTGTTTCTGCCGTCGGTGAAGGTAGTCAGTGGTGATGAAAATTATACCCTGATTGAGGGTTTAATCTCCTGGTCTAAGTTGCTTGATAGTGTTAAAAAAAAAATAATTGTTCAAATTCCTTTTCTTCTTGCTGTTGTTCGGTCAGATTTCTTGTTCTTTATCCATGTGTGATGTTGAACATGTTTTAATGAAATTGGTATAAATGGTACTCTGAAAATGCTGGTTGTTGGGATTAATTTGATTGGATGATGTGTTGGTGAAATTCTGTTCTCTTGCTTCTGTTCTGCTCGGCCAAGAAGGAAAAAGTATGGCTATTGATTTCTTGTTTTGCTCTAGGAGATGGACTGAAATCTGTCTATGTGTAGCTGACTAATATATGTTTGTCAAGTGCACAATTCTTGAATGTTTGGATGTTTTGGTCGACTGGAATGGGTAAAGGAAGAAGAGAAATATAATAATGATTAATTGAACAAGGAATAGGAAAGGATTGTGGATGGCTGTGGTAGTTGTGGGCTTTGCGATTCTAATTCTTGATGGGTTATTGACTGCTGGATTGAGGGGCAGTGCAAGAGAAATGGTGATATTGGTTCAATAGGAAATTAAGTTTAATGGAATGAGAAGTGAATTAGCTATTCTGGGATTTATGGGATTCCGGTTTGAAATATATTTTGGAATTAAAGTGTTGAAATTGTTGGTTTGAAAAGGGTATTTATTGGATTAAATTAGTGTTGAGGTTGGATTTGGAATTAAGATAGGATTAATTAAATAGAAAGAAGTTGATTGGTGATTTGTTGATTAAAGTTCCAAGTCAACATTGTTAAGTGTTTATGGTTGGTAGAGTTAAGCTAAAGATTGGTAGGTTAAGTTGAAGGGTAATTCATTGATTAAGAATTCCCAAAGATTAGGACAAAGTTTTAGTTGAATTGTAACTACTATGCTTCATGAAGAAATTTATAAAGAAATTATAATTTGTTTATGGCTCATATATGACATGAGGACTAATGACTTAATTAGAGAAATATGGAAATTAAGTTGACAAATATGAAATGTCTTATAGGGTTAGGTATCTCATGGTGTTTTGTAATATTTTTTGGAAACTTTGATCCTCTTTTTGCTTTGCTATGACAAAATGGTTTCTTGCTATGATGGTATTAATTTAGTAGGTATTAAGTTAATTGAATTGAATGGGAAGTATGAATTAATTCTCGTTGGTGGGTTGCTGGTAATTGGGTTATGTAAGCTACCTTTTTATTAGTAAATGAATCTTAAATGGGAGAAACGACTAGTGACTTAGATTAGAAATTATATTACATATAGTTTAAAATTTTATATAATTTTTAATTGAATTAAAAGTTGTGTTACTTGACTTTATGATGTTGCAAGTTTATAATTGCTCAATGAAGTTGGTAATGGTAGGATGAATCATCTAGCTAGAAATTTAGATTTAATAGAATTAGAATTATAAAGGGGTAGTGTTATAGGAACGTGAGAGACGTTCGATTTTTATACCCAAGATTAGATATTAATATATTATTTTATACTATAAATATTTATAGGACAAAATAGTGAGATTGAATTTCCAGAGAACGTAGAAGGGAAGGAATACAGTGAAGAGTAAGCTCAGGATACAGGTAGCGGTTTATTTCAGTAACAATTAAATTGCATGTATTATTTTGTAATAACTGTTGCATTTAGTTGGTAAGTTGTTATTCCTCAGTTGGAGTACTCCAGGCTTAGGTGGTTCGCTACCCCTTTGCCAAACCAGTTTAGTTATAACGGGATTGTTATAACGAGAAGTCCTGCAGGTAGAGCCTCCACTAGTTAACGAAAATATCGTTATCAGTGGTTGGTAGGTGCGGATCGCACACAGATTAATAGGAGTAAGACTATCATCATTTGCACAGCTTTATGAAATATATACATGACAATTGCTAGCATGATAATATATGTTAATGAAAGAAACTGCTATTGGGATTTCCAATCTCACCCCCTTCCCCAAACATTTCCAGTTTAGCAGGTTAAAAGAAGCTAGCGGGGGGGAAGAGGAGTAGACGAAGAAATTAGTAGTAGAAATTGAAAAGTCAGAGGTAGTAAATGTTTTTAATAAGATTATTTGTATATGTTGTAGAAGTAAAATTATTAAATTATTAATAGAGATCCCAGGAAATAAAATTGCTATAAATGTATTAAGGGAATTAAATTTCCTAAGAATTTCTAACTATGAATAGATAATTTAAAAGGGAAATGTATGTATTATCTTAATGTCGCTGCGTATTCTGGTAGAAGGGTTATCAACCGAGGTAACCCCAGCATTTTAATATCGGAAAGGTAGAAACCCATAGATAGATACAGAGAACCCATGAATGGGTTTTCACTCCCCTCACACTATCATCAAGGGGAGGAATTTATAAGGGAACATAAGTAGTTTAATTGTGTTATGTACCACTTTGATTTATAAAAAGATTTAAATTCTAAGTTGTTCGAAAAGCCCATTCCAACTGACAGAAGGTTGGATAAATATTTTAAAAAGAAAAAGTTTTAAATTTTCCGTATTTTTGGGCTTCGAATATTCATAAAAGTGGTTATAATTCAATTAAATTACTATAATATAGTAGTAAAAGTCCAGGTGTTACATTTGGTATCAGAGCAAAGGTTCTGGCATAGGTTAGCTAGAATACTTTGCTCATTGATTGATTATTTAGAAATATCGTTAGAACACCTTTAGAATACTATAGTTATAAGCTATACAGACCAGATACATAGAAAAGGAAGTAGAAATTTCCCTTAAAGTTACCCAAAAGATAACATTTCAGGAGATAGTTTGACAAACTATTCTTTGAAAGATAACTCTAAGGGGGCAAATGATTGAATAAAAGTTACTGATTACACCTTTGGGAGATATAAGAAGTTGAGTGTTAGTTATGAACTTTGAGAAAAGTATAATATTAAGGTATTGGAAGTGGATTATATCGACATTTTATTGAGGTTTAGAACAAATTTGCAACTTGATCCTAGATACTGATAGCATTAAGCTTGAATTTGGTAGTGATTGTACCCAATTTCTAAAGGATGTTTTAGTATAAGAAGCCAAATCGGAAGAAGATTTTCATTGAATTTTCACAATAATCAGGGTAATTTTGAATATTGGGAAAAAATTTACCCTAGAAAATAAAGGTTTACCTTAAAGTTAGAAGAATATTTAGCAAAAGAAAAGGTTGAAGGATGCTTATAGATTATTTATGGGGAAATATTAGAAGTTTTATGGATAAATTATGAAAGGATATAATGGAAATTTAGAATATTTTGAGATTATTACTAGAATTCCTATAATAATGATAGTAAGTTAATAGAAAAGATCGACAAGTTAGTGACTCAAAGCCTATTAAAGGATTCTTATATATAGTATTTATACGAGAAATATTAATGTTGAATGTCTAAGGAAGACATTTTAGTGAAAAACAAGTATTTGAGGTTGTTAAGAAATGAACATATGCTGAAGTTAAACTTCAAGGTAAGAATTATTAAAAGATTGTTATTGCTTGATGATTAATGAATATCAAAGGTTAGAATTTTAAGTGAGCTAAACTTATTATGAGTGTTTGAAGAATTATATTAATATTGTAAGTCCTCATAGGATATCGAGGATGGTTACATTGATTAGGACCATAAATGTTTACATGTTTCCAGGAACATATTTTAATAGCAGCAAAAGTATAGTAGGACTATGATCCTTTGAGGGATTATATGATCATTAAAGAATTGAGTTGAAGTTTTTACTACTACTATTGAGATTAAAGATTAGTGATTAAATGATTTGAGATTTCTTATAATAGAAATGTATTGAAATTTAAAGATTTCATAGGTATATATATATATCTATTTTCATAAAGTTGTGAATATTTGGAAGCATGGAAGTGTGAATTTTGAGTTATGAGAAAAACCTTGTGAGAGGTTACCAAGTTACATGATTTATCATTCATCAGGTATAATGCCAAAGATTAATTGCAGAACAGTTATTAGGCAAAGCCTAAGCCAGAGATGAGTTATGGCCAAAGAATACCCTAACTACATTGATATTCGGTTTTCCTTCTATTTAAAAAAAAGAAGCCCTGGCCAGGCAAAAAGAGAAAACTTTATATCAATGTAGCGGGACAGATTGGCCAAGAGCAACAAAAATAGATCTAAGAGAAAGAAAGAAAATGGGATCAGAGTGGATCCAAGAGAAAGACGTGTTTTTCATGGGTGAATGTGGGGGGCTGCGTGCCATCATCCCTACCATGAGAAACAAAACAGTAAAGGGTGAGTGTGGGGCCCATAGCTATGGGAGCATCCCTACCTAGAGCAGACAATATCGAGTTTGAGCAATAAAGAGACAAGCAGACAAGGGATCACATTTAGATCCTAGAGAAAAGTATAGAAATTGCAATTAGATCTCATAGATGCAGCAATTTTTCAGATAGATTGTGACCTAGATGAATTAGAATATAAAGACCTTATAGTTCAATTAAAGAGGAAGTTCATTTTTAATTCAATTCACTCATCTCTGATATCCAGTAAACCTATATAGCCCATGGTAATGTTAACAGGAATGGATTAGAAAGTCCATAGGAAAAAAAAAAATTTTGTTTATCAGTTGAGGCAGTAGCCAGAATTTACTTAGATAGGAGGAAATTTATGAAAATAATGAAGTAGGGAAAATAAGGTGATGAAAAAGGTAGGAAAGTGTGGGCCATAACCCACAGGTCATGAGAACTATTAAGGAAAAGACTGTGTTAGGATTGTGAAAGTGACAATCGAATATTGTGTGATTTAATTGTGAAATTTGATTTCTCTTTCTTATCTTGCCTGGTCCCAATGGTAATCTTATTTGGTTTTCCAATTGGTAGAAGGATGAAAATGAAGTTGAGATAAAAATAATCTATGATTTTGCATGTTTAACTTTTGTTGAGAATAGAATTTTTATGAAATTCATGAAATAATCCTCTGTTTGTTCGATCCTTTGTTTCGTTTGATTCGACTTTCTGGACTTGAAGAAACTTTAAGAACAATTAAATGATAATGAAGACTAGCTACGGCCTATATATGGTTTTGCATGTTCAACTTAAAAACTTTGAATGTGATGTGACGTTTGATTTTCTTTTCTTCTTTTCCATATTCCCTGTTTAGTTCGGTTTTGAACTATCATTTGTATTGGTTTGTTATGAATTCTTGTGCATTCTTTTGCATTTTAAATTCGTTGCTGTACTTTGCGAAATATTTAAAAAAAAAAATTCGTATGTGTGGTTATGAATGTTTTTTTTCAAACTCATAAACTGATTAAATGAAAATGTGTTATTTCGTAAACTCTAGATGAATCCCTCCCAACTAGGATATGAAGTAATATTTAGAGTTTTAGTAATAAGATAACTTCTGAATTTCGAGGACGAAATTATTTTTAGGGGGAGGGAATTGTAACATCCCAAATTTTAGAAAATAGGAAAAAGGAAATTTCTAGGATTTTAGAAATTTGACTAAATATTAAAAAGCATTCAAAATGAATTTAGGATGTTTTAGGCATTTTTAATAAATTTAAGGCTTACTTTTCTTTAAGAATAAAGAAAAATAATTAGAAGATAAAATTTAATTTGGAGAAAATAAACCATAAGGGTTTATTTAAGGTCTTGGGGTGACATTTATAAATTAAAAAGCCTTATGAATAAATTTATGAGGCCAGGTGTATTTTTAATAATTTTTAAGACTTATTTCATTTATTAATTGAGGAAAAATAGTTAGAAGATGAATTTAAATAAGGGAATATTTAGAATCCTGAGGTATTGTTTGATATTTAAACAGTCTTATAAATAAATTTAGAAATTAAAGTATATCTGGGAAAATTATTTTGAGAACAGATTTAGGTATATTTCTAAATGATAATGATAAACAAAATAATGATTTAAGAGAAAAATAGAAAATAGAAAATGTAAAAGACAATAACTGCCCCTAGTTGGAAAATATCCTTAATTAAAAGGGAAGGGCAGGATAGTAAAATACCAGTTAAATGAAAATATCACTCTTCTCTTAATTCCTAGCCATACACGTATACACACATCTATTAAAAAAAAAAAGAGTATATACTCCCTCTCTCCGTCTCTGCCAACACATACACACACATATACTCCCCCATTTTCGTTGCTCCCTCTCTGCTCCCTTCGTCTTCGATTTCCAGCAGCATCCCCGGCTTCCAGCGGCGGCGAGCGGCGGCAGAAGGCGGAGAGAAACACTCAAGAAGCTCTGATTAACATTGGGTAAGTTCTTCTTCTTCTTTCTTCTCTTCTGCGAGACGATTTCTGAGCGAATGGAAGGAAGAGAGATTCGGGTTTTTGGGAAGTTTTGAAGCTTGTAATCCCATGAAAACAAAGCTTAAGACTTGAGTAAGAGTATTTTTGAAATGATTTTGTAAAGGAATGATGTTTCGTGGCTGATTTCCGTCGAGTAGGGGCTTCGGGTACTGTTCACTTCGATGCCATTTTTCTGATTTCGAAGCTTCCTTGCTTTGGGCTTAGTTAATCTTGTTTAGGAGAAGGATTAATGCTATAATCGGACCTTGTATGCTAATATGTGAAGCTTAAGGTTTTCTTGGAAATTTTTCTTCTTCCCCTGCTTTCTGTTTCTGCCGTCGGTGAAGGTAGTCAGTGGTGATGAAAATTATACCCTGATTGAGGGTTTAATCTCCTGGTCTAAGTTGCTTGATAGTGTTAAAAAAAAAATAATTGTTCAAATTCCTTTTCTTCTTGCTGTTGTTCGGTCAGATTTCTTGTTCTTTATCCATGTGTGATGTTGAACATGTTTTAATGAAATTGGTATAAATGGTACTCTGAAAATGCTGGTTGTTGGGATTAATTTGATTGGATGATGTGTTGGTGAAATTCTGTTCTCTTGCTTCTGTTCTGCTCGGCCAAGAAGGAAAAAGTATGGCTATTGATTTCTTGTTTTGCTCTAGGAGATGGACTGAAATCTGTCTATGTGTAGCTGACTAATATATGTTTGTCAAGTGCACAATTCTTGAATGTTTGGATGTTTTGGTCGACTGGAATGGGTAAAGGAAGAAGAGAAATATAATAATGATTAATTGAACAAGGAATAGGAAAGGATTGTGGATGGCTGTGGTAGTTGTGGGCTTTGCGATTCTAATTCTTGATGGGTTATTGACTGCTGGATTGAGGGGCAGTGCAAGAGAAATGGTGATATTGGTTCAATAGGAAATTAAGTTTAATGGAATGAGAAGTGAATTAGCTATTCTGGGATTTATGGGATTCCGGTTTGAAATATATTTTGGAATTAAAGTGTTGAAATTGTTGGTTTGAAAAGGGTATTTATTGGATTAAATTAGTGTTGAGGTTGGATTTGGAATTAAGATAGGATTAATTAAATAGAAAGAAGTTGATTGGTGATTTGTTGATTAAAGTTCCAAGTCAACATTGTTAAGTGTTTATGGTTGGTAGAGTTAAGCTAAAGATTGGTAGGTTAAGTTGAAGGGTAATTCATTGATTAAGAATTCCCAAAGATTAGGACAAAGTTTTAGTTGAATTGTAACTACTATGCTTCATGAAGAAATTTATAAAGAAATTATAATTTGTTTATGGCTCATATATGACATGAGGACTAATGACTTAATTAGAGAAATATGGAAATTAAGTTGACAAATATGAAATGTCTTATAGGGTTAGGTATCTCATGGTGTTTTGTAATATTTTTTGGAAACTTTGATCCTCTTTTTGCTTTGCTATGACAAAATGGTTTCTTGCTATGATGGTATTAATTTAGTAGGTATTAAGTTAATTGAATTGAATGGGAAGTATGAATTAATTCTCGTTGGTGGGTTGCTGGTAATTGGGTTATGTAAGCTACCTTTTTATTAGTAAATGAATCTTAAATGGGAGAAACGACTAGTGACTTAGATTAGAAATTATATTACATATAGTTTAAAATTTTATATAATTTTTAATTGAATTAAAAGTTGTGTTACTTGACTTTATGATGTTGCAAGTTTATAATTGCTCAATGAAGTTGGTAATGGTAGGATGAATCATCTAGCTAGAAATTTAGATTTAATAGAATTAGAATTATAAAGGGGTAGTGTTATAGGAACGTGAGAGACGTTCGATTTTTATACCCAAGATTAGATATTAATATATTATTTTATACTATAAATATTTATAGGACAAAATAGTGAGATTGAATTTCCAGAGAACGTAGAAGGGAAGGAATACAGTGAAGAGTAAGCTCAGGATACAGGTAGCGGTTTATTTCAGTAACAATTAAATTGCATGTATTATTTTGTAATAACTGTTGCATTTAGTTGGTAAGTTGTTATTCCTCAGTTGGAGTACTCCAGGCTTAGGTGGTTCGCTACCCCTTTGCCAAACCAGTTTAGTTATAACGGGATTGTTATAACGAGAAGTCCTGCAGGTAGAGCCTCCACTAGTTAACGAAAATATCGTTATCAGTGGTTGGTAGGTGCGGATCGCACACAGATTAATAGGAGTAAGACTATCATCATTTGCACAGCTTTATGAAATATATACATGACAATTGCTAGCATGATAATATATGTTAATGAAAGAAACTGCTATTGGGATTTCCAATCTCACCCCCTTCCCCAAACATTTCCAGTTTAGCAGGTTAAAAGAAGCTAGCGGGGGGGAAGAGGAGTAGACGAAGAAATTAGTAGTAGAAATTGAAAAGTCAGAGGTAGTAAATGTTTTTAATAAGATTATTTGTATATGTTGTAGAAGTAAAATTATTAAATTATTAATAGAGATCCCAGGAAATAAAATTGCTATAAATGTATTAAGGGAATTAAATTTCCTAAGAATTTCTAACTATGAATAGATAATTTAAAAGGGAAATGTATGTATTATCTTAATGTCGCTGCGTATTCTGGTAGAAGGGTTATCAACCGAGGTAACCCCAGCATTTTAATATCGGAAAGGTAGAAACCCATAGATAGATACAGAGAACCCATGAATGGGTTTTCACTCCCCTCACACTATCATCAAGGGGAGGAATTTATAAGGGAACATAAGTAGTTTAATTGTGTTATGTACCACTTTGATTTATAAAAAGATTTAAATTCTAAGTTGTTCGAAAAGCCCATTCCAACTGACAGAAGGTTGGATAAATATTTTAAAAAGAAAAAGTTTTAAATTTTCCGTATTTTTGGGCTTCGAATATTCATAAAAGTGGTTATAATTCAATTAAATTACTATAATATAGTAGTAAAAGTCCAGGTGTTACATAAATCACCTCAATGTCACTTGTAAATCACTTCAATATCACTTGTCACTAGTAACATTTGGACTTGTAAATGACACCTCTTTCACTTGTCATCACTATTATAGAAAGAACTTTTTCAATTTGTAAGTTGTTATACTCCCTCCGGTCCTAATTATAAGATCACATTAACTTTTTTGGAAAAAATTAAGGATGCAAAATTAATCACTTTAAATTGTCTATAGTTATATTTTTTTATCAAAACTAATTTATTCTACTTATAAACTAACTTATAATCTAATTACATGTCACATTTGTTATAATTTAGTGGTCTAATTTGCTTCCTTAACTTCCATAAAAAAAGTCAATGTGATCTTATATTTAGGATCGGAAGGAGTAGTGAATTAGATGGTAGCATGGTAGAAAGCGACAATGAAAAGAAAGTACAATGAAATGATAGTGGCACTATTGATAAGTGAGACCGCTATCAGTGATAAGTTATAATAGGACAATCTACAAGAGAGTGTATAAATGAGGATTTATATCGGTAATTAACTATTTTTATGTCTCTCACATTGAGGTCCCATGGGGTTGGGTTTGCCTCATCATCATTTTCTCTCAATATCTCTCATCATCATATCACCACCGTTAGATTGACTAATGAATGGTTAAGATTTAATAATTTTGAACACTATCATTTTTATTATTTAATTAGATCATTCTGCAGTAAACTATTCAGATTAAATCTTAGTAGTTTAAATTTATTTATTTATTTTTATATAGTATTTGTTATAATTTACTTATTATAAAATCTGAACCGTTAATTATATCCATCAAACGGTGGTGATGTGATGATGAGGGATGATAAGAGAAAATGATGATGAGGGAAACCCAACAGGGTCCCCCATGTGATGGGACTTTATAATTAATACAAAATGTATGGGACTTTTAATGTATTACTTTTCTTAGAGAAAATCTTAATGTAATTTTGCATTTTTTTTCCTATAGAAACAAATTTGGATGCTAATTGATTTGCTAAGGCTTAAGGTTACTTGTTCAAGGGATCGAGTTTTTTTTTGCCCTCCATCTCTTTTGCCAAGGTTATTTAACTTTAAACTAGGGATGCTTTTGGGACTGTACGGCCTTGTTCGGTGTCCTGTCCCGTAAAAGGCCTTAGGATAGCAAATTTGTCCCACGTCCCATCTCGTTCTTTGCTTTGTCCATGTGCCATAGGGATCGGGAACGGTAAAATAACAAAACGTGCCGTTAATTTTTTTAAGGGCATAATTTTATTTAATAAGTTTTTTTTCCTTTTTTTTGGTATATTCTTTGTAAAAAAAAAACACTATATATATGAGATATATTACAATTTTAGATAATTTTAACATTTTATATTAAATGTACAACCAATATGATAATATTTTTTTATATAAATAATATTCTACAAAAAATTCATTAATTACATCTTTAAAAAATATCAATTATGTCTTTAAAATAATAAATATTCACGACAGAATAAAAAATGGGGACGAAATAAAGCTCCTTCAATGTCCCGTCCCGTCTCACTAATAATTTTGTCCCATCCCACTTTATTTTTGTTCCAAAATTTTCGGGACGGTAATGTCATGATTTGAATGGGACAACTGGGACGGGACAGAAGTGAACACCCTTACTTTCAACTTTGAGATTTATTCTATAAAAAATATATAAAATATGTAATAATGTATATATAATAAAAATCTATACTTGTGAATCATTCCCGTCAAATTTTAAGAATTTAAATTTATTTAATATTTAATATTATAATAGCATTTTTATAAATATAAATGTGTAAAATACAGCTTATTTTGCATGTTGTTAGTTTATGGTGTTTTTCTGTGTCTTTTTAAGTTGATCTTTGGATTTTATGAGGCTTTGGATGGTGAAGGAGAAAGGCCCATATAAAAAAAAAGAGGTACAATTGTATTGAATTATTACGGTCAATAAGTCACAATGAGTTATCAATAATATCATTTAAAGATAACATTGCCGTCATGATTATTTGAAAGTAGTGAGGTTCCCTATTGTCGGTTTACATTTCTTCGAATCAGATTGGTCGAATGTTAATAGCACGATAGATAAAAAAAAATAACGTTGCCACACCTTAATATCCTCATTAACAAGGAGACTTTTCTAATATTAATTTTTTAGATGAAGACTTCACAATTACCAAGAAAAAACCCAAACTAAAAAAAAACAAGGTATTAAAAATCAGACCGATCAATGAACTGGTTAAGTGAGCGGTTTAAAGGTCAGTGGGTCAGACCGTAGATCAACTCTGAGCCAGACCGGTAATAGTTAAAATAATATCATTTATTTAAAATGAGTAAGAATATGTATATTTTAATTATAAAAATCTTTTATATAATATCATATACTAAAAAACTGTTTTAAACAACGAACATAACTTATATGATAAAATAATTTTTAAAACAAACTTGGCCACATCCCACGCTATTTACATTATAACATATAACTCTAATTCTTATTATAAGTCTAACTATCACAAATTTTTTGTTCCTAAATATAAGTCCAATTTGGGATCAATTAATGCTATTTTGACTAATTTACCCCTGTGTTGGAAATAGGGAAGATGAGAGAGAATTGTCATAATGTATGAAATATTATTTTAGCACGTATTCTTAAATAAGGGTAAAATGGAAAAAATAGGATATATTAAATGCTATAACTTCCACTCATTGGTATGTGATAAGTAGTTAGGGTAGACTTTTAACAAGGAACAGAGTGATATATATTATTATACATAATTATATAGAGTTATTTTCTGTCAAGAAAAGTTATATAGAAATTATAGATTATAGAAGCTAGTGCATATTATTACACATTTACACCTACTGTGTAGAAGGCCAGGCAGGTTATCAGTCTATAATAACATTGATGTAAATCAGGCTTATTTACTGGGGAGGGAAACATAAATGGAGAAATATGCAGTCTTACAATCAACATGTCCTTTCAATTCAGTCTTATTGGGTGTGATTGGATGGACTTATGGAAGGTTGATTTATTTATGAGTCAGATTAAAAATAAGTCAGATTGTGGAATGACTTTTATGTTTAGATGAGCTGTTAAAAAAAAAAACTTATAAGTCAATTGAACTTTTAAACATGTTTGGACGGACTTCTTGAAAAGTAAGGTTAAGATGAAAAATAAGCTAGAATTTGTGAGCCCAACCAAAAATAAGTTCTTATTTTTAAAAATAAATCACTTTTTTCAGCTTATGCTTATTTCCTCCATAAGTTCTTATTTTTTTTATAAGAATTTATTTTTATAAGTCCAACCAAATGCATCAAATTAGATATTTTTCCATAATAAATACTTTTGATGGAAAATAAGGACTTATTTTTTGGGGAACAAACCCTTTATTTTTTCCTTCTTTGCAGTTTGAATCTCGTTGCCGGTGGTGTTTTTAATTTTATTTTCCTCTCTGGCTCTTTTGAAGCCACGAACAGCAACACAAAGTCTCTCTCTCCCTCTCTTGAAAGGCATTTTTCTCCGGCCTCTTTATGCTTCTCATACTAAAAATCTTCTTCCCTCCATTTCAAGTTTTTTACTTGCAGTGAGTTTTTTAAGGCAGCTCTTCCTCTCCTATGTTTCATCTTTTCTTCTTTATTCTTTTTCCGTGAACTTTTCTCTTCTTCCCAGATTTTTAGTGTTCGCTGTGAATTTGATAAGCTTTTCAGGTGACCCCGGGTTATCGGTCTAACCCGACCGGTCCGGTCCGGTTTTTCATACACTAAAAAACTGGGATTTTTTCTTCGTTCCCGTGCCTAAGCATTAGCAGCGATAAGCTTGAGGAACACTTTCCCGCTCACTCGAAACCACCCTTTTCCTTCTCGAAGCACTTTTCTTCTTACTTCTTCTTCCCTTTGCCTTGTGTGTTGTTACCATTGATGCTTCTTCTTTTTTAGGGGTTCAACCACTCATTTCATCGTTCCTTCATTGTCTTTTCTGCAAGTGGTAAGCTTGAATCCTTTTTCCCCCCTTTGTGCTTGCTTCTGATTGAAATTATTAGATTAAACATGTTTATTGGCAAAGAGAAGGATACATGATATTAACTTTGTTGAGAAATAAGAGAATTTTATTGATTCTTGGGAGTGTGTTGTTTTCTGGTCGTTTATGAATTGGGGTGTTTGTTGTATGAGCTCATCTTGAGTGCCCATTCGATAATAATGTTCGAAATGGAGAGGCTCATTCAGAAATGTGTTTTTACAGGACTTTTTATGGTGGATAAGAATTCATATTTTATGTTGGGTTCATGGTGATTTAAATTTTCCTTAAAGATAAGATTTGGAAGTCTTGCAAGTTCATGATGATGTTGGAAAGAGTTTGAATGGAAATTTCAAGAATTAAGTTACCTATTGTGTTAGCCTTTGGGATGCCTATGAAGTGTTTGATTAGATGCTTGAGAAAAGAAAACGTACGGAACTGGAGAGTAGAGTTTGTTGGTGATAGCATTGAATAAATTGTATATAAGTGTTATTTACTCTTCTATATTGATAATGCGGACACTGAATATATCTATATATATATAAATATATAAATTTTAGCGATATTATCATAGATCAGAAATTGAATTGGATAACTGTGTGAAGCTACTTTGATACTTGAGTAGGTATAAATGGTAGTCTATAAGTATGATGTTGTTTAAGACTTAAACTTTGAACAACATGAGGTATTTGGTGAATGAGGTTGTTTTATTGTGGCAACCAAGTGTGGTGAAAGCATTATCAATTGAACTATAGTCTAGGAGTTAATTATCCTCTTCAATGCAGTTTGAAAGTTTAAAAAGAGTGCTTACATGTGTTTGGAGTAGAATATATCCTGTGAAATTATTGAATAGCTCAGAAGATAAGCTACTCATTTGGTTGTTAGGAGGAGGGAGCACAAATGGCATATGGATCACCCTTTGGGTTAGAGAATAAAATCTAAATTTTTAAAATTGTTGGAGAGACGGTAAGAAGGGATTTGGAAAGTTTTGATATGTTTAAATAAAGCATGGGGTGAATCGATGATTAATGGTTACTTTGTTTAGATAATTAAAGGAAAACTTTTGAGATATTGTTCGTAAACATTCTAGAACTGGTATTTTGTGTTGAACTGTATCTTAATCTCTCTGGAGTGTGGAGGTATTTTCCATGACTTTTGTGAATATGGTATTTGCTGTGACTTTTGGAAAGTATACTTGTTATATATAGATATTGCTTAACAAGTCTTAGATGGTGGAGTTCTCTCCACATATTATATATTCATATGAAAAGACAAGTTCTTCTATCTGACAAAAAGAAGACAGTTTATTGGAACTTTAAATTTATCAGTCCCAATTGAAACCAAATTGAAGTATTATTCCTCCTTATGTCTCAGGCAGATCCCACCCTGTGTTGCGTCCCCATGGATGTGGTGGGTGTCACTAGGCTATTCTCACCACATTCTCTTATTCCTGCTCTTAATCGACGGTCTGCCTATTTCTCCATTCTAAATCAGTTTCACTATTCTTCCGTGCTCTGTCGTACATTCTATCCCATGCGTTGCTCAAGACCTTCCATGTTTCCTCGTCAAGCAATGGCTAAAAGAGGGTTTTCACCTAAAGAAGACGAAGTTGCTTCTTGTAAGCTCACTAGAAAATCCCATAAACATGCTTTTGTATATGAAGTGGATTTTGCTAAGATTTCAGGCCTTGGTATTTGAAGGCACTAATTGGATGGACTCTGCTGATTTCTTTAGCTGGCGATCTTCAGTTCGAAGCTCCCCTGGAAGTTGTGAAATACCCAGACCCAAGATTGAGGTTGAGAAATAAGCGCATCGATACCTTTGATGATAATCTGAAGAAGCTTGTTGACGAAATGTTCGACGTTATGTACAAGTGAGCCTCCTAATTGTTGCTGATTATTTTGTTATAGTGTGTTTAAATTGATTTTCTATGATTCAACACTATAGATATGGGTGAACCACAAGGTTGGTCTGCAAAGGACTAACCATGCAATTTAATATGGATTTTATATTACACATACCCCCTGGTCTGAAATATAGGACCTATTTGTCTAACTTGATTAAACTAATGATTTTAGTTGAGTTAGTTAACATGTCATGTTTTTTTTAGAACACCCTAATTATCTGCCTTAATTTCCCTCTTCTTTTACTTGATTATTGTTGAGGGCATTAGGGGCAATTTGGGAAAATGTATACAAAATTAGAAATAATTCATGTATTTAGGACCAATATTAACTCCTCAATTAGGTCTTATATTAAGGAATGGAGGGAGTATTTAATATTAAATGTCGATATTAAATGTCGATTGCTTTCCTTTCCCACAGAACTGATGGTATTGGACTCTCAGCACCTCAAGTAGGAGTCAATGTACAACTTATGGTGTTCAATCCTGTGGGTGAACGTGGTGAAGGGGAGGAAATTGCTCTTGTAAATCCAAGAATAAGCAAATACTCAAAGAAACTTTCACTTTTTAATGAGGGTTGCCTATCTTTTCCAGGGATTAATGGTGACGTACAAGTAATAAAACAAAAACTATGCCCTTTCTATTTTCGTTCTTTCATATGGCTTTATGTTAGATTTGTGATGGATTTTTCAATGTGAGCTCTATTAAAGGAACATATGCTCGGTTCATTTAATTGATGAGAAAGCCTGCAGTGGTCTTTTCATCAGGTATTTACTCATGTTCCTGCCTGAGAGCGTCTCTTTTTTGTGCTGCAGAGATCAGAATCTGTGAAGATTGATGCACGTAATGTCAATGGGAAAAGGTTTTCAATCAGCTTGTCAGACCTTCCTGCGAGGGTATTCCTGCATGAGTTTGACCATCTACAGGTCTGTTTCTCAACCTGAATTAATTTAAGCATTACAGTTTTTAAATAATGATTTTGTTCTCTGTCATGTATGCCTAAGATGTTTTGTGCTAATAAGATTTCTTAATCTCGAATAATTTTCATGTCTGTACTCATTGATCCAAGTGTTGTAACTTTCATGTTTACAGGGAGTTCTGTTCTTTGAGAGAATGACTGAAGATGTTCTTGATAGCATTCGTGCTCAACTACAGGTTTGAAAAAGCAAATCATTCTTTGTCATTCCAATCTTGTTAGGTCTTCCTAATTAGACAACAAAAAGAATGTCATTATTTTTGTTGTGTAATAAACTAGGTAGACTGAGTTATTCCTTGGCCATTGGTTTTTCAGATGCTCTCTTTCTCTCTTTCTCCAAGAGAGTTTTCTTTGATCGAATTCAAACCCATTCCTTATCTCGAGGACTCTGTGATTAAATATATGTGGCTTATATGGTTTGGTTAGGTAGTGATGGCAATTGTAACTTTATTGTAAAGGCGCATGCTCTAGCGTTTGGGCCTGATAATCCTTTATATTGATCAGTAAATCTGAAATGGCAATTTTAGACTTCAATTGGAACCATATATTATCACCCTCTCTCTTTAAACGCATGAGTACTGGTGACTTTCCATTGGGAGAAAGAAAAATAAATCTTTTACAATGCTGTCAGGGTTGTACTAATTAGTCAGGAAAATTCTAAGAGTTCCAGATCTTAGATGTTCATTTCTAGTGTGTTCAACTGAATGAAAAGTTTCCATGTCTATGCAGAACAAAATAGCCCAGCTTTAGAGAAAAGGGTTAATAATGTTTTTTTGTTCAATTTATCACAGGCCTTAGAAAGTAAGTACGAAGTTGAGACTGGACTTCCAAGCCCTGAGAAGATAGAAAACCGTAGGGGGAAGAGGGTTGCTATTGGATTTGGAAAATGATATTACCTGCTTCAATCAACGGATGAGGTTTTGCTGATGTTACCTTCTTCTATGGATTTGTAAACTTCTCTAGTCCTCTTTATTTTACTGCTTTAATGTAGTCATATTTCAGGAACTTATTTCATAGGAGAAAGAATGAAAAATGAGAGGGAGCTGCTGCGTTTGGCTGGATGTGTTGGAGATGCATTACTGTTAGGTTGTTGAAGCTAAAGGCTGTATGTATTTATTTTAGGAATTAATTGTGAACTTTCTTCTCAAAGAATAATGATTATAAATAATTGTTCTTAATGTTCTGTTCATTGGTTCATTTCTATTGGCCTTCTCATTCCTTCATCGATTCTTGTTTTAAGAACAGTTTTTTATTCTTAAATACAAGAGGGAAGGCATTGGAATCCCTCAGTTCAACCGGAATTGGGCTTTGCGTTCGCCATTGCCCATTGTATCTCAAAAACTAAAAGGAAACAAAAACTCTTTTGAAAATGTTTTTTTGCTTCGTGTTATAAAAAAAAAAAAAAGAAGTTATACTGGAAATTAAAAAGTTAGAACAACTTTTTTCTTAAATTTTGTTATTTTGTTTTGCCAGATTAGAGAAGAGGCAGAGAACATTGTATTTTTGTCAATGACAATCACATTAAGAAAGCAAATTATTCTTTTACCATTAACGTTACCATTTTAATATTCCCTTAACTTCCAAATATTTGATTTATTTATCTAATTAGATTAGATTAAATATGTTAACTAATTCTAATATAAATTTTTTTAATTAATTCAGGTAATATGATATGCTTTTTCAAAATCACCATAACCATTTTCCCTAACTTTTCCACTTTCTCTTACTTGATTATTTTTTAAGGAGCATAAATAAGAGTAATTTTTCAAAATAATGACAAATTAAAAATATGTCATAAATTTAGACCAAACTCAACTCTTCAAATTTGTCATATATTAGAGACAAGTAGGGGTGGGAACAGGCCAGGCCAGGCCAGGCTTTAACCTTAATAGGCCAGGCCTGTATTGTTAAAAGGAGGCCTGAGCCTGGCCTGTGGCCTATTACAGGCCATTTTTCAGGCCTGTGCTTGGCCTGTACACAGGCCTGTTAGTATGCCTGTTAGTTTAATGGTAATTTAATATTAACTAATTATAATGTTATATGTAAAAAAAATAAATGTTATATAGTATAAAAAATAATATGAATTTTTTTTTAAAATATTATTTAATTGCTTAACAGGCTGGCCTGACAGGCCTAACAGGCTTTTTTTAGAGCCTAGGCCTGGCCTATTAAGCATAACAGGCCAAAAAATAAGCCTGAGTCTAAGCCTTACCTGAAAATAAACAGGTCAGGCCAGGCTTTAACAGGTCAGGCCGCAGGCCCCTGACAGGCCGGCTGGGCTATTCCCACCCCTAGGGACAAGGAGTATGTTTTCTTAAAATAATGATTCAAACAAAATTTTTAATTTCTTATTTCTAAAACTTGTTTTAAAAAAAGGTTAAGGTTCATTCAACATCATACAGTTACGTTCAATTATTCTATATCCTAAAGTAGCCGGTAGATTGATTTTTTTCCTCTAGATGAATCCAACACTTTGGAAGTATTTTGTAGTTTAATTGCCCTTAAAATACTTTTTATGGGCCATTTCGATCTTGATGTCTCTCAAAAAGCCCGTTAAGTAAAACTTCTTCTTCTATATACCTAAAAAAAGCAAAACTTCTTCTCTTTCATATTTTAAGTACTATAAATAATTTAATTAAAGATTATGTTAAAAACATGGAGGGTAAGTTGAGGAAATATTTAAAACGATCACTCGAAAAATTAAAAAACTGATTATTATTTTTCTACAATATTTGGCGTCAAAACTGATGAGTAAAAGTGCTAAAGATTTGACTAAAAAAGGTGTTAAAGATGAATACTTAAAAAAAAAAAAATGAAAGATTTGTACAGAAAATACAACAAAAGAGCAAGAAAAAATGTTTTAAAGTGAAAGTCGTATCACAAAACACTTGAGGAGTCAATTCGTTGTTTAAGTTTTCAACTAATAAATGATTTAAATGTTGTGACAGTCTTTATCACTGTGATAATATAAGAATTAGTGGAATAGTTTAAAGATATTTAAAGAAGCAATATTTAATTATTATTTTATTTGATATGTTCGGTGATATTTAAGAAAAAAGTTGGGTGTACGATTAGATTATATATAAGTTTGAAAAACTAATTTATAGGAAAAATGATACTCTCTCCTAATCTTTAATATGAGGTTAAAATAACTTTTTTTAATATGCTTCTTTATCATTAATCCAGCTGGTTTACCCGTGCGTGGGAGTCAAGTATATTTTTTAAATCTGAAAATATATCAAAATACTTTTTTTCTTAAAAGAATAAAATCTAACAAGAATACTTGCTCGCCACGCATAAACCAATCAAGTTTATTTATCAACTAAAAATCTGATACCAAACAGTATATTATTATAAATATAATATTTAAATATCGCTTACCCTAGCCTCCTTCTCCTTCTTCTTCACCGCTTGCCCCTCCAACTTCTCTTCCCTTTCGTTTGTTGCATAGCTCCGGTGACCTCTTCCTCGCCGCCGTTTGCTGTTCTCACGTGCTAGCTCCTCGACGTTTCTCTCGGTATTGTTTTTTTTTTTTTTTCCGTTTATGCATATTAGTTGTTCTCTTCCCTTATTTGTATGAAACAATGAAAGTTTGAATTTTTATGGCCTGATTGAAAGTACAAACTGAAATCCCCATAATTTGGTTCTTGCTTGAAAATCCCAATTGAACGTTTTAGCTGTCAAAACCCTCAGAGGGCGTGTTTAAGGTCAAGCCCATGGTTGTGGATGGTCATCTTGTACCCACAGGGCTTGTTGAGCTTTAGTAAAGGGGACTTGAAACCAAAACGTTTATGAAGATTCAGAAAGGAATATATGTTATTATTAATAACCGTGGTAGATGTTGCTGAAGGTGATCTTACATGCATGAAGACTGGAATTGGTAAGGTTGGGCAAAGTTTTTAAATGCATTAATATTGGAATTGGTACTGGAAGGGTTGGGTGAAGTGTTTAAATCGTAACACATTTGGAATTCTTTAAACAATTGTATTTCCACGGGAGCTATTATTCTGTACCCTGTTTTAATTTTTCTGCTTGTCTAATGCAACCAACCCTTATAGCATGGGGGAATGTCATGCAAACATTGATGACTCAACCTTATGTTTTTTCTGCATAATCACATGACTTATTGATCAAGTGAACAAAATTTCAAAACCTTGATGCTAACCTTAAAAACAGTGAGCAAGTAGGCTTGGCTTGTAGTTTCTTTGCTTTGTAATGCATATTGGTATCTATATCTATGACATTTTCTGTTTTGTGCTCCCGTTGAACAGAATTTCAGCTCTTTGTCTTCAAGTGTTTAACTTGGGTCACAAGGTTCCTATCCTCCCAATCATGGCTACTAGTAAGTGAGATGTATAAGCTTTTTCCTGTTAATTTATGTTATACATGATTGTAAAGAACTCTCGTTTTTTGTGCATGTGTGTTTCTGCCTGTAGCAGCTTATGCATATGTTTTTCTTCCAAATAATTTAATGAATGCTGCTATGTTTTGTATGCAGGACTTATGTTTGAGAACTCTTGTGAAGTTGGAGTATTCTCTAAACTTACCAATGCCTATTGTTTGGTTGCCATCGGAGGTTCTGAAAGCTTCTACAGGTTTTCATGACTCTCTCTCTCTCTCTCTCTGGTGATCTATGAGACTGGATTTCAATATTGATTTAATCTCTTGTTAGCTATTTGCAGCTTGTTGTGTTTATATGCAATTGCAAATCAAGTAAAAATCAGACATAGATTTCCTATGGTTAACATTTGCACCAAAAAACTTTCATGAAGTTCACCAAATCTGATTTTGAACTTCCCTTGCTGAGTTTCATTTCCAGACACTTGAAAGTCTTCCTAAAAGTATTTTATAATTTATTTATACTAGAGAAGGCTGATAAGTTTGTTTTTTGAACTTCATGGGTATTTGGTCAATGCAATATACTCACAAGTTAATTTGTATACAGTGTATTTGAGTCTGAATTAGCAGGTGTTATCCCTGTGGTGAAGACCTCCATTTCTGGTACTCGTATTATTGGCCGCCTTTGTGCTGGTAAAATTTCTCTTTTCTTGGTTTCTTAATTTGTATTAGTTTATGCTTTTGGTCCTCCGGGCAATTAACAGATGTCGCTGCTCTATTTCTCTCACACGATTTTTACTTAAATATTAGCTGCTGAGATGAGTTACCATCTTATTTGAGCTTATTAGCTTAGTTCTTTTGCTGGGTTGCAGGAAACAAGAATGGGCTTCTCTTGCCACACAATACCACAGATCAAGGTAATTCCACTTAATTGTATTATTGGATCTCTTCAACACTTTTTCTTAGTGTCATGCTTTGTAGTATCTTTAATATCGTTCTCTCTGATTTTTTTTAATATCACTCTCTCTCTCTCTCTCTCTCTCTCTCTCTCTCTCTCTCTCTCTCTCTCTCTCTCTCTCTCTCTCTCTCTCTCTCGTTTGGGGGGGGGGGTGAAATTGTCTTCAATACCTTGAGGCAACATGTGTGATGTGACACTAGAGTTAATTGACCCCAGTTTACTTGAGTGATATACTTTAATGATTGATGAATTTACTAGTCATATTATGTTTGATTGCTGTGTATTACTGGTTGAATCATGCGATAGTTGCTTATTTTGAGAGTTGATTTTAGAGAATGTTAGCTTTGATTCTGTTAAAAGAGCTTTTTGATGCCGTACATATATTATGTTTCTCTTCAACCTTTTCTCCTGATATGAATAATTCTGCTCCTGTATAAATGTGATTGTAAATAATTTATAAAGCAGACAGGGGAAAGTCTGATTTGTTTGGTACTCTCTGGGTGTTTATCCATTTGTCAAACTCTAGACCATTGTTGTCAAACTCGCGAGTTGACTCTCCGATTTTACCGTTTTTATGGCTCTACCTAACCAAAACGTGTCACGAGTCACTGAAATTCGTACCAGCTGTAAACTCGGTAAAAACTCACGAGTTTACATGCCGAATTTACCGTTTTTACGTTTTTACCTTATAGAAAATCGTGTTAACTTGTTATAAATCTTATGTTAATTATTTTTATTTGAATTATTAAATGAATTTATATATATTTCATAGAAATTTCTTTATTGAGTTAGATAAAATATGAATGTTGATATATTTAATACCAACTATTTATATTTAAAATATATTCAAGTCAAATTATTATTATTTTTTGTATTTCTTATCTAATTATATACTAGAAATATGTATTTATTAATAAAGGTAAACTCTTACGAGGTTATGATTCGAGTTTATAATCCGATTTTACATTCGTCTCACGAGTTTATCTAAACTCATGAGTTTGACAACCTTGCTCTAGACTCTGAAAGCTGTTGCTTATCTGCAATCATGATGCAACAAACTTTATCAGTGTATGGTTTGATGAGCTTATTTATGTCTGTCAATTGTGATACTTTGTGTTGTTTCTATGCAGGAATTTGTGGGTTATAAATTACTAGTACTTTTGGTTGTATGTCAAATCTAATGTTTTTTAATTGCCTTCCAAGTCCATACTTATTATGCTGACTCCTGGTGTTATTGTTATGGCTACTGCAAAAGAACTTCAACATTTGAGAAACAGTCTACCAGATCAAGTTGTCGTACAACGTGTAGAAGAAAGATTATCTGCTCTTGGAAATTGTATAGCGTGCAATGACCATGTGGCACTCGCTCACACTGATCTTGACAGGGTATTTCCTTATTTGTTGATTTATTTTTTATTTTGTCTCATTTCTTTTCCTTTTTGTTCTGTGGTGGAAAACTTTCTGGAGGAACGCTTATATTCTCAAATCAACGTTTCTTTTCTCTCTCTTTTGTGAGCAAAATTTTCATTATATTTTATAGTTGTGAAGCACGTAGGTCTAAAATTGAAGTTTACACCTTGCATTCTTGCTTGTCTATCTGAATCGTATCACCTCTTTTTTTGACAACTCCCACAAATTGTAAATGATATATTGAAAAAATAGGCTCAGTATTATGTGCGAGGACTGAGGAGTTTGAACTATTGCATGACCAGCTCTAATTCTGTCTTTTTGTAAATTAATTTGTGATTTACGAACATTTTAATATTTTACTAATTTATTAATGGGGATTACTACGCTACTAGAATTGGAAACCCTACCTATTCTGGTAGCCATGATCACTAATAAAAAAAAAAAAATCAGCACTAGTATTAATTTGTGAACCTCTCTTTGCTCAGGAAACTGAAGAGCTGATTTCAGACGTGCTGGGAGTAGAAGTTTTCCGGCAGACTATTGCCGGAAACATTCTTGTTGGAAGTTACTGTGCCTTCTCCAACAGAGGTGGTTTGGTAAGTAAAAATCAATCACATATTCTTTCTACATTTTTGTTCAAACATGGACTTTTGACTGAGCCCGAATCTGGTGCAGGTTCACCCTCACACTTCAATAGAAGACCTGGACGAGCTCTCTACACTCCTTCAGGTTCCTTTGGTTGCCGGGACCGTGAACCGTGGTAGTGAAGTTATAGCCGCTGGCATGACCGTTAATGACTGGACTGCCTTTTGTGGATCAGACACAACAGCAACAGAACTCTCTGTGGTTGAGAGTGTTTTCAAGCTTAGGGAAGCTCAACCAAGTGCTATTGTGGACGAGATGAGGAGATCGCTTATTGATACCTACGTTTAAGTTTTTAGTTCTAAGTTTTTATCAATGACCATAACTTCTAGTGTGTTTTAATTGTTTTGATAAAAGAAGTCAGTCTTTTGTTCCTTTTCTCTTGTGTTTGGCTTTTAAGAATATGCACTTTGGATCTTGTTTCATTATGATTCCCTTGTATCAATCAAGAATTTATTATGTCCATTTAAATTTTGGTTTCATATGTGCCTCTCTTTACTCTTATTTTCTTTTTCCCTTTTTCAACTCATTTTCCCATGTCTTTTTCAACTCATTTGCTCTCCTACTCTGACTCTAGAGTGAGTAACATTTTTTTTTTTAAATTTATTGTTTTAAACTTAATTCTCAAACCAGTATAATTTAGTTATTTGAAACTTATATTTTAAATAAAAAGGAGTACATGCTTGTTATTGGATTAAATCTATGAACAATAATAGCTGATGATGATTGTAGTATGACGTTCAAAAAGTGGGATGTGTTGTTCTTTCACATCGAATCAGTACTGTAATTGATTTGACAAAAGAATGTAGATGCTAAGGATTTTAAATAAACTGCTTAAGCATAGCTTAGTGTCTTAATATAAGGTTTAGATACCCATTTTATGAGATTAAGAATTCTAAATAAACCACATAATCATAACATATGTTATGTGTTATTATAAAATGTGTTAGTTTCTAAGTCAAATAAATTAAATTGAAGAAAAAAATTTATACAAGTCAATTTATAAATAAATCATTTAACTTTCTTGGGAATTTTATAAAGAAAATCAACTAAGTTTTGTATTAAGGAACAAATTAAGTATTTCCTTTAATTTTGACAGCTTTAAGTTTGGGTAAAAATTAGATAGTGTATTGCAATTTATATTTAGATAGTCTTTTTGGCTAAATCAAGAGAGGAGATTAACACTAAATTAGATATATGGAAAAACACTCTGAAATCTAAGG
The DNA here is from genome assembly GCA_037074515.1 of Mimosa bimucronata. Taxonomy (NCBI): domain Eukaryota; kingdom Viridiplantae; phylum Streptophyta; class Magnoliopsida; order Fabales; family Fabaceae; genus Mimosa; species Mimosa bimucronata. The sequence continues at coordinate 27,388,002 of CM073437.1, read as the reverse complement.
GTTTCAGTCTAAGTAAGAGAAAGACAGAATATATGCATTGCAATTTTGTAAATATACAAGTCAGAGGTGATTTGACATTTAAACTAGGAGATCAAACTACCCTTCAAGTGAGAAAGTTTAAGTACTTCAAATCAATAATACGATAAGATGGTGAGATTGATGACCATATCAACCATAGAATCCAAGCAGGGTAGTATGAGTGGAGGAAAACTACCAGAGTTCTTTGCGACGGGAAAGTACCCCATAAGGTAAAATGGAAGTTTTATTGCACCGCTATAAGACTAGCAGTATTATATGGTAGTGAATGTTGGACTTTGAAGGGACAACATGAACATAAAATGGGGGTAACTGAAATGAGGATGTTGAGATGGATATGTGGTTATACAAAAAAGGATAAGATTCGGAATGACCATATACGCAAATGAGTTGGAGTGACACCTATTAATGAGAAAATGGTAGAAAATAATTTGAGGTGGTTTGAACATGTCCAAAGAAGGCCATTGGATACGCCAATGAGGAGGGTAGATCAAACAATCCGGAGTCCGATTAAAAGAGGAAGATGGATACCGGGGCGAACACTCAATGAAGTTGTAGAGCGGGATCTTTTAATGAATAATATATCTATAGATTTGATTATTGATAGAACACAATAGCGTCATACGATCCATGTAGCCAACCCCACTTAGTGGGATAAGGCTTGGTCGTCGTCGTTGTTTTTTTTATCCACCTAGTGTGGTAAAGCTTTGTTTTTTATGTTGTAGATTGACTTTTTGCAAGTATTGTGATGATTCTCTCTCTCTCTCTCTCTCTCTCTCTCTCTCTCTCTCTCTCTCTCTCTCTCTCTCTCTCTCTCTCTCTCTCTCTCTCTCTCTCTCTCTCTCTCTCTCTCTCTCTCTCTCTCTCTCTCTGTGTGTGTGTGTGAATTAGGGGTGAGCAAATTACAACCGAAATCGAAAACTAAACTGAACCGAATTCAATTTGGTTTTTTTTGTTTGGTTAGTTTTTGAGAATTTTGATTTTTAGTTTTGGTTCGGTTATTGAAAAATTAATTTGGTAAAAAACGAAATTTATATAATGTATTTATATTTAATATGAAATATTGACTTTTATATGCTAAATATTGGATATTATGATATATATATATATTATATTATTATATAATTTTTATGATTAATAAATACATTAATATGTTTTATAGATAATATTAAACTCAAAATGCACTTAGTATTTTATACATAATACAATATTTATTTTTGGTAAATAATATTAAGATCGAAATTCGGTTATTAACCTAACCGAATTTAGTTTTGGTTATTCGGTAAATTAGTTTCATGTTGGTGCTTAAAATTATAACTATTTGGTTTTTGTTTATTTCGGTTTTCACTGAAAACTGAACCGAATATACAAATACTCACCCTTACCGTGAATTATCAGAATGTATTAATTATTCTTTTCTTCAAAGGCTTTGATCTTATTTGCTATTTTTTAAAAATAAAAAAGTAACCCTTTTAAAAACAACTATCTTACCTCTATGCTAAACAGATTGTTCGGATTTGTCTTTAAAATCCATAAAATTTTGGAGGGAGGATCCTATTTAACTGAATTGGAAATAACTAAATCCAAATCTAGCCCTCTATTTTGAATTAAATTCTTGATTTGGCTAAGAGGTTTTCCTAGGTATTTCTGAATTCATTGGTTTTACTTATTTTCTCTTATGTTAAAATATATTTGATTGTACTTTCTAAATTCAATGATTTTATTTAACAATTTTTTTATTTTATGATATCTTTGTGTATTCGTGTTTTAAAAACGAGCTGGGCCAACTGTTCATTGTACGGATGATATTTTTCATGTGATTCGACGATTATCGATATTTACTACTTGAAATCATAAATCTATTACATAGTGGAATAGTATTTATAGATAGATAGATCAATTAATATTTATGCAGATCATTTAACTAAACTATTACATAGATGAATAGTATTTATAGATAGATAGATTCGTATCTAATCCTCTTTATTATTCACTTATAGGGACATTTTCAAATTTTAATGGGAATAGATGTTTAACAGCAAATCTCGTATTTCTAGCCTGAAATTTAATTTTCATTTTCAAATTTTAATGGAGTTTTAATTTAATTTTTAAAATCATTGTTTAACAACAAATCACGTATTTGCAACCTAAAATTTAATTTTCATTTTCAAATTTTAATGGAGTTTTTAAATCTTTGCTTTTCAAAATCATTGTTTAACAGCAAATTATGTCTTTTCAGCCTAAAATATAATTTTAAAAAAAAATTAATGGAAACTTAATTTAATTTTCAAAATCTTTGCTTTTCAAAATCATTGTTTTACAGCAAATCACACATTTTCAGCTTAAAATTTAATTTTCATTTTCAAATTCCAAAATACATCTTTACATTCTAAGAAATCAATTTTGTGATTGCAGATTAAAATATTTACCTTGAAATCTAAATTTAATTTAATGAAAACAAAAAATAAAACAAAGGGTTTTAAAAAAAGCATTATAGATATTAATTTTTGTATGACGTCATTAAAAGGGGATTGACCAATCGAAAGCTATGGATGTCTTATGAATAGTAACATAGTGGAAGAGTATTTATAAAAATAAAAAATAAAACAAAGGGTTTTAAAAAAAGAATTATAGATATTGATTTTTGGATGATGTCATTAAAAGGGGATTGACCAATCGGAAGTTATAGACATCCTATGAATAGTAACATAATGGAAGAGTATTTATTGAGAGATAGATAATTTATTATTTAATTATTTTCAAAATCATATCATAAAATTTTCTCATATGTACAAATATTTATGACTTTACATTTAATATATCTGATTATTTTTCAAAGGATGCCCAAAGTAGCCTATTAAAATAATAAAAAATCATTTTATCAAATAAAATGATTTTTTATTATTACTCATCAAGAGTATATAAAAGTTGATCACAAATGTTAAGGACACACAACTTTAGAAATTAATTGTTAATGGCAATAACCCATTCCTATAAAAAAAAAGTAATTAATTCATTACACCTCGCCAAAAATAAACATTTTCAACTCTTGATTTGAGTTCACGTCTAATCTGCTTATAATCTATCTTGCATGTATGTTCTTCTGGATGTCTATGTTTCCCGCAAAACAAGTCTCCACATCGACACATAAATCCTAGCAGTCCGACTTTTTTGTTGCAACTCTTACACCTCTTTTTCTCTTTAGGTTCATCAGATTTGGAAATATAAGTACTAAAATTCGTGCCTATATTTGAGGAATCATCGTTTTTGTGTTCATCAGCACTATTCAAATGATCTAGTTCACTAGATAAAGAATGCGATATAATGAGATTACTCGATTCACATAACTCATCGATCTTATTCAAACGATGTTGATCATTAGATGAAGGAGAATGCGAGATAGTGAGATTTCTCATTGATTCACTTATAAGCTTAAGCACATGATCCCTATAACACTGGGAGCACATGTTATGTGTGTCGTGAGAGCCGAAGAAGCCACATCCATTAGCGCAGAGTGGTGGATCGATATCCATCGATTGATGATGCAATTGATCTTAAAGATTATTTGTTTTGTTGTGATGAGAGATTGTTTGAGAAGTAGTGAGTGTTTGGAGATTTTGCAAGACAGTATGTAGGATAGAACTGTAGAAACAAGAATGGGAGATTTTGAGATGTGTGGGGTTATTTATAGGCTTTGGCTTGCGTTTTAATTAGATTTTAAAAAATATATCTTACAAAAAATCAAGATAAAGTGTATCTTACAAAAATGATTATGATCGATTGATAACATTTTCAAAACGGACTGAATATTTCAAATCATTATTCAAATTGAAGTTTTTATTAAGAAAATGAAATTGAAGTTTAATAGTGATCCATATCACGTTCAGTTAGTAATTAATCGATTAATAACATTTTTAAAACGGATTGAATATTTCAAATCATTATTCAAATTGAATTTTTTAATAAGAAAATGAAATTGAAGTTCAATATTGATCCATATCACGTTCAATTAATAATTAGATTAGTAATAAAGGTTTTGCTAACTCTTATTTTTCTTTTTTAAAATTATTGTGTTATAGAGTTTACTATTGTTTATTGATTTTTAAAATAATTCATCTAAAAACATTAAAAATCTTTTTATAAATCAATAAACAAAATGGTCTATATCTTATAACTGATATTCATATCTGGGTTATTCAGGTCAAAATAAAAAAGATAATCATCAATTATATATTTTAAATGGATGATAACGCCACTTTAAAATATTTTATTTATTATGTATTTTATCATCATGACGAATTAATTATTTTTTTTTTCCTTTAAGGGTTTCATCTCGTTTTCGTCATTTGATAATGAAATAAATTACATTATCATTCACTTGAATAGATCCTGTGATAATCAAGTCTTTAATTTTTTTCTGTGGAGCGAGAAACAATGGACCAAATTACAGAAGAATCGCCATCAATCCGAATAATGAAAAAAGTTTCATGACCCTTCTTTAAAACAATTATCTATTCATGCCACTGTACCTTAAAAGGTTTTTGGATTTGGATTTAATACTATACATTAAAAAGTTTGTTTGGATTTGTCTTAATTAAATGCAAATCGATAAAGTTCTATAAGAAAAATTAATTACATGTAATATGGAAGGAATTTAATTAAGTTCCTACAATAAAAATTGTAATTAATTTCTCCAAATTTATATATCCAAATAGTTTTAAATACTGTACATGTCAATAATGATTGCCGCCACAACAATGTCTCAGTGGTGACTGACGGTGATCGCCACAACAATGTCCCAAACTCCCAATGACAAACTCACGTCTTCAAATGTATAAAATAGTTTTCTTATTTTGTAAAACAAAAAACTAAAAGAACCCCTAAAACCTTTTTTTTATTTTTAGTTTTTAATTTTTTTTTTGTTTCTTTTAAGAGAAAATTAATCAGGAGGTCCTTATAGTATACTTCATTTTTGTATCAAGTCTCCAGACTTTTTTTAGGGGGTCCTTTAAGTTTCTAAGTTTCTATCATCACGTATATTTGTCCTTTTGATTGATTCTAGGAGTTTCTCCTATTATTTCTTCATATGTTTATCCTTGACTTTTCAAGTTGTTTTTAAAGTTCGGGGACAAATAGTTATAAAAAACCTAAAGTAAAACGATTAAAACCATCAATTTTAAAGTTCAAGAATCAAACCAAAAATTAAGTAGAAGTTCAATGATAAAAAATAGTAATAACCCTTTAAAAACAACCAATTGAAAATAGGTTTTAAATGTTTTTTTTAAAAAAAAACTGATTTCAAAATAGGTAAATAAGCCGGCCTAATTTCTTTCCATTTAGTGTTTTTATCATTGGATCAACTTTCAATGATTGATATTTAATACATTAGAATAATTATATTAATATTAAACAAAAAGTCAGAATTGCATTTAGATACAAAGAAAGACAATTAATACCAAACAAATCTTATGACAAGTGAAATAGCCACGGCGAATGATTAGTCATTGTGAGTTGTTTAATATTAATTGTCTTCTTTAGAATCTGAATACAATTCTCCTAATAAAAATACCCTACAAATGTGTATATATAAATTTAAACTATTAAAACTTACAATCATGCATACATAAAAAAAAAAAAAAACCCTAACTTTTTATTAAGGAATGTTATAATTTTTTATTTTGGTTAAGGTACAAAATTACATGTGATATTTTCAATAGCCAGTGCACCCATTATCAAATACTTTTTTTAGGGCAAAAATAACTATGCACTTTCAAAATAAGTGTAAAAGTCATATGGGCCATCAAAATAAGATTATAACAATTATTTTTCCGGCTATTGTCCATTTGTGTGTGACTGAAGATGACTTGTTTTCCTTCTTTAGTGTCGCTTCTTTGGTTGGTGTCTGTGGGTGCTCTACTTGTATGGGTTCTCTCATACTTTTTTACAACCATTTTTGGTTGTTTCTTTGCCTTCAAGAAGGGTGAATCATATGGGATTGGTTCTTTCAAACCCCTACACCCCTTATTTTGGTGTGAGTTCCACTATCAACGATTTCCTCTGTGCAGATTCCAGTGAATAAATGGTGTTTTTTTGGTGCTGTTCTTGGCGGCCGCTTAATCGATTTGGCTATTAGGGTTAATTTTGCTATTAGGGTTAGGGTTTTTATGTTAAGCTGTTAATTTGTTGGCCTTTTTTTTAGATTTATTCTTATTATTTGTATTTCTTGATCTTTTTATATTAATGAAAATATATTCGGTCAAAAAAAGTGTTGTCAAATTCACTAGTTGATTCTCTTGATCTTTTTGTATTTCTTACGTTTCTATCTTAAAAAACAACCTTGTCAACTTGTTATAAATTTCATGTTAGCCTTTTATATTTAACCATATTGAATGACTTTATATAAGAATAACGAATTCTATTGAATTTTTTTATTGGGTATGATAAAGTATAGATGTTAATATATTTAATGCTAACTAATCATATTTTAATGGCATTGCATTTGGGTTAAACTATTATCATCTTTTTGTATTTCGTTTTATTTTATATTTTAAATACATATTTATTAATAAAAGAAAACTTTTATGAGTTAATGATCTATGTTTAAATTCTTGTGGTGAGTTTTCTTAAATCCACGAGTTTGACAATCTTAATTTTAGGTTGTTATAGTAGTTTCATATAGCTAATTTTGGAAACAAATTTTGGGGAGAGAAAACAAAATCTATTTGCAAATATGCTGGGAATGTCTTTATGCGTCGTTTAATAAAAATAAAAATCGAGTTTATATGACGAAAAACATAAGAAAACATATAAAAGATTATTACAAATATGCTGGGAATGTCTTTATGCGATTTTAAAATATAAAATGTAGTAGCTGATTTTTAGTTTCTTTACTCATAAAAAATATAAAAACCAATCAATAAGAAAAAAAATATATAAAAGTTGATTACAAATATTAATCAAAGAAGGGTGATATTAACCCAGATATTGATTCTTATAAAAACTAATTAATTGACTCTACCTCATCAAAAATAAATATTTTAAGCTCTTGATATTTTATCAGCTTTGCAAAGCGGATTTTGTTTGTTAATGAACTCACGACTAATCTGCTTATAATCTATCGTGCATTTATGTTCTTCTGGGTATCTATGTCTCCCACAAAACAAGTCTCCACATTGGCATTTGAATCCTAGTAGTCCCACTTTTTTGTTGCAACTCTTACACCTGTTTTTCTCTTTAGATTCATCAGATTTGGAAGTAAAAGTCCCAAAATTCATGCTGATATTTGATGACTCATCGTTCTTATGTTCATCAGCGATATTCAAATGATCTAGATCATTAGATGAAGAAGAATGAGATATAACGAGATTTCTCATTGATTCATATAACTCATCGTTCCTGTGATCATCAGCTCTGTTTAGATGATATAGTTCTTTAGATGAAGAAGAATGCTGCGATATAGTGAGATAAGTCATTGATTCACATATCTTTTGGTTGAGCTTAAGCACATGATCCCTATAACACTTGGAGCACATGTTATGTGTATCGTGAGAGCCGAAGAAGCCACATCCATTAGCGCAGAGTACTGGTGGATCCATTGATTGATGATTCAATTCTTAGGGATTTTTTTTTTCTTGTGATGAGAGATTGCTTAAGAAGTAGTGAGTGTTATGAGATTTTGCAAGAGAGTAATAGAACTATAGAAACGAGAATTGGATATTTTGAGAGGCGTGGGGGTTATTTATAGGCTTTTTGGCTTGAGTTTTAATTAGATAATGATAAGTATAACTTCCAAGGTATCATGATAAAGTGTATCTTACAAAAAAGATTATGATAAATTAATAATATTATCAAAAACAGGATTGAATATTTTAAATCATTATTTATATTGAAGTTTTTATTAAGAAAATGAAATTAAAATTTTGAATAATTGATCGATCTGTATCACGTTCAATTAATAATTAAATTAGTGATTAAGTTTTTGTCAACTCTTCTTTTTCTTTTCTTTTCTTTTTTTAACTTTTTTAGTGTTATACTGTTTGATACTATTTTTTATTGATTTTCGAAATATATTAGTGAAAAAATTTAAAAATCTTTTGATAAATCAATAAACAAAATCGTATATATATCTTATAATACTGATATTTATATATGAGTTATTCAGGTCAAAATAAAAAAGATCATAAATTATATATTTTAAATGGATGATGACGCCACTTTCAAAATATTTTATTTATTATATATTTTATCATCATGACGTATTAATTATTTTTATCCTTTAACGGTTTCATCTCGTTTTCGATATTTAATAATGAAAAATTACATAATCATTCACTTGATTAGAACAACCCTTTGCTGGCAAAAAAAAAAAAAAAAAAGGATTAGAACAACCCTTTGATAATCAAGTCTTTAATTTTTTTTTTTTTTTGGAGCGAGAAACAAAGGAACAAATTAGTGAATTACAGAGAAGAATCACCATCAATCGGAATAATGAAAAAAATAATCATGACCCTTCTTTAAAACAATCATCTATCATACCACCATACCTTGAAAGTTGCTTGGATTTGTATCTAATACTATACATTAAAAAGTCTGTTTGGATTTGTCTTAATTAAATCTAAATCCATGAAGTTTTATAAAAAAAATTAATTACATGTCCTATGTCCTATGAAACGAACTTAAATAAGTTTCTACAAAGAAAAATGTAATTAATTTCCACAATTTTATAAACCCAAGTAGTTTTAAATACTGTACGTGTCAATAATGATGGCCGCCACAACAATGTCTCAATGGTGACGGCCGAGTCACTTACGGTGGCTTTCACAACAATGTACCAATGACAAACACACGATTTCTTCTTGTTTTTTTTTTTTTTTTGACCATACAAACACACGACTTCAAATGTATAGAAAGAATTTTCTTTTTCTTTTGCAAAATAAAAAACTAAAGTTTCTTTTAAGAGAAATTAACCTGAAGGCCCTTATAGTATACTTCAATTTTGAATAAAGTCTCCACACTTTTTTTATGGGGTCGTTTAAGTTTCTAACTTTCTTTCATCACATATATTTATCCTTTTAACTGATTTTAGGAGGCTCTATTATTTCCTCATTTGTTTGTCCTTGATTTTCCAAATATTTTAAAAGTTCAGGAACCAATGGTTAAAGACACAAAGTTGAACGATTAAAACCACCAATTTTAAAGTTTAGTGACCTAACTGAAGAATCTCGTCCAGCAGGTTAAGTAGCCTCTAAATGGTCTTCATCCCATCCTCCCAAAATCAATTCAACTACCTCCCAACAATCAAAATGTATCAGGATCTTTTTTCCTCCTTATTTCCTATAGGGTGCTCACGAGACGGGACCATACCGGGATGGGACGGGAAGGCAAAATCCCCAATAACTTTTTTTAGAACCATCTGCTGTTTAAAAAAATATGGCCCTTTGGGCTTTTAGCAAACAAAGAAATAGGCTCAATTTTACTCCTAAAAATCTGTCTTATACAACATAATAAATAAACCAAAAAATAACAATAACAAATATGTCTTTTACGACATAATAAGCCAAAAATTACCAATGCATGGTTGATGACTTGGTTTAGCCATTCCAGAAATCCGTTTGTGAGGAACCGGAGTTCCTAAATATTTCCCTAGATCCGATGTCATTTTAAATCCCAGAAAGAACTAATCTCTTCCCTCCTCCGATGACCCACATTCTTAGAGAAGAAAATTCCGGACTTATTAGCATTAATTTTCTCTCCAGAGGCATCACAAAAATCATCTAAACACGCCCGTAACACTGCTGCTTGATCTAAAGAGGCTTCCGCAAATAGAATGAAATTATTATCAAAAAATAGATGGGATACCTCTGTTTTATTTTTCTTGAGTTGAAAGGGAATGCAGTTCTTCAAACCAACATCATGTTGACTTAGATGGGCAAGGTTCTCCATTACCAAAACAAATAAATATGGAGAAATGGGATCATCTTGACGAACTCCCCTAGTCCGGTTGAAACTGGGTCCAAGGTATCCATTCCATAACACCAACATCTCAGCTGGCCTCATGCAACACTCGATCAAATCAATTAACTTAGTCAGAAAATATGATTCCAGAAGACAAGAAATTACAAAATTCCAACTAATCCGATCATATGCTTTTTTCAAGTCAATCTTCAAGGTCATAAAACCTTTCTTCTTCATCATGGTTCTCATTGAATGAATAATTTCCCGCACCAAGATAATATTATCCAAACTTTGTCTTCTAGGAACAAACCTACATTGGTTTGAAAAAATAATATCAGGCATAATTTTCTTCAGTCTAATGGTCATCTTGTAGATTACATTACATTAGCTGATGGGTCCAAAATCTCGAATAGTTTGAGTACTTCAACCTTTGGAATAAGCACTATATTTGTCCCATTCACTCTCCTAACCTCTTGAGGATTTTGGAAAATCTCCTGAGCCACATTCACCACTATGCTTCCTACTACTTCCCATTGATTTTGATATAAAAGAGGATTTAGACAATCAAGGCCAGGAGCCTTGAGAGGTCCCATACTAAAAGTTGCTTGCCTCACTTCCTTCTCTGTGATGTTTTACCCTAGCGTGATCAACTACTTGTTTGACATACCGGGAAACATGTCACCAAAATTAACTGATGTACTCGTGCTCACCACTTCTGTATACAATTGATTAAAATACGTGTACCTTCATTTTTTAATTCTTCCTCTGAGTATATCCAATCACCATTCTCCCCTTTTAGCTCCTCGACTTGCTTCCATCTTCTGGTATTTGCCATAGTGTGAAAATACTTGGTGTTTTTATCACCCTCCGAATACCACTTACATATTGATCTCTGCAACCACATCAATTCTTCTTGAATAAAATTCTCCCCATACCTTCTTGCTTCGATCAGCAATATCCAGATCGTTGCGTGATAGGGCATCAAGCTTCTCCATTTGATTCAGCAAACAAGCCTTTCTATGATTCACATTTCCAAATTCTTTCTTATTCCAAGTTGACACCTCTCTCTGGAAAGCAGAAACTTATCTTCCCACGGTCTATTATGCCGCCAAGAGTTCTTCACTATACTTTGGAATGATTCATGCGAAACCTTACGCGCGCAAAAAAGTTGAAATTCCAACTACGCCGGTCTGAATTTTTAATAGCAAAAAGGACAGTGATCAGATTTATACCTTGGAAGATGCAGCAGTGTCATATCATGAAATTTTTCCATCCACTCCTAATTAACTACCACTCTATCAATTCTACTTGCTGATCCATTCCTCCCCAAGTAAACTCCGGACCTTGAAACTTCATATCATTCATATCAAACCTCCTAAGCCCGTCAATAAAATAGAGATCATTATGATCAACGTTTGGGGAGGTTGATTTCCTTTATTTTTGACAAATTGTTACATTAAAATCCCCTCGTATACACCAACTTGACACTCCTAGCTCATAGATGAAATTTAATTGGTTCCACAATTCCCAATATTTTGCAAAGTTTGGATGCCCATACACCACCAAGAAATCCCGACTCTTATTTTTTTTCCTTCATTAAAAGAACCATGGATCACCTGAGAAGCTTTATATGTCACTTTAAAGTCAATATTAGCCCCCCAAAAAGCTCCAAATCCCCTACTAAAACCACTTGCTTCTACAAGATCCATATTCCTCAAACACAGGCGTCTTCCTATAACTCCCGCTTTTTTCACTTTATTGGCGAGGTTCAAGAATAGCCAAAATCTCAAAACAATATTTTTTTCAGCTCCAATTATAAATCAACAAACGCCTTACTACCAGCTCCTCTTACATTCCATATTGAAATATTTGAGTCCATAAAAAACATTTATAAAGATTATATACGAACTCAAAAAGCAGTTCAGGCACTACTAGAAGTAGGGGTGTTCACGGGACGGGACGGGACTAGGACGACCCCGTCCCGAAGAAAAGTGTTTGGGACAGGGTTCCCGTCTCATGTCCCGTCCCGTCCCGAACTTGTCCCGGTCTCAATCGGGACGGGACGGGACAGGCCTTGTCCCGAAATTTTTTCCCAATTAAAAAAATTGGCCCAAAAATCTTTTTTTTTTTGCAGAGCAACACACTTGGTGGGTGATTTTGTAGCATAATTAAATCTCCTCCAGTGCCATGAGCACTCCATATTAATACATAATAAATCAAAAACATAATAATTAGAGAAAAAAGTAGCAACAACTACTCATTTAAATAGAGTTTGAAAAAAACTTCAAATATGATGTGTTACCATAGATCATAGTGGCAGCGGGCAAGAAATTTGAGATCAATGAATGGTTGGAACTTGGTTTAGAAGTTAGAGTTATATTTTTTTTTTAAAAAAAGTAATATATACTCACACATGAAACAGATGACACATGTATTTTTTAAAAGAATTATAAACATATATATATATATATATTCGGGACGGGACGGGATCGGGACGACCCCGTCCCGAGTCTCTTCATGTCCCGAAGCTGCACTCTGTCCCGTCCCAAAATGGCCGGGACGGGACGGACCGGGATGGGACAATGTTGAACAGCCCTAACTAGAAGCTTCCACCTCACCCATCTCCACATCTTTTGGAACATCTGTGAGAGGATTCGAATAGACTACAAAGCCTTTTATTTACACCTGGATCCTATGGATTGCCTGCATCTTTTCCTTCTTTCTGGGCCACCTTTAGCCCATTATCATTTACCACTCTGTTCCTTATTATAAGTTCACCATAACCACTTCTTATATACCAAGGAGTGGAAGTTATAACATTAAATATGACATATTTTTTAAAAAAATTTCAACATTACCCTCATCATTTAATAATAGGTGTGAAAATATTATTTAATGCATTATAGACCTTCTCTCTCATCTTCCATATTTCTAACATAGGGGTAAAATAGTCACAATAGCATTAATTGATCACAAACTAAACTTATATTTTGGAACAAAATATTTGTGGTAATTAGACTTATAATAAGGAACATAGTGGTACTTTATTTTTGAGGGAGGGGTGTCAGCTACCCCTCCCTCTTAGAGCCGGGAATTTAGGCCGAGCCCGTCGGGCCGGCCCTTTTAAGCCAGAGCCCGAGGAGGGCCGGACTTTGATTTTAGGGGCAAAAAAGGGAACGGTCTAGCCCGTCGGGCCACGGGTTTGGCGGGCCGGCCCGCGGGCCGCCTGTTTAAGCCAGTCTAAGTTTGCTTCTTTTTTTTTTCAGGTAATAAAAATTAAAAATGCAAATTGTACTATGTTATTATGTATTGGTTTATTTTGTGATTTGTGAACTAGTTTTTTTAAATATGTTGTATCATGTGGCCATTGTGTCCTTAATTATGAAACATTCTAATATTCTATGTAGTTATGATGTATGACTTCTAGTTGTGGTGTATGACTTCTAATTCTAGACTTGCTGCTTATGGATCATATTTATGTTTTTTATTTATACTTGGTTCATTGTTTTTTTATTGTCTAATATTTGGAGTAATGAATGATTGTTTCATGTCACATGCTCTTCTTTTCTTTTTTCATTTTCTTGACTACTTTTTTCTGTTCTATTTAATATCATTTTTTTGAATTATGATATATCTTTGCTTTTGTTGTATTTATCTAGTAATTAATTAATTATTTGTGTAACACTGCCAATTTTCTATTGTTAATTGGGAAACCACATAAATTTATCATATTCTACCCGTTTAAGTTTTACATATACCATTTTTGACAAATTATGTCACTTGACTTTGCTGCACAATATATATTCAATTACCTATCTTTATTTCTTTAATTCTTTCGCAGTGCAATTTCATTTATTAAAGAAAGTCAAAGCCTTTCATTAAAATATATCTATATAAAAGGTAAAAGCCAGTGGCTCGGCCCGAGCCCGACGACTTAAGAGCCGGGTTTCATTAAAAGGGTACTTTTTGTTCACGGGTTTAAACGGGTTTGGCCCGTTTAAGCCCGGCCAGCCCGAATTTCCAGCTCTGCTCCCTCTACTGCTCTCGGCTGCCCCTAAATTTAGGGGTAGCTCTCATATTTTTTTTATGTCATAATATTCTACATTAAAAGAGTGACATTTTGATATATTATGGGTAAAAAATGGATATGTTTTCAATTTTTTATGATTTTTCAAATATTAGATACTCCAAAATAACGCTGTATTTTTTCCAATAAGAGTACCTAATCTAAGAAAATGGGTTAAAGAGTACATCCACTAGGGGTGCGAATAGCCCAACCTGCCTGCCTAGGGCCTGCAGCCTAGCCTGGCCTGACCTATTTATTTTCAGGCCATGCTTAGGCTCAGGCTTTGTTTTGGGCTTATTTAACTTAATAGGTCAGGCTCAGGCAAAAAAAAAAAAACCTTGTTAGGCCTATTAGACCTGTCTGACCTGTTTAACTTTATGTTTTTTTTTTTAAAAAAAAACTGTACTTATTGTTTTATTCCTCCCATGTGACTCTATTACACCCCCTCCATTCCATTTTGCCTTCATTTGAGCCGCCGCCCCCTCCCCCTTCCCCTCTATTTTTTTTTTTTTATCTTCCTTCTTCCTCCTCTAGAGTTTTAGAAACTCGGAAAGGAAACACTCGATCTCAGATTCATATTAACTCCTGTCACCTTTTGCTCATACGGCGTCTTTCTCTAAAATTTTTTGCACGTCTTCAAATAATAACTTGATCTGAATGTGGAATTGGATAATCATGCTTATATCAATATTATGCAAAAATCATATGAGCTTCTTGTTTGTTTTTATTAAAAATTTATTACTTCCTTTATTCCAAAAATAAGACATAATTTACTCTTTTTTTTTGAGAAATTAAGCAAGTTAAATGAGTCATTTAATGATAAATATTTTGAGTATTATTATATTATATATTAGCTTATAAGTCAAACAAACTATTTAGAGAAAAATTGAAGTAAATCAATTCATAAGTAATTTATTTAACTCTCTCAAGATTTTCTAAAAAAGTCAATTAATTAACCCCTATATTTAGGAATGGAGAGAGTATTTATTATAAATCTTTACTCAATGATGATACAAGATTAAAAACAAAGTTGTGGTTCCCCAATCAAAAGATTGGAGGACAAAAGGAGCCGTTGCCATAAATCAATTAAAATATCGGTAAAGATATTGTTAAGTAAATTTAGTCCAAGTTTATATATTTATATTTTTGTCATCGTCTCTAAGACATATATTTATGAACATACCAATGTAAAAAAATATAGAATATAAATTATCAAGTGATATTACTTGTAAATGTTAAAAACGTGTCTAATTTTACTGATACTATGGTCAAATAATTATAATATTATATTTTTAAAAGATTATTCGTAAATATTAAGAATAAAAGCACATATGTTGGTGCGCAAGTCCTAAACTATGTGCTAATCTTATTAAACAAATTTTTCATTTTAAACAAAAAGTAAAGATTAAGAAAAAGTAGTTCAATGAAGAATATAAAATCTGATATAGAGAAATAAAATAGTGACGATTAATTTAAAATTTATCTTCTAACTATATATCTATGTGTGTAGGTATGTAAAAGAGTATACCACTCTATTCCTTATTATAAGTCCAACTACTACAATTTTTTTGTTCCAAAATATAAGTTTAGTTTGTGATCAATTAATGCTATTGTGACTTGAAGAGCACTTTCGAGTGTGTGTGCGTGTAGCGCGCCCTTGGGTCCGCCCTTCAAGAAAATAAGAACCAAGGGGATAGTGAAAGCTAACCCCCGAGTGTCGTTCGCTTGAGGAGCCTAACGTAAAAGATGACCTAGTAGCTAATATACAAACTTGAGAAAGCGGGTAAAAAGTATTGTATTTTATTTTTGGTAATAAATAGGTGCAAAAGATGTTATATGTTCAAAAGTAAAACAAAAATAAGATAAAAGTGAGATTTGGAGGGGGAAGGAAATGGAATCATTCTTGATAAATGGAAACCTCGGGATTCATTGCTTCTAAAGATTTTCAGGGAGTTTTTGTTGATTTTCGAAAGACCCCTAGAGGAACCCCTCTAGACTAGGCTTATGTTAACTTAATTAATGCCGGAACCCCACATATTACTTAATTTAACCTAAGTTGATTAAATTCAAAATCAATGTGAATTTGCTAATCGTAAGGGGCTCCTAATCCAACAACCAGGATCCCGAATTGCCACTTAATTAATCCTAGAGTTTAATCGATTATTGGAACCCCACATAATAAATCAAGACTCTAGGATTGAAGTCCAATGCCACTCATGCAATTTGACAAATTCAAGAACCAATTAATTATGTAAGACTTATAATCCACAATTTGGGTCACCCCACAATTGCACTTAATTTCTCAATTAACCGCAACTCATTGATGGCCACCTAAACAAAGATTAAGGTTGAAAAGAGTGATTACCCAATGTCTAAACACAATTAATTAATTCCTATGACATTTCAATCATGCAAAACCACTTAACATTTTTAATCCACTAACCAAGTCACCTTGCATTAGCACAAGATATTCACAAAGAGAATAACAAAATCATGAACCCATAAATTTCATCAAACTCAAAGTTAATGTAGCACAATGTCAAGTATTCAACAAGAAAGAAACAACATAAAATAGTTTCCAACCCTTATACAACATGTAAAAATGAAGAACCCAACCAAATGTCATAAATATACCCCTAGAACCCTAGAAAAGCATAAATACAACAAGAGGAAGAAGGATTAGAACTAGAACTCCCCTATATGTGCTCCAAGCTCATCCCTTGGCTCCCACCATCAAGAATGGGGAAGCCTAGCTGCTACTCTCCATGGGAAGAACAACAACCAAGGTGGGAAGAAAAGAGGCCATGGATTTGGGTGGAAGGAAGTGAGAAAGATGAAGATGGAGATGAGAAATGAGAGAGCTAGGGCTAGGAAGTGAGTGGTGGCTCCAAATCTAAGGTTTAGGGCTTCAATTTTCGTTTATATATGGTCTAGGGTTGGTCCAAGTGAGTGGGTATCATGTAGGACCCAAAAAATCACGTTTGATGTGTTGCTGATACGCATGAGTTTGCCGTCGGCTTGCCGTGGCGAGGCCACGGCGAGCAAACATTGCTTCTGGTTCTTTAAGGGGAAATTCGCCGTGGGTTTCGCCACAAACTAACATGTTCTCTGCCTTGGGACTTCTCTGTAATTTTCAAATTTAGGGTCCTTTTCTGTAATTTAGGAATTTCTTAGTCCTTTTCTGTAATTTTTACAATTCACCCAGAAACTTGTATTTTCCCTTTTTTTTTTGAAATTTCAGCTTTTAACCCCAATTTCCTTCCTTTCCAAGTATTCTTCTTCATATTGAATCCTTCATATTTGGTCCTCGGATGACCCTACAAATAAAATATGCAAAATACAAGAATCAAAATGCCCTAAAAATCAACTAATGCTAATTGATCTTCAATTATGGCATATTAATCCTATTTTCATGCTACTTTAACCTAAGGGTCTATATAATCATTTAAACACTTTTTGGATCAATATTGCATCTCAATTATGTTAAATGCCTCAAATTAGGCATATAAAAACATACAAATCCAAGGATTTGTCATGACTATTTTACCCCTATGTTCGAAATAGGGAAGATGAGAGATAATGTTTATAATGCATAAAATAATATTTTCACACCTATTCTTAAATAAAAGCAAAGTTGGAATTTTTTTAAAAAATTGGTTATATTTAATACTGTAACTTACACTCCTTAGTATGTGAGAAGTAATTAGGGTGGACTTATAATAAGGGATAAAGTGATATATTATTAAGAATTGGAGGCTGCTTTTGAAGCACACACGAGGCTCCTTGAATAAAGCAAAAGGGCTTATGAAAGGCGGCAAAGAAAGACAACATTGAAGGCTGCCTTTTCTTTTCATATCTAATATACAGACTTTTGCGACACACAAGTGAGTAGTGACAATGAATTAGAATATAATACAAACTAAAGCTAAAATTTATTTTGAATAGATTCAAACTTTTTTAAATGGATGTTTTGTTAGTGGGATGTGCATCAGCTTTTAATACTAATCTTTTCAATCCTTATTTTTAAATACATGAGAGCTTGCCATTTGTAGTTGATCATATGTGAAGATAAGTCGGGTAAGATATAATTCTACATTAAACAAACTCTAACATTGGCATTTGTTAATGGTATGGATAAAAGAGAGCTTCTATACGTATATTAAAAAGCAAAAGTTAAAAAACATATATAAATATTGGAGAAAATTAATAAGAAGTTAGCATATCAAATTTTCCCCAAATTTTTCTTAACTTATCCCTATTAATACTTCTCAATAATAAACAAGTAAGAAAGCTAATTAAGGGAGGTGGGAATAAATGTACAAACTGTTTAGAATGCTTTTGTAATATCATAAGATTTTAACTAATGGGAATAAATGTACAAACTGTTTAGGATGCTTTTGTAATATCATAAGATTTAACTAACTTAAAACATCCTTAATATAATCAAATAAGTTAAATATGTCTTATATTTAGAAAGGGAATGAGTAACTCCTCACTTTTGAGTAAGAATAGTACTCAAACGATCATTTTACTTACATATAACTTATATTCGTACACAATATATTGATCGCTAAAGGTTTACTTTTATATAACCCTTGCATTATCAAAATACCTAACTTCATAGCCAATTTATAACATGATTTGTCACAATCATTCAAGTGTATAATTGTTTAGATAATTTAGTGCTGTGCGATAATTTTGAGTGGGTATTGCCGTATTAGCTAGTTTCTCAAAAAATGGGAATTTTAAGAGGTGTGTCATGACAATCTTGAAGCAAATAAAAATGTCTGAACCCTTGTGCTCTGTGCTAGCTTCAGCATGCTGGGATTTTTGTTTAGGATTGGACAACGAAATTTGGGGCCTGCTGCTATATCTAGTAATAAAATACACATTCACCCATATGCGAGTGCATATACCCCTTTTTTCAAAAAAATAAAAATAAAAATTACTCATATAGATGTGTGTGTGTATATATACATACATTCTTATAAAAAAATATGTCATATTTATAACAATTGTCTAATTTAACTAACTTCCTAAATTAATCAAATTTGTTAAATGGTTCCTATATTAAGAACTTGAGAGGGTATTCTCAAGTTCCATTTCAAAGTAATTCTTTTGAAATAGTCCTCCCCAAACTTTACAATAATGTGAACCCTTATCTTGATGAAGGAATTAAAATCAAGTATTTAATTTACACTTGAGTCTTGTTATAGCAAATATGTGCCGACATCCTTAAGGCGTTACTCCCTTATTTGCTTCCATTATGTTTGTTGTAAGGTATATACCAAATTATTCTTGAAGTTATCCATGAGAAAATGAGGAAAACTGTCACGTGTTCATGTTGTGAAGAACTCGCCTCTTCTTGTAACCCCAACATACACTTGTTTGGTGATAGTAGAAAAGTTTAGACCTTCATATGTGATATTACCATTAAACTTTTGCTGTTGGCAAATGGACTTGCTTTAATTGACTTGCTTTAATGGGTATAATAAGGGTTGGCTTTCCTCTTCTTCTCTAATTACTGTCCTGTTCCCCTCTCCTTCTCTATTCCAACTGTTAGATTGAAATTTTGACAGTTCAAATTTAGTGTTTTGTAAAATTACTAATAATATGCTAAATCATTTAATAAACATATTCAAACAACAAAATTTTAGTTATGATAGTTTAAAACATTAAAAACAATACTTATAATATAATTTTTGGAAAACTTTGAATCTAAACCATCAAAATTTCAATCTAAATATGGGAATAGAGAAGAGGAGGGGAAGAGAGAAGAAGAGAAGGAAAACCAACCCTATAATATAAAATGTATATTCTAGAAGCCTTTTGCATATATCTGGTTAATTAAATAATTTGCATTAGGTAATTAAAAAATTTATTATTTGACAAAGTCAACTATGGTTAAGTAATTTCTCACTGTTCTTTTTTTCCCCCCTTTCTGGGCCAGCTAATTGCTTAATATTCCATGCGCAATAATTGCTAATTTCTTAAAGCATTCATTCCCCCATTTGCATTTACTAAAACCCTAAAAGACAATTCGCTAAACAGAAGCATATTCATAAATATGCAATTTATAAAGGTTGTATATATTTCTTTGAAAGCAACACATGTAGGTATACACACAAAATAAAATAACGAAAAAAGGTGCCCCAATTAAATGCTAGGTCAATTTGATATAATTAAAAAAACCACGTTTTTGGGATCCAACCACATGTAATTATATCATGCGTCTTAATACTTTAATACAATCCAACTAATGCTAATTGAGCACTTCAATCACTAATATAAGAACTCCTTATTCCAATTTCTCCATCATTTGCGTCTCTCACTACTCAAAAATTGAAGATGGCAAATGATCAACAAACGACAGTGCGTTTTGGCATCATTGGTTGTGCTGAAATCGCCATCAAGCTATGCAAAGCCATAAGCCAAGCCCCAAACGCCACCCTAGTGGCCATAGGGAGCCGGTCAACGGAGAAGGCTCGGAGATTCGCCGGCGATAACGGGTTACCAGAGACGGTAAGGGTGTACGGAAGCTATGAGGAAGTATTGGATGATGGTGAGGTGGACGCAGTTTATGTGCCACTTCCTACGGCGTTACATGTGAAGTGGGCAGTGATGGCGGCGGAGAAGGGGAAGCACGTGCTTCTCGAGAAGCCGGTGGCGATGAACGTGTCAGAGGTTGACCAGATTCTTGAGGCTTGTGAGGCTAACGGAGTTCAGTTCATGGATGGTACCATGTGGATGCACCATCCAAGGACCAAAAAGATGAAGGAGGTTTTGAATGATACGCACCGTTTTGGTCAACTTCAATTGGTAAGTTTTTCTTCAAACTCAAGAATTAATTAATTGCCAATACGATTTTGATGCGTTTGTTTTTTCATGTATCTGGTTCTTTTGTTGATTTTTGTTATTGTTTTTTTGATTAATTTGTTGGGGATGAGTTGGATTGCTGCACCAAAATTTAATGCAAGAACATGTCAAGTTGGTATGGTGAGAGTAATTTAGTGTGTGTGTGTGTGTGTAGGCAAAGAAAGACAGACAAAATTTGAATTGAAGTTTCATGGGAAACGTAGAGAAATAGACAAAATTAAGGCGTGCTGAGATTGAGACTTATTGACCCAGATTTTCTGGGTTTATAAAGGTAGCTCGGTGGCTTGGATAACCTAAATTTGGGAGTTTCAAGAATTTGGTTCAACAGAAATTTAATTCATGCCATATACAAGATCCCAAAATTAAGCATCTATACAGATTGTCGTCGTCTTATATGAACTTCAAGTTTTGATATGAAAGTCTTTCATTTTGTTCGGCTAAGTAGTTCAATTTTTTGTGTGTAGATATTGAATAATATGTATTTAAAATTAGATTTAATTTGCGTAAACTATTAATTTTTGAGTCATATACAAATAGTATTGCTCTGAGTGTTATTAAACTCTTCATTAGTGAATAAAATGTCGTCGCTGGTTTGAGATAGGAGCATAAAGTTTGTCTTAGGTCTCAATTCAGTTAACTAAATAAATTATCAAGTTTGTAACTCTGGGAAAATATATTACTTCCTCCGGTCCTAAGAACCTATTTAACTAATTTAACTAAATTAAGATTGTTAGTTATGTTAATTATAATATGTTGCATTTTATTAAAACACCTCAATCGATCATCTTTGCTTATTCTCTCCCCATCTTTTATTTGATTATTGTTGGAGGAACACCTATAGAGATAATTTGGGAAGAAGTTGATAGAAATTAGAATTATGTCATATATTTAGGATAAACGCCAACTCTCCCAATAGATTCTATATTTAGGACATGATGAAGTATATTAAAAGAGCTTTTTCACTCAGTTAGGATGGAATTCCGCTCAAATCGAAATCATAATTGATCATAGATCATTTCACGCCAAAATATAAGCTGACCTGAACATTATTTAATTCAAATACACACACACATCCTATACATACTGCCCTCAGTAGTCAGTAATATGAATAATTAGAGCATAATTGTAATAAAATCTGTTGAAAATACTTTTTTTTGGAAAATCACTATAAATTCCTTAGAAAAAATTGTAATCATTAAAAAGTTTCGGTTATAATCCTTTATTGGGATTCATAGTGATTTTCCCATTTTTTTCGGCCAACCTACTTATAATTGTTTCTTTATACTCCATATATATAATTATATATATATATATATATGCGTAATGTAATATTTATGTCTAAACCTTAGACGGTCAGGCAAATGTTAGTTTGTTACGTAAGGAACTAAAACATTTTTTTTTTATTTCCAGATGATTAAATTATGTTGTTGTTGCGAACGACAAAAGGGGATCCGTTTTATCTATGTAATAATATAGATTTACCCTCTATTTATTTATCATTTAACAAATCGATTAATAAGGGATGGTTCTAATTATTACTTGAACACTCCGACAAAGAATAAACCAATTATAAACTTTTTTCTAGAATATATGATAGCATATCTTGTTTCGGTTTATTTGATTGTCAGTACTTTAGAAAACATGAGTATTTTTTTATCCTACAAAACTAATAATGTAATTGAAAACAATAGGCCAACAACATAACGTCCCACATAATGTAGTTAATTTAATGAACAAGTGCAAAATATATAACACATGAAACATATTTATGATAAAATAATCATACCTGTTTTCGTTGCAGACAAACAACAGTGTGTTTGTGTGTGTGTGTGTACAGGTGCAAGTGTGAGACCAAAACACGCGCTTGATAAAAGGCTTAATGTCTCTTTTATGTTTAATTCCTTATAGCTCATTTATCCCAAAAAAAAAAAAGAATGTCATGCTTGGTATTGCATAATAATATAAATATATACATAAGTACACACTTGAAACTAAGGGCTTTAGTTTTATTCTCTATTTTCAGGTTCTTAGAATAATTCTGTAGGGTAATTCTTAAAGAATAAGTTTTAAAAACAAAAAATTTAAAAGATTTTGTTTGAAATGTTCTTCAATGCTTATACGATACATGCGTTAATGTGTGTACGGTCTTTGTTTTTTTCCTTTTTTCTCTGTGTGTGTTTGTGTTTTTTTTTTTTTTTGGGGGGGGGGGGGGGTATGGTTATTATATTTTTCATTTTATTAGGCGCAAAGTTGGTTTCTATGGTGGGAGATTGATAATTGGAATATCCAAAGTTCAAATGCTGGGACGGTAAAATACCAGTTTTTACATTTACATATATAAACTTTAATTTGTTCCATACAAAATTAAAATATTGGTGAACTTAACAAATGATTGAACATACCCAGACAGTAGGACACTGTTTGCTTAATACAAGGAGAGATGACACCATAAAGTCCAGCCCGCCTGAATAATTAAACAATTCATTTAGATTTGTAAGTAAACCTGATTTTATGTTAGAAAGTTCGCAGGTCTCGATAACATAAATCTGAATCCAAAGAGCATTTTTATTTGTCTACTTTTTTAAAAAAAATGTTGAATACTAGTATAATATTATAGTGGGAGCGCATGTGTCTGTATGTGTGTGAGTGTGTGAGGGTTGCTCATATAATATATTAACATATCTTCATTCACGTTTCCTTACTATATTTACTTTCAATCATGATCCTTCTTAAAGTTTGTTTGATTTTGACAGTGATGGTTTATAATGTGCGATTAATACATGATTTTATATAATTTAGCCAATATCTGATACGAATGTTCTCAAATCTTATTATTATTATTTGGCCAAGGATATTCTCATATTTGATGCTTGTTGCTTTTTGAATCAAGAGTTGGAAAACCAAACATTTGATGGGAGGTTGTAGGCATGAGTTAAGTGTTGGCTATTAGTGTTGTAGCTACAAGCTAGCTAGGTGGATTTTCATCTAAAATATAACATTTATTTTTATACAATTTATTATGTCTAATATTTATCATAACCACTAAATTAATTTACTTATAAGATGGTATATCATATAATATTATAGTTTTGTATTTTGAAAAAAAAAAATCAAGTCATTTATTATAAGTAGCTTACTTATCTCTTTTGATATATTCATTGTTGTCAAACTCACGAGTTGACTATCCGATTTTACCGTTTTTACGGCTCTACCTAACCAAACCGTGTTACGAGTCACTGAAATTCGTATCGACTGTAAACTCGGTAAAAACTCACGAGTTTATATGGCGAATTTACCGTTTTTACGTTTTTACCTTATACAAAATCGTGTTAATTTGCTATAAATTTTATATTAATTATTTTTATTTGAATTATTCAACGAATTTATATATAAATTTTATATGAATTTCTTTATTAGTTAGATAAATTATGAATATCGATATATTTAATACCAACTATATATATTTAAAATATATTCAAGTCAAATTATTATTATTTTTTGTATTTCTTATCTAATTATATATTGGAAATATGTATTTATTAATAAAGGTAAATTCTTACGGGTTTACGATTCGAGTTTACGATCCGATTTTACATTCTTCTCATGAGTTTACTTAAACTCACGAGTTTGACAACCTTGGATATATTAACTAAATTAACAAAAGCAACTCTTCTTTTGGATTACAACAAAAGAAGTCTTATCTTTAGAATAAAGAGAGTATAAACTTACCTTCAAACATCCTGGCCACTCTTAAGACATCTAAATCCATTCATTGATTTGGGCCTTTGACTGAATTCTTCTAAAATTTGGTATTACCACATACTTAATAAAATAAGTTTTATATTAAAGACCAGATATAGCATATGGTATAGGCTGAATGTAAAAAACTCTATTTCTTAGATAATATATTTAAACAAAGTTTACCAAGGATCATGGATTGAAAGTAAACAATGATAAAAAAAAATGAGCGAAGTGATTGTCTTATAACAATGAAATATAATAGTGATTAGGCTTAGGCTTAACATAAAGGACTCTTATACTAAGGATCAAATAAAATATATGATATAGGCTGAATGTAGAGAACTCTATTTCTTAGATAATATATTGAAACAAACTTTAAGAAGGATCATGGATTGGAACTTGGAAGTAAACAATGACAAAAAAATGAGCGAAGTGGTGGTTGTCTTATAAAAATGTGATGACAGTGTGATTAGGCTTAGGCCGAATGTAAAGGACTCCTTTTTCCGTACGAACTTATAAGTTTATATGCTCCTTCCGTTTCTGTTATGATCTATTTTCCTAATTAGATTGGATTAATGATATAAGTTAAATTAGTTAAAATTATATAATATTATCAAAATACCCTAAACACCCACATTTATTTTTATCCTTACTCTATTGCTTGTTTATTATTGAAGAATATCAATACGGATCATATGGAGAAAAGCAGTATGATATTTAAGAACAACTCACCTTTCTTCAAGTATGTCTTATATTTAAAGACAAATAGAGTATTATTATGAAGTAATGGGATTTATTTGTGATGAACAGATTCACAGCTGCGTGGCCTACAACCCGGGCCCAGAATTCCTGGCCCACAACATCCGGGTCAAGCCCGGGCTGGACGGCCTGGGGGCCCTAGGCGACATAGGCTGGTACTGCATCCGGGCCATACTTTGGGCCGTCGACTACGACCTCCCGGCCTCCGTCGTGGCCCACCCCGGCGCCTTCCATAACGACGCCGGGGTCATCCTCTCGTGCGGGGCCTCCTTACAATGGCCGGACGGCAAGGTAGCCACTTTCCACTCGTCATTTCTCTCATACCTTACCTTTGACATCACTGCCTTGGGCACCAAAGGCAGCCTCCGCCTCCACGACTTCATCGTGCCGTTCGACGAGAATTCCGGCTACGGGTTGTTTTGGGAGGCGTCACAGGCCGACTACGGGAAGGAAGGCGGCGCCGGAGGCAAGAGGTGGTGCCCGGAGGCGAATGAGCATAGGGTTGAGACGGAGGAGGCTCAGGAGGTGTTAATGGTGGCGGAGTTTGGTCGGCTCGTGGCGGCGGTGAGAGGCGGAGGGAGGCCGGAGAAGAGTTGGGGAGTGTTGAGTAGGAAGACTCAATTGGTGGTGGATGCTGTGAAGGAGTCTATTGAAAGAGGCTATAAGACTGTTGAACTTGTTTCCGGTAAGTTAGTTAGTTAGTTAGGTGGTCCATAGATAGATTTGGTTGTGTTAATGTGTGTAGAAATTAATTAAGGATTTTTTTTTTTTTTTTTGGGTCTTTTGATTTGCTCTCATAATATACTTGTGTTGGACGTTAAGAATGATAGTGTAGTAGTTAAAGTGGTTTGAGATATAGAGGATGCATGTGAATTTCGGATTTTGTAGTGAAATTAGCAATATTTAGTTTAATTAGTGGTTTAGTTATAAGAAAGTAGGAGGGTTATATATATGCTTGCTTCTCAGGATAGAGAATTTGGATAAAACATTGTCATTAGCCTTTAACTAATAGTAACATTTTATCTTTCAATTATTTTATCTAAATTAAATAGTTCCAGTATGATTGGGACTCATGCAAAAACATTTAGGGTCTGTTTGGTATGAGGGGAGGGGAGGGAAAATAGGTGGAGGGAAAATTTTTTTGAGTTGAATTTAAGAAAATTAACGATGTGGGGTTAAAATTTTATAATCATTTTCTCTTACTCTTATATCTTACATCTAATATTTGTTTAATAATTACAACCCCACTTCTTCAATTTTTTAAATTCAGCTCACAAAAATTTTCTCTTCCCTCCCCTCTAAATCCCTCGTACCAAACAAGCCCTTAAGCAATTTTTTTTAAAAAAATGATTTGACTTTATTATCCTTTTTAAGCTTTTAATTACTCAAATGTGTGTGTGTGTGTCTGGTTCATTGTTCATTTACAGCCGCTGTGATCAAATTTTTCCCAAAATTTTCTACCTAAACTTTTTCGGGCGTAAAAATAGTTTTGATTAATCGCTAAGAACGGATAAAAAATAAACTTGCAAAAAAAAATATAGAAGAAAGGGAAAATTAATTTCAGGTTCCTTATAGGGGACTTAATTAAGATGAGGTCCCATAAAATCACCTAATTAATTTGAGGTCCCATAAAATCACTTAATTAATTTGAGGTCCCTACCAGAAAGTTGTTATGGCAGGCCAAAAAGTTGTTATTATTTTTGACTGAACAATAATAACTTTTTGGCCTGCCATAACAATTTGTGGTATAAAAATCACTCTTAGTCTGTAACAACTTGTGACCTTGAGATAACAACTTTTTGGCCTACAATGACCTCAGATTAATTAGGTGATTTCGTGGGACCTCATATTAATTAAGTCTCTAACAAGGGACCTGAAATTAATTTTCCCTACAAGAAATATAAAGTAAAGATATAGATGTGAAAAAGCTTATTGTTCTTTTTATCATGATGAAAAAGCTTGTTTATGTATTGTATTATACGAATATTTAGCATGCATTTGAACTTTGGGATTCAGCCAATTGTATTGAATATTGATAGAGGGATATCACTGAGAAATGGCTGCAGGACAAATTTTAAATTTAAGCAAACACATGTTCATATAAAAAATCTAACAATATGTCACGAGCATTGGAATGGGCAACCCAGCTGGAAGTGAACCAATAATTGAAACTGGCGTTGAGCAAGCCCAAGAGGGGTTAACAGGAGAGGGTGTTATTCCTTCTGTTCTATCCTTCTGTACTTTTCCCTTTAATTTCTGTGGCTGCATTTACCTTAATGGCTACGTAAGTTCTATGGATTTTCATGCTTGTACTGAGAAGTTTCTCACAGAAATACTATTTTAGAGTTTTATCTCCAATACTTCTGTCCATTTGTGTGAGATTTTTTCCCATACTCTTTAGTAGTTGTTACACAATATCAAATTGTAACGAAAGATTTAATCTTTAGTAAGGAATTGTAATCATAGAAAACTATTAGTATAAATGAATATAATGTCAGCATTCTACCGGGAATATAGAGATACAGTGATGACATAGAGAATTACCTTCTCCATACACTGGCTAGCTAGGCTATCGTTGTGATTCCATTTTAAATTCAAAAGATGTTTCATTCAAATAGGAAACTAATAATAAATAGGATATTTAGATATGATCAAAACAGGAACCTAAAAATATCTATTATATCCTAATATAATTAAAATAAGAAACTCGCAATATCTGCATATAATCAACAATAAATAATAGGATATAATCATAATTAATATAAGATACCCAATAATATATGTCTAAGATTAATTATTTTTCAAAAAATTTTAAATTTTGTAACAGACAAAAAAACACACACACACACACACACATATAAAATGGCAAAAAAAAAATGTTAATGATATATAAGAAAGAAACGTGTTATTAACTTATTATCATACCCACATTCATATTAGTATCTGCCTACCAAAAGACATATGTTAAAGAGTAAGAAATGTTGATTATGATCTATAGATAGTTCTTGATCATTGAAAATGTTTAATAGTGATTTTACGGTAGATAATAAAATTAAAAGGGAATTACAGTTGGCTCCTGATTGTTTAATTTAATTAATCATGATTCCAATAAATTTGTTCGAAAAAATATTTTTTAAAAATAGTTAATAATATAATATTATCAATCCTAAGAAATTTTGATTATGATCTATAGATAGTTCTTGATCATTAAAAATGCTTAATAGTGATTTTACGTTAGACAATAAAATTAAAAAGGAATTACAGTTAGCTCCCAATTGTTTAATTTAATTAATCATGATTCCAAAAAATTTGTTCTAAAAAATATTTTTTAAAATAGTTAATAATATAAGATTATCAATCCTAATTAGGATTGACGCACAAGATGACTTGAATATTTGAATAACTGTGATATGCATCTTTGTAAGAGATTTTTGCCTCTTCTGATAAGTGTTCTTTCGAAACAGAGTTGAGGTCACTTACCACCTTATGCATAAGTTCATAACTATATATGTACCTTTTTTCTAATACAAAACTATGCATATCATTTTTTGTAAAAAAATATTTTACTTATCATTAAATTTATCTTTTGTGAGCTGAGTATCATTTCCCCAATTAATACCCAATCCACACATAATTGAAGTAACTATACACCACCATCTATCACAAAGTAGGGTATAACTTAAGTACAATGTCGTTTATATCCATCAGGTCGAGTTCTATAATCGCACTTAGCTTATTATTTGTTATATATTGTTTGTTGTTAAAATGAGTATTTTTACTTGTAAATTCACCTATGAACATTTGTAAATTTTATGTTAGCTCCTATAACATAAATTATGATTTGTAGTTATTGTTGGTTGTTAAAATTAACATATTTGTTAATTTTCATATGGACACTTGTTACTTTGCCATGGCTAGATGTTAAAATCAAGATTTTTAAATTTTCATAGGTATTTGGAATTGGTATGTAGTTGTTGAAATTAGTATTTTCGAATTTTCATATCGACACTAATTATTATATTATTGTTAGCTGTTAAAATACATTACATTTGTAAACACTTGTAAACACGTCTATCAATTCTGATATACACGCACACTTACTCTTTTTTTTTTTTTTGAACTGAAACGCACAGTTACTATTTAGAGTATAGCTTTTTATTTAAAGTATATTGAAATTTAGTCACATGCATTTATCAGAAGATAAGATATGAGGAAGAAAATATACTAATAATACATTAGCTAATAATGTATTTAGACAAATCTTGGAATAAAAATCATTCATCATGGTTAAATATTAGCAATGAATTTATATTCAAGTAAGGAACATATTCATATTCAAGTAAATGGCAAGAAGTACAGCATAAAACATCTATACAAATCTTCATGATCAGTAGCACAATATTGACGCAACAATTTGAACTGAATCAAAAGATTTTGATCTAGATTGCATGGGCCTTTATAAAGGGTGGTTGAGAGATAGATTCCCCATAACCTACTTTACATTTTAAGTGATTTGTGATAACCTCAAAACATTTGAAAATATCCTTCGATATGCAAGAGGAATTGTATGGCTTTCTTAATGGAGAGGAACTATTCAAATCAAAATTTAAACTTCAACGTGTTTAACAATAGTGATCGAAGTGCATATGAGAGAATTCTCTATATTTGCTTTGCTAAGAGAGGTTTATTTACATGAGAAATTAAATGAAGCCCAAGACCTTCTTGAGAAATTGGCTTAAACAAATTTTCTCTTTTTGTCAAATGGATCCTATTATTGTCGCCATTAGAACCCCAAAAGAAATTAATACACCTAGAATCAATTTGATTGCAGATGTATTGAAGCAGCCTTATAGATGATATAACATGTAGATTAACACCTAAGAGAATAGACTTAATGAGTGTAAGTGTGGACGCTTAAGAGAGGATACGAGCTTTCCAAGCAGATGTTCTTTTATCAATTGGTTCCACCACTTGCTTGTAGACTTGTGATTTATTTCTTCTAGGATCAACCCAAGTACCCAAATAATTCCCCAATCTATCAGAGAAGCTTACATTAAAAAATCGAGAGTACTAAAATTTTAAACCATATGTTGCACATTGGGGATAAAAATAATGGTGGATTTAGAAAGATTTATTGATTAACAAACCATGAACTGTATAAATCTAAAGCTGCTTTTACTGAATTAATACTCTATCTAATCAGTAGCTTCAAAGAAGAAAATCGAGTTATCTGCATGTAGAAGGTGAGAAATAGGTTAAGCAGAGGTGCAGATTTTGATTCCTCGCAATAAACTAGATTCTTCAAAAGTGTTAAGATTACAAGAGAGGACATTTGCAACAAGAATGTAAATGTAAGGAGAAAAGGGTCTCCTTGTAGGATTCCCCTATTTAAAGATATTGAATGAGTCACTTGGCCATTCAGAATAACTTGATATTGCACATATGTAATACATTGCATTACAAGAGCAATCCATTTATCCGAAAAAACATTTTTTTGCAGGACAGCATGAATGAATTCCCAAGAGAGACTATCAAAGGTTTTGGAAACATCCACCTTAATGGCCCCCCATTTTCTTCTTCCTTTAGAGGTAGGGTGAATTAGATTCATAAGATAAGCAGCAAGAAGAATATTATAAGATTCAACTCGACCTTTTAGAAAAGCACATTGATGGGGAGCAATATAGTTACCTAAAATTCTCTTCATTCAAAGACATAAAACCTTGAAAATGATCTTGTATATAACATTACATAGGCTAATTGATCTAAGGTCCTGAAAAGATTGTACATAATCTGATTTAGGAGTAAGGATAATATTCGTCTTGTTGAAAGATTTAAGCATGAATTCAAATTCCAAGAAGATTGGATCATAGTAAAAATATCATGCCCAATCAAATTCCAATAATGTTGATAAAAATGGGCATGAAAACCATATGGACTGGAGCACTATGTTTTATAAGAGGAAAAAACCGAATCTTTAACTTCCTCAATTGAAATAGGTTCAAGAAGACCATAAAAGTCATCATTTGATAGAGAAAGGATATTAATTGTATTTAATGCTTAAAGAATCTCATTTGATGTCAAACCACCAGATGACTGATAAACCATATTAAAATGATCTTGAGCCATACCTGTAAACTCTTGAATATTGCTTGTCCATGAATAATCTGGCCTTTGAAGATTTTGATATGGTTTTGGGCTTTCCTTTGAGAAATGGTAGCATAAAAGAACTTAGTGTTTCTTTCTCCTTCAGATATCCATTTCAACTTTGCCCTCTAAGCCCAGAAATTGTTTTCACAATCATAAAGAAATTCTAAATTCATCTTCGCTTCTTTAAGGTGGGAGTCTTGTTCAGCAGAGAGATGATGGGCTAGGTTATTTGATGAGGAAATATTATGCAATTTAATTTCAGCCTGTTGAACTTTCTGGAAAAGATTCCCAATTCTATTTTTGTTCCAGTCAATAAGGGAGGATAGGGTTTTGTTCAGTTTACATAGGAGTTTGAATGAAGAAGTACCTAAAACTCCTAGATGCCAACAATTTTTGATAATGTTGTCACAGTCTGAAAATTTATACCAAAAACCTTCAAATTTCTTAAAGGTCACATTTTTTATTACCTCAGTAGTAGAAACTAAAATAGGGCTGTGAACTAAAGCAGATATACCAAGAGTATCCGCCATAGTAGCTGGGAATGTAGTAAGCCAAGATAAATTGACAAAAGCATGGCCTATTCTTTCCAAGACCACATTTTTTCCACGTCTATTGTTAGACCAAGTGAATTCAGGTCATATTTTAGCAACTTGAAGAAGATTATATTCATCCAAGAACTTACTAAAAGCTCTCATTTCACTGTTATCTCCACAATAATTGAGCTTATCCCTCATAGACAGGATTTGGTTGAAGTCACCAACTAAGAACCAAGAAAGATTAACAGATCTTGTTATATGCAATAACCAATCCCATAACTCTTGCTTAAAATTATCAATTAGGGGACCATATATAAATGAAACAAGATGAAATGATGGGGCACGTAAGAACCAGAAGGAGGGGAAACAAGATAAGAAATGGAGGGGGAAGTTAAAGAACTTGAGGGGAGAGAAAATATCTAAACCATATTCGATTTCATTCGTCGAAGTACATTTTTAAAGTACACAAGGGACACATAAATGGGCATAGGTTTTTCCCATAAAGAAACCTTTTTGACTTTCCTTTTAAGTAACCTGTTAAAAATTAGGGTTAAGGGTCAAAAATACAAATGTGATTTTGTCAAAAGTTCCCCCAACACCAAATGTTTTTTTTTTTTACCAAAAATATCTCTGAACTTTCAAATTGGATAAAAAAATCACATTTATAGTTATAATCCAAAAGGAAGCGCTTGGTACTGGACGACCCTTTTTACAAAAGCACATGTGTATTTTTTTACCCTAATTTAACTGTAAATGTGATTTTTAATCTAATTTAAAAGTTCAGAGGTATTTTTGGTCAAAAAAACACATTTGGTACTGGATGAACTTTTGACAAAATCACATGTGTATTTTTGACCCTTAACCCTGTTATATTTCAATAAGGATCATGGATGGAAAATGATCAGAGAACGCCTATTAAAGTAGATTCTGGCGGTGTCATTTCTTTTTATGTGAAATAACAAAAAATTCTAAAAAATGAAAGAAAAGATAATAAGTCATAAAAAGAAGTGAAATAACTAGGGAAAAAGCCAACAATGCAAGATATGTAATATTTCTTCTGTACCACAGGTAAATTAATCCGAAAACAAAAAACGATAAGGCCATTATCAATTTCTAATTGTCACTTAAGATATATGAAAAATGTGATAGTTGTAATATGAAATCGTGTATTCAAATTAAAATTTCAAATAATACTTCAAATAATAGGGAAAATTAATATAAAATAATAGTTGTAATATGAAATTGTTTTTAGGGCTAAGCTTTCCTCCTCTTTTCTTTCCCTCCTCTCCTCCATTCCAACCCTTAGATTGTAATTTGACGGTCCAAATTTAATGTTTTATAAAATTAATATTTAAATGCTAATTATTTAATAAATAAATAAAATTCAAACAGCAAGACTTTAGTTATGATAGTTTAAAACATTTAAAAAATACCTAAAATATAATTTATAGAAATCTTTGAATTTGATAGTCAAAATTTCAATCTAAAAATGGGAACAAAGAAGAGGAGGGGAAAAGAAGAGGAGGAAAGCCAATCCATTTTTTGTGTGGGAGATTTTGAATGAAAACACTGCCAAGCTTCTTGTGTTATTGGTGGTGCTTATTCTTATACAAGGACGAAGCTTATGGCACCTAGTTTTGTGGATTTGAATCTATATATAAACGGATAATTCTTGAATTATTCATTTCGTACAAGTATAGGATCATTTTATGCAGAGCCAATGACATTGTTGACCTTGTCACATCCTAGTTTCATACACAATCTTAGTTTAAGCCAATCCAACATACTTATGACGACACCATATATTTAAAGTATTTTATTTAGAGTGTCATCAATGCCTAATAATGTGAAGGTTTACCTGATTGTGTAAGGAAAAGCCAAGTATAATAGTATATCATATCATCATTTGTTTTTTTTATACAAAAAATTCAGGTGAGTTGGGTTTTAAAGTTCATCAGGGTCAGGGTATGCCTCTAGATTCAAAGAACGCTTACAAAAATACTTACAGATCGCCCACCAATAAGATTATCATATCGATAGGCTTCGAATTCACAACCTATGTTGGCATCATTTGTTTTTCAATGTAAATATCATTGAGAAAATGTTTTTAAAATACTTAGATATAATTGAAGTAAACAATTTGTTCACTCATTAAGATTGTCTATAGCGTTTCATCCTCTTTTCTCTTCTTTTCCTCATGTTTCTTGATCCTAAACTTTTTTCCACTCCCACTGAGTGTAGGGGAATTTTGGTAGCATGTAAGGTTAAGATCCATTTTTATCCTGGAAGTAACCGTAAAAGAGCGTTGTGTATCCAGAAGTACTGAGAGGACTATTTTTGCATCGAAAGAGTCCAAATAAATTAACCCCAATAATATTGAAAACCTTAAGTTTTTTGACCCACCGATGCTAACGTAATTTAGTTACCATGTACATGTCATCATTCAAATATCTATTTTTTTCCGGAAGTAACCATCAATGATCGCTTTTACCCTAAAAGTATCCAAATTATAGCAAATTTGTTTGGATCATCATTTAAAGTTATGTTTAACTGTTAAATAACACGTTGCACTACACAATGCACCTAACAATCTATCTCATCATCACACACCTCATCACCGTAAGGCATTTAAATACATCTAGAAAATCAAAAGAAAAGTATCACACCCACTCTCCCCCCCCCTCTTCACAGAAACTAGTTTTATAATCATCATCTTCTTCTCTCACTATCAGAAATGAAAAAAATGAATCTTAACCCTTTAATTAATTTATATTATTTTTAAATGTCAATTCTACATAATCGCATAATTTAATTCTCTTGTTTTTTTTTTGGGATACTCGCACTCTTTTACAGTTACTTTTGGGGCAAAAATAGATATTAACCTTAAGTAATATCCATAGTTCTGTTTTCATAATTGATTTTGGCATGTGTATACTTGTACATATGATGTTTGGATATTTTGCAAGGAAACAATGGTTTTGGCTATATTATTTGGACACCCAAAATCAATCTTACAAATCATTTACAACCAAATATTTTCTGAAAATCATAATCATAATAAATCAATTTAATTCAAAATTTATTCTTGTAATAGTTAATCCAATCCAAACCCACACATCATTAAATAATTCGAAAACATGCATTTTTCAATTCTCAAACCTTTAACAATGAGAGGAGATCAATCAAATCTTTATTTTTTGGCCCACTTAATGAACTTGTGGAGATTCTCTGAAGATCGACCTCCTTGAGCAACATTATTCATGGCGATTTCTTTCCATTTCAAAGAACTCTCTCTTATTTCTTCATCTTCAAGCAACTTGTCCACCTTCTTCTTTATGTCTTCCCTTGTTATCACTCCATTCTCATCCTTATCAAAGGCCATTCCAATCTTCCATACATCACAAACAAGCGTCTTATCTTGAAACTGATCACCAAAAAATGGCCAACACAAGAATGGCACACCACTGTACATGCCATCTATGGTAGAATTCCAACCACAGTGACTAACAAAACAAGCCACAGAAGGGTGGTTTAGAACCTTCCTCTGTGGAGCCCAATTGACAATTTTACCCTTGTCACCTTTGAACCCTTCTGGGAATACATAGTCATTGTTGTGCTCGTTAGTGTTAGTAGGTCGTACCACCCAAAGAAAAGGCTTGTTTAAAAGAACGAGTCCGTGAGCGAGTTCTTTGAACTGGTTCGGGTCCATTACAGCTAAACTCCCGAAGGAAACATAAACAACAGATCGAGGTGGGTGCCGGTCAAGCCAATCGAGGCATGTTTGATCTTCTTTCCAGAATGAAAAAGTTGAAGTGTTTTGGTCATCAGGTAAGAGCGGGCCAATTGGTATGAACTTTGGTGAAATTGAAAGTGCACCAGGTTCGAGTTCGTAGGTTGTGTTGGTGAGCCACCATTCTCCAAACCTTGTTAACGTTTTCGTTTCTTGTATTGTGGGGCCGAAGAAGGACTTACCTAAGGTTGTCCATGGTAGGTGTGCCGGGTCCATCATAGGCATGTATGGGGAAAGCTGAATTTCCTGGTTTTTTGTTGGCAGTCCTGCACGCATACAAGTTTATATATATAATACTAGTATTAATTACTCCCTCCTATTCTAAATATAATTACTAGTAGATCAAGTCTATATTAATTATAGTAAAGAGCTACGTACGTGGCTAAATTGGGTGGAATAAAAAGTTACATAGTTGTAACAAATGTGACTTGTTTTTTCTAAAATGTTCATGTGTAACAAATGTTATATAACTGTGAATTTGATTTAATAGTGGTAGGTTAAGAAAAAAATAATAAATTTGTGGGATAAAATAAATTAAATCCTCAGATTTAGACCAAAATCGGTCCCTAACTAACTTTTATATCAAAAAATGGAGGAGTATGAGTTTATCTTTGGAGGTTTAAATACATAAGCAAATTTAGCCTAATTGAATTGAGAAAACAGATTAATTAATTAAAAACCAAAAGTCTCACCAGTTTCTGAATCGATTATTCCATCATGAATCAGCCTTTCAACGCAGTAAAGGGAGGCCATAGAAGTAGCAGATGCAGGAAACATGACAGCCCCTTTGATTCCTAGTTTATGGCCAACTTCTAAAGCCCATCCCATATGCATACTAACCACTATGCATGAGATCTTACTTTCTTCATCACCATTCATATTATTGACATCTTCAATGAGCTTTGGTAGCTTCTCAGGCATGGTAGCCTTCACTGATTGCACAAACTCTATTGGATTGCTCCTATCATCTTCATCGGTCAAACCATCTGGCAGCGTCACGATGTTGATAGGATTCTTACTATTGTTGTTGTTCCATTGCTCAGAAGAAGAACTTGCAGCCATGGCTCGCTTTTGACTGAACTCTGTGTTCAGTAAAGTGACCTTGCAGCCATTTTCGGCCAAAACCTGAGAGAACTGCATCAGAGGTTTCACATGTCCCAGAACTGGGGAAGGGATCAAAAGAAAATGAGGAGTAGTGCTCATATTTGCAGAGAAAATAATTGAAGACAATGATTGAATTTTGAGGAGATTTAGACGAATAAAATGTATTTGCTGATTGATAAATGGATTGGTTTCTGATGCTTATTATTGTGTGTGTTGGATTGTGTAGAGATTATATTTATATATGTATGTATGTATGAATATATCACTCATGGGAAAGTAAGAATTGTCAAAACAGAGGAAAAGTCTTGCATATTGTCTGCAATGTAGGAAGTGATAAAAATGTCGACATCTTAAGGAAACGTGACAAAATTTTCATTGAACACTTCCATGAAGTGATGATTTTAATTATTATTTGTGGCTTACAAATATAATAATTTCTATATAATATGGATTTGATATATCTGTAGTCATATATTTTTTTATGCAGTTTGATGTCATATATAGAACAAAAAAAAAGGACCTTACTTGAACAGGATTTGTTCTATAGGCTTATGCCACTGTGTCCTAGAGTTTCAAGGAGACAAAAACAAAAGAAACATGAAACATGAAAGGCTTGTTAAATATGAAATATCACATCACCATGGACATAAGTCAACGTATTTAATTACTCCTATTACTTAAGCAAGATGTTGACATATGTCGTCAATAAAATTCAAAGAAAAAAGTGTATTGCTCAATTAATTGCTAGTCGATCGCCAATTTTCATCACAAGAAACTCACGACTGGCACCCTGAATTGCCTGAACATGTATTAGATTTATATTAAGTATGTTAAATATATGAATTAGATAACTATTTTATCATTTTTATATAGATTAAAATGATTAATTAAATGAGTTGTTGTAACTGCATCAACATCAAATTTTAATTCTCTTATGAATGAAGACATGGAAGACAATGATATTTTTGAGGCAAGTTTGACATTCTTATTTTTTTATTAGTTAAATGTTTTTTTTATTAAATGTTTGTTTGAAATTTGTATGAGAGGGCAATTGACTAAAGTTAAAATGCCAGGAGGCAAGAAAAGACTTTCCTTTAGAATTATCACCAAAAAAAAAAACACAGAATTAATGACGGAATTTAGCCACAGAAATTCAGTCTGAAAATCATGGAAATAGGTTTTCTGACGGAAACCATTCCGTGAGTAATTCTTCGGTGGCTAAATAATTTAATGACGAATTCCATGGTTAATTCTGTGACAAATTCACTATTTTTTAGAAGTGAATTGAAGGAGGATACATATTTTATTTTATTTTTCATTTTGGGACATATATTTCTTTTTGATATATAGAGTTGCAAGTTGCAACATATATTTCTGTTCACTAATAATTACTTAAACATTGAATTTTGAGATCAACAAAATTAATAAATCTTTTTTTTTTTTGACCTGACAAAATTAATAAATCTAGAACATTCAAAACTAAATGTAATCCTAATATATCTTTAAAAAAAAAAGTAAGCCACCAAACAAATGTTTAGTTGGTCCAAAATCTTTGTAAGTCTAATGTCATATGAGGCTGCTGACTTTTGAAGGGTGGCCTTTGATTTGCAAGAAAAGCCACTTACTACTTTTGGAATTAACAAATGAAAGCATTCCCCTATCTATATATAGAAAATATGAAACTCTACCCTATACAAGGAAGTTCAAAACTTGAAATCATTACAATAATATAGACACATACATACAAGCCTCCTAAGAAGGGACTTGCATGAAGAGACGCAGGGAGTGCAGTGCAGCCAGGGATGACTTGCCGGCCGGCAGGTGGCTGAAGAACTTCCCTTCCTTGATGTTTTCCGGCAAGTGATCCTTGGCTATGCTGGGCTCTCTTCTTCTCTTGCAAGTCCTCCATTTATGTTCTTCAATTATGAGGATTGGAGCTCCTATCGGTGGTGGCAAAGCCAAATGTTGTGAGTGTATCTTTTATATATATATATATGTATGTATATGTATATATATACAGTTTTGATGCCAATTATGTGCCCTCATATTTTCTTAAACTAATACTAGCTGGATTATGACATGCTTGATGAGTTTTATCTTAATTTGTCACTGGTTCTGATTTAGTCTATTGTATGGACCCCCTTGTGGGTGTTATATATATATATATAGAGAGAGAGAGAGAGAGAGAGAGAGAGGGAAGGTGATTGAATCGATTTCATTTCGATTTGTGGTTAGGGAAGAAGATGATGAGGGTAGCTAGGGTTGAGAATTTAGGTGGAAATTAAGAAGGATGAAATATAGAGGATGTGAATGTGAGGTTGATTTTGTCTCATCAGCCGTTTTCTAGGGTCAATGTGTAGTAGGTGTGAGTTCATTTTAGTGAGTTTTTTTTTTTTTTGGGTTTATTTTATTGTTTTAATAATGCAATACCTGTTGGTTGTTTTAAGAAAAAAAAAAAAAATCTTTGTCCGTTATAACTCGATTGTAAGTCGGTGTTTAAATTGATTAAGTGAAACTATGCCTTTATAACCCTGTTTATTGCCCGAAAATTGTGAAAGTCGGGCTTAAGAAATTGGTCTGCTAATCATAATCAGACTTAGGCTGATTTTATAGGGCCTAGGATTCAAAAGGCCTAGTCTGTTAGGCCCTTTTATTTTTATTTTTTTTTAAAAAAAAATGTTCTCATATGATGCTTTAATTTTTACATTATCAATGATGTTGCAATAATTTACTTGTTATCATCTTTTTTTTTTAAAATTGAATTTCAGGAAATGGTTTGACAAATTTAGTGTTGAACAATGATTTATTCATTTGAATTTATAAAAATGGATTAATTTACACTTTAAATGATAGTTTGAATTAGAAATTTATGAGTTTTAATAACAATGTATCTCAAACTAAAGCAAAATAATTACTAGATTTGCAAAACTTGAAAGTAAATTTTATATTAATTAGAATTTTTTTTTTTGGCCGATTATATTAATCAGAATGAAGATTGTAATTTACAAGTTCAAATGAGCAATTCGTATAAGTACAAATATTAAACTAAGAATTTAATCATTTTAATTTTATCTTTTTAAGAAAAATAAATAGAATAATAGTTTTTGTTAAAATAAGCTATTCAATAGGTCTGGGCCTGGCCTATTTAACAAAATAGGTAACTAAGCTTTTTAAAAGATCTGAGCCTGTTTTCTATTAGAACTCGCCTGAATATGCTAAAAATAGGAGCATAAGGCTCTGATAGGCCTGCTTTCTTGTTTCCACTCCTAACCCCAATACAAAATAAGCAGCTGTAATGATTTAGGGCAGGACTAAGCTGAGTTATTGGGCAAGGTTGGGCATCAAGTAGGGAGTGATTCCCTACCCAGTTGGCCCAACCCGTAAAGTTATATAACATTTATTTAAAATATATATTGTTCATCATGTAATTTTTTATATAAAATACATATTATTTTGTTTAAAACATACATAAAGTATTTATAGATTTGATCTAATGTATTCCAAAATCTATATTTATTTAACCATGATATATACATTTTTTAATATAATACGGATAGAAAATCTCAACTTAAGCATGAAAGCGTCTATCCTGTCCAATCCAGACAAAATAATTGGAGCTCCTCTAGGATAAGGTTGGACATTAAGTTGCAAAATACTGCCAATTCATTTTTGGGCTGGATATGCTCAATATTATCCATGCCCACCCCTATTGACATTTGAAGGGCTGAAATTTTTTTGGCCTATTAGAAGGGCTGATACAAAGATTACAGGTATCCATAAGCGGGATTAAATTACAAGGACAAACACCTAACATTAAAAGTTATAAGCGGAATTCCCAGCTATCCACCAGCAGAGATTCCAATTCTCCATACCACCATGTCACAACTCACAATCCGCATGGGTAAAAAAACTAGGAGTTTAATTTGGCAGATTGTGCAGAAATAATGGGTTGAGTTTGACTTGGTTGAACGCTGATGAGAGGTTACTTTGCCGACCTAATTAATAAGAAGTCCCCATTAATTTCAATTGGACCAGAAATTTTGGATATGCTGAACTGACTTCAGGTAAAGTGATGATAAAGACGATTTGTTTCGGAAAAACATTTGCTTTTATTTATCGCCGTTTTCTTTGACCTTCTGAGTGAAGTTTTTGTCTCCATTTGAACCCTTTACACAAGAGTGTTTAATTGGCAAACGACCTTTAGTTTTTGGTTAATGGGCCTTATGTAGCTGTACATGGGCTCATTTCCCGTTCTATGTGGCCTGCTCTAGGTCCACTTGGTCCATTAGAACGAGAAATAAATATACTGCATGGAACATTGGAAATCAAACAGATAATTTTCTTTCGTTTATCTTTTATTATTTATTTTATTTATCTAATGAAATTATTTTTGAGGTACAATGTCTTTATCAGTGTTTTTTTTAGAATTGAGAGTCTCTCCAAACCACTTTAGATTTGAGATTAATCATCTTTAAAGCTTATAACGCCGAGGATTTTTTTTCTCCCAACAAACTTGTATTCCTCTTCTTATAAAACTAGGTTGTTTAATAGCTCAATTTACAACTTGTTGGTAATATCTTGATTAGTGGATCTTATAAAT
This sequence comes from Mimosa bimucronata, assembly GCA_037074515.1. NCBI lineage: Eukaryota > Viridiplantae > Streptophyta > Magnoliopsida > Fabales > Fabaceae > Mimosa > Mimosa bimucronata. The sequence continues at coordinate 27,346,393 of CM073437.1, read as the reverse complement.
TTTAGGATTGGACTCAGCTAAACTTTTTATGTGTGTGTGGGGTTGTATATAAACCCACCCACCTTCACTGTGTGGCAAGAATTTTCCGATTTCAGATTGTGCCTCACCGAAACTCACTTTTCATAATTTTTAATTTAATCCTTTTGTCTGAAATACAAATATTTTTCCTCAAATGTCCTCTTCTCTTGATATTCTTTGATTTACTTAAGGTCAAAATTTTTAAAATTATCAAATATAATTTTGGTTAAGTTTAAAATTAAGACATTGTGAGAAATTAAGTCAATCATAAAAATTTCGTTTAAAAAATCTTTTGTTCTTAACTTTTTTATAACCTATTCTAAATATCTTATCGACATAATAAGCTTTTTCACACACACATACTTATGTTAGCAATTTTCTTATCCTAATATTTAAATCTTAGTCAACTAATATTTATGAATTATCTCAAATAAAGCTCAAAATAATTAATTAACATCTTAAACCCCTTGCTTACACTCACAATAATATATAGTTGACCATGTATATAAAAATGTTGTGGTACCTATAGCCCCTTTGCTAAACAAGTTTTGAACTTGACTTTTGTTTATCGTTATAGTAAAAAACAATAAAACAGTTAATTCTTGTTATGCATTTCTTTGTTCCCTATATATCATCCACCCATATCTACAGCAATAAATCTGATGCGGTTTCTAGGTACGTTTTACTAAACAACAACCATAATGATTATAAACTAAATACGTACAATGGATACAATACTTACTAAACTGTTGATAGACTACAGTTAAGGAAACAAAAAAGGCATTATTGTATTTTTATATGTAGTGAACACAACAAAAACACCTTAAGTTACATTAAGCAATAATCAAATGTTAATTCCAACAAATATAATAATTTATGAAATACTAATGCTTAAAAAAGTGATATTGTGTTTTATACACACTGAACACAACAAAAAAACCTTGAATTATTTAATTATTGATATTATTGGTATCTTGGCTATATCTGTATAATGCATATATTTATCGTTTTCCTGTCTGTACCATGTTGGTACATGCATCTCTCCTATGTTAATGATGGTTATGTATTCCAACATGATGGTCAGAGTTATCTATGTCGTTACACAACAAACGGGCAAATCATGAGATGTTTTATCTAAAGACATAGATATATCAATATAGAGTTAACTTTGTCTAAAAAAGTCTCCGTGAGCAAGTTTTTACCATTGCTTTTGTCTATAGTAATGACAAATAACAATAAAATGGAAAACTGTCTTTTGTAGAAGGTAAATGAAAATCAAGAGACAATATGTAACATATCAGTTCTTGAAATGTAAACCCTATATGGTCCTGAAATTGTTTGTGTTTTCAAGAAGTGCTTGCTAGTCTGAGAAACAAATAGATATTTCTTGCTATGAAGACCCACCAAATTTTTCAATATGTATAAAAGAAATATAATATAATAGGAGCTCTAACCATAAATTTCATTGCTTGATTTGATAGCCAAAACATAGGATTGATTATTGAATTTAGGAACTCAGTAGATTATAAGCCATTCACTCAGTCAATTATTGCATTTGATCAAGAAATCACAGAAAAAGTGGTGAAACTATGATGCAATTCTCTATCCTACTCTATCTATCATCCACCCATATCTACAGAAACAAATTTGCTATGGTTTCTAGGTACATTTTACTAAACAACAATCATAATGATTATATGTAAATGTGATAGATACGATAATAATTAAAATGTTAACACTCAAGAAAAAAGCAATATTGTGTTTTTATATGCATCGAGCGCAATAAAAACACCTTAAGTTTCGATAAGCAATATGATCAAATATTAATTGAGACAAATATAATAATCTATGAAGCACTAAAGCTTAAGAAAAAAAAGTGATATTGTGTTTTATGCACACTAAACACAATAATACACCTTGAATTTCACATTTAATTATTGTTGCTGTGGGTATCTTATCATGTCATGTATCTGTATAATACATGTATTTATCGTTTTCTTGTCTGTATCATGTTAGTGCATGTTTCCACCTATATCAATGTTGTACATGTATTCCAACGTGATGTTTCAATATACTTCTCCGATCCTAATTATAAGATCACTTTGATTTTTTTTTATTTTTTTTCAGTAAAAAAAAAAGTAGTTTCAGTCCAAAAAAAAATCTTTTTTCTCAAAACTAATTTATAATCTAATTTCATGTGACGTATGTTATAATTTAGTGGTCTAATTTGCTTCCTTAACTTAAAAAAAAGTTAAAATAGTCTTATATTTAAGACCGGATGAGTAATAAAAATGAATCTTTCTCTTTTATAGAAAGCATAGGAGGAAGGATGGCGATGAAGTCGAATACGAAAGGGATGTTGCAGAACAGACGGAAATAAACCCTGAAAGCAAATGATCTGAGTCGCACAAATTTGCACTGTCCTTAGAGTGATTCGCGCTACCACCGGCAGATTGGCAGCGGCACCCCCCAGGATTAAACAGACCCCTCTCGCGCGGTGCAAGGAAGCAAGAACTGACGGAAGGATTCTGTAAACCGGCAGGGAGAAAGAGAGGGAGAGAGAGGAAAGTTGTGTATCTACTCAGTCACAACAACCACCCTTTTATAGACGAGGAAAGGCACATGCATCAGGGAACACACCCCTTCCGATCCGACGTACACGTCTGATGAGAACGGGTATGTTGCGCTTCGGAAGAAACGGTAAAACTCTTAGGAACCGTTCTGCCCACACACAGACGCATATTTTCGGATCCAAAGGGTTCTCAACTTTTGAATCCCAAAAAACACGGTTTTCAGGTAAGCATTAATTAAATAATATAAAAAAAAATATTCTGAAAACCATCAAAAATATTTTTCGCAAAAAGGTGCCAAGCCTCATATTACACGCGCGCAGGGGGGGAAATCGCCGGATTTCAACTGGATTTTCCACTGGTGGCCCATTGTCGTGCGCGCGAGCCCACTTCTCTCTCAAGCCCATGTTACTAGTCCATAAAGTGTTTTAACTTATATAGGCTAGTATTCCCACAAGTCTAAGCAATGTGAGACTTCTTACTCTTTTGACACACCCACATATATACTCATTTTCACAACAATCCCCCACATGTGTCAAAAGAAACCTGCTGAGTTACACACACGGATATAACCATTGTATCTGGTGGTCCTTTGAACTATGAACCAGACCTAGACAAATAACACTTGATACACAGAGTTGTCAGTGGTCCTATGAACTATGAACTAACATCTCTTGGGTGTATATCAGAGGCATTAAGAGTCAGATTATACCCCCACATTTCCGTTGTTAACGAACGGTTTTGCGCGTTAGACGGCCATGCGCGTGCCTGGTGCATAACGAATGCTCTAGAGATTTCGCCACAATCTCATAGGAGCGGCCCCACTCCACATTCGTAGAGGCGATTTCATGTAAATATACCTGCACTTAGTACATCATCCCGTAGGATTATGAAATCGTTAAGAGCTTTGCTCAACCTAAAAGAGTGCAATATAGCACTTTCTCAATGCCGTAGAAAAGGGATGAAAATTTATTTAGTGCTAGCAGATCTGACTAACGACTTGTTCTTACCCATTGAACCTTCTTCACGGGATCACCGATCACAAAGGTTGGGTTGCCATCGCCGTCGATTTCAAATTGGCCTTAGTCCCATTTCCCTCGACGTCTCATATATATATTTCCTCCCAAGGGGTTTTGTTAACGGATCCGCAAGGTTTACATTTGACTTTACATAGTCGATTGAGATAACACCATCCTTTAGCAGCTACTTTATTATATCATGTCTCAATCGGATATGTCTACTCTTACCATTAAAGGTTTTATTTTTAGCTGTGGCTATTGCAGCTTGGTTATCACAATGTAATGATATTGATGGTATTGGTTTTCCACCTAGTGGAATTTCTTCCAAGAAGTTTTTCAACCATTCAGCCTCAGAACCAGCCAATTCCATAGCAATGAACTCAGAATCCCTTGAGGATTTGGTTAGAATGGTTTGTTTGGCTGACTTCCACGTTACAGCACCACCACCAAGCATGAACACATAGCCGCTTGTGGATTTTGTCTCATCTGAATCTGATATCCAGTTAGCATCACTGTATCCTTCTAATACAGCGGGAAATCCACTATATAGGATGCCATAATTCATGGTTCCTCTCAAATACCGAAGTATTCTAAACAGAGCCTTCCAATGAGTACTGCCTGGGCAATGAGTATATCTGCTCAATCTATTCACAGCATATGCTATGTCAGGCCTTGTATAGTTCATTAGATGCAACAGACTTCCAATAATCTGTGCATACTTAGATTGAGCAATAGGATCCCCATCATGCTTCTTCAAAAGCATATTTGGATCATATGGTGTACTCAGAGGAGCTTCATCAAATTGCTCAAACTTTCTCAGAATTTTCTCAATGTAATGTTCTTGAGAAAGTAAGATGCCTTCCTCACTCCGTGTGATTTTAACACCTAAAATCACTTTAGCCTCACCCAGGTCTTTCATGTCAAAATTTGAGGCAAGAAAGCTTTTTGTTTCAATCACAACATTTATCGCAGTACCAAAAATAAGCATGTCATCAACATATAGACAAATAATCACACAATCATTATTCATTATTTTTGTATAGACACACCGTTCAACTTCCATAGCAGTAAAACCACCATTCAGCAAAACTTGATCTACTTTCTCATGCCATTGTTTAGGTGCTTGTTTCAAACCATATAATGATTTTACTAACCTACACACTTTATTTTCACAACCAGGAACAATACAACCCTCAGGTTGTGTCATGTAGATTTCCTCTTCTAAATCACCATTTAAGAAGGCAGTTTTAACATCCATTTGATGAATAAACAATTTGTGAACTGATGCCAAAGCAATCAAAATTCTAATTGAGGAAATCCTTGTCACAGGTGAGAAGGTATCAAAATAATCAACATTTTCCTTTTGAGTAAAGCCTTTAGCTACTAATCTTGCCTTGTATTTATCAATAGTCCCATCTGGAAAATATTTCTTCCTAAACACCCATTTGCAACCCATAGGCTTAGCTCCTGGAGGTAAATCTACTAAAATCCACGTTTTATTTTGATTCAGGGAATCTAATTCAGTTTTAATGGCTTCTTTCCAAAACCTTGCATCCGGAGAAGATATGGCCTCATAAAAATTTTTGGGTTCATCTTGTATCAATCAAATAAGTATAAAAGTCATTTCCAAAAGACGTTTCTTTCCTTTGCCTCTTACTTCTCCGTAAATTTCCTTCCAAAACTTCATATGAATTTTGTTCAAAAGAAGATGAAAGGTTTTCGATTCTATGTGGAATATGCTCAACTTTCAAAGGAAAAACACTTTCAAAGAATTCGGCATCTTTTGTTTCAATTATGGTATTATGATCCAAAATATCACTTTTCAAAACTAGAAAACGATAAGCAGCACTCTGTTGAGCATAACCGATAAACATACAATCTGCTGTTTTAGAACCAATCTTTTTCCTTTTGGGATCTGGAAGTAAAACTTTAGCTAGACACCCCCACACTTTTAAATATTTCAAATTAGGTGTATAACCTTTCCACAATTCATAGGGTGTCTTTTTGGTTTTCCTATGAGGTATTCTATTTTGTAGGAAACAAGCAGACAATAAAGCTTCACCCCAAAGGTTGTTAGGTGACCCAGAGCTTACAAGCATTGCATTCATCATTTCTTTTAATGTTCGATTCTTTCTTTCAGCAACACCATTAGATTCAGGTGAGTATGGAGGAGTTATCTCATGTATTATTCCTTCCTTTTCACAAAACTCGTTTAGTAGTAAATATTCCCCTCCTCTATCTGATCTTATTCTCTTAATTTTCTTATTCAATTGATTCTCAACCTCAGCTTTATATATAATGAATTTCTCAAAGGCCTCATCTTTATTTCTTAACAGATATAGTTTAGTATATCTAGAGAAATCATCTATAAACGTAATATAATATCTTTTCCCAGCTCTAGTTTCAGTTTGCTTTAAGTCACCTAAATCAGTGTGAATTAAAGATAATAGCTCAGATTCTCTTTGTACAGGAAAATGGGTCCTTTTAGACAATTTAGTTTCAGCACAAATCTCACATTTATTTAACACTTTATCTTTAATTCCATAAATTAAACCAAGATTATGTAATCTATTTAAATATGATTTATTAACATGTCCTAATCTAGCATGCCATAAATCAAAGCAATCAATCAAGTAAGCAGAAGAAACATTATTATTATCATCAACACTGAGTACAAACAATCCTTGATTACAATAACCCTTCCCAATCAGAACATTGTTCTTAGTCAACACCACTTTGTCAGACTCAAAAGAAACTCTAATCCCAGATTTCCCGAGCAAAGCCACAGAAATTAGGTTTGCTCTAACTTCAGGTACATACAGCACATCCTTGAGGGCTAAGGTCTTCCCTGATGTGAGTTTCAGAGCCACTTTCCCTTTTCCCTTCACTTGTGCAGTGTGAGAATCAGCAAGATATATGTGTTCTTCTCCCTCTTCAAAGGAGGTAAACATCTCTTTATTTGCGCATATATGTTTGGTAGCCCCAGAGTCTACCACCCACTTTTTCACATCAGAAATGAGGAAAGCTTGAGAGACCACTGCAGCAATGATTTCATCACCACTGCTATCATCTCCTTCTACCAAATTCACATTTGGTTTGGGAGGATCTTCTCCTTTCTGAGAATTGTCTCCTTTCCTTTTCCTACATGTAGCTGCATAATGACTTGGCTTTCCACACACAAAACAATTGCCCTTCTTCTTGAAGTTGGCCTTAGAGTCTTTGGGCTTGTAATCAGAATTCTTATTGTTCTTATCTTTCTGTTTCTGTTTGGAAGCGTACCTCTTGTCGCCCTTCTTTGTCTCTACTATGTTGGCTCTTGCTGCAATTTGTTTTCCCTTCGCTGCTTGAATGGCCTTCCTGTTGGTATCTTCAATGATGATGTGAGTAATCAAATCTGACAGCGACAATTGCTTCTGTTGGTGCTTGAGTTGCTGTTTGTAATTTTCCCATGTTTCTGGTAACTTTTCAATCAGAACTCCAGCAACAAACTCATCTGGTAAATTGATCTTTTCTGCACGTAATTCCTCCAACAGTTTGTGGTACCCATTGATCTGCATCTTGATATCCTTGTCATCAACCATCTCCCATTTGTAAAAGTTTCCCACCACGAATTTCTGTTTCCCAGCATCTTCAGCGGTGTACTTGAGGATGAGAGATTCCCATATCTTATGTGCCTCCTTGTATACACAGTAGACATCGAACAGATCATTGGACAAGGTACTGATAAGGGTATGCCTGCAAACCTTGTTTGCATATGCCCAGGAATCCTTCTGCCTCTGTTCTGCATCACCCGGTGGTTCATGTTGTTCCAGAGCGGCAACAACTCCATGCATGTCAAGAACAGAGTAGACACGCTCCTGCCAACGCCTGAAATTTTTCCCATCGAACACATCAATTTTGGCAGTGTCAGGAAGCGGCCTCGGAAGGGGAACAGGAACAACAGGGGGCTGGGCATTCGGTAAGGGCTGAACCACAGTGTTGACGGCGGGTTCGTCGTGTTCCATGATGTTCACTCTAAGTTTGTTGCAGAACAGACGGAAATAAACCCTGAAAGCAAATGATCTGAGTCGCGCAAATTTGCACTGTCCTTAGAGTGATTCGCGCTACCACCGGCAGATTGGCAGCGGCACCCCCCAGGATTAAACAGACCCCTCTCGCGCGGTGCAAGGAAGCAAGAACTGACGGAAGGATTCTGTAAACCGGCAGGGAGAAAGAGAGGGAGAGAGGAAAGTTGTGTATCTACTCAGTCACAACAACCACCCTTTTATAGACGAGGAAAGGCACATGCATCAGGGAACACACCCCTTCCGATCCGACGTACACGTCTGATGAGAACGGGTATGTTGCGCTTCGGAAGAAACGGTAAAACTCTTAGGAACCGTTCTGCCCACACACAGACGCATATTTTCGGATCCAAAGGGTTCTCAACTTTTGAATCCCAAAAAACACGGTTTTCAGGTAAGCATTAATTAAATAATATAAAAAAAAAATATTCTGAAAACCATCAAAAATATTTTTCGCAAAAAGGTGCCAAGCCTCATATTACACGCGCGCAGGGGGGGAAATCGCCGGATTTCAACTGGATTTTTCACTGGTGGCCCATTGTCGTGCACGCGAGCCCACTTCTCTCTCAAGCCCATGTTACTAGCCCATAAAGTGTTTTAACTTATATAGGCTAGTATTCCCACAAGTCTAAGCAATGTGGGACTTCTTACTCTTTTGACACACCCACATATATACTCATTTTCACAACAAGGGATACGTGGAGAGTAAATAGTGGAAGTGACAATCTATCTATACTATACTGTTAAACAACAACATAAGCAAATCATGGGATGTTGTATCCAAAGATTTAAAAACACATCAATAATAATTGACTACTTGTAAAAAAGGTCTTGAAAGTATAACCAACACTAAACTAGTTTTAACCATTGTTTATGGTTATAGCCATGACAAATGACGGTAAAATGAAAAGCTATCTTTTGTATAGGCTAAATAGCAGTAGAGATACGGGATATGACATGCAAATTGTTGAAATGTAAACTTTGTTTAGTCTTAAAGTTATTTGTTCCGAAAAATATGCTTCCCAATATGAAAAACAATTAGATGTATCCGGCTATATAAATACCCAAAAATTTATCAACATGTCTTAAAAATATAATACTTGCCCCAACCTTAACCTTAAGCTTCAAGACATGATTTGGCATCCCGAACACAGTATTGACTATTATTGAGTTTAGGAAGCCAATAGACAATAGAGTATAAGTCATCCATTAGTCAGTGTTCCTATCTTGCTTATACGCAACATATGATGTTAAATACAACACCTCCTCCGGTTTAAAGTCGGACGTCATGAACTTATAATTAAATAAAAATATTAGAAAACCTTTTATTGTTTCTTTTTTCGGATTTATCTAACAATATCCAATGATATTAACAAATGACTCCTTTAGTTTTTAAAAATATAGGTTAAGAAAACCTCACTACTTATAAATAATTATTGGAGCAAAATACACAAAACCAAATATTAGGGCATTGGTTAAACAGAAACGATACTATCTGAATAAGTACTTTCATAATAAATAGGCGAACTATATCCAAGAAAATAAAATAAAATAAACAAATAATCCTGATAGTATGGATGAGGCCTATCAGTCACCACTGCAGCAGCAGCTGCTGTCTACAGCATAACAGCGTTTGGAAGTCTTCCGACTATTTGAAGTGAAGTGAGAGGGAAAGAGAAGAGGCAGAGAAATGCACGTGAGCATCACGTGATGGAGTCACATCACCGTTTGACATATTATGTGTTTGGACACGTGGGTAACATCATCTGTTGAAATGAAAAATTACACCCAAAAAAAAAAAAGCCACAAGAGTAGAGCACAAGAATAGTGGAAACTGCAAGCCCACAAACAGACAAAGGCTTAAGCCACCCAAATGAGAGAGAGTAACAATGACGCTTCTTCTCTCACACGCGGCGATGCGACTTGCTTATCATACCTTCCCACCCCCACACTTTTTTATGAACTGAACCCCCACACTCATTTTACAAGTTTCTACAAAGTATGAAACCATATTCATCATTCAATAAAAAAAAGAAGAAGAAGAAGTTAACACCTTTAATTTAATGCTCCCTCCTATCCGTTTTTTTTTTATGAAGACGGTGAGTGAGCGAGTACGGGAGAGTATGGGTGGAAAATTAAATTGATATTTATATGTATATAATTAATTGGGGATGAAAATTAAAAAAATGTGTGCCCTGTTTGGATTAGCGATAGAGAATTGTGATTTTAACTAATTATGATTTGTATAAGTGATATTGGATAAAAGTGACACTAGACAATCGTAATTTCTGTTTGGACACATTTTTATATAACTGATATTGATAGTTTTGATTATGTTTGGATTTCATTTATTAAAAGTACTTATGGATATATAATTACCAAATCATAAATTTAATAAAGTTTTTTAATAGTTTCATAAGTTTAATTAATAATAATATTATAAAGTTTACAATTTGAAATTATTTTATAACATTTAAATTTGCTCAATATTAGCAGTTTAAAATTGGGTTGATAAAATTGCTCAATTCAATATGTTAACTTTGTATAGATTAATTAGTTAATTCAACTATACCCTACTTTTTTGTTACAAAATAAAAAGTTAATTTAATAAACATAAACGTTACTTTTGTAGAATTCTATAGAATAATTACTTTTTAAAAAAAAGAGAATTATTAATTTATGTAGATATTCTCTATTTAATTTAGGTGGATATTCTTTATTTATTATTCTATATCTTAACTGTACTTTCCTATAAATATTGATGCACCTTCTTTATCATGAATATATTTTCTTTTTCTTACAAAAAATAGCTATTTTAATATATCTATATATATAGATATTTATATATACGACTAAAAAATAAGATAGTTAAATCTAAAATAATTTTGTTGAGAAATAAAAAGGAAGTCAAATAAATTGGATCATGAGAGATTTTAGGCAGAAGACAAGGGTATTTAGGACTTTTTATTTGTTTTTAAATTCAATCGTGATTTCTCCAATCGTAAAAGCAACCCTCTCGTCACTTCTGATAAAAGCACTTAAAAAAATCCAAATTACGACAGAACATGGGCTATTGTGATGTCAAAATGAGTGTCCAAACCATATCAATTAAATAAATTAAGTATTTTTTTTTGCTTCAATTAGGCTTATTTCACTCTCAATCGCTAATCCAAACAGGCACTGCATTAAATTTTAGGTAGACGCTGATTGTTATGTATATTTAGGATCAATTTATTTTAATGATGATGAGATTTTGTATTTAGTGTGAAATAAGATAAACAATAGTTTTTTTCAAAGAAAATCAAAGTATTAAAAAAAGAAATTTTCAATTTAATTATGTATTCAAACTGGAAAATAGTGTTATGCATATACCAATAATATTGAAATTTATAAAGAAATAATTGCTCTGAATATAGTATGAATATGTTCAAAAATGACATTTCTGAAAGGAATAACGAAAAATAGTAATTATATGAATCCAAGTGATTTTATTTTATAAATGATATTACTTATTTTAATTACAATAAAATTCTATTTTAAATTAAGTATTCACTTTTCCCCAAAATAAACATAAAACACATGACAAACAATGAAACTGGATTTTAATTCACGGTTGAAATTTTGTTGGAGCTATCCAGTACATATATTTTTTTTTTGAATAGAAATTGGATAACATTACTCTAAAACGAAAAACAAATTACATGATTGGTACATACTCGTTCGTGCCCCCCTCAATAAAGTCTGTGGGAGGGGCATCAAACCAACTAAAATTATCAATCAAACTATGGGATAATTTAGCTAAATGATCAGCTGCAGCAATATTTTCCCTATGACTATGTCTAACTAATACATGCCAATCCATATTGATGAGATATTTGGCATCGTGCACAATGTCCGTATAAGGATGAACAACATCACAACCTCTCAAGCATAGGTTAATAGCTTCAATCACAGGTTACATATTTCAAAATTACCCCACAACATTCACGGTTAAAATAAGATGAATTGTTTTATAAAAAAAAAAGATGAATTGACAAGGTTTTTCATGAATGCATTAATATCTTGCCAACATTTTTATGATTGTTGGACTTTGAAAAATTATATAGGGCATTGACTATTTTTGGCCAGAAAGAAGATTAGATAAGGAGAGAGAGCGATTGGAGCTTATTTTGGAAACTAATTCAAATTATTGAAAATTTTAGTAAGGTTGCCTCGTTTAAATAAAATTACTCAATTTGTTCCAAGAGGTTGTAATAAAAGTAAAAAAAAGTCATTTATGCGTGAATTATGCTGATTTTTCTTTGCAAATTGAATAACTGTTAAGTCACATTTTAGAGTTTTGTGTAGTTTTGCAAACTTTGGCGTTGATTGATTAATTACTTTACAATTGAATTATTTTAAACAGCTATTTTCTGATTGAGGCTAGAAGGAAAAGTAAATTTTCTGACGCTGCACACGAAGATTGCAATTTCTAATTATTTCATTAATAAGATATATTTGTGTGTGCGAAAGCTAAATGACTAGTTGAAAGCAGAATTTGTTTTTTCATTAAAAGAGGATGAAAATTTTAAAGTATTTAAATTTACATATTTAAGGATACTTTCTTAAGAGTAAAATAAGATAAACAATAGTTTTTTTAATTTACAAATTAAAAAATAATTTTGCCTTTAGCTATCACATATGCCGAGATAAAACCTCTCTCACATACTTACTTTGTTCAAGTTCACCATCAATTTGAACATGCACCTAAAAGAAACTAAAAACAACGGAGAATAGTAATACTCTACAATAAGTAAATTAAGAGAAGTAGCGCTATTTGGCTCAATTAACACTAAACATTTTTTACATTTTGATTTAAGCAAAAGTTTGATAGAAAGATATGTGGAGAAATTTATTTATCATAATTCCAATTTTAAAAAATAATATATTGTTTAAGTAATTATATAACATTTTTTTCATTAAAATATAAATGGTTAATGTTATTGTTTGTCCTCAAAAGTTTCTTTGAATTTTGATTTTGATCATTGGAATTTCAAAATATTAGTTTTAATCTTTGTAATTTTATAAAAATTTGATTTGAGTTTAAGAACCATTTCTTATACTTTTAAAGTGTTTTGCTTTTATTTTCCATGTTTAAATTCGTATTAATTCCTTATAAGAGTATGAAAGATAAGAATTAACACCAATGATTTGAAATCCTTCGTCATTGGTTCGGTCGATGAGGGGCTAGACACTCTCACGAACGAAGTTAGTCAATTTCTGAGCTAGAGTTCAATAAAAAAAAAATAGATTTTTGAGTTGTTTGAACCGAAATGAAAGGCATATTTGCATCTTAATAAAATTGAGAGATTTTTTTTTTTCCTATCCATGAGACAAAAAAAGGGCATGATTGTCATGCTTCCGTGTGTCCCTATGAACATGCCTTAATTGATTAGTTTCCCTTCGCATAGCAGGTGAGTCGACCCCTTCCCTAATTTATATTTTTTAAAAAAATCATCTATTTAAAAGTATACACACCAATACTAAAATCCAATCCACCAACAATGAAATTAACCCCCATATAAATTTTGGATAGGATGGAATTGAATTGAAAAAAAATCTTAGAATAATAATAATAATAACAACAATGGACTCAATCATAACTCGTTTGACCCAATAAATAAATATTACCATTTATGAAAAAATGTAATAAAAAAAAAAATTCCCTTGCCCAAAGGCAATCCGAGGTAGGAAAATCCGAAAATCCGTTTCAATTAAATAACACAAATAAATGAACTGACCACAGTCTTCTCTCTCAAAGTAAACACATAAAAGCAGAGAGCGTTGCACATTTTGCTCTCTCTCCCTCCCTCCCTCCCTCTATTTGTTCTTTCCGCCTCCTCCTTCTCCTTCCTCTCTTCTCTTTACTTCACACTTCTTCCTTCTTTAATTTCTATCCCCCAAGCATTTACGCTATTCTCTCTTCTGCATTTATTTCTTCCCCAATTTCTCCATTCTCTCAATCCCTTATTATTTATTCCCAATATGCCTCCTTTCTTCTTCCTCCTCCATCTCGCCACCATTTCTCTCTGATTCAAGTAAGCTTGTGACGAAGCCAATTCAATTTTGTGAAATGCCGTTCCTCTTTTCTTTTCTGTTTTGATTGATTATTTTTTTTCTCCATTTTTTCTGTTGTCAGGTTTTCGATTCGCTATTCGGTGGAATTTCTGGAGGCTTATCGATCATGTCGATGTGCTGCTTTAGAAGCTCGCTCACGAATTTCGAACGCTTTCTTCAATGTGTCACTCCCTTGGTTCCTTCCAAGACTGTTTCTCAGGTATTGTGTGTGTGTGTGTGTGTGTGTGTTTTTTTTTTTTTTTGTTCGCTTTCTCTTCGTCTTTCCATGTTTCTCTGTCAATGTCAGTTTCACTCTGTTGCTCTCTCTCTCTCTCTCTCTCTCTGGTTTTCGCATCTATCTACTGTGAGTGATTTTTTTTTTTTTTGTTTTGAAGAAGTTTTTTCTTTTGCGTTGAATTTTTGTTTTTTGTTTTTTGGGGAAAAATTTCGAGTGTGTGTTGCGTGTAGCGTGTGATGGAATGGGAATTGTCGTTCTGAATCTTCTTTTTCCCGGAAAATTTCCGCGATATCTGCGGAATCTGGGAGAGAAGATGGAGAAAATTAATTGATTTTTCTTAATCAAGGATTGAGTTATAAATATCTTCATATCACATATATTGTACTTTTACTACCTTTCTTTTTTGCCAGAGTAATACCGTGTTTTAATATTTTTGGTTATTAATTATTAATTAATTTCGTTTTTTATAAATCAATGTTGGTACCTTTGTCCTTTTCCGCTTTGGGTCTTTTACCACGGTCAACTCTTTCGGGTTTACAGAGGATTCCTGATTTCAATATTTCGACTCGAAATTGATTGAAATATTCAATTTACTAAATCATAATTTGCAATCTGAAAATATTTACAATGTCAAATTTTTTGTCCTATTTCATAACCCAGATCTAGAATGTTCGTTTCGTTATATGTACATGCCTTGAGCAATCATCTCCTATTATAATGATTAATCTATTCTAAATAATTAATTTTAATTAGGAAAATTGGATTATCAAGATCTGAAAATAAATTTCATTTTCCTCCACTCGTCATACCTTCAATTACTTTTTTTAAATGATTTAACCTTTAATACTTAAAAAAACTACTTTTTTTAATTGAATATGACGTTAGCCAGACCTTTTTTATTTACTTTGTGTGTTTTTTATTGATATGTTCATTTATTTAGTGCGTCTGATCCTGGGTCACACGCTTACTTAAAAAGTGAAATAAGACTCTGCAATTTGTAGCAATTGGGATGGGGAAATCTGCGGGTAAAAGTTTGACATTGTCATTCTGCAGTGGAAAAGTGTAATCTTGCCTTGGTCTCTGAATAATGGTAAAACCGTAAATGGCTTCTAAATCGATGAGTGCCACGTGTCACTTGTAGGTCCCACTTGCTCTATCTCTATCTCAAATGAAAAAACTTGTTCCACAATTTCTCTAACACACTGTTTGGATGTGTATTTCATTACTAATGTTAGTAATGTTGCTCCTTTTTTATTTTTGGGTATATGTGGATATTGAGCCAGCTCATTACATTTTACAATTTGGGCATACTTTTGGTTATTATTCTAAATATGTGTATTTTCTTGGATGGGTTGGGATGCAATAAAAAAATATGTTGATATTACTTGTGATTCTAATACAAGGCAGAATTGGTCAATGATTTATTTGATTTATTTTTTAAATTTAATGTACACTACAGAGCTGTATTGGTGATCTGAATCCGCATTGGCAACCTCTTGTTAAGGAACCAGTAGAATACTTCACACTGAAAGATATGTGGGAGTGCTACAACGAGTGGAGTGCATTTGGTGCTGGAACAAATGTGATGTTGGAAAATGGTGAAACTGTGATGCAATACTTTGTTCCCTATTTATCATCCATCCATATCTATAGCGGCGACAAATCCGTTGCGGCTTCTAGGTACCACTCCGTTCCTTATTATAAATCCATCCTAACTACTTTTCACATATCAAGGAGTGGAAGTTATAGCATTAAATATATCATATTTTTCCAACTTTACCCTTATTTAAGAATAAGTGTTAAAATAATATTTTATACATTATAACCCTTCTCTCTCATCTTCCTTATTTCCAACACAGGGGTAAATTAGTCATAATAGCATTAATTGATCTCAAAGTGGACTTATATTTTGGAACAAAAAATTTGTGATAGTTGGACTTATAATAAGGAACGGAGTGGTACATTTTACTGTGCGACAAACGCAATGATTATATACTAATTGCGTTAGATACGACAATTATTGAAAGGTCAATGCTTAAGGAAGGAAAAGTGACATTGTGTTTCATATACATTGAACACGATAAAAACACCTTAAATTCATTAAGCAATGATTATATACTAAATGTGACATATACGATTTATGAAACGTCTATACTTGACCAAAAAAAAGTGATATTGTGTTTTATATACATTGAACATGACAAAATATCTTAAATTACATTAAACATTGACTATATTCTAAATGAAACCATTTATGAAATGCCAATATTTAAGGAATAAAGTTATGTTGTTTTTTATATACATTGCACAATCGTTATACTTGTGGGTATCCGGTCGTGTCATGTATCTATGTTGATACATGTATTTGTCCGCTGGTTTCATGTATCTATGTAAGTATATGTATTTCCTATGTGGCGATTCGATCTAATGAAGGGACTTTTCCTCATTTTTAGGAATCGGAAGGAGGAGGGTGGAGATGTAGTCGAAATTGAAAGTGACTCGTGGAGTGATGACAGTGGAAGCGAAAATTTATCCCCGTCGTTGAGCAATAACTCTAGCAAATCATGGGATGTTGTATCTGAGGAATCAACCTGTGACCAAGATGGATCATGGTCAAAGAAGAATAGGCTTGGCCAACCCTATTTACAGTACACTGATGTGTCTTCTCCTTATCAAAGGGTTCCATTTGTGGAGAAGGTTGTAACATGTTCTACTCTTTTTAAGTGGTAACAAAAATGACATACATATTGTAGTCACACACAATGCTGCATTACTCATGAGTAAGGACTACTATGCATGTTGTGATTTCAGATAGCTGAATTAGCAAAAAGCTATCCAGCACTTATGACCCTGAAGAGCGTGGATCTTTCGCCGGCAAGTTGGATGGCAGTTGCTTGGTGAGCATATAATTAGCTGTTTTTATGGGTTAATCTCAACTAGAATACTAACATTCTGCTGTTTTCTTTGGGAAGTGAACTGTTGAGCTCAAGAATTAGAATCTCTTATTGTTGGTGTAAGGAAATCCATCGTTATTGAATCAATTATTTTAGGTGTGATCATGAACAACTCCAATTTTGTTTCGTTGATTCATCATTGTCAAAGTTTCTATATGTGCCTCATCTAAACAATTGTTTCATCATCGATTGGTCTGTATATTTATATATGTGTACTAACTCTTCAATTGGTAGGTACCCTATATATTCCATACCAAGTGTGAAGAATGAAAAGGACTTGGAGACATGCTTCCTTACATACCATACATTATCTTCCTCTTTTCAAGGTTACCTAACAAGTTGTTAAATGTCTCAATCCAACTTGCAATTTTTACTCTAAATTACAACACCTAATGTGCTATGTTGTGCATATTCCAATCGTTGTGTTCAGATAACATGAAGGAATATGAAGACATTGAGTTAGGGAAAGCCATGTGTTGTTGCTGTGGCGGCAGTGGTGGCTTACGAAAGGAGGTGGTAGGAGAGAAGACGTCGGACGGTGGCGGGTTGATGTCGGTGCCACCATTCGGAGTGGCAACGTACAAAATGCAGGGAGATATATGGTTGAATCCTGATTCCTTTGATTCTGAAAGGCTAGCATTTCTTCACAGTGCTGCTGATTCTTGGCTGAAGCAACTCAATCTTCACCAACATGACTTCAACTTCTTCACCTTTCACTCCTCCCTCTGAATCCCATTAAGAAATTGAGAGGTTATACTTATGTCAAAGGAGATACTTAGGAGAAGAAAGATAAAGCCAAAAGCAGAGTCATAAGAGTGAAGCTCAACTAACTTTATCACTGGCCTCCTTTTTTATTTTTTATTTTTAAAAAAGAATTAAAATTTCTTTTTGAAGTTTAGATTATTCCAAATAATTTGGGGGACCAAGTGAGAACAAGTAAGAGGTAGGATGTGAGTCGTATTCAGGTTTTATCTGTTCAGTTCAATCCCTTAAATTATTTGAAACATATAGATCCCAATCATTTTCTTTGTTTTTTTTCTTTTTAAAAATTACAGGGTTGTAGACTTGTAGTGTTTTTTTTTTCCTGTAGATTTGTAGTGTTAAGAGGTCAGTGCTGCTCAAAAAAGTGTATAATTTTATCCCATCAATTTAGTTGCCCCATTAGCTCGGGGGTCTATTTATATCTCTCTTCCTGTCTTAGATATATGTCATTTGTTTGTTGCATTTTTGTTGACCGATTTAACTAGTATTTTTTAAACCTAAAGGCAAGTATTAAATCAATACTCCCTCGCGTGCTGTTTATAAGATCCCAATTTCAAAATTAGTTCAGTTCTTTTTATAAGATTTAATTTGAGTTTGTCAAAGCATTAATTACGTTTTGATTAATTTTTTTCTTAATTTATTCTATGTACTCTCATAATCTTTTTACCATGCATTTTATTTTATCATTTTCCTCCTTTATTAACCTCTTATAGTATAGGTATCTTTGAAAGAAATTATTCCCCGATCCTAAATATATGACATATTTACCCAATTTGATTAGATTAATAATATCAGTTAAGTTCACTGATATGACATGATTTTTGTATAACAACCTAATCATATTCTTTAACTCCTCCATTTTTTACTTTATTATTGTTGAGGGAAATCAATGAAAGTAATTTTGAGAAATTTGGGCAAAAGCTAGAAATATGTTATATATTTAAGATTAAGATTATCTCCACTACTTGTTTTTTAATTCATTCATTGCTATCCGTCGACACTACCAACAATCGATTTTTTTTAATAAGCAAAAATGTAGGCCCAATGGGCAATGGGGGAGCCTTCATACCTTCAAGTAATTATCGATGCTATATACTCAAAATTAATAAAAGCCTGCTTACTTTGTTAATAAGAATCAACTACCTCTTTTTTTGGTCAAACAGGCCAAAGCCCATAACTTTATAGCACATATACTTGAAAGATCTCCATTAATAGAGGTACATTACCCATCGTAACATGAAACCTGCAGCCCATGAACCATCAATCAAACCCCTCTTCTCCAGGTTTACTCCTTGCAGATGTAGGTCCATCTACATTAAGCTCAACCCATCAACTGTTGCATCATTCTATTTCATCAGCATAGCCTAATTGCCATCAAAGAGTGATCTGGTTAGTAAAGAGGCTGACTCATAGTTATAAATTTGCAAGTTCAAATGCTACCAATTTGATGACTTTGTTGGTGGATAATATACAAATAGCTTTGTAGGCTGTTAACTTATTTTACTGATGGGTTCGAATGGTAGAGCCTCTTATTTGACAAATGATAATGTAACAAATCAATGTTTAAATTTTCACTAAGATATATACCCACATTTAATGCTTATCAACATCTTGAACATGATTACGTCCAATACGGAGATACTTATAAAGAAAAACATAGCTGACTTAAATGATTAGGGAAAAAAAATATATTTGTTTCCATGAATAAATTACTTGTAACTTCTATAAGATTAGCTATTAATATAATAACATTCCGTGCAAGAGTTGTTAGTTGTAATAAAACAATTGTTAGTATACCGAATAGAAAAAAATTTTGCGAGGTGCAAATGGGGTAAAATGAATTAAAAAAGTTGTAAATTTGATAATGCCGTTAAATTAACCTAGACTCTATTAATTATTCACTCTTCCATGTTGGAGCTTTGACAATCGTAAGGGTGATTGATGGCCCACTAGCGGAGGGGTTTCCGGTCAATGGTTGCCGGTAGTGATGGTGATCACCAGTAGTGAGGGCTTTGATGGTGTTGATAGTTAGGGGTGTCTAAACCCAGGACCGGGAACCCCCATTCCCGGATCCCGGTCCCGGAAGGTGACCGGGATTTCCCAGTAACACTAGGACCGGGAAATCTCGGGACTGGGATTTCCCGGTTTTTGGGGAAAAGAGAGAGAAGATTGAGGGAGGGAGGAAGAATGTGAGAAGAACAAGCCATCTCTAACCATATTAATAATTTAGCAACATGGTATCCTTGGAATAACTGAATGGAAAAAAAAACGAAAGAAAGGATTTCACAATTTAAGAATTATTAGGTGTGATTTGCCTTTGAATGGGCTACTCCCACTCTCAACATTCTTGGTCTAACCACTGTTAGGCTTGGTACTAGGAAATCAAAGATGGGAGGAGGGAAACGATGAAATACTACTTCATTGCCATATCAGGCCAATGATAAGCAGACAAAGAAATCTGCTTCTCCCGTTTTCTAAGCAGCCAAACAAAAAAAAGTCAAAGAAAATTGACTCAAACATAAACAAATCGTATTCAACAACAAAAAAAGAGGAAGGAAAGCGAAATTGATCAATTCACTAAAATCATAAACAATCACAGCAGGGAATGTAAAATCAGAAGCTGAATCAGTACAAGGAATGGGACAACATAAGACGATCGAAATTGTGGGAACGAGGAGGAGGAGGAGGAAGAAGAAGAAGAAGAAGAAATTCCACTGGCCATAAAATAAGAAGAAAAGCTAAAGGCACATAAGATGAATGATCAGTGACTGGAGACGCATAAGAAAATATAAAGCTAGGGCATCACATAATTGGGCTTGGGCTTAAGTTGCGGTGGGTTTTATTTTTATATGTTAAAAATCTTGCAGGCCTCTTGGACACATAACAAACAAAATATATATAAATATATGGGACCGGAACGGGGATTCCCGGCCCCTTTCCCCAATCTCGTCCCCAGGACGGGAAATTCCCGACTTAAACTTTCCGGGACCGAGACGGGACGACATCGACTCCCCTATTGATAGTGATGGTTCCAATGACAGATAACTTTTCTATTGTTTAATTAAGGATATATATAATTTTTTATTGTTTAATTAAGGATATTCTGATGAATATATACTAAAAATTATTTATAATTGAGACTCATCAACCTCTACAATATAATGTGATGATTTAAAGTATGTTCCACTATTTTAGGGCCTTGTATTATTTTTGGAGTAATAACTTTCCCTTAAACAAATTGGGCTTTTAAATTTAGCAGCAAGCTCATCACCATTTTGGCCCAAAAAATAAAAACAGAAAGCTTAATGCCATTAACTACGAATTCGTTGTACAAAAAAGGAAAAAAAAACTACAAATTTGTTGAACCGCATGGGGCAAGAAACAAAAGCAGGTGAACGTTACTTTCACTATATTGTTTTCTAAAATTTAATCGTTAACAAAATATTACAAATCATGTTCTTCAACCACATCTAGATTCCCCTGTATGAAGGGGGAAAAATTGAAGTATTGGTCAAGAAAATATGGGAACTTCTTTTGGGCTATCTAAAATCACATCAAGACTTTTTAATTGAGATTTAGACGACCTACACAAATTTAAATTGGATGCATAAAGGTAAAGGAAAATTAAAAAAAAAAAAAAATTAAAAGGAGTCTAAAATTTTTCATTAACCGTTGAGTTAATTGGTCATTAGATTCTCGAATGGTTTACACAGATCAAAAATAAAATGCTTACATATTTTTGCAGGTCCCAGTGTTTAGTTTAGTTTAACCAGAAACAAAGATCTCTCCACGCGCTTTCTTCGTCATTCGTCTTTCTCTGACGAGTATTGTGTCCTTTAACAGTGATGGGCATTTTGAGGACCTGATTCCAATTTGGAAATTTCCTTTTCCTTTTTCCTTGTCTTCTTCTTCACTTCAGTATCACTCTAATTTTGTGCTTCTTTCTCGATTATCTCTCTCATTGTTTGGCGAAGAGCTTGTGGGATTTGAGTTATTTGGAAGTGAAAATGGGTTTAGTTTTAGGTTTGATTCTTCTTGGATTTGTTCTTGGCGTCATGGCCGTTGTTGCTGCTGAAGCTCTTGCAGCGTTCTTGATCATTAAGAGGTTGGGCGCCAAGGCTAAACAAGACGAGGCCATTATAGTATCGAAATCGAAATCACGCGATGCTACTGAAGAGATTGATCTCAATCAATCGTTAACTTTTGCAGAGAATAAAGAGGTTTTCCTTTTTCTTTTTCTTTTTTTATGGTCGGTTTTGGTAAAGATTTTTTGTTGTTGTTGTTGTTGTTGTTGTTTTGTGTTTGTCTGTAAATGAATGATCGGAAGCTAAAAGAGAAATTAAAATAAAATCTGGTTTGTCTTGATTCTTGACCCAATTTGGGTCAACTTAATGGCTTAGACGGTGAATTCTGAAGGGGAATTTATGTGTTTAGGTTTTTATTTTAGTATAAGTTTTTTGTTGGTTTGCTTCTTTAACTGGTTTGTGAGCTAATAATCAATTCTTTCTCGTAATTTTATCCTGACGCTGCCCTCATCATCTCAAAGCAGGCAATGGCATAATGCATTAAGTTCCGTGAAACTCTAATCAAACTTCTTGTAATGATTCCTGTTGTCTGCCTTTAAGATCTCTCATATGTTAGCCCTTTTTGAGGACTGAGTGTTGACTTGAATGAGTACAGTTTGGTGCGCTGTAACTATCTAGTCTTCTTTAAATTTCTGCTCTATGAACGGTCTGTAATTTCATTCTACCTGTCAACCAACATGGAAGTCATCACCTTCTGTTTTCAAGTGCCATATAATTTTCCCAACAATAGACAACCACTCCTATGTCAATATCGTATACCATGCAGTAGTGGGATAAAGCTTTGTTGTATCTTTTCTTCTTCTTCCTATTGAATTTTCAAAGCACATTGCTTTTGCTTGTGAAATTTTCCAGCATCTACCATGCAGTAGGCATCTCTTTGAAATCATACTTTTCTAAATCTAACCGTTACCTTTATCTTTCAGGGTGTGATCTGGGTTCTAGAATGTGACAAAATTCCAGAAATCCCACCAGACAAACCATCAAAAGATAAAAGAAGAAAAAAAGAAATCTTGGAGGTTTCTCCTGTAAAAAAATATGGAAAAATTAAGGGGCAATCACTGATTCTGACAGACCCTGATGGTTTGCGCACACTAATTCAGTTGAAGGGATGTACAGTGGAAGCCGTTTCAGCAACAAGCCTATCTTCAAAAAAATGGTATTGTAATCTAGAGGTCTCATTTTATTGGGTGGTATTCTATCATTTGAATCCATAATTGACATCATGTGGCTTACTTTTCACTCACAATGCAATAATATTGTCATTTTAAGCCTTTGGGGGATGTGAATGCTTTCCACATTTATTATTTTCATTGTTTAACTGAAATCCCCACTTGTCTTCAGGGAAATTCTATGTTTATCTGAAATGTGAAGAAAATAGGAACAACGACTGTTGTTAGCATGAATCAAAACTGTCAATGAACAATTGTGAAGTTCTTTCCGTGGCTTTTTGATTATGTCTTTTGCAGACTATAAACCGTCTATTGTTAAATGTATTAACCAAACGTGTAATACACATACTGCTGTCAACCTTGAACAGAACCTCAATTTGTACAAAACCTGTTTTGCAATTAATTATGCTAGATTCAGAGGATAGTTTTTCCTTGTATAATTAATTCCAGGAACTTTTGTTATTTTAAGTAGGATAAATGCTGTGCATATCATTTTGGTTCAACAAATGGTTTTCGATTGACACATCTTGGAGATGGGATTCTTTGGAAACTTCATTTGACGCTTAATTTAAGTTGGAGAAATGACTTTTACCATGTGTCTGCTTACTAGTTAGTTACCTTAATATTCTGGTCATAGATCTGATTATAGGTGTTATGGGTTTGAGGACAGGGAAATGATTTTTCTCACATTTTCTACTGTATATTTATAGAGGATATGTGTTCTAATTTCTTAACTGATTGGTGTGGATCTGGCAGGGCAAAAAAGTTTCCCATTAAAGTGGAAAACAAGACCTCTGCAATATACAATGGAAGAAGATCCTTTTATGTGTATCTTGAAACTTCCTGGGATAAAGAAGCATGGTGTAAGGCACTCCGTTTAGCTTCTTGTGATGATAAAGGGAAGGTTGAATGGTTTGCTCAGTTGCATGAAGAGTTCCGTAGTTATCTGGCATCTCTGACTGCTGAATATAATACTTATTTGAAGCCGACGGTAGGGTCTAGTGTTGAGTTAGTAAATAGGGTTGTCAAATCTGATGGTGCTTCCTCCAAGGTTCAAAAATTTCTGAAAAAAATTGCAAAAAAGTCTTCCAGAGTTGGTTTGGATAATAAATCATCTTGGTCTGCATTATCAGGACGTGATGAAAGAAAAAGCACTGAAAAGCTTCGTGCTTGGCAAGATGCAGATGTCTCAATGAAGAATGTATCAATGGCAAGGAATATTAAGCATCCCATGGAAGACAACAGTCCGCTGTCATCATCTACGTATTCTCGTTCAGGAAGCCAGAGTCATGCTTCTGTCAACTCTGACATTGATTCGGATGAGAAGTTTGGTATAGATGAGGGAACGTTATGTTGGAATTTGTTGATTTCTCGATTGTTTTTTGATGCTAGAAGTAATGCTAAGCTGAATGAATTCATCCAAGCAAAAATTCAGGTTTAATATTTTCCTAAGTGATACCATATCATGTGAGATTTAATTGATGTATGTTTGGGGGAGATGGAGCTGCTCTTGTTTAAGTATTAATCTCTGTGGCATTATCGGTCTTGTTTAATTATTAATCTCTTTGGCATTTTCTATTTTTGTTTGTTTAATTGATTAGTTACTTCGTGAAGTTATTGAACAGGACCTTTTGATTAATAATTTATTGAAAGATCCGATTTTTGATAGAGTACAATGGCATTATGAGATCCATGTAGCCGACTCCATCTTTTGTTGTTGTAATTGATTAGTTACTCATTCTTCTTGGAAGCACCAATAAAGGATTTTTTATCCCTGGAGCAAGTAGCCACTGAATTTGAAACTTTATTTATTCAGCATTTGCACTATGTATTGTTTTAAAAACTAAGTTGATGTGTATATGCCAATGTATGTTTCTCAAGCTTAACACATTAGAAATGTTGGAGTAATGATCTTTTCAATTTTATTTTTAAAACTTTATTTCTTATTGTTATAGTTAGATAAATGTTGGCTTTTCTATTGGTTTGCAGAACGCATTGTCCTCTATGAGAACTCCCAGTTATGTAGGTGAAATCATCTGTACAGGCTTCCGTACTGGAAGCCTTCCACCTTGCATTGTTGGGATGAGAGTTCTTCCTATGGAAATGAGTGAGGTATGGGGCTTTGAAGTTGACATTGAATACTCTGGCGGTGCATTATTAGATATTGAATCAAGGCTTGAAGTTGGTGAGCTAAATAATGCTCCAGGGGCAGAGAACTCAGATCCAGACTCTCCTGATGCTTTGGATGTCTCATCAGATCTTCTTCAAGGTCTTGAGGATTTTGGAAAGCGTTTAAATCTTTCAGATGGAATGGGTGATTTGCAAGACCCCAAAAGAGATGATGACTTTAACACTGGTTAGTATGTATCCATACATAACTTTTCTCCAACGCATTTTCTATTCATCTGATGGCCTGTCATTTTTCTTTTATTCTTGGATATAGACTAATAGATACCAGAGCGGTATCTTTATGAAATCCTTTTCATGCAATTAAACTTGTCTATTTCGGATCTGATATGTTGGTTCCAAGCTTCTAGGTCTAGTTTTCTTGAGAACTCAGCAAGGAAATATACAAATGATGAAATTCACTATGCTCTTCATCATTTTCTTCACGGTGATCAGTATTTAAGTACAGCCCCCATTGATGTTTTAACTTATACCTCTGTGGCTACATATAATTAGTTATTCAATCATCTTTGTGAAGGTTTTTTACGGCAAACTTCAATAGCAAATAAGGGCTGTTTATATGTGATTTGATCTCCTTGAAATCTGAACTATCATTTTTTTATTTTTATGGAATGGATAGTTTTGTGGCTTTTGCAATGGATTTTTGTTTTCTTGTTTACAGAGGGGGGTGTCTCTTCAGCTGTTCCCAGTCATGCTTTTCTCTTCTCTTTCTGATCAAGTTTCTCAGAGAATGAATATTTTTTATCTCCAAGAGCATGGAACAAAACGTGTAGTTAGATAATGTAAATTTGTTCCATGTAATTTTCCCTGCAGATATTTCTAAGAATGTTAAGAGTGCCACATCAAGCTCAACTTATGGATCTAAGTGGAAATCTTTGGTAAATTCCGTTGCCAGACAAGTTTCACAGGTACTGTCTTTTAATTTTTTCCCGTCCGTCTCTTGTTTTTTCTTTCAAGGACAAATTTTATTGATCAGAAGAAAGGATAAAGCAAAATTGGAAACTCTAACAAAGTTAGAAAACAGAGGAAAGGGAATCCTCCCTAAGCAGACAGCAATGCAAAAGCTAACAACCCATACTTTAACTCAGAAAAAGAACAACACTAGAGAAATGTATGCTCCTTTTGCCTCTCAAACCCGACTTTGCTCAAAGAAACCCAGCATTCTTTTCCAAATATTCTAAGCTACTTCAGTGTAAAGAGAAATGAAAAAGGTATTACATGCAACAAAGCAATATATCAAGTCTAATACTACAATTTCTAGAAAAATGAAAATTCCAAGAAGAATGCTAATTTTGTCCAGTTTAAGAGTAAAAAATTGGAGCATTATAGTAAAGATAGTCAAGGCAGTGAGTTAGACAGCTAAATATTTGTTATTATGCTAGGTGTGCTAATTCCGTTACACTCTATCTGTTGTATGCTGTAAATTTGATATGTATTTTGTAGTGTTTTGTAGTGCCATGTCTCCTATGGCTAGAGGTGTGTTTGTGTATATTAGACTTCTCAAAACCCTAGCTATGTATGACTTTATCTTGTACCTCGCTGGCGTTAAAACCACGCTTTAGGTTCACCATTTATTATAATTATCAAAACACTTAACATTGTAATTCGGTTGCTTGAAATGGCTCCACTTTTCTCTTTCCTTTTCCCTCTCAAATTAGTTAAATTGCATGCATCATCTACTTGAATTGTTCGACCCCGTTATGTGATGATAGTTCACTTAAGCTCTTGTTCTTTCCAATCACATATGGTGCTGAACAAGCCTTTGAGATATAATGAATTCATTTACATTTCTTTATGGCTTACGTAGTCTCATGGCACTAATTGTAGGAGAATTAGTCTCTCTCTCTCTAACTTTTTCCCTTCAATTGTTTCTTGTGAAAAGGTTCCTTTCTCTTTGACAATAGGAGTAACATCACTCAGGGGAACACTGCGACTACAAATAAAACCTCCTCCCTCTGATCAATTGTGGTATAGTTTCACATCTATGCCAGACATAGAATTTAACTTGGAGTCCTCTATTGGAGACCACAAGATAACTACTGGACATTTGGCTTTGTTCCTGGTCAATCGAATTAAGGTATGATAGATGTTCCCATTTTATTTATAATAAATAACTTATGACAGGGTTCTAAGTTAAATATCTCTGTTGCAATTTTCATGGAGTTTATATTCGGGGTGTACATGTTTTGCCTTTTGCATGTCCTTTGCATTTGATCTATATACTATTAAAATTACATGTAGCAAATTTTTTATACGGATGTGCAAGGAGGAATTTTTCTCTGGAAGTGCTAAAGGAGAATTTTAACTTCCAATTATAGTTCTGCCTGCAAACTGAAACCTTATCTGCTATTGCATTTGCAGGTACTAATTCGGGAAACTTTAGTGGTTCCAAATTGCGAAAGTGTAAGCGTTTCGTGGATGGTTGCTGAAAAAGATGATTGGGTAGCCCTGGAGGTCGCTCCATTTAAATGGGTTAACCAAGAATCCAAAAAGGAGACTCCCACTTTAAGTGATGCCCAATCTCAGCCTCCTCTGGATGGTACAAGTGATAGTTCAGAGCACAAACAGAAAAAACTGGATAGCATTGAATCTGGCCAAGAGCCATGTAGGAAATCAGCAGATTCTTTAACAATTCCATCCAGTGCCACTAGTATACCAAGAACCAGAAGTTTAGATGATTTGACAACGCCTTTGTTGGAGGATGACAGACCCCCTGAAACTAGTGAACAGAACTTGGAAGATCGCCAGCTAGCAAAGAATGCTGAACAAGTTTCCCACCCCATTGAAAGGGATGACTCGAGGGGAAGGAAAATGGGGACACGAGAAAGGATGCTTGATTTGAGGAAGAAGATGACTGAGAAGTTTGAAGAAAAGAAGCGTCACATAGAAGAAAAGGGCTGGAAGTTTGTCGACAAGATGCGGGAGCGTGAGAGATATTGACCACATGAACAAGAGTGATGCAAATATTTGTTGTTAATGCTCAAGAGTTATCGGACGTCCACGAAGGGACAATGCTCAGAGTTAGATCATGAAGAATTTCATTGCTAAGCTGTACATTCTAGGTGCTTAGAAAACATTAAATAAATTTTCGCATTATACTTTTATTTGTTGACTATACAATATTCTTGATCCATGAAATTCCATGAGATATCATATTCAATTTCATGTGTGCATAGAAATGCAATGGGGAAATGTTCATATTCACTTTCATTTTCTTTTTTCAGTTATAAAAGCCACAACAGTAGTTATAGAATTTGTGGATTTATGTTCTGAGTGTTCTTCTTTGGATTTGTTTTTAAGTTTAGGTACTGTATGTAGTCTAATTCTGATAATGGCATGCCAATCAACATATAAATTGTTGAAACTAAAGTTTCTCTGTTGTTTGCACTCGGAGTAAGATATCTATGAAGTCTAAAAAAATTTGATTTAATAATATATCTGCACTCTTAGCACCTTAAAATTTTTTAACCCAATTAATCTAGAATTTCTTGTTTATAAACCAAAAGGATAACAAAAAATCATCCTTTTTCTCTTGTCGCTTTAAACATCAATAAATTATGATCATACATCTTACCGATTCACAAACTCATGTCCATATTTTATCCAGCGAACTGAACATCAAAGTAGTGCGATCATGGAAAATTGAGAAACATTTGAAATCTTAGTGCATATTTTTGGTGTGAAAATAAAGATTCAAGATCAAGGTGCTTCAATAGTCAGATAAAACAAATAAAGACAAAAGCCCTATGGTAATGTGTCTGTCTTATTCAATTCTTTCAGCACATGTATATTTCTTATTGAAAAATAAATTCCAGGTGTATTTTCTCCTTGAACGTCCATTGAACGGTAGCTAATTAACTTGTGCTATGGATTGTTTTCTGTCTTGCAAGATGTAAAACTCATGTACTCGTATAATGTACTCCTAATTAATTTGTGTTAATTTTGGCCTTAATTAACTTGCAATTTTCTAAAGGGATGAGTTCTGCCAAAGTTTGAAAAAAGAAGGGAGAGGAGAAAGAAAGGGTGTTATGTAATATAGGAAAAGATGAATAAATTGATAGACACTTGAAATCATCATCACGAGTCTTTTGTATTACAATTAACAATACAGTTCAATGCTCCAATCATAATAATAAGAATACCATTAGCAAACAACATATGATAGTCTGCCTTATTCAAGTATATCTATAAATAATTTTTATTGTAAAAGGAACATTTTAATTATTTTCTCCTGCTTGAAATCCCTGAATGATAACTAACATGGGCATTGGCGCATTGCCTTCTTCTTCTTTCTATAAAATCTTGGAGGTTAATTGGGAGCGAGGACATACATCTTGGAAGCATGTGAATCCAGTTCAACAGAGATTTGTCCCGAAACCGATGTTTGTGTATAATGCTGATCATACATGCAAATAAAAATAACAAACAATTCTTTAATAGTACTATATATATCTTAAGTCTCTTTGAATTTAAATAATAATAATAAAAATCAACTTTGAACTATATATGTAATATCTCATCACCTCCCATAAATCTCGAGCAACTACAGTTTTTTGTGGATCTAATCCAATGTCAGACAGAGAAACATTCACAGTTGCTTTTGATGAACTTCTGTTCCACAAAACCACTGCTACTCTGTTGTCACTTAGAGGACCAACCCATACCTGCCACATATTTTTTGTCTTTTAATTAGAAAGTCAACAGCTAAACGCACTTAGAGATAAAAAAAAGAACATGTGCTCATATAGACATAATTTAAAATATGTGACAACTTGTTTTATAAAGCTGCTAAGTTTATGTGCTTCATTTAATCATCATGAAAAAGATGGAAAAGAAAATATATTACTTCTAAACCGTCTTCACTTTTCACCTTCTTTCCTTGAACTCCTAAGCTGTCTGCAACATCATAAGAATATCCATATTAATTTTGAGTCTTTTTTTTATTATTATTCATGAGGAATTGAAGGTACATAGAAGAGATAGTTGTTATATATAATGAGTCATGCCTTGGTTGACAGCAATAACTTCCTTATTGGTCAGTATTTCATATGTTGTGTTATCCATTGTTCGAACGTCACAACCAATCAACAAAGGAGCCTGCAAATACACACACACAAGAACCAATAACTTCCTGAGTTAATTTCCGACTATATATGTTAATGTCTAGTAATTTTTGATGTGTTCATGTTTTGTCATGGTATATACCTTAGCTAATGCCCAGATACTGTAATGGGAACGATATTCTTCAGTGGTCATTCCTCCATTTCCAACTTCTAACATATCTGGATCTGTTCCCACATTTTCAGGACATAATGTCAACTCTTAATTATATATAATTAAGTAGTTAACGACTACAAAGAGTGATTAACAAGTGAGGTTCAATTAATTACCATTCCAACCCCCAGGTCCTGTAACACCTGAACTTTTACTACTATATTATAGCAATTTAATTGAATTATAACCACTTTTATGAATATTCGAAGCCCAAAAATACGGAAAATTTAAAACTTTTTCTTTTTAAAATATTTATCCAACCTTCTGTCGGTTGGAATGGGCTTTTCAAACAGCTCAGAATTTAAAACTTTTATAAGACCAAGTGGTGCATAAAACAATTAAACTACTTAAGTTCCCTTATAATTTTCTCCCCTTGATGATAGTGTGTGGGGAGTGAAAACCCACTCATGGGTTCTCTTTATCTATTGATGGGTTTCTACCCTTCCAATATTAAAACGTTGGGGTCATCTCAGTTGATAACCCTTCTATCAGATTGCGCAGCGACATTAAGATAATACATACATTTCCCTTTTAAATTATCTATTCATAATTAGAAATTCTTAGGAAATTTAATTCCCTTAATACATTTATTGTAATTTTATTTCCTGGGCTCTCTATTAATAATTTAATAAGTTTACTTTTACAACATATACAAATAATCTTATTAAAAATATTTACTACCTCTGACTTTTCAATTTCTAGTCCTAATTTCTTCGTCTACTCCTCTCCCCCGCTAGCTTCTTTTAACCTGCTAAACTGGAAATGTTTGGGGAAGGGGGTGAGATTGGAAATCCCAATAGCAGTTTCTTTCATTAACATATATGATCATAATAGTATTGTCATGTATATATTTCATAAAGCTGCTCAAATAATGATAGTCTTACTCCTATTAATCTGTGTGCGACCCGCACCTACCAACCACTGATAACGATACTTTCGTTAACTAGTGGAGGCTCTACCTGCAGGACTTCTCGTTATAACAATCCCGTTATAACTAAACTGATTTGGCAAAGGGGTAGCGAACCACCTAAGCCTGGAGTACTCCAACTGAGGAATAACAACTTACCACTAAATGCAACAGATATTACAAAATAATACATGCAATTTAATTGTTACTGAAATAAACTGCTACCTGGAATCCAAGCTTAATCCTAAGCTCGCTCCTTTCTCTTCCACTGATCACCTCAATTTATGTCATTATCAAAACCTATTTACATATAAATCATAAATTAATACTTATATTTATATATAATTATTCAGCGCCTCTCACGTTTCTATAAGGTTACCTACATCTCTACCCAACCTTTTTAATATATTTCTTAAATCAATATTTCTAACTTTAATCAGCAAATAATACATACACAAGCATAGAAATATTCTAATTACTTTAAATTATATATATAAAATATATAAAGTTACATTTCAAGTTCCTAAAAATTCTTTATTTAGAATTATAATCATTTGAGGTACCTTAATAATTTACTTACATTAAATCTTCTTATTCTTAATGTTTGATCAATAATTTCTATAAAAATTATTCTTAAAAAAGCCTTAGTTATTTACACACACAAGCACACACCAATATATATATATATTTCCTATTTATTATAAAATTTTCAAGAGTAAATAAATTAATAATGTAAATCAAACCCTAGTGATTCAATTTATTAAAGAATACTACAAATCAATCATCAATCACAATCAAACCCAAATCATATTTCTTTATCTTCTAAATCCTTATTTACCTTAATGCTTCCAATAATTACTCTAAACACATTTAAAACATATGAAACTGTACTCTAGCACTTGAATCACTCTCATACCATTTATGAACTTTAAAACAACTTCCCCAATTCATTAACCTAAATTATCATCACTACACTTCTTTTACACGTTCAATTTCTAACACTTGACTATTGATTATTACATAATATATGTTGTCAACTATTTGAACCATTTCTTTCACAAATACCCCCAATCTAGCTTTCTTTTCCATTTCTAAAATTGACTACATTCTAATTTAACCTTAACGAATATATCACTTTAGTCATTAATTTAAAACTCCTAATTTCTTAATAAAAGCCTATTTCTTCTATCCCTACAAACAGCAGTCAGAGCAATCAAAGATTGGAATTTTAGCGTTTAGAACCTTCCCTTATCAACAATAACAATTTCCAAACTAAACTTGTAATTCCTTAACTTTACCCATCATAATCATCTAGCAACATTAGCTTGGACACCTCATTAAAGTGTCAATTTATTCCAATAAATATCACTCTAGTCTTCCATATTTCTTTCTTTACTTTCTATTAAACTCATATTGCCCTTTCCTCCTATTCCATTAATTTTATCTTAATTACAATCCAATCTTAATTCAAAACCTTTGAAATAGTAATTCAAAAGAACTCAACTCTTGTTCCCATATCAATAACAAGTCAACAATCCATAAATGTAACTCACATTGCATTTAACTCAAGTCCAACAAATCCAAGAACAACCAATTCAACTTTCAACTTCTCTTGAATCAATTCCTATCAAACTAACATCATCCTTTCTCTTTCTTTGCCAATAAATCAGCAGCCAGAACAACTAAAATTTCTAACTTTAACACCTAAAATCGTTAATCAAGCAACAATAACACTTCCTCTTGTATCATCCAATTAATCATCATAACCTCCCTTTTTTTTCTGCTCATAAAACCAACAAGTTCAGCATCTCAATTTAAGATATATCCCAAACCAAAGTTCAATAAATCCAAGCATAGCTAATTCACTTCTCATTCCCTTATATTTCATTCCTATTGAATTAATATTATCAATCCTCCTTTACTTGCCTATAGCCCAGCGGCCAGAGCAGCCAAGAATTAAAATTTCAATACCTAGACCTTCCCACCAACATCCTTGACAACTTCCTATTTCCTCATTTCTTATTTACTTAACCATCATTCTTTCCTCTTTTCCTTCCCAAAATTCATGACCAGAGTATGAAAAACCAGACTTACCCCCTTGAATAATTTCTTATCATCCATCATACTTAAACAAGCTCAGTTTATCTCCCAGAAACAGAACAAAACATCATCACCCACTTAATTCCACATGGCCGAACAGAGCAGAAAACAAGAAAGGAAAACAAAAATTCTACACTTCACCAATTCCAACCATTCATCATCTATTCCTTATGTTTAAATTGTCAAGACATCCAAGAGAATAACAAAAATCAAGCAATCACAATGAAACTGGAATTCGATCAGCATAGAGGAAAAACAGGGGAAATTGAATAAAATCCTAAACTTCATCACCTAAACACCCATTCCAAGTTCTAATTCCTACATACAATACTTCAAAGATTTTTCCTTCCTCAGCCCAGCAACTTCGCAGAAACAGGGACGAAGAAAAGAAATAAATCCAAAAATTCCCTAACCTCAAGAACACGTATTCAATCACTTCTATGAGCTTCAACTTGCTTCTAGTTATTATCAATTAGGCTCAAAACAACAAATACTCAGAAGCCCCAAATTCTCCCGTCGGTGAACAGTAGCAGAGAAGAGAAATTTTGGAAAACCTTGAATCGATTTCACTTTCTTTCCAAAATCAACAATCAAAACAACAAGAACAACTTCAAGCATTATTTCTATGATTTCAGAGGCTTTGAAAACGTCAGAGAGATTCAAATCACTCCCCCCCTTTTCGCTCGAAATTGGCGCAGAAAAAGAAGGAAATAAGAGGGAATAGCTTACCCGAAGTAAGCCAAGCTTTGTGCTTCTTCTTCCTTGCCTTGCCGCCGGCCATCGCCGCTGCTGGACGCCGGAGTCGCTGCGGCCAGACGAAGCGAAGAGGAAGGAGAACGAGAGAGTGAAGTCGGGTGGGAGAGAGATCGAGAGTGAGAGACAGAGAGGATGAGGGAGTATTATATAAAGGGTTAGGGGAAAAATAGAGTTCTGACCCCAAAAACTTTCTTCTTTTCGTTTTAATCCCTAAAACCAACTTTTTATTATTTTCAGTTTAGTCCCTTCCTGAAAATAATTTTCTAAAATAAATTCTTATATCATATTAGAGATTTTTCCTTAGTCATAATTTCTTTAAGCCTTAAAATAAATTCTCCTAAAGTTCCCAAATCAAAATTTATCTTCTAATTATTTTTCTTTATTTTCTAAAGAAAATAATCCTTAAAATTATTAAAAATATCTAAAACATCATAATTTCATTTTTAATGCTTTTTAATATTTTAGTAATACTCTAAAATCTTAAATAATTCCTTATTTCCTATTTTCTAAAATTTGGGGTGTTACAGGTCCAGCATAAGATGCCCATTTGTCATTTGCATCTGCAATATTTGTCATGCTGGCAACAAAGTAGTAATTCATATTGTTTATTATTACTCATCCATTAATATTGAGAATTAATTTATAAATATAATGTAATTTCTTAAAGTTTATGCCATACCTTTCCCATTTATCTTCAATATCTCCTGTTGTTCTCCAACTATTCCCAACATTTTGGGCCCAAAGTTGTGGGTCTTCTTGTCCCCTATAGGATAATAAGCTCCTCGTTATGAGTAATGAGCTTTCTATAGATTTTAATAAATGAGCCTACGTGGGGAACTCACCATTCACACATGGAGAAGAAGATTGGCCTTCCAGAGTTTAATAAAGCTTCTGACATTTTTGGGTACCTGTAAATATATTTACACACACATATAAATATAAATATTTATATAAATACTTACAAATATGTGTGGTCATAATTAAAATAAATTTTTTTGTACTGTCAATCTCTGGCTTTTAGATTGTGATTAATAAAGTAGTAGAGACTTATTGGAGGCTAAAAATACCTCTCTTTTGGGCTTAAATTAAGATTCTCGCAGTTATCATATTTCAAGAAATCAATGCCCTGCGAAACATTTTAAACATGAGAAATCAACGTTAGAATAATTTAATAACACAAGTAATATTTATAAATGATCTACATGACTTTGAAGGAAAATTTATGTATACCCAGGAAGCAAATGTTTTTGCATCTTGCTCTTCGTGTCCTAATGATCCAGGCATTTGCTTACTGCATGCTTGATTTCTGCAGAAAAATTATTCAAGAGATCAATAATCATACATCACTATAATATTTTATGATGATAAAAAAAAAATTTGGGTTAAGATGTAGATGATACCCAGCATCAGAATAAACTCCCAGTTTCAATCCTTTGCTAATAACATAATCAGCCAGAGCCTTAATTCCTGATGGAAATTTCGAAGCTTTAGGAACCATATTTCCCTGGCACAATTTTAATTGTTAATTTGTTTAAGATTTTAAGTAAATAAAATAATATTAATTTCAAGTTGAAAGAAAGAAT
The DNA here is from genome assembly GCA_037074515.1 of Mimosa bimucronata. Lineage (NCBI taxonomy): Eukaryota > Viridiplantae > Streptophyta > Magnoliopsida > Fabales > Fabaceae > Mimosa > Mimosa bimucronata. The sequence continues at coordinate 27,310,611 of CM073437.1, read as the reverse complement.
ACCAAAAAGTGAAAAAGTCATTATATACCTCGGAGTCTCGATCAAGTTCAGCCCAGCAATCATCTAAAGTCGAAGTAAAATAATATTAATTCTCAAAAATGAAAAACAATACGTGTTTGCTGAAACAAATATGTGTTTACTTAAGCTGCATTAATTGCTGAACAAATTATATTTACTTACCTAAATTGATATATTGGTACCCTAAAGCAGCAAGTCCAGTTGATACCATTGCATCAGCTGTATGAATTTGGAACCAACATTAATTATAAATTTAATATCGAAGACTTTGAAATATAAATTATTTTAATCTTGAGTGAGATATTTATATACAGAAAATAATTACCTGTTTCTCGAATCATCTCCTCGTTAATGTCACACTGAAAATGGTTCCAACTATTCCATCTGACACCAATAATAATGCATTAAATATTACACACATCATCTTTGATTATTCAAAAAAATTTTTTTTTAACAATATCTATATATAGAGTCATGTGAAGAAAACTGATGCATATGAATATATAGCGTTTGACCGATGAGTTACACTGTTCATGTCTCATAGATACATATAATTTACTGGAGGAGTTTAGAGGATGAATAAATGGTATTCATCCTTTTTTTTTTTTCAATGTTTGACCCAATTGGTGAGTTGATCTTAGCCATAAATAAAAGACTTATTTATAATTTTGATCAATTTTGCTATACCTTTTTGCCCCCGCAACAATAATTTAATAAGAAAAAGAGGGGGAATTAAGGAAGATAATCCAAGGGTTTTGGAAAAAAAATGCAATAGTAACTTATTTAAATGACACTATTAGTTTAATCAAATAAGATAAATAATATATTTAGACCGAAAGGAAGTACGTGTACACAAATGAATAGTGGGATTAGTAACTTAATTACCCCATGGGAGGAGTGCGACCAAGTCCATTTTCAACTAGTTCTCTTCTGAGCTTGTGGTGTTGTGTTGGAATGCTTGTGTCAGTGTTCAACAAACGAGCACCAAAGGAAGAAGAAGCATTGAATAGCAAAAATGTAACATCCCAAATTTTAGAAATAGAAAATAAGGAATTATTTGGAATTTTAGAATATTACTCAAACATTAAAAATCATTGAAAATGAATTTATGAAGTTTTAGGCATTTTTTTACAAACTTAAGGCTTATTTTCTTTAAGAAATAAAGAGGAATAATTAGAAAATAAAATTTAATTTGGAGAAAAGAAATAATAAGAATTTAATTGAGGTCTTAGAAAGGCATTTAGAAATTAAAAAGCCTTATAAATAAATTTATGAGGCCAGGTGTATTTTTAATAATTTTTAAAGTTTATTTTCTATATTAGTTAAAGAAAAGTAGTTGGGAGAAAAATTTAAATAAGGGAATATTTAGAGTCTTGAAGTATTGTTTAATATTTAAAAAGTCTTATAAATAAATTTAGAAACTAAAGCATATCTAGAAAAATTATGTTGGGGACAAATCCAGAATTATTTGTAAAGGATAATGATACCTAAAATTACCATATGAGAGGAAAATGGGAAAAGGGAAATGTAAAAGACAATATCTGCCCCTAGTTGAAAATATCTTCAATTATAAAAGAAAGGGCAAGATAGTAAAATACCTGTTAGAAAAAAAATATCAGACTCACCTCTTAAAATATAGCCTCCACGTGTCCCTTCCATTCTCTTCTATTTATTTCTATTTCTTTTTCATTTTCTCCCTCTCCCAAACCCGAACCACTTCCTCTGTTCCTTCGTTCTCTCTCTCGCCACACCTCCCTCTGTTTTCTTCAACGTTCCGCGGTGGCTGACGGCGATTTTGGCGACGGACGACGACGGAACCGGGTGGAATCGCATGAGAAGCTTGGAGTAGCCTTGGGTAAGCTTCGTCCTTTCACTTTCTTCTCCTCTCAGTCCCGATTTCGAGTGAGTTTGTGGGGGGAGCTTGATTCGAAATTATTGGTTTTTAAAGCTTCTAAATTCATAAAACTGAAACTTAGGTTCTGATTAACAAACCCTGAAAAGGAATTTGGGTATTGATTTGTTGTTGGTTGATTTTCTCCAAAAATTCCAAATCGGGTACTGTTCACCCGACAAGATTTTGAGGATTTCTGGGTGTTTCAATGAATTAAAGTCTGATTAAACACTAATAGGAGGAAGTTTAAGCATATTTGTTGTTGTGTATGTTGATTATTGAAGCTTGAGACTTTTCTTTGAATTTTTCTCTTCCTTCCCTGTTCGTCGTTGCCAGCAAAGGGGAAAGAAAAATTAATGAACAATGATGCTTGATGATGATGTTTGATTATTATTGTTGATGCTGATCGAATGGGTAACTGTGATCATTGTTCTTCTTGGTTCATCGTTCTTCTCTGGCTGGCTAAATGAAATTATTACCATATTGTTAATTGTTCTTATTCCCTTTCTGTCAGCCGAATTCTTGGCTTGGATGGTTAAAAATTGTCTATTAATGGAGTAATTTTAGGATAGGACTAATGTATAAGAAATTCCTCTTGATTTCTGAGGTGTTTGAAATTTTGTTCCTTGTTCCCCTGTTCTTTCTGCTCGGCCAGGTTGTATAAATCTGTGATTGATATTTTGGTTTGTTTTGAAATATGAATTGAGGTTGTTTGCTGATGATTGATGGATATTAAATTGTTAAACACTCAATTCTCGGTCTCCTGGATGCTCTGGCCGATGGGTGTTGTCCAAGGGAAAGGAAATTTGGATATGCTTGATTTCTCTTGTTTTGGTTCTAATATAATGTTGATAATAAGGCATGCATTAGGGATTTCTGATCTTGTTGAGGTTGTTGGCTACTAGTTTTATTGCCAGGGAAAAAGAGGAACTTGTAATGTTGGTTCAATAGTAATTAAGTCTAAGGAATGAAAGGAAAGTATGTGTGTGTACTTTGTTTCTCTGAAAATTTGATTTTATGAATATTAGAGTGAATTCTTAAAAATATGTCAAGGAATGGAATTCAATTCAGAATTTTAGGACATAGTGGTCATATTATGATTAAATCCACTATGATGTTTCACTTAGTGTGGTTGTTCAAAGCATGGGAGTGTAATTTAGGTGTAAATAAAAGAAAAAGTCTATAAGGGAATTTTATAGCTTTACAAAGAAACTAATTAATGGTACTTGATGTGAGAAGTGATTTGTAATAAAGAAGTGATAATTGTCAATGGAAGAGGATTTGGAGACTTGTCTTGCTGGTTGTTTTGGAACCTAGAAATATACGTTCAGATCATGGTGTGCTGCTGTTTGGATGAGTTGAGGTATTAAATCTAATTTGTAATTTATGTCTTGAGGTTTCTAAATAGTCAATAAGTGGTCAAGACTTTTAATTAATGTTTGATGGTGGAATAGGGATGAGATAAGTGGCTTTAAGTAAGGATTGAGTATTTGGAGTGAAAAGATGAAGGTATGAGGTCTTTCATTAAGGAGTTGGAATTCTTAAATGCTTGGAAAATTTAGTGTATCTTAAAGTTAGTGTTTAGATGCTTATTAGAGTCAATTGGAGTTAGACTCTAGCATTTACATGTCAAATTGTTTTATTCAATAATGGTGTTAGAATCTAAAGGATATTTCTCTGCTTTGTTGTTTTGATATTGCTTGCTTAAGTTTCTTTGATTTGTCAATATAGCTGATTGAAAAAGGAAAGATAATTATTTGAAGAGAATGTTGTATATGATTTGGGTGATTGTTTAGGTTGATGGAGCTTAATGTGGCATAAAAATTTAGAAAGATTTAGCATTGGTAATTTTATTATGGTTGGTGATTTTAAAACTTAGCTGTTCATTATTCCAATTGGAAATTTGGGGTAAACTAAATTATTAGAGATCCTTAGGAAATTAGAGGAAAGAGGTCATTATTGAGAATTTAGTAGAGACATTTGTAGTTGGGACTTTAGAAAGAAAACCATTGATTTCAAATAATTGTTAATAAATGAGGATTTAGAATATAAAGAATTAAAGTGGGTCAAGTTGATTAATGATTTTCGGAGTGAGAAATGCAACCTAATTATTGAGGTGTTTTTGGAAGAAAAATAAGGAATTAATAAATGTTGAAAGATGGTAATGGTTAATAGACTAATTATGGCTAAGTCATTATGATTTTTATATTTAATTCTGAAAAAGATAATAATGAGAATTAGAATAATTAAATTGAAACAAATTATCTTAAGTAGTCTTTTAATTTTAAAAGGGCCAAATTATTTAAAGTAAAACCTACTTATATGAGATATAAGAATGGGTAGTATGAAGCATATTAGGACTCGAGAGAGAGACACTGAATAACTATATAGAAGTTTAGATATTAATTTATTGTTTATATTAAATGTTAATAGGTCTTGATAGTAAAATAAATTGAGAAGATCAGTAGAAAGGAAAAGGGAGCAAGTTCAAGATTAAGGTCTAAAGAAGCCAGGTAGCAGTTTCATTCAATATCATTTATCATGTATGATAATTGCATAGCATGTTTTATAAATTTTAGTAGCTTTAACCTTGTCAAAATTATTCATGGGATCCGAGTACTCGATGACTAGAGGGCTAGCTACCCCTAGTACAGTTCAGTTATGACCGAAAGGTTATATTCAGGAGGTTAAACCTCACAGTAGTGCCTTAAGTGCACTAGCAACAAGGTTAAGGATTACTTATATGGGATGAGTGTGGGGGCCCACAGAGGGGCAACATCCCTACCCATACAGACATATTTTTAATTATACATATTTTGTTAATTATTATGCATGGTAATGAATGAAATGAACTGCGTTAAATTGCTGTTTCAGATAAGCTGGTAAATGGTAAGATGATTGAGAAAAGGCAGGAAAGCTGGAGGAAGATTAGATGAATAATTTATGATTATGTTATAAAAAGTAAGGTTAATTGCATACGTTGTAAAATTAAATTATTAAATTAATAGTAGAAGGTATAGAAATTATAATTGTATAAATTTATTAAGAGATTTAAATTTCCTAAGTATTATGAATTATGAATAGACTCCCTTAAGAGAGTTAGTGTACTTTTAATTGTTTTATTAACCACTTTATTTTATAAAGAGTTTTAAGTTATTTCAATTTGTCTGAAAAGCCCATTTCAACCAGCAGAGGGTTGGTCTAACGTTTTAAAAGAAAAGTTTTAAATTTTTACGTATTTTTGGGCTTTTGACATTAAAAAGTGGTTATAATTCAATTAAAAATTGATATAATATAATAGAGAAATCCAGGTGTTACAAAAAACATGAAACAGAAGGCAAACCCTGCAGTGACCATTTTCTTTGCACAAACTTGAAGAAGTGCCATTTGTGTGTCTGATGAAATGAAAGCTGCTGAGGGGTTTTTTGGGTATACACAAGAGGCTCAAATGATGCCTCAAGGTAATGATAAAGTACTTCAAGAAGAAAAATTCAGAAGAGAGCTTGAGAGTTAAGTTTAGGAAGATATGATGTGAGTGATGAATAAATACAAGGATTTGAGTGGTATTTATAGAGAAGAGGGTATGGATTTTCTTCCAATGAATGGGCCATTTACTTAGATACTTCCTAGGGACCTACGTTATCATGCCTACCCTCAACATGGATGCCCATGCAGAATCCCCTTGCCCCCGCGCCCCCAAAAAAAAAAAAAAAATTTGGAAAAGGATCAATCCATTATATTTACTCCTTTTGTGTTCACCTAGAAATGCTAACTAGTAGGATAAATTAAACCATGATGCGTTGGTGACAGTGAAAATGACTCGTGTCTAATGTTGTGAATTTCAGTCCGCCTAAGAGTGTAAAAAACACATCTGAGAGAATTATACCCAATGATCTGATAATATTTGAATATGATTTAATCAATCAATTATACACACACAATAAATGCTAACTATAAACATATACCTTTGTTATGTTAATTATATTATTGCATATTAATGTGTCAAATATTATATAATATCTCGAGAATATTTAACATTTCCTCTGTTCTTAAATATAAGATCAAGTTGACTTTTTTTTAAGAGATTAGGCAAAACGAGCCACTAAATCATAACATATTTTGTATATTATTAGATTAAATGTTAATTTATAATACAGATAAACCAGTTTAAAGAAAAATATTAAGGTAAATCAATTTTTAAGTAACTTATTTAGCTATCTTAAATTTTTCTAAAAAAAATTCAATTAGATCCTATATTTAAGAACGGAGAGAGTAGTTCTTAATTATTATTGTATATATGTAAGTTACTTATATTAATAATTAATCGGTATCTTAACATATATTATTCTAGGATTTTAGCTTCGTCAATACTCTTTATATTTTGTTCTACCTTTCTCGGCCTTTTTGGCTAACATCTGATGGTAGTCCCTTATCAAAATCTGAAAATGAGATAAAATTTTAGATATGTTATTTGGTAAAAAAAGAAAATTGGTAACACCTAATGAAAAGTTAGCAATTACTTATCAAAACTTGAGAATGAGTTGGTAATTTTATATATGAAATTGGTAATGTTATATCAAAATTTGGTAATTGCATATGTCAAATTTAATAGTTGTATATCTTAATTTGGTAATGTCTTATTAAAACCTGAAAATTGAGTTAAGAGTTTGGTTTTGCAACTGAAAAGTGGTAATTCCTAATGATAAGTTAGTAATTCCTTATTAAAATTTGGGAATAAGTTGATTTCAAAACTTACAATTCTACTTATATGCTTTTGGACAACATAAATAGAATACATTGGTGGTGCAATGGCCGTGTATGCCTTTGAGAAAGCAAAACTTTCACCCTTATGTAACTCTTGAGGCAAAAAAACATAGGACCCAGCCACCAGCCAGCTACCGGAACTCCAGTGGTTGGCCTCTATGCTAGTGGTTGGTCAATCATCGCCTGCTGGTACTGGAGCTCTAGCAGCCAATGGGAAGTAATTTTTTTTTCAATATTTTATTGAAGGGCATTCTTATCATTTCTTTAAACTTTAAAAACGATAATTTAGCCAATGACGCATCATATATATTATGCAATTTTGTTGTACCTTTCTATCTTTCCTATATTTTTTTTAGAGTCTTTTCATAAGATTTTTCCTAAAATCTAATCAACCTACAGGAAAAATAAAATTTAACATGGCTTCCAACAAAAACAACCGAAAATCCTACGGGACGAAATAAATAATGATGTCAGCACAATATTTTGCTCCATTTTAAATTATTTCCCAAATTTCAAGGAAAACTCAAGTTGGAGGATTTGGTTGCAGGTTGAAACAAAGTAATAGACCCACATGATGTGATGTCACATTCTCCATGACGGCATGAATTGGGAGATAGGGGAAGAGTAGCCTTTCCTATTATTTTATCAAATATCAATATATATATATAGGTGAAAAAAGTTGTTTTAAGTTTTGTATTTGCTTTTCTGGCATAAAATTACTAAATTTAGTTTCAATAAATTAATTTCTATGTAATAGTTTTTGTTTAGTATAAATAATTTATAACTAAATCTTGAAAGTTAAGGGATTAAACAACCTAATAACAGTACATGATAAAATTTGAGCTTAATTCATATAAAATAAAGAATTAAAGTGTTTTTAATTTTATCTGAGAAAAGCATATAAGTTACTATGATTTTAATCTCTCTTTTATTTGACATAAATATTATGATCTTACTCAAATGAATTAATTAATAAGAATACGGCAACAATATATGGTTTGAATAAAATTAAACATTTTTATAAAAATATTAAAATATATCATGTTGCTCATTTAGTTGTTCTTGTTATTCGTGCGGTTTCAGCAAAGGATATCCTTTTTCATGAAAATAAAGCTATTATATAATATAATACATTAGACTAAATTTTACAAAAACCCCTTTAATTTTGGCCTAGTCGCATATGACCCTCAATGATTTAAAGTTTAAATTTGACCCCATGAACTTTTGTTTTCTCTATTACCCCCACCCGTTAGCCTATCATTATTATTTTTTTTATTTTAATTGCCATGTCACACTAACATATGACAACTCATCATATCTTACGTGGAATCATATTAAGTTTATAATTGTATAAAACTCAACTTTAGTTAGTTGTATATAACCTCTCTAACATTTATTTAAAATTTATATGATCTCATCTCATTGTAATAATATTTAAAAGGTTACATTAATAATATATATAGCCAAAAAATATATATCTTTCTATCTTTTAAATATTATTAATTTATCTACATTAATAATTTGGAAAGCTACTGGAGTTTTCTGAGTCCGGAAAGTACCCCATAAAGAAAAAGGGAAATTTTATTGCACTGATATAAGACCAGCGGTATTACATGGTAGTGAATGTTGGGTTTTGAAAGGACAACATAAACATAAAATGGGAGTAGCTGAAATGAGGATGTTGAGATGGATGTGTGGTCATACAAGAAAGGATAGGATTCGGAATAACCATATACGCGATCGAGTTGGAGTGGCACCTATCAGTGAGAAAATGGTAGAAAATTGTTTGAGGTGATTTGGACATGTCCAAACAAGGCCATAAGATGCGCCAGTGAAGAGGGTAAATTAAATAGTTTTGAGTCCGATTAAGAGAGAGGAAGAGGGAGACTCAGGCATACACTCGGTGAAATTGTAGAGCGAAATTTTTTAGTGAATAATATATCTAAAGATTTAGTTACTGATAGATCACACTGGCGTCGTACGATCCATGTAGCCGACTCCACCTAATGAGATAAGGTTTGGTTGTTGTTGTTGTTGTTGTATCTACATTAATAATTTAACTTTTAAATATTATTTTTCTAGCTTTCTCTATGAAAAAATTATTTTAATTGATCGATATTAGATACAGTAAAAATATCAAAAAGAGGGTAAAAATATTACTCGCTCCGTTCCTAAATATATGACCTATTTATCTAATTTGATTAGATTAAGGATATTAGTTAAGTTAGTTAAAATCACATGATATTACTAAGACACCCTAACCTCCTACCTTTATTCACATCCTCCCTTTCTTACTTGTTTATTAGTGAGGAGTATCAATAGGGATAATTTAGGGAAATATTAGGAAAAATTAGAAGGAGGTATTATATTAAGGAACAAACCCACCTTCTCAAATAGGTCCTATATTTAGGAATGGATGGAGTATTTTAATATTAGAAGGGGACACTGAAATTATGTGCCTAATGCTTTGATAGAAATTTTAAAAAAAAAACTAATGGAGACCTAACATTAAAAAAATTAAAATTTTAAGAAGGATAAATTAAATTTTAAAATATCAGGGAGGTCATATGTATCTAGACTAAACTTCAGGGGAGTTTTATACCATCATAAACTTATTAGGATGCCATATAAAATATGATTATGTGTCTTAACTAGCCTGATATAACAATTTCCGTCAAAAGATAATGATAAGTTAACGGCATGGGTTCATAATAGAAAAATAAAAGTTCAGGGATGAGTTAAATTAAAACTTTGAAACGTCAGAGGAATTATATGCAAATACCCTAATGTTCAGAAAGATTTTGTAGAATTTAGCCATAATTTTATTATTGAAAGATTATATATGACCTATCGTAGTGAATATGGAAACAAAACAGCTAAGCATTTTATTTTGTTTCTTATTTTTCAAACATTTTGCAAAATTGTATCACAAAACAACATGACGCACAACCATATTTTGATATTTCACCACTAATTTAGTCTATATTTGGCTTTCAGTTTCCGTTTCGTGTATCGCATTGGCCACAAATAGAAACACAATGATACTTGCAGATAAACTCCAACAGACGGATCAAAGTAAGTGCCTCAAATTGCAGAATTAGTTACCATTTACAATATGTAAATATATGATTGACCTCAAATGTTTTTTGTATCCACATGAAAGTAAATCAAGGTGTAAAGATTAGAGCTGGGAAAATTAGGTCCGAAAAACGCGAGGGTCATGTTTTAGAAACTACCATTTAAATTAAAAACGGGTCTAAAGAGCTAGCCCTATTGGACCGAGGGCCAACTCATTTAGGCCCTTTTATTTATTTATTTTTTAAAAATGGCTTATATGATATTTAAATTTAATATCATTAATAATTATTCAAATAATATTACTCGTGAAGTAAGAAGTGCTTCCTTAAAAAGTTTATATTATTTGGTTTGAAGATTTATTCTTTATTTATTTAGGATTTTTATTTGTTTATTATTTTAAAATCTATACCAACCAATTGAATTCCCCTAAAAAATAGTTAAGTTTTGCTCAAATCATTGTCTTATAGCTCCATTCATTGTGTAAGATAAATTCTTACATGTATATAGCCATAAGGATTGTTTTTTCATAAAAAAAAGACAAATCTACTATCTTGTGGCTCTTAGAAATAACTTTTAGGTTTGAGCAAGTGTGTGTAAAGTTTTGAAATGTTGAAATTTTCATTTTATTTCTTTAACTATATTTTAATGTAATTAATTTTGATAATATTTATATCGCGAAAATTATTATTTTAACTTCATTTTTTTAAAAAGATGGAAAAAATAATTGTTTTAGTCAAACGGGTTCAATGCTTACGGGTCTGCCCCTGGCCCTTGAACTTAAGGGTTGTACTCCATAATTTTGAATGTTTTTAGAAGTCGGGCCTATACGGCCCCCCAGGCCGAGCCCGGCACGAATTCCCGCATCTAGTAAAGAGGACATGCAGACGAAAACAAGCACGCGCGCGCTCACACACACACACACACACACACACAGAGAGAATGTTAAGGTTAAAAAATGCCCAAAAACTTTTACTTAAAGTGCGCCAAACACCATACGCTTTTTGAAGGTGCAAAAATACCATCACCATTAAAATACCCTAATGTCAGTCATTTTTTATAGGACTCACCTTATTTTTTAAAAAATAAAAATGCTAATATACAAAATCCTCCATTGAACTTTGGGTGTGTTGTAAATCACCTCCCTCACCTTTAGAAGTTTAAAATCAAGACCCTAAGGTTTAATATTTTGACCGTTAACCTATGCCGTTAAAATGGCTGTTAAACTTAACGGTTTATGCCATATCACATTTTTTTAAACTGAGTGATATGACATATCACTAAAACAAATCACACTTGGCATTGACATGGAATTTCAAATATTTTAAGTATTTTATTAATATTTTAAATATTTATTAAATGATAAATCACAGTCTCAAAAATAAAAATGGATTTGGGAATGAACTGACATTGAAAACATGAGTGTGGATTGAATGACAATTTTGCCAGTTTCATCCCATGGACTAGCCAAGTGAAACCCCTGTATAATCTCATACTCAATATATCCTTCGTTCTTACTCTCCCAAACAAAACTTCATCTATCAACATGGCTCTCAAAGGAGGAGGAATCTAAGGGCCTATTTGAATGGGAGGAAAAGTTAAAAGAAAATGAGAGAAAAGAAAATGAGGAGAGAAAAGTGGGAAGGAAATATTATCCCTGTTCTTGCTTGGATGAGGGAGAGAAAAGTGAGAGGAAACAAGACACACACCAATTTTATCATAAAAAGGAATGGCTTTGCACTACCATATTCTAATGGGCCTGCTCGTTTAGGCCATGGCTCGTGAAGGGCCGGCTCTATAGGACCTGGCTGACCCAAATTCCCAGCTCTATAGACAATAAAAAATGACGCACACCAAAAAATGATGATGGTGATGATTATGTCGTTTATCAAGGTGCTTGTAATGGAGGATGGATCTGGATTATTGTCAACAGCAGGGATGCTGGCCATAATGAAGATTCTGTGAATGGGTCTTGATAATGGGATGCTCCTCTTCACTTGTATTCTCATCTTAGGATTTAATAACTGGAACTCTCTTTTAGTTTTTTATCATTTAATAAATATTTATAAGTGAAGTCGATGACAATGCAAGATGTGATTTGTTGTGGTGATATGTGATATTGCTCAAAAATTTTTTTTTTAAAAATTGTGAGATGGCATAAACTATTAAGCTTAATGGCCATTTTAACGGTATGGGGTTAACAGGAAAAATATTAAACTCCAAGCCTTCAGGGTCTTGATTTTAAACTTCTAAAGGTGAGGGAGGTGATTAGTAATACACCCAAAAGTTCAGGGAAGGTCTTTGTATTTTAACCAAATAAAAATGTCAAGGCTTTGTAATTAATAATTACCCATGTTGCCCTTCTTTTTTTTTTTCTTACCCGTCACTCTCTCCCTTCTTTCCTTCACTCACGGTCGCCATGCATTCTGCATTTTCTCTCTTCTTTCTTCATCGTTATTAGCCCTCATCGTGTCATTGTTATGGAGATCATATGGAAAAACCCCATTTTTTGTCTCCTTGCTCAAAATGTAGTGAAATCTATGCATCTGGGTTTAATAAATCCAAGGTTGGTTTTCCAAAATAGTGATCTTTTTCCTTCCTCTAACACATGCCTTTGTATGTGATAAATCTCATCACGGTTCTACAGCCTCGCATAAATCAGTTTCTTTTTTTTTTGGACTGAAATAAATCAGTTTCTACTTCCTAACACTTGTGGACCAGGTATTGTTGGAGGTGCGAAAAATCAATTGGCCTCTAGCATCACAACTTTGAACCAGAAATCTCAATCGCTTTTTATTAAATCAATTTCAAAGTTTGATTCCAAAATAAAATTAAGATTGATTGTTCTTAGTAGATATATATTTCTAGTTTACTTGATTGTTTTTTCCTTGTCCAATACCGCATAAGTGAGTTGAGATTGAGAGGTACTCCCTCCATCCTATATTATAAGATTTTTTTAACCGAATTACAGGTTCCCAAAAAACTGTTAAAGTTAGTTAATAAGCAATAAATATGTAGGAGACACAATTTTGTTTCAAGAAATGCCCTTATTTATGGAAGGATAAGAAAGAGGGTAATAAAAAAAAGGGGGAAAGAGAATATATGAGGGATCAAATATAAATGGAGGGCGATAAAATTTTGATAAAGTTTAAGGTAAAAAAATGGCAAGATGAGACGCTTAAACACTGCGTCTTTTACTTTTCCTTTTTCTATCAGTATATACAGTGACTGTGACTTCTCTATTTATTTAGGCTAAGGCGCTGAGCAGTCCTGCCACAAAAGTAACAAATACCATGCCTTTAGTTATTGAGCTGGTGTGAACAAGATGAAGAGGCATCGCAATGCATTCATTTCTTGGCTTTGATAAGAGTGCCATCTCTCTCTCGGTCTCTCCTCTTTTAAAAATAAAGTTGATTCAATTTTTTAAATAGTACATTTATTAAGGGAAATATTAGAAAAAATGCATTTATTATTCACACAAACTCAAATAGGACCTTATATTTTGAGATAAGGTCATTAAAAAAAATGGACCTTATAATATGGATGGTGGGAGTATTTTAGTATTTTCATATTGTAAGTAATGGCGGTGACAAGGGTATTTTAACGGTGATGATTTTTGGCCCTCATTTTGAAAATATCTGGGTACTTTTGTACCTCCAAAAAAGCATATGGTGTTGGATGTACTTTGGACAAAAGGTTATAGTATTTTTTAACCTTAACCCTATATATATAAAATTCGGGACACTTGCAGTAATGTCCCAAGTAAGAAATTTAATATCAGACAGGCCCATTGACAACTTCTTTACTTGTTAACCAAGGCAATTTCAGTTGTCAATAATTGCCGTTAACAACTCCTTAGAACCTTTCTGAAATTAAATCTCATACTTGGGACCTGAGTACAATTGTCCCATTCTTCTTGGTTAGAATGTGAAGAGAGATTATACTAATTAACCTACATTGCATCTATATGCAATGATATATCCTGAAAGAAAAAAGTATTCTTCTATGTCATAATTTAATCGATCACTTCTAAAAGCTCATAATACATGAGGAATTCTCTTGGCTGTTTTCTCTTCTGGTTACATGCTTAACTCATTAGTGTTAGACAACGTGATGTACACAATCACAAGCATGAACCACATAAAACTGCACAAGTTTATCAATAGTTTTATATGTAAATCAGGTAAAATGAATTACTGGGAAGCAATTGATTCATTATCTTTATTTTATTTCGTTCAACTCAATACAATTCAATGCTTCTATAATACAAATAATATCAGAAACATCTCATAATCTGACTTATGATCAATTATGTTTATAAGTATTTTTTATTGAAAAAAATATAAAAACCATATGTTTAGTTTCTTCTCCTTGTATCCTTGACTAATGGTAGACAACTTATGGACCTTCTTCTTGTTGTTGGAGGTTGGTTAATTGGGAGTGAGAACATACATCTTGGAAGCATTTGAGTCCAGTTCTGCATAAATTTGTCCCGAAACCGAATTTTGTGTAGAATGCTGATCATAATTCATACAGAAATATAAGTGAAATTATTTAACATAACTTACAGCCTTAGCTTTAAATAGAAATAATAATAATATTTCATTTGATACACACACACACACATATATTTATAATTCTAACCTCCCAGAGATCTCTTGCATCTACAGCCTTTTCAGATTCTAAGCCTAAATTAGACTAAGATGCAGTGACAGATGCTTTCGATGAACTTCTATTCCATAGAACCACTGCTACTCTATTATCATTGAGAGGTCCAGCCCATACCTGCCACATTATAGGTTGTGTTCTTTGTTAATAAAAAAAGTTGTGCTTCACAAAAATATTTGACCCTACTTAATTAATTGTGCACACCCAAAAAATTAAAAATTGCATATATATATATATATAATTCAACTAATGTGGCACAATTTATTTCGTTGAAGTACTTGTGCTTCATAAATTAGTTATCGGGATATATATAAAGGTGAGAAAAGAAGAGATTACTTCCAAACCATCTTCACTTTTCACCTTCTTTCCTTGAACTCCTAAGCTGTCTGCAGCATCATAAGAATATCTATATTAATTTTTTGAGTTTTCTTTTAACGTCTATGAAAAAGAATTAAAGATTCGTAGAAGAGATAGTTGTAATATATAATGAGTCGTGCCTTGGTTGACTGCAATAACTTCCTTATTGGTTAGCAGTTCTTATGTTGTGTTATCCATTGCTCATACATCACAACCAATCAAAAAAGGAGCCTGTATATATATATATATATATATATATATATATTTACGGGCATAAGAACCACTAACTGAATTAATGTACGACTATATATGATAATGTCTAGTAATTTTCGATGATGCATTCATGTTTTGTGATCGCACACACACCCCAATAACTGAATTAATGTACGACTATATATGATAATGTCTAGTAATTTTCGATGATGCATTCATGTTTTGTGATGACACACACACACACACCAATAGTTGAATTAATGTACGACGATATTCTTCAGTGGTCATTCCTCCATTTCCAACTTCCAGCATATCTGGATCTGTATTCCCACATTTTCAGGAAATGTATATAATGTCAACTCTTAATTAATTAATGATTTAACAAATGAAATACTAATATATTAAAAAGGTAAATTTATTCACCATTCCATCCTCCAGGTCCAGCATACGCCCATCTGTCATTTGCATCTGCAATATTTGTCATGCTGCTCAACAAATTAATTCATATATTAGCAGTTATACATGAATATTATGAATTATTTTATGAATGCTAACACACACACACACACACATATAATCAAATGTTTCTGCCATACCTTTCCCATTTATCTTCAATATCTCCTGTTGTTCTCCAACTGTTCCCCACATTTTTTGCCCAAAGTTCTGGGTCTTCTTGTCCCCTGCAAGTTCATTAACCAGACTATCATAAATAAATTCACGTTCTAATGTAAATATGAGAATCAGAAACCTATTTTATTTTTTAAAAATATAACAAATATGAGAGAGTACTCACCATTCACACATTGAGAAGAAGATTGACCTTCCAGAATTCAATAAAGCTTTCGACATTTTAGGGTACATGTATGTGTTCATGCAATAAATAATATTAGCTGTATCATCAATGTCAAATTTTTAGATTCAACTACAAATACCTCTCTTTTGGATAATGTATTAACAATCTTTGTTAATACATATATATATATATATATATATATTTATGGAGGATAGAATTACCTCTCTTTTGGGCTTATGTTAAGATTCTCACAGTTATCATACTTTAAGAAATCAACACCCTAAACAATATTTAAAAAAAAGGATAATTAGAAATGTATAATACGTTTCATCCATAAATTGCTAATATAACTTCAAATATATTTTATATGTAGGTGTGTGTGGCTACCCAGGAAGCAAATGTTTTTGCATCTTGTTCTTCATGTCCTAGAGATCCAAGCATTTGTTTGCTGCATGTTTGATTTCTGTACGTAGAAATAACATAATTTTAAGATATCCTGAATACTTTAATTATAAAGTAAAATACATTCACCTCTCTTGTATTTTGCCTTAATTACATAGACCTCCCATTTATTTTGAAAACATACACTTAGGCTCAAACCGTTAATAAAAAATGTGTTTAAACTATTTTCTAATGATTCAAAAATTCCAAATAAATATTTTTTTTTGAAGTAGTATAATGCTATAATATATAATAAAAATTAATAAATTTTATAAAGTATCTAAATGTTTGAAAACACACGAATTGAATTAATTTTTGGGTATATATATAAACTATTTTTTTTACAAATATGAATGTTTAAACAATAATTCTTATTTAAGGAGGGGTATTTTGGACAAAACAAAATGTTTAAAGTCAAAGTTAAGGTTGACTAACCCTTGGGTGCATGAAAAAAGAAAATCTAATATGTCAGGGAGGTTTGCGTAATATATATTTCAATTTTAAGGGAGATTTATATATGTTTTCAAAATAAAGAGGATGCTTCTATAATTTAGAGATGAAAGAAAGGGACGATCAGTGTATTTTACGCTTAATTATATTACAGATGAACTTGTGCAAACTGGATAAAAGTTTTAGGGGTTTATTAGAATGTGGATGGATACCCAGCATCAGAATAAATTCCCAGCTTCAATCCTTTAATTTGCTATGAACATAATCAGCTAGAGCCTTAATTCCTGATGGAAATTTTGAAGCTTTAGGAACCATGTTTCCCTGCCACAGTTTTAAGTTTTTTTACTTTAGATTATAAACAAATAAAAATTTATAAACCAACTAATTTATTAATTTAAAGTGAAAAAAATGAAAAAAAAAAGTAAACAAATCATTATATATACCTCAGAGTCTCGATCAAGTTCAGCCCAACAGTCATCTTAAATCAACATAAAATAATATTTAATATATAAAAATGATGAATCGTACGTACGTGTTTGCTGGAAAAAAAATATACTAAGTAAAACTGTACTAGTCGGTGAACAAATTATATTTACCTACCTAAATTGATATACCGGTACCCTAAATCAGCAAGGCCCGTTGATATCATTGCATCAGCTGTAATATAGAAAGCGGATTAATTATCAAATTCAAACTAATTATTAAAGACTTTGAAATATAAATTATTTTGATCTTTGGCAAGATATTTATATGAAAGAAAATTACCTGTTTCTCGAACCATCTCCTCGTTAATGTCACACTGAAACCGGTTCCAACTATTCCATCTGACCCAACAATAATGCATTATCATATTCATACAAACATATATATATATATATATATATAGGGTGAACTATACTTTTAGTCTTTTAAATTTGGATAATGTCCTCTTTTAGTTTTTTAACTTTGAAAAGTATGTTTTTAGTCCTTCTAAACTAACACTGTTAACTTTTGTAACTGAAAATGTTGACTGGCTACATGTAAAATGCTAACAGGGTAACATTAATATATTGACGTATTACTATTAAATTGAAAATATTACAAATTAAAAAATAAATAAAACCCTAATAAATATTTAAGATCCTATCAATTAAAACCCAAATGAAACAGAAAAAGGAATGAAACAATCCAAACTAAACCCTAATACGTAAAATAGGAAATCCCGAAGCCTGAAAAATTAAATCTTACTCAACTAATGCTAATTGATCTTCAATTATGGCATATTAATTCTATTTTCATGCTACTTTAACCTAAGGATTTATATGATTATTTAAACATTTATGGACCAATATTGCATTTCAATTATATTAATTACCTCAATTTAAGCACACAAAAGCATACAAATTCAAGGATTTGTCAATTACCCTCAAGTATCTTGGGACCTATAAAATATCTTAAGATTTCAAGGGATCTTATAATATTAATTTGCCCATTTAGAGATTGAGTACAATTTTTCCTATTTTTTTTGGCTAGATATCCCTATATTTTTTTTATAGCTATATGGTTGTGTCATATCCCAATATTGTCTGACCATGAGGGTAGCACTCTTAGTGCCTGTTTAGGTAACCATAGAAAAGCACTTTTCTAAGGGAAAACCTGTTAACCGATAGGAATTTATTGTTTTCTAAGCACATTTATCATACAATTATCCATGTTTTATTTGAAACTAATATATTTATTTGTATAAGTGTTATGATAAATTGTGCTACTCCGTTTGGTGCAATGAATAGATAAATTTACAAATTTTCTCCCTCTTTTGTAGCATAAAGAAGGAGGAACAAATGGAGCAGAAATCAGAGTGAAAGGAAGCAAGCTGGACAGGACGCCTCGGCCACCAGAACAGGGTGCTGAGGCGACCAAGGACAACCAGGACGCCTCGGCCACCAAAACAGGGTGCTGAGGCGACCCAAGCGACCCAGGACGCCTCGGCCACCTGAACAGGGTGCCGAGGCGACCAGAGAAAAATCAGATTTTAGATTTTGGATATCAGATTCGAAAATTAGGGCTTTTTAAGACCAAGAAGACGCATAATTGAGAGGGAGGACTGCATTTGGGACGAAATTGAGAGAGAGAAACGAACGGTGCAGAGAGAAATATCAAATTAGGGCTTTAGAGAAGTCTTACGGCGCGAATCCGGGAGGCTTCTACAGGGTTCTTCTTTGTTCTTCTTATTCATTCATCTTGTTTAGTAGTTGTAATCATGAATAGACTTCATATATTTGAATTCCTTTCAATTATGCGTAGCTAAACGTTAGACTAGGGTTTCTTTGAACCTCTATATGGATTGATTTTGTTAATTTCCTTTCTGTTGGTTGTTTAATGCAATTCAGTTTTGTTTTTACCTTGCTTATATTCCAAAAAGTGCCTGATCAACACTTTACTTGTTCAATGATTCATCGCTTGAGAGAGGGTGTTTTGTTGTAGAACTTAGGTAAAAGCATATTAGAGAGAAAACTCTTTGTTGACAGAGAAGAGATTCATCTGTCAACCTAATATCGTTAGGATGAAATTGATGCTTAAATGTGTTTTTGTTGATTCAATAGCATGAGAGTGTGAGAGTCTTTTGAACATGATTTTTCATAAATCCAATAGCATGAGAGTGTGAGGGTTTTGAAAGATAAAGATCAGATTTTTGACTCGAGAGAGCGTTTCTGATCACATTCGAATTTCAGACGAAGACTGAATGTATTAGATAGCCATTAGAAAGGGTAATTTGGTAGAAATCATGACATATAGAGGGGATAAGGAATCCTGGGTTTCGATCTCATATTCTTAAAAGCAGTTTTCAAAGTTTGTTTGTTTGTTTCTTATTGTTTTTGTTCAAAGCAATATTTTTATTCAACTTAAGTAAACATAGAATTAAATTAGTTAATTTCATTAGATTAAACCATAGTCCTCGTGGGATCGATATTTTTATACTACGTGCGACCCGTACTCTTGCGGGCGAACAAAACCTAGGTTTTGAAATATAAGAGCCAGGTAGCTGAGGCAGGTGAAAAAATCACAAAAGCACTTTTCTTATGAAAACCATGGTTTTGGGTTTTGGAGAATGAAGATTTTGTAGCTTTTGGAGAATAAAAGTAGATTGTGGGGTTCATTATTACTTTTTTGTCAAAATTGCTATACCAAGAATGCCCCTTCTTTTTCTCTCTCCCCATTGAAAATAGCAACGTGAACACCTCTTTCCTGTTAAAGTGCCCGTAGATAGTTTTTTTAACAAAGCTATTTTATACCTGCACAAAACATAATTAAAATTTCTTTGAAACATAATTACCATTTAAATACGATTTTATGTTTGTTCTTTAATACATTTATTTTAAACTATTTAATTATATTATATAATAATTAATGTTTTCATTTAAATTTTTACAGTTTTTTTAATTTTGTTATTAATTATATAATTGGATCATTTAAATCTTTGAAATAAAAATTTTCACTTAAATGTAACTATCATATTAGCTAATGTCGTTTTTGGTAATTTACATATAAAAAAGTGATTTTAGTAAAAATTATCCAAACACTCTCTTTTAATGAAAAACTCTTTTTTCAGAAAAACTATTCTGCTCAAAATCTATTCTTAAAAAACACTTTTACATTGATGGAATTTACTTGTAACTTGTGAAGGTGTTTATTAATAGAGTAAATTTATAAGATTGGTTTTATTGATATGAGTATGACTATCATGAAATCTTTTTATGATTCAAATTTCTAATTCCGTTTTTTAAAATTAATAAATTTCTTAACTAAATCTTACACAAAACAATTATAATTATAAGTATTCATAATTTTAAAGATTGTTCTTTTCTTTCTAATATTATTTTGCATGAAAACATATTGGTAGTATGAACTAGCTAGTTAGGAAGAAAACATAATGAATCCCATTTGTATTGAGAAATAAATTCGAACTCTAGAAATGAAAATAAAGAAATACCTCATGATTGTTAAGAGCTAACCGAGTGGTTTGACTAGATTAAAATAACTAGCATATATATAGTGTGCGTTAAGTCTTTAATATAAGATCAAGTTGTTTTTTTATTTACGGAGATTAAAGATATTTAAATATACTACTTAATGATATCATATTTTGCATGTTATTAGATTGTATATAAGCTTATAAGTTATATAAATTAGTTTGTCAAAAAATGATAAATATCAGTGATAAGCTCCTAAATTTCATAACAAAATCATCATGTTTTACCCCGAGTTTGTGAATAATTTTGTGAATAAAATGGTGAAAAGAAAATAAAAGCTGAATGAAAAAAAGAGGGCAAAGAAATATTTGTGATTTGTATGAAATTTGGAGCTTAATGATTTTATGTACGTTAGTAAATTGTAAAACTCATCAACCCTCTTTTCTTCTTATATAGGAAGAGGTGATCAAGTGAAAAAAGCCCAGAGGAAACACAAATAGCAATCAAACTGAAGGCTAGCTGAGAAGAAGACCATCGGATCAGAAACAAAGTGACTTCGCCATGTCAAGTGTCTCATACTTCGGCCTCCAAACAAGAAAGTTCGCCTTGACTTCGCCACGGCGAAAATACCAAAAACTGCGCGTTTTACTTAACAGAGCTGACTGAAATGGGATAAAAGGATTTATTTCAGAGGAATGTCGGGCAGTACGAACTTATGGCATATTTTTGGGACTTTTGGAGCTTCAAGAGAGAGTGGGGAAGTGCTAGGAAGCCTGGAGGATCTTGGAGAGATTCAAGTTCATTGATTTTGGTTTCCTTTCTTCTTCCTTCTTATCTATTTTTCTGTCATGAGTTCTTTCTTAATCTTCATTTTCGTTTTTAATTTACCCATGTGTAACTAAATCCCTTTTCTAGGGTTACTTTGAACCATTTGATGGATTGAACATTGTATTTCCTTTCTTTAATGCATTGAATGAATTTTTATGTGTGGATTTTCATCTTGCTATTATTTATACAAGTGTTTGATCACCACTTGATTTGTTAAATGAAGTATGACTTGAGAGAGAGTATTTTGTTTTAGAACTTGGGTGAAATCATGTTAGACTTGAAGTTTATAGTTTTAAATGGATGGTTAGTTGGTAATATAGAGATATAATTACTAACCAAACATTGTTCATATGAGATTGGTGGAGTATTTATGACTTGCATTAATTGTGGCAAGAGGTTGTGCAATTAATGTAAGTATAAATTTGATTTTGACTTAAGAAAGCTTCTTCAAATGAAATTGAACCTTGGACTCACACATTAATTCATTATAATGCTAAAAGGAAAGGAATTTACTAGTTCATGAAGTTAAATGGAGATAAGTAACCCTAGATCTTTTTATTTATCTTAAAAAGCGTTTTCTAAATCATCTCTTTGTTTTATAATCTTTGGGACTAAAATCTTTACTAGAAGTAGCATTTTAAATGGCAATCTTTTACATTTTAAATCTTCAAACCAAAAATTGATTTGGCTCAACTTAATTCAATGTACTAAGCCTTCTGTTTGATCGCATTTGTAATCAAATCCCCGTGGGAACGATACTTTCTCATTACTTTATTACTTGGCGTGACCCGTGCACTTGCGGTGCGAACAATCAACACTCTAAAGTAATTTCTTTTTGGCTTCTTTAATCTCTTCAAAAAAAGTTAATTTAATATTTTATTCAAGATTGAATGGAGTAAATTTATTAGAATTGGGAATAAGTCAACCAATAATAAATTGTTCTTCTTATTTGGGACAGTTATTGAGCCCTAAAGGCTCATAAGTAAGCATTTTAAGCTTATTTTCACCTATTTTCCTTTTTTTTAAGTGTATCATAGAAATAAGACCAGATAACCTATGAAAAGTAAATACTATTATCAGTGCATAGGATAGAAGGGAGTATAACGATTGGAGTATCACAACTAAATTAATTTGCACACGTGAAATTTACGTCCTTATATGTAAGATACCATACACATGGTGGACATGATTTTCTCCCAAGTCCTAATACTTCTTCTTCTTCCTTTTTTGGCCAGAAACAAGTCCTAATACTTCTAGGAATAGGAGGAGATGAATTATGAGTGAGGATTGTAAATTAATGGACGGTGTTCTTAATCTACCAAAAGCAAATATTATTATTTCTGGGCCCTACAAAATTGTTAAACTAATTAATGTAAATATTATAGTTAGTGATTGAGTATATCAAAAGTCAAAAGGATTTTTAAATGCCGGATCAGCCTCGATAATTTGATTTAGAATCTGCTGGTTTCGTCTCTGAATTATTACCTCAAATTTAGAAAGTGATATCCAAAAAGTCCAATTCAATCAATTTTTTATCAAATCTTAGTCATAACTAGATTAAGATTAACGTGAAGAAAAAGCCGGACCAGAGTAATTGGTCAAAACATATCTATGGGTCTTTATTGTGTGATTCGCCTATTCTCTTAAATGACGGATTTTTAATTAATCAATTTTAGAATTTCTTTTTATTAATTCAGTCGCTCACAGGTGAAATCTCTCAATTTAAGCCTTCATAAAATGTTTTTCGAATTCGGTTCTTCACAAAAATAAATTCCTCAATATAAAAATCACAATTAATAACATTGTTCCACAAAAACAAGGATACTCATATTAAATATTAAATCAAGACATACTTGTTTGTTTAAAAATATCAATGTAAAATATTAAATATAAAAGAATAAAGGTTATTCACAATTTGTGATGAGTGTCCTCCCCCCTCTCTGTTTTTTTTTTCTTTTGCTTTCTGTGCGGCCATGAGAAAATGTTTTTGTTTTTTTTATCAAAGAAAATGTTTGGTTGAGAATATACTTTTCTATAAAAATCAAATTGAGAAATATTTTATGCATAAAGAAACAAAATTTCACTACAAAAATTAACCTTACTTAGTTTCAAATTACTTTTAGATAACTATTAAACATTAATTCTAAAAAAAGTTGAATGACATAAATGCAAGATATATTGTTACATCCAAAGGTCTTAATTCTCAATTTTTACCCACACTTTGATGTTAAGATAGTAGTTTTATGAATGTTTCACATACGTGATTCCCTGGTACAAAGAAAAGGGTTCATCTATATTATAATTGGTCAAAAATTATTATAGGAAGGCATCTACAAGTCAAAAAGGGTCAATTCCAGCAATCCCATTGTCTTATCCAAAAGCATTATAGCCACGTGCCCCCTAGGTGCCTCCATAAGCAGTGTATTAAACAAGTTATGTAGTATATATACAAAATTACTCCATCCGGTCCTAAATATAAGATCACTTTGACTTTTTTTTGTGAAAGTTAAGGAAGCAAATTAGACCACTAAATTATATCATATGTCATATGAAATTAGATTATAGGTTAGTTTATAAGTAGAATAAATTAGTTTTGAGGAAAAAAGATTATTTTTGGGACTGAAACTACTTTATTTTTGGACTGGAAAAAAAAGTCAAAAAAGTCAAAGTGGTCTTATAATTAGGACCGGAGGGAGTATTATATAACAGAAATTATATACTCCCTCCGGTCCTAATTATAAGAGCCAGTTGACTTTTTTGGAAAAATTAAGAATGCAAAATATACCATATTAAATTGTTTATATTTGTCTGTTTTCCTCAAAACTAAGTTATTTTACTTATAAACTATCATATAATCTAATTACATGTTACATATATTAAGATTAGGGGTCTGATTTGCTTCCTTAATCTCTCCAAAAAAAGTCAACTGTCTCTTATAATTAGGACCGGAGGTAGTACTACCATATATCTATATAGAATCTCTCATCATTAGATCAACTAAAAATTTTAACCTTACCTAACATTTTGGATCTTGCCACAATAACTTGCCTAAAATATTTAACCTATCGATGGGGGATCCCTTTTCCTGTTGCTCTAAGGAATTGGTTCAAAAGGGGTATTTATGTCAAAAGAAACTAAAAAAATTGGAGCTTGGGTGAGAAAAGAGTATGCTATTTTAGGAAACTAAAAGTCTAAAATCATTCAAAAACCACTTTAAGGAAGTAAGAGCATGAGAGGCTGAGGCAGCAATCCTATTAATGAAAGCCAAGCCCTCAAAAAAAGCTATAAACAAATTAAATTGTCTCCTTAATTACCTTCAAACTCTTACTTCCTCCCTCTCTGCCTCCAAAATATTATAACAAGAAAAGAATGGGATTCGTAATCCCACAAGATCTCTCTCTTTATCTCTCCATTTAAGAACTCTTCAATCTCAGAGTTTCTCACAATGGCAACATTTATCACAAGAATGGCCATAGGCTATGCTTTTCTCGCTCTTTTCCTCTCTTCAGGTCTCCTTTTTGTTCTGTTTTTCTCTGCGTGCATATATTTTGCTTGATTCTAGTTTCTACTGTCTAATCTTTTCTTACTTTCCATAAGATAAAATAGAAGGAATATGATACTACAATATGATATGATGAGCGTGTGTGGGATCATATTAATTACTCCCTATCCGATCCTAAATATAAGACCAGTTGATTTTTTTGAAAAATCATAAAAAGTTATATAAGTTACTAAAAATTGATTTATCTGAATTTTTTCTCTAAACTAGTTTATTTGTCTTATAACTAATATAGGAGTATAATATAATAATACATAAAATACATTATGATTTAGGCTCATTTGGTTTCCTCAATCTCTAAAAAAAAAAAAGTTTAACCGGGTCTTATACTTCACGGACGGAAGAAGTAAAAATATGGGAGGAGATCCTCTCCTCTACTTTCCCATCCTCTTCCCCTCCGCTACCCAAACATTTTTTATTTTTGGGGTCAAATTTTTTTTGTTTATTTTCATCATTAGATTCTACATAAAATTAGTGACATTTTGATATCTTATGGACAAAAAATGGTTCAGTTTTCAATTTTATATGATTTTTCAAAGATTTAATCCTTAAAAGTCTCTAATTTTTTTTAAATTAAAGCATTGAATCTTTAACAAAATCATATAAAATTGAAAACTGAACCATTTTTTGTCCATAAGATATCAAAATGTCACTAATTTTATGTAGAATTTAATGATAAAAGTAAACAAAAAAAATTTGACCCCAAAAATAAAAAATATTTGGGTAGAGGAGGGGAAGAGGATGGGAAAGTAGAGGAGAGGATCTCCTCCCTGCAAATATTACTGACTAATTTAAACGCTGCTTGTTCAATCACAGATACAGGATCCTTACTTGGAGTGGATTCCTTTGGGATTAACTATGGCCGAGTGGCTGACAACTTGCCACCACCAGGAAAAGTGGTCGAACTCTTGACATCCTTAAAGCTAACAAAAGCAAGAATCTACGACACAAATCCTCAGGTCCTGTCAGCTTTTGCAAATTCCAACATCGAACTCATTGTCACAGTAGAGAACGAAATCCTCAACCAGCTAAATGATCCCCAACAAGCACTCCAATGGGTGAACAGCCGAATCAAACCCTTCATTCCTCAAACAAAAATCACAGCAATCCACGTAGGAAACGAAGTATTCACAGATGATAACCCAACACTAATCCAATACCTTGTCCCAGCAGTAGTCAACATCCACAATGCAATCACTCAGCTAGGCATTAACACCAACATCTTGGTCACAACCCCAAGTTCCCTAACAGTCCTTGATCAATCCTACCCACCTTCAAACGGAAGCTTCAAAAGCCAAGTCTCAGGAATCATGACCCAATTCTTAGACTTTTTATCAAAAACAAAATCCCCTTTTTATATAAACGCATACCCATTTTTCGCATACAAAGATGAACCCTCACAAATCCCATTAGAGTACGTTCTGTTCAACCCCAGCCAAGGAATGGTGGACCCAGTGACGAATTTACACTACGACAATATGTTGTATGCAATGGTGGATGCTGTAATTTTTGCAATTCAGAAATTGGGGTATGATGGAATTGAAGTGAAGGTGTCAGAAACAGGGTGGCCATCGAGGGGGGATATGGATGAAACTGGGGCGGGATTAGAGAATGCGGCGATTTATAATGGGAATTTGGTTAGGAGGCAAATTGGGAATGAAGGAACGCCTATGAGACCCAAAATGGGGTTGGAAGTGTATTTGTTTGCTTTGTTCAATGAAGATTTGAAACCTGGACCCACTTCGGAGAGGAATTATGGGTTGTTTCAGCCTGATGAAAGCATGGTTTATGATGTTGGCCTTTCTAATATTAAATCCTCTGCTCCTCCTAAGGTAATTTTTTGTGTCATTTGTTTTCTCATCTGGGAATACTTGGAACATTGCTTATTGCTCTGCTCTGCAGATAGTTATAGCTAGAATTAACCGGCTAAACAAGAACCTTTTATGAGTTTTTGAAATCTCAATCCAATTGTCCCTTTTCATGAACCCAAAATGTTTGTTTAATCTTAAATATGTAATTTTCAATGCAATAAATATAGTTTGTTCTTTCAAATGTATACTTATCTGGTCTTATTTATAGGGCAGAGAGAGAATGTTTTATTTAGTTATATCTATAAGTCACATCATTAAATTTTTCATATGAAATTACAATTTTACCTCTATTTATTATGTGTTGACTTTGTTTTCATGTGATGCAGTGGGTATTAAATAATGGTAAAGTTAGAAAGTTGGTGGATTTTAAAGCGGAATTAATAAGGTTTACGGTTTTTCTTGGTTTATGTGAAATATGTTGGAAATTCCTTATAAATAAGACTAGAATACGTAATTAATACATTCAATCTTGTAATAGATGAGTGTAGAAATCAGTTCTATATTTAAATATATTCTTAGTGGGGAACAATGTTTAGCACGAATGAATGACCTTCTTATGTTTATGTTGCACGCGTCTTATTATGCGGTGGTATATATATTTAGAGAGTCATAATTTAAATTTGTGGAGTGAATATTTTTTATTAATGAGATTAATAATGTTAAAAAAATTTTAAAATATATAGATTGAAAATGCACTTTTATTTTTTTTTTGGACTGAAAATACACTTTTATTGACTAAACACATAATTTAACCAATTTTTTTCTGTTGTATTTTATTTTTCATTTTTTCACAAACAATTCCTACCTTTATTAACACTTTAATGTAGAGTAGCAAGTATTATAAAGATAGATATTGTAAGAAAATCAATGTGTGCATTTATAACTTATTTATCTATTTTATTTTGTAACAGGGAGCATCGGAGGGTTATAAAAGCTGCGTCTGTTGGGTGCTTGTGTATTTGCTGATTTCAGCTCTGGGGGAGAGAGCTTAATTAACACAATTAATTAGGTATATATTCCCTATCATTCATCTATAGATAATAAATACAAATAATAGCACTTCATTATTCTATTACATATCATATGTATTCCATATTTTAAATTATATTTTCCATACTTCATAATTCATTATGTATTCGTTTTGTTGGTATGTCCCGGGCAATTCAATAGCCCCCTCATTGTTTAATTTATGACATACATGAGGAGTTGATTTTTGTCCTAAATGTAAGATATATTTTAAAATTTTGTTAATCGTTTTGTTATTTTTTTTCCAATTTAAAATAGATGATCAAGATATTTAGAAAAATCGTATGATATTTACTAATTTAATTAACATTTTTAGTTTAATTAAATTAAGTAAATGGATCATACATCTAAGATTGGAGGAAGTATTATTTGTCCGTACTAAGCAATATGACATTATTTTAGACTTCCAACTAGATATATAAGTTAACAATTGAAATATGAGAGCTTAAGCATTTATTAAAATTAAATTTATGTCCATTTATCTCTCATCACAACAAGATACTCATAATTGTGATAAGTACCATAAGTAGACTCCTTTAAATTTCGTATAAAATTTATGAATGTATTATATTTTCAGTTCAAAAAAAGTATTATATTTTACTTTTTTTTACCAAATAGTATTATATTTTACACGAACTACGAAGGAACAAGCTTTTTGTAGAGAAGATGGAAGATGACGAATAAGAGAAGTATTACTATCAATATTATGAGCAGTAGAAAGGAGAATGTACGTAACCAAACACAAACATAGAAACTACTGACAATTTTTTGTTTCAACAATAACTTCACATTCCTTTTTTATTTGGGTAAATGTGCGGATTTGGTGACGAACTATAGTGCCAAGTGCACCAAATAGAAAAATGAATTTTGAGTAACAAATAGAATAATGATGAATTAAAAATATGACAAATTTGGTAATGCTATTAAATCAACCTAAACTAGATATTTACTCTGAAATTCATGAGCACATTTCCCAAATTTTTAACGGAGTTTAGACTGACTCAATGGTATTACCGAATTTACAACCTTTTTTATTTATTATTATCCTATTTGCTATTTGAAATTTATTTTTCTATTCGGTGCACCTGTTTTTATAGTTCGTTACCAAAGCTGCAGATTTATCCTTCTTTTTTTAAAAAAAGCAATAATAAGTACATCTACTCCTCCTTATGATTTTTGTATATGCATTAATTGTGTATGAAGAACTCTAAGATTTCTCTTTTTCTTTCTTCTATTAATTATATATGCTAATAAATGATTAGGGGGCATTATGTTGAGCGATCACTTTCTTCATGCGGTAATTGATCCGATTGGTAATTATACGACTTATATTTCATAATAATACGAGCTTAAATCTTTTATCATTACTGCAACAAGTAGAGCTTTTTACAATAACCAGGAGAATCTTACACATCGATTTAGGAAAAGTAGTATATAAGAACACAATCTAATGTCTTAAATTTAGATCGAATAAATAAATAATCTAGGTATCAACTTTCCGCTTCGGTTAAATTATCTAAATAACCTAGATAGAAAAGTTTTCTACACGGGTATGTATCCTTAATAGTTCCTCAATATATTGATATAGTAATCTCCTTGGTATGATTTGTGATGATAGATTCAGAACAGCTCCCTGAGTTTTTTTTTTCCTTTTTTTTTTAAATAATGAATTTCAATACTTTTATTCTCTCTTTGTTAATTTTTAAAAAAGAAGTTTTGTGATTTTTTTTATTTGTTTAGTTGGCATGAGATAACTAAGTTAGTTGAAAACAAATCAATTTAATGCTATATATGCAAGTAACTTATTGTTAAGTAAAAGGAACTATATTTTCAAATATAAAGGATAGGTTATATCAAAAAATTATAAAGGACTGAAAACAACTTAATTATATTAAAGGACGATAGAAAAATTTAATGCAAACGGATCAAATAATTCAGCTAAGTCTACGACTACGAGTACTCCTACTTTGTAGTTTTCTAATAAATATTATATTTTGATTTTTCTCAATTAAAAATATTATATTGGTTGGACAAAAAAAAGACGTTTCATGATTGAAAATTGATTTAAAAGTATAGCTTTTTCCAACAGTAATTCCATTCCGTCTCTAATCACGTCGGTAAACTAAAATTTTGTCAGTAGTTTCATCTATAATTCTATCAATTATAGCCTGTGGAAGGAATTATACTAGCCCGAAATTCGGGAACTAACTCATAATCATGAAGTATATATGTGGAGTATATTCTTCAACTGGATATGGTAGCGCTCCCTGATGTTGGAGGCTGTTAAACCCCTTCGAATTCTCATCTCATTCGTAAGCGGATGATTTTCAGCACATAATCATAAAAATGATTTACATCTCTGTGGGACTTGTATTTCCAAAAAGCCTTCCAAAGCTTCTACTGTGATGAATCACCCACTCTATTGTAGCAGTTTACTAGAGAAAGACTCAAATGGAGTCCATCTCCGGGTTAGATAATCCTCATTGGTCACATTAAAGGACTATTCTGGTATTTGGTCCACTATCTCAAGAGAGAGTAAGCGATCAAAATGTTGGATTTAGTTTCAAATATAAGAAGGAAAGCACAATTTTAGGAAAGAACAATATAAGAAGGAAACTTGTTTTTTTAGTAATGTTGATTTAGTTTCAAATAATTATAGTCTTTGTTATTACTATCTTCTTGTTTTAGCTTTGATTTTTGTAAGAAATTATAATATACTACAAGTATAGATTTTGTTTTAGTTTTAAAATATAGAATGATCACAAAAAGTGATGTTCTATTTAATAATTTCAGTAATCACTTCTAATAGCTCATATTAATACATCAGGAATTATTCTCTTGGCTGTCCTCTAGTTGCATGCTTAATTAATTAATTGACTAATGAATTTTAGGCTAATTGGTGTACTCAATCTCAATCATGAACCACATAAAAATGCACAAATTCATCCATATGGTTATTATTATATATGCATATCATGCAAATTGAAATACTGAGATATGTCTATAAATATTTTTTATTGTAAAATATAAAATCCATATGTTAGTTGCTTCTGCTTGAATCCTTGACTGATGGTGGAGAACTTGTGGACCTTCTTCTTGTTGTTGGCGGTTGGTTAATTGGGAGTGAGAACATATATCTTGGAAGCATGTGAATCCAGTTCTGCAGAAATTTGTCCCGAAACCGACGTTTGTGTAGAATGCTGAACATAAATCATACAGCAAAATAAGTAAAATTAGTTAATATAAAACTTGAGCCTTTGAATAGAAATAATAATAATTCACTTGATATATATATATAAATATATAAATATATATATAATTCTAATCAACCTCCCAAAGATCTCTTGCATCGACAGCTTTTTCAGGTTCTAAGCCTAAATCAGACCAAGATGCAGTGACATTTGCTCTTGATGAACTTCTATTCCATAGAACCACTGCTACTCTATTTCCACTGAGAGGACCAGCCCATACCTGCCACATTTTTTTGTCTTTTAATTTGAAATGCAACAATTGAACGCACTTAGAAAAAAAAAAAATAGGAATATATACATGTGTGCTTATATAGATATATAATTTTAAATATATGTGACACAACTTGTTCTATAAATTAAAGCTGCTAAGGGTACGTGCTTCATTTAATCATTATGGAAAAAGATGGAAAAGAATATATTACTTCTAAACCGTCTTCGCTTTTCCTCTTCTTGCCTTGAACTCCTAAGCTGTCTGCGACATTTGAGTATTTTTTTTTTTGGTTATGAGATATTAAAGGTACGTAGAAGAGATAGTTGTTATATATGAGTCATGCCTTGATTGATAGCAATAACTTCTTTGTTGGTTAATAGTTCGTATGTTGTGTTATCCATTGCTCTAATGTCACAACCAATCAACAAAGGACCCTGCATATTTACATAACACAACTTTCTTTAATCAATTTAATTTACGACTATATATTTGGTAATGTATGGTAACTTTCGATGATATATACCTTAGCCAATGCCCAAATGCTGTAATGAGAACGATATTCTTCAGTTGTCATTCCTCCATTTCCAACTTCTAACATGTCTGGATCTGTTCCCACATTTTCGGGATATAATTTCAACTCTTAGTTATATGTTTTTTCTTAATTATGTATATTTAAAAGGTAAATTTATTCACCATTCCATCCCCCAAGTCCAGCATAAGACGCCCATTTGTCATTTGCATCTGCAATATTTGTCATGCTGCCAACAAAGTAATTCATTTATTATTAGTAGTCCATGAATATTAAGAATTTTTTATTGTTAGTGCTAATAATATATATATATATATATAAAATCAAATGTTCATGCCATACCTTTCCCATTTATCTTCAATATCTCCTGTTGTTCTCCAACTGTTCCCGACATTTTTTGCCCAAAGTCCTGGATCTTCTTGGCCCCTACAAGTTTTTTAACCAGATTATCATAAATAAATGCACAATCTGATGAAAATATGAGAAACACAAACCTGTTTCATTTGTAAAAAATATAACCAATGTGAGAGAGGACTCACCATTCACACATTGAGAAGAAGATTTCCCTTCCCGAGTTCAATAAAGCTTTAGACATATTAGCGTACCTGTGTATGTATACAAGCAATAACTAATATTAATTGAATTATCAATTTCTAATTTTTAGATACAACTACAAATACCTCTTTTGGATACTATATTGTATTAACAATCTGTACTTTTCGGATATATAAATAGAGAGATATAATACGGAGGACATATTACCTCTCTTTTGCGCTTTTGTCTTGATTCTCGCAATTATCATACTTCAAGAAGTCAACACCCTTAACAATATTTAAACAGGCAATAATTAGAGCTTTATAATGAGTTTTACCCACAAATTGATAATATAACTTTGAAGCAAAGATATACTATATGTAGGTGTGAGCCTACCCAGGAAGCAAATGTTCTTGCATCGTGCTCTTCCTGTCCTAGAGATCCAGGCATTTGCTTGCTGCATGTTTGATTTCTGTACGTAGAAATAATATAATTTAAAGATATTCTGAATACTTTAATAATATTACAGGTGAACTTGTGCAAAATGGATCCAAGTTTTAGCGGTTAATTAGAATGTCGATACCCAGAGTCAGAATAAATTCCCAGCTTCAATCCTTTGCTATGAACATAATCAGCAAGAGCCTTAATTCCTGATGGAAATTTTGAAGCTTTAGGAACCATGTTTCCCTGCCACAGTTTTAATTTTGTTTACTTTAGATGTTAAAGAAAATTAAAAGTAAACAAGTCATTATATATACCTCAGAGTCTCGTTCAAGTTCAGCCCAACAGTCATCTAAAATCAACACAAAATAATTTTAATACATAAAAATGATAAATAATACGTATTTGCAGAAAAAATGTATTTAATTAGTAAAACTGAATAATCGGTAATATATATATATATATAGACACACATTTACTTACCTAAATTGATATATTGGTACCCCAAATCAGCAAGGCCCGTTGATATCATTGCATTAGCTGCAGTTTTGAAAGCAGATTAATCATCAAATTCAAATTAATTTGAAAGATAAATTCTTTTGATTTTGAGCAAGACATTATATGAAAAAGTTACCTGTTTCTCGAACCATCTCCTCGTTGATGTCACAATGAAACCGATTCCAACTATTCCATCTGTCACCAGTAATGCATTATATACATTATCTTTGATATTTATATGAAGAAAATTGGCATGAGTCTCATGCATAACTACATTATATTTCAAAATTGAGCTACAACCATTATGTCTCAAAAATACGCGGTTTACTATAAGAGTATAGAGTGTGAATAAATGGTAAATGTACATAGATAAAAAGTAGTTTTAGTTTGTAAGTTACCCCATGGGAGGGGTGACACCAAGTCCATTTTGAGCAAGTTGTCTTCTGAGCTTGTGGTGATGTGTGGATATGTCTCTGTTAGTGTTCGTGAGACGAGCAGCAGAGGAAGAAGAAGCATTCAATGATAGAAGGAACATGAAGCACAGTGCAAGCCCTGTGATCATCCTTCTTGTTGCACAAACTTGAAGTTCCATTTGTGTCGTCTCTCAAGAACCTCAAGCTATTTATGAAGTACTTCGAGAAAGAAGAAGAAAGGTTAAGAGTAATGAATGAAGCAAGCATTTAATGTGCTGAGGGATATTTAAAGCGACGTTAAGAGTAATGAATGAAGAAAGCATTTAATTTGAGGGATATTTATAGTGAAGATTCTGAAATGAATGAGAAGATCAATTCGAATGGTTTATCCCAAAGGATGGGCTATTCAGTTAGTTAGTTACCACACTCTGTTCCTTATTATAAGTCTAATTATCACAAATTTTTTGTTCATGAATATAAATCCAGTTTGGGATCAATTAATGCTACCATGACTATTTTACCCCTATATTAGAAATAGAGAAGATGAATGAGAAGTTTTATAATGTATAAAATATTATTTTAATACCTATTATTAAATAAGGACACGATTGAAAACAATTTTAAAATAAGGGCATATGTAATGCTATAACTTCCACTCCTTGATATGTAAGAAGTAATTATATTGGACTTAGAGTAAGGAACAGAGTAATAGTTCGTTTTTGGACCTACGTAATGCATGTTAGCTGCTCCTTACTTCTTTTTTTATTTTCACTTTAGTTTTTTTTGGACCGAATTATTTTCACTTTAGTTGAGGACAAAAGAATTCTTTGAATTGAACTTCGATTTGTGTACTACTACAAAAACACATTATTTACGTCCCCATTTCACGTCTCTTTTTTAAATATTAGACTTAGAAAAAAATCGGTAGCAAAATTGTAAATATTTGAAAATTTTAACATCTCTTTTCTAATTATGAGACTTGGATTCTCAAAAAGAAGAGCGGTAAACATGAAAAAAGGTCAAAAAAGAGGAGGGAAATTAGTTTCCACATCTCACAAATATTGTAAGACATAAAAAAGCTCTTTCCACGTCTCACATTAAAAGTGAGACGTAAAAAAAATATTTTCCATGTGAGACGTAGAAAATAATTTTTCACGTCTCACTTTTATAAGTGAGACGTGAGACGTGAAAAACCTCTCAAACCCTAAATATTTGCCTATCAAACATTTTCTCTTTTCATTCGCATCTATCCATCTTTGCATATGTTATGCGAACAAATCAACGACCTTCATCGGCGGCAATAATAAAGGCCCCCAAATCGACAGCGGGCCCATCGATCCCCCTTATACCCTTATACACTTTCGTCCTTCCCTTCCCCATTTCACTCCCTTTCATCTTCTTCTTCAGATCAGATACAAGGGAGAGTGAGAGAGAGAGGTGAGGGTCGCCGAAGGTGTCAAGAGTCGTCGGCACCATGCAAGACCCGATTTGGACTCCGGTGAGCATCCTCTTCCTACTCCTATCCTCTGTTTCCTTGGTTAGGGTCGTTTTTGAGAGATGGCCGAATGGGTTTGGGAAATTCTTAGATTCTAAATCAATCAAATGAAAGCTTGAGATTTGATTTAAAGTTTCCTAAAGAAATTTTAGGTTCTACAAATATCGGTCTTGTTTAATTATTAATCTCTTTGGCATTTTCTATTTTTGTTTGTTTAACTGGTTAGTTTCTTCGTGAAGTTATTGAATAGGACCTTTTGATTAATAATTTATTGAAAGATCCGATTTTTGATAGAGCACAGTGGCATCATGAGATCTATATAGGCGATTCCACCTTTTGTTGTTGTAATTGATTAGTTACTCATTCTTCTTGGAAGCACCAGTAAAGGATATTTTATCCCTGGAGCAAGTAGCCACTGAATTTGACACTTTATTTATTCAGCATTTGCACTATGTATTGTTTTAAAAACTAAGTTGATGTGTATATGCCAACGTATGTTTCTCAAGCTTAACACATTAGAAATGTTGGAGTAATTGTCTTTTCAATTTTATTTTTAAAACTTTATTTCTTATTGTTATAGTTAGATAAATGTTGGCTTTTCTATTGGTTTGCAGAACTCATTGTCCTCTATGAGAACTCCCAGTTATGTAGGTGAAATCATCTGTACAGGCTTCCATACTGGAAGTCTTCCACCTTGCATTGTTGGGATGAGAGTTCTTCCTGTGGAAATGAGTGAGGTATGGGGCTTTGAAGTTGACATTGAATACTCTGGTGGTGCATTATTAGATATTGAATCAAGGCTTGAAGTTGGTGAACTAGATAATGCTCCAGGGGCAGAGAATTCAGATCCAGACTCTCCTGATGCTGTGGATGTCTCATCAGATCTTCTTCAAGGTCTTGAGGATTTTGGAAAGCGTTTAAATCTTTCAGATGGAGTGGGTGATTCACAAGACCCAAAAGGAGATGATGACTTTAACACTGGTTAATATGTATCCTTACATAACTTTTCTCCAACGCATTTTCTATTCATCTGATGGCCTGTCAATTTTCTTTGATTCTTGGATATAGACTAATATAGATACCAGAGCGGTATCTTTATGAAATCCTTTTCATGCAATTAAACTTGGCTATTTCGGATCTGATATGTTGGTTCCAAGCTTCTAGGTCTAGTTTTCTTGAGAACTCAACAAGGAAATGTACGAATGATGAAATTCACTATGCTCTTCATTTTTTTAATGGTGATCAGTATTTAAGTAGGGCCCCCATTGATGCTTTAACTTATACCTTTGTGGCTACATATAATTAGTTATTCAATCATCTTTGTGAAGGTTTTTTACGGCAAACTGCAATAGCAAATAAGGGCTGTTTATATGTGATTTGATCTCCTTGAAATCTGAACTATCATTTTTTTTTTATTAAAAACACTTGGTTCCAAATTCAAACTCCACTCATCCTTAACTTTTGTGCTTGTTTAGGTCATATATATATATATATTTTATGGAATGGATAGTTTTGTGGCTTTTGCTATGGATTTTTGTTTTCTTGTTTACAGAGGGGGATGTCTCTTCAGTTGTTCCCAGTCATGCTCTTCTCTTCTCTTTCTGATCAAGTTTCTCAGAGAGTGAATATTTTTTATCTCCAAGAGCATGGAACAAAACGTGTAGTATGGATCTAGGTGGAAATCTTTGGTAAATTCCATTGCCAGACAAGTTTCACAGGTACTGTCTTCTTTTAATCTTTTTTCCCCATCCGTCTCTTGTTTTTTCTTTCAAGGACAAATTTTATTGATCAGAAGAAAGGATAAAGCAAAATTGGAAACTTTAACAAAGTTAGAAAACAGAGGAAAGGGAATCCTTCCTAAACAAACAGCAATGCAAAAGCTATCGACCAATATTTTAACTCAGAAAAAGAACAACACTAGAGAAATGTATGCTCCTTTTGCCTCTCAAACCCGACTTTTCTCAAAGAAACCCAGCATTCCTTTCCAAATATTCTAAGCTACTTGGCCAGTTTATATATATATATATATATATTATAAATATATATAAATCATTGGATAATTACAATCATATTATTAATCATCAATTCGTATATAAATCATTAGATAATTACAATCATATTATTAATCATCAATTCGTATGATAGAGTTACTCCATTATTACGTTTTAATATAATAAAAATAGGTATATAAAACGTTGCAGTTTAGGGAGTTTTACTTGGCCAGTTTTGAACGTTCAGTTACAAAACTCATTCAAATCAATTATGGCATTTATGTGAATAAATCAATTTTCAGGAATTGGAAGAAATTGAGCATATATCACATTTTGAATTGTGATAATAATATTTTCTCCATATAATTTAGCATGCATTAATTTTGGTGTATATTTAATTATAATATAATTATATGTTCACGTAATCATAAATTTCTATTAGTATTAATAGCAATAATTTATGGGAGAATTGCACATAGGTCCCCAACAGGAAAATTAATTTCAAACAGGTCCATTAACAACTTCTTCACTTGTTAACCAAGGCTATTACAGTTGTTAATAGTTGTCATTAACAATTCCTTGGGACCTCTCTGAAATTAATTCTTTTGCTTGGGACCTATGTGCAATTGTCCCATAATTTATATAATTTATATTAATTTTTACAATAAAAAAATCCCCATGATATGGAATAAAATAAAGCATCAATAGACAATAAAATCAATAGTTTATTAATTACCAACTAACCATCCATTTAACACTATAAATTTCAAGTCTAACATGATTTCATCCAAGTTCTAAAACAAAATACTCTCTCTCGAGTCATATTCCATTTAACAAATCAAGTGGTGATCAAGCACTTGTATAAATAATAGTAAGATGAAAATCCACACATAAAAATTCATTTAATACATTAAAGAAAGGAACTACAATGTTCAATCCATCAAATGGTTCAAAGTAACCCTAGAAAAGGGATTTAGTTACACATGATAAAAGTAAAAACGAAAATAAAAATTAAGAAGGAACACATGACAGAAAAATAGAGAAGAAGGAAGAAGAAAGGAACCCAAGATCAATGAACTTGAATCTCTCCAAGATTCCAAGCTCTTCCCCACTCTCTCTTCAAGCTCCAAAATGTGCCATAATTGCGTTCTGTTCGAAATCCTTTGAATTAATTTCTTTTATCCTCTTTCAGACAGTTCATTTACTCAAAACGCGCAGTATTAGGCTAGTTCGCCGTGGGTTTCACCGCGGCGAAGTCCACGACGAACTCTGTAATTAAAAAGGCAGAGATGAACCACACTCGCCGTGGCGAAAGTCACGGCGAAGTCATGTAGCTTCTGGTTCTTAGGCTTCTTCTCAGCTGGTCTTCAATCCGATTGATGTGTGTATGTTTCCTCTGAGCTTTTTTTTCACTTGAGCACCTCTTCCTATTGACAAATCTCAGATTGTATGGTTTTTATATGCCTAATTTGAGGAAATTAACATGATTGAGATGCAAGTTTGGTCCAATAATGCTTAATTGAATGTCTTAAACTCTCAAGTGAAATAAGTGTAAAATTAGTATTAATTGGCCATAATTGTAGATTAATTTGTATGAATTGGTTTATAGGGCCATTTGATCCTTTTTCTCTCTTGTTTCTACTTGTAGGGTCATCCGAGGACCAAATATTAAGGATTCCGGACGAAGAAGAAGGACACTTGAAAAGGGGAGAAATTGGGGCTAGAAGCTGAAATTTCAAGAAAAAAAGGGAAAATACAAGTTTCTGGATGAATTATAGAAACTACAGAAAAGGACCTCGAAATTCCCAAATTACA
The DNA here is from genome assembly GCA_037074515.1 of Mimosa bimucronata. Taxonomy (NCBI): domain Eukaryota; kingdom Viridiplantae; phylum Streptophyta; class Magnoliopsida; order Fabales; family Fabaceae; genus Mimosa; species Mimosa bimucronata. Next base: position 27,271,529 of record CM073437.1, on the reverse strand, counting down.
GAAAAGGACCACGAAATTCTAAATTTCAGAAAAGGGTCTTAAAATTTCCAAATTACAGAAAAGTCCTGCCCACTATCATTTGTCTTATTCTCCACCCCACTATCATTTGTCTTATTCTCCACCTACCACCCACTCAACAACCCCACTATCATTTATCTTATTCTCCACCTACCATCCACTCAACAACCCCACTATCATTTATTTTATTCTCCACCTACCATCCACTCAACAACCCCACTATCATTTGTCTTCCATCACTCACTATATATATCATCTTCACCACCACCAAGCAACACACCTCTTCTTCATCCTCCTCTCTCTCTTAACTCTCTCATTCCACCTCCATCTCTCTTCCATTTCTCCTTCCTCCACTCTATGTCTACTATTTTCTTCCACCTTGGTGTTGTTCTTCCCGTGGAGAGTAGCAGCTAGGCTCCACCATTCTTGATGATGGGAGCCAAGGGATGAGCTTGAAGCTTCAAAGGGGAGTTTTAGTTCTAATCCTTCTTCCTCTTGTTGTATTTATGCTTTTCTAGGGTTCTAGGAGTATATTTATGACATTTGGTTGTGTTCTTCATTTCTACATGTTGTATAAGGGTTGGAAACTATTTTATGTTGTTTCTTTCTTGTTGAATGCTTGACATTGTGCTACTTTAACTTTGAGTTTGATGAAATTTATGGGTTCATGATTTTGTTATTCTCTTTGTGAATATCTTGTGCTAATTCAAGGTGGCTTGGTTAGTGGATAAAAAATGTTAAGTGGTTTTGCATGAATGAAATGGCATATGAATTAATTAATTGTGTTTAGACATTGGGTAATCACTCTTTTCAACCTTAATCTTTGTTTGGGTGGCCATCAATGAGTTAGGGTTAATTGAGAAATTAAGTGCAATTGTGGGGTGGCCCAAATTGTGGATTATAAGTCTTGTATAATTAATTATTTCTTGAATTTGTCAAATTGTATGAGTGGCATTGGACTTCAATCCTAGAGTCTTGATTTATTATTTGGGGTTCCAGTAATCGATTAAGCTTTAGGATTAATTAAGTGGCAACTCGGGGTCCCGGTTGTTGGATTAGGAGCCCCTTACGATTAGCAAATTCATATTGATTTTGAACTTAATCAACTTAGGTTAAATTAAGTAATGTGCGGGGTTCCGGCATTAATTAAGTTAACCTAAGCCTAGCCTAGAGGGGTTCCTCTAGGGGTCTTTTGAAAATCAACTAAACTCCCTGAAAACCTTTAGAAGCAATGATTCCCGAAGCTCTCATTCATCAAGAATGATTTCATTTCCCTTCCCCTCCAAATCTCACTTTTTTTCTTATTTTTATTTTACTTTTGAACATATCATACATTTTGCATCTTTTCTAAATCAAAAACAAAATACAATACTTTTTGCCCGTGTTTAATAGTTTGCATATTAGCTACTAGGTCATCTTTTGCGTTTAGGCTCCTCAAGTGAACGACACTCGGGGGTTAGCTTCCACTATCCCCTTGGTTCTTATTTTCTTGAAGGGCGGACCCAAGGGCACGCTACACGCACACACACTCGAAAGCCGAGCTCTTCACCTATACAAGAAAGAAATATGGTTGATGAGTTTTACAATTTACTACATTATAAAAATTCATTAAGCTCCAAATTCCATACAATTTACAACTATTTCTTTGCCCTGTTTTCTCATTAAGTTTTTTATTCCTTTTTGCCATGTTAATCACCAAATTATTCACAGGTACCGGGTAAGACATGATGATTTTGTAATGAAATTTAGGAGCTTATCAACCACTCAGTGGAACACTGCGACTACAAATAAAACCTCCTCCCTCCGATCAATTGTGGTATAGTTTCACATCTATGCTAGACATAGAATTTAACTTGGAGTCCTCTATTGGAGACCACAAGATAACTACTGGACATTTGGCTTTGTTCCTGGTCAATCGAATTAAGGTATGATAGATGTTCCCATTTTATTTATTATAATAAATAACCTATGACAGGGTTCTAAGTTAAATATCTCTGTTGCAATTTTCATTGAGTTTATATTCGGGGTGTACGTGTTTTGCCTTTTCCCATGTCCTTTGCATTTGATCTATTTACTATTAAAATTACTTAGCAAATTTTTTATACGGATGTGCAAGGAGGAATTTTTCTCTGGAAGTGCTAAAGGAGAATTTTAACTTCCAATTATATTCTGCCTGCACGCTGAAACCTTATCCACTATTGCATTTGAAGGTACTAATTCGGGAAACTTTCGTGGTTCCAAATTGCGAAAGCGTAAGCGTTTCGTGGATGCTTGCTGAAAAAGGCGACTCCACTTTAAGTGATGCCCAATCTCAGCCTCCTCTGGATAGTTCAGAGCACAAACAGAAAAAACCAGATAGCATTGAATCTGGCCAAGAGCCATGTAGGAAATCAGCAGATTCTTTAACAATTCCATCCAGTGCCACTAGTATACCAAGAACCAGAAGTTTAGATGATTTGACAACGCCTTTGTTGGAGGATGACAAACTCCCTGAAACTAGTGAACAGAACTTGGAAGATCGCCAGCTAGCAATGAACGTTGAACAAGTATCCCACCCCATTGAGAGGGATGACACGAGGCGAAGGAAAATGGGGACACGAGAAAGGATGCTTGATTTGAGGAAGAAGATGACTGAGAAATTTGAAGAAAAGAAGCGTCACATAGAAGAAAAGGGCTGGAAGTTTGTCGACAAGATGCGGGAGCGTGAGAGATATTGACCACATGAACAGAGTGATGCAAATATTTGTTGTTAATTCTTAGAGTTAGATCGTGAAGAATTTCATTGCTAAGCTGTACATTCTAGGTGCTTAGAAAACATATAAACATTAAATAAATTTTCGCATTATATTTTTATTTGTTGACTATACAATATTCTTGATCCATGAAATTCCATGAAATATCATATTCAATTTCATGTGTGCATAGAAATGCAATGGGGAAATGTTCATATTCACTTTCATTTTCTTTTTTCAGTTATAAAAGCCATAACAGTAGTTATAGAATTTGTGGATTTATGTTCTGAGTGTTTTTCTTTAGATTTGTTTTTAAGTTTAGTTACTGTATGTAGTCTAATTCTGTTAATGGCATGCCAATCAACATATAAATTGTTGAAACTAAAGTTTCTCTGTTGTTTGCACTCGGAGTAAGATATCTATGAAGTCTAAAAAAATTTGATTTAATAATATATATGCACTCTGAGCAACTTAAAATTTTTTAACCCAATTAATCTAGAATTTCTTGTTTATAAACCAAAAGGATAAACAAAAAATCATCCTTATTCTCTTGTCGCTTTAAAGATCAATAAATTATGATCATACATCTTACCGATTCACAAACTCATGTCCATATTTTATCTAGCAAACTGAACATCAAAGTAGTGCGATCATGGAAAATTGAGAAACATTTGAAATCTTAGTGCATATTTATGGTGTGAAAATAAAGATTCAAGATCAAGGTGCTTCAATAGTCAGATAAAACAAATAAAGACAAAAGCCCTATGGTAATGTGTCTGTCTTATTCAATTCTTTCAGCACATGTATATTTCTTATTGAAAAATAAATTCCAGGTGTATTTTCTCCTTGAACGTCCATTGAACGGTAGCTAATTAACTTGTGCTATGGATTGTTTTCTGTCTTGCAAGATGTAAAACTCATGTACTCGTATAATGTACTCCTAGTTAATTTGTGTTAATTTTGGCCTTAATTAACTTGCAATTTTCTAAAGGGATGAGTTCTCTTAGCCAAAGTTTGAAAAAAGAAGGGAGAGGAGAAAGAAAGGGTGTTATGTAATATAAGAAAAGATGAATAAATTGATAGACACTTGAAATCATCATCATGAGTCTTTTGTATTACAATTAACAATACAGTTCAATGCTCCAATCATAATAATAAGAATACCATTAGCAAACAACATATGATAGTCTGCCTTATTCAAGTATATCTATAAATAATTTTTATTGTAAAAGGAACATTTTAATTATTTTCTCCTGCTTGAAATCCCTGAATGATAACTAACATGGGCATTGGCGCATTGCCTTCTTCTTCTTTCTATAAAATCTTGGAGGTTAATTGGGAGTGAGGACATACATCTTGGAAGCATGTGAATCCAGTTCAACAGAGATTTGTCCCGAAACCGATGTTTGTGTATTATGCTGATCATACATGCAAAGAAAAATAACAAACAATTCTTTAGTAGTACTATATATAACTTAAGTCTCTTTGAATTTAAATAATAATAATAAAAATCAACTTTGAACTATATATGTAATATCTCATCACCTCCCATAAATCTCGAGCAACTACAGTTTTTTGTGGATCTAATCCAATGTCAGACAGAGAAGCATTCACAGTTGCTTTTGATGAACTTCTGTTCCACAAAACCATTGCTACTCTGTTGTCACTAAGAGGACCAGCCCATACCTGCCACATATTTTTTGTCTTTTAATTAGAAAGTCAACAGCTGAACGCACTTAGAGAGAGAAAAAAAGAATATGTGCTTATATGGACATATAATTTAAAATATGTGACAACTTGTTTTATAAAGCTGCTAAGTTTATGTGCTTCATTTAATCATCATGAAAAAGATGGAAAAAAGAAAATATATTACTTCTAAACCGTCTTCACTTTTCACCTTCTTTCCTTGAACTCCTAAGCTGTCTGCAACATCATAAGAATATCCATATTAATTTTTTGAGTCTTTTTTTTTATTATTATTCATGAGGAATTGAAGGTACATAGAAGAGATAGTTGTTATATATAATGAGTCATGCCTTGGTTGACAGCAATAACTTCCTTATTGGTTAGTATTTCATATGTTGTGTTATCCATTGTTCGAACGTCACAACCAATCAACAAAGGAGCCTGCAAATACACACACAAGAACCAATAACTTCCTGAATTAATTTCCGACTATATATGTTAATGTCTAGTAATTTTTGATGTGTACATGTTTTGTCATGGTATATACCTTAGCTAATGCCCAGATGCTGTAATGGGAACGATATTCTTCAGTGGTCATTCCTCCATTTCCAACTTCTAACATATCTGGATCTATTCCCACATTTTTAGGACATAATGTCAACTCTTAATTATATATAATTAAGTAGTTAACGACTACAAAGAGTGATTAACAAGTGAGGTTCAATTAATTACCATTCCAACCCCCAGGTCCAGCATAAGATGCCCATTTGTCATTTGCATCTGCAATATTTGTCATGCTGGCAACAAAGTAGTAATTCATATTGTTTATTATTACTCATCCATTAATATTGAGAATTAATTTATAAATATAATGTAATTTCTTAAAGTTTATGCCATACCTTTCCCATTTATCTTCAATATCTCCTGTTGTTCTCCAACTATTCCCAACATTTTGGGCCCAAAGTTGTGGGTCTTCTTGTCCCCTATAGGATAATAAGCTCCTCGTTATGAGTAATGAGCTTTCTATAGATTTTAATAAATGAGCCTACGTGGGGAACTCACCATTCACACATGGAGAAGAAGATTGGCCTTCCAGAGTTTAATAAAGCTTCTGACATTTTTGGGTACCTGTAAATATATTTACACACACATATAAATATAAATATTTATATAAATACTTACAAATATGTGTGGTCATAATTAAAATAAATTTTTTTGTACTGTCAATCTCTGGCTTTTAGATTGTGATTAATAAAGTAGTAGAGACTTATTGGAGGCTAAAAATACCTCTCTTTTGGGCTTATATTAAGATTCTCGCAGTTATCATATTTCAAGAAATCAATGCCCTGCGAAACATTTTAAACATGAGAAATCAACATTAGAATAATTTAATAACACAAGTAATATTTATAAATGATCTACATGACTTTAAAGGAAAATTTATGTATACCCAGGAAGCAAATGTTTTTGCATCTTGCTCTTCATGTCCTAATGATCCAGGCATTTGCTTGCTGCATGTTTGATTTCTGCAGAAAAATTATTCAAGAGATCAATAATCATACATCACTATAATATTTTATGATGATAAAAAAAAAAATTTGGGTTAAGATGTAGATGATACCCAGCATCAGAATAAACTCCCAGTTTCAATCCTTTGCTATGAACATAATCAGCCAGAGCCTTAATTCCCGATGGAAATTTCGAAGCTTTAGGAACCATATTTCCCTGCCACAATTTTAATTGTTAATTTGTTTAAGATTTTAAGTAAATAAAATAATATTAATTTCAAGTTGAAAGAAAGAATACCAAAAAGTGAAAAAGTCATTATATACCTTGGAGTCTCGATCAAGTTCAGCCCAGCAATCATCTAAAGTCGAAGTAAAATAATATTAATTCTCAAAAATGAAAAACAATACGTGTTTGCTGAAACAAATATGTGTTTATTAAAGCTGCATTAATTGCTGAACAAATTATATTTACTTACCTAAATTGATATATTGGTACCCTAAAGTAGCAAGTCCAGTTGATACCATTGCATCAGCTGTATGAATTTGGAACCAACATTAATTATAAATTTAATATTGAAGACTTTGAAATATAAATTATTTTAATCTTGAGTGAGATATTTATATACAGAAAATAATTACCTGTTTCTCGAATCATCTCCTCGTTAATGTCACACTGAAAATGGTTCCAACTATTCCATCTGACACCAATAATAATGCATTAAATATTACACACATCATCTTTGATTATTCAAATTTTTTTTAACAATATCTATATATAGAGTCATGTGAAGAAAACTGATGCATATGAATATATAGCGTTTGACCGATGAGTTACACTGTTCATATCTCATAGATACATAATTTACTGGAGGAGTTTAGAGGATGAATAAATGGTATTCATCCTGTTTTCAATGTATGACCCAATTGACGAGTTGATCTTAGCCATGAATATAAGACTTATTTATAATTTTGATCAATTTTGTTATACCTTTTTGCCCCCGCAATAATAATTTAATAAGAAAAAGAGGGGGAATTAAGGAAGATAATCCAAGGGTTTTGGAAAAAAAATGCAATAGTAACTTATTTAAATGACACTATTAGTTTAATCAAATCAGATAAATAATATATTTAGACTGAAAGGAAGTACATGTACACAAATGAATAGTGGGATTAGTAACTTAATTACCCCATGGGAGGAGTGCGACCAAGTCCATTTTCAACTAGTTCTCTTCTGAGCTTGTGGTGTTGTGTTGGAATGCTTGTGTCAGTGTTCAACAAACGAGCACCAAAGGAAGAAGAAGCATTGAATAGCAAAAACATGAAGCAGAAGGCAAACCCTGCGGTGACCATTTTCTTTGCACAAACTTGAAGAAGTGCCATTTGTGTGTCTGATGAACTGAAAGCTGCTGAGGGGTTTTTTGGGTATACACAAGAGACTCAAATGATGCCTCAAGGTAATGATAAAGTACTTCAAGAAGAAAAATTCAGAAGAGAGCTTGAGAGTTAAGTTTAGGAAGATATGATGTGAGTGATGAATGAATACAAGGATTTGAGTGGTATTTATAGAGAAGAGGGTATGGATTTTCTTCCAATGAATGGGCCATTTAGTTAGATACTTCCTAGGGACCTACGTTATCATGCCTACCCTCAACATGGATGCCCATGCAGAATCCCCTTGCCCCCCTGCCCCCCCCCCCCCCCCCCCAAAAAAAACCTTTTTTTTGGAAAAGGATCAATCCATTATATTTACTCCTTTTGTGTTGACCTAGAAATGCTAACTAGTAGGATAAATTAAACCATGATGCGTTGGTGACAGTGAAAATGACTCGTGTCTAATGTTGTGAATTTCAGTCCTAAGAGTGTAAAAAACACAACTGAGAGAATTATACCCAATGATTTGATAATATTTGAATATGATTCAATCAATCAATTATACACACACAATAAATGCTAACTATAAACATATACCTTTGTTATGTTAATTATATTATTGCATATTAATGTGTCAAATATTATAGAATATCTATCTCGAGAATATTTAACATTTCCTCCGTTCTTAAATATAAGATCAAGTTGACTTTTTTTTAGAGATTAAGCAAAACGAGCCACTAAATCATAACATATTTTGTATATTATTAGATTATATATTAATTTATAATACACATAAACCAGTTTAAAGAAAAAAATTAAGGCAAATCAATTTTTAAGTAACTTATTTAGCAATTTTAAATTTTTCTAAAAAAAAGTCAATTAGATCCTATATTTAAGAACGGAGGGAGTAGTTCTTAATTATTATTCTATATATGTAAGTTAATTATATTATTAATTAATTGGTATCTTAACATATATTATTCTAGGATTTTAGCTTCCTCAGTACTCTTTATATTTTGTTCTACCTTTCTCGGCCTTTCGGCTAACATTTGATGGTAGTCCCTTATCAAAATCTGAAAATGAGATAAAATTTTAGATATGTTATTTGGTAAAAGAAAATTGGTAACACCTAATGAAAGGTTAGCAATTACTTATCAAAACTTGATAATGAGTTGGTAATTTTACATCTGAAATTGGTAATGTTATATCAGAATTTGGTAATTGCATATGTCAATTTAATAGTTGTATATCTCAAGTTGATAATGTCTGCTTATTAAAACCTGGAAATTTAATTAAGAGTTTGGTTTTGTAACTGAAAAGTGGTAATTACCTAATGAGAAATTAGTAATTCTTTATTAAAATTTGGGAATAAGTTGATTTCAAAACTTACAAATCTACTTATATGCTTTTCGACAACATAAATAGAATACATTGGTGGTGCAATGGCCGTGTATGCCTTTGAGAAAGCAAAACTTTCACCCTTATGTAACTCTTGAGGCAAAAAAACATAGGACCCAGCCACCAGCCAGCTACCGGAACTCCAGTGGTTGGCCTCTATGCTAGTGGTTGGTCAATCATCGCCTGCTAGTACCGTAGCTCTAGCAGCCAATGGGAAGTAATTTTTTTTTTCAATATTTTATTGAAGGGCATTCTTATCATTTCCTTAAACTTTAAAAAGGATAATTTAGCCAATGATGCATCATATATATTATGAAATTTCGTTGTACCTTTCTATCTTTCCTATATTTTTTTTAGAGTCTTTTCATAAGATTTTTCCTAAAATCTAATCGACCTACAAGAAAAATAAAATTTAACATGGATTCCAACAAAAACAACCGAAAAATGAAAATCCTACGGGACGAAATAAATAATGATGTCAGCACAATATTTTGCTCCATTTTAAATTATTTCCCAAATTTCAAGGAAAACTCAAGTTGGAGGATTTGGTTGCAGGTTGAAACAAAGTAATAGACCCACATGATGTGATGTCACATTCTCCATGACGGCGTGAATTGGGAGATAGGGGAAGAGTAGCCTTTCCTGTTATTTTATCAAATATCAATATATATATATATAGGTGAAAAAAGATGTTTTAAGTTTTTTATTTGCTTTGCTGACATAAAATTACTAAATTTAGTTTAAATAAATTAATTTTTATGTAATAGTTTTTGTTTAGTATAAATAATTTATAACTAAATCTTGAAAGTTAAGGGATTAAACAACCTAATAACAGTACATGATAAAATTTGAGCTTAATTCATATAAAATAAAAGAATTAAAGTGTTTTTAATTTTATCTGAGAAAAGCATATAAGTTACTATGATTTTACTCTCTCTTTTGTTTGACATAAATATTATGATCTTACTCAAATGAATTAATTAATAAGAATACGGCAACAATATATGGTTTGAATAAAATTAAACATTTTTATAAAAATATTAAAATATATCATGTTGCTCATTTAGTTGTTCTTGTTATTCGTGCGGTTTCAGCGAAGGATATCCTTATTCATGAAAATAAAGCTATTATATAATATAATATTATGCTAAATTTTACAAAACCCCTTTAATTTTGGTCTAGTCGCATATGACCCTCAATGATTTAAAGTTTAAATTTAACCCCCTGAACTTTTATTTTCTCTATTACCCCCACCCGTTAGCCTATCATTATTATTTTTGTTATTTTAATTGCCATGTCACACTAACATATGACAACTCATCATATCTTACGTGCAATCATATTAAGTTTATAATTGTATAAAACTCAACTTTAGTTAGTTGCATTTAACATCTTTGACATTTATTTAAAATTTATATGATCTCATCTCATCGTAATAATATTTAAAAGGTTGCATTAATAATATATATAGCGAAAAAATATATATCTTTCTATCTTTTATATATTATTAATTTATCTACATTAATAATTTGGAAAGCTACTGGAGTTTTCTGCGTCCGGATAGTACCCCATAAAGAAAAAGAGAAATTTTTATTGCACTGCTATAAGACAGCGGTATTATATGGTAGTGAATGTTGGGTTTTTAAAGGACAACATAAACATAAATTGGGAGTAGCTGAAATGAGGATGTTGAGATGGATGTGTGGTCATACAAGAAAGGATAGGATTCGGAATAACCATATACGCGATCGAGTTGGAGTGGCACCTATCAATGAGAAAATGGTAGAAAATTGTTTGAGGTGATTTGGACATGTCCAAACAAGGCCATAAGATGCGCCAGTAAAGAAGGTAAATCAAATAGTTTTGAGTCCGATTAAGAGAGAGGAAGAGGGAGACTGAGGCGTACACTCGGTGAAATTGTAGAGCGAAATTTTTTAGTGAATAATATATCTAAATATTTAGTTACTGATAGATCACAGTGGCGTCGTACGATCCATGTAGCCGACTCTACCTAGTGGGATAAGACTTGGTTGTTGTTGTTGTATCTACATTAATAATTTAACTTTTAAATATTATTTTTCTAGCTTTCTCTATGAAAAAATTATTTTAATTGATTGATATTAGATACAGTAAAAATATCAAAAAGAGGGTAAAAATATTACTCGCTCCGTTCCTAAATATATGACCTATTTACCTAATTTGATTAGATTAAGGATATTAGTTAAGTTAGTTAAAATCACATGATATTACCAAGACACCCTAACCTCCTACCTTTATTCACATCCTCCCTTTCTTACTTGTTTATTAGTGAGGAGTATCAATAGGGATAATTCAGGGAAATATTAGGAAAAATTAGAAGGAGGTATTATATTAAGGAACAAACCCACCTTCTCAAATAGGTCCTATATTTAGGAATGGATGGAGTATTTTAATATTAGAAGGGGACGCTAAAATTACGTGACTAATGCTTTGATAGAAATTTAAAAAAAAAACTAATGGAGACCTAACATTAGAAAAAGTAAATTTTTAAGAAGGATAAATTAAATTTTAAAATATCAGGGAGGTCATATGTATCTAGACTAAACTTCAGGGGAGTTTTATACCATCATAAACTTATTAGGATGCCATATAAAATATGATTATGTGTCTTAAGTAGCCTGATATAACAATTTCCGTCAAAAGATAATGATAAGTTAACGGCATGGGTCCATAATAGAAAAATAAAAGTTCAGGGATGAGTTAAATTAAAACTTTGAAATGTCAGAGGAGTTATATGCAAATACCCTAATGTTCAGAAAGATTTTGTAGAATTTAGCCGCAATTTTATTATTGAAAGATTAGATATGACCTATCGTACATAGTGAATATGGAAACAAAACAGCTAAGCATTTTATTTTGTTTCTTATTTTTCAAACATTTTGCAAAATTGTATCACAAAACAACATGACGCACAACCATATTTTGATATTTCACTACTAATTTAGTCTATATTTGGCTTTCAGTTTCCGTTTCGTGTATCGCATTAGCCACAAATAGAAACACAATGATACTTGCAGATAAACTCCAACAGACGGATCAAAGTAAGTGCCTCAAATTGCAGAATTAGTTACCATTTACAATATGTAAATATATGATTGACCACAAATGTATTTTGTATCCACATGAAAGTAAATCAAGGTGTAAAGATTAGAGTTGGGAAAATTAGGTCCGAAAAACACGAGGGTTGGGTTTTAGAAACTACCATTTAAATTAAAAACAGATCTGAAAGAGCTAGCCCTGTTGGACTGAGGGCCGACCCATTTAGGCCCTTTTTTTAAAAAAATGGCTTATATGATATTTAAATTTAATATCATTAATAATTATTCAAATAATATTACTCGTGAAGTAAGAAGTGCTTCCTTAAAAAGTTTATATTATTTGGTTTGAAGATTTATTCTTTATTTATTTAGGATTTTTATTTGGTTTATTATTTTAAAATTTATACCAACCAATTGAATTCCCCTAAAAATAGTTAAGTTTTGCTCAAATCATTGTCTTATAGCTCCATTCATTGTGTAAGATAAATTCTTACATGTATATAGCCATAAGGATTGTTTTTTCATAAAAAAAGACAAATCTACTATCTTGTGGCTCTTAGAAATAACTTTTAGGTTTGAGCAAGTGTGTGTAAAGTTTTGAAATGTTGAAATTTTCATTTTGTTTCTTTAACTATATATATTTTACTGTAATTAATTTTGATAATATTTATATCGTGAAAATTATTATTTTAATTTCATTTTTTAAAAAAGATGGAAAAAATAATTGTTTTAGTCAAACGGGTTCAATGCTTACAGATCTGGCCCTGGCCCTTGAACTTAAGGGTTGTACTCCATAATTTTGAATGTTTTTAGAAGTCGGGCCTATACGGCCCCCCAGGCCGAGTACGCACGAATTCCCACATCTAGTAAAGAGGACATGTAGACGAAAACAAGCGCCCGCGCACACACACACAGAGAATGTTAAGGTGTAAAAAATGCGCAAAAACTTTTACTTAAAGTGCGCCAAACACCATACGCTTTTTGAAGGTGCAAAAATACCATCACCATTAAAATACCCTAATGTCAGTCATTTTTTATAGGACCCACCTTATTTTTTAAAAAATAAAAATGCTAATATACAAAATCCTCCATTGAACTTTGAGTGTGTTGTAAATCACCTCCCTCACCTTTAGAAGTTTAAAATCAAGACCCTAAAGTTTAATATTTTGACCGTTAACCTATGCCGTTAAAATGGCTGTTAAACTTAACGGTTTATGCCATATCACATTTTTTTAAACTGAGTAATATGACATATCACTAAAACAAATCACCCTTGGCATTGACATGGAATTTCAAATATTTTAAGTATTTTATTAATATTTTAAATATTTATTAAATGATCAATCACAGTCTCAAAAATAAAAATGGATTTGGGAATGAACTGACGTTGAAAACATGAGTGTGGATTGAATGACAATTTTGCCAGTTTCATCCCATGGACTAGCCAAGTGAAACCCCTGTATAATCTCATACTCAATATATCCTTCGTTCTCACTCTCCCAAATAAAACTTCATCCATTAACATGGCTCTCAAAGGAGGAGGAATCTAAGGGCCTGTTTGGATGGGAGGAAAAGTTAAAAGAAAATGAGAGGAAAGAAAATGAGGAGGAGAGAAAAGTGGGAAGAAAATATTATCCCTCTTCTTGCTTGGATGAGGGAGAGAAAAGTGAGAGGAAACGAGACACACACCAATTTTATCATAAAAAGGAATGGCTTTGGAAGGGAATCGATGATAATGATGGTGGGGTGAAACCAAGAAAATTAGAGCCGGTAATTCGGGTCGAGCCAGTCGGTCCAGCCCATTTACGCCTGTTTAAATGGAGGGTTGGGTTTTGATTTTAGAGCCTCTACAAGGGAGTCGGGCCTAAAGGGCCGGCCCCGTAGGAGCGATGGCTTAAAAATACTGGCCCGTTAAGCCTATTTATTTCTTATTTAAAATTTTTATTTTTCATTTAATCTTCCTTATTTGTACACATGAAAAGATTGCTTTATTGATGATTAAATGCTTGTGAAAGGATGAAAACTTTTCGAAAATGACAAAGAAAAGCTTCATGCTACGGTGAACTCATTTAATCATGAAATTTTGTTTATTTTTTTACATATAAACAAAAAGATTTTAAAAAGCCTACTCAAAGCGAAGTACAAATGCGGTTGATGTTGATGATAATGGTGAACATGAGGATGATGATGGTCACAATGTTGTTGCTTATAGTTTTTATGGTTGCTTAGTTTATCTTGTGTGACTTATTTATATATGGACAAAATTTATCATTACTTGATAGTTTATCAGTATTTGTTGGGGTTTATATTGTAACTTAAAATTGATGATATTTAAGTGTTGAATTAAGTATTTTATTGCTTTAATTTTTTTTCTATGAAAAAAGATTAAAAACAGTAAATAGTCGCTAATCAGGTCTAAAGCCCATGGGCCGACCCTGAGCCAGACCATTCGAGGGTCGTGCTTTAAAAAATAGGCATATTTGCAGTACTATATACTAACGGGCCTGCTCGTTTAGGCCATGGCTCGTGAAGGGCCGGCTCTATAGGACCTGGCTGACCCAAATTCCCATCTTTATAAACAATAAAAAATGACGCACACCAAAAAATGATGATGGTGATGATTATGTCGTTTATCAAGGTGCTTGTAGTGGAGGATGGATCTGGATTATTGTCAATAGCAGGGATGCCGGCCGTAATGAAGATTATGTGAATGGGTCTTGATAATGCGATGCTCCTCTTCACTTGTATTCTCATCTTAGGATTTAATAACTGGAACTCTCTTTTAGTTTTTTTATCATTTAATAAATATTTATAAGTGAAGTTCGATGACAATGCAAGATGTGATTTGTTGTGGTGATATGTGATATTGCTCAATTTTGTTTTTTTTTTAAAAATTGTGAGATGGCATAAACTATTAAGCTTAATTAATGACCATTTTAACAGTATGGGGTTAACAGGCAAAATATTAAACTCCAAGCCTTCAGGGTCTTGATTTTAAACTTCTAAAGGTGAGGGAGGTGATTAGCAATACACCCAAAAGTTCAGGGAAGGTCTTTGTATTTTAACCAAATAAAAATGTCAAGGCTTTGTAATTAATAATTACCCACATTGCCCTTCTTTTTTTTTACCCGTTGACAAATCTCTGATTTGTAATGGTTTTATATACTTAAATTGAGGCAATTAACATGATTAAGATGCAAGTTTTGGCCTGATAATGTCAAATTGAATATCCCAAACTCTCAAGGAAAATGAGTGTAAAATTAGGAGTAATTAGCCATAATTGTAGATTAATTGTAATAATTAATTTATAGAGCTATTTGATCTTGGTTTTATCTTATTTTCACTTGCAGGGTCGCTCAGGACCAAAACATCGGACCCGGGACCAAGAATAAGGACAAACAAAGGAACAGAAACAAAGTGAGCTCGCCGCGGCGAGTCAGACGGCGAAAATCATCCCAAAGAGGCAGAGGGGAAGTGAGTTCGCCGCGGCGAACCCACGGCGAAAACGGTCAAAACTCCAGAGAGCAATGTAGCTCGCCGCGGCGAGACGACGGCGAACAAACGAATCTGTAGAATATCAGAACGCGAATTTTGGCCAAAATCCGGATCCAACTTGAAACCCACTCACTTGACCCGACTTGGGAAAGATAAAACACGAAATACACACTCCCTTAGGGCAGATATGGTCCCCATCTCACACCCCCAAGCCCTAGCTCTCTCTTCTCCATCTTCATCTTCATCTTCTTCATTCTTCTTCCATCCTTCTATGGCTTCCTTTCCTTCCTTCCTTCTTGTTGGTTCCTCCATGGAGAGTAGCAGCTAGGCTCCACTATTCTTGGTGGTGAGAGCCAAGGGATGAGCTTGAAGCTTCAATAGGGGAGTTTTCCTAGTTCTAATCCTTTCCCCATTTGTTGTATTTATGCTTTTCTAGGTTGCTAGGGTTGCATTTATGACATTTTGGTGGGTTGTATTAATTGCTATTGCATTTGGTTGAGGTGCATTTATGGCACTTAGTTGGATGCATTTATGTCATTAGGGTTAAAAACTATGTTTATGTTTATGTTGTTTTCTTCTTGTATAATGCTTGACATTGCTACTTATTAGCTTTGAGTTTAATGAAATTTATGGGTTCATAGTTTTGTTATTCTCTTGGTGAAAATTATGTGCTAATGCAAGGTGGCTTGGTTAGTGGATTAAGAGTGTTAAGCTATTTGCTTGAGGGAGATGGCATAAGAATTAATTGGTTGTGTTGAGACATTGGGCAAACACTCTCTAGGTCCTAATTTATTGTATGGGTGGCCATAAATGGATTATGGTTTAGAGAGAAATTTAGAGCAATTATGGGATGGCCCAAATTGTGGATTTAAAAGTCTTACATAATCAATTATTTCTTGATTTTGAACTTAATCAACTTGGGTTAAATTAAGTAATGTGCGGGGTTCCGGCATTAATTAAGTTAACCCAAGCCTAGCCTAGAGGGGTTCCTCTAGGGTTCTTTAGAAATCAAACAAACTCCTCGAAAACCTTTTGAAGCAATGATTCCCGAAGCTTTCATTCATCAAGAATGACCTTTATCCCATTTTCATCCAAATCTCACTTTTAACTCTAATCTTTTACTTTACCTTTTGCACATACCAAACTTCCTATCAAAACCAAACAAAAATGCTTTTTACCCGCCTTTTCAAGTTTACATACTAGCTATTAGGGATCATATTACACTAGGCTCCTTGAGATCGACAGCCCGGGTTAGCTTCCACTAACCCCTCGGGTTTAATTTCTCGGAGAGCGGACTCGAGGCGGCACTGCTCAGATATAACCCCAACGGTTAGGTGCTCTTCACCCGTCACTCTCTCCCTTCTTTCCTTCACTCACGGTCGCCATGCATTCTGCATTTTCTCTCATCTTTCTTCATCGTTATCAGCCCTCATCGTGTCACTGTTATGGAGATCATATGGAAAATCCCATTTTCTGTCTCCTTGCTCAAAATGTAGTGAAATCTATGCATCTGGGTTTAATAAATCCAAGGTTGGTTTTCCAAAATAGTGATCTTTTTCCTTCCTCTAACAAAGGCCTTTGTATGTGATAAATCTCATCACGGTTCTACAGCCTCGCATAAATCAGTTTCTTTTTTTTTGGACTGAAATAAATCAGTTTCTACTTCCTAACACTTGTGGACCTGGTATTGTTGGTGGTGCGAAAAATCAATTGGCCTCTAGCATCACAACTTCGAATCAGAAATCTCAATCGCTTTTTATTAAATCAATTTCAAAGTTTGATTCCAAAATAAAATTAAGATTGATTGTTCTTAGTAGATATATATTTCTAGTTTACTTGATTGTTTTTGCCTTGTCCAATACCGCATAAGTGAGTTGAGATTGAGAGGTACTCCCTCCGTCCCATATTATAAGATGTTTTTAACCAAATTACAGGTTCCCAAAAAACTGTTAAAGTTAGTTAATAAGCAATAAATATGTAGGAGACACAATTTTGTTTCAAGAAATGCCCTTATTTATGGAAGGATAAGAAAGAGGGTAATAATAAAAAGAAGGAAAGAGAATATATGAGGGATCAAATATAAATAGAGGGCGATAAAATTTTGATAAAGTTTAAGGTAAAAAAATGGCGAGATGAGACGCTTAAACACTGCGTCTTTTACTTTTCCTTCTTCTATCAGTATATACTGACTGTGACTTCTCTATTTATTTAGGCCAAGGCGCTGAGTAGTCCTGCCACAAAAGTAACAAATACCATGCCTTTAGATATCGAGCTGGTGTGAACAAGATGAAGAGGCATCGCAATGCATTCATTTCTTGGCTTTGATAAGAGTGCCATCTCTCTCTCGGTCTCTCCTCTTTTAAAAATAAAGTTGATTCAATTTTTTAAATAATACATTTATTAAGGGCAATATTAGAAAAAATGCATTTATTATTCACACAAACTCAAATAGGACCTTATATTTTGGGATAAGGTCATTAAAAAAATGGACCTTATAATATGGATGGTGGGAGTATTTTAGTATTTTCATATTGTAAGTAATGGTGGTGACAAGGGTATTTTAACGGTGATGATTTTTGGCCCTCATTTTGAAAATATCTGGGTACTTTTGTACCTCCAAAAAAGCATATGGTGTTGGATGCACTTTGGACAAAAGGTTATGGTATTTTTTAACCTTAACCCTATATATATATAATTCGGGACAATTGCAGTAATGTCCCAAGTAAGAAATTTAATATCAGACAGGCCCATTGACAATTTCTTTACTTGTTAACCAAGGCAATTTCAGTTGTCAATAATTGCCGTTAACAACTCCTTAGAACCTTTATGAAATTAAATCTCATACTTGGGACCTGAGTACAATTGTCCCATTCTTCTTTGTTAGAATGTGAAGAGAGATTATACTAATTAACCTACATTGCATCTATATGCAATGATATATCCTGAGAGAAAAAGTATTCTTCTATGTCATAATTTAATCGATCACTTCTAAAAGCGCATAATACATGAGGAATTCTCTTGGCTGTTTTCTCTTCTGGTTACATGCTTAACTCATTAGTGTTAGACAACGTGATGTACACAATCACAAGCATGAACCACATAAAACTGCACAAGTTTATCAATAGTTTTATATGTAAATCAGGTAAACTGAATTACTGGGAAGCAATTGATTCATTATCTTTATTTTATTTCGTTCAACTCAATACAATTCAATGCTTCTATAATACAAATAATATCAGAAACATCTCATAATCTGACTTATGATCAATTATGTATATAAGTATTTTTTATTGAAAAAAAATAGAAAAACCATATGTTTAGTTTCTTCTCCTTGAATCCTTGACTAATGGTAGACAACTAATGGACCTTCTTCTTGTTGTTGGAGGTTGGTTAATTGGGAGTATGAACATACATCTTGGAAGCATTTGAGTCCAGTTCTGCAGAAATTTGTCCCGAAACCGAATTTTGTGTAGAATGCTGATCATAATTCATACAGCAATATAAGTGAAATTATTTAACATAACTTACAGCCTTAGCTTTAAATAGAAATAATAATAATATTTCATTTGATACATACATATATATATATATATATATTTATAATTCTAACCTCCCAGAGATCTCTTGCATCTACAACCTTTTCAGATTCTAAGCCTAAATCAGACCAAGATGCAGTGACAGATGCTTTCGATGAACTTCTATTCCATAGAACCACTACTACTCTATTATCACTGAGAGGTCCAGCCCATACCTGCCACATTATAGGTTGTGTTCTTTGTTAATAAAAAAAGTTGTGCTTCACAAAAATATTTGACCCTACTTAATTAATTGTGCACACCCAAAAAATTAAAATATGACAATTTAAAGTGCCTATATATATAATTCAACCAATGTGGCACAATTTATTTCGTTGAAGTACTTATGCTTCATAAATTAGTTATCGGGATATATATATATACATAAAGGTGAGAAAAGAAGAGATTACTTCCAAACCATCTTCACTTTTCACCTTCTTTCTTTGAACTCCTAAGCTGTCTGTAGCATCATAAGAATATATATATATATATATATATATATTAATTTTTTGAGTTTTCTTTTAACGTCTATGAAAAAGAATTAAAGATTCGTAGAAGAGATAGTTGTAATATATAATGAGTCGTGCCTTGATTGACTGTAATAACTTCCTTATTAGTTAGCAGTTCGTATGTTGTGTTATCCATTCCTCGTACATCACAACCAATCAAAAAAGGAGCCTGTATATATATATATATATATATATTTACAAGCATCACAACCAATAACTGAATTAATGTATGACTATATATGATAATGTCTAGTAATTTTTGATGATGCATTTATGTTTTGTGATATCACACACACACACACACACACACACACACACACACACACCAATAATTGAATTAATGTACGACTATATATGATAATGTCTAGTAATTTTCGATGATGCATTCATGTTTTGTGATGACACACACACACACACCCCTTAGCCAATGCCCAAATGCTATAATGAGAACGATATTTTTCAGTGGTCATTCCTCCATTTCCAACTTCCAGCATATCTGGATCTGTATTCCCACATTTTCAGGAAATGTATATAATGTCAACTCTTAATTAATTAATGATTTAACAAATGAAATACTAATATATTAAAAAGGTAAATTTATTCACCATTCCATCCTCCTGGTCCAGCATACGCCCGTCTGTCATTTGCATCTGCAATATTTGTCATGCTGCTCAACAAATTAATTCATATATTAGTAGTTATACATGAATATTATGAATTATTTTATTAATGCTAACACCACTACTACAAAAATCCCTTTCCATGTCACTAATTTACGTCAGTTAAATAAAAAACTGACATAGAAAAAAACGCGGTGGCATTTTTGTAAATAAGTTGGAGGCAGAGGGAGAAACAACGTCACATAAATACAATATATGTGACGTTGAAAGAAATCACGTCACATATAATTTATGTGTGCCGTGGTTTCTGGAAACCACATCACACATAATTATGTGTGACGTGGTTTCATTGAGAAAATTGAGAAACCACATCACACATACTTTAAGTGTGACGTGGTTTCTTATCCACTCACAAATACACCCCTGAAAAGTTTCTGATTCGCGCCCTCAGCTCCTACCACCCCGCCCTCAGCTCCCCCCAAAATAGATCCCAAAGCTCCCTCAAAACCCCTCACTCTCTTCGTGTCTCTCTCTCGTTCTAGATAGCAGTCACCAGCAACGTTTCACGACGGTGGTAGGCTCAGCTGACGCATGCAGGACCGGATTTGAACTTAGGTGACTCTCATTTTCCATTTTCTAACCATTCTTTCTATTCATTGTCATCCCTTCTCCTTCGTTCTTTGATCCTCTTCTTCCTCTGTGTGTAGTAGCGAATTGGCGATGAAAGAGAGAGAAAGGGAGAGTGGAACTGCTGAGCCTTGTCTTTGATCCTCTTCTTCCTCTGTTTTTTTTATTGTCACCGTCACCGTTACCGGAGGAAATAGCAGAAGTACAGCGTTCAAGGGATTCATAATTTGTGGTGAGCTTTCTCTTCCCTTTTTCCCTTCTTCTTCTTTTTTTCGCATTATAATTTCTGGGATTTGATTTCTGGAACTGATTTCTGGGACTTGATTTCTGGAACTTCAAAATCAAAGAGCTAAACTTCATCTATCTTCAAGTGTCAGACTTGATTTGATTTCTGGAACTGATTTATGGGACTTGACTTGATTTTTGGAAACGATTTCTGAAACTTGATTTCTGGAACTTGTGATTATAGTTAGGCGCTCTGATTTCTGGAAGTTGTGATTATAGTTAGGCGCTCTGATTTTTGCTGGGCATGCTTTTGCCACTGATTTGTGGACTCTTTCCTCTGTAAACTCAGTGAAAATAGAGCTAAACTTCATCTATCTTCAAGTGTCAGACTTGATTTGATTTCTGGAACTGATTTATGGGACTTGACTTGATTTTTGGAAACGATTTCTGAAACTTGATTTCTGGAACTTGTGATTATAGTTAAGAGCTCTGATTTCTGGAAGTTGTGATTATAGTTAGGTGCTCTGATTTTTGCTGGTCATGCTTTTGCAACTGATTTGTGGACTCTTTCCTCTGTAAACTCAGTGAAAATAGATCCTTTTAGCTTTAATTTTATCAGCATTTAGTATATGTACGTTGCTCATCTTTCCTTGCTTTTTTTTCCCGAAACTTTGAAGCTTGTTTATTGTGCTCTGCAGAGCTTGTTTATTTTTACCTGATATATTTGTCATACGCTTGGGTGTTCCAAAATAAGTTGTGTTCAATAGAAGATGTACTGCTTTAACAATTCTTTTTAGTGTATACTCTATATAAAGCTCATATTCATTTTAGGCTTATTATACAGTTGCTAAACATGCTCAATTTATTTGTTCTATCTTTTATTCATCGTCAAGAAGTCT
The DNA here is from genome assembly GCA_037074515.1 of Mimosa bimucronata. NCBI lineage: Eukaryota > Viridiplantae > Streptophyta > Magnoliopsida > Fabales > Fabaceae > Mimosa > Mimosa bimucronata. The sequence goes on along the minus strand of CM073437.1, from coordinate 27,249,789 downwards.
GGCTTCTCAATTCATTGATTGTTGATTATTTTATTTATATGTATATCTTCCTTCATCTACTTGGAAGGTGTTTAATGGCAATGAACATGGTTAGATATGTATGTGCTTGATTGAGCTTTATGATACATAAGTAATTTAGATGTGTTTTTCAACTGTATTCATGTGTGGATCACGTTCTGAGCTGAGATTGTTATTGATTCACCCTTCTTGTTAATTGCTTCTGCCAGGTAGTATATCAGATAGATCTATTTTTTGGCTAAATGGCTACTATTGTGTTATTATTTTTCACTAAACTTTCAAAGCTTGTTTACCGTACTCTTTCCTCTGTAAACTCAGTGAAAGCTTGTTTATTGTGCTCTGCAAAGCTTGCTCTTGGGAAAGACTTTAATGTAGCTGGAATGTTTTGCTCATTGTGTTTTTTTACCTAATGCTCATTATATTATTATTTTTTTATGAAGTGGTCTTGTATTTATTGGATGCATGTTGACTTGGTTTGTTAGATGAAGTTGGACGACTTATTAGAGATTCAATAGCATATGAATTGTTGCTCTGTGGTTGATTCTATTAGTTTAAGGGTAAGATGTGTTCACGAGAAATTATGCTGTCTTATTTTCCTATAAATGTCATGTTTGTGATGAAACTCAGTAGGTAGATGCTGACTTAATTGAGGATAGAATGATTGAATTGTTGAGGATCGATTTGAAGTTGGTTTGTATGGTTACAGGTTATAATTGGAGGTTAATCAAGATTTAGAACAAAATTTTGGGAGGGATTAGTGGACTATTTTCTATGATTCCTTGCTTAGGGTGACTTAGAATATGAAATGGAGTAAATGAAGGAAACTAATTTAGTCCCTGTCTTGAAGGTGAATATAATTGGAATTGAAGAGGATTTGGAGAGGAATCGTTTCTGGTTTGGGTGATTTTAGAAATTTTCAACCGGTAAAATCAAAGCTTAGACTTCATTTCTCGTTCTGGTTTGGTTGAGTTTTTCTCAAATTCTTCCTCCAGCCACTGTTTGTCTTTAATGCTCATAATGTTGCTGCTGCTCTGTTATTTACAATGGATTTTGTGTGGTTGCTGTCATTGAATTAGTAATGGTATGATTTTGTATTTACTGAACTGAAATTGGATTGTAAATGTAATTTTGGATGTCACATTTATAAGAGAAAGCTCTGCCAATTTTTTAAAAAAATTTGCATGAAGTGAAGTTAAGTGCATAGCATGCCAATTTCTTCATAATGTAGTGAGATAAACTTGACTAGCTTGTTGGAAATGGCATAGGTTTAATAGAATGGATCGTAGTTGGATGCATGCATTGAGAACCACTGAAGAGTATCAGATGGGTGTGGAAGAATTTATTGAATTTGCCAAAAGAAACGTGCCTAGTAAGAATGGCATGTATCTTTGCCCTTGTGTGAATTGTAAAAATGCTTATCGTAAGAGCATTGATGATATAAGGGATCACCTTCTTTGTGATGGGATCAATCTCCGTTATAAGAAGTGGCTTTGGCATAGGGAATTGGGAAGTACCGTACATGCGTGCCCGTCACAAAATGTAGAAGCAGTGGTGGATGATGTTTGTGATGATGGAATGGACGACATGATCAATGACATTAGGGCAGAGTCGTTTTCTGTGGTACAGGAGTTTGACAAGTTGCGTAGTGATGCAGAGACACCGTTGTTCCTGGGGTGTACTAAGTATACTTGGTTGACCGGCGTCCTGAAATTGTTGAAAATAAAGACAGAAAATGGGTGGGCGGACGCGGGATTCTCACAGATGCTTGAAGCTTTGAGTGATATGTTCCCGGCGGCAATGTGCTTCCGAAGCGTATGTACGAGGTTAAAAAAGTTCTAAGCAAGATGTACGAGGTTAAAAGTCCAGTTTTCCAAGGCACTTGAATTTATATCCCCCTGAAAAGTGACGTGAAAAGCCCAAAATTTATGACGTGAAATGTAGTAGTGCACATATATATACATATATATAATCAAATGTTTCTGCCATAACTTTCCCATTTATCTTCAATATCTCCTGTTGTTCTCCAACTGTTCCTCACATTTTTTGCCCAAAGTTCTGGGTCTTCTTGTCCCCTGCAAGTTCATTGACCAGACTATCATAAATAAATTCATGTTCTAATGTAAATATGAGAATCAGACACCTATTTTATTTTTTAAAAATATAACCAATATGAGAGAGAACTCACCATTCACACATTGAGAAGAAGATTGGCCTTCCAGAATTCAATAAAGCTTTCGACATTTTAGGGTACCTGTATGTGTTCATGCAATAAATAATATTAGCTGTATCATCAATGTCAAATTTTTAGATTCAACTACAAATACCTCTCTTTTGGATAATGTATTAACAATCTTTGTTAATACACACACGCACACACAGATATATATATGGAGGATAGAATTACCTCTCTTTTGGGCTTATGTTAAGATTCTCACAGTTATCATACTTTAAGAAATCAACACCCTAAACAATATTTAAAAAAAAGGATAATTAGAAATGTATAATACGTTTTATCCATAAATTGCTAATATAACTTCAAATATATTTTATATGTAGGTGTGTGTGGCTACCCAGGAAGCAAATGTTTTTGCATCTTGTTCTTCATGTCCTTGAGATCCAAGCATTTGTTTGCTGCATGTTTGATTTCTGTACGTAGAAATAATATAATTTTAAGATATCCTGAATACTTTAATTATATAGTAAAATACATTCACCTCTCTTGCATTTTGCCTTAATTACATAGACCTCCCATTTATTTTGAAAACATACACTTAGGTCCAAACCGTTAAAAAAAAATGTGTTTAAACTATTTTCTAATGATTCAAAAATTCCAAATAAATATTTTTTTGAAGTAGTATAATGCTATAATATATAATAAAAAATTAATAAATTTTATAAAGTATTTAAATGTTTGAAAACATACGAATTGAATTAATTTTTGGGTAGATATATAAACTATTTTTTTTTTACAAATATGAATGTTTAAACAATAATTCTTATGTTAAGGAGGGGTATTTTGGACAAAACAAAATGTTTAAAGTCAAAGTTAAGGTTGACTAACCCTTGGGTGTATGAAAAAAGAAAATCTAATATGTCAGGGAGGTTTGCGTAATATATATTTCAATTTTAAGGGAGATTTACATATGTTTTCAAAATAAAGAGGATGATTCTATAATTTAGAGATGAAAGAAAGGGACGATCAGTGTATTTTAAGCTTAATTATAGTATTAAAGATGAACTTGTGCAAACTGGATAAAAGTTTTAGGGGTTTATTAGAGTGTGGATGGATACCCAGCATCAGAATAAATTCCCAGCTTCAATCCTTTGCTATGAACATAATCAGCAAGAGCCTTAATTCCTGATGGAAAATTTGAAGCTTTAGGAACCATGTTTCCCTGCCACAGTTTTAATTTTTTTTTACTTTAGATTATAAACAAATAAACATGTATAAACCAACTAATTTATTAATTTAAAGTGAAAAAAATGAAAAAAAAAAACAAATCATTATATATACCTCAAAGTCTCGATCAAGTTCAGCCCAACAGTCATCTTAAATCAACATAAAATAATATTTAATATATAAAAATGATGAATCGTACGTACGTGTTTGCTGGAAAAAAAATATACTAAGTAAAACTGTACTACTCGGTGAAAAAATTATATTTGCTTACCTAAATTGATATACCGGTACCCTAAATCAGCAAGGCCTGTTGATATCATTGCATCAGCTGTAATATAGAAAGCAGATTAATTATCAAATTCAAACTAATTATTAAAGACTTTGAAATATAAATTATTTTGATCTTTGGCAAGATATTTATATGAAAGAAAATTACCTGTTTCTTGAACCATCTCCTCGTTAATGTCACACTGAAACCGGTTCCAACTATTCCATCTGACCCAACAATAATGCATTATCATATTCAAACACATATATATAGGGTGAACTATACTTTTAGTCTTTTAAATTTGGACAAGGTCCTCTTTTAGTCTTGTAACTTTGAAAAGTATATTTTTAGTCCTTCTAAACTAACACTGTTAACTTTTGTAACAGAAAATGTTGACTGGCTACATGTAAAATGCTAACAGGGTAACATTAATATATTGACGTATTACTATTAAATTGAAAATATTAAAAATTAAAAAAATAAATAAAACCCTAATAAATATTTAAGATCCTATCAATTAAAACCCAAATGAAACAGAAAAAGGAATGAAACAATCCAAACTAAACCCTAATACGTAAAACAGGTGACAAATCTCTGATTTGTAATGCTTTTATATGTTTAAATTGAGGCAAATAACATGATTAAGATGCAAGTTTTGGTCTGATAATGTCAAATTGAATATCCCAAACTCTCAAGGGAAATGAGTGTAAAATTAGGAGTAATTAGCCATAATTGTAGATTAATTGTATTAATTAATTTATAGGGCTATTTGATCTTGGTTTTATCTTATTTTCACTTGCAGGGTCACTCAGGACCAAAATATCGGACCCGGGATGAAGAATAAGGCCAAACAAAGGAACAGAAACAAAGTGACCTCGCCGCGGCGAGCAGACGGCGAGAAAGGCCCTCAAAGTTCCAGAAAGAAATGGAAGCCGCGGCGAGATAACGGCGGGAAAGTCCCAATTTTGGCAGCTCCTCGCCGCAACTTCGCCGCGGCGAGACGACGGCGAACGGACGTGTTCTGCAGAATTTTCAGTCGCATTTTTTGGACTGATTTGGATCCAACTTGAATACCCACTCAGTTGACCCGACTTGGGGACTTAAAAACACGAAAGATACACCCCATTAGGGCAGATTTGGTTCACATTTCACACCCCCAAGCCTTAGCTCTCTCTTCTCCATCTTCATCTTCATCTTCTTCACCTTCTCCTTCCTTCCATCCATGGCTTCCACACCTTCTTCTCTTGCTGTTGGTTCTTCCATGGAGAGTAGCAGCTAGGCTCCACCATTCTTGGTGGTGGGAGCCAAGGGATGAGCTTGAAGCTTGAATATGGGGGTTTTTCTAGTTCTAATCCTCCCTCCATTTGTTGTATTTATGCTTTTCTAGGGTTCTAGGGTTGCATTTATGGCATTTGGTGGAATGTATTAATTGCATTTGGTTGAAGTGCATTTATGGCACTTGGTTGAGTGCATTTATGTCATTAGGGTTAGAAACTATGTTTAGGTTATTTCCTTCTTGTATAATGCTTGACATTGCTACTTATTAACTTTGAGTTTAATGAAATTTATGGGTTCATAGTTTTGTTATTCTCTTTGTGAAAATTATGTGCTAATGCAAGGTGGCTTGGTTAGTGGATTAAGAGTGTTAAGTTATTTGCTTGAGGGAGATGGCAAAAGAATTAATTGGTTGTGTTGAGACATTGGGCAAACACTCTTTAGGTCCTTCTTTATTGTATGGGTGGCCATCAATGGATTAGGGTTTAGAGAGAAATTTAGAGCAATTATGGGGTGGCCCAAATTGTGGATTTAAAAGTCTTGCATAATCAATTAATTCTTGATTTTGAACTTAATCAACTTGGGTTAAATTAAGTAATGTGCAGGGTTCCGACATTAATTAAGTTAACCTAAGCCTAACCTAGAGGGGTTCCTCTAGGGTCCTTTAGAAATCAATTAAACTCCCTGAAAATCGTTAGAAGCAATGATTCCCGAAGCTCTCATTCATCAAGAATGATCTTTATCCCATTTTCATCCAAATCTCACTTTTAATTTCCACCTTTTACTTTACCTTTTGCACATACCAAACTTCATACTAAAACCAAACAAAAATGCTTTTTACCCGCCTTTTCAAGTTTACATATTAGCTATTAGGAATCAAATTACATTAGGCTCCTTGAGATCGACACCCAGGGTTAGCTTTCACTATCCCCTCGGGTTTAATTTCTTGGAGAGCGGACTCGAGGCGGCACTGCTCTGACATAACTCCAACGGTTAGGTGCTCTTCAACAGGAAATCCTGAAGCCCAAAAAAGTAAATCTTACTCAAACTGACAAAATGAATTGAATTTGAATAAACCCACAAACAGATCGGAGAGAAAGCATCAAACCCAGCAATTGCTTTTAGATGTTGCTGTTCACTGAAGTAGTTGGCGCCACTGCCTCCTTGATCGAAAGTGAAGGAGAAATGGAGAAGGATGAGGAAGAAAGAAGCAAAGGGAAGAGTGGATAAAGAATACTCACGTACAGCTTTTGTGATTTTTCAAGAGGTTATTTATTTTAAAAATATAAAAAGTGATTATATTAAAAAAAATATTAAAATGTGTACATGTTAGCATTTATTCAATGACTAAGCATTTTAAACTTATCCAGTCAGCATTTTCTGTTAGAAAAGTTAACAGTATTAATTTAAAAAGATTAAAAACATAATTTTCAAAGTTAAATGACTAAAAGAGGGTCTTATCCAAACTTAAAGGAATAAAAGTATACTTTAGCCATATATATATATTTATATATATATATATATATCATTTTGATGAATCAAACTAATTTCTAATACCAAATAGTCATATATGAAGAAAACGTGCATGAGCCTTATCATGCATTACATTATATTTGAAAATTGAGCTGACTTATACAAGTGTTGATAGTGTAATTTGTAACTTAACCCATGGGAGGAGTGCGACCAAGTCCTTTTTCAACAAGTTGTCTTCTGAGCTTGTGTTATTATTTGGATATGTCTCTGTTAGTGTTCATGAGGCGAGCAGCAGAGGAAGAAAAAGCATTCAATAAAAGAAGGAGCATGAAGCACAATGCCAGCCTTGTGACCATCCTTCTTGTTGCACAAACTTGAAGTTCCATTTGTGTCTCTCAAAAGCACCTCGAGCTAATTATGAAGAAGAAAGGTTGAGAGGATGATGAATGAAGAAAGGATTTAATTTGAGGGATATTTATAGTGAAAATTCTGAAAGGAAAGAGAAGATCAATTCGGATGGTTATGCATGTTATCTGCTCCTCCTTTCTTTCTGTAATAGTTGTAAAAAAAGGATACTTTGAATTGAACTTCAATTTGCTGCTTCATTTTACAACTTGTATAGAAAACAAACAAATCAGTTGTGTTTGTTCGCTCTTCAATTTTTAATTTTTAGTTAGAAACTCAATATAAGCAACACAAATTGCAAAGATATGATGTCACTTGTAACTTGATCGCCAACCTGATTGTGTGTTGACTTATAAATGCTAAATTTAAACATATAGCTTTAGAAGGAACATTGCATATTCTGAAAGTCTCAAATATTATAGAACATTTCGAGATTAATTAATACTCCCTCCGGTTCTAATTATAAGACAACTTTGACTTTTTGACTTTTTTTCAGTAAAAAAAAAAAGTAGTTTCAGTTCCAAAAATTTTTTTTCCCTCAAAACTAATTTATTCTACTTATAAACTAACTTATAATCTAATTTTATGTGACATATGTTATAATTTAGTGGTCTAATTTGCTTCCTTAACTTCCACAAAAAAAGTCAAAGTGGTATTATATTTAGAACCGGAGGGAGTTGTTGTTATTGCTGTTATGTAAATTAATTATATTATTAAATCCTACGTATATCTTGACGTACATTTTTTTCGAAAATTGTATTCGTCTGTAAAAAAAGACAAATTAATAATATAGGGTCTTTAGAAATATCAAAATTATTACTAGCAGGTCCTAAGGGATCTGTATTGTAGAATTACTAAGTTTCTTGAAGAGCTCGTCAATCCTAGTTAATTAAGCAATTTTTAATTTATTTTTGGCAAAAAAAAAACGAAATTTTGAATTTAGATTTTTATACATTTTATTTCACTCTTCAAAAATATATTTCAACTCAATGAAGTAGCAAGTACGATCGCGCGGATATTGTTCTTTGGAGGAGCCTATTTCAATCTAATGTCGTCCTAATAGTTCTAGTTACAACAATGTAATGCAATGAATAGTTCAAAAGCAGTTTTGGAGTAAAAAAACATTTGAAATAAGGTTTTCAAAATTCAAATAAATCATTCTCACTGGTTAGAAAATTCAGAAATCATTGCTTCTTCCGTACTTTACCCTACTTTAGGTTGATAAAGCGCCTTATTCAAATGATTTGTTAGTTGATCATATAGAGCTCTTAATCCCACAACTGTAATCCCGATCGAGTTGATCATTGATCAACTCAAGAGCCCTAGCTCTTTGATGGAATCCCACTTAACGATTTACAAATTAAAGGGTTGGCGACTATTGCTACCTGTGCAATCAGCAGAATCAACTATTATCTCTAATTGTAATTTTTAACACTAATCGAAAATCCAACTACGACAAGCAATAATCAAGTAGCATGCGGGTTGGCCCCGGTTGTGGGACTAAGAGCTTTATACAATTAATAGGTCCATTGGTTGGCTAAAGTGCTTAATCAACTTGAATTGGAAGGACTAATATGCGGGGTTCCGAAATTGATCATTTGAATTCAAGCCTAGCTTAGAGAGGGTTCCTCTAGGGTTAATTTGATAATTAGCCATATTTTAACTCCAATTGTCTTAAGAAAACAATGATTGCATCTAATCCATTTTCAAGAGATTCACTTCGAACAAAGGATAAAACATAGAAAACTTCCCTTTGAAGCTTGAAACTCATGCCTCTTCACCCATCTTCAGTAGTGGAACTTGTTAGAAATGGTTAGGATCCGACCATTTTAAGTATAAAACAAGTGGATATCGGGTTAGAGTTGATTTGGGTGGGATTCGGGTCAAAAAACCAGCAAAAATTGCATTTTCAGAGTTTATGTTGCGGGACTTTGCTGTGGGCCTCGCCATGGCGAGCCTTGCTGTAGGGTCCCACACCAACGTGGGCTTTTCTGTAATATATCAAAAAGTTTTGAGTCCTTTTTTGTAATTTTCACAATTTGTCCATAAACTTGTGTTTTGACTTTTTTCTTGAATTTTCAACTTCTTGCCCCCATGTCTACCCCTTTCAAAGTTCTTACAATATAAAATAACCTCAAACAAGATGAATAGATCTAAATAATCAATGAAATCAAGAGTAATCACAAAACATTCCAAAAATGCCATTTCTACCACTAAGTGTATGTACTTACTCTATAACCTAATTTCTTCACAAGATATGCAATACTGCTCAAATAACATGATAAAAGACCTCTAAACTGATATGAAATATGTGCAAATATTTGTATTTGTCATTATTATTATATGTTATGGTAGCTGTTAATTTAATTTAGTTTATTTGTCAATAACAAGTGTGTTGAACATGTCGATATTAATTGTTAATAAAGTTGCCAATTGTCAATCATCTTTAACTAGTTAATCAAGATATATCTCTGCTTATTAATGTTCTTCTTCTTTTTTTTGTCTATTATCAGAGTAGGAAAATAATTTCACAATTATATTATATTACCCTCAAGTATCTTGGGACCTATTAAATATCTTAAGATTTCAAGGGATCTTATAATATTAATTTGCCCATTTAGAGACTGAGTACAATTTTTCCTATTTTTTTTTGGGCTAGAGATCCCTATATTTTTTTTATAGCTATATGGTTGTGCTATATCCCAATATTGTCTGACCATGAGGGTAACACTCTTAGTGCCTGTTTAGGTAACCATAGAAAAGCACTTTTCTAAGGGAAAACCTAGGTTTTGACATATAAGAGCCAGGTAGCTGAGGCAGGTGAAAAAATCACAAAAGCACTTTTCTTATGAAAACCATGGTTTTGGGTTTTGGAGAATGAAGATTTTGTAGCTTTTGGAGAATAAAAGTAGATTGTGGGGTTCATTATTACTTTTTGTTAAAATTGCTATACCAAGAATGCCCCTTCTTTTTCTCTCTCTCCTATTTGAAAATAGCAACGTGATCACCTCTTTCACATTAAAGTGCCCGTAGATAGTTTTTTAACAAAGCTATTTTATACCTGTACAAAACATAATTAAAATTTCTTTGAAACATAATTACCATTTAAATACGATTTTATGTTTGTTCTTTAATACATTTATTTTTAACTATTTAATTATATTATATAATAATTAATGTTTTCATTTATATTTTTACAGTTTTTTTAATTTTGTTATTAATTATATAATTGGATCATTTAAATCTTTGAAATAAAAATTTTCACTTAAATGTAACTATCATATTAGCTAATGTCGTTTTTGGTAATTTACACATAAAAAAGTGATTTTGGTAAAAATGATCCAAACACACTCTTTTAATGAAAAGCTCTTCTTTCAGAAAAGCTATTCTGCTCAAAATCTATTCTTAAAAAACACTTTTACATCTAAGGATGGAAATTACTTGTAACTTGTGAAGGTGTTAATTAATTGAGTGAATTTATAAGATTGGTTTTATTGATATGAGTATGACTATCATGAAATCTTTTTATGATTCAAATTTCTAATTCCGTTTTTTAAAATTAATAAATTTCTTAACTAAATCTTACACAAAAATAAGGTGCAATTATAATTATAAGTATTCATAATTTTAAAGATTGTTATTTTCTTTCTAATATTATTTTGCATGAAAACATATTGGTAGTATGAACTAGCTAGTTTGGAAGAAAACATAATGAATCCCATTTGTATTGAGAAATAAATTCGAACTCTAGAAATGAAAATAAAGAAATACCTCATGATTGTTAAGAGCTAACCGAGTGGTTTCACTAGATTAAAATAACTAGCATATATATATATATATATATAGTGTGCGTTAAGTCTTTAATATAAGATCAAGGTGTTTTTTTATTTATGGAGATTAAAGATATTTAAATATACTACTTAATGATATCATATTTTGCATGTTATTAGATTGTATATAAGCTTATAAGTTATATAAATTAGTTTGTCAAAAAATGATAAATATCAGTGATATAAGCTCATAAATTTCATAACAAAATCATCATGCTTTACCCCGAGTTTGTGAATAAATTTGTGAATAAAATGGTGAAAAGAAAATAAAAGTTGAATGAAAAAAAGAATGTAAAGAAATATTTGTGATTTGTATGAAATTTGGAGCTTAATGATTTTATGTACGTTAGTAAATTGTAAAACTCATCAACCCTCTTTCCTTCTTATATAGGAAGAGGTGATCAAGTGAAAAAAGCCCAGAGGAAACACAAACAGCAATTGAACTGAAGGCTAGCTGAGAAGAAGACCATCGGACCAGAAACAAAGTGACTTCGCCATGGCGAAGATCACGGCGAGTGTCTCATACTTCGGCCTCCAAACAAGAAAGTTCACCGTGACTTCGCCACAGCGAGGCCACGGCGAAAATACCAAAAACTGCACGTTTTACTTAACAGAGTTGATTGAAATGGGATAAAAGGATTTATTTCATAGGAATGTCTGGCAGCACGAACTTAGGGCATATTTTTGGGACTTTTGGAGCTTCAAGAGAAAGTGGGGAAGTGCTAGGAAGCTTGGAGGATCTTGGAGATATTCAAGTTCATTGATTTTGGTTTCCTTTCTTCTTTCTTCTTCTCTATTTTTCTGTCATGAGATCTTTCTTAATCTTCATTTTCGTTTTTAATTTACCCATGTGTAACTAAATCCCTTTTTTAGGGTTACTTTGAACCATTTGATGGATTGAACCTTGTATTTCCTTTCTTTAATGCATTGAATGAATTTTTATGTGTGGATTTTCATCTTGCTATTATTTATACAAGTGCTTGATCACCACTTGATTTGTTAAATGAAGTATGACTTAAGAGAGAGTATTTTGTTTTAGAACTTGGGTGAAATCATGTTAGACTTGAAATTTATAGTTTTAAATGGATGGTTAGTTGGTAATATAGAGATATAATTACTAATATAACATTGTTCATATGAGGTTGGTGGAGTATTTATGACTTGCATTAATTGTGGCAAGAGGTTGTGCAATTAATGCAAGTATAAATTTGATTTTGACTTGAGAAAGCTTCTTTAAATGAAATTGAACATTGGACTCACATATTAATTCATTAGAATGCTAAAAGGAAAGGAATTTACTAGTTCATGAAGTTAAATGGAGATAAGTAACCCTAGATCTTTTTATTTGTCTTTAAAAATGTTTTCTAAATCATCTCTTTGTTTTATAATCTTTGGGACTAAAATCTTTACTAGAAGTAGCATTTTAAATGGCAATCTTTTACATTTTAAATCTTCAAACCAAAAATTGATTTGGCTCAACTTAATTCAATGTACTAAGCCTTCTGTTTGATCGCATTTGTAATCAAATCCCCGTGGGAACGATACTTTCTCATTACTTTATTACTTGGCGTGACCCGTGCACTTGCGGTGCGAACAATCAGCACTCTAAAGTAATTTCTTTTTGGCTTCTTTAATCTCTTCAAAAAAGTTAATTTAATATTTTATTCAAGATTGAATGGAGTAAATTTATTAGAATTGGGAATAAGTCAACCAATAATAAATTGTTCTTCTTATTTGGGACAGTTATTGAGTCCTAAAGTCTCAATGATAAGTAAGCATTTTAAGCTTATTTTGTGCTGAAACTTACCGTTATATGTCTCAACTGTTATTGAAGTTTTGAGCAAATAATGAATCTCTTCCTTAACACCTTTCAGTATTCCTCATCTTATTTTTCATTCCTTATAAATAAATTTTATAAAACTAGGACTTTTCACCTATTTTCCTTTTTTTTAAAGTGTATCATAGAAATTAATAAGACCAGATAACCTATGAAAAGTAAATATTATCAGTGCATAGGATAGAAGGGAGTATAACGATTGGAGTATCACAACTAAATTAATTTGCACACGTGAAATTTACGTCCTTATATGTAAGATACCATACACATGGTGGACATGATTTTCTCCCAAGTCCTAATACTTCTTCTTCTTCTTTTTTTGGCCAGAAACAAGTCCTAATACTTCTAGGAATAGGAGGAGATGAATTATCAGTGAGGATTGTAAATTAATGGACGGTGTTCTTAATCTACCAAAAGCAAATATTATTATTTCTGGGCCCTACAAAATTGTTAAACTAATTAATGTAAATATTATAGCCACGTGCCCCCTAGGTGCCTCCATAAGTAGTGTATTAAACAAGTCATGTAGTATATATACACAATTATTATATAACAGAAATTATATACTACCATGTATCTATACAGAATCTCTCATCATTATTAGATCAACTAAAAATTTAACCTTACCTAAAATTTGGGATCTTGCCACAATAATTTGCCTAAAATATTTAACCTATCGATGGGGGATTCCTTTTCCTGTTGCTCTAAGGAATTGGTTCAAAAGGGGTATTTATGTCAAAAGAAACTCAAAAAATTGGAGCTTGGGTGAGAAAAGAGTATGCTATTTTAGGAATCTAAAAGTCTAAAATCATTCAAAAACCACTTTAAGGAAGTAAGAGCATGAGAGGCTGAGGCAGCAATCCTATTAGTGAAAGCCAAGCCCTCAAAAAAAGCTATAAACAAATTAAATTGTCTCCTTAATTACCTTCAAACTCTTACTTCCTCCCTCTCTGCCTCCAAAATATTCTAACAAGAAAAGAAAGGGATTCGTCCGCCTACAAGATCTCTCTCTTTATCTCTCCATTTAAGAACTCTTCAATCTCAGTTTCTTACAATGGCAACATGTATCACAAGAATGGCCATAGGCTATGCTTTTCTCGCTCTTTTCCTCTCTTCAGGTATCCTTTTTGTTCTGTTTTACTCTGCATGCATATATTTTGCTTGATTCTAGTTTCTACTCTCTAATCTTTTCTTACTTTCCATAAGATAAAATAGAAGGAATCTGATACTACAATATGATATGATGAGCTCGTGTGGGATCATATTAATGATTCCCTATCCGATCCTAAATATAAGACCCGTTGATTTTTTTGAAAAATCGTAAAAAAGGTATATAAGTTACTAAAAATGATTTATCTGAATTTTTTTTCTAAACTAGTTTATTTAACTTATAAACTAACATATGAATATAATATAACAATACACAAAATACATTATGATTCAAGCCTCATTTGGCTTCCTCAATCTCAACAAAAAAAAAAAAAAAAAAAAAGTTAACTGGGGTCTTATACTTCACTAACAAAAGAAGTAGTAATATTACTGACTGATTTAAACACTGCTTGTTCAATCACAGATACAGGATCCTTACTTGGAGTGGATTCCTTTGGGATTAACTATGGCCGAGTGGCTGACAACTTGCCACCACCAGGAAAAGTTGTCGAACTCTTGACATCCTTAAAGCTAACAAAAGCAAGAATCTACGACACAAATCCTCAGGTCCTGTCAGCTTTTGCAAATTCCAACATCGAACTCATTGTCACAGTAGAGAACGAAATCCTCAACCAGCTAAATGATCCCCAACAAGCACTCCAATGGGTGAACAGCCGAATCAAACCCTTCATTCCTGAAACAAAAATCACAGCAATCCACGTAGGAAACGAAGTATTCACAGATGATAACCCAACACTACTCCAATACCTTGTCCCAGCAGTAGTCAACATCCACAATGCAATCACTCAGCTAGGCATTAACACCAACATCTTGGTCACAACCCCAAGTTCCCTAACAGTCCTTGATCAATCCTACCCACCTTCAAACGGAAGCTTCAAAAGCCAAGTCTCAGGAATCATGACCCAATTCTTAGACTTTTTATCAAAAACAAAATCCCCTTTTTATATAAACGCATACCCATTTTTCGCATACAAAGATGAACCCTCACAAATCCCATTAGAGTACGTTCTGTTCAACCCCAGCCAAGGAATGGTGGACCCAGTGACGAATTTACACTACGACAATATGTTGTATGCAATGGTGGATGCTGTAATTTTTGCAATTCAGAAATTGGGGTTTGATGGGATTGAAGTGAAGGTGTCAGAAACAGGGTGGCCATCGAGGGGGGATATGGATGAAACTGGGGCGGGATTAGAGAATGCGGCGATTTATAATGGGAATTTGGTTAGGAGGCAAATTGGGAATGAAGGGACGCCTATGAGACCCAAAATGGGGTTGGAAGTGTATTTGTTTGCTTTGTTCAATGAAGATTTGAAAGCTGGACCCACTTCGGAGAGGAATTATGGGTTGTTTCAGCCTGATGAAAGCATGGTTTATGATGTTGGCCTTTCTAATATTAAATCCTCTGCTCCTCCTAAGGTAATTTTTTGTGTCATTTGTTTTCTCATCTGGGAATACTTGGAACATTGCTTATTGCTCTGCTCTGCAGATAGTTATAGCTAGAATTAACCGGCTAAACAAGAACCTTTTATGAGTTTTTGAAATCTCAATCCAATTGTCCCTTTTCATGAACCCAAAATGTTTGTTTAATCTTAAATATGTAATTTTCAATGCAATAAATATAGTTTGTTCTTTCAAATGTATACTTATCTGGTCTTATTTATAGGGCAGAGAGAGAATGTTTTATTTAGTTATATCTATAAGTCACATCATTAAATTTTTCATATGAAATTACAATTTTACCTCTATTTATTATGTGTTGACTTTGTTTTCATGTGATGCAGTGGGTATTAAATAATGGTAAAGTTAGAAAGTTGGTGGATTTTAAAGCGGAATTAATAAGGTTTACGGTTTTTCTTGGTTTATGTGAAATATGTTGGAAATTCCTTATAAATAAGACTAGAATACGTAATTAATACATTCAATCTTGTAATAGATGAGTGTAGAAATCAGTTCTATATTTAAATATATTCTTAGTGGGGAACAATGTTTAGCACGAATGAATGACCTTCTTATGTTTATGTTGCACGCGTCTTATTATGTGGTGGTATATATATTTAGAGAGTCATAATTTAAATTTGTGGAGTGAATATTTTTTATTAATGAGATTAATAATGTTAAAAAAATTTTAAAATATATAGATTGAAAATGCACTTTTTTTTTTTTTTTGGACTGAAAATACACTTTTATTGACTAAACACATAATTTAACCAATTTTTTTCTGTTGTATTTTATTTTTCATTTTTTCACAAACAATTCCTACCTTTATTAACACTTTAATGTAGAGTAGCAAGTATTATAAAGATAGATATTGTAAGAAAATCAATGTGTGCATTTATAACTTATTTATCTATTTTATTTTGTAACAGGGAGCATCGGAGGGTTACAAAAGCTGCGTCTGTTGGGTGCTTGTGTATTTGCTGATTTCAGCTCTGGGGACAGAGCTTAATTAACACAATTAATTAGGTATATATTCCCTATCATTCATCTATAGATAATAAATACAAATAATAGCACTTCATTATTCTATTACATATCATATGTATTCCATATTTTAAATTATATTTTCCATACTTCATAATTCATTATGTATTCGTTTTGTTGGTATATCCCGGGCAATTCAATAGCCCCCTCATTGTTTAATTTATGACATATATGAGAAGTTGATTTTTGTCCTAAATGTAACATATATTTTAAAATTTTGTTAATCGTTTTGTTATTTTTTTCCAATTTAAAATAGATGATCAAGATATTTAGAAAAATCGTATGATATTTACTAATTTAATTAACAGTTTTAGTTTAATTAAATTAAGTAAATGGATTATACATCTAAGATTGGAGGAAGTATTATTTGTCCGTACTAAGCAATATGACATTATTTTAGACTTCCAACTAGATATATAAGTTAACAATTGAAATATGAGAGCTTAAGCATTTATTAAAATTAAATTTATGTCCATTTATCTCTCATTACAACAATATACTCATAATCGTGATAAGTACCATAAGTAGACTCCTTTAAATTTCGTATAAAATTTATGAATGAGTATTATATTTTCAGTTCAAAAAAAGTATTATATTTTACTTTTTTTTTTTTTACCAAATAGTATTATATTTTACAGGAACTACGAAGGAACAAGCTTTTTGTAGAGAAGATGGAAGATGACGAAGAAGAGAAGTATTACTATCAATATTATGAGCAGTAGAAAGGAGAATGTACGTAACCAAACACAAACGTACAAACTAATGACAATTTTTTGTTTCAACAATAACTTCACATTCTTTTTTGGGTAAATGTGCGGATTTGGTGAGGAACTATAGTGCCAAATACATCGAATAGAAAAATGAATTTTGAGTAATAAATAGAATAATGATGAATTAAAAATATGACAAATTTAGTAATGCTATTAAATCAACCTAAACTAGATATTTACTCTGAAATTCATGAGCATACTTCCCAAATTTTTAACGGAGTTTAGACTGACTCAATGGTATTACCAAATTTACAACCTTCTTTATTTATTATTATCCTATTTGCTATTTGAAATTTATTTTTCTATTCGTTGCACCTGTTTCTATAGTTCGTTACCAAAACTGCATATTTATCCTTCTTTTTTAAAAAAAGCAATAATAAGTACATCTACTCCTCCTTATGATTTTTGTATATGCATTAATTGTGTATGAAGAAGTCTAAGATTTCTCTTTTTCTTTCTTCTATTAATTATATATGCTAATAAATGATTAGGGGGCATTATGTTGAGCGATCACTTTCTTCATGCGGTATTTGATCCGATTGGTAATTATACGACTTATATTTCATAATAATACGAGCTTAAATCTTTTATCATTACTGCAACAAGTAGAGCTTTTTACAATAACCAGGGGAATCTTACACATCGATTTAGGAAAAGTAGTATATAAGAACACAATCTAATGTCTTAAATTTAGATCGAATAAATAAATAATCTAGGTATCAACTTTCCGCTTCGGTTAAATTATCTAAATAACCTAGATAGAAAAGTTTTCTACACGGGTATGTATCCTTAATAGTTCCTCAATATATTGATATAGTAATCTCCTTGGTATGATTTGTGATGATAGATTCAGCACAGCTCCCTGAGTTTTTTTTTCCTTTTTTTTTAAATAATGAATTTCAATACTTTTATTCTCTCTTTGTTAATTTTTAAAAAAGAAGTTTTGTGATTTTTTTTATTTGTTTAGTTGGCATGAGATAACTAAGTTAGTTGAAAACAAATCAATTTAATGCTATATATGCAAGTAACTTATTGTTAAGTAAAAGGAACTATATTTTCAAATATAAAGGATAGGTTATATCAAAAAATTATAAAGGACTGAAAACAACTTAATTATATTAAAGGACGATAGAAAAATTTAATGCAAACGGATCAAATAATTCAGCTAAGTCTACGACTACGAGTACTCCTACTTTGTAGTTTTCTAATAAATATTATATTTTGATTTTTCTCAATTAAAAATATTATATTGGTTGGACAAAAAAAAAGACGTTTCATGATTGAAAATTGATTTAAAAGTATAGCTTTTTCCAACAGTAATTCCATTCCGTCTCTAATCACGTCGGTAAACTAAAATTTTGTCAGTAGTTTCATCTATAATTCTATCAATTATAGCCTGTGGAAGGAATTATACTAGCCCGAAATTCGGGAACTAACTCATAATCATGAAGTATATATGTGGAGTATATTCTTCAACTGGATATGGTAGCGCTCCCTGATGTTGGAGGCTGTTAAACCCCTTCGAATTCTCATCTCATTCGTAAGCGGATGATTTTCAGCACATAATCATAAAAATGATTTACATCTCTGTGGGACTTGTATTTCCAAAAAGCCTTCCAAAGCTTCTACTGTGATGAATCACCCACTCTATTGTAGCAGTTTACTAGAGAAAGACTCAAATGGAGTCCATCTCCGGGTTAGATAATCCTCATTGGTCACATTAAAGGACTATTCTGGTATTTGGTCCACTATCTCAAGAGAGAGTAAGCGATCAAAATGTTGGATTTAGTTTCAAATATAAGAAGGAAAGCACAATTTTAGGAAAGAACAATATAAGAAGGAAACTTGTTTTTTTAGTAATGTTGATTTAGTTTCAAATAATTATAGTCTTTGTTATTACTATCTTCTTGTTTTAGCTTTGATTTTTGTAAGAAATTATAATATACTACAAGTATAGATTTTGTTTTAGTTTTAAAATATAGAATGATCACAAAAAGTGATGTTCTATTTAATAATTTCAGTAATCACTTCTAATAGCTCATATTAATACATCAGGAATTATTCTCTTGGCTGTCCTCTAGTTGCATGCTTAATTAATTAATTGACTAATGAATTTTAGGCTAATTGGTGTACTCAATCTCAATCATGAACCACATAAAAATGCACAAATTCATCCATATGGTTATTATTATATATGCATATCATGCAAATTGAAATACTGAGATATGTCTATAAATATTTTTTATTGTAAAATATAAAATCCATATGTTAGTTGCTTCTGCTTGAATCCTTGACTGATGGTGGAGAACTTGTGGACCATCTTCTTGTTGTTGGCGGTTGGTTAATTGGGAGTGAGAACATATATCTTGGAAGCATGTGAATCCAGTTCTGCAGAAATTTGTCCCGAAACCGACTTTTGTGTAGAATGCTGAACATAAATCATACAGCAAAATAAGTAAAATTATTTAATATAAAACTTGAGCCTTTGAATAGAAATAATAATAATTCACTTGATATATATATATATATATATAAATATATATATAATTCTAATCAACCTCCCAAAGATCTCTTGCATCGACAGCTTTTTCAGGTTCTAAGCCTAAATCAGACCAAGATGCAGTGACATTTGCTCTTGATGAACTTCTATTCCATAGAACCACTGCTACTCTATTT
Source organism: Mimosa bimucronata (assembly GCA_037074515.1). Classification (NCBI taxonomy): domain Eukaryota; kingdom Viridiplantae; phylum Streptophyta; class Magnoliopsida; order Fabales; family Fabaceae; genus Mimosa; species Mimosa bimucronata. Next base: position 27,230,183 of record CM073437.1, on the reverse strand, counting down.
CCACTGAGAGGACCAGCCCATACCTGCCACATTTTTTTGTCTTTTAATTTGAAATGCAACAATTGAACGCACTTAGAAAAAAAAATAGGAATATATACATGTGTGCTTATATAGATATATAATTTTAAATATATGTGACACAACTTGTTCTATAAATTAAAGCTGCTAAGGGTACGTGCTTCATTTAATCATTATGGAAAAAGATGGAAAAGAATATATTACTTCTAAACTGTCTTCGCTTTTCCTCTTCTTGCCTTTAACTCCTAAGCTGTCTGCGACATTTGAGTATTTTTTTTTTGGTTATGAGATATTAAAGGTACGTAGAAGAGATAGTTGTTATATATGAGTCATGCCTTGATTGATAGCAATAACTTCTTTGTTGGTTAATAGTTCGTATGTTGTGTTATCCATTGCTCTAATGTCACAACCAATCAACAAAGGAGCCTGCATATTTACATAACACAACTTTCTTTAATCAATTTAATTTACGACTATATATTTGGTAATGTATGGTAACTTTCGATGATATATACCTTAGCCAATGCCCAAATACTGTAATGAGAACGATATTCTTCAGTTGTCATTCCTCCATTTCCAACTTCTAACATGTCTGGATCTGTTCCCACATTTTCGGGATATAATTTCAACTCTTAGTTATATGTTTTTTCTTAATTATGTATATTTAAAAGGTAAATTTATTCACCATTCCATCCCCCAAATCCAGCATAAGACGCCCATTTGTCATTTGCATCTGCAATATTTGTCATGCTGCCAACAAAGTAATTCATTTATTATTAGTAGTCCATGAATATTAAGAATTTTTTATTGTTAGTGCTAATAACATATATATATATATATAAAATCAAATGTTCATGCCATACCTTTCCCATTTATCTTCAATATCTCCTGTTGTTCTCCAACTGTTCCCGACATTTTTTGCCCAAAGTCCTGGATCTTCTTGGCCCCTACAAGTTTTTTAACCAGATTATCATAAATAAATGCACAATCTGATGAAAATATGAGAAACACAAACCTGTTTCATTTGTAAAAAATATAACCAATGTGAGAGAGGACTCACCATTCACACATTGAGAAGAAGATTTCCCTTCCCGAGTTCAATAAAGCTTTAGACATATTAGCGTACCTGTGTATGTATACAAGCAATAACTAATATTAATTGAATTATCAATTTCTAATTTTTAGATACAACTACAAATACCTCTTTTGGATACTATATTGTATTAACAATCTGTACTTTTCGGATATATAAATAGAGAGATATAATACGGAGGACATATTACCTCTCTTTTGCGCTTTTGTCTTGATTCTCGCAATTATCATACTTCAAGAAGTCAACACCCTTAACAATATTTAAACAGGCAATAATTAGAGCTTTATAATGAGTTTTACCCACAAATTGATAATATAACTTTGAAGCAAAGATATACTATATGTAGGTGTGAGCCTACCCAGGAAGCAAATGTTCTTGCATCGTGCTCTTCCTGTCCTAGAGATCCAGGCATTTGCTTGCTGCATGTTTGATTTCTGTACGTAGAAATAATATAATTTAAAGATATTCTGAATACTTTAATAATATTACAGGTGAACTTGTGCAAAATGGATCCAAGTTTTAGCGGTTAATTAGAATGTCGATACCCAGAGTCAGAATAAATTCCCAGCTTCAATCCTTTGCTAAAAACATAATCAGCAAGAGCCTTAATTCCTGATGGAAATTTTGAAGCTTTAGGAACCATGTTTCCCTGCCACAGTTTTAATTTTGTTTACTTTAGATGTTAAAGAAAATTAAAAGTAAACAAGTCATTATATATACCTCAGAGTCTCGTTCAAGTTCAGCCCAACAGTCATCTAAAATCAACACAAAATAATTTTAATACATAAAAATGATAAATAATACGTATTTGCAGAAAAAATGTATTTAATTAGTAAAACTGAATAATCGGTAATATATATATATATATATATAGACACACATTTACTTACCTAAATTGATATATTGGTACCCCAAATCAGCAAGGCCCGTTGATATCATTGCATTAGCTGCAGTTTTGAAAGCAGATTAATCATCAAATTCAAATTAATTTGAAAGATAAATTCTTTTGATTTTGAGCAAGACATTATATGAAAAAGTTACCTGTTTCTCGAACCATCTCCTCGTTGATGTCACAATGAAACCGATTCCAACTATTCCATCTGTCACCAGTAATGCATTATATACATTATCTTTGATATTTATATGAAGAAAATTGGCATGAGTCTCATGCATAACTACATTATATTTCAAAATTGAGCTACAACCATTATGTCTCAAAAATACGCGGTTTACTATAAGAGTATAGAGTGTGAATAAATGGTAAATGTACATAGATAAAAAGTAGTTTTAGTTTGTAAGTTACCCCATGGGAGGGGTGACACCAAGTCCATTTTGAGCAAGTTGTCTTCTGAGCTTGTGGTGATGTGTGGATATGTCTCTGTTAGTGTTCGTGAGACGAGCAGCAGAGGAAGAAGAAGCATTCAATGATAGAAGGAACATGAAGCACAGTGCAAGCCCTGTGATCATCCTTCTTGTTGCACAAACTTGAAGTTCCATTTGTGTCGTCTCTCAAGAACCTCAAGCTATTTATGAAGTACTTCGAGAAAGAAGAAGAAAGGTTAAGAGTAATGAATGAAGCAAGCATTTAATGTGCTGAGGGATATTTAAAGCGACGTTAAGAGTAATGAATGAAGAAAGCATTTAATTTGAGGGATATTTATAGTGAAGATTCTGAAATGAATGAGAAGATCAATTCGAATGGTTTATCCCAAAGGATGGGCTATTCAGTTAGTTAGTTACCACACTCTGTTCCTTATTATAAGTCTAATTATCACAAATTTTTTGTTCATGAATATAAATCCAGTTTGGGATCAATTAATGCTACCATGACTATTTTACCCCTATATTAGAAATAGAGAAGATGAATGAGAAGTTTTATAATGTATAAAATATTATTTTAACACCTATTATTAAATAAGGACACAATTGAAAACAATTTTAAAATAAGGGCATATGTAATGCTATAACTTCCACTCCTTGATACGTAAGAAGTAGTTAGATTGGACTTAGAGTAAGGAACAGAGTAATAGTTCGTTTTTGGACCTACGTAATGCATGTTAGCTGCTCCTTACTTCTTTTTTTATTTTCACTTTAGTTTTTTTTTGGACCGAATTATTTTCACTTTAGTTGAGGACAAAAGAATTCTTTGAATTGAACTTCGATTTGCGTACTACTACAAAAAAACATTATTTACGTCCCCATTTCACGTCTCTTTTTTAAATATTAGACTTAGAAAAAAATCGGTAGCAAAATTGTAAATATTTGAAAATTTTAACATCTCTTTTCTAATTATGAGACTTGGATTCTCAAAAAGAAGAGTGGTAAACATGAAAAAAGGTCAAAAAAGAGGAGAGAAATTAGTTTCCACATCTCACAAATATTGTAAGACATAAAAAAGCTCTTTCCACGTCTCACATTAAAAGTGAGACGTAAAAAAAATATTTTCCATGTGAGACGTAGAAAATAATTTTTCACGTCTCACTTTTATAAGTGAGACGTGAGACGTGAAAAACCTCTCAAACCCTAAATATTTGCCTATCAAACATTTTCTCTTTTCATTCGCATCTATCCATCTTTGCAAATGTTATGCGAACAAATCAACGACCTTCATCGGCGGCAATAATAAAGGCCCCCAAATCGACAGCGGGCCCATCGATCCCCCTTATACCCTTATACACTTTCGTCCTTCCCTTCCCCATTTCACTCCCTTTCATCTTCTTCTTCAAATCAGATACAAGGGAGAGTGAGAGTGAGAGGTGAGGGTCGCCGAAGGTGTCAAGAGTCGTCGGCACCATGCAAGACCCGATTTGGATTCCGGTGAGCATCCTCTTCCTACTCCTATCCTTTGTTTCCTTGGTTAAGGTCGTTTTTGAGAGATGGCCGAATGGGTTTGGGAAATTCTAAGAATTCTAAATCAATCAAATGAAAGCTTGAGATTTGATTTAAAGTTTCCTAAAGAAATTTTAGGTTCTACAAATATCGGTCTTGTTTAATTATTAATCTCTTTGGCATTTTCTATTTTTGTTTGTTTAATTGGTTAGTTTCTTCGTGAAGTTATTGAATAGGACCTTTTGATTAATAATTTATTGAAAGATCCGATTTTTGATAGAGCACAGTGGCATCATGAGATCTATATAGCCGATTCCACCTTTTGTTGTTGTAATTAACACTACAAGAATCAGGAGCTTCGGCGGCGACTTTCAGCGGCGACACTAAAAGTCGCCGCTGAAAGTGAAGGTTTCAGCGGCGACATTTAGTGTCGCCGCTGAAAGTGTCACTTTCCGCGGCGACACAATGTGTCACCGCTGAATGTGACACTTTCAGCGGCGACTTTTAGAAGTCGCCGCTGAAACATCAACTTTCAGCGGCGACTTTAACTGTCGCCGCTGAAAGGTGAACAAATGGCGGCGACATTTTTGTCGCCGCTGAAGCCATGCACAGAAAATTAAAAAAAAAAAAAAAGAAACCTCCCCTCCCGTGGATCGAACTCGGGTGTGGTTGAAGACATGCACCTATTTCAAGCCAACTAAACCAGTTGGCTAGTGTTGTTAGGATTTGCTTAAAAATGTATATGTATCTCAGTTTGAAACATAGGCTTATAATCCCCAAAATTTCCCTCTATCTCCCGCGAAGCTCATCATCTCCTAAACTCATTTTCCTAAAATTTCCCTCTATCCTCTGCCATTTCCCGCCGTTGTAAATCCTTCACCGCTGCAGCGCCGTTCAGCCACTACTGCCGCTCACCGTTGCCGTCCGTTCTTCGTATCTCTACTTGGGTAAGCTTCATCTCTTGTTATCATTTAATGTTTATCGAAGGCAAAAGTCGACAAGATTTGTGAAGCTGCTGAGAAAATTATGGTTAGTACATATTCAATCATGTTAGAGAGTGAGCATTCTCTCTCTACTTCCCCTGCTTTCTTGCTTGCGCCACTATTGGGTCGGGATTTCTAATGAATCACGGTTTTTGGGAGATTTTGAACTGATTAAATTAAAGCTTGAAGCAAGAACTGATATTTTCTGAAAGAAATTTAGATGGTTAAAGGCTTTTGGTTTAGATAGTTGAAAATTTCTTCCTCTCGATATTTCTGTTCAATTCCCTCTTGTTTCAGCTAGTTTACCGTTTTTTTATCTTTCATTTGGGATAACATAGCACCCTAATCCTATTGGGAGTGGGTTGGCCGAAGAAGCCTTAGTGGAAGCAGCCGTTCAATTCCCTCTTTGTATTTTGTTGTTTCAACCAATAGGAAACCTGTGATTTAATTGATAGCTAACTTGACTTCTATATTGAATGTTTCAGGATTTCATGATGCTTTAGATTTCCTAAAGCTTCAATTGCTATTATTTATCAGATAACACTGCATTGCATATATTTATCTCGTTTTGGAATAGTGGTTCAGATTTATTACTCTGATTGTTTTAGTTTTTGATTGAAGGGAATTGAAGTTGTGAATCCATGACTAATTATTGCTATTCCTTATCTGTTATATGTGTATCACCGTAGCATTTTGTAGCATATATAAGCATGGCCCTTCTAGATTAAGGTTATACTCCCTTTGCTTGATTTTTCTTTGGCTATATATCTTGAAAAAATTGACAGAGGGGTTATATATTTAAAAAATGTTTAGCCACAGGACTTTGTCAAATGAAAACCCAATTAATGAAGATACTCTAGATTGTATATACTTAAGTTCCATAAACTCCAGGGAATTTACTCTTAGTTTTTGTTGGTATTATGAGGGGACAGGAAAATCCAATCTTTGGATGAATCCCTTGTTTTATGATTTCTCACACTCTATATCACCCACACCCTTTCCATTTTAGAATTTTTAAAACGAAGGGGTATTAGTTATTAAGATCGTTGTGCCCTTTCTGATTTTCAAATTGTTGGGCCTCTTGTGTTTGATTACTTAATGACAGATTTAATGGTCTAATCTTGAATAATAATTGATCCAGCAAAAGAAGCAGCTGGGGCATAAGACACCCCTTTGGAAGGGTGGTTTGTGACAAGCTTGCAGTCTGCTGCTCATGGAACGCTAAATGTTCTAGGTTTGAGCTTAGGAGTTGGCCCAAAAGGAGGACTTGGTGAGCATGGTAATGCTGTCTTTTGTCAACTTATTCTTACAAAGGTTTCACTTGTTGAAAGGCGGCCCAATAACTGTGAAGTAAGTGGCGCATTTATTAAGTATATTAGCTAAAACTGTAGTTGTTCTAATATGCTACTTACTCACTTTTAACTTTTTTTATAAGCTTTCTAAATATAGATGCCAATGCAATCATCTGTAAAGATCTTGCACCAGAGAAATAAAGCAATAACATGAACAATTATTTTCTAAATTATACTTTATATACATACATTTATGGTGGTATATAGAGTACTTGAATTAGGATATTAGAGCTGAAAGTACATGAATTACACATAAATAGGAATAGGAATTTGGAAGTGTGAATTCTGGGTAACAAGCCTATGGTTTTTTTACTTATTATATTATATATTATATATTACTTATTAAATAAACTGGATTTATTTATATTATATATTACTTATTAAATAAATTGGAACTAATAATATGGATATATTGATGTGAAAGTCAATTGGAATGTTTTAATGTTCCTTTACATGGCAGTTGTGCTCTGTGAATTTTGACTCAGATAAATAATCATAGTCAGGACAAGACCGGCAATAATTCCAATGCATTTGTGTCAAACATATGTTTCCTTATTCACCCTATATGACGGCCTTATGCAAAGACAGAAGAAGACTCAACTTTTTTTGTTATGATTAATGTTTGGTTGGTTTTGATTAAGCATTTAGCTTCTGCATAGATGGAAATTCAATGTTGTTCCTTCCTTTTAGTAAACGTTATTTGGACTAAGCTGTTGTATGGTATATGTTACTGATCTAAAGTTGTCTGCAAAGTAATTGTAACTGTTATGGTCTATGGAACCACACCTTTTTGTTATTCGCAAGCAAAAGAGAGATGGCCCTAAGAAAGTTACACCTATGCTAGCTTATTACATCAAGGATGGTTCAATATACCAAGCACCACAGCTATGCAATGTTTGCTGCTCGAATTGTAAATTCACACTTCCTATGATTGTTTGATTACTAGAATTAGGAATGGCCCTGACATGTGATTACTTATTTGTAAGAGAAATGGATTTTGGTGATTGTGAATATATATATTTGTGTGTGTATATATATATAATTGTATAGGACATATATATTTGAGAATTATATTTCTTTGTTTATTGCAATGATTTGAATTTTTCTTTGTTTAAGTGCAGATTTTAATCAAAGAAGTAGAAGGATTTTTGCTTAAAGGAGAGAGCAATACTATTCCCCATCAAAGATTCCCCATAACCTAGGTAACTTTGTCCACACCGATTTGCTAACATTTATACCAAATTTCTAGAATCAAAACATCAAGTTGACATGACCATATATATTTGTGTGTGTATATATATAATAGTTTACCATTACCTATTTTTTTTTTGACTTTAAGTATCTATCTTAAACTTTTCATGTTTTAGTAATGGACAAAAGTTGGTTGGACATTAAAGATAGAGGCAATGTGGCATACATTAGAGGAGTAGAACGTTTTATTGAATGGGCTTTTAGTCAAAATGGAGTGAGGAACAAAATACGTTGTCCTTGTAAAAAATGTATGAACGTTACGTTCAAATTGAGAACAGAAGTTAAAGTAGACCTGTTGACTAAAGGCTTTTGGACTAGTTACAAGGTGTGGGACTTGCATGGGGAAACTTCTAGATTTCGAAGTGATTGTGAGACTTCAAATAGAGTGGTAGAAAATGACACTTATGAGGAGGAAGATCTTACAAGGATGGTATATGATGCATATGGAATTCCTTCTTTAGATGATGCAAACATAAGAAGTGAAAGTGAAGAACCGAATGTGAATGCTCAAAGATTTTTTGACATGTTAAAAGATGCAGAGACAGAACTTTATCCAGGTTGTGGCAAAGAGTCTAAACTGTCTTTCATTGTAAAGTTGTTTCAAGTGAAATGTCTTAGCCATTGGAGCAATAAATCCATGGATCTATTGTTCACCGTATTGAAAGAAGCTTTCCCACAAGCTTTAATCCCACAATCATTCTATGAAGCTAAGAAGGTAATTCGTGATTTAGGTTTAGATTATAAGAAAATTGATGCTTGCGAACATGATTGTATATTATATTGGAGAGAGCACGCAAATGCAAAATCATGCCCTAAGTGTAACGCTCCCAGATGGAAGTTGAATAAGGTGAAAGGAAAAAATGTTCCTCATAAAGTATTGAGGCATTTTCCAATAACGCCTAGACTTCAAAGGCTTTATATGGCAGGAGAAACTGCTAAACAAATGAGGTGGCACAAAGATAAACGTGTTGATGATGATGTAATGAGGCATCCTGCTGATTCTCTTGCTTGGAAACACTTTGACCAGCAATTCCCTAGATTCTCCATTGATCCAAGGAGTGTTAGATTGGGTTTGGCAAGTGATGGTTTTCAACCTTTTGGGAACATGAGTGCTAATCATAGTATTTGGCCCGTTGTCTTAGTGCCATATAACCTGCCACCATGGATTTGCATGAAGAGCCCTTATTTTATGATGACACTTCTTATTCCCGGTCCAAAGTGTCCAGGTAATGACATAGATGTTTATTTACAACCGATGATTGAAGAGCTAAAACAGTTGTGGGAAGAAGGGGTGGAAACATATGATGCACACACAAAATCAAATTTCAACATGCACGCTGCAGTATTATGGACAATAAATGACTTTCCTGCATATGGAAATCTTTCTGGGTGGTCAACGAAAGGTAAGCTTGCATGTCCGTGTTGCCACAAAGACACACATTGCATTTCATTAAGGAATAAGTTAGCTTACATGGGTCATCGACGCTTTCTTCCGCAAAGTCACCCTTGGCGTAAAGATGTGAAGTCATTTGATGGGAATGAAGAACACGGTGCTCCACCAATTCCGTTAACTGGAGATGAAGTACTTATGCAGTTACAACAATTGGGTGATGTGTCGTTTGGAAAAGGTCATAAACGAAAGCGCCATACAGAGACTAAGGCTTACAATTGGAGGAAAAAAAGCATTTTTTTCCAATTGCCTTACTGGAAAGCATTGTTGATAAGACATAATCTTGACGTGATGCATATAGAAAGAAATGTTTCTGATAATATTGTGTCAACGATAATGGATTTGGTTGGAAAAACCAAGGACACATTGAAGAGCATATATGATTTGATGGACCTGGGCATTAGGCGTAATTTACACCCTGTTGGTGAGGGTAATAATGTTTCAAAGCCTCGTGCTTCTTACACACTGTCACCGGAACTTAAACTACATCTTTGTAAATTCTTAGCCAACATAAAGGTGCCTGATGCCTTCTCATCTAACATTTCAAGGTGCGTCAACATTAATGAGAGGAAAATATTTGGTTTGAAGTGTCATGATCATCATGTGCTATTGCAAGAGTTATTGCCTGTTGCAATACGCGGACTATTACCTCCTAAAGTATGTGAACCAATTATAGAAGTGGGAAGGTTTTTTAAGAACATTTGTTCTAAGTGTTTAACATGTGAAGAACTTGACAAGCTTCAAAGCCAAATAATAGTAACCTTATGCAAGTTAGAGACTATCTTCCCGCCTGCCTTCTTCGATGTCATGGTACACTTGCCAATACATTTAGCACGAGAAGCAAAACTTGGTGGGCCTGTTCAATATCGTTGGATGTATCCCATAGAAAGGTAAGATACTTTATTAAATCATATTACTATTACATTCACATCGTTAAATACCTACCACTCAAGTTTAAGCAACTTTTTTGTTGTAGGTATTTGCGATCACTAAAATCAAATGTTCGCAATATGGCTCGACCTGAGGGATCAATTGCAGAAGGATATTTAGTAGATGAAAGTCTCACATTTTGCTCGCGGTACTTACAAGATTTTCCTACAAAATTCAATGTGCAACGTAGGAATGAGGAAAATGATGTTGACACCAATTATGAACTATCAGTATTCAAGAGAAGTGGTGAACCTAGGGGACAATATGATACAATCTCTCTTTCCCATGAAGAGTATTGTCAAGCGAGAATGTATGTCCTCCAAAATTGTGAAGAAGTTTGGCCCTTCATAGAGTAAGTTTGTCTTACTTAAAAATGGTGTATTTGTAATCTACATTTTTCTTACTTGTGTAAAACTTATAGGGAATACCAGAATATGCTTGGAACCCAACAAGAATCAATGAGTAAGCAAAGACAATATGAGGAGTTTCATGATTGGTTTCGTTCCCGAGTAAGCATTAGTATTTTGGACCTTGATGTGTGTATTAGTTTTTATTAGTATGAGATATTTAAAAAATGGTTTTTGTTTGCATAGGTGGTGACATTGTCCATTCAAGGCAACTTAGGTCCTGAACTTGACAGTTTATCCATTGGTCCTATGAAGGTAGTGAGGCGTTATTCCATGTTCATAGGCAATGGATTTCGCTTCCACACAAAAGATCGAGCTACGGGGAAACAAACTCAAAATAGTGGAGTCATGGTAAAGGTTGATATTGGTAATGTGGATAAAGAGTATTATGGTGTGTTAGAGCATATTTATGAGTTGTCTTATGTAGGAAATAAGAAAATATACTTGTTTAAGTGTCATTGGTGGGACGTGGATAATTTAGACGAAGGATATAAGGTCGACAAGCATGGGTTCACGAGTATTAACACTCAATATTCATTGGAAACTGATGAACCATTCATTTTATCATCTCAAGCGGAGCAAGTTTTCTATGTTGACGATATTGTTCATCCTGGTTGGCTTGTTATGATAAGAACAAATCCACGAGACTTGTTCAATATGCTAAGTGTGAATGATGATGATGATGATGCTGGTAGAAGGGGAAATGTTACTACATTTGATGAAGACGCTTATCAACAATTGGTGGTTGACTTGAATATTAATGCTACAAGTCTTGATGTTCCTGATATTTTCATTGACTTAGGCGATGATGTTATACCACCACAAACTTCTATGGAAGCAGGAGCACCATCACATAGCCAGACTCATTTATCATCTCATGAAGATAATGATGAGGAGGATGTGCTTGATGATAATGATAGCGATAGTGAAGAAGAAAGTGACATAAATGATGAAATGGAAGAGAGTGACTCAGAAGATATCTATAGTAGTGATAACTTCTCAGAATAATCAATTGAATGAATTTAGTGTCATTATCAATGGTATTTTAATTATAATTAATTAAATGTGATTTTATACTTCTGTTCTTTTTAGAGAATATGCTAAATTTTGTACATCCTTGCAGGATATGTTTGGACTTCGAGGAAGAGGTGGGAGTTCTCGTTTACTTAGCATAAGGAGAGGACATGGCTCACTTAGTAGTGGCGGTACTTGCTCTATGCCTAGTACTGGTGGTAATCAGCATGAGAATCAGCCTAACAACTCCGCTCCAACTGAAAATAGTAGTGCGGGTAAATTTTATTGACACTAACGTGATTTTACTGACACTTAACCTTTATTTCTGAATGCCTAACACATATTTTAACTGTTCCATTTGAATGATAGGCTCTACTAGCACAATCATTAAGAGGAGAGGAGTATATAAATCAATCAATGTGGAATCGAGAACAAGATTTTCAAAGATTAAAGTTCAATTATCAGATAAGGTGGCCAGACCAGTCGGACCGGGAGCAAGAGACTTAGCTAACTATTGTGGTTTGACAATGAGGACAACAATATCTTTTCGGCAATGTGTCAAGTGGGAGGATGCATTTAAAAAATATGGTGAAGATATTCTATTCAAAGTGAAGGTACTATCCTTAAATTCAAATGTTGCTGTTTCTAAAAAATGATACCTGCTTTAGTGCTTATGAGCTATTTGATCTTTTACATCTATTACTAGTGACATAACATGAAGTTGAGTCATTTAATGGTTTATGAAGAAATTAGCTATAAATCTTGTTATAGTTTGCTGCTTACTATGTGAAGTGAAACTGTTTCTTTCAAGGATTGTCTTTTTTTTTTATATTAATCAGCAATAATGCTTAAGCATTGATAGGACTTGTCTATGTTAGTTCATTGCTCAATTTTTGAAAAACTAATCTTAAGCTGTGTATGTTGTATTTTGATTTTGGGCCAACTATGTATTATGTATGAGTTCCAATTGAACAAATAGATTACTTAGGCTTATTATGTCATTAATGATATGTTTGATGGAAGAAATACATAGTATTGAAATTAAAGATATGAGAATGATAGTCACTGATTGCAATTTGATGATATTTGATAATAAAATTGGTGAAGAATTTGATTTGGCTGTCATTTATATTTTTCAGAACAAATTTGAACCTGCGATTGCTGGACAAGAAGAAAAGTTTGATATGTATTTAAAAATGGCTCTCCAAAAAGCATTTAACAATTGGAAGAGCAAATTGCATGAACACTACAAAAAATATGCAAGTGATGAAGATAGGTTAGCTAACCCACCTGAGCAGATAAGTCCTGAAGATTGGGAGTATTTATTGACATATTTTAAATCCCCCAAATTCCAGGTACCTTATTGCCTGTTGAAATGAACTCTCATTATTTGCTCAATCAAATACTTATTAGTTAACTAACTTTATTATAGACTGTGAGTGCTAGAAACAAGGGAAACAGAGCGAAACAGGTTACAAAACATACTTGTGGTTGTTTATCATTTACTGAAGTAGATTACTCTGTTGTAAGTTCAATCTCCCTCTTTTACTTTGATTTATGTTTTACTTAATTTTCTATCTTTTAGTATACTACTTGTATTTTTTTATTTTACTTTGTAGACTGACCCTACAACTGGAGAATGCCCACCGCTGGAAGAGTTGTGGCAGATCAAACACACCAGAAAGACGGCAGATGGACAGTTACAGTGGTCAGATCCTGCCGCCGAAGAAGCTTATGTATGTATGGTACTATTTATTCTTGTTTTGTTCATGAATATTTGTTTTATTCCATAACTTCATACTTTTAATGCAGATGCAAATGAGGGATCTAAGACAAACACAGGAACTACAGGGTGATGTCCAGATGACCGATGATGACATATTAACCAGTGTTCTTGGGCAAAGATCTGGATATGTTAGAGGAAAGGGTTATGGAGCACAGCCTTTAAGGAAGAGAGATCGCCCTCAATCGAGTCAAACTTCAATTGATCAAGTGCGAATACAGATACAACAAGAATTTGAGAAGAAAATTCAAGAGGAGCGAGAAAAATATGAGGCAAACCTTGCTGCAGAACGTGCAAAGATGGAAGAAGAGCGTGCAACAGAGCGAGCAAAGCTAGCAAAGATGGAAGAAGAACATGCAGCAGAGCGAGCAAAGCTAGCAAAGCTAGAAAAAGAGCACACGCAATGGGAACAAAGAATGGAGCAAAAAATGCAAGCTCAATTCACTGCCATGATGAAAAACATGCAAGCAAATCCCCATCCTTAGTCTTTTTATCTGACTTGGTATTTATATATGTTGAGGACTTTGAATATTATGTATAAGATTGTGTTTTGAAGTACAATATAATTGATTTTATTAGTATAATGTATTGTTGTTGCCAATATTTAATTTTTAAGTCATTTATTTATTTGTTTATGGGATATATATTTAATGGCAAATGAATATCAATCAATTTAATTTTTTTTCTTAAAAAAGGGTTTCAGCGGCGACAAAAGTCGCCGCTGAAGGGGCTATCATTGGCGGCGACTGAAGGCCACAGCTTCCGTGGCGACATTTATGGCCTTCAGCGGCGACAATTTGTCGCCACGGAAACTGCATTTTTAGCGGCGACCTTCCCTTGTCGCCGCCAAAGCCTTCGGCGACGGCCACATAGGTGGCGACTTGGCGGCGACTTTTTGTCGCCGCGAAAGGGTTTTGGCGGCGACGTTTTAGGCTTTTGGCGGCGACTTTTGTCGCCGCCGAAAGTCGTTTTTTTTGTAGTGTAATTAGTTACTCATTCTTCTTGGAAGCACCAGTAAAGGATATTTTATCCCTGGAGCAAGTAGGCACTGAATTTGACACTTTATTTATTCAACATTTGCACTATGTATTGTTTTAAAAACTAAGTTGATGTGTATATGCCAACGTATGTTTCTCAAGCTTAACACATTAGAAATGTTGGAGTAATTGTCTTTTCAATTTTATTTTTAAAACTTTATTTCTTATTGTTATAGTTAGATAAATGTTGGCTTTTCTATTGGTTTGCAGAACCCATTGTCCTCTATGAGAACTCCCAGTTATGTAGGTGAAATCATCTGTACAGGCTTCCATACAGGAAGTCTTCCACCTTGCATTGTTGGGATGAGAGTTCTTCCTGTGGAAATGAGTGAGGTATGGGGCTTTGAAGTTGACATTGAATACTCTGGTGGTGCATTATTAGATATTGAATCAAGGCTTGAAGTTGGTGAACTAGATAATGCTCCAGGGGCAGAGAATTCAGATCCAGACTCTCCTGATGCTGTGGATGTCTCATCAGATCTTCTTCAAGGTCTTGAGGATTTTGGAAAGCGTTTAAATCTTTCAGATGGAATGGGTGATTCACAAGACCCAAAAGGAGATGATGACTTTAACACTGGTTAGTATGTATCCTTACATAACTTTTCTCCAACGCATTTTCTATTCATCTGATGGCCTGTCAATTTTCTTTGATTCTTGGATATAGACTAATAGATACCAGAGCGGTATCTTTATGAAATCCTTTTCATGCAATTAAACTTGGCTATTTCGGATCTGATATGTTGGTTCCAAGCTTCTAGGTCTAGTTTTCTTCAGAACTCAGCAAGGAAATATACAAATGATGAAATTCACTATGCTCTTCATCATTTTCTTAATGGTGATCAGTATTTAAGTACAGCCCCCATTGATGTTTTAACTTATACCTCTGTGGCTACATATAATTAGTTATTCAATCATCTTTGTGAAGGTTTTCTACGGCAAACTTTAATAGCAAATAAGGGCTGTTTATAAGTGATTTGATCTCCTTGAAATCTGAACTATCATTTTTTTTTTAAAAAAACACCTGGTTCGAAGTTCAAACTCCACTCATCCTTAACTTTTGTGCTTGTTTAGGTCACATTTTTTTTTTTTTATGGAATTGATAGTTTTGTGCCTTTTGCTATGGATTTTTGTTTTCTTGTTTACAGAGGGGGGTGTCTCTTCAGCTGTTCCCAGTCATGCTTTTCTCTTCTCTTTCTGATCAAGTTTCTCAGAGAATGAATATTTTTTTATCTCCAAGAGCATGGAACAAAACATGTAGTTAGATAATGTAAATTTGTTCCATGTAATTTTCCCTGCAGATATTTCTAAGAATTTTAAGAGTGCCACATCAAGCTCAACTTATGGATCTAGGTGGAAATCTTTGGTAAATTCCGTTGCCAGACAAGTTTCACAGGTACTGTCTTCTTTTAATTTTTTCCCGTCCGTCTCTTGTTTTTTCTTTCAAGGACAAATTTTATTGATCAGAAGAAAGGATAAAGCAAAATTGGAAACTCTAACAAAGTTAGAAAACAGAGGAAAGGGAATCCTCCCTAAACAAACAGCAATGCAAAAGCTAACAACCCATACTTTAACTCAGAAAAAGAACAACACTAGAGAAATGTATGCTCCTTTTGCCTGTCAAACCCGACTTTTCTAAAGAAACCCAGAATTCTTTTCCAAATATTCTAAGCTACTTCAGTGTAAAGAGAAATGAAAAAGGTATTACATGCAACAAAGCAATATATCAAGTCTAATATTATGATTTCTAGAAAAAGAAAACTCCAAGACGAATGGCTAATTTTGTCCGGCTTAAGAGTAAAAAATTGGAGCGTTATAGCAAAGATAGTCAAGGCAGTGAGTTAGACAGCTAAATATTTGCTATTATGCTAGGTGTGCTGATTCCGTTACACTCTATCTGTTGTATGCTGTAAATTTGATATGTATTTTGTAGTGCCATGTCTCCTATAGTTAGAGGTGTATTTGTGTATATTATACTTCTCAAAACCCTAGCTATGTATGACTTTATCTTATACCTAACTGTCCTTAAAACCATGCTTTAGGTTCACCATTAATTATAATAGTCAAAACACTTGACATTGTAATTTGGCTGTTTGAAATGGCTCCACTTTTCTTTCTCCTTTCCCCTCTCAAATTGGTTAAATTGCATGCATCATCTACTTGAATTGTTCAACCCCGTTATGTCTTGATAGTTCAGTCAAGCTATTGTTCTTTCCAATCAAATATGGTGCTGAACAAGCCTTTGAGACATAATGAATTCGTTTACATTTCTTTATGGTTTACGTAGTCTCATGGCACTAATTGTTGGAGAATTAGTTTTTTTCTCTCTAACTTTTTTCCTTCAATTGTTTCTTGTGAAAGGGTTCCTTTCTCTTTGACAATAGGAGTAACATCACTCAGGGGAACACTGCGACTACAAATAAAACCTCCTCCCTCTGATCAATTGTGGTATAGTTTCACATCTATGCCAGACACAGAATTTAACTTGGAGTCCTCTATTGGTGACCACAAGATAACTACTGGACATTTGGCTTTGTTCCTGGTCAATCGAATTAAGGTATGATAGATGTTCCCATTTTATTTATAATAAATAACTTATGACAGGGTTCTAAGTTAAATATCTCTGTTGCAATTTTCATGGAGTTTATATTCGGGGTGTACATGTTTTGCCTTTTGCATGTCCTTTGCATTTGATCTATATACTAATAAAATTACATGTAGCAAATTTTTTATACGGATGTGCAAGGAGGAATTTTTCTCTGGAAGTGCTAAAGGAGAATTTTAACTTCCAATTATAGTTCTGCCTGCAAACTGAAACCTTATCTGCTATTGCATTTGCAGGTACTAATTCGGGAAACTTTAGTGGTTCCAAATTGCGAAAGTGTAAGCGTTTCGTGGATGGTTGCTGAAAAAGATGATTGGGTAGCCCTGGAGGTCGCTCCATTTAAATGGGTTAACCAAGAATCCAAAAAGGAGACTCCCACTTTAAGTGATGCCCAATCTCAGCCTCCTCTGGATGGTACAAGTGATAGTTCAGAGCACAAACAGAAAAAACTGGATAGCATTGAATCTGGCCAAGAGCCATGTAGGAAATCAGCAGATTCTTTAACAATTCCATCCAGTGCCACTAGTATACCAAGAACCAGAAGTTTAGATGATTTGACAACGCCTTTGTTGGAGGATGACAGACCCCCTGAAACTAGTGAACAGAACTTGGAAGATCGCCAGCTAGCAAAGAATGCTGAACAAGTTTCCCACCCCATTGAAAGGGATGACTCGAGGGGAAGGAAAATGGGGACACGAGAAAGGATGCTTGATTTGAGGAAGAAGATGACTGAGAAGTTTGAAGAAAAGAAGCGTCACATAGAAGAAAAGGGCTGGAAGTTTGTCGACAAGATGCGGGAGCGTGAGAGATATTGACCACATGAACAAGAGTGATGCAAATATTTGTTGTTAATGCTCAAGAGTTATCGGACGTCCACGAAGGGACAATGCTCAGAGTTAGATCATGAAGAATTTCATTGCTAAGCTGTACATTCTAGGTGCTTAGAAAACATTAAATAAATTTTCGCATTATACTTTTATTTGTTGACTATACAATATTCTTGATCCATGAAATTCCATGAGATATCATATTCAATTTCATGTGTGCATAGAAATGCAATGGGGAAATGTTCATATTCACTTTCATTTTCTTTTTTCAGTTATAAAAGCCACAACAGTAGTTATAGAATTTGTGGATTTATGTTCTGAGTGTTTTTCTTTGGATTTGTTTTTAAGTTTAGGTACTGTATGTAGTCTAATTCTGATAATGGCATGCCAATCAACATATAAATTGTTGAAACTAAAGTTTCTCTGTTGTTTGCACTCGGAGTAAGATATCTATGAAGTCTAAAAAAATTTGATTTAATAATATATCTGCACTCTGAGCACCTTAAAATTTTTTAACCCAATTAATCTAGAATTTCTTGTTTATAAACCAAAAGGATAACAAAAAATCATCCTTTTTCTCTTGTCGCTTTAAACATCAATAAATTATGATCATACATCTTACCGATTCACAAACTCATGTCCATATTTTATCCAGCGAACTGAACATCAAAGTAGTGCGATCATGGAAAATTGAGAAACATTTGAAATCTTAGTGCATATTTTTGGTGTGAAAATAAAGATTCAAGATCAAGGTGCTTCAATAGTCAGATAAAACAAATAAAGACAAAAGCCCTATGGTAATGTGTCTGTCTTATTCAATTCTTTCAGCACATGTATATTTCTTATTGAAAAATAAATTCCAGGTGTATTTTCTCCTTGAACGTCCATTGAACGGTAGCTAATTAACTTGTGCTATGGATTGTTTTCTGTCTTGCAAGATGTAAAACTCATGTACTCGTATAATGTACTCCTGATTAATTTGTGTTAATTTTGGCCTTAATTAACTTGCAATTTTCTAAAGGGATGAGTTCTCTTAGCCAAAGTTTGAAAAAAGAAGGGAGAGGAGAAAGAAAGGGTGTTATGTAATATAGGAAAAGATGAATAAATTGATAGACACTTGAAATCATCATCACGAGTCTTTTGTATTACAATTAACAATACAGTTCAATGCTCCAATCATAATAATAAGAATACCATTAGCAAACAACATATGATAGTCTGCCTTATTCAAGTATATCTATAAATAATTTTTATTGTAAAAGGAACATTTTAATTATTTTCTCCTGCTTGAAATCCCTGAATGATAACTAACATGGGCATTGGCGCATTGCCTTCTTCTTCTTTCTATAAAATCTTGGAGGTTAATTGGGAGTGAGGACATACATCTTGGAAGCATGTGAATCCAGTTCAATAGAGATTTGTCCCGAAACCGATGTTTGTGTATAATGCTGATCATACATGCAAAGAAAAATAACAAACAATTCTTTAATAGTACTATATATATCTTAAGTCTCTTTGAATTTAAATAATAATAATAAAAATCAACTTTGAACTATATATGTAATATCTCATCACCTCCCATAAATCTCGAGCAACTACAGTTTTTTGTGGATCTAATCCAATGTCAGACAGAGAAACATTCACAGTTGTTTTTGATGAACTTCTGTTCCACAAAACCACTGCTACTCTGTTGTCACTTAGAGGACCAACCCATACCTGCCACATATTTTTTGTCTTTTAATTAGAAAGTCAACAGCTGAACGCACTTAGAGATAAAAAAAAGAACATGTGCTCATATAGACATATAATTTAAAATATGTGACAACTTGTTTTATAAAGCTGCTAAGTTTATGTGCTTCATTTAATCATCATGAAAAAGATGGAAAAGAAAATATATTACTTTTAAACCGTCTTCACTTTTCACCTTCTTTCCTTGAACTCCTAAGCTGTCTGCAACATCATAAGAATATCCATATTAATTTTGAGTCTTTTTTTTATTATTATTCATGAGGAATTGAAGGTACATAGAAGAGATAGTTGTTATATATAATGAGTCATGCCTTGGTTGACAGCAATAACTTCCTTATTGGTTAGTATTTCATATGTTGTGTTATCCATTGTTCGAACGTCACAACCAATCAACAAAGGAGCCTGCAAATACACACACACAAGAACCAATAACTTCCTGAGTTAATTTCCGACTATATATGTTAATATCTAGTAATTTTTGATGTGTTCATGTTTTGTCATGGTATATACCTTAGCTAATGCCCAGATGCTGTAATGGGAACGATATTCTTCAGTGGTCATTCCTCCATTTCCAACTTCTAACATATCTGGATCTGTTCCCACATTTTCAGGACATAATGTCAACTCTTAATTATATATAATTAAGTAGTTAACGACTACAAAGAGTGATTAACAAGTGAGGTTCAATTAATTACCATTCCAACCCCCAGGTCCAGCATAAGATGCCCATTTGTCATTTGCATCTGCAATATTTGTCATGCTGGCAACAAAGTAGTAATTCATATTGTTTATTATTACTCATCCATTAATATTGAGAATTAATTTATAAATATAATGTAATTTCTTAAAGTTTATGCCATACCTTTCCCATTTATCTTCAATATCTCCTGTTGTTCTCCAACTATTCCCAACATTTTGGGCCCAAAGTTGTGGGTCTTCTTGTCCCCTATAGGATAATAAGCTCCTCGTTATGAGTAATGAGCTTTCTATAGATTTTAATAAATGAGCCTACGTGGGGAACTCACCATTCACACATGGAGAAGAAGATTGGCCTTCCAGAGTTTAATAAAGCTTCTGACATTTTTGGGTACCTGTAAATATATTTACACACACATATAAATATAAATATTTATATAAATACTTACAAATATGTGTGGTCATAATTAAAATAAATTTTTTTGTACTGTCAATCTCTGGCTTTTAGATTGTGATTAATAAAGTAGTAGAGATTTATTGGAGGCTTAAAATACCTCTCTTTTGGGCTTAAATTAAGATTCTCGCAGTTATCATATTTCAAGAAATCAATGCCCTGCGAAACATTTTAAACATGAGAAATCAACGTTAGAATAATTTAATAACACAAGTAATATTTATAAATGATCTACATGACTTTGAAGGAAAATTTATGTATACCCAGGAAGCAAATGTTTTTGCATCTTGCTCTTCATGTCCTAATGATCCAGGCATTTGCTTACTGCATGTTTGATTTCTGCAGAAAAATTATTCAAGAGATCAATAATCATACATCACTATAATATTTTATGATGATAAAAAAAAAATTTGGGTTAAGATGTAGATGATACCCAGCATCAGAATAAACTCCCAGTTTCAATCCTTTGCTATGAACATAATCAGCCAGAGCCTTAATTCCTGATGGAAATTTCGAAGCTTTAGGAACCATATTTCCCTGCCACAATTTTAATTGTTAATTTGTTTAAGATTTTAAGTAAATAAAATAATATTAATTTCAAGTTGAAAGAAAGAATACCAAAAAGTGAAAAAGTCATTATATACCTCGGAGTCTCGATCAAGTTCAGCCCAGCAATCATCTAAAGTCGAAGTAAAATAATATTAATTCTCAAAAATGAAAAACAATACGTGTTTGCTGAAACAAATATGTGTTTACTTAAGCTGCATTAATTGCTGAACAAATTATATTTACTTACCTAAATTGATATATTGGTACCCTAAAGCAGCAAGTCCAGTTGATGCCATTGCATCAGCTGTATGAATTTGGAACCAAGATTAATTATAAATTTAATATCGAAGACTTTGAAATATAAATTATTTTAATCTTGAGTGAGATATTTATATACAGAAAATAATTACCTGTTTCTCGAATCATCTCCTCGTTAATGTCACACTGAAAATGGTTCCAACTATTCCATCTGACACCAATAATAATGCATTAAATATTACACACATCATCTTTGATTATTCAAAATTTTTTTTTAACAATATCTATATATAGAGTCATGTGAAGAAAACTGATGCATATGAATATATAGCGTTTGACCGATGAGTTACACTGTTCATGTCTCATAGATACATAATTTACTGGAGGAGTTTAGAGGATGAATAAATGGTATTCATCCTTTTTTTTTCAATGTTCGACCCAATTGGCGAGTTGATCTTAGCCATAAATAAAAGACTTATTTATAATTTTGATCAATTTTACTATACCTTTTTGCCCCCGCAACAATAATTTAATAAGAAAAAGAGGGGGAATTAAGGAAGATAATCCAAGGGTTTTGGAAAAAAAATGCAATAGTAACTTATTTAAATGACACTATTAGTTTAATCAAATAAGATAAATAATATATTTAGACCGAAAGGAAGTACGTGTACACAAATGAATAGTGGGATTAGTAACTTAATTACCCCATGGGAGGAGTGCGACCAAGTCCATTTTCAACTAGTTCTCTTCTGAGCTTGTGGTGTTGTGTTGGAATGCTTGTGTCAGTGTTCAACAAACGAGCACCAAAGGAAGAAGAAGCATTGAATAGCAAAAACATGAAGCAGAAGGCAAACCCTGCAGTGACCATTTTCTTTGCACAAACTTGAAGAAGTGCCATTTGTGTGTCTGATGAAATGAAAGCTGCTGAGGGGTTTTTTGGGTATACACAAGAGGCTCAAATGATGCCTCAAGGTAATGATAAAGTACTTCAAGAAGAAAAATTCAGAAGAGAGCTTGAGAGTTAAGTTTAGGAAGATATGATGTGAGTGATGAATAAATACAAGGATTTGAGTGGTATTTATAGAGAAGAGGGTATGGATTTTCTTCCAATGAATGGGCCATTTACTTAGATACTTCCTAGGGACCTACGTTATCATGCCTACCCTCAACATGGATGCCCATGCAGAATCCCCTTGCCCCCGCGCCCCCAAAAAAAAAAAACAATTTGGAAAAGGATCAATCCATTATATTTACTCCTTTTGTGTTCACCTAGAAATGCTAACTAGTAGGATAAATTAAACCATGATGCGTTGGTGACAGTGAAAATGACTCGTGTCTAATGTTGTGAATTTCAGTCCGCCTAAGAGTGTAAAAAACACATCTGAGAGAATTATACCCAATGATCTGATAATATTTGAATATGATTTAATCAATCAATTATACACACACAATAAATGCTAACTATAAACATATACCTTTGTTATGTTAATTATATTATTGCATATTAATGTGTCAAATATTATATAATATCTCGAGAATATTTAACATTTCCTCTGTTCTTAAATATAAGATCAAGTTGACTTTTTTTTTAGAGATTAGGCAAAACGAGCCACTAAATCATAACATATTCTGTATATTATTAGATTAAATGTTAATTTATAATACATATAAACCAGTTTAAAGAAAAATATTAAGGCAAATCAATTTTTAAGTAACTTATTTAGCTATCTTAAATTTTTCTAAAAAAAATTCAATTAGATCCTATATTTAAGAACGGAGGGAGTAGTTCTTAATTATTATTGTATATATGTAAGTTACTTATATTAATAATTAATCGGTATCTTAACATATATTATTCTAGGATTTTAGCTTTGTCAATACTCTTTATATTTTGTTCTACCTTTCTCGGCCTTTTTGGCTAACATCTGATGGTAGTCCCTTATCAAAATCTGAAAATGAGATAAAATTTTAGATATGTTATTTGGTAAAAAAAGAAAATTGGTAACACCTAATGAAAAGTTAGCAATTACTTATCAAAACTTGAGAATGAGTTGGTAATTTTATATATCAAATTGGTAATGTTATATCAGAATTTGGTAATTACATATGTCAAATTTAATAGTTGTATATCTTAATTTGGTAATGTCTTATTAAAACCCGAAAATTGAGTTAAGAGTTTGGTTTTGCAACTGAAAAGTGGTAATTCCTAATGATAAGTTAGTAATTCCTTATTAAAATTTGGGAATAAGTTGATTTCAAAACTTACAATTCTACTTATATGCTTTTGGACAACATAAATAGAATACATTGGTGGTGCAATGGCCGTGTATGCCTTTGAGAAAGCAAAACTTTCACCCTTATGTAACTCTTGAGGCAAAAAAACATAGGACCCAGCCACCAGCCAGCTACCGGAACTCCAGTGGTTGGCCTCTAAGCTAGTGGTTGGTCAATCATCGCCTGCTGGTACCGGAGCTCTAGCAGCCAATGGGAAGTAATTTTTTTTTCAATATTTTATTGAAGGGCATTCTTATCATTTCTTTAAACTTTAAAAACGATAATTTAGCCAATGACGCATCATATATATTATGCAATTTTGTTGTACCTTTCTATCTTTCCTATATTTTTTTTAGAGTCTTTTCATAAGATTTTTCCTAAAATCTAATCGACCTACAGGAAAAATAAAATTTAACATGGCTTCCAACAAAAACAACCGAAAATCCTACGGGACGAAATAAATAATGATGTCAGCACAATATTTTGCTCCATTTTAAATTATTTCCCAAATTTCAAGGAAAAAAAGTTGTTTTAAGTTTTGTATTTGCTTTTCTGGCATAAAATTACTAAATTTAGTTTAAATAAATTAATTTCTATGTAATAGTTTTTGTTTAGTATAAATAATTTATAACTAAATCTTGAAAGTTAAGGGATTAAACAACCTAATAACAGTACATGATAAAATTTGAGCTTAATTCATATAAAATAAAGAATTAAAGTGTTTTTAATTTTATCTGAGAAAAGCATATAAGTTACTATGATTTTAATCTCTCTTTTATTTGACATAAATATTATGATCTTACTCAAATGAATTAATTAATAAGAATACGGCAACAATATATGGTTTGAATAAAATTAAACATTTTTATAAAAATATTAAAATATATCATGTTGCTCATTTAGTTGTTCTTGTTATTCGTGCGGTTTCAGCAAAGGATATCCTTTTTCATGAAAATAAAGCTATTATATAATATAATACATTAGACTAAATTTTACAAAAACCCCTTTAATTTTGGCCTAGTGGCATATGACCCTCAATGATTTAAAGTTTAAATTTGACCCCATGAACTTTTGTTTTCTCTATTACCCCCACCCGTTAGCCTATCATTATTTTTTTTTTATTTTAATTGCCATGTTACACTAACATATGACAACTCATCATATCTTACGTGGAATCATATTAAGTTTATAATTGTATAAAACTCAACTTTAGTTAGTTGCATATAACCTCTCTAACATTTATTTAAAATTTATATGATCTCATCTCATCGTAATAATATTTAAAAGGTTACATTAATAATATATATAGCCAAAAAATATATATCTTTCTATCTTTTAAATATTATTAATTTATCTACATTAATAATTTGGAAAGCTACTGGAGTTTTCTGAGTCCGGAAAGTACCCCATAAAGAAAAAGGGAAATTTTATTGCACTGATATAAGACCAGCGGTATTACATGGTAGCAAGGTTCAAAAACTCGGACCGGACATTGAACCGGGCGGACTACTGGTTTAAGGGTTATTGGTCTAACCGTGGGTTAACTCGGGTTAACCCGGATATAATAAAATAATAATATTTAATTACCCCTAATATCAAAATATGAAAAAATATATAAATGCAACTAATAAAATAATGAAAATAGTCAAAATACACAAGAGTAAATAAAAATTATTAGCTTTTTCCAATACTTCTATCAGCACTAATAATATTCTTTTTTTTTTTTTTTTTGCCAGCGATAATAATATTCATTCATATTTCATTTTCTTCATATGTATATATATACACACACAATTTGAATCTATTTTTCACATACTCCTACTCTCCCCATGTTCCCGATGTGAACCTATACCTACATGATACTTTTTAAGTGTAATATAATATTTTATTTTTTGCTAGAAGCCTAAAAGAAGATCACATGCATCCTCTGCAGACTTTGAAAATCGTGACTAGTAAGCCTACAAACAATATGTCAATTGTCAAGTCATGAAGCCAGCCATTTTCTCCATTTCTCCAATTTGAATCTCTTTTCTCCCAACTTATGCCTTCCATTTTCTGGTTCCTCTCTCTATTTCGCCGGTGTTTCTCTCTCACAGCAGGTTCAAGCTTTGAACAACGAGCATCAAGTCTCACCTCTATCAAAACATCATTCTCCATTTTCATCCATACTATCTACTCTAAAATCCTCATTTCATTTTTTAATCGTGATTTTTTAAGAGCTTTATTCCCAGTAAGTTGCATCTCTATCTTTACCCGTTTTCCTTTTCTTCTTCCTCTTCTTTATCCTGTAGTTTTCTTCTTCTTTCTGGAAATCCTGCGTTTTTTCATGTCAGCTAAAAGTAACTCGGGCAACCCGCTCAGACCAGCGGGTCACCCGAGTTAACTCCGGGTTACGCCGGTTCATACCTATTACTCCGGGTCAAACATCCCAACGAGCCAAGCACTCAATCGGACCGGACTGGTGGCCGGGTCACCGGTTTCTGGTCTAACCCGGCTGGTCTGGTCCGGGTTTTTGAACAATGCATGGTAGTGAATGTTGGGTTTTGAAATGACAACATAAACATAAAATGGGAGTAGCTGAAATGAGGATGTTGAGATGGATGTGTGGTCATACAAGAAAGGATAGGATTCGGAATAACCATATACGCGATCGAGTTGGAGTGGCACCTATCAGTGAGAAAATGGTAGAAAATTGTTTGAGGTGATTTGGACATGTCCAAACAAGGCCATAAGATGCGCCAGTGAAGAGGGTAAATCAAATAGTTTTGAGTCCGATTAAGAGAGAGGAAGAGGGAGACTCAGGCATACACTCGGTGAAATTGTAGAGCGAAATTTTTTAGTGAATAATATATCTAAAGATTTAGTTACTGATAGATCACACTGGCGTCGTACGATCCATGTAGCCGACTCCACCTAATGAGATAAGGTTTTGTTGTTGTTGTTGTTGTTGTTGTTGTATCTACATTAATAATTTAACTTTTAAATATTATTTTTCTAGCTTTCTCTATGAAAAAATTATTTTAATTGATCGATATTAGATACAGTAAAAATATCAAAAAGAGGGTAAAAATATTACTCGCTCCGTTCCTAAATATATGACCTATTTACCTAATTTGATTAGATTAAGGATATTAGTTAAGTTAGTTAAAATCACATGATATTACCAAGACACCCTAACCTCCTACCTTTATTCACATCCTCCCTTTCTTACTTGTTTATTAGTGAGGAGTATCAATAGGGATAATTCAGGGAAATATTAGGAAAAATTAGAAGGAGGTATTATATTAAGGAACAAACCCACCTTCTCAAATAGGTCCTATATTTAGGAATGGATGGAGTATTTTAATATTAGAAGGGGACGCTAAAATTACGTGACTAATGCTTTGATAGAAATTTAAAAAAAAACTAATGGAGACCTAACATTAGAAAAAGTAAATTTTTAAGAAGGATAAATTAAATTTTAAAATATCAGGGAGGTCATATGTATCTAGACTAAACTTCAGGGGAGTTTTATACCATCATAAACTTATTAGGATGCCATATAAAATATGATTATGTGTCTTAAGTAGCCTGATATAACAATTTCCGTCAAAAGATAATGATAAGTTAACGGCATGGGTCCATAATAGAAAAATAAAAGTTCAGGGATGAGTTAAATTAAAACTTTGAAATGTCAGAGGAGTTATATGCAAATACCCTAATGTTCAGAAAGATTTTGTAGAATTTAGCCGCAATTTTATTATTGAAAGATTAGATATGACCTATCGTACGTAGTGAATATGGAAACAAAACAGCTAAGCATTTTATTTTGTTTCTTATTTTTCAAACATTTTGCAAAATTGTATCACAAAACAACATGACGCACAACCATATTTTGATATTTCACTACTAATTTAGTCTATATTTGGCTTTCAGTTTCCGTTTCGTGTATCGCATTGGCCACAAATAGAAACACAATGATACTTGCAGATAAACTCCAACAGACGGATCAAAGTAAGTGCCTCAAATTGCAGAATTAGTTACCATTTACAATATGTAAATATATGATTGACCACAAATGTATTTTGTATCCACATGAAAGTAAATCAAGGTGTAAAGATTAGAGTTGGGAAAATTAGGTCCGAAAAACACGAGGGTTGGGTTTTAGAAACTACCATTTAAATTAAAAACGGATCTGAAAGAGCTAGCCCTGTTGGACTGAGGGCCGACCCATTTAGGCCCTTTTTTTTAAAAAATGGCTTATATGATATTTAAATTTAATATCATTAATAATTATTCAAATAATATTACTCGTGAAGTAAGAAGTGTGCTTCCTTAAAAAGTTTATATTATTTGGTTTGAAGATTTATTCTTTATTTATTTAGGATTTTTATTTGGTTTATTATTTTAAAATTTATACCAACCAATTGAATTCCCCTAAAAATAGTTAAGTTTTGCTCAAATCATTGTCTTATAGCTCCATTCATTGTGTAAGATAAATTCTTACATGTATATAGCCATAAGGATTGTTTTTTCATAAAAAAAGACAAATCTACTATCTTGTGGCTCTTAGAAATAACTTTTAGGTTTGAGCAAGTGTGTGTAAAGTTTTGAAATGTTGAAATTTTCATTTTGTTTCTTTAACTATATTTTACTGTAATTAATTTTGATAATATTTATATCGTGAAAATTATTATTTTAATTTCATTTTTTAAAAAAGATGGAAAAAATAATTGTTTTAGTCAAACGGGTTCAATGCTTACAGATATGGCCCTGGCCCTTGAACTTAAGGGTTGTACTCCATAATTTTGAATGTTTTTAGAAGTCGGGCCTATACGGCCCCCCAGGCCGAGTACGCACGAATTCCCACATCTAGTAAAGAGGACATGTAGACGAAAACAAGCGCCCGCGCACACACACACAGAGAATGTTAAGGTGTAAAAAATGCGCAAAAACTTTTACTTAAAGTGCGCCAAACACCATACGCTTTTTCAAGGTGCAAAAATACCATCACCATTAAAATACCCTAATGTCAGTCATTTTTTATAGGACCCACCTTATTTTTTAAAAAATAAAAATGCTAATATACAAAATCCTCCATTGAACTTTGAGTGTGTTGTAAATCACCTCCCTCACCTTTAGAAGTTTAAAATCAAGACCCTAAAGTTTAATATTTTGACCGTTAACCTATGCCGTTAAAATGGCTGTTAAACTTAACAGTTTATGCCATATCACATTTTTTTAAACTGAGTAATATGACATATCACTAAAACAAATCACACTTGGCATTGACATGGAATTTCAAATATTTTAAGTATTTTATTAATATTTTAAATATTTATTAAATGATCAATCACAGTCTCAAAAATAAAAATGGATTTGGGAATGAACTGACGTTGAAAACATGAGTGTGGATTGAATGACAATTTTGCCAGTTTCATCCCATGGACTAGCCAAGTGAAACCCCTGTATAATCTCATACTCAATATATCCTTCGTTCTCACTCTCCCAAATAAAACTTCATCCATTAACATGGCTCTCAAAGGAGGAGGAATCTAAGGGCCTGTTTGGATGGGAGGAAAAGTTAAAAGAAAATGAGAGGAAAGAAAATGAGGATGAGAGAAAAGTGGGAAGAAAATATTATCCCTCTTCTTGCTTGGATGAGGGAGAGAAAAGTGAGAGGAAACGAGACACACACCAATTTTATCATAAAAAGGAATGGCTTTGGAAGGGAATCGATGATAATGATGGTGGGGTGAAACCAAGAAAATTAGAGCCGGTAATTCGGGTCGAGCCCGTCGGTCCAGCCCATTTACGCCTGTTTAAATGGAGGGTTGGGTTTTGATTTTAGAGCCTCTACAAGGGAGTCGGGCCTAAAGGGCCGGCCCCGTAGGAGCGATGGCTTAAAAATACTGGCCCGTTAAGCCTATTTATTTCTTATTTAAAATTTTTATTTTTCATTTAATCTTCCTTATTTGTACACATGAAAAGATTGCTTTATTGATGATTAAATGCTTGTGAAAGGATGAAAACTTTTCGAAAATGACAAAGAAAAGCTTCATGCTACGGTGAACTCATTTAATCATGAAATTTTGTTTATTTTTTTACATATAAACAAAAAGATTTTAAAAAGCCTACTCAAAGCGAAGTACAAATGCGGTTGATGTTGATGATAATGGTGAAGATGAGGATGATGATGGTCACAATGTTGTTGCTTATAGTTTTTATGGTTGCTTAGTTTATCTTGTGTGACTTATTTATATATGGACAATATTTATCATTACTTGATAGTTTATCAGTATTTGTTGGGGTTTATATTGTAACTTAAAATTGATGATATTTAAGTGTTGAATTAAGTATTTTATTGCTTTAATTTTTTTTCTATGAAAAAAGATTAAAAACAGTAAATAGTCGCTAATCAGGTCTAAAGCCCATGGGCCGACCCTGAGCCAGACCATTCGAGGGTCGTGCTTTAAAAAATAGGCATATTTGCAGTACTATATACTAACGGGCCTGCTCGTTTAGGCCATGGCTCGTGAAGGGCCGGCTCTATAGGACCTGGCTAACCCAAATTCCCAGCTTTATAAACAATAAAAAATGACGCACACCAAAAAATGATGATGGTGATGATTATGTCGTTTATCAAGGTGCTTGTAGTGGAGGATGGATCTGGATTATTGTCAAGAGCAAGGATGCCGGCCGTAATGAAGATTATGTGAATGGGTCTTGATAATGCGATGCTCCTCTTCACTTGTATTCTCATCTTAGGATTTAATAACTGGAACTCTCTTTTAGTTTTTTTATCATTTAATAAATATTTATAAGTGAAGTTCGATGACAATGCAAGATGTGATTTGTTGTGGTGATATGTGATATTGCTCAATTTTGTTTTTTTTTTAAAAAATTGTGAGATGGCATAAACTATTAAGCTTAATTAATGGCCATTTTAACAGTATGGGGTTAACAGGCAAAATATTAAACTCCAAGCCTTCAGGGTCTTGATTTTAAACTTCTAAAGGTGAGGGAGGTGATTAGCAATACACCCAAAAGTTCAGGGAAGGTCTTTGTATTTTAACCAAATAAAAATGTCAAGGCTTTGTAATTAATAATTACCCACATTGCCCTTCTTTTTTTTTACCCGTTGACAAATCTCTGATTTGTAATGTTTTTATATACTTAAATTGAGGCAATTAACATGATTAAGATGCAAGTTTTGGCCTGATAATGTCAAATTGAATATCCCAAACTCTCAAGGAAAATGAGTGTAAAATTAGGAGTAATTAGCCATAATTGTAGATTAATTGTAATAATTAATTTATAGAGCTATTTGATCTTGGTTTTATCTTATTTTCACTTGCAGGGTCGCTCAGGACCAAAACATCGGACCCGGGACCAAGAATAAGGACAAACAAAGGAACAGAAACAAAGTGAGCTCGCCGCGGCGAGTCAGACGGCGAAAATCATCCCAAAGAGGCAGAGGGGAAGTGAGTTCGCCGCGGCGAACCCACGGCGAAAACGGTCAAAACTCCGAGAGCAATGTAGCTCGCCGCGGTGAGACGACGGCGAACAAACGAATCTGCAGAATATCAGAACGCGAATTTTGGCCAAAATCCGGATCCAACTTGAAACCCACTCACTTGACCCGACTTGGGAAAGATAAAACACGAAATACACACTCCCTTAGGGCAGATATGGTCCCCATCTCACACCCCCAAGCCCTAGCTCTCTCTTCTCCATCTTCATCTTCATCTTCTTCATTCTTCTTCCATCCTTCCATGGCTTCCTTTCCTTCCTTCCTTCTTGTTGGTTCCTCCATGGAGAGTAGCAGCTAGGCTCCACCATTCTTGGTGGTGAGAGCCAAGGGATGAGCTTGAAGCTTCAATAGGGGAGTTTTCCTAGTTCTAATCCTTTCCCCATTTGTTGTATTTATGCTTTTCTAGGTTGCTAGGGTTGCATTTATGACATTTTGGTGGGTTGTATTAATTGCTATTGCATTTGGTTGAGGTGCATTTATGGCACTTAGTTGGATGCATTTATGTCATTAGGGTTAGAAACTATGTTTATGTTTATGTTGTTTTCTTCTTGTATAATGCTTGACATTGCTACTTATTAGCTTTGAGTTTAATGAAATTTATGGGTTCATAGTTTTGTTATTCTCTTGGTGAAAACTATGTGCTAATGCAAGGTGGCTTGGTTAGTGGATTAAGAGTGTTAAGCTATTTGCTTGAGGGAGATGGCATAAGAATTAATTGGTTGTGTTGAGACATTGGGCAAACACTCTCTAGGTCCTAATTTATTGTATGGGTGGCCATAAATGGATTATGGTTTAGAGAGAAATTTAGAGCAATTATGGGATGGCCCAAATTGTGGATTTAAAAGTCTTACATAATCAATTATTTCTTGATTTTGAACTTAATCAACTTGGGTTAAATTAAGTAATGTGCGGGGTTCCGGCATTAATTAAGTTAACCCAAGCCTAGCCTAGAGGGGTTCCTCTAGGGTTCTTTAGAAATCAAACAAACTCCTCGAAAACCTTTTGAAGCAATGATTCCCGAAGCTTTCATTCATCAAGAATGACCTTTATCCCATTTTCATCCAAATCTCACTTTTAACTCTAATCTTTTACTTTACCTTTTGCACATACCAAACTTCCTATCAAAACCAAACAAAAATGCTTTTTACCCGCCTTTTCAAGTTTACATACTAGCTATTAGGGATCATATTACACTAGGCTCCTTGAGATCGACACCCCGGGTTAGCTTCCACTAACCCCTCGGGTTTAATTTCTCGGAGAGCGGACTCGAGGCGGCACTGCACAGATATAACCCCAACGGTTAGGTGCTCTTCACCCGTCACTCTCTCCCTTCTTTCCTTCACTCATGGTCGCCATGCATTCTGCATTTTCTCTCATATTTCTTCATCGTTATCAGAGCTCATCGTGTCACTGTTATGGAGATCATATGGAAAATCCCATTTTCTGTCTCCTTGCTCAAAATGTAGTGAAATCTATGCATCTGGGTTTAATAAATCCAAGGTTGGTTTTCCAAAATAGTGATCTTTTTCCTTCCTCTAACAAAGGCCTTTGTATGTGATAAATCTCATCACGGTTCTACAGCCTCGCATAAATCAGTTTCTTTTTTTTTGGACTGAAATAAATCAGTTTCTACTTCCTAACACTTGTGGACCTGGTATTGTTGGTGGTGCGAAAAATCAATTGGCCTCTAGCATCACAACTTCGAATCAGAAATCTCAATCGCTTTTTATTAAATCAATTTCAAAGTTTGATTCCAAAATAAAATTAAGATTGATTGTTCTTAGTAGATATATAGTTCTAGTTTACTTGATTGTTTTTGCCTTGTCCAATACCGCATAAGTGAGTTGAGATTGAGAGGTACTCCCTCCGTCCCATATTATAAGATCTTTTTAACCAAATTACAGGTTCCCAAAAAACTGTTAAAGTTAGTTAATAAGCAATAAATATGTAGGAGACACAATTTTGTTTCAAGAAATGCCCTTATTTATGGAAGGATAAGAAAGAGGGTAATAATAAAAAGAAGAAAAGAGAATATATGAGGGATCAAATATAAATAGAGGGCGATAAAATTTTGATAAAGTTTAAGGTAAAAAATGGCAAGATGAGACGCTTAAACACTGCGTCTTTTATTTTTCCTTCTTCTATCAGTATATACTGACTGTGACTTCTCTATTTATTTAGGCCAAGGCGCTGAGCAGTCCTGCCACAAAAGTAACAAATACCATGCCTTTAGATATCGAGCTGGTGTGAACAAGATGAAGAGGCATCGCAATGCATTCATTTCTTGGCTTTGATAAGAGTGCCATCTCTCTCTCGGTCTCTCCTCTTTTAAAAATAAAGTTGATTCAATTTTTTAAAAAATACATTTATTAAGGGCAATATTAGAAAAAATGCATTTATTATTCACACAAACTCAAATAGGACCTTATATTTTGGGATAAGGTCATTAAAAAAATGGACCTTATAATATGGATGGTGGGAGTATTTTAGTATTTTCATATTGTAAGTAATGGCGGTGACAAGGGTATATTAACGGTGATGATTTTTGGCCCTCATTTTGAAAATATCTGGGTACTTTTGTACCTCCAAAAAAGCATATGGTGTTGGATGCACTTTGGACAAAAGGTTATGGTATTTTTTAACCTTAACCCTATATATATATAATTCGGGACAATTGCAGTAATGTCCCAAGTAAGAAATTTAATATCAGACAGGCCTATTGACAATTTCTTTACTTGTTAACCAAGGCAATTTCAGTTGTCAATAATTGCTGTTAACAACTCCTTAGAACCTTTATGAAATTAAATCTCATACTTGGGACCTGAGTACAATTGTCCCATTCTTCTTTGTTAGAATGTGAAGAGAGATTATACTAATTAACCTACATTGCATCTATATGCAATGATATATCCTGAGAGAAAAAGTATTCTTCTATGTCATAATTTAATCGATCACTTCTAAAACCGCATAATACATGAGGAATTCTCTTGGCTGTTTTCTCTTCTGGTTACATGCTTAACTCATTAGTGTTAGACAACATGATGTACATAATCACAAGCATGAACCACATAAAACTGCACAAGTTTATCAATAGTTTTATATGTAAATCAAGTAAACTGAATTACTGGGAAGCAATTGATTCATTATCTTTATTTTATTTCGTTCAACTCAATACAATTCAATGCTTCTATAATACAAATAATATCAGAAACATCTCATAATCTGACTTATGATCAATTATGTATATAAGTATTTTTTATTGAAAAAAAATAGAAAAACCATATGTTTAGTTTCTTCTCCTTGAATCCTTGACTAATGGTAGACAACTAATGGACCTTCTTCTTGTTGTTGGAGGTTGGTTAATTGGGAGTGAGAACATACATCTTGGAAGCATTTGAGTCCAGTTCTGCAGAAATTTGTCCCGAAACCGAATTTTGTGTAGAATGCTGATCATAATTCATACAGCAATATAAGTGAAATTATTTAACATAACTTACAGCCTTAGCTTTAAATATAAATAATAATAATATTTCATTTGATACATACATATATATATATATATATATTTATAATTCTAACCTCCCAGAGATCTCTTGCATCTACAACCTTTTCAGATTCTAAGCCTAAATCAGACCAAGATGCAGTGACAGATGCTTTCGATGAACTTCTATTCCATAGAACCACTACTACTCTATTATCACTGAGAGGTCCAGCCCATACCTGCCACATTATAGGTTGTGTTCTTTGTTAATAAAAAAAGTTGTGCTTCACAAAAATATTTGACCCTACTTAATTAATTGTGCACACCCAAAAAATTAAAATATGACAATTTAAAGTGCCTATATATATAATTCAACCAATGTGGCACAATTTATTTCGTTGAAGTACTTATGCTTCATAAATTAGTTATCGGGATATATATATATATACATAAAGGTGAGAAAAGAAGAGATTACTTCCAAACCATCTTCACTTTTCACCTTCTTTCTTTGAACTCCTAAGCTGTCTGCAGCATCATAAGAATATATATATAATATATATATTAATTTTTTGAGTTTTCTTTTAACGTCTATGAAAAAGAATTAAAGATTCGTAGAAGAGATAGTTGTAATATATAATGAGTCGTGCCTTGATTGACTGTAATAACTTCCTTATTAGTTAGCAGTTCATATGTTGTGTTATCCATTCCTCGTACATCACAACCAATCAAAAAAGGAGCCTCTATATATATATATATTTACAAGCATCAGAACCAATAACTGAATTAATGTATGACTATATATGATAATGTCTAGTAATTTTTGATGATGCATTTATGTTTTGTGATCACACACACACACACACACACACCAATAATTGAATTAATGTACGACTATATATGATAATGTCTAGTAATTTTCGATGATGCATTCATGTTTTGTGATGACACACACACACACACCCCTTAGCCAATGCCTAAATGCTATAATGAGAACGATATTTTTCAGTGGTCATTCCTCCATTTCCAACTTCCAGCATATCTGGATATGTATTCCCACATTTTCAGGAAATGTATATAATGTCAACTCTTAATTAATTAATGATTTAACAAATGAAATACTAATATATTAAAAAGGTAAATTTATTCACCATTCCATCCTCCTGGTCCAGCATACGCCCGTCTGTCATTTGCATCTGCAATATTTGTCATGCTGCTCAACAAATTAATTCATATATTAGTAGTTATACATGAATATTATGAATTATTTTATTAATGCTAACACCACTACTACAAAAATCCCTTTCCATGTCACTAATTAACGTCAGTTAAATAAAAAACTGACATAGAAAAAAACGCGGTGGCATTTTTGTAAATAAGTTGGAGGCAGAGGGAGAAACAAAGTCACATAAATACAATATATGTGACGTTGAAAGAAATCACGTCACATATAATTTATGTGTGCCGTGGTTTCTGGAAACCACATCACACATAATTATGTGTGACGTGGTTTCATTGAGAAAATTGAGAAACCACATCACACATACTTTAAGTGTGACGTGGTTTCTTATCCACTCACAAATACACCCTCGAAAAGTTTCTGATTCGCGCCCTCAGCTCCTACCACCCCGCCCTCAGCTCCCCCCAAAATAGATCCCAAAGCTCCCTCAAAACCCCCCACTCTCTTCGTGTCTCTCTCTCGTTCTAGATAGCAGTCACCAGCAACGTTTCACAACGGAGGTAGGCTCAGCTGACGCATGCAGGACCAGATTTGAACTTAGGTGACTCTCATTTTCCATTTTCTAACCATTCTTTCTATTCATTGTCATCCCTTCTCCTTCGATCTTTGATCCTCTTCTTCCTCTGTGTGTAGTAGCGAATTGGCGATGAAAGAGAGAGAAGGGGAGAGTGGAACTGCTGAGCCTTGTCTTTGATCCTCTTCTTCCTCTGTTTTTTCTTTGATTGTCACCGTCACCGTTACCGGAGGAAATAGCAGAAGTACAGCGTTCAAGGGATTCATAATTTGTGGTGAGCTTTCTCTTCCCTTTTTCCCTTCTTCTTCTTTTTTTCGCATTATAATTTCTGGGATTTGATTTCTGGAACTGATTTCTAGGACTTGATTTCTGGAACTTCAAAATCAAAGAGCTAAACTTCATCTATCTTCAAGTGTCAGACTTGATTTGATTTCTGGAACTGATTTCTGGGACTTGACTTGATTTTTGGAAACGATTTCTGAAACTTGATTTCTGGAACTTGTGATTATAGTTAGGCGCTCTGATTTCTGGAAGTTGTGATTATAGTTAGGCGCTCTGATTTTTGCTGGGCATGCTTTTGCCACTGATTTGTGGACTCTTTCCTCTGTAAACTCAGTGAAAATAGAGCTAAACTTCATCTATCTTAAAGTGTCAGACTTGATTTGATTTCTGGAACTGATTTATGGGACTTGACTTGATTTTTGGAAACGATTTCTGAAACTTGATTTCTGGAACTTGTGATTATAGTTAAGCGCTCTGATTTCTGGAAGTTGTGATTATAGTTAGGTGCTCTGATTTTTGCTGGTCATGCTTTTGCAACTGATTTGTGGACTCTTTCCTCTGTAAACTCAGTGAAAATAGATCCTTTTAGCTTTA
Source organism: Mimosa bimucronata (assembly GCA_037074515.1). Taxonomy (NCBI): domain Eukaryota; kingdom Viridiplantae; phylum Streptophyta; class Magnoliopsida; order Fabales; family Fabaceae; genus Mimosa; species Mimosa bimucronata. The sequence continues at coordinate 27,193,006 of CM073437.1, read as the reverse complement.
ATTTTATCAGCATTTAGTATATGTACATTGCTCATCTTTCCTTGCTTTTTTTTCCCGAAACTTTGAAGCTTGTTTATTGTGCTCTGCAGAGCTTGTTTATTTTTACCTGATATATTTGTCATACGCTTGGGTGTTCCAAAATAAGTTGTGTTCAATAGAAGATGTACTGCTTTAACAATTCTTTTTAGTGTATACTCTATATAAAGCTCATATTCATTTTAGGCTTATTATACAGTTGCTAAACATGCTCAATTTATTTGTTCTATCTTTTATTCATCGTCAAGAAGTCTGGCTTCTCAATTCATTGATTGTTGATTATTTTATTTATATGTATATCTTCCTTCATCTACTTGGAAGGTGTTTAATGGCAATGAACATGGTTAGATATGTATGTGCTTGATTGAGCTTTATGATACATAAGTAATTTAGATGTGTTTTTCAACTGTATTCATGTGTGGATCACGTTCTGAGCTGAGATTGTTATTGATTCACCCTTCTTGTTAATTGCTTCTGCCAGGTAGTATATCAGATAGATCTATTTTTTTGGCTAAATGGCTACTATTGTGTTATTATTTTTCACTAAACTTTCAAAGCTTGTTTACCGTACTCTTTCCTCTGTAAACTCAGTGAAAGCTTGTTTATTGTGCTCTGCAAAGCTTGCTCTTGGGAAAGACTTTCATGTAGCTGGAATGTTTTGCTCATTGTGTTTTTTTACCTAATGCTCATTATATTATTATTTTTTTATGAAGTGGTCTTGTATTTATTGGATGCATGTTGACTTGGTTTGTTAGATGAAGTTGGACGACTTATTAGAGATTCAATAGCATATGAATTGTTGCTCTGTGGTTGATTCTATTAGTTTAAGGGTAATGTGTTCACGAGAAATTATGCTGTCTTATTTTCCTATAAATGTCATGTTTGTGATGAAACTCAGTAGGTAGATGCTGACTTAATTGAGGATAGAATGATTGAATTGTTGAGGATCGATTTGAAGTTGGTTTGTATGGTTACAGGTTATAATTGGAGGTTAATCAAGATTTAGAACAAAATTTTGGGAGGGATTAGTGGACTATTTTCTATGATTCCTTGCTTAGGGTGACTTAGAATATGAAATGGAGTAAATGAAGGAAACTAATTTAGTCCCTGTCTTGAAGGTGAATATAATTGGAATTGGAGAGGATTTGGAGAGGAATCGTTTCTGGTTTGGGTGATTTTAGAAATTTTCAACCGGTAAAATCAAAGCTTAGACTTCATTTCTCGTTCTGGTTTGGTTGAGTTTTTCTCAAATTCTTCCTCTAGCCACTGTTTGTCTTTAATGCTCATAATGTTGCTGCTGCTCTGTTATTTACAATGGATTTTGTGTGGTTGCTGTCATTGAATTAGTAATGGTATGATTTTGTATTTACTGAACTGAAATTGGATTGTAAATGTAATTTTGGATGTCACATTTATAAGAGAAAGCTCTGCCAATTTTTTAAAAAAATTTGCATGAAGTGAAGTTAAGTGCATAGCATGCCAATTTCTTCATAATGTAGTGAGATAAACTTGACTAGCTTGTTGGAAATGGCATAGGTTTAATAGAATGGATCGTAGTTGGATGCATGCATTGAGAACCACTGAAGAGTATCAGATGGGTGTGGAAGAATTTATTGAATTTGCCAAAAGAAACGTGCCTAGTAAGAATGGCATGTATCTTTGCCCTTGTGTGAATTGTAAAAATGCTTATCGTAAGAGCATTGATGATATAAGGGATCACCTTCTTTGTGATGGGATCAATCTCCGTTATAAGAAGTGGCTTTGGCATAGGGAATTGGGAAGTACCGTACATGCGTGCCCGTCACAAAATGTAGAAGCAGTGGTGGATGATGTTTGTGATGATGGAATGGACGACATGATCAATGACATTAGGGCAGAGTCGTTTTCTGTGGTACAGGAGTTTGACAAGTTGCGTAGTGATGCAGAGACACCGTTGTTCCTGGGGTGTACTAAGTATACTTGGTTGACCGGCGTCCTGAAATTGTTGAAAATAAAGACAGAAAATGGGTGGGCGGACGCAGGATTCTCACAGATGCTTGAAGCTTTGAGTGATATGTTCCCGGCGGCAATGTGCTTCCGAAGCGTATGTACGAGGCTAAAAAAGTTCTAAGCAAGATGTACGAGGTTAAAAGTCCAGTTTTCCAAGGCACTTGAATTTATATCCCCCTGAAAAGTGACGTGAAAAGCCCAAAATTTGTGACGTGAAATGTAGTAGTGCACATATATACATATATATAATCAAATGTTTCTGCCATAACTTTCCCATTTATCTTCAATATCTCCTGTTGTTCTCCAACTGTTCCTCACATTTTTTGCCCAAAGTTCTGGGTCTTCTTGTCCCCTGCAAGTTCATTGACCAGACTATCATAAATAAATTCATGTTCTAATGTAAATATGAGAATCAGACACCTATTTTGTTTTTTAAAAATATAACCAATATGAGAGAGAACTCACCATTCACACATTGAGAAGAAGATTGGCCTTCCAGAATTCAATAAAGCTTTCGACATTTTAGGGTACCTGTATGTGTTCATGCAATAAATAATATTGGCTGTATCATCAATGTCAAATTTTTAGATTCAACTACAAATACCTCTCTTTTGGATAATGTATTAACAATCTTTGTTAATACACACACACACACAGATATATATATGGAGGATAGAATTACCTCTCTTTTGGGCTTATGTTAAGATTCTCACAGTTATCATACTTTAAGAAATCAACACCCTAAACAATATTTAAAAAAAAGGATAATTAGAAATGTATAATACGTTTTATCCATAAATTGCTAATATAACTTCAAATATATTTTATATGTAGGTGTGTGTGGCTACCCAAGAAGCAAATGTTTTTGCATCTTGTTCTTCATGTCCTAGAGATCCAAGCATTTGTTTGCTGCATGTTTGATTTCTGTACGTAGAAATAATATAATTTTAAGATATCCTGAATACTTTAATTATATAGTAAAATACATTCACCTCTCTTGCATTTTGCCTTAATTACATAGACCTCCCATTTATTTTGAAAACATACACTTAGGTCCAAACCGTTAATAAAAAATGTGTTTAAACTATTTTCTAATGATTCAAAAATTCCAAATAAATATTTTTTTGAAGTAGTATAATGCTATAATATATAATAAAAAATTAATAAATTTTATAAAGTATTTAAATGTTTGAAAACATACGAATTGAATTAATTTTTGGGTATATATATAAACTATTTTTTTTTTTACAAATATGAATGTTTAAACAATAATTCTTATGTTAAGGAGGGGTATTTTGGACAAAACAAAATGTTTAAAGTCAAAGTTAAGGTTGACTAACCCTTGGGTGTATGAAAAAAGAAAATCTAATATGTCAGGGAGGTTTGCGTAATATATATTTCAATTTTAAGGGAGATTTACATATGTTTTCAAAATAAAGAGGATGATTCTATAATTTAGAGATGAAAGAAAGGGACGATCAGTGTATTTTAAGCTTAATTATAGTATTAAAGATGAACTTGTGCAAACTGGATAAAAGTTTTAGGGGTTTATTAGAGTGTGGATGGATACCCAGCATCAGAATAAATTCCCAGCTTCAATCCTTTGCTATGAACATAATCAGCAAGAGCCTTAATTCCTGATGGAAAATTTGAAGCTTTAGGAACCATGTTTCCCTGCCACAGTTTTAATTTTTTTTTACTTTAGATTATAAACAAATAAACATGTATAAACCAACTAATTTATTAATTTAAAGTGAAAAAAATGAAAAAAAAAATAAACAAATAATTATATATACCTCAAAGTCTCGATCAAGTTCAGCCCAACAGTCATCTTAAATCAACATAAAATAATATTTAATATATAAAAATGATGAATCGTACGTACGTGTTTGCTGGAAAAAAAATATACTAAGTAAAACTGTACTAGTCGGTGAACAAATTATATTTGCTTACCTAAATTGCTATACCGGTACCCTAAATCAGCAAGGCCCGTTGATATCATTGCATCAGCTGTAATATAGAAAGCAGATTAATTATCAAATTCAAACTAATTATTAAAGACTTTGAAATATAAATTATTTTGATCTTTGGCAAGATATTTATATGAAAGAAAATTACCTGTTTCTTGAACCATCTCCTCGTTAATGTCACACTGAAACCGGTTCCAACTATTCCATCTGACCCAACAATAATGCATTATCATATTCAAACACATATATATAGGGTGAACTATACTTTTAGTCTTTTAAATTTGGACAAGGTCCTCTTTTAGTCTTGTAACTTTGAAAAGTATATTTTTAGTCCTTCTAAACTAACACTGTTAACTTTTGTAACGGAAAATGTTGACTGGCTACATGTAAAATGCTAACAAGGTAACATTAATATATTGACGTATTACTATTAAATTGAAAATATTAAAAATTAAAAAATAAATAAAACCCTAATAAATATTTAAGATCCTATCAATTAAAACCCAAATGAAACAGAAAAAGGAATGAAACAATCCAAACTAAACCCTAATACGTAAAACAGGTGACAAATATCTGATTTGTAATGCTTTTATATGTTTAAATTGAGGCAAATAACATGATTAAGATGCAAGTTTTGGTCTGATAATGTCAAATTGAATATCCCAAACTCTCAAGGGAAATGAGTGTAAAATTAGGAGTAATTAGCCATAATTGTAGATTAATTGTATTAATTAATTTATAGGGCTATTTGATCTTGGTTTTATCTTATTTTCACTTGCAGGGTCACTCAGGACCAAAATATCGGACCCGGGATGAAGAATAAGGCCAAACAAAGGAACAGAAACAAAGTCACCTCGCCGCGGCGAGCAGAAGGCGAGAAAGGCCCTCAAAGTTCCAGAAAGAAATGGAAGCCGCGGCGAGATAACGGCGGGAAAGTCCCAATTTTGGCAGCTCCTCACCGCAACTTCGCCGCGGCGAGACGACGGCGAACGGACTTGTTCTGCAGAATTTTCAGTCGTATTTTTGGGACTGATTTGGATCCAACTTGAATACCCACTCACTTGACCCGACTTGAGGACTTAAAAACACGAAAGATACACCCCATTAAGGCAGATTTGGTTCACATTTCACACCCCCAAGCCTTAGCTCTCTCTTCTCCATCTTCATCTTCATCTTCTTCACCTTCTCCTTCCTTCCATCCATGGCTTCCACACCTTCTTCTCTTGCTGTTGGTTCTTCCATAGAGAGTAGCAGCTAGGCTCCACCATTCTTGGTGGTGGGAGCCAAGGGATGAGCTTGAAGCTTGAATATGGGAGTTTTTCTAGTTCTAATCCTCCCTCCATTTTTTGTATTTATGCTTTTCTAGGGTTCTAGGGTTGCATTTATGGCATTTGGTGGAATGTATTAATTGCATTTGGTTGAAGTGCATTTATGGCACTTGGTTGAGTGCATTTATGTCATTAGGGTTAGAAACTATGTTTAGGTTATTTCCTTCTTGTATAATGCTTGACATTGCTACTTATTAACTTTGAGTTTAATGAAATTTATGGGTTCATAGTTTTGTTATTCTCTTTGTGAAAATTATGTGCTAATGCAAGGTGGCTTGGTTAGTGGATTAAGAGTGTTAAGTTATTTGCTTGAGGGAGATGGCAAAAGAATTAATTGGTTGTGTTGTGACATTGGGCAAACACTCTTTAGGTCCTTCTTTATTGTATGGGTGGCCATCAATGGATTAGGGTTTAGAGAGAAATTTAGAGCAATTATGGGGTGGCCCAAATTGTGGATTTAAAAGTCTTGCATAATCAATTAATTCTTGATTTTGAACTTAATCAACTTGGGTTAAATTAAGTAATGTGCAGGGTTCCGACATTAATTAAGTTAACCTAAGCCTAACCTAGAGGGGTTCCTCTAGGGTCCTTTAGAAATCAATTAAACTCCCTAAAAATCGTTAGAAGCAATGATTCCCGAAGCTCTCATTCATCAAGAATGATCTTTATCCCATTTTCATCCAAATCTCACTTTTAATTTCCACCTTTTACTTTACCTTTTGCACATACCAAACTTCATACTAAAACCAAACAAAAATGCTTTTTACCCGCCTTTTCAAGTTTACATATTAGCTATTAGGAATCAAATTACACTAGGCTCCTTGAGATCGACACCCAGGGTTAGCTTTCACTATCCCCTCGGGTTTAATTTCTTGGAGAGCGGACTCGAGGCGGCACTGCTCTGACATAACTCCAACGGTTAGGTGCTCTTCAACAGGAAATCCCGAAGCCCAAAAAAGTAAATCTTACTCAAACTGACAAAATGAATTGAATTTGAATAAACCCACAAACAGATCGGAGAGAAAGCATCAAACCCAGCAATTGCTTTTAGATGTTGCTGTTCACTGAAGTAGTTGGCGCCACTACCTCCTTGATCGAAAGTGAAGGAGAAATGGAGAAGGATGAGGAAGAAAGAAGCAAAGGGAAGAGTGGATAAAGAATACTGACGTACAGCTTTTGTGATTTTTCAAAAGGTTATTTATTTTAAAAATATAAAAAGTGATTATATTAAAAAAAATATTAAAATGTGTACATGTTAGCATTTATTCAATGACTAAGCATTTTAAACTTATCCAGTCAGCATTTTCTGTTAGAAAAGTTAACAGTATTAATTTAAAAAGATTAAAAACATAATTTTCAAAGTTAAATGACTAAAAGAGGATCTTATCCAAACTTAAAGGAATAAAAGTATACTTTAGCCATATATATATTTATATATATATATATATATATATATATCATTTTGATGAATCAAACTAATTTCTAATACCAAATAGTCATATATGAAGAAAACGTGCATGAGCCTTATCATGCATTACATTATATTTGAAAATTGAGCTGACTTATACAAGTGTTTATAGTGTAATTTGTAACTTAACCCATGGGAGGAGTGCGACCAAGTCCTTTTTCAACAAGTTGTCTTCTGAGCTTGTGTTATTATTTGGATATGTCTCTGTTAGTGTTCATGAGGCGAGCAGCAGAGGAAGAAAAAGCATTCAATAAAAGAAGGAGCATGAAGCACAATGCCAGCCTTGTGACCATCCTTCTTGTTGCACAAACTTGAAGTTCCATTTGTGTCTCTCAAAAGCACCTCGAGCTAATTATGAAGAAGAAAGGTTGAGAGGATGATGAAAGAAGAAAGGATTTAATTTGAGGGATATTTATAGTGAAAATTCTGAAAGGAAAGAGAAGATCAATTCGGATGGTTATGCATGTTATCTGCTCCTCCTTTCTTTCTGTAATAGTTGTAAAAAAAGGATACTTTGAATTGAACTTCAATTTGCTGCTTCATTTTACAACTTGTATAGAAAACAAACAAATCAGTTGTGTTTGTTCGCTCTTCAATTTTTAATTTTTAGTTAGAAACTCAATATAAGCAACACAAATTGCAAAGATATGATGTCACTTGTAACTTGATCGCCAACCTGATTGTGTGTTGACTTATAAATGCTAAATTTAAACATATAGCTTTAGAAGGAACATTGCATATTCTGAAAGTCTCAAATATTATAGAACATTTCGAGATTAATTAATACTCCCTCCGGTTCTAATTATAAGACAACTTTGACTTTTTGACTTTTTTTCAGTAAAAAAAAAAGTAGTTTCAGTTCCAAAAAAATTTTTTCCCTCAAAACTAATTTATTCTACTTACAAACTAACTTATAATCTAATTTCATGTGACATATGTTATAATTTAGTGGTCTAATTTGCTTCCTTAACTTCCACAAAAAAAGTCAAAGTGGTATTATATTTAGAACCGGAGGGAGTAGTTGTTATTGCTGTTATGTAAATTAATTATATTATTAAATCCTACGTATATCTTGACGTACATTTTTTTCGAAAATTGTATTCGTCTGTAAAAAAAGACAAATTAATAATATAGGGTCTTTAGAAATATCAAAATTATTACTAGCAGGTCCTAAGGGATCTGTATTGTAGAATTACTAAGTTTCTTGAAGAGCTCGTCAATCCTAGTTAATTAAGCAATTTTTAATTTATTTTTGGCAAAAAAAAAAAGAAATTTTGAATTTAGATTTTTATACATTTTATTTCACTCTTCAAAAATATATTTCAACTCAATGAAGTAGCAAGTACGATCGCGCGGATATTGTTCTTTGGAGGAGCCTATTTCAATCTAATGTCGTCCTAATAGTTCTAGTTACAATGCAATGCAATGAATAGTTCAAAAGCAGTTTTGGAGTAAAAAAACATTTGAAATAAGGTTTTCAAAATTCAAATAAATCATTCTCACTGGTTAGAAAATTCAGAAATCATTGCTTCTTCCGTACTTTACCCTACTTTAGGTTGATAAAGCGCCTTATTCAAATGATTTGTTAGTTGATCATATAGAGCTCTTAATCCCACAACTGTAATCCCGATCGAGTTGATCCTTGATCAACTCAAGAGCCCTAGCTCTTTGATGGAATCCCACTTAACGATTTACAAATTAAAGGGTTGGCGACTATTGCTACCTGTGCAATCAGCAGAATCAACTATTATCTCTAATTGTAATTTTTAACACTAATCGAAAATCCAACCACGACAAGCAATAATCAAGTAGCATGCGGGTTGGCCCCGGTTGTGGGACTAAGAGCTTTATACAATTAATAGGTCCATTGGTTGGCTAAAGTGCTTAATCAACTTGAATTGGAAGGACTAATATGCGGGGTTCCGAAATTGATCATTTGAATTCAAGCCTAGCTTAGAGGGGGTTCCTCTAGGGTTAATTTGATAATTAGCCATATTTTAACTCCAATTGTCTTAAGAAAACAATGATTGCATCTAATCCATTTTCAAGAGATTCACTTTGAACAAAGGATAAAACATAGAAAACTTCCCTTTGAAGCTTGAAACTCATGCCTCTTCACCCATCTTCAGAAGTGGAACTTGTTAGAAATGGTTAGGATCCGACCATTTTAAGTATAAAACAAGTGGATATCGGGTTAGAGTTGATTTGGGTGGGATTCGGGTCAAAAAACCAGCAAAAATTGCATTTTCAGAGTTTATGTTGCGGGACTTTGCTGTGGGCCTCGCCGTGGCGAGCCTTGCTGTAGGGTCCCACACCAACGTGGGCTTTTCTGTAATATATCAAAAAGTTTTGAGTCATTTTTTGTAATTTTCACAATTTGTCCATAAACTTGTGTTTTGACTTTTTTCTTGAATTTTCAACTTCTTGCCCCCATGTCTACCCCTTTCAAAGTTCTTACAATATAAAATAACCTCAAACAAGATGAATAGATCTAAATAATCAATGAAATCAAGAGTAATCACAAAACATTCCAAAAATGCCATTTCTACCACTAAGTGTATGTACTTACTCTATAACCTAATTTCTTCACAAGATATGCAATACTGCTCAAATAACATGATAAAAGACCTCTAAACTGATATGAAATATGTGCAAATATTTGTATTTGTCATTATTATTATATGTTATGGTAGCTGTTAATTTAATTTAGTTTATTTGTCAATAACAAGTGTGTTGAACATGTCGATATTAATTGTTAATAAAGTTGCCAATTGTCAATCATCTTTAACTAGTTAATCAAGATATACCTCTGCTTATTAATGTTCTTCTTCTTTTTTTTGTCTATTATCAGAGTAGGAAAATAATTTCACAATTATATTATATTACCCTCAAGTATCTTGGGACCTATTAAATATCTTAAGATTTCAAGGGATCTTATAATATTAATTTGCCCATTTAGAGACTGAGTACAATTTTTCCTATTTTTTTTTGGGCTAGAGATCCCTATATTTTTTTATAGCTATATGGTTGTGCTATATCCCAATATTGTCTGACCATGAGGGTAACACTCTTAGTGCCTGTTTAGGTAACCATAGAAAAGCACTTTTCTAAGGGAAAACCTAGGTTTTGAAATATAAGAGCCAGGTAGCTGAGGCAGGTGAAAAAATCACAAAAGCATTTTTCTTATGAAAACCATGGTTTTGGGTTTTGGAGAATGAAGATTTTGTAGCTTTTGGAGAATAAAAGTATATTGTGGGGTTCATTATTACTTTTTGTCAAAATTGCTATACCAAGAATGCCCCTTCTTTTTCTCTCTCTCCTATTTGAAAATAGCAACGTGATCACCTCTTTCACATTAAAGTGCCCGTAGATAGTTTTTTAACAAAGCTATTTTATACCTGTACAAAACATAATTAAAATTTCTTTGAAACATAATTACCATTTAAATACGATTTTATGTTTGTTCTTTAATACATTTATTTTTAACTATTTAATTATATTATATAATAATTAATGTTTTCATTTATATTTTTACAGTTTTTTTAATTTTGTTATTAATTATATAATTGGATCATTTAAATCTTTGAAATAAAAATTTTCACTTAAATGTAACTATCATATTAGCTAATATCGTTTTTGGTAATTTACACATAAAAAAGTGATTTTGGTAAAAATTATCCAAACACACTCTTTTAATGAAAAGCTCTTCTTTCAGAAAAGCTATTCTGCTCAAAATCTATTCTTAAAAAACACTTTTACATCTAAGGATGGAAATTACTTGTAACTTGTGAAGGTGTTAATTAATTGAGTGAATTTATAAGATTGGTTTTATTGATATGAGTATGACTATCATGAAATCTTTTTATGATTCAAATTTCTAATTCCGTTTTTTAAAATTAATAAATTTCTTAACTAAATCTTACACAAAAATAAGGTGCAATTATAATTATAAGTATTCATAATTTTAAAGATTGTTATTTTCTTTCTAATATTATTTTGCATGAAAACATATTGGTAGTATGAACTAGCTAGTTTGGAAGAAAACATAATGAATCCCATTTGTATTGAGAAATAAATTCGAACTCTAGAAATGAAAATAAAGAAATACCTCATGATTGTTAAGAGCTAACCGAGTGGTTTCACTAGATTAAAATAACTAGCATATATATATAGTGTGCGTTAAGTCTTTAATATAAGATCAAGTTGTTTTTTTATTTATGGAGATTAAAGATATTTAAATATACTACTTAATGATATCATATTTTGCATGTTATTAGATTGTATATAAGCTTATAAGTTATATAAATTAGTTTGTCAAAAAATGATAAATATCAGTGATATAAGCTCATAAATTTCATAACAAAATCATCATGCTTTACCCCGAGTTTGTGAATAATTTTGTGAATAAAATGGTGAAAAGAAAATAAAAGTTGAATGAAAAAAAGAATGTAAAGAAATATTTGTGATTTGTATGAAATTTGGAGCTTAATGATTTTATGTACGTTAGTAAATTGTAAAACTCATCAACCCTCTTTCCTTCTTATATAGGAAGAGGTGATCAAGTGAAAAAAGCCCAGAGGAAACACAAACAGCAATTGAACTGAAGGCTAGCTGAGAAGAAGACCATCGGACCAGAAACAAAGTGACTTCGCCATGGCGAAGATCACGGCGAGTGTCTCATACTTCGGCCTCCAAACAAGAAAGTTCACCGTGACTTCGCCACAGCGAGGCCACGGCGAAAATACCAAAAACTGCACGTTTTACTTAACAGAGTTGATTGAAATGGGATAAAAGGATTTATTTCATAGGAATGTCTGGCAGCACGAACTTAGGGCATATTTTTGGGACTTTTGGAGCTTCAAGAGAAAGTGGGGAAGTGTTAGGAAGCTTGGAGGATCTTGGAGATATTCAAGTTCATTGATTTTGGTTTCCTTTCTTCTTCCTTCTTCTCTATTTTTCTGTCATGAGATCTTTCTTAATCTTCATTTTCGTTTTTAATTTACCCATGTGTAACTAAATCCCTTTTTTAGGGTTACTTTGAACCATTTGATGGATTGAACCTTGTATTTCCTTTCTTTAATGCATTGAATGAATTTTTATGTGTGGATTTTCATCTTGCTATTATTTATACAAGTGCTTGATCACCACTTGATTTGTTAAATGAAGTATGACTTAAGAGAGAGTATTTTGTTTTAGAACTTGGGTGAAATCATGTTAGACTTGAAATTTATAGTTTTAAATGGATGGTTAGTTGGTAATATAGAGATATAATTACTAATATAACATTGTTCATATGAGGTTGGTGGAGTATTTATGACTTGCATTAATTGTGGCAAGAGGTTGTGCAATTAATGCAAGTATAAATTTGATTTTGACTTGAGAAAGCTTCTTCAAATGAAATTGAACATTGGACTCACATATTAATTCATTAGAATGCTAAAAGGAAAGGAATTTACTAGTTCATGAAGTTAAATGGAGATAAGTAACCCTAGATCTTTTTATTTGTCTTTAAAAATGTTTTCTAAATCATCTCTTTGTTTTATAATCTTTGGGACTAAAATCTTTACTAGAAGTAGCATTTTAAATGGCAATCTTTTACATTTTAAATCTTCAAACCAAAAATTGATTTGGCTCAACTTAATTCAATGTACTAAGCCTTCTGTTTGATCACATTTGTAATCAAATCCCTGTTGGAACGATACTTTCCCATTACTTTATTACTTGGCGCGATCCGTGCACTTGCGGTACGAACAATCAGCACTCTAAAGTAATTTCTTTTTGGCTTCTTTAATCTCTTCAAAAAAGTTAATTTAATATTTTATTCAAGATTGAATGGAGTAAATTTATTAGAATTGGGAATAAGTCAACCAATAATAAATTGTTCTTCTTATTTGGGACAGTTATTGAGTCCTAAAGTCTCAATGATAAGTAAGCATTTTAAGCTTATTTTGTGCTGAAACTTACCGTTATATGTCTCAACTGTTATTGAAGTTTTGAGCAAATAATGAATCTATTCCTTAACACCTTTCAGTATTCCTCATCTTATTTTTCATTCCTTATAAATAAATTTTATAAAACTAGGACTTTTCACCTATTTTCCTTTTTTTTTTTAAGTGTATCATAGAAATTAATAAGACCAGATAACCTATGAAAAGTAAATATTATCAGTGCATAGGATAGAAGGGAGTATAACGATTGGAGTATCACAACTAAATTAATTTGCACACGTGAAATTTACGTCCTTATATGTAAGATACCATACACATGGTGGACATGATTTTCTCCCAAGTCCTAATACTTCTTCTTCTTCTTTTTTTGGCCAGAAACAAGTCCTAATACTTCTAGGAATAGGAGGAGATGAATTATCAGTGAGGATTGTAAATTAATGGACGGTGTTCTTAATCTACCAAAAGCAAATATTATTATTTCTGGGCCCTACAAAATTGTTAAACTAATTAATGTAAATATTATAGCCACGTGCCCCCTAGGTGCCTCCATAAGTAGTGTATTAAACAAGTCATGTAGTATATATACACAATTATTATATAACAGAAATTATATACTACCATGTATCTATACAGAATCTCTCATCATTATTAGATCAACTAAAAATTTAACCTTACCTAAAATTTGGGATCTTGCCACAATAATTTGCCTAAAATATTTAACCTATCGATGGGGGATTCCTTTTCCTGTTGCTCTAAGGAATTGGTTCAAAAGGGGTATTTATGTCAAAAGAAACTCAAAAAATTGGAGCTTGGGTGAGAAAAGAGTATGCTATTTTAGGAATCTAAAAGTCTAAAATCATTCAAAAACCACTTTAAGGAAGTAAGAGCATGAGAGGCTGAGGCAGCAATCCTATTAGTGAAAGCCAAGCCCTCAAAAAAAGCTATAAACAAATTAAATTGTCTCCTTAATTACCTTCAAACTCTTACTTCCTCCCTCTCTGCCTCCAAAATATTCTAACAAGAAAAGAAAGGGATTCGTCCGCCTACAAGATCTCTCTCTTTATCTCTCCATTTAAGAACTCTTCAATCTCAGTTTCTTACAATGGCAACATGTATCACAAGAATGGCCATAGGCTATGCTTTTCTCGCTCTTTTCCTCTCTTCAGGTATCCTTTTTGTTCTGTTTTACTCTGCATGCATATATTTTGCTTGATTCTAGTTTCTACTCTCTAATCTTTTCTTACTTTCCATAAGATAAAATAGAAGGAATCTGATACTACAATATGATATGATGAGCTCGTGTGGGATCATATTAATGATTCCCTATCCGATCCTAAATATAAGACCCGTTGATTTTTTTGAAAAATCGTAAAAAAGGTATATAAGTTACTAAAAATGATTTATCTGAATTTTTTTTCTAAACTAGTTTATTTAACTTATAAACTAACATATGAATATAATATAACAATACACAAAATACATTATGATTCAAGCCTCATTTGGCTTCCTCAATCTCAACACAAAAAAAAAAAAAAAAAAAGTTAACTGGGGTCTTATACTTCACTAACAAAAGAAGTAGTAATATTACTGACTGATTTAAACACTGCTTGTTCAATCACAGATACAGGATCCTTACTTGGAGTGGATTCCTTTGGGATTAACTATGGCCGAGTGGCTGACAACTTGCCACCACCAGGAAAAGTTGTCGAACTCTTGACATCCTTAAAGCTAACAAAAGCAAGAATCTACGACACAAATCCTCAGGTCCTGTCAGCTTTTGCAAATTCCAACATCGAACTCATTGTCACAGTAGAGAACGAAATCCTCAACCAGCTAAATGATCCCCAACAAGCACTCCAATGGGTGAACAGCCGAATCAAACCCTTCATTCCTCAAACAAAAATCACAGCAATCCACGTAGGAAACGAAGTATTCACAGATGATAACCCAACACTAATCCAATACCTTGTCCCAGCAGTAGTCAACATCCACAATGCAATCACTCAGCTAGGCATTAACACCAACATCTTGGTCACAACCCCAAGTTCCCTAACAGTCCTTGATCAATCCTACCCACCTTCAAACGGAAGCTTCAAAAGCCAAGTCTCAGGAATCATGACCCAATTCTTAGACTTTTTATCAAAAACAAAATCCCCTTTTTATATAAACGCATACCCATTTTTCGCATACAAAGATGAACCCTCACAAATCCCATTAGAGTACGTTCTGTTCAACCCCAGCCAAGGAATGGTGGACCCAGTGACGAATTTACACTACGACAATATGTTGTATGCAATGGTGGATGCTGTAATTTTTGCAATTCAGAAATTGGGGTATGATGGAATTGAAGTGAAGGTGTCAGAAACAGGGTGGCCATCGAGGGGGGATATGGATGAAACTGGGGCGGGATTAGAGAATGCGGCGATTTATAATGGGAATTTGGTTAGGAGGCAAATTGGGAATGAAGGAACGCCTATGAGACCCAAAATGGGGTTGGAAGTGTATTTGTTTGCTTTGTTCAATGAAGATTTGAAACCTGGACCCACTTCGGAGAGGAATTATGGGTTGTTTCAGCCTGATGAAAGCATGGTTTATGATGTTGGCCTTTCTAATATTAAATCCTCTGCTCCTCCTAAGGTAATTTTTTGTGTCATTTGTTTTCTCATCTGGGAATACTTGGAACATTGCTTATTGCTCTGCTCTGCAGATAGTTATAGCTAGAATTAACCGGCTAAACAAGAACCTTTTATGAGTTTTTGAAATCTCAATCCAATTGTCCCTTTTCATGAACCCAAAATGGTTGTTTAATCTTAAATATGTAATTTTCAATGCAATAAATATAGTTTGTTCTTTCAAATGTATACTTATCTGGTCTTATTTATAGGGCAGAGAGAGAATGTTTTATTTAGTTATATCTATAAGTCACATCATTAAATTTTTCATATGAAATTACAATTTTACCTCTATTTATTATGTGTTGACTTTGTTTTCATGTGATGCAGTGGGTATTAAATAATGGTAAAGTTAGAAAGTTGGTGGATTTTAAAGCGGAATTAATAAGGTTTACGGTTTTTCTTGGTTTATGTGAAATATGTTGGAAATTCCTTATAAATAAGACTAGAATACGTAATTAATACATTCAATCTTGTAATAGATGAGTGTAGAAATCAGTTCTATATTTAAATATATTCTTAGTGGGGAACAATGTTTAGCACGAATGAATGACCTTCTTATGTTTATGTTGCACGCGTCTTATTATGTGGTGGTATATATATTTAGAGAGTCATAATTTAAATTTGTGGAGTGAATATTTTTTATTAATGAGATTAATAATGTTAAAAAAAGTTTAAAATATATAGATTGAAAATGCACTTTTTTTTTTTTTTGGACTGAAAATACACTTTTATTGACTAAACACATAATTTAACCAATTTTTTTCTGTTGTATTTTATTTTTCATTTTTTCACAAACAATTCCTACCTTTATTAACACTTTAATGTAGAGTAGCAAGTATTATAAAGATAGATATTGTAAGAAAATCAATGTGTGCATTTATAACTTATTTATCTATTTTATTTTGTAACAGGGAGCATCGGAGGGTTACAAAAGCTGCGTCTGTTGGGTGCTTGTGTATTTGCTGATTTCAGCTCTGGGGACAGAGCTTAATTAACACAATTAATTAGGTATATATTCCCTATCATTCATCTATAGATAATAAATACAAATAATAGCACTTCATTATTCTATTACATATCATATGTATTCCATATTTTAAATTATATTTTCCATACTTCATAATTCATTATGTATTCGTTTTGTTGGTATATCCCGGGCAATTCAATAGCCCCCTCATTGTTTAATTTATGACATATATGAGAAGTTGATTTTTGTCCTAAATGTAACATATATTTTAAAATTTTGTTAATCGTTTTGTTATTTTTTTCCAATTTAAAATAGATGATCAAGATATTTAGAAAAATCGTATGATATTTACTAATTTAATTAACATTTTTAGTTTAATTAAATTAAGTAAATGGATTATACATCTAAGATTGGAGGAAGTATTATTTGTCCGTACTAAGCAATATGACATTATTTTAGACTTCCAACTAGATATATAAGTTAACAATTGAAATATGAGAGCTTAAGCATTTATTAAAATTAAATTTATGTCCATTTATCTCTCATCACAACAATATACTCATAATCGTGATAAGTACCATAAGTAGACTCCTTTAAATTTCGTATAAAATTTATGAATGAGTATTATATTTTCAGTTCAAAAAAAGTATTATATTTTACTTTTTTTTTACCAAATAGTATTATATTTTACACGAACTACGAAGGAACAAGCTTTTTGTAGAGAAGATGGAAGATGACGAATAAGAGAAGTATTACTATCAATATTATGAGCAGTAGAAAGGAGAATGTACGTAACCAAACACAAACGTAGAAACTACTGACAATTTTTTGTTTCAACAATAACTTCACGTTCCTTTTTTTTTTTTGGGTAAATGTGCGGATTTGGTGAGGAACTATAGTGCCAAGTGCACCAAATAGAAAAATGAATTTTGAGTAATAAATAGAATAATGATGAATTAAAAATATGACAAATTTGGTAATGCTATTAAATCAACCTAAACTAGATATTTACTCTGAAATTCATGAGCACATTTCCCAAATTCTTAACGGAGTTTAGACTGACTCAATGGTATTACCGAATTTACAACCTTTTTTATTTATTATTATCCTATTTGCTATTTGAAATTTATTTTTCTATTCGGTGCACCTGTTTTTATAGTTCGTTACCAAAGCTGCAGATTTATCCTTCTTTTTTAAAAAAAAGCAATAATAAGTACATCTACTCCTCCTTATGATTTTTGTATATGCATTAATTGTGTATGAAGAACTCTAAGATTTCTCTTTTTCTTTCTTCTATTAATTATATATGCTAATAAATGATTAGGGGGCATTATGTTGAGCGATCACTTTCTTCATGCGGTAATTGATCCGATTGGTAATTATACGACTTATATTTCATAATAATACGAGCTTAAATCTTTTATCATTACTGCAACAAGTAGAGCTTTTTACAATAACCAGGAGAATCTTACACATCGATTTTGGAAAAGTAGTATATAAGAACACAATCTAATGTCTTAAATTTAGATTGAATAAATAAATAATCTAGGTATCAACTTTCCGCTTCGGTTAAATTATCTAAATAACCTAGATAGAAAAGTTTTCTACACGGGTATGTATCCTTAATAGTTCCTCAATATATTGATATAGTATTCTCCTTGGTATGATTTGTGATGATAGATTCAGCAAAGCTCCATGAGTTTTTTTTCCTTTTTTTTTAAAAATAATGAATGTCAATACTTTTATTCTCTCTTTGTTAATTTTTAAAAAAGAAGTTTTGTGATTTTTTTATTTGTTTAGTTGGCATGAGATAACTAAGTTTGTTAAAAACAAATCAATTTAATGCTATGCAAGTAACTTATTGTTAAGTAAAAGGAATTATATTTTCAAATATAAATGATAGATTATATCAAAAATTTATAAAGGACTGAAAACAACTTAATTATATTAAAGGACGATAATAAAATTTAATGCAAACTGATCAAATGATTCAGCTAAGTCTACGACTACGAGTACTCCTACTTTGTAGTTTTCTAATAAATATTATATTTTGATTTTTCTCAATTTAAAATATTATATTGGTTGGACAAAAAAAAGACGTTTCATAATTGAAAATTGATTTAAAAGTATAGCTTTTTCCAACAGTAATTCCATTCCGTCTCTAATCACGTCGGTAAACTAAAATTTTGTCAGTAGTTTCATCTATAATTCTATCAATTATAGCCTGTGGAAGGAATTATACTAGCCCGAAATTCGGGAACTAACTCATAATCATGAAGTATATATGTGGAGTATATTCTTCAACTGGATATGGTAGCGCTCCCTGATGTTGGAGGCTGTGAAACCCCTTCGAATTCGTAAGCAGATGATTTTCAGCACATAATCATAAAAATGATTTACATCACTCCGGGATAGATAATCCTCATTGGTCACATTAAAGGACTATTCTGGTATTTGGTCCACCATCTCAAGAGAGAGTAAGCGATCCAAATGTTGGATTTAGTTTCAAATATAAGAAGGAAAGCACAATTTTAGGAAAGAACAATATAAGAAGGAAACTTGTTTTTTTAGTAATGTTGATTTAGTTTCAAATAATTAGTCTTTGTTATTACTATCTTCTTGTTTTAGTTTTGATTTTTGTAAGAAATTATAATATACTACAAGTATAGATTTTGTTTTAGTTTTAAAATATAGAATGATCACAAAAAGTGATGTTCTATTTAATAATTTCAGTAATCACTTCTAATAGCTCATATTAATACATCAGGAATTATTCTCTTGGCTATCCTCCAGTTGCATGCTTAATTAATTAATTGACTAATTAATTTTAGGCTAATTGGTGTACTCAATCTCAATCATGAACCACATAAAAATGCACAAATTCATCCATATGGTTATTATTATATATGATATCATGCAAATTGAAATACTGCGATATGTCTATAAATATTTTTTATTGTAAAATATAAAATCCATATGTTAGTTGCTTCTGCTTGAATCCTTGACTGATGGTGGAGAACTTGTGGACCTTCTTCTTGTTGTTGGTGGTTGGTTAATTAGGAGTGAGAACATACATCTTGGAAGCATGTGAATCCAGCTCTGCAGAAATTTGTCCCGAAACCGACGTTTGTGTAGAATGCTGAACATAAATCATACAGCAAAATAAGTAAAATTATTTAATATAAAACTTGAGCCTTTGAATAGAAATAATAATAATTCACTTGAAATATATATATATAAATATATATATATAATTCTAATCAACCTCCCAAAGATCTCTTGCATTGACAGCTTTTTCAGGTTCTAAGCCTAAATCAGACCAAGATGCAGTGACATTTGCTCTTGATGAACTTCTATTCCATAGAATCACTGCTACTCTATTTCCACTGAGAGGACCAGCCCATACCTGCCACATTTTTTTGTCTTTTAATTTGAAATGCAACAATTGAACGCACTTAGAAAAAAAAAATAGGAATACATACATGTGTGCTTATATAGATATATAATTTCAAATATATGTGACACAACTTGTTCTATAAATTAAAGCTGCTAAGTGTACGTGCTTCATTTAATCATTATGGAAAAAGATGGAAAAGAATATATTACTTCTAAACCGTCTTCACTTTTCCTCTTCTTGCCTTGAACTCCTAAGCTGTCTGCGACATTTGAGTATTTTTTGTGTGGTTATGAGATATTAAAGGTACGTAGAAGAGATAGTTGTTATATATGAGTCATGCCTTGATTGATAGCAATAACTTCTTTGTTGGTTAATAGTTCGTTTGTTGTGTTATCCATTACTCTAATGTCACAACCAATCAACAAAGGAGCCTGCATATTTACATAACACAACTTTCTTTAATCAATTTAATTTACGACTATATATTTGGTAATGTATGGTAACTTTTGATGATATATACCTTAGCCAATGCTCAAATGCTGTAATGAGAACGATATTCTTCAGTTGTCATTCCTCCATTTCCAACTTCTAACATGTCTGGATCTGTTCCCACATTTTCAGGATAATTTCAACTCTTAGTTATATGTTTTTTCTTAATTATGTATATTTAAAAGGTAAATTTATTCACCATTCCATCCCCCAAGTCCAGCATAAGACGCCCATTTGTCATTTGCATCTGCAATATTTGTCATGCTGACAACAAAGTAATTCATTTATTATTAGTAGTCCATGAATATTAAGAATTTTTTATTGTTAGTGCTAATAACATATATATATATATATATATATATAAAATCAAATTTTCATGCCATACCTTTCCCATTTATCTTCAATATCTCCTGTTGTTCTCCAACTATTCCCGACATTTTTTGCCCAAAGTCCTGGATCTTCTTGGCCTACAAGTTTTTTAACCAGATTATCATAAATAAATGCACAATCTGATGAAAATATGAGAAACACAAACCTGTTTCATTTGTAAAAAATATAACCAATGTGAGAGAGGACTCACCATTCACACATTGAGAAGAAGATTTCCCTTCCTGAGTTCAATAAAGCTTTAGACATATTATACAAGCAATAACTAATATTAATTGAATTATCAATTTCTAATTTTTAGATACAACTACAAATACCTCTTTTGGATAACAATCTGTATTTTTCGGATATATAAATAGAGAGATATATAATACGGAGGACAGATTACCTCTCTTTTGCGCTTTTGTCTTGATTCTCGCAATTATCATACTTCAAGAAATCAACACCCTTAACAATATTTAAACAGGCAATAATTAGAGCTTTATAATGAGTTTTACCCACAAATTGATAATATAACTTTGAAGCAAAGATATACTATATGTAGGTGTGAGCCTACCCAGGAAGCAAATGTTCTTGCATCGTGCTCTTCCTGTCCTAGAGATCCAGGCATTTGCTTGCTGCATGTTTGATTTCTGTACGTAGAAATAATATAATTTAAAGATATTCTGAATACTTTAATAATATTACAGGTGAACTTGTGCAAAATGGATCCAAGTTTTAGCGGTTAATTAGAATGTCGATACCCAGCGTCAGAATAAATTCCCAGCTTCAATCCTTTGCCATGAACATAATCAGCAAGAGCCTTAATTCCTGATGGAAATTTTGAAGCTTTAGGAACCATGTTTCCCTGCCACAGTTTTAATTTTGTTTACTTTAGATGTTAAAGAAAATTAAAAGTAAACAAGTCATTATATATACCTCAGAGTCTCGTTCAAGTTCAGCCCAACAGTCATCTAAAATCAACACAAAATAATTTTAATACATAAAAATGATAAATAATACGTATTTGCAGAAAAAATGTATTTAATTAGTAAAACTGAACTAATCGGTAATATATATATATATATATATAGACACACATTTACTTACCTAAATTGATATATTGGTACCCCAAAATCAGCAAGGCCCGTTGATATCATTGCATTAGCTGCAGTTTTGAAAGCAGATTAATCATCAAATTCAAATTAATTTGAAAGATAAATTCTTTTGAATTTGAGCAAGACATTATATGAAAAAGTTACCTGTTTCTCGAACCATCTCCTCGTTGATGTCACAATGAAACCGATTCCAACTATTCCATCTGTCACCAGTAATGCATTATATACATTATCTTTGATATTTATATGAAGAAAATTGGCATGAGTCTCATGCATAACTACATTATATTTCAAAATTGAGCTACAACCATTATGTCTCAAAAATACGCGGTTTACTATAAGAGTATAGAGTGTGAATAAATGGTAAATGTACATAGATAAAAAGTAGTGTTAGTTTGTAAGTTACCCCATGGGAGGGGTGACACCAAGTCCATTTTGAGCAAGTTGTCTTCTGAGCTTGTGGTGATGTGTGGATATGTCTCTGTTAGTGTTCGTGAGACGAGCAGCAGAGGAAGAAGAAGCATTCAATGATAGAAGGAACATGAAGCACAGTGCAAGCCCTGTGATCATCCTTCTTGTTGCACAAACTTGAAGTTCCATTTGTGTCGTCTCTCAAGAACCTCAAGCTATTTATGAAGTACTTCGAGAAAGAAGAAGAAAGGTTAAGAGTAATGAATGAAGCAAGCATTTAATGTGCTGAGGGATATTTAAAGCGACGTTAAGAGTAATGAATGAAGAAAGCATTTAATTTGAGGGATATTTATAGTGAAGATTCTGAAATGAATGAGAAGATCAATTCGAATGGTTTATCCCAAAGGATGGGCTATTCAGTTAGTTAGTTACCACACTCTGTTCCTTATTATAAGTCTAATTATCACAAATTTTTTGTTCATAAATATAAATCCAGTTTGGGATCAATTAATGCTACCATGACTATTTTACCCCTATATTAGAAATAGAGAAGATGAATGAGAAGTTTTATAATGTATAAAATATTATTTTAACACCTATTATTAAATAAGGACACGATTGAAAACAATTTTAAAATAAGGGCATATGTAATGCTATAACTTCCACTCCTTGATATGTAAGAAGTAGTTAGATTGGACTTAGAGTAAGGAACAGAGTAATAGTTCGTTTTTGGACCTACGTAATGCATGTTAGCTGCTCCTTACTTCTTTTTTTATTTTCACTTTTGTTTTTTTTGGACCGAATTATTTTCACTTTAGTTGAGGACAAAAGAATTCTTTGAATTGAACTTCGATTTGCGTACTACTACAAAAAAACATTATTTACGTCCCCATTTCACGTCTCTTTTTTAAATATTAGATTTAGAAAAAAATCGGTAGCAAAATTGTAAATATTTGAAAATTTTAACATCTCTTTTCTAATTATGAGACTTGGATTCTCAAAAAGAAGAGCGGTAAACATGAAACAAGGTCAAAAAAGAGGAGGGAAATTAGTTTCCACATCTCACAAATATTGTAAGACATAAAAAAGCTCTTTCCACGTCTCACATTAAAAGTGAGACGTAAAAAAATATTTTCCATGTGAGACGTAGAAAATAATTTTTCACGTCTCACTTTTATAAGTGAGACGTGAGACGTGAAAAACCTCTCAAACCCTAAATATTTGCCTATCAAACATTTTCTCTTTTCATTCGCATCTATCCATCTTTGCATATGTTATGCGAACAAATCAACGACCTTCATCGGCGGCAATAATAAAGGCCCCCAAATCGACAGCGGGCCCATCGATCCCCCTTATACCCTTATACACTTTCGTCCTTCCCTTCCCCATTTCACTCCCTTTCATCTTCTTCTTCAAATCAGATACAAGGGAGAGTGAGAGTGAGAGGTGAGGGTCGCCGAAGATGTCAAGAGTCGTCGGCACCATGCAAGACCCGATTTGGATTCCTGTGAGCATCCTCTTCCTACTCCTATCCTTTGTTTCCTTGGTTAAGGTCGTTTTTGAGAGATGGCCGAATGGGTTTGGGAAATTCTAAGAATTCTAAATCAATCAAATGAAAGCTTGAGATTTGATTTAAAGTTTCCTAAAGAAATTTTAGGTTCTACAAATATCGGTCTTGTTTAATTATTAATCTCTTTGGCATTTTCTATTTTTGTTTGTTTAACTGGTTAGTTTCTTCGTGAAGTTATTGAATAGGACCTTTTGATTAATAATTTATTGAAAGATCCGATTTTTGATAGAGCACAGTGGCATCATGAGATCTATATAGCCGATTCCACCTTTTGTTGTTGTAATTAATTAGTTACTCATTCTTCTTGGAAGCACCCGTAAAGGATATTTTATCCCTGGAGCAAGTAGGCACTGAATTTGACACTTTATTTATTCAACATTTGCACTATGTATTGTTTTAAAAACTAAGTTGATGTGTATATGCCAACGTATGTTTCTCAAGCTTAACACATTAGAAATGTTGGAGTAATTGTCTTTTCAATTTTATTTTTAAAACTTTATTTCTTATTGTTATAGTTAGATAAATGTTGGCTTTTCTATTGGTTTGCAGAACCCATTGTCCTCTATGAGAACTCCCAGTTATGTAGGTGAAATCATCTGTACAGGCTTCCATACAGGAAGTCTTCCACCTTGCATTGTTGGGATGAGAGTTCTTCCTGTGGAAATGAGTGAGGTATGGGGCTTTGAAGTTGACATTGAATACTCTGGTGGTGCATTATTAGATATTGAATCAAGGCTTGAAGTTGGTGAACTAGATAATGCTCCAGGGGCAGAGAATTCAGATCCAGACTCTCCTGATGCTGTGGATGTCTCATCAGATCTTCTTCAAGGTCTTGAGGATTTTGGAAAGCGTTTAAATCTTTCAGATGGAATGGGTGATTCACAAGACCCAAAAGGAGATGATGACTTTAACACTGGTTAGTATGCATCCTTACATAACTTTTCTCCAACGCATTTTCTATTCATCTGATGGCCTGTCAATTTTCTTTGATTCTTGGATATAGACTAATAGATACCAGAGCGGTATCTTTATGAAATCCTTTTCATGCAATTAAACTTGGCTATTTCGGATCTGATATGTTGGTTCCAAGCTTCTAGGTCTAGTTTTCTTCAGAACTCAGCAAGGAAATATACAAATGATGAAATTCACTATGCTCTTCATCATTTTCTTAATGGTGATCAGTATTTAAGTACAGCCCCCATCGATGTTTTAACTTATACCTCTGTGGCTACATATAATTAGTTATTCAATCATCTTTGTGAAGGTTTTCTACGGCAAACTTTAATAGCAAATAAGGGCTGTTTATAAGTGATTTGATCTCCTTGAAATCTGAACTATCATTTTTTTTAAAAAAAAACATCTGGTTCCAAGTTCAAACTCCACTCATCCTTAACTTTTGTGCTTGTTTAGGTCACATTTTTTTTTATGGAACTGATAGTTTTGTGCCTTTTGCTATGGATTTTTGTTTTCTTGTTTACAGAGGGGGGTGTCTCTTCAACTGTTCCCAGTCATGCTTTTCTCTTCTCTTTCTGATCAAGTTTCTCAGAGAATGAATATTTTTTTATCTCCAAGAGCATGGAACAAAACATGTAGTTAGATAATGTAAATTTGTTCCATGTAATTTTCCCTGCAGATATTTCTAAGAATTTTAAGAGTGCCACATCAAGCTCAACTTATGGATCTAGGTGGAAATCTTTGGTAAATTCCGTTGCCAGACAAGTTTCACAGGTACTGTCTTCTTTTAATTTTTTCCCGTCCGTCTCTTGTTTTTTCTTTCAAGGGCAAATTTTATTGATCAGAAGAAAGGATAAAGCAAAATTGGAAACTCTAACAAAGTTAGAAAACAGAGGAAAGGGAATCCTCCCTAAACAAACAGCAATGCAAAAGCTAACAACCCATACTTTAACTCAGAAAAAGAACAACACTAGAGAAATGTATGCTCCTTTTGCTTGTCAAACCCGACTTTTCTAAAGAAACCCAGAATTCTTTTCCAAATATTCTAAGCTACTTCAGTGTAAAGAGAAATGAAAAAGGTATTACATGCAACAAAGCAATATATCAAGTCTAATATTATGATTTCCAGAAAAATGAAAACTCCAAGACGAATGGCTAATTTTGTCCGCCTTAAGAGTTAAAAATTGGAGCGTTATAGCAAAGATAGTCAAGGCAGTGAGTTAGACAGCTAAATATTTTCTATTATGCTAGGTGTGCTGATTCCGTTACACTCTATCTGTTGTATGCTGTAAATTTGATATGTATTTTGTAGTGCCATGTCTCCTATAGTTAGAGGTGTATTTGTGTATATTATACTTCTCAAAACCCTAGCTATGTATGACTTTATCTTATACCTAACTGTCCTTAAAACCATGCTTTAGGTTCACCATTAATTATAATAGTCAAAACACTTGACATTGTAATTTGGCTGTTTGAAATGGCTCCACTTTTCTTTCTCCTTTCCCCTCTCAAATTGGTTAAATTGCATGCATCATCTACTTGAATTGTTCAACCCCGTTATGTCTTGATAGTTCAGTCAAGCTATTGTTCTTTCCAATCAAATATGGTGCTGAACAAGCCTTTGAGACATAATGAATTCGTTTACATTTCTTTATGGTTTACGTAGTCTCATGGCACTAATTGTTGGAGAATTAGTTTTTTTCTCTCTAACTTTTTTCCTTCAATTGTTTCTTGTGAAAGGGTTCCTTTCTCTTTGACAATAGGAGTAACATCACTCAGGGGAACACTGCGACTACAAATAAAACCTCCTCCCTCTGATCAATTGTGGTATAGTTTCACATCTATGCCAGACATAGAATTTAACTTGGAGTCCTCTATTGGAGACCACAAGATAACTACTGGACATTTGGCTTTGTTCCTGGTCAATCGAATTAAGGTATGATAGATGTTCCCATTTTATTTATAATAAATAACTTATGACAGGGTTCTAAGTTAAATATCTCTGTTGCAATTTTCATGGAGTTTATATTCGGGGTGTACATGTTTTGCCTTTTGCATGTCCTTTGCATTTGATCTATATACTAATAAAATTACATGTAGCAAATTTTTTATACGGATGTGCAAGGAGGAATTTTTCTCTGGAAGTGCTAAAGGAGAATTTTAACTTCCAATTATAGTTCTGCCTGCAAACTGAAACCTTATCCGCTATTGCATTTGCAGGTACTAATTCGGGAAACTTTAGTGGTTCCAAATTGCGAAAGCGTAAGTGTTTCGTGGATGCTTGCTGAAAAAGATGATTGGGTACCCCTGGAGGTCGCTCCATTCAAATGGGTTAACCAAGAATCCAAAAAGGAGACTCCCACTTTAAGTGATGCCCAATCTCAGAGCACAAACAGAAAAAACCAGATAGCATTGAATCCGGCCAAGAGCCATGTAGGAAATCAGCAGATTCTTTAACAATTTCATCCAGTGCCACTAGTATACCAAGAACCAGAAGTTTAGATGATTTGACAACGCCTTTGTTGGAGGATGACAAACCCCCTGAAACTAGTGAACAGAACTTGGAAGATCGCCAGCTAACAAAGAACGTTGAACAAGTATCCCACCCCATTGAGAGGGATGACACGAGGCGAAGGAAAATGGGGACACGAGAAAGGATGCTTGATTTGAGGAAGAAGATGACTGAGAAGTTTGAAGAAAAGAAGCGTCACATAGAAGAAAAGGGCTGGAAGTTTGTCGACAAGATGCGGGAGCGTGAGAGATATTGACCACATGAACAAGAGTGATGCAAATATTTGTTGTTAATGCTCAAGAGTTATCGGACGTCCACGAAGGGACAATGCTCAGAGTTAGATCATGAAGAATTTCATTGCTAAGCTGTACATTCTAGGTGCTTAGAAAACATTAAATAAATTTTCGCATTATACTTTTATTTGTTGACTATACAATATTCTTGATCCATGAAATTCCATGAGATATCATATTCAATTTCATGTGTGCATAGAAATGCAATGGGGAAATGTTCATATTCACTTTCATTTTCTTTTTTCAGTTATAAAAGCCACAACAGTAGTTATAGAATTTGTGGATTTATGTTCTGAGTGTTTTTCTTTGGATTTGTTTTTAAGTTTAGTTACTGTATGTAGTCTAATTCTGATAATGGCATGCCAATCAACATATAAATTGTTGAAACTAAAGTTTCTCTGTTGTTTGAACTCGGAGTAAGATATCTATGAAGTCTAAAAAAGTTTGATTTAATAATATATCTGCACTCTGAGCACCTTAAAATTTTTTAACCCAATTAATCTAGAATTTCTTGTTTATAAACCAAAAGGATAACAAAAAATCATCCTTTTTCTCTTGTCGCTTTAAACATCAATAAATTATGATCATACATCTTACCGATTCACAAACACATGTCCATATTTTATCCAGCGAACTGAACATCAAAGTAGTGCGATCATGGAAAATTGAGAAACATTTGAAATCTTAGTGCATATTTTTGGTGTGAAAATAAAGATTCAAGATCAAGGTGTTTCAATAGTCAGATAAAACAAATAAAGACAAAAGCCCTATGGTAATGTGTCTGTCTTATTCAATTCTTTCAGCACATGTATATTTCTTATTGAAAAATAAATTCCAGGTGTATTTTCTCCTTGAACGTCCATTGAACGGTAGCTAATTAACTTGTGCTATGGATTGTTTTCTGTCTTGCAAGATGTAAAACTCATGTACTCGTATAATGTACTCCTAATTAATTTGTGTTAATTTTGGCCTTAATTAACTTGCAATTTTTTAAAGGGATGAGTTCTCTTAGCCAAAGTTTGAAAAAAGAAGGGAGAGGAGAAAGAAAGGGTGTTATGTAATATAGGAAAAGATGAATAAATTGATAGACACTTGAAATCATCATCACGAGTCTTTTGTATTACAATTAACAATACAGTTCAATGCTCCAATCATAATAATAAGAATACCATTAGCAAACAACATATGATAGTCTGCCTTATTCAAGTATATCTATAAATAATTTTTATTGTAAAAGGAACATTTTAATTATTTTCTCCCGCTTGAAATCCCTGAATGATAACTAACATGGGCATTGGCGCATTGCCTTCTTCTTCTTTCTATAAAATCTTGGAGGTTAATTGGGAGTGAGGACATACATCTTGGAAGCATGTGAATCCAGTTCAACAGAGATTTGTCCCGAAACCGATGTTTGTGTATAATGCTGATCATACATGCAAAGAAAAATAACAAACAATTCTTTAATAGTACTATATATATCTTAAGTCTCTTTGAATTTAAATAATAATAATAAAAATCAACTTTGAACTATATATGTAATATCTCATCACCTCCCATAAATCTCGAGCAACTACAGTTTTTTGTGGATCTAATCCAATGTCAGACAGAGAAGCATTCACAGTTGCTTTTGATGAACTTTTGTTCCACAAAACCACTGCTACTCTGTTGTCACTAAGAGGACCAGCCCATACCTGCCACATATTTTTTGTCTTTTAATTAGAAAGTCAACAGCTGAACGCACTTAGAGAAAAAAAAAGAATATGTGCTTATATAGACATATAATTTAAATTATGTGACAACTTGTTTTATAAAGCTGTTAAGTTTATGTGCTTCATTTAATCATCATGAAATAGATGGAAAAGAAAATATATTACTTCTAAACCGTCTTCACTTTTCACCTTCTTTCCTTGAACTCCTAAGCTGTCTGCAACATCATAAGAATATCCATATTAATTTTTTGAGTCTTTTTTTTTTATTATTCATGAGGAATTTAAGGTACATAGAAGAGATAGTTGTTATATATAATGAGTCATACCTTGGTTGACAGCAATAACTTCCTTATTGGTAAGTATTTCATATGTTGTGTTATCCATTGTTCTAACGTCACAACCAATCAACAAAGGAGCCTACAAATACACACACACAAGAACCAATAACTTCCTGAATTAATTTCCGACTATATATGTTAATGTCTAGTAATTTTTGATGTGTTCATGTTTTGTCATGGTATATACCTTAGCTAATGCCCAGATGCTGTAATGGGAACGATATTCTTCAGTGGTCATTCCTCCATTTCCAACTTCTAACATATCTGGATCTGTTCCCACATTTTCAGGACATAATGCCAACTCTTAATTATATATAATTAAGTAGTTAACGACTACAAAGAGTGATTAACAAGTGAGTTTCAATTAATTACCATTCCAACCCCAGGTCCAGCATAAGATGCCCATTTGTCATTTGCATCTGCAATATTTGTCATGCTGGCAACAAAGTAGTAATTCATATTGTTTATTATTACTCATCCATTAATATTGAGAATTAATTTATAAATATCATGTAATTTCTTAAAGTTTATGCAATACCTTTCCCATTTATCTTCAATATCTCCTGTTGTTCTCCAACTATTCCCAACATTTTGGGCCCAAAGTTGTGGGTCTTCTTGTCCCCTATAGGATAATAAGCTCCTCGTTATGAGTAATGAGCTTTCTATAGATTTTAATAAATGAGCATACGTGGGGAACTCACCATTCACACATGGAGAAGAAGATTGGCCTTCCAGAGTTTAATAAAGCTTCTGACATTTTTGGGTACCTGTAAATATATTTACACACACATATAAATATAAATATTTATATCAATACTTACAAATATGTGTGGTCATAATTAAAATAAATTTTTTTGTACTGTCAATCTCTGGCTTTTAGATTGTGATTAATAAAGTAGTAGAGACTTATTGGAGGCTAAAAATACCTCTCTTTTGGGCTTATATTAAGATTCTCGCAGTTATCATATTTCAAGAAATCAATGCCCTGCGAAACATTTTAAACATGAGAAATCAACGTTAGAATAATTTAATAACACAAGTAATATTTATAAATGATCTACATGACTTTGAAGGAAAATTTATGTATACCCAGGAAGCAAATGTTTTTGCATCTTGCTCTTCATGTCCTAATGATCCAGGCATTTGCTTACTGCATGTTTGATTTCTGCAGAAAAATTATTCAAGAGATCAATAATCATACATCACTATAATATTTTATGATGATAAAAAAAAAATTGGGTTAAGATGTAGATGATACCCAGCATCAGAATAAACTCCTAGTTTCAATCCTTTGCTATGAACATAATCAGCCAGAGCCTTAACTCCTGATGGAAATTTCGAAGCTTTAGGAACCATATTTCCCTGCCACAATTTTAATTGTTAATTTGTTTAAGATTTTAAGTAAATAAAATAATATTAATTTCAAGTTGAAAGAAAGAATACCAAAAAGTGAAAAAGTCATTATATACCTCGGAGTCTCGATCAAGTTCAGCCCAACAATCATCTAAAGTCGAAGTAAAATAATATTAATTCTCAAAAATGAAAAACAATACGTGTTTGCTGAAACAAATATGTGTTTACTAAAGCTGCATTAATTGCTGAACAAATTATATTTACTTACCTAAATTGATATATTGGTACCCTAAAGCAGCAAGTCCAGTTGATACCATTGCATCAGCTGTATGAATTTGGAACCAACATTAATTATAAATTTAATATCGAAGACTTTGAAACATAAATTATTTTAATCTTGAATGAGATATTTATATACAGAAAATAATTACCTGTTTCTCGAATCATCTCCTCGTTAATGTCACATTGAAAATGATTCCAACTATTCCATCTGACACCAATAGTAATGCATTAAATATTACACACATCATCTTTGATTATTCAAATTTTTTTTTTTAACAATATCTATATATAGAGTCATGTGAAGAAAACTGATGCATGTGAATATATAGCGTTTGACCGATGAGTTACACTGTTCATGTCTTATAGATACATAATTTACTGGAGGAGTTTAGAGGATGAATAAATGGTATTCATCCTGTTTTCAATGTATGACCCAATTGATGAGTTGATCTTAGCCATGAATATAAGAAAAAGAGGGGGAATTAAGGAAGATAATCCAAGGGTTTTGGTAAAAAATGCAATAGTAACTTATTTAAATGACACTATTAGTTTAATCAAATCAGATAAATAATATATTTAGACCGAAAGGAAGTACGTGTACACAAATGAATAGTGAGATTAGTAACTTAATTACCCCATGGGAGGAGTGCGACCAAGTCCATTTTCAACTAGTTCTCTTCTGAGCTTGTGGTGTTGTGTTGGAATGCTTGTGTCAGTGTTCAACAAACGAGCACCAAAGGAAGAAGAAGCATTGAATAGCAAAAACATGAAGCAGAAGGCAAACCCTGCAGTGACCATTTTCTTTGCACAAACTTGAAGAAGTGCCATTTGTGGGTCTGATGAACTGAAAGCTGCTGAGGGGTTTTTTGGGTATACACAAGAGACTCAAATGATGCCTCAAGGTAATGATAAAGTACTTGATGAAGAAGAAAAATTCAGAAGAGAGCTTGAGAGTTAAGTTTAGGAAGATATGATGTGAGTGATGAATGAATACAAGGATTTGAGTGGTATTTATAGAGAAGAGGGTATGGATTTTCTTCCAATGAATGGGCCATTTAGTTAGATACTTCCTAGGGACCTACGTTATCATGCCTACCCTCAACATGGATGCCCATGCAGAATCCCCTTCCCCCCCCCCCCCCCCCCCAAAAAAAAAAAAAAAAAAAGCTTTTTTTTGGAAAAGGATCAATCCATTATATTTACTCCTTTTGTGTTGACCTAGAAATGCTAACTAGTAGGATAAATTAAACCATGATGCGTTGGTGACAGTGAAAATGACTCGTGTCTAATGTTGTGAATTTCAGTCCGCCTAAGAGTGTAAAAAACACATCTGAGAGAATTACACCCAATGATTTGATAATATTTGAATATGATTCAATCAATCAATTATACACACACAATAAATGCTAACTATAAACATATACCTTTGTTATGTTAATTATATTATTGCATATTAATGTGTCAAATATTATAGAATATCTATCTCAAGTATATTTAACATTTCCTCCGTTCTTAAATATAAGATCAAGTTGAATTTTTTTTTAGAGATTAAGCAAA
Source organism: Mimosa bimucronata (assembly GCA_037074515.1). Taxonomy (NCBI): domain Eukaryota; kingdom Viridiplantae; phylum Streptophyta; class Magnoliopsida; order Fabales; family Fabaceae; genus Mimosa; species Mimosa bimucronata. The sequence continues at coordinate 27,160,276 of CM073437.1, read as the reverse complement.
ACGAGCCACTAAATCATAACATGTTTTGTATATTATTAGATTATATGTTAATTTATAATACACATAAACCAGTTTAAAGAAAAAAATTAAGGCAAATCAATTTTTAAGTAACTTATTTAGCTATATTAAATTTTTCTAAAAAAAGTCAATTAGATCCTATATTTAAGAACGGAGGGAGTAGTTCTTAATTATTATTGTATATATATAAGTTAATTATATTATCAATTAATTGGTATCTTAACATATATTATTCTAGGATTTTAGCTTCGTCAGTACTCTTTATATTTTGTTCTACCTTTCTCGGCCTTTTGGCTAACATCTGATGGTAGTCCCTTATCAAAATCTGAAAATGAGATAAAATTATAGATATGTTATTTGGTAAAAGAAAATTGATAACACCTAATGAAAAGTTAGCAATTACTTATCAAAACTTGAGAATGAGTTGGTAATTTTACATCAGAAATTGGTAATGTTATATCATAATTTGGTAATTGCATATGTCAAATAGTTGTATATCTCAATTTGGTAATGTCTTATTAAAACCTGAAAATTGAATTAAGAGTTTGGTTTTGTAACTGAAAAGTGGTAATACCTAATGTGAAATTAGTAATTCTTTATTAAAATTTGGGAATAAGTTGATTTCAAAACTTACAAATCTACTTATATGCTTTTGGACAACATAAATAGAATACATTGGTGGTGCAATGGCCGTGTATGCCTTTGAGAAAGCAAAACTTTCACCCTCATGTAACTCTTGAGGCAAAAAAACATAGGACCCAGCCACCAGCCAGCTACCGGAAATCCAGTGGTTGGCCTCTATGCTAGTGGTTGGTCAATCATCGCCTGTTGGTACCGGAGCTCTAGCAGCCAATGGGAAGTAATTTTTTTTTCAATATTTTATTGAAGGGCATTCTTATCATTTCCTTAAACTTTAAAAAGGATAATTTAGCCAATGACGCATCATATATATTATGAAATTTTGTTGTACCTTTCTATCTTTCCTATATTTTTTTTAGAGTCTTTTCATAAGATTTTTCCTAAATCTAATCGACCTACAAGAAAAATAAAATTTAACATGGATTCCAACAAAAACAACCGAAAAATGAAAAGGGAAAATTTCAGTTTACCCCCCTAATAAAGAATTAATCTCATATTCCCCCCTAAACATTCTGAAATTTCACTGCACTCCCAAGGGACTAAAGTGAAATTAAATGTTTCAGCTAAAAGACCAAAATGTCCTTATTGAATTTTGTACTGATTTCCAAGACACATATGAAGAATTTCCAAGACATTTATGGGAAATTTCCAAGACGTATATGAGGGAACTTTTCAAAACATTTGTACTTATCTTCAACAGCAATGTGAGTATTTTTAAGTCTAAAAAATCATGGAATCCAAAACTAAAACATCCAAAATTTCACAACTATATTTCCAAGACACATATGAAAAATTTCCAAGACACATATGGAGAATTTCCAAGACACATATGAGAAATTTCCAAAACGTTTGTACTTCTTTCAATAAGGACATTTTGGTCTTTTAGCTGAAACATTTAATTTCACATTAGTCCCTTGGGGGTGCAGTGAAATTTCAGAATGTTTTGGGGGGAATCTGAGATTAATTCCTTATTATGGGGTTAAAATGAAATTTTCCCAAATGAAAATCCTACGGGACGAAATAAATAATGATGTCAGCACAATATTTTGCTCCATTTTAAATTATTTCCCAAATTTCAAGGAAAACTCAAGTTGGAGGATTTGGTTGCAGGTTGAAACAAAGTAATAGACCCGCATGATGTGATGTCACATTCTCCATGACGGCATGAATTGGGAGATAGGGGAAGAGTAGCCTTTCCTGTTATTTTATCAAATATCAATATATATATATATATAGGTGAAAAAAGATGTTTTAAGTTTTTTATTTGCTTTGCTGGCATAAAATTACTAAATTTAGTTTAAATAAATTAATTTCTATGTAATAGTTTTTGTTTAGTATAAATAATTTATAACTAAATCTTGAAAGTTAAGGGATTAAACAACCTAATAACAGTACATGATAAAATTTGAGCTTAATTCATATAAAATAAAAGAATTAAAGTGTTTTTAATTTTATCTGAGAAAAGCATAAAGTTACTATGATTTTACTCTCTCTCTTTTTTGACATAAATATTATGATCTTACTCAAATGATGAATTAATTAATAAGAATACGGCAACAATATATGGTTTGAATAAAATTAAACATTTTTATAAAAATATTAAAATATATCATGTTGCTCATTTAGTTGTTCTTGTTATTCGTGCGGTTTCAGCAAAGGATATCCTTGTTCATGAAAATAAAGCTATTATATAATATAATATTAGGCTAAATTTTACAAAATCCCTTTAATTTTGACCTAGTCGCATATGACCCTCAATGATTTAAAGTCTAAATTTAACCCCCTGAACTTTTGTTTCTCTATTACCCCCACCCGTTAGCCTATCATTATTATTTTTTTATTTTAATTGCCATGTCACACTAACATATGACAACTCATCATATCTTACGTGAAATCATATTAAGTTTATAATTGTATAAAACTCAACTTTAGTTAGTTGCATATAACATCTCTTACATTTATTTAAAATTTATATGATTTCATCTCATCGTAATAATATTTAAAAGGTTACATTAATAATATATTTAGCGAAAAAATATATATCTTTCTATCTTTTATATATTATTAATTTATCTACATTAATAATTTGGAAAGCTACTGGAGTTTTCTGCGTCCGGAAAGTACCCCATAAAGAAAATGGGAAATTTTATTGCACTGCTATAAGACCAGCGGTATTATATGGTAGTGAATGTTGGGTTTTGAAAGGACAACATAAACATAAAATGGGAGTAGCTGAAATGAGGATGTTGAGATGGATGTGTGATCATACAAGAAAGGATAGGATTCGGAATAACCATAAACGCGATCGAGTTGGAGTGGCACCTATTAGTGAGAAAATGGTAGAAAATTGTTTGAGGTGATTTGGACATGTCCAAACAAGGCCATAAGATGCGCCAATGAAGAGGGTAAATCAAATAGTTTTGAGTCCGATTAAGAGAGAAGAAGAGGGAGACTCAGGCATACACTCGGTGAAATTGTAGAGCGAAAATTTTTAGTGAATAATATATCTAAAGATTTAGTTACTGATAGATCACACTGGCGTCGTACGATCCATGTAGCCGACTCCACCTAGTGGGATAAGGCTTGGTTGTTGTTGTTGTATCTACATTAATAATTTAACTTTTAAATATTATTTTTCTAGCTTTCTCTATGAAAAAATTGTTTTAATTGATCGATATTAGATACAGTAAAAATATCAAAAAGAGGGTAAAAATATTACTCGCTCCGTTCCTAAATATATGACCTATTTACCTAATTTGATTAGATTAAGGATATTAGTTAAGTTAGTTAAAATCACATGATATTACCAAGACACCCTAACCTCCTACCTTTATTCACATCCTCCCTTTCTTACTTGTTTATTAGTGAGGAGTATCAATAGGGATAATACAGGAAAATATTAGGAAAAATTAGAAAGAGGTATTATATTAAGGAACAAACCCACATTCCCAAATAGGTCCTATATTTAGGAATAGATGGAGTATTTTAATATTAGAAGGGGACGCTGAAATTACGTGCCTAATGCTTTGATAGAAATTTAAAAAAAAAACTAATGGAGACCTAACAATAAAAAAAGTAAATTTTTAGGAAGGATAAATTAAATTTTAAAATATCAGGGAGGTCATATGTATCTAAACTAAACTTCAGGGGAGTTTTATACTATCATAAACTTATTAGGATGCCATATAAAATATGATTATGTGTCTTAAGTAGCCTGATATAACAATTTCCGTCAAAAGATAATGATAAGTTAACGGCATGGGTCCATAATAGAAAAATAAAAGTTCAAGGATGAGTTAAATGAAAACTTTGAAACGTCAGAGGAGTTATATGCAAATACCCTAATGTTCAGAAAGATTTTGTAGAATTTAGCCACAATTTTATTATTGAAAGATTAGATATGACCTATCGTAGTGAATATGGAAACAAAACAGCTAAGCATTTTATTTTGTTTCTTATTTTTCAAACATTTTGCAAAATTGTATCACAAAACAACATGACACACAACCATATTTTGATATTTCACCACTAATTTAGTCTATATTTGGCTTTCAATTTCCGTTTCATGTATCGCATTAGCCACAAATAGAAAAACAATGATACTTGCAGATAAACTCCAACAGACGGATCAAAGTAAGTGCCTCAAATTGCAGAATTAGTTACCATTTACAATCTGTAAATATATGATTGACCACAAATGTATTTTGTATCCACATGAAAGTAAATCAAGGTGTAAAGATTAGAGCTGGGAAAATTAGGTCCGAAAAACACGAGGGTCGGGTTTTAGAAACTACCATTTAAATTAAAAACGAATCTGAAAGAGCTAGCCCTGTTGGACCGAGGGCCGACCCATTTAGGCCCTTTTATTTATTTTTTTAAATGGCTTATATGATATTTAAATTTAATATCATTAATAATTATTCAAATAATATTACTCGTGAAGTAAGTAGTGCTTCCTTAAAAAGTTTATATTATTTGGTTTGAAGATTTATTCTTTATTTATTTAGGATTTTTATTTGGTTTATTATTTTAAAATTTATACCAACCAATTGAATTCCCCTAAAAATAGTTAAGTTTTGCTCAAATCATTGTCTTACAGCTCCATTCATTGTGTAAGATAAATTCTTACATGTATATAGCCATAAGGATTGTTTTTTTCATAAAAAAAGACAAATCTACTATCTTGTGGCTCTTAGTAATAACTTTTAGGTTTGACCAAGTGTGTGTAAAGTTTTGAAATGTTGAAATTTTCATTTTGTTTCTTTAACTATATTTTACTATAATTAATTTTGATAATATTTATATCGTGAAAATTATTATTTTAACTTCATTTTTTAAAAAAGTTGGAAAAAGTAATTGTTTTAGTCAAAAGGGTTCAATGCTTACAGGTCTGGCCCTGGCCCTGGCCCTTGAACTTAAGGGTTGTACTCCATAATTTTGAATGTTTTTAGAAGTCGGGCCTATACGGCCCCCCAGGCCGAGCCCGCACGAATTCCCGCATCTAGTAAAGAGGACATGCAGACGAAAACAAGCACGCGCGCGCGTGCGCACACTCACACACAGAGAATGTTAAGGTGTAAAAAATGCTCAAAAACTTTTACTTAAAGTGCGCGAAACACCATACGCTTTTTGAAGGTGCAAAAATACCATCACCATTAAAATACCCTAATGTCAGTCATTTTTTATAGGACCCACCTTATTTTTTAAAAAATAAAAATGCTAATATACAAAATCCTCCATTGAACTTTGGGTGTGTTGTAAATCACCTCCCTCACCTTTAGAAGTTTAAAATCAAGACCCTAAAGTTTAATATTTTGACCGTTAACCTATGCCATTAAAATGGCTGTTAAACTTAACGGTTTATGCCATATCACATTTTTTTAAATTGAGTAATATGACGTATCACTAAAACAAATCACACTTGGCATTGACATGGAATTTCAAATATTTTAAGTATTTTATTAATATTTTAAATATTTATTAAATGATCAATCACAATCTCAAAAATAAAAATGGATTTGGGAATGAACTGACGTTGAAAACATGAGTGTGGATTGAATGACAATTTTGCCAGTTTCATCCCATGGACTAGCCAAGTGAAACCCCTGTATAATCTCATACTCAATATATCCTTCGTTCTCACTCTCCCAAACAAAACTTCATCCATTAACATGGCTCTCAAAGGAGGAGGAATCTAAGGGCCTGTTTGGATGGGAGGAAAAGTTAAAAGAAAATGAGAGGAAAGAAAAAGAGGAGGAGAGAAAAGTGGGAAGAAAATATTATCCCTCTTCTTGCTTGGATGAGGGAGAGAAAAGTGAGAGGAAACGAGACACACACCAATTTTATCATAAAAAGGAATGGCTTTGGAAGGGAATCGATGATAGTGATGGTGGGGTGAAACCAAGAAAATTAGAGCCGGTAATTCGGGTCGAGCCCGTCAGGCCAGCCCATTTACGCCCGTTTAAATGGAGGGTTGGGTTTTTATTTTAGAGCGTCTACAAGGGAGTCGGGCCTAAAGGGCCGGCCCAGTAGGAGCGAGGGCTTAAAAATACCGGCCCGTTAAGCCTATTTATTTCTTATTTAAAATTTTTATTTTTCATTTAATCTTCCTTATTTGTACACATGAAAAGATTGCTTTATTGATGATTAAATGCTTGTGAAAGGATGAAAACTCTTCGAAAATGACAAAGAAAAGCTTCATGCTACGGTGAACTCATTTAATCATGAAATTTTGTTTATTGTTTTACATATAAACGAAAAGATTTAAAAAAGCCTACTCAAAGCGAAGTACAAATGCGGTTGATGTTGATGATAATGGTGAAGATGAGGATGATGATGATCACATTGTTGTTGCTTATAGTTTTTATGGTTGCTTAGTTTATCTTGTGTGACTTATTTATATATGGACAATATTTATCATTACTTGATAGTTTATTAGTATTTGTTGGGGTTTATATTGTAACTTAAAATTGATGATATTTATGTGTTGAATTAAGTATTTTATTGCTTTAATTTTTTTCTATGAAAAAAGATTAAAAACAGTAAATAGTCGCTAATCAGGTCTAAAGCCCATGGGCCGACCCTGAGCCAGACCATTCAAGGGTCGTGCTTTAAAAAATAGGCATATTTGCAATACCATATACTAACGGGCTTGCTCGTTTAGGCCATGGCTCGTGAAGGGCCGGCTCTATAGGACCTGGCTGACCCAAATTCCCAGCTCTATAGACAATAAAAAATGACGCACACCAAAAAATGATGATGGTGATGATTATGTCGTTTATCAAGGTGCTTGTAGTGGAGGATGGATCTGGATTATTGTCAACAGCAGGGATGCCGGCCGTAATGAAGATTCTGTGAATGGGTCTTCATAATGCGATGCTCCTCTTCACTTGTATTCTCATCTTAGGATTTAATAACTGGAACTCTCTTTTAGTTTTTTATCATTTAATAAATATTTATAAGTGAAGTTCGATGAAAATGCAAGATGTGATTTGTTGTGGTGATATGTGATATTGCTAAAATTTTTTTAAAAAAAAAATTGTGAGATGGCATAAACTATTAAGCTTAATTAATGGCCATTTTAACAGTATGGGGTTAACAGGAAAAATATTTAACTCCAAGCCTTCAGGGTCTTGATTTTAAACTTCTAAAGGTGAGGGAGGTGATTAGCAATACACCCAAAAGTTCAGGGAAGGTCTTTGTATTTTAACCAAATAAAAATGTCAAGGCTTTGTAATTAATAATTACCCACATTGCCCTTCTTTTTTTTTTACTTGTCACTCTCTCCCTTCTTTCCTTCACTCACGGTCGCCATGGATTCTGCATTTTCTCTCTTCTTTCTTCATTGTTATCAGCCCTCATCATGTCACTGTTATGGAGATCATATGGAAAAACCCCATTTTCTATCTCCTTGCTCAAAATGTAGTGAAATCTATGCATCTGGGTTTAATAAATCCAAGGTTGGTTTTCCAAAATAGTGATCTTTTTCCTTCCTCTAACACAGGCCTTTGTATGTGATAAATCTCATCATGGTTCTACAGCCTCGCATAAATCAATTTCTTTTTTTTGGACTGAAATAAATCAGTTTCTACTTCCTAACACTTGTGGACCTAGTATTGTTGGTGGTGCGAAAAATCAATTGGCCTCTAGCATCACAACTTCGAATCAGAAATCTCAATCGCTTTTTATTAAATCAATTTCAAAGTTTGATTCCAAAATAAAATTAAGATTGATTGTTCTTAGTAGATATATATTTCTAGTTTACTTGATTGTTTTTGCCATGTCCAATACCGCAAAGTGAGTTGAGATTGAGAGGTACTCCCTCCGTCCCATATTATAAGATCTTTTTAACCGAATTACAGGTTCCCAAAAAACTGTTAAAGTTAGTTAATAAGCAATAATTATGTAGGAGACACAATTTTGTTTCAAGAAATGCCCTTATTTATGGAAGGATAAGAAAGAGGGTAATAATAAAAAGGAGGAAAGAGAATATATGAGGGATCAAATATAAATGGAGGGCGATAAAATTTTGATAAAGTTTAAGGTAAAAAAATGGCGAGATGAGACGCTTAAACACTGCGTCTTTTACTTTTCCTTCTTCTATCAGTATATACTGACTGTGACTTCTCTATTTATTTAGGCTAAGGCGCTGAGCAGTCCTGCCAAAAAAGTAACAAATACCATGTCTTTAGATATTGAGCTGGTGTGAACAAGATGAAGAGGCATCGCAATGCATTCATTTCTTGGCTTTGATAAGGGTGCCATCTCTCTCTCGGTCTCTCCTCTTTTAAAAATAAAGTTGATTCAATTTTTTAAATAATACATTTATTAAGGGCAATATTAGAAAAAATGCATTTATTATTCACATAAACTCAAATAGGACCTTATATTTTGGGATAAGGTCATTAAAAAAATGGACCTTATAATATGGATGGTGGGAGTATTTTAGTATTTTCATATTGTAAGTAATGGCGGTGACAAGGGTATTTTAACGGTGATGATTTTTAGCCCTCATTTTGAAAATATCTGGGTACTTTTGTACCTCCAAAAAAGCATATGGTGTTGGATGCACTTTGGACAAAAGGTTATGGTATTTTTTAACCTTAACCCTATATATATAAAATTCGGGACAATTGCAGTAATGTCCCAAGTAAGAACTCCTTAGACAGGCCCATTGACAATTTCTTTACTTGTTAACCATGGCAATTTCAGTTGTCAATAATTGCCGTTAACAACTCCTTAGAACCTTTCTGAAATTAGATCTCATACTTGGGACCTCAGTATAATTGTCCCATTCTTTTTTGTTAGAATGTGAAGAGAGATTATACTAATTAACCTACATTGCATCTATATGCAATGATATATCCTGAAAGAAAAAGTATTCTTCTATGTCATAATTTAATCGATCACTTCTAAAAGCTCATAATACATGAGGAATTCTCTTGGCTGTTTTCTCTTCTGGTTACATGGTTAACTCATTAGTGTTAGACAACGTGATGTACACAATCACAAGCATGAACCACATAAAACTGCACAAGTTTATCAATAGTTTTATATGTAAATCAGGTAAACTAAATTACTGGGAAGCAATTGATTCATTATCTTTATTTTATTTCGTTCAACTCAATACAATTCAATGCTTCTATAATACAAATAATATTAGAAACATCTCATAATCTGACTTATGATCAATTATGTTTATAAGTATTTTTTATTGAAAAAAAATATAAATACCATATGTTTAGTTTCTTCTCCTTGAATCCTTGACTAATGGTAGACAACTTATGGACCTTCTTCTTGTTGTTGGAGGTTGGTTAATTGGGAGTGAGAACATACATCTTGGAAGCATTTGAGTCCAGTTCTGCAGAAATTTGTCCCGAAACCGAATTTTGTGTAGAATGCTGATCATAATTCATACAGCAATATAAGTGAAATTATTTAACATAACTTACAGCCTTAGCTTTAAATAGAAATAATAATAATATTTCATTTGATACATACATATATATATACATATTTATATATATATATATATATATATATATAATTCTAACCTCCCAGAGATCTCTTGCATCTACAGCCTTTTCAGATTCTAAGCCTAAATCAGACCAAGATGCAGTGACAGATGCTTTCGATGAACTTCTATTCCATAGAACCACTGCTACTCTATTATCACTGAGAGGTCCAGCCCATACCTGCCACATTATAGGTTGTGTTCTTTGTTAATAAAAAAAGTTGTGCTTCACAAAAATATTTAACCCTACTTAATTAATTGTGCACACCCAAAAAATTAAAATATGACAATTTAAAGTGCCTATATATATAATTCAACTAATGTGGCACAATTTATTTCGTTGAAGTACTTGTGCTTCATAAATTAGTTATCGGGATATATATATATACATAAAGGTGAGAAAAGAAGAGATTACTTCCAAACCATCTTCACTTTTCACCTTCTTTCCTTGAACTCCTAAGCTGTCTGCAGCATCATAAGAATATATATATATATATATATATATATTAATTTTTTGAGTTTTCTTTTAACGTCTATGAAAAAGAATTAAAGATCCGTAGAAGAGATAGTTGTAATATATAATGAGTCGTGCCTTGATTGACTGCAATAACTTCTTTATTAGTTAGCAGTTCGTATGTTGTGTTATCCATTGCTCGTACATCACAACCAATCAAAAAAGGAGCCTGTATATATATATTTACGGGCATCAGAACCAATAACTGAATTAATATACGACTATATATGATAATGTCTAGTAATTTTCGATGATGCATTTATGTTTTGTGATCAGACACACACACACACACACACACACACCAATAACTGAATTAATGTACGACTATATATGATAATGTCTAGTAATTTTTGATGATGCATTCATGTTTTGTGATGACACACACACACACACCTTAGCCAATGCCCAAATGATGTAATGAGAACGATATTCTTCAGTGGTCATTCCTCCATTTCCAACTTCCAGCATATCTGGATCTGTATTCCCACATTTTCAGGAAATGTATATAATGTCAACTCTTAATTAATTAATGATTTAACAAATGAAATAATAATATATTAAAAAGGTAAATTTATTCACCATTCCATCCTCCAAGTCCAGCATACGCCCGTCTGTCATTTGCATCTGCGATATTTGTCATGCTGCTCAACAAATTAATTCATATATTAGTAGTTATACATGAATATTATGAATTATTTTATTAATGCTAACACCACTACTACAAAAATCCCTTTCCATGTAACTAATTAACATCAGTTAAATAAAAAACTAATATAGAAAAAAACGTGGTGGCATTTTTGTAAATAAGTTGGAGGCGGAGGGAGAAACAACGTCACATAAATACAATATATGTAACGTTGAAAAAAATCACGTCAAATATGTCACACATAATTATGTGTGACGTGGTTTCATTGAGAAAATTGAGAAACCACGTCACACATACTTTAAGTGTGACGTGGTTTCTTATCCACTCACAAATACACCCCCGAAAAGTTTCTGATTCGCGCCCTCAGCTCCTACCACCCCGCCCTCAGCTCCCCCCAAAATAGATCCCAAAGCTCCCTCAAAACCCCTCACTCTCTTCATGTCTCTCTCTCGTTCTAGCTAGCAGTCACCGGCAACGTTTCACGACGGAGGTAGGCTCAGCTGACGCATGCAGGACCGTATTTGAACTCAGGTGATTCTCATCTTCCATTTTCTAACCATTATTTCTATTCATTGTCATCCCTTCCCCTTCGTTCTTTGATCCTCTTCTTCCTCTGTGTGTAGTAGCGAATCGGCGATGAAAGAGAGAGAAGGGGAGAGTGGAACTGCTGTGCCTTGTCTTTGATCCTCTTCTTCCTCTGCTTTTTTCTTTGATTGTCGCCGTCGCCGATACCGAAGGAAGTAGCAGAAGTACAGCATTCAAGGGATTCGTAATTTGTGATGAGCTTTTTCTTCCCTTTTTCCCTTCTTCTTCTTTTTTTCGCATTATAATTTCTGGGATTTGATTTCTGTAACTGATTTCTGGGACTTGATTTCTAGAACTTCAAAATCAAAGAGCTAAACTTCATCTATCTTCAAGTGTCAGACTTGATTTGATTTCTGGAACTGATTTCTGGGACTTGACTTGATTTTTGGAAACGATTTGTGAAACTTGATTTCTGGAACTTGTGGTTATAGTTAGGTGCTCTGATTTCTGGAAGTTGCGATTATAGTTAGGCACTCTGATTTTTGCTGGTCATGCTTTTGCAACTGATTTGTGGACTCTTTCCTCTGTAAACTCAGTGAAAATAGATCCTTTTAGCTTTAATTTTATCAACATTTAGTATATGTACGTTGCTTATCTTTCCTTGCTTTTTTCCCCCGAAACTTTGAAGCTTATTTATTGTGCTCTGCAGAGCTTGTTTATTTTTATCTGATATATTTGTCATACGCTTGGGTGTTCCAAAATAAGTTGTGTTCAATAGAAGATGTACTGCTTTAACAATTCTTTTTAGTGTATACTCTATATAAAGCTCATATTCATTTTAGGCTTATTATACAATTGCTAAACATGCTCAATTTATTTGTTCTCTCTTTTATTCATCGTCAAGAAATCTGGCTTCTCAATTCATTGATTGTTGATTATTTTATTTATATGTATATCTTCCTTCATCTACTTGGAAGGTGTTTAATGGCAATGAACATGGTTAGATATGCATGTGCTTGATTGAGCTTTATGATGCATAAGTAATTTAGATGTGTTTTTCAACTGTATTCATGTGTGGATCATGTTCTGAGCTGAGATTGTTATTGATTCATCCTTCTTGTTAATTGCTTCTGCCAGGTAGTAAGCAGAGAGATCTATTTTTTTGGCTAAATGGCTACTATTGTGTTATTATTTTTCACTAAACTTTCAAAGCTTGTTTACCGTACTCTTTCCTCTGTAAACTCAATGAAAGCTTGTTTATTGTGCTCTGCAAAGCTTGCTCTTGGAAAAGACTTTCATGTAGCTGGAATGTTTTGCTCATTGTGTTTTTTTACCTAATGCTCATTATGTTATTATTTTTATGAAGTGGTCTTGTATTTATTGGATGCATGTTGACTTGGTTTGTTAGATGAAGTTGGATGACTTATTAGAGATTCAATAGCAAATGAATTGTTGCTCTGTGGTTCATTCTATTAGTTTAAGGGTAAGATGTGTTCACGAGAAATTATGCTGTCTTATTTTCCTATTAATGTCATGTTTGTGATGAAACTCAGTAGGTAGATGCTGACTTAATTGAGGATAGAATGATTGAATTGTTGAGGATCGATTTGAAGTTGGTTTGTATGGTTACAGGTTATAATTGGAGGTTAATCAAGATTTAGAACAAAATTTTGGGAGGGATTAGTGGACTAGTTTCTATGATTCCTTGCTTAGGGTGACTTAGAATATGAAATGGAGTAAATGAAGGAAACTAATTTAGTCCCTGTTTTGAAGGTGAATAAAATTGGAATTGGAGAGGATTTGGAAAGGAATCATTTCTGGTTTGGGTGAGTTTAGAAATTTTAAACAGGTAAAATCAAAGCTTAGACTTCATTTCTCGTTCTGGTTTGGTTGAGTTTTTCTCAAATTCTTCCTCCAGCCACTGTTTGTCTTTATTAATGCTCATAATGTTGCTGCTGCTCTGTTATTTACAATGGATTTTGTGTGGTTGCTGTCATTGAATTAGTAATGGTATGATTTTGTATTTACTGAACTGAAATTGGATTGTAAATGTAATTTTGGATGTCACATTTATAAGAGGAAGCTCTACCAATTTTTTAAAAAATTTGCATGAAGTGAAGTTAAGTGCATAGCATGCCAATTTCTTCATAATGTAGTGAGATAAACTTGACTAGCTTATTGGAAATGGCGTAGGTTTAATAAAATGGATCGTAGTTGGATGCATACATTGAGAACCACTAAAGAGTATCAGATGGGTGTGGAAGAATTTATTGAATTTGCCAAAAGAAACGTGCCTAGTAAGAATGGCATGTATCTTTGCCCTTGTGTGAATTGTGCAAATGCTTATCGTAAAAGCGTTGATGATATAAGGGATCACCTTCTTTGTGATGGGATCAATCTCCGTTATAAGAAGTGGCTTTGGAATGGGGAATTGGGAAGTACCGTACATGAGTGCCCGTCACAAAATGTAGAAGCAGTGGTGGATGATGGAATGGACGAAATGATCAATGACATTAGGGCGGAGTCGTTTTCTGTGGTACATGAGTTTGACAAGTTGCATAGTGATGCAGAGACACCATTGTTCACGGGGTGTACTAAGTATACTTGGTTGACCGATGTCCTGAAATTGTTGAAAATAAAGACAGAAAATGGGTGGGCGAACGCGGGTTTCTCACAGATGCTTGAAGCTTTGAGTGATATGTTCCATGCGGGCAATGTGCTTCCGAAGCGTATGTACGAGGCTAAAAAAGTTCTAAGCAAGATGTACGAGGTTAAAAGTCCAGTTTTCCATGTCACTTGAATTTATGTCCCCCTAAAAAGTGACGTGAAAAGCCCAAATTTGTGACGTAAAAACCCTGTTTTGTAGTAATGCACATATATATATAATCAAATGTTTCTGCCATACCTTTCCCATTTATCTTCAATATCTCCTGTTGTTCTCCAACTGTTCCTCACATTTTTTGCCCAAAGTTCTGGGTCTTCTTGTCCCCTGCAAGTTCATTAACCAGACTATCATAAATAAATTCATGTTCTAATGTAAATATGAGAATCAGAAACCTATTTTATTTTTTAAAAATATAACCAATATGAGAGAGAACTCACCATTCACACATTGAGAAGAAGATTGACCTTCCAGAATTCAAGGGATTCCCAACTTCTCATGAGGGATTCTCAACTTTTGTCAAGGGATTCCCAACTTCTGTCAAGGAATTCCCAACTTCTCATAAGGGATTACCAACATGTACATGACCATTTACCAACTTCCAAAATACTTCACCAAATCTTCCTACTTGTTAAATGGTCATGTACATGTTGGTAATCCCTTATGAGAAGTTGGGAATCCCTTGACAGAAGTTGGGAATCCCTTGACAAAAGTTGAGAATCCCTTATGAGAAGTTGGGAATCCCTTATGAGAAGTTGGGAATCCCTTGAACATTTCTGGTAACAAGTAGGAAGATGTGGTGAAGTATTTTGGAAGTTGGTAAATGGTCATGTACATGTTGGGAATCCCTTGACAAAAGTTGGGAATCCCTTGAACGTTTCTGGGAAAATATTAAAAAAGAATGCCATATAGTATATATATTACTTTTGTAATATATATCATGAGAGGGAGGGGGTGGATTCGATTCCCACCCCCCCACATTTTGTTGTCCCTTTTTTACAAGGGACACATGCCACGTGGCAGCCCCACAGCGCGTCACGTGGCGCTATGAGGCTGCCACGTGGAGGGGGTGGGGCCCGCCTCCATGTGGCACCGGGCCACCACCCACCGACCGGCGGCGGTCGACAGTGGCGGGCCCCACCGCCGGTGGTGGCTGTGGGCAATTATTAAAAAAAAAATAATTGAACCAGGGACATTTTGGACTTTTCCTTTAAATTTGTTAAAAGACAATTCAGTCACTGTACGGATTTGTACTGATTCGTCCTTTCCGAAATTCGTTGTACTAAAGTGTCCTTTTGGTAATTCAAGGGTCTTTTTCTAGAATTTTCCCATATAGAAAGCAGATTAATTATCAAATTCAAACTAATTATTAAAGACTTTGAAATATAAATTATTTTGATCTTTGGCAAGATATTTATATGAAAAAAAATTACCTGTTTCTGGAACCATCTCCTCGTTAATGTCACACTAAAACCGGTTCCAACTATTCCATCTGACCCAACAATAATGCATTATCATATTCACACACATATATATAGGGTGAACTATACTTTTAGTCTTTTAAATTTGGACAAGGTCCTCTTGTAGTCTTTTAACTTTGAAAAGTATGTTTTTAGTGCTTCTAAACTAACACTGTTAACTTTTGTAACGGAAAATGTTGACTGGCTACATGTAAAATGCTAACAGGGTAACATTAATATATTGATGTATTACTATTAAATTGAAAATATTACAAATTAAAAAATAAATAAAACCCTAATAAATATTTAAGATTGACAAATCTCTGGTTTGTAATACTTTTATATGCTTAAACTGAGGCAATTAACATGATTAAGATGCAAGTTTGGTCTAATAATGTCTAATTGAATGTTCCAAACTCTCAAGGGAAATGAGTGTAAAATTAGGAGTAATTAACCATAATTGTAGATTAATTGCATTAATTAATTTATAGGGTTATTTGATCTTGGTTTTATCTTATTCTCACTTGTAGGGTCACTCAGGACCAAGAGATTGGACCCTGAAAGAAGAAAAAGGCCAAACAAAAGAGGCAGAAATGAAGGCTCCTCGCCGTGGTGAGCATATGGCGAGGAAGCACCCCAAAAGAGGCAGAAAGGAATGGTCCTCGCCGCGGCAAGCAGACGGAGAGAAAGGCCCATTTCTGGCAGAGAGCAACGCACCTCGCCGCGGCGAGAGGACGGTGAGATGCTGTTCTGCAGAATTTTCAGTTCGCGTGTTGGGCCTCTGTTTCAGATCCAACTTAATACCCACTCTTAGACCCGACTTGGGGGACATATAAATACGAAATTCTAAACCTTAGAAGGCAGATTTGGTCTACCAAACACACACCCAAACCCTAGCTCTCTCATTCTCTCATCTCATCTTCATCTTCCACCTCCTTTCCACCCCAAATTTCCATGGCACCCACTCTCATTTCTCTTGTTGGTGACTTCTCCATGGAAGGCAGTAGCTAGAGGGCGCAAATCCTTGGTGATGAAGACTAATGACGTGAGCTTGGAGCTTCATTAGGGGAGTTCTTGTTCTCCCACTCTCTCTTCCTTATGCTCAAGAATGTTTCTAGGATTCTAGGGCTTGTTTCTTCATTTGGATGTGATTTCTACGAATTATCTTTTGTTAGAGAGTGGTTGAAACACTTGTAGCTTGTTTTCATTTGTGTATGCTTGACATTTATTCTTCATTTACTTAAACTTTGTTTGAATGTATGGATTCATCATTTTGAATGAATGTTTTAGTTAATATTTGTGCTATTTGAGGATTCTCATTTAGTAGACCACTTTGTCAAGTATTTGCATTTGTAAATTGGCTATTGAGTTTGTTAAGTTGCATGAGTGGAATTGGCCTTCTATCCTTGTGTTTTAATTTATTATGTGGGATTCCAGTAATTAATTGAACCCTAGGATTAATTAAGTGGCAATTCGGGATCCCGGTTGTCGGATTAATAGCCACTTACAATTAACAAATTCACCTTGTGTTTTAATTCCTTGTGTTTTAATTTATTATGTGGGATTCCAGTAATTAATTGAACCCTAGGATTAATTAAGTGGCAATTCGGGATCCTGGTTGTCGGATTAATAGCCCCTTACAATTAACAAATTCACCTTGGTTTTTAAGCTTAATCAACTCGGTGTTGGAGGGATTAGTAAGCGGGATTCCGGTACTAATTCACCCAATTCGAGCCTAGCCTAGAGGGATCCCTCTAGGGGCCTTTTTAATAAACCAAAGAGCTCCTTAAAAACAAATTGAAGCAATGATTGTCTTATGTCTTTATTCACCAAGGGTTACTCCATCCCATTGAATCCAAATCTCTCGTTAAATCCAATCTTAATTCTTTCTTGAACATACAACACTTTTCACACAACTTTTATACCCAAAATCAACCAAAAAAATGTTTTTCCCGCTTTGTCAAGTTTGCATCTAGCTATTAGGTTATCATTTGCATTTTAGGCTCCTTAAGAGAACGACACTCGGGGGTAGCTTCCACTATCCCCTTGGTCCCTAAAATTCTTGAAGAGAGGGCCCGAGGCGGCACTGCTTCGATATAACCCCAACGGTTAGGTGTGCTCTTCAAAGATCCTATCAATTAAAACCCAAATGAAACAGAAAAAGGAATGAAACAATCCAAACTAAACCCTAATACGTAAAACAGGAAATCCCGAAGCCCAAAAAATTAAATCTTACTCAAACTGACAAAATGAATTGAATTTGAATAAACCCACAAACAGATCGTAGAGAAAGCATCAAACCCAACAATTGCTTTTAGATGTTGCTGTTCACTGAAGTAGTTGGCGCCACTGCCTCCTTGATCGAAAGTGAAAGAGAAATGGAGAAGGATGAGGAAGAAAGAAGCAAAGGGAAGAGTGGATAAAGAATACTGACGTACAGCTTTCGTGATTTTTCAAAAGGTTATATATTAAAAAAATATTAAAATGTGTACATGTTAGCATTTATTCAATGACCAAGCATTTTAAACTTATCCAGTCAGCATTTTCTGTTAGAAAAGTTAACGGTATTAATTTAAAAAGATTAAAAACATAATTTTCAAAGTTAAAGGACTAAAAGAGGATCTTATCCAAACTTAAAGGAATAAAAGTATACTTTAGCCATATATATATTTTTATATATATCATTTTGATGAATCAAACTAATTTCTAATACCAAATAGTCATATATGAAGAAAACGTGCATGAGCCTTATCATGCATTACATTATATTTGAAAATTGAGCTAACTTATACAAGTGTTTATAGTGTAATTTGTAACTTACCCCATGGGAGGAGTGCGACCAAGTCCTTTTTCAACAAGTTGTCTTTTGAGCTTGTGTTGTTATTTGGATATGTCTCTGTTAGTGTTCATGAGGCGAGCAACAGAGGAAGAAGAAGCATTCAATAAAAGAAGGAGCATGAAGCACAATGCCAGCCTTGTGACCATCCTTCTTGTTGCACAAACTTGAAGTTCCATTTGTGTCTCTCAAAAGCACCTCGAGCTAATTATGAAGAAGAAAGGTTGAGAGGATGATGAATGAAGAAAGGATTTAATTTGAGGGATATTTATAGTGAAAATTCTGAAAGGAAAGAGAAGATCAGTTCAGATGGTTATGCATGTTATCTGCTCCTCCTTTCTTTCTGTAATAGTTGTAAAAAAAGGATACTTTGAATTGAACTTCAATTTGCATAATTTATGAGACGTGGAAAGTGCAGTTTTCACGTCTCATATAATTTATGAGATGTGAAAACTACTTCCCCCCTTCCTTTTTTCACCTTTTTTATTTGCCGCTTATTTTTGGAAGAATCAAGTCTCATAAATAAAAAAGAGACGTGGAAAGTTTTTCACATATTTACAATTTTACCACCACCTTTTTTCTACATCTCATATTGCAAAAAGAGACGTGAAATGGGGACGCAAATACTATTTTTTGTGGAAGTGTTACCAACCACACACACACACACACATACTTAGTAAGACAAGGAAGTTGTTACCTTAGATGCCACTAAGTGTTAAGTGTTACCCTGAGCTCCACAAGCCAACACTTAAGATTCTACATCAATCAACAATACAAGTACACCAATCAATAGATGGAGCAAGTATACAAGTTTATTTAAATAACCCAACATCCAAGACTAACATCATAATATTCCATATTCGTGCCTTCACTATAATTGGACCATTGAATCCCCAACAATGACAAATAAAGTTTACCACAATCATCATCCCGCTAGTCTAAACCTCAAATTTTTATTAATCCTTAAGTATACCTCTAGGTCACTTGCAGTAATTGTGCCTTTATCCAAAATCGCTAACTGAAGAGCACCGAAATGGGAAGAAATCGGTGTAGAGCCGCCTCGGATCTGCTCTCCAAGAAATTAAACCCAAAGGGTAGTGGAAGCTATCCCTAGGTGTCGTTCTCAAGGAGCCCTAGTTTAAATGATTACCTAATAGCAAGATGCAAAACTAATTGGACGGGAAAACATTTTGTATTTGATTTTAAGATGTAAAAGTTTGCATCAAAAGTGTTGTATGTTCAAAGAAGAACTTAAATTGGACTAGGGGAGATTTGGATTAAAAGGGGATAAAAATCATTCTAGATGAATGAGAGCTTTGGGAATCATTGCTTCAAAAGGTTTTTAGAGAGTTTTACTTGATTTTCTAAAGAACCTTAGAGGAACCCATCTAGGCTAGGCTTAGGTTAACTTAATTAATGCCGAAACCCTGCACATTAATTAATTTAACCCAAGTTGATTAAGTTCAAAATCAAGAAATAATTAATTATGCAAGACTTTAAATCCATAATTTGGGCCACCCCACAATTGCTCTAAATTTCTCTCTAAACCCTAACTCATTGATGGCCACCCATACAATAAATTAAGGCTTGAAGAGTGTTTTGCCCAATGTCTCAACACAATGAATTACTTCTTATGATATCTCCCTCAAACAAATAACTTAACATTCTTAATCCACTAACCAAGCCACCTTGCATTAGCACATAATTTTCACAAAGAGAATAATAAAACTATGAACTCATAAATTTCATTAAACTCAAAGTTAATACATAGAAATGTCAAGCATTTGAACAAGAAGGAAATAACATGAGCATAGTTTCTAATCCTATTACAATATACAGAAATCAAGCACACAACCAAATGCCATAAATACACTCCTAGAACCCTAGAAAAGCATAAATATAAAGGATTAGAACAAATAAAACTCCCATATTCAAGCTTCAAGCTCATCCCTTGGCTCCCACCACCAAGAATGGTGGAGCCTAGCTGCTACTCTCCATGGAATAACCAGCAACAAGGAAGGAAAGGTTAGAAGCCATGGATGGAAGGAAAGGAAGTGAGAAAGATGAAGATGGAGATGAGAGAATGAGAGAGCTAGGGTTTAGGGTGTGTATGGTGGACCAAATCTGTGTTCTAGGGCTTCAATTTTCATATTTATATGTCCAGGAACCGGCCCAAGTGAGTGGGTATGAGTTATAGATCCAAATGACCCAAAACTGATATGCTGATATGAGCTATAGAACAGCTTCTCGCTGTGAGCTCGTTGTGGCCTCACTTCTGGTTCTTTTGAGGCTTGTTCACCGTGGTCTCACTGTGGTGAGGCCACGGTGACCTACATTCTTTTCGTCCTCTTAGGAGCCCATTCGCCAGCTTCTTCTGCTCCTTAGTTTGGCCTTTTTCTTCGTCCCGGGTCCGATCTTTTGGTCTTGAGTGACCCTGCCAGTGGAAACAAGACTAAACAATGATCAAATAGCCATATAAATTAATCAATACAATTAATCTACAATTATGGCTAATTAATCCTAATTTTATACTAATTTCACTTGAGAGCTTAAGACATTCAATTAAGCACTTTTGGACCAAACTTACATCTCAATCATGTTAGAAACCTCAATTAAAGCATACAAAAACATCACAAATCAGGGATTTGTCACTAACTCCCAACTACTCAATCATCATCCAAAATACCACAAAACAACAATACCATTTAAAATCCTCCCATAAAGTCAAGTTTCACAAAACTTTGTTACCCAAAACTCAATTTGAGTGACAAATCAATAATTTGGGACATTAGAAATCTTCATCCAATTTCCAATTCACCCATTTACACTATTACAAATCATTTAACAACTTTTTCTTTCCCAAACACCCTACGAAAACCCAAATTTTGAAACTTTGATAAACAAAAAATTCAATTTGGGAAAGACCCAATTAATTTCAACATGTAGTAGTTATTAAACATCACAAGAAAATTGTTGGAAACATCAAACTCCCCTTTCTTCAACAAAATTTTCGAAATCATAGAGCACCTACAAGAATTTCAAACTTTAACTCGCCAAAAACCATCCTAAATCAAATTACAAGCACCCATAAGGTTGTAACCCATCATTAGGTAGAAATAGGCTAATTGAGAACAAGTAACATAAGAAACCTAGGTATATTTTCGGGTTCCTCTAGACAAAACAAGTTCAAAACAAATTTAAATCAATATGTAAATTCTTCTTGAACACAATATATCATAAACATGGGCTAGAGAGGTTCAAAAGATGTTTAGAAATCAAGGAAAACAACACTCATATGCTAGATTTTTGGACTCACGAAGCATCCAAAAATTCACCGTGAGCTAAATGATACTTGAAGAAATTAAGTTTGGATATGATAAGTATGTAATGATGGTAATAACAATTATCCCATAGCAACTATGATTGAGGTTAATTTAGGTTAGAATCCCATATAGATACTATTTTGGAGAGAATCGGTTTTATTTGGAGGAAATTTTAGATAAGGAAAGTGGGGACTAAGAGGCTTGATATTGGTTAAATTAACTTAATCTAGCTGTGTCATTGTAATTTAGCACCTTAAGCATCATTAGAGGCTTTGGAAGGGACCAAGT
Source organism: Mimosa bimucronata (assembly GCA_037074515.1). NCBI lineage: Eukaryota > Viridiplantae > Streptophyta > Magnoliopsida > Fabales > Fabaceae > Mimosa > Mimosa bimucronata. The sequence goes on along the minus strand of CM073437.1, from coordinate 27,138,352 downwards.
CCCTAAGTTATGATTTTTGACACTTTATTAGTTACTAATCATGTGTATGTGACAAATCTCTGATTTGTATGGTTTTTGTTATGTTAAGTTGAAGTTTTTAACATAAATAAGATGCAAACTTGGTCTAATTGTGCTCATTGAATATCTTAGACTCTTGGATGAAATTACCATGAAATTAGGATTAATTAGCCATCATTGTAGATTAATTTGTATCAATTAGTTTATAGGGCTATTTGATCATTGTTCTCTCTTGTTTCCACATGTAGGATCACTCAAGGACCAAGAATAGGATCCTGGGGGAAGAAGGAAGCAAAAGGAAAAGCTGAAGAATTTCTGAAGAAATGAAAAGGTAGAAGTCTTTGACCCTCATCGCCGTGGTGAGCACGCCAAAATTGCATGCTTTCTGTACCTCACCGTGGTTGCCCATGGTGAGACCCACAGCGAGGGTGGCCAAACAATCCAAAGCCCTCTGTACCTAGCAGTGGATTCCCACAGCGAGGGCGCGATATCAGCACATCAGAACACGATTTTTTGGGACTCTATTCGTGTCATACCCCAATTCCCACTCACTTAACCTGATTCATAAACATATTAGGTCAATTTTTGGAGCTCATTAGGTCAGATTTAGTCCACCCACTAACCCTAGTTCATATTTCCTCTCATCTTCCATTCTTCTACTCTTCCATTCCTCCACTTTCCTTCCTCCAAATCCATGGCAACTTCTTCCTCCTTCCTTATTGCTGACTTCCTCATGGAGAGTAGCAGCTAGGCTCCTCTATTCTTGATGGTTGGAGTTAAGGGATGAGCTTGGAGCATATTTAGGGGAGTTTTAGTTCTAATCCTTCTTCCTCTTGTTGTATTTATGCTTTTCTAGGGTTCTAGGAGTATATTTATGACATTGGATGTGTTCTTGAATTTCTACATGTTGTACAAGGGTTAGGAACTATTTTATGTTATTTATTTCTTGTTGAACTCTTGACATTGTGATAGTTTCCTAATCAGTAATTTTCTATTGTGCAGAATTTCCAATCAATCCAGTTTCTTAATCAGTAATTTTCTATTGTGCTGAATTTCCTTTTTTCCAGAAGTTTCCTACCTTGCATAAGTTTTCTATTTTGCTTTGTTCTTGCTTTAACCTTTATTATTTCCACATAAAATGAAAAATTTAAGCACGTGTGAAGTATTTCAAGTCTAGAAGCAATAAATGCATGAGTTAAATGCCTAATGCTCAAATTATAAAAGTGCCTGAATCCCCATTTAATAGCTTAGAACAAATGCTGATTTCCTATAATTAGTGGATAAAAACATGTAATAATCAAGTGCAATCACCACATTTGAGAATGGGGCAGTGTTCCAACTCCAAGACTATTAAGGAGTGCTCCTTGCCTATGCCGACCACGGTCCAAAATGAGAGAAATGAAGAGAAAAAGCTCCTAGCTACTTGTCATAAATATACTCCTAGAACCCTAGAAAAGCATAAATACAACAAGAGGAAGAAGGATTAGAACTAAAGCTCCCCTATTCAAGCTTCAAGCTCATCCCTTGGCTCCCACCACCAAGAATGGTGGAGCCTAGCTGCTATCCTCCAAGAAGAAAACACCAACAAGGAAGAAGGAAGTGGCTGCCATGAAGTTGGAGAAAGGAAAATGGAAGATGAAGGGGATGTAGATGAGAGGGAATGAGAGAAAATAGGAGGTTAGGGTTTTTGGGACTTCAAATCTGCCCTAATGGGGTGTAAGTTTCAAGTTTTATGTCCCCCAAGTCGGGTCAAGTGAGTGGGTATTCAAGTTGGACTCCAATCAGGCCCAAAAACGCGAGCTGATATCTGCAGAATTCGCATAGCTCGCCGTGATCTTGCCTTGGTGAAGCCACGGTGAGCTCCAGTTTTCTCTGCCAAATGTGGGGCTTGCTCACCGTCTGCTAGCCGTGGCGAGGCCACGGCGAGCAAGGCTCTTTTCTGCCTCTTTAGGGGTTCTTCGCCGTGAGCTCGTCGTAGCCAACTTCAGGTGATTCTGCCCCTTTGAAAAGCCTTTCTTCTTCGCCCGGAATCTGATCTTTGGTCCTTGCACGACCCTGTAAGTAAAAATAAGACAAAACCAAGATCAAATAGCCCTATAAATTAATCAATGCAATTAATCTACAATTATGGCTAATTAATCCTAATTTTACATTCATTTCACTTGAGAGTTTGAGACATTCAATTAGACATTATTAGACCAAACTTGCATCTTAATCATGTTAATTGCCTCAAATTAGGCATATAAAAGCATTACAAATTAGAGATTTGTCACTACCCTACCTTCTATAAGAGGAAAGAGAGGTGTACACTTTGCCACACATGACTCACCCAACCAAGAGCCACAAGAAAAAAGGTAAAAGTTTCTTATCTTCCTTTTCCTCATTCCTATTTAGCTAGTAAAATGGTTGTGGATAATAAATGTAATAAAAAATGTTTGATATGTTTAGAAAAGTTAAAGTATATTTGCCTCTTCTTGATTTGATTAAGAAAATGCCCAAGTCGGCAAAATTTTTGAAAGATTTGTGCACCAACAAGAGGAAGTACAAGCATAGTGAAAGAATCTGACTAGGGTATAATGTTAGTGCTTTGTTTAAACAACAATTACCTTTGAAATGTAAAGATTAGGGTTCTTACACTATTCCTTGTATCATAGGCAAGACCACCATATCAAATGCTTTATTAGATCTTGGTGCTACTATAAATGCCATGCCTACCTCTATTTTTGAGTCGTTGGGTACCCAATCTATTCCAAACACAAGTGTGGTTCTCCAACTTGCGTACTGAACAATTGGGAACCTTAGGGGTATCTTGGAAGATATTTTGGTGCACTGAAAGGCCTTGTGTTTCCGGCCGATTTCTATGTGTCAGATATGACTAGTGACAACCCTAGTGATAGTATATTGATTCTAGGCCAACCCTTTCTTAGAACAGTCAAAACTATCATTGACATGAAGCAAGGTACAATCACTATGGGTGTTGGTTAAGAGGTCAAATTTCTGTTTTTTGAGACCATATGTAATGCTAGTGATGATTGTTCTTATCTAGGTATTAGTGCAATTTCATGTGTGGATAATGATATTGATGAGCTTTGTGATGCTGAGTTTGTTGATTCATCTTAGCATGTTGATCCATCACCTATCATTTCCCCCCCATACTTCTTTGTTTTATGATTACGTTGATGATGTGCCATGTCTTTCTTACATTGAGATTGAGAGCTGGCTCTTCACATCGCATGATTTTGAAGCATCTACTTGCTCTTATGATATTACAGCTGCTCACCCCACACCTAGTGGTCTTGAGAAAGTTTCTATTGATTGTGATGTAAGTCCTGCTAACCACCTAGACACTGCTATGTAAGCTACACCGGTAGTTTTGTCTATGGTGGATACTTGCTGACCTTTGGGAAGTGGAGAAGTTATAGCATGTGCATATACACCCATATCTCCTTCCCCACTATGTGATGAAACCACTCTAGCACTTAAAGCACTTGAGTTGCAAGAGATGGTACCTTCAGTGGTAAAACCCTAATTGTGGATCTTAAACCCTTACCTTCTAACTTGAAATATGTGTTTCTTGCTAATTGTGCTAAATTGCCTGTGATTATTTCAAGTTCTTTGTCTGATGTTGAGGAGGGTAGACTAGTTTCTCTTCTCAGGTCTTATAAGGGTATGATTGGGTAGTCGCTAGCTGACATTCTGGGAATCAATCCCTCATTTTGTACACATAGGATCCTCTTGGAGGAGGGTTTTAAGTTTATCCAAAAACCACAAAAGATGCTAAACCCTCTAATTCTTGATGTGGTGAAGAAAGATATTGCTAAACTCTTGAGTGCAGGGATTATCTATCCCATTTTATAGTAAGTGGGTGTCACCGGCACAAGTAGTGCCGAATAAGAGTGGTATTACCATTGTCCTGAGTCCAGAATTCTCAGAGAGTGTATAAATTATAGGAAGCTTAATTCCTCAACTAGGAATGACCACTTTCCTTTACCTTTTATTGATCAAATGCTTGTGAGAATTTTTGGCAAGTCCCATTATTTTTTTCTTGATGGGTTCTCCGAGTACTTCCAAGTACTAATTGCTCTGAAGGACCAAGAAAAGACCACCTTCACATGTCCTTTTGGTACCTTTGCTTATCGGAGAATGCCATTTGGACTTGTAATGCTCCCGATATTTTCCAAAATTGTATGATGTCTATTTTTAGTGACTTGTTGGAGCATAACATGGAGGTCTTCATGGATAATTTCACTGTGTATGGTTGTATGGTTCTAGCTTTGATGAATGCTTATCTAGTTTGGAACTTGTTTTGGAAAGATGTTTGGAAAAGAATTTGGTTTTGAACTATGAGAAGTGTCATTTCATGGTAGATAGTGGCATTGTTTTAGGTCACTTGATCTCTCACAAGGGATTGAGGTTGACAAAGCTAAAATTGAAGTTATTTCATCTTTACCTTATCCCACCAATTTGAAAGAAGTTAGATCATTTCTAGGGCATAAAGGGTTCTATAGATGCTTTATTGCAAATTTTTCTAAGCTTGCCTTACCCCTCTCCTCTTTGCTTAAAAAGGATTCTGATTTTGTTTTTGACGATGAATGCAAGCGTACCTTTGACATTTTGAAGTCTTCATTGATTTCTCATCCCATTATTAGTGCACCTAATTGGCAATTGCCCTTCGAGCTTTCATATGATGCATCTAATTATGCGGTAGGAGCCATGCTTGGTCAGAGAGTTGACAAGGTCCCTTGGGTCATTGCATACACATCTAAGATACTTGATTCCGCTCAAATCAATTACACCACTACTGAAAAAGACTTGTTTGCTGTGAAAATTGCACTTGACAAGTTTAGACAATATTTGATTAACTCTTCTGTGGTAGTATTCACCGACCATGAATCTGTGCGATACTTGTTTCAAAAGCCCTAGTCTAAGGCTAGACTACTAAGATGGGCTCTTTTGATGCAAGAATCTGATGTGAGGATTAAGGATCGTGCTAGAGCTGAAAATCATGTGGCCGATCATTTGAGCCGCTTGCCTCCAAACACGAGGGGAGTTGATTCTTCTTAACTTTGCATTGATTCTTTTCTTGATTCTACTTTGTTTTCCTTGGCCACTGTTGAGCCTTGGTAGACCCATATTGTGAATTATCTTACTGCTGATGTGGTTCCCTCTTCCTTGTCTCATTTTCAGGTCAACAAATTGAAGAGGGAGGATAAGTATTACATCTGGGATCCACCCACCTTATGGCGCATATGTAGTGACCAGATCATCCGCTGTTGTGTTCCAAATGATGAGATCCACTCTATCCTAACTCATGCTCATTTTGTATCTTGTAGTGGTCAATTTAGTGGTAAAAAGACTGCTAAGAGGGTGTTAAAGTGTAGATTTTTCTTGCCTATTTTGTTTAAAGATACGTTTATTTATTGTAAGTATTGTGAGAAGTGTCAACAGTTTAGGAGTTGGGGTAAGAGGCATGAAATGTCTATGAGGCCCATATACTTTTGTGAGGTTTTTGACTTGTAGGGCATTGATTTTATGGGACCCTTTCCCCCTTTCTATGATTTTTCTTACATTTTACTTGCAGTAGATTATGTGTCTAGATGGGTTGGGGCAATCCCAACTAGGAAAGATGATGATGCTGCTGTTTCTAAGTTCTTACGCTCTCATATCTTTGTAGATATGGCATTCCTAGAGCTATCATCAGCGATCAGGGCACACACTTTTGCAACCGAATTATCCAGTTCCTAGTTGCCAAGTATGGAGTCACACACAAAGTTACTACATCGTACCATCCCCAAACCAATGGGCAAGCTGAAGTTTCAAACCGGGAGGTAAAGCATATTCTTGAGATGATAGTGAAGCCATCGAGCAAAGATTGGAGTGATCACTTAGAGGAGACTCTTTGGGCATATAAAATGGCCTATAAGACACCTATTGGGTGATCACCCTTTAGAATCGTCCATGGGAAATCTTGCCACCTACCTGTGGAGTTGGAGCACAAGTCATGCTGAGCCATCAAAGCCTGTAATGCCAATTTGGAGTCTTCCTTGACCAATCGGATGATGCAACTCTAAGAGCTTAAAGAATTGCAGTTGTATGCCTATGAGAATGGTCTTATCTACAAGGATTGGTTGAAGATGATTTATGACAAGCATGTCATGAGGAAGGACTTCAAATGAGGGGACAAGGTGATTATGTTTAAGGCAAGACTCAAGATCCTACCGGGCAAGTTCAAGTCTAGGTGGGAGGATCCATACCAAGTTGTCCAAGCCTACCCCTATGGTGCATTTGAGCTCTAGATGGCACTATCGGATCAAAATTCAAAGTCAATGGCCATTTGCTCAAGCACTATCATGAGCAATCTCAACCGCCTTAACCATGAGGTTGTTCCTTTCCTCTCTACTTGCTTCACTTGTTTTATGATTGACACATGTTTTTGAGCTAAGTATAGGGGAGGGAACGTACCTAGTAGAAAAAGTAGTTGTAGTTGTTTTCAATTCCTAGGATTAGTAATAAATGCTTCTTGCTTACACACCAAGACCACACTTGATTTCAACATGCTTTGAAAATTCTATTGGTATATCATTTTGACTTACTCTTGCTTTCTCCCTATTTTTCTTTTGGCATTGAAGATGTGTTGTGCTCCAATCTTGAATTGGACTTCACAACTTTCTAATTCACCACAAGAGTTGAGTTGAATTGATATTTCCATGTTTTAGCTACATTGAGGACAATGTAGGAAATGAGTGTGGGGAGTAAGGGTGGGAATAGCCTAGCCGGCCTGCCACGGCCTGCAGCCTGGCTTGCTAAAGCCTAGCCTGGCATGTTGAAGAGCACCTAACCGAATGAGGTTTATACCGGAGCAGTGCCGCCTCGAGTCCGCTCTCCAAGAAATTTAAAACCCAAGGGGTAATGGAAGTTAACCCCGGGTGTCGATCTCAAGGAGCCTAGTATAATTTGATTCCTAATAGCTAATATGCAAACTTGAGAAAGCAGGTAAAAAGCATTTTTGTTTCGTTTTAGTATGAAGTTTGGTATAAAAGTGTGGTGTGTTCAAAAGTCAAAGTAAAAGATTGGATTTAAAAAGTGATATTTGGATGAAAATGGGATAAGGATTATTCTTGATGGATGCAAGCTTCAGCAATCATTGTTTCTAAAGGTTTTTAAGGAGTTTAGTTGATTTTCTAAAGAACCCTAGAGGAACCCCTCTAGGCTAAGCTTAAGTTAACTTAATTAATGCCGGAACCCCGCACATTACTTAATATAACTTAAGTTGATTAAGTTCAAAATCAAGAAATAATTAATTATGCAAGACTTCTAATCCACAATTTGGGCCACCCCACAATTGCTCTAAATTTCTCTCTAAACCCTAATCCATTGATGGCCACCCATACAATAAATTAAGGCCTAAAGAGTGCTTTCCTAATGTCTCAACACAATCAATTAATTCTTATGCCATCTCCCTCAAGCAAATAACTTAACACTCTTAATCCACTAACCAAGCCACCTTGCATTAGCACATAATTTTCACAAAGAGAATAATAAAACTATGAACCCATAAATTTCATTAAACTCAAAGTTAATAAATAGCAATGTCAAGCATTTGAACAAGAAGGAAATAACATAAATATAGTTTCTAATCTCATTACAACATATAGAAATCAAGCATAGAACCAAATGCCATAAATACACTCCTAGAACCCTAGAAAAGCATAAATATAACAAATGGAAGAAGGATTAGAACTAGAAAAACTCCCTTAATAAGCTCCAATGCTCATCCCTTGGCTTCCACCACCAAGAATGGTGGAGCCTAACTGCTACTCTCCATGGAAGAACCAACAACAAGGAAGGAAGGTGTGGAAGCCATAGATGGAAGGAAGGAAAGTGAGAAAGATGAAGATGAAAATGGAGAAGAGAGAGAGCTAGGGTTTTGGGGGTGTGTATGTGAACCAAATCTGAGGTCTAGGGCTTGAATTTTCGTTTATATATGGTCTAGGGTTGGTCCAAGTGAGTGTGCATCATGTGGCATGGCCATGGCGAGCAAACATTGCTTCTGGTTCTTTTAGGGGTAGTTCGCCGTGGGCTCGCCACGACTAACCCACGGCGAACTAACATGTTCTCTGCCTGGGACTTCTCTGTAATTTTCAAATTTCGAGGTCCTTTTCTGTAATTTGGGAATTTCGGGGTCATTTTCTGTAATTTTTATAATTTGTCCAGAACTTGTATTTTGACCTTTTTTTTTTCTTGAAGCCCCATTTTTATTGCTTCTTCTCATATTGAATCCTTCATATTTGGTCCTCGGATGACCCTACAAGTAAATATGCAAAATACAAGAATCAAAATGCCCTAAAATTCAACTAATGCTAATTGATATTCAATTATGGCATATTAATCCTATTTTCATGCTACTTTAACCTAAGGATCTATATGATTATTTAAACACTTTATGGATCAATATTGCATCTCAATTATGTTAAATGCATCAAATTACGCATATAAAAACATACAAATCCAAGGATTTGTCACCTATTTATTTTCAGGCCAGGTTTAGGCTCAGGCTTTTTTGGCCTGTTATGCTTAATAAGCTAGGCTCAGGCTAAAAAAAGCCTGTTAGGCCTATCAGGCTGGCTTGTTATGTAATTAAATAATATTTTTTAAAATATATTTTTTCATTCATATATTATATAACATTTATTTTTTTTACATATAACATTATAATTAGTAGGCCTGTTTTTATGGCCTATTTTGGGCCTCTTAAAATATTGGCATGTTTGACATATTGGCCTATTTTCTACCTATTACAGTATTATGGCCTGTGGCTTGTTAGCCTATGACTTGTTTGACATTTTGACCTGTTAGCCTGTATAAATTAACAGGCCTCTTAATAGACTAAGCCTTTGTACAGGCCAGACTCAGGCTTAAAAAATGGTCTGTGATAGGCTATAGGCCAGGTCAGGCCTCCTTTCCACAACACAGGCCTGGTCTGGCCTGTTCCCATCCCTAGTAGGGAGGGATGTGCTTTATAATGGGTGAAGTTGGTTAAAATCATTGCATCTTGGTTATGTTTCTAGCTTTAAAAAGTTGAAAATTTTTAAACTTTCCTTCACTTTCAGACTTGTTGATCCTTGGAATTGACTTTAAAATTTTAGAATTGTTTTGGTAATTATGGAAATTACTTAATGCTTTTGAGTGTGTTGTTGATGCTATTGATTTATCTTCTTGATTGGCACTTTTTTTATTGTAATTGATGCTTTATGGTTAATATTGCTTGTAGTTGATCCTTGTTTATAAGTTTTGGAGAATCAGCCATGTTGTGAGGTTTATTTGGGCCTACATGCTTATTCTTGTGTAATATCCACTTGGTTTCCATTCTCTAGAACTTGTTTGCATTCTTGGTTAAGACTTGTTTGCATTTAGTGTAATGAAGCATGATAAAGGCATTTATTTCATACCATCACATCCTAAATACAAACCACAAACAATTCCTACATTGCCACCCCATTTGAGCCATTCACTTGAAGTTTTGCATTAGCATACCAATATGAGATATGTCGCATCATTTCTTGTGCTATGTGAAAAAAATGCCACTGCTTGATTGTACATAAGCATACCATGTATAGAGAATAAAAATACAAAAAGAAGAAAATTAGAGATAAAGAAATATAAAATGAGTAAAATTGAAAAATTACAAAAAATGAAAAATAAGGCATGTATGTTTTTTAGAAGTTGCAATTGATGCTTTAAGTTGAATTGGGCATTCAAGCATGCATAACATCATCTTTCCTTCTTTTCATCTTACCATGTGGCCTATTCCATCATTACAACCCCCTAAAGCCTTTTTGATGCATTGCACTTCTTGTGTTTAAGTGAAAATCTTAGAATTCCTACAAGCATATGGTAGAATGAGTTACTAAGTGGATCTTAAGAGTAGAAAAATAACCCCAATATGGTGAGAAGAGTGAAACACTTTTCTTGAGTGACCTTCTTCTTTGCTCATCCACATTGCATTGATTGCACTCATGGTTAGCCCTTTAGCATTATTCCATTCCTCATTGCTTATTATTTGGGAGGTTGTCAATTCGCATTAGTTCATGTTCATCTAGCATGCTGAAGTTCTCATTTATGCCTTCCGTACCATTGTGCTTAAGTTTTTAAACTTGTCTTTGTCTGGGAGTACAAAGGTTTAAGTGTGGGGGAGTTGACAAATCTCTAATTTGTATGGTTTTTGTTATGTTGAGGTTTTTAACATAAATAAGATGCAAACTTGGTCCAATTATGCACATTGAATATCTTAGACTCTTTAGGTGAAATTAGCATGAAATTAGGATTAATTAGCCATAATTGTAGATTAATTTGTATCAATTAGTTTATAGGGTTATTTGATCCTTATTCTCTCTTATTTCTACTTGTAGGGTCGCTTAAGGACCAAGAATAGGATCCTGGGGGAAGAAGGAAGCAAAAAGAGAAACTGAAGAATTTATGAAGAAATGAATAGGCAGAAGCCTCTGATCCTCAAGGCACGGCGAGAGCACGCCGAAATTGCATGCTTATACCTCCCACGGCGAGACCCATGGCTAGGGTGGCCAAACAATTTAGAGCTCGGTGAACCCACGACGAGAGCACAATATCAGCACATCAGAACACGGATTTTTGGGCCTCTATTCAGGTCATACCTGATTCCTACTCACTTAACCCAATTCATAAACATATTAGGTTGATTTTTGGAGCTCATTAGATTAGATTTGGTCTACCCACAAACCCTAGTTCATATTTCCTCTCACCTTCCACCTTCTACTCTTCCATTCCTCCACTTGCCTTCCTTCAAATCCATGGCAACTTCTTCCTCCTTCCTTGTTGCTGACTGAAGAGCACCATACTTGAGTATGTGCGGTGTAACGTGCCATTAGGTCTGCCCTTAAAGAAAATAAGAACCAACGCGATAGTGGAAGCTAATCCCTGAGTGTCGTTCGCTTAAGGAGCTTAACACAAAAGTAATCTAGTAACTAATATGCAAACTTGTAAAAGCGGGTAAAAAATATTGTATTTGGTTTTTGATATAAAATAGGTGCAAAAGGTGTGATTGTTCAAGGGTAAAATAAAAATTGGATAAAAGTGAGATTTGGAGGGGAATGAATGAAATCATTCTTGATAAATGGAAGCTTTGGGATTTATTGCTTCAAAAGATTTTCAGGGAGTTATTGTTGATTTCCAAAAGAACCTGAGAGGAACCCCTCTAGGCTAGGCTTAGGTTAACTTAATTAATGCCGGAACCGTGCACATTATTTAATTTAACCTAAGCTAATTAAGCTCAAAATCTAGATAAATTTGCTAATTATAATGGGCTCCTAATCCAACAACTGGAACCCTGAATTGTCGCTTAATTAATCCTACAGTTTAATTAATTATTGGAACCCCACATAATAAATTAAGACTCTAAGATTGAAGCCCAATGCCACTCATGCAATTTGACAAATTCAAGAACTAATTAATCATGCAAGACTTTAAATCCACAACTTGGGCCACCCCACAATTGCACTTAATTTCTCAATTAACCCTAATTCATTGATGGCCTATCAAACAAAGATTAAGGTTGAAAAGAGCGATTATCCAATGTCTAAACACAATTAATTAATTCCTATGCTAATTTGTTCATGCAAAATCACTTAACATTTTTAATCCACTAACCAAGCTACCTTGAGTTAGCACAAGATATTCACAAAGAAAGGAACAAAATCAAGAACCCATAAATTTCATTAAACTCAAAGTTAAAGTAGCACAATGTTAAGCATTCAACAAGAAGAAAACAACATAAAATAGTTTCTAACCCTTATACAACACATAGAAAATGAAGAACACAACCAAATGCCATAAATATACTCCTAGAACCCTAGAAAAGCATAAATACAACAAGAGGAAGAAGGATTAGAAATAAAACTCCCCTATTCAAGCTTCAAGCTCATCCCTTGGCTCTCACCACCAAGAATGGTGGAGCGTAGTTGCTGTCCTCCATTAGAAAGTCAGCAAAAGGAAGTGGAGGTTGAGGAAATGTGGAAAATGGAAGATGGAGATGAGAGGAAATGAGAGAACATAGGAGCTAGGGTTGGGGGACTCCAAATATGTCTAAGGCTCTCTAATTTTGACCTAATATGTCCCTTAAATTGGGTCACAGGTGGGTATTTTAATTTGTACCCAATTGGCCCAAATATCATATTTTGGTGCACTGCATATTCGTCCGCTTGCCGTGGGCTCGACATGGCAAGGAAAGCTTTCTGGTTCTCTTGGGGCTCATTCACCGTGGCGAGGCCATGATGAGTAACAGCTTTTCTGCCCCCTTGAATTTCTGCTTGCTTCATCTGGGATCTGATTCTCTTGGTCCTGAGCGACCCTGCAGGTAGAGATAAGGCAAAATAAGAATCAAATCACCCTATAAATTAATTAATACAAGTTAATCTACAATTATGGCTAATGAATCCCAATCTTACACTAATTTCACCTCAAAGTCTAAATTCTACATCAAGAATTATTGGACCAATATCGCATCTTAAGCATGTTAATTGCCTCAAATTAGACATATAAAAACATACAAATCAAAGGATTTGTCACTAACTTCCTTATGGAGAGTAGAAACTAGGATCCTTCATTCTTGATGGTGGGAGTCAAAGGATGAGCTTGGAGCATATTTAGGGGAGTTTTAGTTCAATCCTTCTTCCTCTTGGTGTATTTATGCTTTTCTATGGTTCTAAGAGTATATTTATGACCTTTGGATGTGTTCTTGAATTTCTACATGTTGTATAAGGGTTATGAACTATTTTGTGTTATCTCTTTCTTATTGAACGCTTGACATTGTGCTAGTCTAATTTTGAGTTTAATAAAATTTATGGGTTCATGATTTTATTATTCTCTTAAAGAATATCTTGTGCTAATTCAAGTGGCTTGGATAGTGGATTAAAAATGCTAAGTGATTTTGCATGAATGAAATAGCATAGGAATTAATTAATTGTGTTTAGACATTGGGTAATCACTCTTTTCAATCTTAGTTCTTGTTTGGGTGGCCATCAATGAATTAGGGTTAATTGATAAATTAAGTGCGATTGTGGGGTGCCCTAGTTTTGGATTTAAAGTCTTGCATAATTAGTTGGTTCTTGATTTTTGAGTTTAATCAACTTAGGTTAAATTAAGTAATGTGCAGGGTTCCGTCATTAAATTAAGCCTAGAGGGGTTCCTCTAGGATTCTTTTGAAAATCAACAAGAACTCCTCAAAAATCTTTAGAAGTAATGAATCCCGAAACTCTCATTTATCAAGAATGATTTTTTTAATTTGTTTTAATCAAAATCTCCTTTTGTCCGATTTCAATTTTTTCTTGGACATATCACACTTTTCACACAACATTTATACTAAAAATCAAACAAAAAATGCTTTTCCCCATCCAATTGTTTTTCATCTAGTTACTAGGTTACTTTTGCATTAGGCTTCTCAAGAGAATGACACCCAGGGATAGCTTCCACTATCACTACTACAGAATGGTTCTATTGCGGCGTAGCAATAGCGGCGCTTATATATATAAGCGCCGTTGTAGGGTAGAAAAGAACCTATAGCGGCGCTTTTGTACAGAAGTGCCGCTATAGGTATGAACTATCCCAGCGCTTATACAACTAAGCGCCGCTATAGAGTTTACATTTTAAACTTTTTATTTTTTGGGACTTCTAAAACCTATCCCGGCGCTTCTGTTTGTAAGCGCCGGGATAGGTCTATTTTTATTTTTTTATTTTATTTACATATATCATTTTTTTCTATAACACACCAATCCCGGCGCTTTTTTAAAAAAGTGCCGGTATAGACGAAAAATGGAGGGAAATTTCCCTCCATTTTTTCGTGGAACACGCCTATCCCGGCGCTTTTTGTTAAAAGCGCCGGTATATGCGAAATAATAATAATAATAATAAATAATATAATATAATGTAGTTCAAGTATCTCAATAAGACCTAGAGTACAAAAATTTCAATTTGAAACAAGTTTGGGGGAGTGGTTGCTTCTTGTAGAAAATTTTGTAAAGTGAAGGATGATGTAAGAGATGCTTGTAGTCACTTATCTCAAGATGTTTGAATTCCTCTTTTGACCTTTCTTTCACTAGCCTAGCCCTAAACCACATTACAAGCTTATAAAGTCCCATTGATTTTGGAATTGTTTGGAATCATTTTATGGTGGAGAGAGAAGAGATTTTGAGATTATGAAGTATTGATGTTGAGGTTGCTTTATACATGTTGAAATGTTGCATTTGATCTTGACCATTGCAAGACGATTATTCTATGACTCCTCACACACACACTATTGAAAATTGGTAGGAAATTTGTTTTTAATTTGTAAATCTAGCATTTGCATCTATTCCACTTCTTTCCTATTGATTATATGATATTGAGCAACCATGAATGTGTTAACCTCTTGGGGGAGTGTTAACCTCTTGAAATTCATGCCATTTTAGCACATTTCCTATAGTTCATACACTTTTTGGGTGGAATTATACGTATTTTGATGTAGATATGATAGGAAAATATGCCAAGTTGATATTTGGGTTAAAGTCATTGAATTCTTGATTTAAATGTGAATATTGTGGATGGCAATACGCACAAGAGGGGGGTGAATTGTGCTTTTCAAAATTAAACTGTAAATACAAAGACAATCCTTTATACTGGTTCGGCTAAACACTGCCTACCTCCAGTTCTCCAACTTCTCGTTGGGTTCCACTATACCACAGGTTTTACAACACGGGTTCACCTGCCAACCTTTACAAAACAGAGCTTTAGACTTCTTCTAAACGCTCCCCCTTACAAATTGTAAGAATACAACCCTGTTCTAAAGTCCCAAACTTTAGAACAACTTCAAACAATAGAGGATTTCAATAATGAGTTCACTTAATGAACAGATTTTGATAAACACTGAAGTACAGATAAACTCACTAAGAGTAATAAAAACTTTAAGCTTTTGAGAGCAGAGAGTAGGTGAAAGTAATGAATGTTTGTAATTTCGTTCTCTTTTTCATAAATGCTCAAGTCTTGGTACTTATATCTCTTCACGGCTTGCCTTTTCCTTCAGCTTCAATAAGTCGTTTGAATATGTTCATTGAGCCCTATTAGCCGTTGGCAATAAATGATGTTCTTCATCTTAGTCAACTTTCTTCTCTTACTTCAATTAATATTGCAGAGGATGAGCTAAGAGAGATGAAGACTGTGAGTAACGTTCACCTGCAACATTGTACTTGCATAGCAGCTTTATCAGTAGCGCTAGCTCCTTTGGCTATGGCTAGCTTGCTAGAGTGAGTCCTGCACTTAGCCGTTAGTTTAAACAAGTATTCATGAGAGGCACAGTAGGTGTTATCGCTAGTGAAATTCATTAGCTCAATGTTTACAGACAATGTATCAGCTATCATAATGTCCAAGTTATTTCAACAAGTATTTTGTTATCGATAGCTACTCTCGTTATCGCTAGTGACTATGTTATCGCTAGTTGATTTCATTAGCTCAATGTGTTAGCTTATCTGAATGTCAAGTTATCTCAAGTGTTCTGTTATCGATAGCTAATCTCGTTATCACTAGTGACTATGCTAGCTGATCTGACTCTCTTATCCATGTTAACTTTGGGGTCTTACGATAGTGACCTATTGTTCTTTGCTTAGGCTAGCTCAATTCTTTATATTAGCGGTAGAGAAGGCCTTAGCGATAGAGGTATTTGTTATCTATAGGGTTCTTACCTATTCAATGTTAAGATAACTTACACTCTTTAACTTAGTTACTTAGATTCTTATCTCAATTTATTCCAGACTAAGTTATACGCTATCTGTTCATTTTACTTATGTTATCTATGGGGTCCAGTCCTATCAAAACTTAAGATTCTAACAAATATGTTACGCTCTTTTTATCAACTTTGGCTTTTGTAGATTTCATTGCTTGTTAGGTGGGTGAAGCCAATCAATTAAGCCACATTTGAGTTGTATTTGAAGCTAAAATCAAGGAGCAAAAAGTGGAAAAGAATATTTAAAGCAACCAAGAAAGCTGAAAAGAGAAGTTGCAGAAAGTTATTGGCCACAGCCAAAAGCACAAGCAAAATTCTTGGCCACAGCCAAATCCTGAAAAATTCCAGGCAGAGAGTTATTGGCCGCGGCCAACCAGTGTAGGCAAAAATATTGACCGCGGCCAAAACTGCTTATAGACTGTACAGTGAAAAATTCTGCTCGAAAATTATATTTAAAAACACTCCAAACTCACACTAAAACATATCCTTTTGACTTGAGCTTTCTTTGGGGACTACTTGGGAGCTAGGGTTTGGAGATTTTCAAGGAGATTCAAGTGGAAATCCAAGATTTGAAGAGATTCAACCTCATTTCCCTTGTTTTTTCTTGTTCTTCTCTCTTTCTTCTCTGAAACTTCTTCCATGGCTGCTCTTATTTTCCAGATTTGTGTATTCTTCTCCATGAGTGGCTAAACTTCCATTCTAGGATTATTTAAAACCATTGTATGGATTAATACTTGATTATTCCTCTCTTTTGGTAGTTAATGATATATATGTGTGGATTTTATCCTTCTCTTCATGCTTCTAAGTGTTTGCCCACCATTTAGCTTGATTTGTTCATATGTGTTTGACTTGAGAGAGCTAATCCATGTGTAGAACTTGGTTAAAATCATGCTTGACTTGAAATTTACATGATAAATGGAAAGTTTATTGGTAAAATAGAGATATCTTTGCTAACCTTGCATTGTCACATTAGGGTTTATTTTCAAAGGGTATTTTCATGATTTGTAGCAAGAGATTGTGAATTTTCGTGGAAAGATAAACTTGATTTTGACTTGAGAGAGCTTAGTCAAGTGCATATGAACCCTAGACAAACACCTATATTCATTGAAAATACTATTTGAGAGGGAGTTCTTCATGTCTTATGAAATGCAAAGGGGATAAATAATCCTAGACCCCATTTAATCCTTTAAGTCAAAAGAACCATTGTTTTTATCACTTTCTAGTTTTTAGAAATAGATTTTCATAATTTCTTTACACAACCCAAAAATATTTTCTTAGTTCAACTTGATTGAATCACTTAGTCTTTTGCTTAGTTATAGGTTTTAATCCAAATCTCTGTGGGAACAATATTTTATACTACTTGTGATCTGTGCGCTTGCAGTTAACACTTGACGGCGAACAATAGGTGATCTATAGCAGCGCTTTTAAAGCATCGGGATAGGCCATTTGACCTATCGCGGCACTGGCGATAGCGGCACTTTATAAGCGCCGCTATAGGCTATTTCTGTGGTAGTGTATCCCCTTGGCCCCTAATTTTCTTGAAGGAAGGGCCCGAGGTGGCACTACACCGATAATCTCAATTTTGGTGCTCTTTAGTATGTGTCATATTGTTGTTTGTAGAGTCCCATTTGAGTCGAGCATGAGGGCAAAGCCTCACGTTTGCGGTAAAGTTTGTTTCGACTTCACAAGTAATGGCTTCTACTTGTTTTATATGCATGTGCATGGTTAGTAAGAGGTTTTGAACTCTCTTTCATTGTTACTTGAAATGATATGTAAGTGGGTTTGGACTGATTATTTTAAAATACAACTGTCTTGTGGGATATTATTAATGAAACTACATGAGTTGTGTGATTTAGCAAGTTTTGGGAACATAGATATATATTGGATTTGAAAAGATTGCTTAGTACATATTCTTGAAACACTGGATAGGCCAATTGCCTTGTGAAATTATGATGCATTGTGGATAATATGTGTGAATTGTTATGTGTGCGATACCGGTGTACTTGTTACTTACCATCACATGATGGGGTACCATGTTGTCTCATAGAGACTTATGAGCTCTATTCAGAGGAAAGTGGACCCCTCACAGTTTCAGGATGGAAAGTGGACCTCGACTGGTTCTAGACCCCTCACGGTTCCGAGACAGGAAGTGGACCCTGGTGACAAATCCTTGGATTTGTATGTTTTTATATGCTTAAATTGAGGCTTCTAACATAAATAAGATGAAAACTTGGTCCAATTGTGCTTATTGAACATCTTAGATTCTTGGGTAAAATTAGCATGAGATTAGGATTAATTAGCCATAATTTTAGATTAATTTGTATTAATTAATTTATAGGGCTATTTGATCCTTGCTCCATCTCATTTCAACTTGAAGGGTAGCTCAAGGACCAAGAATAGGATCCCAGATGAAGAAGGAAGCAAAGGAAGAAGTTGGAGAATTTCTGAGCAAAAGAAGAGGTGCAGCCTCTGACACGGCGAAGGGATAAAGAATTTGCACGCTCTCTGACCTTCATCGTAGGCATGCCACGGCGAGGCCCACAGTAAGGGCACAATTTCACAACGGACAGCATCTGATATTGTGCCAACCCAGGTCCAAACTAAGGCACCCAATTATGACTCGACCTAAGGACATTAAAACATGAAAATTCATCCACATTAGGTCAGATTTGGAACCACCCAAACCCTAGTTCACATTTCCTCTCATCTTCCATTCTTCTACTCTCTCATTCATCCACTTTCCTTCCTCCAAATCCATGGCAACTTCTTCTTCTTTCCTTGTTGATTTCCTCATGAAGAATAGCAGCTAGGCTCCTCTATTCTTGATGGTGGGAGTTAAGGGATAAGCTTGGAGCATAATTAGGAGAGTTTTAGTTCTAATTCTTCTTCTTCTTGTTGTATAATGCTTTTCTTAGGTTCTAGGAGTATATTTATGACATTTGGATGTGTTCTTAAATTTCTAAATTTTGTATAAGGATTAGGAACTATTATGTGTTGTTTCTTTCTTGTTGAATGCTTGACATTATGCTACATTAACTTTGAGTTTAATGAAATTTATGGGTTCATGATTTTGTTACTCTCTTTGTGAATATTTGGTGTTAATTCAAGTGGCTAGGTTAGTGGATTAAAAATGCTAAATGATTTTGCATGAATGAAATAGCATAGGAATTAATTAATTGTGTTTAGACATTAGGTAATCTCTTTTCAATCGTAGTTCTTGTTATGGTTAATTGAGAAATTAAGTGCAATTATGGGTGGCCCAAACTGTTGATTTAAAGTCGTGCATAATTAGTTGGTTCTTGATTGTTGAGCTTAATCAACTTAGGTTAAATTAAGTAATGTGCAGGGTTCCGTCATTAATTAAGTTAACCTAAGCCTAGCTTAGAGGGGTTCCTATAGGGTTCTTTTGAAAATCAAGAAAAAGCTCCTCGAAAAATCTTTTGAAGCAGTGAATCCCAAAACTCTCATTTATCAAGAGTGATTTTTATCCCGCTTTAATCCAAATCTCCCATTTGTCCAATCTTAATTCGTTATTGAATTTATCACACCCTTTACAAATCTCATACTTAAAATCAAACAAAAACATGATTTTACCTGTCCAATTAGTTCGCATTTAGTTACTAGAAATCATAGCATTTAGGGCTCCTTGAGACCGACACCTGGGGATAGCTTCCACTACCCCTTGGGTTTAAATTGTTGGAGAGCGGATCTGAGCTAGCATTACACCGATTTATTCCTATTTTGGTGAGCTCTTCACTTGGTTTATTCTGTACCCCGTGGTTTCAAGATGAGAAGTGGCCCCGATTGGTTCCACCAGTCCCCTTGTAAAGCGGACAAGCCTTAGCAACAAGCAAAGCGGTTGCTTTGGCTTCTGTGATTGATTGTGACATTGGAAATTCATATTTTGAATTGATTTTGGAAAGCAATATCATTTTGTATAAGTATGATGGTTTTCAACTATTTCTGGACTGATTTATAGTTTAATTGAATATGTGATCATGATTTGAAATATATATATATATTGCATTATCCCACTTGACACCTTGCTGGCACACACTCACATATAGACCTATAGTAGTGTGTTACCTTAAATATTGTCAACCGCCTCTGCTTAAACCTTACAAATGCTAGTCAAGAAAAGTTTCTCGGGGAAAGGAGTCGGTAGATATTTATTGTGTTTGTCGTGAGCGCTTACTTTGGCCAAGCGGGTTTGTATATTGCCACATAGTTATATGCTTACATTTGCTTCCTAAAGAGCACCTAACCGTTGGGGTTGTCAGTGCAGTGTCGCCTCGAGTCCGCTCTCCAAGAAATTAAAACCCGAGGGGATAGTGGAAGCTAACCCTGGGTGTCGATCTCAAGGAGCCTAGTGTAATATGGTTCCTAATAGCTAATATGTAAACTTGAAAAGGCGGGTAAAAAGCATTTTTGTTTGGTTTTAGTATGAAGTTTGGTATGTGCGAAAGGTAAGGTAAAAGGTTGGAATTAAAAAATGAGATTTGGATGAAAATGGGATAAAGATCATTCTTGATGAATGAGAGATTCGGGAATCATTGCTTCTAAAGATTTTTAGGGAGTTTAATTGATTTCTAAAGAACCCTAGAGGAACCCCTCTAGGCTAGGCTTAGATTAACTTAATTAATGCCGGAACCCCGCACATTACTTAATTTAACCCAAGTTGATTAAGTTCAAAATCAAGAAATAATTAATTATGCAAGACTTTTAAATCCACAATTTGGGCCACCCCATAATTGCTCTAAATTTCTCTCTAAATCCTAATCCATTGATGGCCACCCATACAATAAATAAAGGCCTAAAGAGTGTTTGCCCAATGTCCCAACACAATCAATTAATTCTTATGCCACCTCCCTCAAGCAAATAACTTAACACTCTTAATCCACTAACCAAGCCACCTTGCATTAGCACATAATTTTCACCAAGAGAATAACAAAACTATGAACCCATAAATTTCATTAAACTCAAAGTTAATAAATAGCAATGTCAAGCATTTGTACAAGAAGGAAATAACAATAACATAGTTTCTAACCCCAATAACATAAATGCACCCAACCAAGTGCCATAAATACACTTAACCAAATGACATAAATGCATTCAACCAAATTCCATAAATGCACTCCTAGAACCCTAGAAAAGCATAAATACAACAAATGGAAGAAGGATTAGAACTAGAAAAACTCCCCTATTCAAGCTTCAAGCTCATCCCTTGGCTCTCACCACCAAGAATGGTGGAGCCTAGCTGCTACTCTCCATGGAGGAACCAGCAACAAGAAAGGAAGGTAATTGAGCCATGGATGGAGGAAAGGAGAAGAAGAATATGGAGATGGAGATAAAGAACAGAGAGCTAGTGCTTGGAGGGTGTAAATGTGAGCCAAATCTGACCTAATGGGGTGTGTCTTTCGTGCTTTATGTTCTCCAAGTCGGGTCAAGTGAGTGGGTATTCAAGTTGGACCCAAATCAGGCCCAAAAAAGTGAACTAAAATTTCTGCAGAACGTCCGCTCGCCGCGGGTTGCTTCTGGAACTTTAGGGCCTTTCTCGCCGTGGCGAGACCACGATGAGCTACATTCTTCTCTGCCAAAATTGAAGCTTGTTCGCCGTCTGCTCGCCGCGGCGAGGAGCCTTCATTTCTGCCTCTTTTGTTTGGCCTTTTTCTTCGTCCCGGGTCCGATCTTTTGGTCCTGAGCGACCCTGTAAGTGAGAATAAGATAAAACCAAGATCAAATATCCCTATAAATTAATATAATTAGTCTACAATTATGGCTAATTACTCCTAATTTTACACTCATTTCCCTTGAGAGTTTGGGATATTCAATTAGACATTATTAGACCAAACTTGCATCTTAATCATGTTAATTGCCTCAATTTAAGCATATAAAAGCATTACAAATCAGAGATTTGTCACTTCCGCTTTGTTTAAATTGCATTTTACTTACGGATTACTGTTATTATACTATCTTGGTTGGGACCAATCCAATTTTGGCAAGCATGCATGAGGCCTTCTAATTGTGATTGAGTCACAATTACTGTTTTGGGACTCTTTTTGTTTATATTGGCCATGGCATATTATTATGGACAGGTTTTGCTTATGTTTTAAAATGATGGTGAAGATGGATGGATAATGGATGATTTATCTAGTTTGGAATTTGAAAATGTGTTTCGGTTATAGTGAACTACTTTATGATATATGTTATTTCTAATTACTATGATAAGTGTTTTCTTTTCTATCATGGTATGAAGTGATAGTTATTTGAAAAGATTTATGTGCATGATAGGTAACTTTTGATTTCCATGTTAGATGAATCCTTTCTAACATGGATGAACAAGCTTTAATGTTGGATAGTTTTAGTATCCATGTTAGCTTGATTTAGAAAGCCTCTTTTCTAACATTGATTGATTACAGTTTATATGAATTGTTTTGTTATCCATGTTAGTCCTTTTTTATTTAGTAAAATTCTTTTCTAACATGGATTTTTATTTTAAATAAGAGAAACTCTTTCTAACTATGATAGATAGGTTTTATGATATTTTGGGAAGATTTCTTTCTATCATAGTTAGACAATTGGTTTTGGTTTTAAAAGGAGAAAATGCTATGTGAAAAAATTTTCTAACTATGTTAACAATATTTTTATCAAGTAAAATCTTTTTTCTAACATAGTTAGTTACAAGTAATGTGATCTAGGGTTTGGTTGGTGGTTAATTAAAGTTATTTAGAAAGCAAATGTTACATTTATCATATTTTTATCTTATGCATAAATGAAGTAAATTTAGAAGATCTATAAATCATTTAAATTTATATTTTGTAAAAAAGTTATTACAAATATTTTTAAACATAGTTATTCAATATACATTTATTTAAATAATTAACCAATTTTTCATTAAGTTTTTTATATCTACATTAACTCTATTATTCAAACTTCTATAATAAATACATTAAGTAAATAATTATTTATAAAAAATAAAAATTGAATTAAGAAAATAAAAAATTGTAACTTCTTCAATACAAATTAGTCAAAATTAGGTATTTAATATGATGATGGGTAAATAAATCAATAAAATATATTTATTATATATTATAACTAAAAAGCATCTTTTTAGAATATTGTTGACGGAGTTAACGGTTTAGATCTAAGTATATGTTTTTAAAATAGATTGGAGGTATGTGTAATTAAGGCAAAATGCAAGGGAGATTAGAGTGTTTTACTCTATATTTTTTATAAAAGAAGTTTTTATGCTTCTTTTATTTGTTTAGTTGACATGAGATAACAAGATTTTTTTATAGTAAAAATTAATTTAATTTTACTGCTACGCAGGTACTTATATATTAAGTAAAAGGAAGATTTTAATTATATTTCCAAATATAAAGGAGTGAAAACAACTTAATTATATTACATTACAGGACTATATTAAAATTTAATGCACACTCAGAGGATTCAGCTCAGCCTATGAATACTCCTACCACTTTGGAGTTTTCTAATAAAAACTATATTTTGAGATTTTTCAATTAAAAATGTGTAGACGTTTTATAATTTAAAATTAATGTAAAATTAAATTGATTTCAAGTATAACATTTTTCTAGAAAAATGTATATCTAAATTCTAATACAGTCACTAAACTAACAAAATAGAATGGGCATTCAACCTTTCAAGTTGCATAATCATTTATGCGAGTGTATCATGAAACCAGTTTTAATGTTCATCAGAAAGATGAATGGGGGACGCTCCTCCATTCTGAATAATCCAAATCAAATTTGGATTGTCCAGATTTATTAATTTAAAATTCATGATTATTGAATGAAAACTATATATTTTTTTTTTATAGAATGATAGTTAAGAGATTATGTTTATTTTAGATTTTGTGCCTTTTAAAATAATTACTATTTAAAAATTATAAACTTTGAATGAATAAATCTAAACCATCCAGATTAAATATGACGATTCAGAATGGAGGAGCACCCCCTATGGGCTTTTATGTTACAGTCATCGTCCATATCATTCGCTTATTTCTTGTCGGGCAACGAATTCAAATTTTCTAATGTGAAATGAATCCTTATGAATAAAGGAATTAAACGTAGTTCAATTATATATACAGGGGAAATAACATATAGGCCAAAATAACATATAATTCTCATTTCAGCCCATAGTATAAGATTTATTTAAAAAGTTGATCTTAATTTTAAATATAAGACATTTTTCTCAATTTTTTCTCAAATTATCCCTTAGATACTTCTTCAATAGAAGAGGGGCATGACAAGAAGGGCTGGAAACTTAGAATAAAAGTAAATGGTTATAATGTTTTAATAATAAAATTTTATTTCAAATAACGAAACTAACACTTTTAATCTAATCAAATCAAGAAAAAATCTTATATTTAGAAAAGAATGGAGTAAT
Source organism: Mimosa bimucronata (assembly GCA_037074515.1). Lineage (NCBI taxonomy): Eukaryota > Viridiplantae > Streptophyta > Magnoliopsida > Fabales > Fabaceae > Mimosa > Mimosa bimucronata. The sequence goes on along the minus strand of CM073437.1, from coordinate 27,114,144 downwards.
TATTAGGAAAACGGCAACAGTATATGGTTTCAATTAAATTGAACGAGTGCGCACATATATGTGTGTATAGTAATGTCGTTCATTGCCTCGTTGCTATATTAGCCAAACCCAAAGATATAACGTGATTATTGAAGAATTATATATGACTTATCATAGTGAATATGGAAACAACAGCTAACATATAATATAAAATAATACCAATCGTTACCAACATCATTACACAAAGGAAACAACCATGCAGATTGCGGAACACGTGAACACTAAGAGAGAAACATGGGATGGATAAGAAATACAGCAAACATAAACTGTCACAAAAAGGGCAAAAAACCAGTAGCTAATTAAAAGCATAATAATCACCATATAGATCAAAACTTTGATATATGTGCCACAATGAATATTAGTGAAGATAGATGATTAAACTAAGCCAGCAGTCAAGGAAGTCTTAAGTGAGTGACAAGACCAAGTTGGGGAAAGAATTGGTCTTTTCTTCCTTGGTGCAGGTGGACAACTTCCAATACTTACCTGATTTTCTGCTCTTGTCGGTGTTTTGCACACGTCATCATCCTCTTCTTCATCAACAACCTTTTCTTTCTCTTCCTCTGGTTTTTCTATTTTCAGCTTTATTGCTTGAGTTTCTGCAACATCATCTTCTTGTTGCCTCTCCGACATCGACATGGATCTGGTAACTAGCTTGGAGGACAATTCGTGTAAGTGTGTGACAATTTAATTTGGAAGGATCTCACTCTGTGTATTTATATATACTCTATATATATATATTCTTTTCGTCCAAAATATATATATATATATATATTCTGAATTTATAGTATTATCCCAATGGAAATCGGAATATTGAGCGTTAACAAATTAATTTGAAAGATATATAAATAATCCTAATGAAGATAGGAAAGACTTGGCTCAATTTAAAAAATCTTTCTCATTTTGATTTTTTCAAAAACAAAATTTCGTCCCAACCAGGCCATAAGTTAGTTGGATTATGGCATAATATGTTCACACACACACACGCATATATATAAGGTAATTTGTATAATAAATTAATTAATAATTTGAATTACATTTGTTTCCCCTCTCTCTCTCTGGTAACTGATGAACCCCAAAGCAGAAAACTAAACAATAATAAGCCCATGCATTCCATAGGATGCCCTAGCAAGCGAATTACATTTATTTTCTATTTAAAAATCATTGTTTTAGATCAACCCAACCCCCCCCCCCCCAAAAAAAATATCTATATATTTTCTATTTTGGTTTGCCTCGATATATACTCTTTGTTTCATTTAGGATTCGATTAGTGAGCAAATGTGAACTTTTAATTAGTTTTAGATTAAACATTCCAAATCAACTTGATTAAAATAGAAGGAAGGATAATTTCATGGGACAATTACACTCAGTTCTAAGTGAGAAATTTAATATTAGATATATCACAAAGAGTTGTCAATAACAACTAAAATAGCCACTATTAACAAGTGAAAAAGTTGTCAATGAGACCTGTTTGATATTCAATCTTTTACTTAGTACCTGAGTATAATTGTCCCTAATTTCATGGGACAAGTGCACTCAAGTTCCAAATTAGAGATTTAATATTAGATAGGTTTTAAGGAGTTGTCAATGACAACTGAAATAACCATTGTTAACAAATGAAAAAGTTGTCAATAAGACCCGTTTGATATTAGATCTTTTAATTGGAATATAAGTACAATTGTCCCTAATTTTATCCATATATTCATCAAGCAAATTGAACCTTATAATGTAATACTAAAATATCTAAAAAATAGAGAAACATTTGGAATCATTTATTATTGTAGTTCAAACACATTACAATGCTTAGCTTCAATATTGCAAATTAATAGCATAAATAAAAAACCTGCGATAACTAGAGTCTTATTCAAGTACTATTTCTATATGTGTGGATATTAATTTATTATTGCGCATAAAATAAATTCCCTGCCTATTTTCTTCTCTTCAAATCCTCGAATATGGCATCTATAGCTCCTGCGTCTTCTTCTTCTCCTTCGCCATTGAAAATTTGGAGCTTAATTATTGGGAGTAAGAACATACATCTTGCAAGCATGTGATTCCAAATCAGCAGAAATTTGTTTCGAAACCGATGTCTGGGTTGTGTGCTGCAACAATAATATTCATAGAAAAATTAATCATATCATTAATTAATATTCTCATTATATATAAATTACTAAAGAAGTCATAGAATTGAAAATATGAGCTCCTATACCTCCCAAAGATCTCGAGCATCTACAGCTTTTAGTGGATCTAATCCAATATCAGACCAAGAAGCATTCACAGTTGCTTTTGATGAACTTCTATTCCACAGAACCACTGCCACTCTGTTACCACTAAGAGGACCAGCCCATACCTACCACATAATAATATTTTCCTTCCTCAGTTAATGACATGTCATATCTTTGAGAAATTAAAGTTGCACGCTTTGTTCAAATATATGTAGATTTAATTTGATTTAAAAACTTTAAGTGTCCAACACGCGTGAGAGATAGCATTAACTATTTTGAATGAGCCGGTTTGAGTGGTCAACAAAAGTAATGAGCATCCAAGTCTATAAAAAAAAAGGTTGGGGAAGAAGAAGGATCGATGTTGTTAATTACCTCCAAATCGGCATCACTTTTCACCTTTCTTCCCTGAACTCCAAGGCTGTCTGCAATATCATAAGATATATACATAACCACATAAGTCTCAGATTTATTCTTTTGGTATATACAATAATATTATGGAGAGAAATTAAGGTATGCAGAAATTGAGGAACATAGGGATGAGGTATCTATTATGGAGTCTTGCCTTGGTTGACTGCAATTACTTCCTTATTGGTTAGCAGTTCGAATGTTGTGGAATCCATTGCTCTAACGTCACAACCAACCAGCAAAGGAGCCTGCATGTATATATATAAACACAGACACACCCATAGAGAACAATGTTTATACATTTCACAAAACACATTGTACGCCTGTAATATTTAATTTTTTAAGTTATTTTTTTCTTATATATGTCCCATAGTGCATACCTTAGCTAATGCCCAAATGCTATAATGGGAACGATATTCTTCAGTGGTCATTCCTCCATTTCCAACTTCCAACATATCTGGATCTGTATTCCCACATTTTCAGGAAATATATATAATGTCAAATCTTAATTAATTTATGATTTAACAAATGAAATACTAATATATTAAACAAGTCAAGCTATTTACCATTCCATCCTCCAGGTCCAGCATAAGATGCCCATTTGTCATTTGCATCTGCAATGGTTGTCATACTGCAGCAAAGTAATTCAAAATTTATTATTATAATTATAATTATAATTATAATTATAATTATTATTATTATTATTATTCATTAAAAACCATGTATTTATTAATGTCGAAAATGGTAATAATGATTAAATATTCATTAAAGTTTATGCTATATATATACCTCTCCCATTTATCTTCAATATCTCCTGTTGTTCTCCAACTATTCCCCACACTTTTGGCCCAAAGTTCTGGGTCTTGTTGTCCCCTATAAGCACATGCATAAACCAGTTCATCATGAATAATATATACACGTTCTAGCTCTTAATTATATATTTATTTTAATGCACTAAACTATACGTAATCAGAAAGATATAGCTCCATATTGATGGTATATATGACGACTCACCATTCACACATGGAGAAGAAGATTCTCCTTCCAGAGTTCATTAAAGCTTCAGACATTTTTGGGTACCTATATGAGTGTATATATGCATGTTAGTTACAAATAAATTTTTATAGATTACCTCATGTTTTTAATATAAAATTTAGTTAAAGAGTTAGATATAGTATTAAATATAAGGCCTTAATCTATTTTGTCTCCTAAATTTATAATTTTTTTCCTAAATTATTCCTATTAATGGCACTTGTTTAGGGGAGTTCCCAGCAAAGAATAATGTAAACGATTCAAGAGTTTATTTTTGGTAAAACAATATCTACCCAAATTAGTTAAATCGATATTATATTAAAAACCTAGGAGAAGTAGTTCACAAATATTTAGAGGCCACAGATATATACCTCTCTCTTGGGCTTATATCAAGGTTCTCACAATTATCATACTTCAAGAAGTCAACGCCCTGAAAAGCATTTGAACATTATAGATAATCATAATTTGATACAAGAATTTACACCAAGGGTCAAATGAGTTTGAAGCAAAATGTGTTATATATATATATATATATGGAGGTGCGTTGTGTGTATACCCAAGAAGCAAATGTTTTTGCATCTTGCTCCTCATGTCCTAATGATCCAGGCATTTGCTTACTGCATGTTTGCTTTCTGCAGGAAAATTATTCAAGAGATCATTGATTACACATCTCTGTAATGTTATATTGATGATGAACTTTAATATAATTTTGTGCAAAAATGGATCAAAGCTCTAGGGTCAAGATATGGATACCCAGCATCAGAATAAATTCCCAACTTCAACCCTTTGCTATGGACATAATCAGCCAAACCCTTAATTCCTGATGGAAATTTTGAAGCTTTAGGAACCATATTTCCCTGCCAAAATTTTAATTTTTTTGCTTTAGATTATACATGAATAAACAAACATACGGATATAATAAATTCATATTTTATCTAAATAACTAAAATAAAATCCAATATTGTGTAGGTAAAACTATATACCTCAGAATCTCGATCTAATTCAGCCCAGCAATCATCTGAAATTCAAAAATAAAATAACATTTAGAAATAGTATTCTTATCATAAAGAACGTTATATAATTCATTATTTAACAAATTATAGTACCATACCTAAATTGATATATTGGTACCCTAAATCTGCCAGGCCGGTTGACACCATTGCATCAGCTGTATTTGGAGATCATATCATGAAATCAAACTAAATGTGATCGAAAGAATATTTTTCAAAACTTTGATTTTGTTTAGTAAATACAACATACGTTGCAAAAATAATTACCTGTTTCTCGAAACATTTCCTCATTAATGTCACACCCAAAGTGGTTCCAGCTATTCCATCTGCCACCATTAATTCATTATTTGTCATATGCATAAGCATCGATATCTTTCACGAGCCAGAAAAAAAATTCTACCATCATTTAATTAAGCTTTAGAATAAAATAAATAATCGTGAAACGCAAAGTCCAAACCCCTAAACATCAATCAGACTTATAAAAAAAATAGTTTATCAAAAAGTACAATTGCATTTGGAAAACATAAGAGGACTTGTATTAAGTCATTAATATTTGCTATATAGAAAAATAATCAAAGCCAAATGACCTACCTCTATGTGTGTGTGTGTGTGTGTAATTATATATTTACGTAATATTCGAGGAGTGGATTAATTTCGCCAAAACGTAGAACCACATGTATAGCTTTGTTTGTAGGAACTTTCGGTGGTTAAATATCTCATGCAATATACATAGGAGACAAGTGTCCCACATTCATCATAATAGTTTTTGAGGCAAAAAAGAAGTCGTCGGTGAAAATCCATAATCAAAAAACGAGAGAGGATTGCTTTATCCTTCTTTAAACCTCTTATATGTATGAAGACAAATACCTCTATTAGCACTTGTCATTCTATGTACGTGGCGCAACTCTAATACATAAGTTATAAAAAAAAAATCATGTGTAATACATAAAGAAAATTATGAGTGTATACATAAAGATTAAGACATAAATATCATCAGTAAACGATCGCGGCAAACATGGAAATTAAAGAAGAGATAAGATGGATATGAAGAGAGTAAATTTAATGAGGTGAATGTAAATGATTACCCCATGGGAGGAGTCTGACCAAGTCCATTTTCAACAAGTTGTCTTCTGTTATGAGTAAGCAAGCGAGAACCATAGGAAGAAGAAGCATTCAGAAGCAGAAACATCAAGCATGAGGCAAGTAGCCTGGTAACTAAACTTGGTTCAGAAACTTTAAATGCCATAATACGTGTTTGATATATGTATAACCAACTAGCTAGGGTTTTGTGTGTGAATATGCAACTAAAACCCAACACCTCAAGCTTATGATAATGAAGAAGGAGAAGATCAAGAAAGCTTGAGAGGTGGATTTTAGGGTTTAGGAAGATATGAAGAGGAAAAGTAGGAGCTATGAATGGAAGGGAGGTATATAGGAGCAATATTTATAGAGAAATTTTTGCAAGGTATATGACCGTTTGCTTAGTCCCGAAGGGATGGGACCAGTTTCCTAGATTGTTCTCGTGGCCTTACTAAACGTTATCGTGTCTATCTTCGTTAACCGTTTTATTATTATCATACATATATGTTTTCTTATTTTCTCTCTCTCTCTATTTTTTAACGAAAAAATAATATTTTTCTTACTATACGTTATCATGTCTATCTTTATTGAGTTAAAGTTATTATTATCATACATATATGTTTTCTTATTTTCTTTCTTTCTATTTTTGAAAGAAAAAAATATTTTTCAAAAAAATACTGTTATTTCTTGGAAAAATCCCACAAAAATCCCCTTGAAAATAGAAAAGAACATATTAGTCCTTTAAATTTGAGAAATCTTAAATCAGACTTTATGGAGGAATATGAGATTTGCATGCACATACACATTATCAAAAGACACAAATACATTCAACAGTTGGAGTTGTGAATTATTAATTAATATGAACTTGAAAATCGTTATATGATCATATTGAAAATCGCTATACGGAACTTGTAAACACGAGCTAGTATAAGAAGATTTTTCAACATATGCCTTGCCAATTCCTAATGGAAAATGTTGAAGTTATGAATTGTTAACATTACAATGAAAATCGCTATGATCAAATTGAAAATTCCTATGTTAAAATTATAAACCCTTGCACTATGCCTCGTCAATTCCCAAAATTGTAGTTGTGAATTGTTAATATGAGCTTTAAAATTGTTATGATCAAGTTGAAAATCTTTATATTGAACTTGTAAATATTTATAATATATTTGACAATTATAGGGGGCATTTGTATCTTTTAGTAAGATAGAAATCTCATATTCCTCCATGGAATGTGATTTGATTTCTCAAATTTAAGGACTGAATTGTCTTTTTCATTTTTAAATGGAATTTTGTGGAATTTTCCTTTATTTCTTCTTATTGTAAAGGATTAATCTATTTCGAGAATCGAAAGACGAATTTTATAGAGTCTTCTCAACTAGGTTTGTTTTGTATAAAAGTGTTTTAACTCAACCCTTTAACCACTTGGGCAAAAATTAGATTTGTCAAAATTAAGTTTTGCTCCACAAACAAAAAATTAGAAGGTCAAAATTTTTTCAAATTTTCTTTGTGTGAACATGGTTTGTCACCTCCTTTACGATTTAATCAATTACAAGAAAAAACTTCATAAATATTCTGATATGATGTGGTATTATAAAGCCTTGGTTTTTTTTTTCCTTCACACATGGGAAAAATGTAATTGAAGCCTTAATGTTTTCCTTTACACAAATACCATATGAGATTAAAATTATACATATCAAATTAAAATATTGATAGTGTTTTTACTTGTTATTGGCTAAATTACAATTGGTTTGGCTGATAGATAGGTTTATACAAGAATTTCAGCAAATTCCAAAGGCCTAAGGCTTAAATTTTTTTCACGTTTGTTTTTTAATTTTTTATGTTCTATTTTTTCAGAAAATCGTATTTAAAAAGGGTAACGGTCAAATTTATCACGAAAGTTTTATGTAAGAATCACTGAGTGTTCAGAATTTTTTTTTTTTTTTTTTGGATCAATTTTACCTTATAAGTATTAATTTTGCCCCATCCGTTAATAAAGTTGATTTTGACTGTTAGTTAAATTATTTTGCTGAGTTGGCCACGTATTATTCCACATCATCCTCTCTTCCTCTCAACCCTTCTCCGATCCCTTCCACTGTTCATCGGATGCCTCCTAAATCCCAAATCTGAAATCATTCCACTCTAATGTTCAACAATCTCGTCTTTTTTTCTCTTTTCTTTTCTCAAATTCAGTTCACTCTCTGTTATCATTTCTGCTTCCATCCTCAAAATTCCTTTTTCAAGCTCGATGATGAGCTTTGAGGGAAATCAATGGCTTCTTCGCCGGAAAAGTGTACGTTTTTGTATCTCCTTAACGCCGACGGAATTGGCCGATTTTGGGGGTGGAACACGGATTTGCAATGGCTTCCGTTCAAAGGACTATGGTTTTGCTCATAGAGGTGATGTTGAACTGGAAATCTGGGTCACATGACTTTTTTAGATTTTCTGTTGCGTTAAAAATGTGGTCTTGGACGAGACTTACGCTTGGAACTTGAGCTTTTGTTTGAAGCAGACCAAGTAGAATGTTCCTATGACTTTTGTGCAAGACAATACCAATTTTTTCTTCTGAATTTTAATTATTTTTTCTTCCTTGAATGATGAGGGCGAAACTAATTCGTTAGATTTTGGCTTACGACTCTGTCTCGTCCTTCGATTTTTCTTTTGACCTTTTCTCTTTGTTTCCATTTTTTCTTTCTCTTTAGGTTTCTTTCCACGGCGAAGGAAAATTAGCGAACCACCGTATTCTTCACAGTCCAAAGAAAAATCCTCAGATCTGTTCAAATCGCAATAAGATTCAACAGATAAATTAAAAAAAAAAAACATAGCACCCTTCAAATTCTAAAACACATATGACCAACACAATCAAATCAACAAATCAAGAAAAAAAAAAAAAACAGATCGAACCTTGAATATGAAAGTGGCCAAAGGAACGTAATCGAAGAATCGATAAAGAGACGGAAGAGATTGTTGAAGCCATTGATTTCCCTGGAAGCTTAACAAAGGGCGAGATTGTTGAACATTAGAGCATAATGGTTTCAGATTTGGGACTAGGGAGGCTTTCGGATGAACAGCGGTGGTATGAACAGTAGATGGGAGAAAGGTTGAAGGGAAGAAAGGATGATGTGGAATAATAGGTGGCAGCCAACTCAGCAAAATAAGTCAACTAAGAGGCAAAATTAACTTTATTAATGGATGGGGCAAAATTGATATGTTTTTTATACTTCCGGGCAAAATTGATCCAAAAAAAACTTCCAGACACCCAATGATCCTTACCTAAAATTTCAGGAGTAAATTTGACACTTATCCCCATTTAAAATTGATCATCTTTTCTTATCTTCATGAACTTCAAGTTGCTGTTGTTACATAAACAAGTGCATGCATATCTTAACCGGTTTCTCTCACTCTCTCGCATGGGCTCCGCAAAACAGGTTATATGCAAGTTTTTTTACCTATATATATACTCCCTCCAGTCTTAAATATAATATCACTTTAACTTTTTTTTTATATTAAAAAAGTTAAATAAACCACTTAATTTTAGCGTAACTTAAATATAATTGTATTATACGATAGTTTATAAATAACTTAGAAGTTTTGAGGGAAAAAAAAAATAACTATAGAAATTTTAAGGTGATTAATTTTGCATCCTTAATTTCTCTAAAAAAGTCAAAGTAATCTTATAATTAGGACTGGAGGGGTATATATTTATATATGCATGCAAGCTAGTTCATGCATCGATATGAGCATAGACGATCCGATATCATACACCCTTCTATTATTATGATATTATTATTGTTTTTGTAGTAGCTACTCTATGTGGAAGCGGTTCCATATGTTTCTTTAATATAATACGGGTAGAATATTCAATATAAATATTTAGGCTCCTTCCCCTATCGTGGTTTATTTATAAAGCTTTTTCCATTTTATAGTATATAATGTTAACTTTTGAAATTAATGGTAGTTATAACTACATACATATGTACTAAGCTCTTAAAATGTAATGGTGTTCTTTGATTTTAAATCTCAGAAGAAACTGTGTGTGTGTTAAAATGGAAGATTGATGTGCAAAATTAGTTTGTTGTTAATTCTGATATCCAAATTTAAGAATATTTGTATTACGTAATAAAGTTTTTGGATTTTCAGGTAAAGATGGTAACCAACTAAGCTAGTTTATTTTTCTTTCATTTCTACTTAATTAATTGTATAGCACAGTGTTATAAAAATTCCTTTTTTGAGCTACACTATGCTTAAGTTTCCAAATTTTGGCGTCATATGTATAAATAAATTTGCTGACCTTTTAACGTTTACCATGGACGTCCTCCTAAACTTTGTTAATTAGTTTCACTGAAAGAATATTTAATATGCCAAAAGGTTTATGATCTGTACATAAATTACATTATAGTATGATTATTTTGAAAAAGAAAAATTGTTAACATATGCTTTATTAATAAGATAATTGATTGCAAGAGATATTTGCAATAAAGTTAAAGGAGGGGTGTTAAAGAAACTATAATTTGATGTACACCACACTTTCACAAAATTGACTTAGCCTCCTAGCTCCTACGCCAAATTTATGGGCTTAGAGCCCTTCTATGTATCGTTATCAATAATTAAATATGGATAAGAAGAGAAATAAATTTAAAACGCATTCCAACATACACACATTAATAGGAGCAACCCTTTTGGGGGAGGATGTGAATGATGTCAGCATATATGATATTGTATCCCTAATTTCATATATGGGATGAGAATGAAATATGGGTGTCAAAATTTTAAATTGTTTGTAATGATGATATGCATGACTTCGATCACTTGGATTTGGATGAAATTGATAATCTCCTGATTATAAGCAAAAAGGATTTGAATGAATTGAGGGGATAAGAAGTGATATTACGTGTTTATATTATAAAAAAATATGTTCTTTATATAGCCTATGTGATAGGACATCTGATAAAATTAGAAGAATATATACAAGAGTATGAATGTAACGAAATTAAGACTACTACAACAAACTTTAATTAATCTATTATATGAAATAGAGTTGGTTATATGTATTACATAATGTTATTTTATTCTAATAATAACCAATGTTTTAGATATATTGTTTATCAAAATATCTTATTGAGCGTTCTCTATAGTCTTTTTCTATCCTAACAACGTTAGAAATAAAATATATCAATGATAAAATTTCTATACTATTGAGGTTCAAACATGTTCTTGACACTAAAAATTCGAGAGGAATTGATTGCAATTGTCTCAGAAAGAAAAGTTAACAAATTTTTGTAAGTAGGGAAAAATTTAGTGTAAAGGTACATATTTAGTAATGAACTATTGCGTAAAGTGCACGAAACATAATAATATTTTGTGAGGTGTAAATATGGTAACAATGAAATAAAAGCATTGCAACTATGATCAGTGAAGAGCACCGAAATGGGGTTATCAGTGCGGTGCCTCCTCGAGTTTGCCCTTCAAGAAAATTAGGGACCAAGGGGATAGTGGAAGTTAACCCTCTGATGTCGTTCTCTTGAGGAGCTGTTAACCTCTTAAATTCATGCCATTTTAGCACATTTTCTTATAGTTCATACACTTTTTGGGTGGAATTATATGTATTTTGATGTAGATATGATAGGAAAATGTGCCAAGTTGATATTTAGGTTAAAGTCATTGAATTCTTGATTTAAATGTGAATATATTACCCTCTTTTTATCAACTTTGGCTTTTGTAAATTTGAGTACTTGTTAGGTGGGTGAAGCCAATCAATTAAGCCACATTTGAGTTGTAATTGAAGCTAAAATCAAGGAGTAAAAAGTGGAAAAAAATATTCAAAGCAACCAAGAAAGCTGAAAAAGTAGCAGGCAGAAAGTTATTGGCCACAACCAAAAGCACAAGCAAAATTCCTGGCCACAGCCATATCCTAAAAAATTCCAGGTAGAGAGTTATTGGCCGCGGCCAAAGGTGCTGACAGATTGCACAGTGAAAATGTTTAGCTCGAAAATTAGGTTTAAAAACAGCCCCATTTTACACTCAAACACATTCTTTTGACTTGGGCTTTCTTTGGGAACTACTTAGGAGCTAGGGCTTGAGGATTTTCAAATAGATTCAAGTGGAGATCCAAGATTTGAAGAGATTCAACCTCATTTCCCTTGATTTTTCTTGTTCTTCTCTCTTTCTTCACTGAAATTTCTGTCATGGATGTGTATATGTTCCAGATTTGTTGTTTTCACTCCATGAGTGGCTAAACTTCCATTCTAGAATTATTTTGAACATTTGTATGGATTAAGACTTGATTCTTCCTCTCTTTTGGTATTATATGATATATGTGTGTGTGTGTGTGTGTGTGTTGATTTTATCCTTCTCTTCATGCTTCTAAGTGTTTGGTCACCATTTAGCTTGATTTGTTCATGTGGGTTTGACTTGAGAGAGCTTATCCATGTGTAGAACTTGGTTAAAATCATGCTTGACTTGAAGTTTACATGATAAATGGAAAGTTTGTTAGTAAAATAGAGATATCTTTGCTAAGCTTGCATTGTCATATTAGGGTTTGTTTTCAAAGGGGATTTTCATGATTTGTAGCAAGAGATTGTGCATTTTAATGGAAAAATAAACTTGATTTTGACTTGAGAGAGCTTAGTTAAGTGCATATGAACCCTAGACAAACACATATATTCATGGAAATATCATTTGAGAGGGAGTTCTTCAATTTCTTATGAAATGCAAAGGGGATAAATAATCCTGGACCCCATTTAATCCTTAAAGTCAAAGAATCCATGTTTTTATCACTTTCTAGTTTTTAGAAATAGATTTTCAATATTTCTTTACACAACCCAAAAATATTTTCTTAGTTCAACTTGATTAAAATCACTTAGTCTTTTGTTTGGTCAAGATTTTAGTCCAAATCCCCGTGGGAACGATATTTTATACTACTTGCGATCCGTGCGCTTGCTGTTAACGCTTGATGGTGAACAGGAGTTTAATGCAAATGATATCCTAGTAGCTAAAATGCAAACTATTGGATGGGTAAAAAACATTGTATTGATTTTTAATGTAAAATTGGTGTGAAAAGTGTGATATGTTCAAAATGCAAGTAAAAAGATTGGATTAAAACAGGAGATTTGGATAAATGGGAATGGGTAATCATTGATGATTACCTAGAGGAATGTAAACAATCATTGCTCTTCAAGAGAATGTTTAAAATGCAAACAATCATTTCTCTTCAAAATGCAAGTAAAAAGATTGGATTAAAACAGGAAATTTGGACAAAATGGGAATGGGTAGTCATTGATGATTACCTAGAGGAATGTAAACAATAATTGCTCTTCAAGGAATGTTAAAAATGCAAACAATCATTGCTTCAAATTGTATTTAGGAAATTGTTTTTGGGAAAATCGTTGGCTAATCAGAAGGTCCCTAGAGGAATCCCTACAGGTTAAACTTGGGTTGGGTGGATACGTACCGAAATCCTGCTTACTAATCCCTCCAACTCCAAGTTGATTAAACCCAATAACTAAAGTGAATTTGGTAATTGCAAGGGAATCCTAATCCAACAAATGGAATCCCAAATTGCCACTTAATTATCTTAGAGTTTTAGTTCATTATTGGAATCCCTTATAATAAACTAAGACTTTAGGATTGAAGTCCAATGCCACTAATGCAATTAACAAGTTCAAGAGCCAATTCATAAATGCAAATGCTTGACAACATAATCCACTATATGAGAATCCCCAAATAGCAAATAATATTAATTAAAATATTCATTTTAAAATGATGAATCCATACATCTAAACAAAGTTTAAGTCAATGAAGAGCAATTGTCAAGAATACACAAATGAAAACAAAGCTACAAATGTTTCTACCACTCTTTAACAAAAGATAATTCATAGAAATTACGTAACCAAATGAAGAAACAAGCATAGAATCCTAGAAACATTCTTAAATATAAGGAAAAGAGAGTGGGAGAAACAAGAACTCCCCTAATGAAACTCCAAGATCATGCTAAAAACCTCAATCACCAAGGATTAATGCCTCTTAGTTGCTGCTTTCCATGGAGAAGTCGCCAACAAGAGAGATGAGAGTGGGTGTCATGGACATTTGGGTGGAAGATGAGAGATGGGAATGAGAAAGTTGAGTGAATGGGATGAAATAGGGTTCCAAATCTGCCTCAAATGAACCCCAAAATGGTGCTTTAAGTGATCTTATCTGAGTCAGGTCTAATGAGTGGATAACAGGTATATCCCAGTTTGAAGCCCAAAATTTGAATTTGCAATTTTTCTGTCGCGAACAAGGGCCACGGCGAGGGATTTTTTTAATTTTTAATTTTTAAAATAATTAATTTTTTTTCATAATCCCATGGTGATGACCCAAATTTTGCAAACCATAATTTAGCTTCTTCTCGTCTAGAATCCTCAATTTTTGGTCTTTGGGTTACCCTAAGTGAAAATCACATTGAACAAGAACCAACAAGCTCTAGAAATTAATAAATCAAATTAATCACCAATTATGGCTTAAGTGATCCTAATTTCATGCTAAATCCACCTAAGAGTCTAAGTTATTCAATAAGCACAAATGGACTAATATTACATCTCAATTATGTTAAAAACCTCAACTTTAGCTTATCAAAGCAATACAAATCCAAGGATTTGTCAATAAGTACTTGCCCTAACGCCCATCAAATTTTTATAAAGTGGGGCCCACAAATATGTTCGACAAACATTTTGAAAAACTAACGGACTTACCATATTTGTAACGTTTTTATTTCTTTATTACTTTATGTGCACCTCTTAAAATATTATGTTTGGTGCACCTTGCGCAATAATTTATTCTTAAGTTTGTACATTTACCCAAAAATTTATAAACACTTTCTTATATACATACATACATATTATTAATGAAATGTTGTTGATCCAATATGTTGTTGATCCAATATACAACTGTTGAGTACGGGAAGCAGGCCTAATTTCAAATAATGGCATGATTCTCCAAATTAAATGAACCGCACACACACTACACGTGTGTTATTCGTGTGTGTGTGCGTATTTGAAGAGACATTCACTTGCTATATATATATATATATATATATATATTATTGAGAGATTTTACATATAAACTATTTATATACAATAATGAGGGAATGATAGGAGTTTTATCCTATTTTTTGTACACTAGTTATATATAAAGATAAGTTTAACTATAAATTTAGTCGTGACTATATCCTAAACTATTAGATAACAATTCAAGTCTCAGTTTACACACACACACATATTCTTAAAAGACGTTACACTTTTGTTATTTAACGGAATATATTTACTATATCTCATAAAAATTAAAAAAGACAACATTTCCGATTTCTCCCACAAACCCAACACACATATATTACCTCATATGTCTTAATTATAAGATCAAGTTGATCTTTTTGGAGAAATAAAGGATGCAAAATAAATCAATTTAAATTATTTATATCTTTTTTCCTCAAAACTAATTTATTTTACTTATAAACTAACATATAATCTAATTATATGTAGCATATGTTACAGTTTAGTGATTTAATTTGCTTCCTTAACATAAAAAAATCAACTTAATCTTATAATTAGGACCGGAGGGAGTACTATGTAAAGTATGAATATTTGAAAAGACAATTTATACGTATAAAAATGATCAAAGCCATTTTGCTTAACTGATATCAAATACATATATATTGAAGTCTAAATTTATCAAATACATCTTTAAGTCTAAATTTAAGAAACTTCGAGTTCGACCTTATGTAGATATGATGTAAATATGATAAGTGCTTGAGTGTTTTCCTCTAGAAGAAGATGACAATATACATCTATATATATATATATATGTGTGTATATATATATATAAATTATAAATATATGATAAAGGAGAGGTACGTAAGAATACGACACATATGAAGGTGTGAAGTGAGACGGTTGCTATTTGTGAGACAATATATGGCGGGAGGCAGAACTAGTTGAGCCGTTGCACTTATCCTCTCCCCTTATCCTTTTAGCATTTATATCTGTATTATATTACATCATTTTTCTCCATATTTAATCATACATACATACATTTTTTTTTGAACTGACATACATACATACATTCGACCAAAAAAAATTATACATACATACATATATACAATACAGATTAATTCAAATGAATCACTCCTATATATTTTAACATCATTGATTTCAACTTATATGGATGTCTTGATGCATAAACATAACTAAAGAAGTGTTTAATTATGTTTCATTGAATTTGCAAAAGTTAGTTGACCCTACACAAACCTATATCATTATCAATTCACATATTACATATATTCAACGTATACATTGATATTTTTCAAGTTCAAAAGAATTTAACTTTTATTTTATGTAGATTTTTTTTCCCAACATTTGACTTGGATGAAATATCTTCAGTTATATTTTTTTCTAAGAAAAGGTTGCATCACTTAATATTCTTCAACCTATGTGATTGTTGGCCAAAAAATAAATTGTTGTTAGATCTATCGTTATTGTATTTCTTAGCTTTAATAAATGCTTCACAAGGCTTATATTAATTACAAATTTACAATATGCAAAAAAAAATTACAATATGCCCAAAGGGGTGGGAATAGTTGATCAGGAAAAAAATTGTCAATAATATTAGCTCAAATATATTCACATAACGTCCTTAAAAGATAAACACACAACAGAACATACAGTGGTTAATAATTTTAAAAGCCAGCTTTCTCCTACAAGTTCTAATGTTTTTTCCAAACTACGGCAGAAAAGACTGAAGAGGATAAGCTTTACTCTATAACCTTGTGACACATTTGACTTTTCACAATAAGTGATATTGGGAATTGGTACCCTTCATTCATTGTTTACTCATGACTTTTAGATTCGGTGCCCCTATTTAAATATATATATATATATATATATATTTAATATACAAAGTTTAATTTTTATTATCTTTAATAAAATATTACTACCTCGGTCCTTTTTCATTAGAGAGCCAGTTTTCAAAATGTATGCCGATGCGCTTGTAATCTAATGACTCTACAAGTAAGGTTGCATGGATTTTTTATGATTAAGTACAGTTTATGTGAATTCTTATCATTTGTTGGATGATGCATGACAAAAAGAAAGTATGGAGGATAGGGAAAACAGATTTTGAGATTCATATAAAGCAAGGATATAGTAAAACTAAGTTGACCCCGATTTAATTTTTTATGTAATTTCTATCCAACTATACCCTCTATTAATTGCCTAATTTTTTACAACTGTAATGGGAAAAAAAGTATTAAGGATATGTAATTTATAACAATAAGCTACAGTTATGTTGTGAGTTGTTGTTATCAAATTTTAACTATTTCAATTTATTTATAAATTTTTTAAGTAAAATTATAATTATATTTTTATAATCTACTAAATCTGGAACATTAAAATCTTAAATCTAACCAATTGATTTTGTTGAGACTTGTTTCTCATTGTACGAACCTTAAAAGATGAAGAATAGAAGAGAAAGAGATCAAGGAACAACAAGAAAAGACCGTGAATCAATCAACATGCAAAGCGAAAAATTGTTATTGCAAATTGTTTGAGACTACAAAAAACTATGGATTAGCCACAAAAATTTGTGATGGAATTACATCGATAAAGACAAAATTTTATGACTAAATTAGAGATTCTGTGACTAATTTTTTAACAATGATCTATTTTAAGACAGATTCCGTGACTAATTTACTGTTCCGTGGCTTCGCACCAACTAAGCCATAATGAACCAAAGAAGCATAAAGGCTCTAGAAAAGGCCAAACTTGCCATGGCTTTGCACCGAGATGGCCCAAAAATTGCACCTCCAAAATTTTACGTTTTTGCACTATTTTCATACTCTAATCCATTTTTCTCGTTTGACCCAACTTCTTGAGCATGTATCCTAACCAAATCCTCATTTTCACACCCTTCTCTCCATTTCCATTCACACTCTCTTCCTCTTGTATTCTCTCCATCACCCTCCATTTCTTCAATTCCTTCCACTATACCTTTGTTTCACTTCATTTCTTTCCACTTCCAGCTAGTATAGCTAAGATTTGCAACTTCTTTGGAGCTGTTCTCAAATTATGGGAGGTTAGAAGTTCACCCCCTTGAAGATGGAAGTTAGAGTTTGAGTTCCTAAGTTCAATAGGGTAGTATTGCTCTCCAACTCTATTCCAATAGATGCTGGTTGTATTTGAAAGGCTATGAATTGATTAACAAGTCCAATCCCAAAATCTTGATGTCGATGGCAATACATCACGAACCTATACATATCATCCTTTTTATATTCAGCCAATCAAAGAAGACCTCATAAAAAGGACCAAGTATATTCAAAAATAAGACTTATAATTTTTGAAGAGTGAAATTAAAGATGGAGTATTGCTCTAGTCTTTTTCATAAATCCAATTTAATAAATTCTCACATATTAATAAAGTTGGTTAATCATAAAAAATGTCTTAAAAATTGACAAGGTTTTTTTTTCCTTTTCTACACTCATTTATGAATGGATAATTAAAAACCACTCCACACTAGGTTTCACCCATAGTTGTCAAACTCAGTCCAGAACAATGGGGTTGACTACTCAAAACTTGGTGAATTGGTCAACAGGCCGGTTTGTCCGGTTAAACCTCCAACTCGATATGGTAGTGATAATTGAACCACAAGGGCATTAAGACAAGACAGCTTCCTTCTCTCAAACGAAAGTCTGACCGGAGTGATTTGAGGTAACTTTGGATGGCTTAGGACTGATTCGATTGAATTATTGCTCGAGTTTATGTTTTTGCATGCAACAATGAAGATGAAGATGAAGATGAAAGAAGCAAAATGCTCTTAAAATCGCAGACGGACGCAGATATCTATACTATGAGGAAGGAAGTTGGAGAAGGAAGAAAGGGCCAACAAAAAATATTATGAAACTCAAATCCTTCAGAGATCTTAGATTTGGGGTGTATTGAAAAATATTCAGAGTCAGAAATCGTATAAAGTAATATGGGACTGAGGGCAATTAGGAACGCACAAAACTGGAAAAGTGAGGAGTAAGGGACACAAAAAACGAAACTCCTCATTACACATTGCAGATCCATTCAAACTTCTCAATATACTCTTCATTTATATTTCTTGGTTCACTCACCCACATCTCTTTAAGGGAAAAAGACAAATAAATACCCTTTGAATATTAAAAAGACAAAAAGGGACCTCCAATTATCAAAAGGACACAATGGGTATTGTTCCCAATTTGGGATAAACAAGTTTAAGGTAAAAAGACAACACAGCCCCTCACTCTCATCCTTCTCATCTATTGCCCATGTCCAAACCTAACCTCATCTCATCTTTGAAACTCTCAGACCCTCCCAACCGCTCATGTTCACTCTTCTTCTTCAGAGCTTTATCGTTGCTGCTTCGCGTCACTGCTCGTCTGCTGTCACCGCTTGTCCCGCCGTAGCTGATCATCTTCAGCTCGTCCCGCTGCCGCTGCCGCCGCTCGTTCCGATTTCGCCTCTAGTTTTTCTGAGCTTTTAGGTTATTTTGCCCTCTAAGTTGGCTTCTTTGCTTTTATCCTAAATTTTTTTTTATAAATTAAATGTGTGTTTGTATTGGATGCTTGGTGTGGTTGTTGTTGTTTGTTGGCCTCACTAGACAAATTGTTGGTGACTACAAAAACAGAGAATCCAGTGCATTTTGTGTTTTGGCACCGCCGTTCAACATTTTAAAGTCACCGCTCGTTCAAAATGTGTTTGCACTTGATCTATTTAGTTTACTTTCTGGATTTATGCCTGCGCATTTTGCAAAGCTTGTTCATTTTCTTCACTTCAAAAGATGTTTTGTTCATTGTGTGCTTTGCAAAGCTTGTTAATTTTCTTCAACTTAGAAGCTGCTGTGGATTTTGTTGATGGTGACGCACAGCCATTGACCCATAATTATAATAATAAAGTTTAGCTTACTCATGATTTCAATATGTCAGTTTCAGATGCATTTCTAGGAATGAAAACACTACAGTCTTAGTTTCAGATGCATTAGAATATTGTTGTGTACTGGTTTGGAGTACTTAATATATGGTTTAATAATTTGAGTTAGGATTTAGTAGAAATATGTTTTGACTTGTATAAAACTGTGTTGATTCCCTTGGCATTTTTAGATAAAAAAAGGAAAAAGAAAATTCCCTTGGCTTTGGTCATTCCATGTTTATATCTCCTCCCTGTCCCACCATTACAATTCCAATTACTTACCTTATCAGTTTTAGTTCATTTGAATAAACTCTTATCTTATCGGTTTACATATGCTCTGCTTTGATATTTGTCTTTGTGCGTGTGTTTTCTCCTTTGTGCTTCAAATAAAGAGTTAACTATTACAACTGATTATTCGTCCTTAGAATCACCAACTTCATCTAATCATGCAGCTTTCCCCAAAATTAATTGAAACGAATATATGGATCATAAGAAATTCACGTGGTATGAAACTTAGCTTTGCTTGTATCAATGTTTTTGTTGTACTTTTAGTTTTTCACTACCATTCAATATGTGAGTGCATGCCCCATTCATGTGGTTTAATATGTATGATGATGAATAATGATGTCATTTACATTGTCTGGTATCCTGTCTTTTAGGGTTGATTGTGGCATTCATGTGTTGATGTGGCTGAACAATTGGGCGCCAGGTGAACCGCTTATATACGATGATGCAGACATAAATGAAAATTGAATGCAGATCATGTGGTGGCTAAAGTTGTGACAAGATTTTTCTTATTTAACTTTTGTTGTTAAGCCTTTTAAATTGTATTATTTATGTAAATCATTGTTGGCAAAATATTATGGATTGTGACATAACTATTCCATTGTCGAAAGTAATAGGGTCACTTTTAGTTTCTATGTGCTTGAACTTTGTACAGTCTGAAATTAACAACTCGATTATGGCCATTAACCACTCGAGTATGGCGATTAACCACTCCGCGTGTTTTCACTTACTTAGGCTTAAAATGCAGGTTGTTGTCAAAACAGTTAACTACTGGAGTGTGGATATTAACCACTCCAATATGGCCTTTAACCACTCGAGTATGACAATTAATCACTTCGTGTGTTTTTACTTAGTGTTAAAAATGCTTGTTGTTGTAAAAGTGGTTAACCACTGGAGTATGACAATTAACCACTCGAATATGGGCATTAACTACTGGATTATGGCAATTAACCATTCCGCGTGTTTTCACTTACTTAGGCTTAAAATGCAGGTTGTTATCAAAATAGTTAACCACTGGAGTATGGATATTAACCACTCCAGTATGGCCATTAACTAGTCGAGTATGACTATTAACTACTCCACGTATTTTCACTCACTTAAGCTTAAAAATGCTTGTTCTTGTGAAAGTGGTTAACCACTCGAGTATGGGGATTTACCAGTCAAGTATGGCCACTAACTAGTCAAGTATGGCCATTAACGACTCGAGTATAGCCATTAACCACTCTAGTATAGTCATTAACTACTCAAGTATAGCCATTAACCACTTCACTGATTCATTACTTGAGCTCAATTTTGTTGACTATCGCAAAAGTCATTAACAACTCGAGTATAGCCATTAACTACTCCAGTAAAACCATTAACCATTCGAGTATAGCTGTTAACCACTTCTCAGATTCATTACTTGGGCTTAATTTCACTTGTTTGTGAAAGTCGTTAACTACTCGAGTATGGTCATTAACCATTCGAGTGTGACCATTAACCACTTTGTGGATTCATTACTTGTGCTAAAAAATGCTTGTTCTTGTGAAAGTCGTTAACTACTCGAGTATAGCCATTAACTACTCCAATAAATCCGTTAACCACTCGAGTATAGCCATTAAACACTTCTCTGATTCATTACTTGGGCTTAATTCCACTTTTATTTGTGAAAGTCGTTAACTACTTGAGTATGGTTATTAACCACTCGAGTATGGCCATTAACCACTTCAGTATAGTCATTAACCAATTTGCGGATTCATTACTTGCTCTTAAAAATGCTTGTTCTTGGGAAAGTCATTAACCACTAGAGTATACCATTAACTACTCCAATAAAGCCATTAACCACTCGAGTATAGCCATTAACCACTTCCCTGATTCATTACTTGGGCTTAATTCTGCTTATGTTTGCGAAAGTTGTTAACTACTCGAGTATGGCTATTAACCACTCGAGTATGGCCATTAACCACTTTAGTATAACCATTAACTACTTTGTGAACTCAACTTAGAACAATCTTTGTAGAAGACATCATTAATCTTCTGATTGTGGTTCAATGCCAGAGTATCTTTGCCCATGTTAACTGACTAATCAATTGGTGTTTCTGGTTTTGGCCACTATGTGATTTTTGGACTTATTCTGGGTACTATTCTTTGCTGTAATATTGCTTGGTAATGAGCTAATTCCTATTAATTGGATAGATTTATGGTATTTCGTTATCATTTAACCTTGTTTGGTATCATGTCTTTTAGGCATGATTGTGGCATTCATGTCTTGATGTGGCTGAACATGTGGGCGCCATACTCGAGTAGTTAATGCCCATACCCGACTAGTTAATGCCCATACTTGACTGGTTAATTCCCATACTCGACTGGTTAATCCCCATACTCAACTAGTTATTGCCCATACTCGACTAGTTAATGCGCATACTTGACTGGTTAATGCCCATACTCGACTAGTTAATGCCCATACTTGACTGGTTAATTCACATACTCGACTAGTTAATGCCCATACTTGACTGGTTAATCCCCATACTCGACTAGTTAATGCCCATGCTTGACTAGTTAATGCCCATACTCAACATGTTAATATGTCTGTGCGAAGTTCAGCCACATATAAACTAAAAGTAACCATGTTGCTCTGGACAATTGAATAGTAATGGCACATTCCATAATATTTTGCCAACAACAATTTACATAAGTAATACAATTTAAAAGAGTTAACAACAAAAGTGAAACAACAAAAATCTTGTCACATGTTTAATCATAGAACTGGCTTATTGAGCAACGGGTCTGGAAAGCAACTGTCTTGTTCCGTTTTTCCTTGGTTCCCCTCGCTTTCTTCACCCTATTGCTATATGCCTTCCTATCGTCACCACTTAAAGCCTTACATGCATTCAGAATCTCTACATGGTGCTCGTCCATACTTTTAAATTTCCTTCCTTCCTTCCTTCTTTGCATTCTTTGTATATTCTTTGCAAAACAGAATATAGCCATTTTGGACGTCTTCATTTTGCACCTCTTTTGTACTTCTTGTTTGTAATTCCATTTTTCACACCTACAAAACAACTTCTTCCATTCAGTTACTTAAACCATTTTCACAAATATTATAGCAAATATAACCATTCTCATAAAGCAAAGTGTCTTAACATTTCACACCCAAGCAAAGTAGGGGGAAAAAGAGTGGGGGGAAAAAGATTTTACACAGTACAATCAATGTTCCTGAATTAAAAAGACATATGCAAAATGGCTTCAAACAATGTAGAGCTCTCATTACTTGACCTATGCTATATGCTGGTAAAACAATAAAGCCTTATACTTTATACGTGCAGCAAGTCTGTCAAACAGCACAAAAGCACATGAAAATGCAACAATCGATATTAATGCGGAGTGCATATGAGTAAAAAACGTCAGCAGCAAAAGCATCAATCTACTTGAAATGAACTTTCAGTCATGCAATTACTTAAAGCTAATAGGTACAAATTAAGAGAAAAATAACTAAAAGAGAAGGGGAATTATACATGTAAATTTCAAACATAATATAATGGCCACGTAATTAACTAAAATTACTACAATGAAATTGAAATATTCTGTACAATGAAAAGGAGCACACAAAACTTCAATGTGAGGAAAACATGTCAACTACATAATTTTAGAAAAAGGCATGCTGCAAAAGCAGGACATATACGAAAATAGGAAGTTTAAGACATATGTTTGATGAAAGTAATAATCTACAAAGGCAAAGATTATACCATTTAGAGATTGGGGAGTGCTATGGGAATCTAAGCAAATACAAAAAGTTGGAAGACTCAATAGACCTTTTATGAGAGGTCAAGTCAGCATTAACTTCTTGGAAATGAAATGATATGTTTACTTGAAATGAAGACATGAATCAGCACATGCTAGAAAAACATACTGTACTGACCAAGAAAAACAACAAATATAATCAGTTCATTCATATTAATTGATATTAATTAACCTTCTACAACAAACTAATAACTAAAGTCAGAAGAAGTTCAATCACCATATTAAACAATTTACAGTTTGAGTACAACAACATTTTGCATTTCACCCACCATTTTACTGAGTTCAACGCATTCCATTCATCTTTTTCACAATTAATAAAAAATATAGAAAAGAAAATACATAGAAAAATTACTTTAGCTCAACTGAATTCCTTCATTTGTAAAAATTATTCCTCAGAATTCAAATTCATTGCAGATGCAATTGCACAAATAAAAAGATGTGAATCCATAGCAGCAAGAAAAGGGCGGAACACAAAATGACAATAGGGAAGAAACAAAGAAAGGGATCCTGGATCTAAAAGAAGACAGCGAGTGGAGTGTAGAAGGCTTGGCTGAGAGAGAAGAGGAAAAAATTGAGAGGCTCAAAGGAAACTTTGAGCAGTAAATAATCACCAAGAAAATCCCAATCGAAAGATACACAATGAAAAAAATTAGGGTAGAAATCAAGGAGCAGCAACTTTGAGCAGTAAATACTCAAACAATTACATTTGTATAAAGTATAAGGTTTCACCACAATCAAGGAGCAAAAGATCCAACGACAATTACCTTGCTATGTTGAAATCAGCGGGCTCGACTTCAACTCACGCAACTTGATCGAGGAGCGATCTGTTGGTTTCAATAGGTGAAGAAGCGGTTTCTAGGAGCAATGGCCGACGATTTCCACTCTTATTGGAGACGCTGGCGACTTCCGATCAAGGAGACAAGGCGCTGGGTCTTGGAGGTCGATTTGTTATGAATGAGATGATGGCTTCCTTTCTTTTTTTTTTTTGCTTTCAGTTTTCTTTGATGGCTTCCTTTCTGATTTTCATTTCAAATGTTATTGAAAGGGAAGGGAGACACTCAGGGGCTTAGTAGTCTTTTTACCCCAAATTTGGTTATCCCAAATTGGTAACAATACCCATCTTGTCCTTTTGAGAATTGGAGGCCCCTTTGTGTCCTTTTGATATTGGAGGGGTATTTATTTGGAATTTTCCCTCTCTTTAATACTTTTTGCTAGTGACATCACTTTAATTAGTATAGGATATAGGATATGACTACTGTCTCCTTCATTAGAAAATAAAAGAAAATTATCTCCTTTAACATTCAACCAGCCCTTAGTGCGTATATCCCACTATTTCAGAAACATATTCCTAAATTGAACTTATAAATAGGTGGACTTATATATAAGCTAATTTTTTTCTAAATTGGATTTATATATAAGGAGGAATTCTTATGTGAACCTGATTTACTATACCACTTATAGTCCAACTAATCACAAACAAACAACTCGGAAATATTTTAATCTAATATATCACTATGAATGGAACCTTTTTTATTTTTTTTCTCACAAAAGGAAAAAAGAAAAAAATAAATGGAGCTTTAATTTTTTTTTCTTCATATATATATAACGTCACAAAAGGAAAAAGAAAATATTTTCTTAAGACGTTTACTTATGATTTATGATTGGTTAAACCACAAATAATCAGATCTACCTACAAATTTCTAAAAATTCTCATCTATTTCTAAAAATTCTCATAAATAGATGGACTTATAACAAGAACCAAGTTTTAAAAAAAATGGAATTCTAAAAAATACCAAAACGGTATTTGATACTTAATTATGCGCCTTTCTGTATAATTAATGGTAGTCAGAAATTTGCATTAACTCTTTAAATACACGCCAATCAACTCTTCTATTACACCAAATCATTATTAAGATTTATTCCCACATTCCTTTACGCTGCTATTTTTCTGTTGGTTAGGGTAGTCAACATAAAAAGAAATGTAAATTGTGCAATATTTATGAGAGGAATTCAGCAAGAAACTACATATCATATCCACACAAAAATAACATAAGCACTAGAAGTTCACATTTTATTTAATATGCATAAAACAGAGGATAACCACTTCACACCCAACACAAAACAGCCCAAGAAAAAATGCATACACAAACCCTTGAAAAACCAAAACACAGTGATAAATAAAATATAAATAAAATATAAATTACATTATTATAGGCGCAGTAGTGGAAAGACTAGCTAGTGATTCTCAGTAATCTTCAGGAGCAAGAGGCTGATGAGGATGAGGCGGCTCAGTGGGGATGACAACGTATTCATAGACAAGAGCCGCAAGGCCAGCTCCGATAAGTGGGCCGACCCAGTAGATCCAGTGGTAGTGCCATCTCCAGCCCACTAAAGAAGGCCCAAAAGCCCGAGCCGGGTTCATGCAGGCCCCATCGAAAGGCCCACCAACTAGGATGTAGGCCCCAACTATGAGCCCAATTGCAAGTGGGGCAAGTGCTCCATTAGTGCCTCTCTTTGGGTCAATGGCGGTGCCGTAAACGGTGTACATCAGGCCGAATGTCATAACTATCTCAAATATCAGCGCGTGCATTGCACCCTCCCCTATTGCCAATGTGAACGAAGCTGGTCTCTGAAAGTACACGTGGCAACACGTGAGAATTCTTTTTATTCTGTTAATAAGGTTAAAATATATGTTTAATAATTTATATTTACATAATCTTCTCTCAACAAATTTAAATTGTAATTCTATGACTAAATGATCATAAAAATAAAATGGCTTAATTTTAAAACATAAATATAAATATAAATATACAAAAGAATTTTTGGGAAAATCACAATCAGGTCCATCATAAATGAATTAATCACAATCATGTCCCAAACAATCATCAAATTACATTGAAGTCCCAAGAGACCTGTGTTATATTAATGGCTTGTTACCATTAAAAATGGCTTAATTTTAAAACATAAATATAAATATAAATATACTAAAGAATTTTAGGGAAAATCACAATCAAGTCCATCATAAAGGAATTAATCAATATCAGGTCTCAAACAATCATCAAATTACATTGACAGCTCAAGGAGCTGGTATTGACAAATATTGAGCTGTCAATGACAAGTCATTTAATATCACCCAGGTCCCTATGGACTTCAATGTAATTTGAGATTGTTTGGGACCTAATTGTAATTAATTCCCTTATAAGGGATTTGTTTGGGATTTCCCCTAAAATTTAACCATATTTTATCATTATTTTCAATTAAATAAAACTGACATAAAAAGGATGAAAAGTGCAATTTTCTTACCTGAATGACTAAAATAAGGCCTAATATAACTATAAAAGATCAAAAGTATACTTTAACTTATATTTTTATGGATTTCTCCTTCGTATCCCATGATGGCTCAGAAGTTTTAACATATTATTCCATAGCCCAAATAAGATCGAACCCCTAACTGTGGTTATGGTTAGATGAACCCTTACCGAACCCTTACCATTCAACCAAATGCTCTTGGTTATACTTTTAACTTATTTAAAAGAATAATCCATTTTCTATAAAATTACATTTTTTTCTTTATTTTAAAAATAATTTTAAATTTACTCAATTGTCTAATATGTTTTTTTTTTGTAAGAATTATTTTGTGATGTGTTTTTTCCATGAAAAATTCAAATGTCTTATAAATGAAAATAATTTATGTAAAATTCATAAATAAATAAAACTTCATTGCAAATTAAAATAAAAAATTTGTTGTCAAAAGACATTTTAAGGTCTTTTGAATAAATAAAACTCTTCTTCCTCTATGTACATCTTATATATGTTTAACTATGTTATTATAAGGTTGATATATACCATGTTATTGGTGACAAGCCTGAGTAAGAGAGCGGCAACTATGGCACCAAGGAGTTGAGCCACCCAGTAGTATACGGCTCGCACCACCGATATCCTTCCACCAAGGAGAGCTCCAAACGTCACAGCCGGGTTCACATGCCCGCCAGACACATGCATGGTCGCCGCTATCGCCGCGAACAATCCAAATGCATGAGCCACGGCTACCGCCATGAGCTCCCCAGCTGAAGACCCGGGATCCTTATATATCTTGTCTGCATGCCCACAAATTTCCATATATAATATCAATTCAATCATCACAAAAAATTCGATATCATATCTAGGACAAATTGAAAAAAAAAGAACACTCAAATTATTTACACATACTGAGTGCGAGGATGGAGCCTTCTCCGATGAAGACAAACATACAAGTTGACACAAACTCAGCCACGGTGGCTCTCATGGAGTCAGGGTGTGTAGCTTCATCTACCCTTCCAAACGCATATGCACGTGTTGCCATGATTCTTTTTTTCTTCTCTCCTTCTTCAAAAAAGCTTTCCTTTAGAGTGTTTATGAAAATGGAGGAAATACAAGTTAAAGAGAAATGGAGAAGAGAGAGAGAGAGAGGTAAATGTGTGCATGGCGGAAAAGTGGTGTGTGGATGCTTATATGAGCTAAAGTGAGGTTGGTGAAGAGTGAGACACCTGTTTGTGGAGAATGCTGAAGAGAAGACACGTGGTCATATGTGTTGCCCACTCATTCAAAAAAAAAAAGATTTACTCCCTTGCTTGTTTTCTTCATAACATTATTAATCATTTATTTTATTTTATTTTTTATGAAGAATATATATATTGGGATAAAATGAAATCATCTGCCATATAATGCGGTTGCGGTTCTTATCTGCCTCCGGTTTGGTTTTTGATTGGAATCCTACAAAAATCCATGTAAATATATATATATATATATATAAATCAAACCCTTTAAATTTCAGAAATCTCAAATTTTTTTTTGGACATAAACTTTGCATCATATTTCATTACTCTAAAGATCAAATATGAAAACAGTATCAAGACTCCATAAACTCCACTCGGGAGCAACAAAAACTAGAAAAGTCTTAGAGCTACACCAAAAATCAACAACTACAAAAGAAACAAAAGCATCAAAAAGACCAAAAACTAACAAAGGACTCCTAGCCTTCCATGATTCATCTGCTAGGATTTTTGCAGAAGGAGAAGGGTTTGCAACACCCAATCTTTCAAACTCTTCTCCCACATAGCTGCACAGGCACACCAATCTGCAGCTTGAATGCATCTACTTGGGATCCACTCAAAGAGAACATCTCTAAGAGTTTTGCCAAGATTCAATAATTCCTCCACCATATTCCAGATCTCCCATTCCAGGCAATATAACTCTTTGTTAATTAACCATAAGAACAAGTGGAGGATAGACACAATTAATTTCCAGATCAAGACTATACCACCAATTAATTCCATAAAACACAAACATATCAAAAGCACTTGGTATCCCAAACCAACCAAAGCAACCTTCATTTGATGCTTCAATGGCTCTACTATCAGAGCCCTGTATGCTTAGCCCTGCTCTTATCAACTCATTAGCCTTCCAATAAATTTCAACACATGAACCAGAGAAAGCTTCAGCAATTTTCCAGAAATCTCAAATTAGACCAAGTGAAAATTTTGATATTTTCAAGTATTACCAAAAGCTACAAATTTCCTCACCAGTTGAAATTGTAAATTATTAACATGAACGTGAAAATCATTTTGGTTAGAAATTCCTATATTAAACTTGTGAATGATTATGATGTATTTTAAAATGATAGAGGTGTTTATGTCCTTTTGTAAGATATAAATATCATATTCTTTTGTGGGGTATGATGTTGGAATTCTCAAATTTAAATGATTGATTTATCTTTTTCCATTTTTAAAAGAATTTTTTTTAGGTTTTTCCCTTGTTTTTTTATATAAAATGAGTGATATTAAAATACGTAAGGAGTATATATTTAGGTAATTTTCATTTTCTTATACTTTTGTAAAAAAAATAGTAAATAATGCGTACTTTTAGAATTCTCTTCCCCAAAAATCATAAAAATTTCCATTTAAGGACACTAAATGCAGTTTTCTTTTTATCAAAAAGTCAGCTTTTTTTCAAAGATTATAACTTGAGACTAATCTCTTTCAAAATTTAAAATGAAGTAGAGCAAGACATTAGATGAGGCGACATGATTGGGCTAAGCCGAACCGGTTTGGCCCAGTCCAAGCTTAACATATTCTGTTTAGAGTGTTAATGGGGTTGTCCAAGCATAACATATTCTGTTGTGTGTCAATACTCAATGGGGTTGTCAACTAACAGATCATATTACAGCTTGGAGGGTCAAGTAGTAACTAATGATTTCCAATATTTTGCATATTTTTAATCGGAGTGTTAATTCATTTGGAATTTGGAAGTCGTATTGTATTTTCTTTCAATTTATTATGTATTTAGTTAAATTATGGGAGCACATTCATGAGGTGATCATATAACCTAAACCAATTAATATGATAGGCAAATTAATTTTTTTTTATATTTTAAATAATTGCCTTATTTTAATACATGCAGAATTTAAAATAAGGCTAAAGTATACATTTGATCATTTATGTTTGTATTAAATATTTTTTTGATCCATTAATTTTGATAAGTGCACTTTTTTTTTTCCTTTTCTCCCAACGCTATTAATTTCATTATAAGGAAAATGCCGAGTTAGTAAATTTAAATAGTAATTATGTAGTTAAATGTTGATAAAATAAGTTTAAATTTTATTTCCTAGTATAACCATTATTATATTTTAAACTTTAAATATTTTTATCATCATTTAACAATAAAACCACCGTTTAAATTTGCTGAATCATCATTTTCCGTTAAATGGAATTAATGGCGTTAACGAAAAGAGAATTAAAGGTGAACTTTTCAAACTTAAAGGATCAAAGAAGGTGTGATAAAAAAATAAAAGACCAAATGAATATTTTATCCTTTTAATAAAGGCCATCTTATGGATGATGTTTCTTAGAAAACCAGATTTATTATTTAAAAAGTTGTAGTTACAAATTTTTAAATATGTACCATCCATATAAAATGTTAAAGATGATTCATATTACATTATAACCACTAGCACCATGTGCTCTTAAGTGCAATCACCATCATATAAGGACATGTATGGTTGTATATTGGGGTGTTCATTTCTATCCCGCTCCAATCCGAGGCATTTTGGAAGAATGATGGGAAAGAATTATTATCGTGATGGGATAGGCTTTATTCCATCTTGAGTTTTTGTCCCATCATCCCGAGTGTTTACTTTTATAAAGTTATAACTAATATTTTCTAAAGATATTACTAGTATTATTTAATTTAGATATTGTTTATATAAAAAGATATTGTTATATTGATTATATCTTTAATAAAAAAATATGAGACATATCTAAGACATTAGTATATCTCATATATTTAATTCTTTCTTATTTTTTTACTTTGTTTTCGCTGTAAAAATTATGAAAATGGATAATTACATATCTGTATTATGTATTTTGGTTCATCCATGTCTAATGTCCAACTCATACCCATACATTTTGACTTTTATAGGTCTAAAAAGGAGTAAAAGGAAAACATATTAAGCAAGTCCATGTCATTTTATTAAAAATAAACGAGAGGTCGCGTTACCGTACTCTTTTCGTCTCGATTCCAACGGTATGGGACAAAACTGAGAACAAGATGGGACGCAATATAATTATACTGTCTTGAGACCTTATGCTGGTTGAGACACTAAACAAGCCTCTCGTGTACTGTCCCGTCTCATAAACATCCCTAATTGTATACTATGAATATTTGGTAGGGGATAATATTTTGTAGGTTTATAGACTTTCTCTTAATTTTAAATTTTGTATACTGTGTTAATAAAACAAATTCAAAAGATATCATGAATTTAATTGCAGGGTAACATTAGAAAGTAGTAACCACCAAGTATTTACTTCAACTGGCTGTGGATTATTCTAACTCTACCACTGATTTCAAGTTTGAACCCTGTGTATATATAAGCAATAATTATTTGGAGATAGCGAGATTCCCCTATTATTGACCTACATTCCGGAGAATCGGATAAATCGGTTGTTAATAGCACCGAATACCCGTGGATAAAATCCAAAAAATTAGAAAGTAGTAAAAAATGTATTTTTGTAGTGACACAATTTATTTACACTATTTTCATTAATCTTAATTGAAAGTGACTAATATTATTGTGGGCCATATTCATAAAAAGTGATTTTCCCAAAAGATCAAATCTTCAACCTCAAGAATAGCACAACCATTTTCACAGTTTTTCAATTTCAATGACTTAGCCTATGATTATAGTTTGTCCCAAACCCGGTTTAAGGAGGAAGGCACTATTATGCCCTAACAACCAATATAAAACTATGTCTAATTTGATAAACATGGATTATTTAATAGTCTGTACATATTGAATTGCCATTTATTCCATTAATTGGACTAATAGGTTGTTTCTTTGTCCATATTCTTTATGTTTTTTTTTAAATTAATTATTTAATCCTTATAATTTTATTGAGTTGGTTTGACTTGTTGGGTCTCAATCCCTGTAGTTCATAATTTTAAAAAGAAAAACTGAGTCATTCCTAACTCATTCCAATATGGTGCTACATTAGCAAGAATCACCTCCTCATTTCTCTCTCCTCTTCTTTTGTTGTACGGTCGTCTTCCTCCTCCCTTTCCTCATTCTCTCTTCTCAGCCAAACTTCCCGCATCATATTGGAACGAGTTGGGAATGACTCGGTTTCTCTTATAAAAATTATAAACTATAGGGACTGAGTCGCAACAAGTTAAATTATAAGGACCGACTTGCAAACTTGATAAAACTATAAGGGTTAAATAATTAATTTTCCCTCTTTTTTTTTCTAGCGATAGAGAGATATATAGAAACATAATTTCAAATAGTCATATTTGCTTCAGAATAAAAATATCACCTCTTTTTCACACTTTCTGTCATATAAGTTTTTGTCCTTCAATGATATACTTATAGCTAGGGGGAACTATACAGGGCAACTGAAAAGGTGACTTGGTGGATTCTGAAGATCTTAACCAAGACAAGTTTAAATCTCAAATCTATGAAGAAAGAAATGAATATTGTTCCTGTTGAATACAAACTTTAACATCATAGCTTATAACCCCTCGTACAAACGTTTCTTCTTCTAGGGAGGAAATTGTTTTTGAAAAAATGGTTAGCTTAAATGCGATTTTCACGATCAATTAATGGCATAATCTGTATCACTCATTCGCTGATTTCATTTGCTCTATGTCTTCTATTCTCACCAAAACTTCATTCATTTTGGGCCTTCTCTCAGGTGTCATATCGGTACACTGTAGAGCTATCTCTGTAAGCTCAAACATAGCACCATGCCCCTCTCTTGCTGCTAATATCTCTGAATCAAGTATGTCTGTGGACCAATCATTATTTACAATTGTTCTTACCCATTCAGAAATATCATTTGTTGTTTCTTCAATCTCACCAAGACTTTCACCTGGAACTTTCCCAGTTATGATCTCAAGAATTATGATTCCAAAGCAATATACATCAGCTTTTTGTGTCAGCTTCTTGCTTTGGACAAATTCAGGTGACTTGCTTATGGCTAGCTTTTCGGCAGATTTTTTTGCAGAAAGCAACGGCAAGAAGCCAAAGTCTGTGAGCTTGGAATGGTAGCCTTGAGCATCTTGATGAATGAGAACATTGGATGTTCTTAGGTTGGCATGAGGAACCTTATGTGAAGGGAAAGAGTGGTGAAGGAAAGCTAGACCTCTTGCTATGTCTTTGATTATAGCCAGCCTTGTGGACCAATCAAGTGGAGTTCTTCTAAGTACTCTACTATCTAGCATTTTCACATTAGGAATATTAGCATTCAATCATGTTTTGTTTTTTATGGGTAATCAATTGGGTTGGGAAACCGTACCCTAAAAACTAGTTGTTGAGGTGGAAGAACCAACCCATTTAAATATCCATTGAATGGCCCATTCTACTCTGTGTAACTTGGTATTGTATACTACCAAGTCTCCATTAACTGATGGCCCCATTGGTTGCACTTCACTCAACTACCTTGCAATCAGAACACTCCATGGGTAGCCCTCTTCCAAAACCATCAACAACCAAGCTCTCACAACAAAAGATGGGTATCTATCCAATTGATGAAGGCTAAGTAGTATGGGACACATAGTCGCACATTAGGTAGAATGACATAGTTAATGGGTTATTCAAGTGGGTTAGTTTTTCCCACCTCAACAACTAGTTTTTGGGTAAAGTTGGTCATATACTTAGGTATCCATCAGTTTTCATATAAGAGATAATGATAGGAGGGAATCAAACTAACCATGAAGTAGCTCAAACAAAGATATACTGGGGATAAACTCATAAACCACCAGCTTTTGCTCCTCTGAGTAATAGAAAGAGATGATTCCAACCAGATTTTCATGCTTCAACCTTGCTTGCAATTGCATATGCTGGAGGAATAACTCCTTCTTGACAAAGCTATTCATTTGATCAAGTCGCTTCACAGCAATAACAGCACCAGTTTCAAGTGTTGCTTTAAATGTGATGCCTAGGCTTCCCTTACCTAGCATTTCTGCTGATGCCCTTAATAAATCATCCAAGTCAAAAATTGGGTAATCCTTACTGTAAATTTCCAATTTTCCTGTCCTTTCAGGATCTTCATTGCTCAATGAATAGGACATCATATTCTTTGCCCATGCTCCAAAACCATAACCTGTTTCAAAATGTGAAGGACAAGCTACAAGTCATTTATAAACATTTTCTCTGGCTAACCTTCTGAAATTGCACCTAAACCAATTTTAATCACTTTCTTACTATTGTATGTCTGAATGAAAAAGTGGGAAGTGGAGGTTTCATTAAACTACAGCAATGTGGTTTCTTATTTATAACCTTTGTCTTTACTTCTAAATTCCCATTACATACACTGGAAATTTATACTACAAGTGATGACATGTATTAGAAATATCTTACCTTCAGCAGATTCATTCCTGGTTGTTTCTTTTGCTTGAACCCTTTTATTACAGAACAAGAAGAAGACAATAATAACCAGAACAAAAACCAGTGCAGGTGCTGTAGTAAGCAAAGCAACAATCCATACTGGAAGTCTCTTGTTTTCTTTAGGTGCTTCTGGGCTTGGAGCTGGTGCACAAGAAGGTTCTGGAGAAGGAGCAGGACACAAAACATCCAATGGCTTCCCACAGAGATCAGAATTATTATCAAAAGAGCTCTTTGGAAATTTCTGCAGCACAGAAGTTTGAGGAATTGGTCCATCCAGATGATTATGGGAGACATTGAAAATTATCAAAGAATCTTGATCAAAAGATGGGATTTGACCCTCTAAATAATTCTCCTGCAGCTCCAATGCTTTAAGACCAGGCAATCCAACATACTCCAATGGAATTGATTCATTGAAGCGATTATATGAAAGAAAAACATGTTCTAAGAACATCAAGTTGGTGAGATTTGGAAGAGTCCCAGAAATTGAATTGTTTCTGAGACTAAGCTGAGTCAAGAATGTTATGTTCTGAGGGAAAGAAGGAGGCAAATGGCCTGTAAGCTCAAAACTTTCAAGAACAATCTGAACAACATGCCAATTAAAACAAGTGATACCTTTCCATTGACTTAGGTTGTCTATACAAGGTGGTCCTGTCCAATTCCCATGTAAATCAATAGAAGGAGAAGTTAAGGAATCCCTCAGAAGCAACAGAGAAGCTCTTTCATCTGGAAATAACTCTGAAAGTACCATCATGTTTAGTGACAGAAACAACAGAACCACAAGTTGGAAACAGTTCATAATGATGCAACCAATCATGGATTGGGGATTCGAAAATGAAACCAATCAAATGGTTTATCATTAACCTTTTTGTTCAACTTTCTGTTTTTTTTTTCTTACAGTTTGACGAAGTGATCAAGGAAATCAATGCTTTTAAGTTGGATTGGACACAAGTGGTCTGAACAAGGTTGGGATTCACGTTTACTTCGTTATCTAGGTGTCCGTCTATTGTAAGACAAAAAATTTATATAACAAAATAGGTTATTTATAATTTCTGAATAATACTATTTATTTTTAGAATTGATAATGTCTAATATCGTTTTTAATGATGTGGATATTAAGAAAAAACATGACAGCTTTCCAATAATATCCTGAACCATCCAGTTATTCTCAATTTCATTAATTCGTTCGCTCATTTTTCTATTTCTTGCCAGGTTCATTCATTGTTCATTGCTTTGGTTTTTTAAAAAGAAATTAAAATAGGTGAGTTTGGAAGATTCCGACCGGCATCTATTGAAAATAAAATAGAATAAAATCATTTGAAGTTGTTCGATTATGTTCAAAGAAAATTATTAGATGTGTCAACGAGGGATTGATCAAACAAACCTCTAAAAAGAATTCAAAGATAGCAAATAGAATACTATGTGAGATTATTGAGTGGTATCTTTTAATACATACTCCTCTAGTCTTATTTATAAGATAGATAGAGAAGATTTTATTTGGTCTTATTTATAAGTCATTTCATTAAATTTTTCCAATAAATGTACAATTTTACCTATGTATTGACTTTGTTTTTACGTAGTATATTTGATATTAAATAGAAATAAAATTGAAAAGTTGTTAAATTTTAAGAGAGAGTTAACGAGATTTAAGATTTTTCTTGATATATAGAAATATGTTGGAAGTGCTTTATAAACAAGACCAGATGAGTAATTTATTTTAAAAAAAAAAAAGATTTGATTTTTGATATAATACAATGGCAACATTTGACATCCATATAACTCACACCTAGACATTGGTGTTGTTATTGTTGAAGGTCTCTAGGCTGCTCGTCGGTGAGTTAGCGGTTAGAGAAAAATTTAATTGTAAATATTTCTCTAACTGCTCTTCTATTAGACCAATCTTTGTAGGGTCATTGATTGCTTTGTTGTTTACAAATACTAAGAAATACAACTTGCTTTGTATGAAAAAAGTACAAGTTGCTATATCTTCGTGGGAAGCAAGGAATGTCAAAAGTGGATTTTTTTTTTTTTTTGATTAAATGTCAAAAGTGATTTTTGTCATTTATATTATCATTTTCACATAAAAAATCACAAAGTTGTTCAAATATTCAGATTATTACTAAAAAAAACGGCATATTGTAAGCGATTCCAAACAACGTAACATAGTACTCCCTCTGTCCCTTATTATAAGAGCCAAATAGGTAAAATTACACAGATTAAGGAAGTAGTTGAGAGATATAAATATGTCTGAAATAATTTTGTTTTCTCAAGTTTGCCTTTATTTATGTAAAAGAGAGAAATGTGATAATAGTGTTATAAATGAGTATGAAAGAGAATGTGAATGGAGAGATTAATGATGGGTAAAATGGGAAAAAATTCATTAAATGCTTTGATAAATTGTGACAGGCTTTTATAAGAAAGGACAAAACTATTCAAATTTTTGACTCTTATATATAGGGACGGCGAGAGTATTAATTAAATGAAGAAAACGGCACCAATTATTTTCCCAACAGATCTAATAACAGAATATCCAAAAAAAAATTTCGTGGAAGACTAACTGGAGCAATATGCATCGATTAGTTGGCCCAGATTTGGGGGCACGCCAGCAAATATTTTAATTAATCTGACACGTCCTAAAAATATTATAATCCTTACCAACAAAAGTATAAACCCCATAGAGTTTTAGATCATTCTTAATCCCTGACCAACACGCTTTTGATATAATGGGTGAAGAATTTGATACTCCCTCCCTACTTAACATAAGAACTATTCATAAATATAGAACTTAATTTTAAATTTTGTCAATGTTTTTTCGGAATTACATATTGATACGTCTTAAGCAATAATCCAATAAAATATGGAGCTGAGAAATTGAAAAAAAAATGATTATGCATGGTTAGAAAAACAATGTCATAATAACTAATTTAACTAACATTATTAATCAAACCAAACTAAATAAAAGTGTAACAATAAGAATCGAGGGAGTATAATATAATAATTATACTTATAAAAGCCAGTGTAACAAGTAATTTTGTTAAGGTCATAGTCTTGAGAGTATTTTATTTCTTAAACCGGTGGTACTTACATCACATCATTAATTTTCTTTCCCAACTTTAATGTCAAACATGTAATGTTAGACATTTTGTTAATTAACAACAATAGTGATTATTCGTGGGATTGTTGACTTTTCAATTATTATTTATAGATAGAAATATAAATATATCTGAATTCAACTAATCCATTGGAATAAAAAAAGAGAAAGAATTCCATTTAAATACATTTAAAATCTCAAATTCAAATTTAGGCATGCACTTTCAACAATTAATTAAGTAAAAAAGCTTTATTCAAGATTTATGAATTTGTTGATTTTACTTATATGTCCTTTTGTTATTTTTTATGAATATGCTCTCTTTTTCTCATTATATTAAAAAAAATTTATTGGATAAAAACATATTTCTTATTATTTGAGAAGTTATTTTAGGCGGGTATGAAAATAATTAGATGTGATAAATGTAAATGTCCTAAAAGTATGTAGTTTTGAAAATTGTAAAATGTCATAATTGTTTTAATAATATATATATACTCAAATGTATCGTAATATAAAAAATTGTTAAAGAATAATATTCAATTTAGATAATACAGTCGACTTTATTTTAACATAAGGGAAAACATATAAAATCAATTAATTTATAAATCTCCCATTAAGCCTCTTGGCCTAATTAGGAATTCGCTGAAAATATATGTATAAATTTGAATTTGAGTATTTCATCTGGATTTAAATGGGATTCTCCCATAAAAAAACAATTGACTCATTAAATTTGTTTTGAATTAAAAAATCAATTTTACTTATGTTATAAACGGTTTTGAAGGGGAGAGAAAATATAAAAAGTCACGTTAAAACATTAATTATTAGGGCCATATATGACAAATAAATACTCAGTTCCTAAATATAGGATCTAATTGACTTTTTTAGAGAATTCTAAAAAAGTTAAATAAGTTCCTTATAAATTTATTTGCCTCAATTTTTTCTTTAAACTGGTATATTTGACTTACACGTTAACATATAATCTAATACTCCCTCCATTCCTAAATATAAAACATATTTGAGGAGGTGGGCTAATTCCTAAATATAAGACCTATTTTTATTTTTTATCAACTTTTTCCTAAATTATCCTCAATGATCCTCCCCAATAATAAACAAACAAAAGAGGGACGGTGTGAATAAAGGTAGGTGTATATGGGTGTTTTGGTAATATAATGTAATTTTAACCAACTTAACTAACAACCTTAATAATATTATGTAATTTTAACCAACTTAACTAACAACCTTAATTTGATCAAATTAGGTAAATAGGTCGTATATTTATAATCGAACGTTATATACACAAAATACATTATGATTAAATGGTTGATTCAGCCAACTTCTTTAACTTTTTCAAGAAAAAGTCAATTGGATTCTATATTTAGGAATGAGTAAGTATTAATTTCTGTCCATATCACTTATATCAGTGATATACACCACTATTACAAGCAGCAGAATAATTTCAATTAAATTCGTGGTTCAGTAAAAAAAATAAAAAATAAAAAAATCTTTACTTATCGTTAATTTTTTCATTGGGTCTCTATAGGCAAATGTTTTAAATGGGCCTGAAGCTTTGGGTAGTTGGGCTCATGATATTTACAAAAGGTTAAAAAGTTTTGTATCCAAAAATGTGTAAAAAGGAAATGTTGTTATAAAAAAAAAAAAAAAAAAGTTGCATGAGTGTGGAGCAGAGCTGGCAATATCGGCCGGTAAGAAAATGGACTGGACCAAAAATCCCCGTTTTAAATATGGGTTTTATTTTTTAGTCCAAACTATATTATTCTAATTTCAGGTCAGCCCTTATTAAGTCCATTTTTCTATTAATTTTTCATATACAAAAAGTACCAGTTCTTTCATTTTGTACACAAACATCGTACTACAATTTAGGCTCTTCTTACTAATAAAATTTTTAATTGGGGATCCCCCTCCCCATTTTCCTGATTTATTTGTACTGGCTTGACTCTTGTGAATTTTTTTTTTTTTTTACTACTCTTCTCCTAAACTAGTAACTAACTAGTGTCATGCATGTTATACTTTAGCAAAATGATTTAAAATTGTTGAAACTTCTCGGTTGGATTAGAAATATCATTTCAGAAACTGTACTCAACAATAAATAATAAGAATGACATAAGTTTATAGCAAAAAAATAGGATTGGATAACAAATACATTTTAAACAAACCATTCTTTATTACATGAAGAACACGCCACGGATGAAAATTTAAGTGATGAGTGAACAAAGCTAATGTTCAATAATACAACATTGTTTATGTAGAGGCCTTTATAACCATGTAATTATGATGCTTACTTCTGCAAATTTGCTGCAATTCATTTTTTTTAATTCTGTGTCTAACGAAGGTTTGTTTTGATTTTTTTTTTTTTTTTGGAATTCAACCTATCATTATAGAAAACGAGATTTTTTGTTGTCCTTGCGATGGAAACCAATTTTTTTTTTATTGTGTTATGCATTGGTTTTATATTTGAATCTTTGCATTTATTCATCTGGTGCATACATTATAGTTTGGAGCCTTTTGATCTCTTCCTCACTTGGACAACAACTAATATTCCAGGAGAGAAGGGTTTTTTTTTTTTTTTTGCATAATACTGTAATACAATTAGAAAAAACTAAGAAAAACAAAGTCCCCTATTCCTAAGTTCCATCAACCTCCATACCCACTATGAAGTTTGGAGGTTGTTGGAACATACAAAATATCCCTTCTAAACTGTGTGAATGTTTCGCTAATTGGTCTACTATATCTACGTCTTCTCTTGGCACATGAACAACTTGTACAAACCAATCCATGTGGAAAATGAATCGAACTTCATCAATAATATCCTTAAAGGGGTGGTTGTTGTCACACCCTCTAAGAATATAATTGATAGCTTCAATACAATCTAACTTTAATATAATTTTCCTATAGCCTTTCTCCCAGCACCAATTGAGACCATGAATGATCCCAAGGATCTCAGCAAGGACCGAGGGGACCGTGGATAGCTTGCAGCTAAAACCCCTTAGCCATTGGCCTTCTTGGTTTTGGATGTATCCTCCACAACCGCTTCTACCGTCATCAAGCACTGAACCATACACAACCAACTTAACTGCATCACTGTCCTTATCCATTGTGATCCCGCCACCTCTGACACTTCCTTGCGCTCTTGACCACACTTTTAGTACATCTTGGTCATAGGAAGGCTTGAAGAAAGTATGATTTGCCTTCAAGGGAAAGTGATCCTCTTGGATCCCAAAGAGCCTATTACAATGAGAGACCCATATATCCCAGTACAAATAACCAAATAAAGTAGACCAAAGAACCTTCCTAGTATGTGGCATTCCTGCATCATTAAAAGGGTTCCATCTTATCCACTCCAAACACTGCAAAGAAAAGAAAGCCTCCCATTTATCCTGTTGTAACACAATTTCCAACATTCTTGGACATGAGGTCAGTCTCAAAGTAAATGAAGGACATCAAGCATAAGGGCAGTTGTCTCTAGTTTCTAGACCCCTGTTCTTCCGCAGCTGTGTAATGTAAGCTCTCACATGAACAGCTAGCCATATAAACGATTTGATTTTCTCGGGGACCGTCCACCTCCATAAGATCTTCCATATGCTTTCATCATTAGAGTGTGTACCTGCAGAGAGAAAAGAATATGCAGAACTAACAGTAAAACATCCATTAGTAGATGGTTTCCAGAAGTATTTATCCTCTCCTCTCTCCTCACGGGGTGGGTGTGCACATGCAATTCGGCCAATGATATGAGTTGGAAGCCATTGTCCCATCTTTCTCGTATCCCATTCTCCATCTCTCCTAATATAGTCAATAACACAATCATTTCGGTCAATAAGAGACTCCCTGCTAGGAATGAGATCGATGAGGGGAACATTTATCTCCGAACAATTATCCATCCTAAAAGAGGAGGATCTACAATTAGCAATTTTCCATCCAACGCCCGATTTGAAATCCTTCCAAATATCACATATACCATTCCAAGTCAAGGAGGATGCTTTTTTCTTGTTTACAATTGGCATTTCCCACATGCCACACTCATATTTGGAGAGAAGGACTCTGACCCATAAAACATCTCTTTTACTTAACAGTCCCCAGCATAGCTTCATAATAAAGGCCTTGTTTTGCTTCCTTAAGTCTCTGATCCCTAGGCCACCCTAGTTTTTTTCCTGCACCACTTGCTCCCATGATAAAAGATGGACTTTCCTACTATTCTCATTCTCTCCCGTTAGAAAGTTGCGACTGCTCTTTTCCAATTCTCGAGTAAGACGTTTGGGTAGCATAATAGTTTGCATATAATACATGGGTAAAGCTGATAAGACAGCTTTGATCAAAGTTGTTCGGCCAGCTAGGCTAAGACATCCACGCTTCCAACCCGCTAATCTGTTTTTAGTTTTCTCTAGGATAGGGGTAAAGGTAACATATGAAGCTCGATTGTGTATGAGCGGGATACCCAAGTACTTCCCCAGGTCACCAGTTAATCCCACTCCCATATGAGTGCTCATATCCAACGCTCGAGATATATGAACATTCCTTGAGAAACATATCTTCGTTTTCGCCTTGTTCATCTTTTGGCCCGATGCATCACAAAAAAGGTCCAGGCACCTTACCATCACATCAACTTGGGATCTTGAGGCTTCCCCAAAGAGGATGAGATCATCAGCAAAGAATAAGTAAGATATGGGAGGCCCATCCGTTGAAAGTTTAATGGGCTTCCCTTGCCTAATGCCTCTCAAAGGCCTAAAACCTTCAGAAGGTTCACCAGCACTTTTAGAGTGGAGGTAGAGACACATGCCATAATCAGCTCACATATTTTCCCCCAAGCCAATTGCTTGGATTGTATCCCTTATAAAGTGCCATTCCAATCTGTCATAAGCTTTCTCCAAATCAACCTTAACTGTTAGCCAGCTTGTTTGCCCCTTTTTCCTTTCCATGGAGTGGATCACTTCTTGAGCTATGATAATGTTATCACTACTTTGACGTCCCGCTATGAAGTTACATTTATGGTTCCCTATTAACTTCCCCACAACCGTTCTCAACCCCTTGCTGATCACCTTGGTGATAGCCTTGTAACTAACGTTACATAGAGAAATGGGCTGAAAATCCTTCATTTGTTCCAGTTTGTCAACCTTAGGGATAAGCACAATGTTCGTCTCATTTAGGGACTCAATAAGCTTCAGTTCTTAAAAATATTTCTTACCATATCACATAGGGATTCCCCTATCACTCCCCAGAACTCATGGTAGAAAAAAGCTTGGATGCCATCAGGACCTAGGGTTTTTTAAGTAGCCTGTTTGACTTCTTCATGGATAATATCCGCTGTAATTGAGGAGATCTCTCTCTCTCTCTCTGTGTGTCAAGCTCGGGAAACCATAAACGGTTCGAACATCAGTTCTAATATGTTGGTCACTACTAAAAAACGTCTAGTAGAAATTGACTGCCATCTCCTTAAGCTCCACTTGATTAAAAGTTCATTCCCCATCCTGCTTTACTAGCCCCTCAATAGTGTTCCTCATCCTTTTAATCATTGTGGAGGTGTGAAAGAATTTATTATTCCTGTCTCCCCATCTAAGCCAGTTACATCGAGATTTCTGAAGCCACAAAAGTTCTTCCTGGGCTAACACCTTGTTATATTCAGCTCATAGCTCCCTCTCAGTTTGAATTAGATACTGGCTATCTCTTCTGCCCCTTGCTCTTTCCACCCCTTCAATTCTATTAAATAAAACTCTTTTTTTGGGAATGCTCCCTAGCTTGTGTCTGTTCCACTCTTGGACCTTTTCTGTGAAAGATTTGATTTTTGTATCTAATCAATGCCTACCCATCCATGTTGGACAATGTTTGAGAAATCATCCTCTAAGAGCCACGCTGCCTGGCATTTGAAAAAACCCACAGTCTTTCGAGTAATATCACTTAGGTTGCATCTAACTAGGAGGGGCCTATTATCATAACCAAATTTGGTTAAGTGGAAGGCTTTCGTAGAAGGGAAGCTAGACAACCAGTCCTCATATGTGAAAACCCAATCAATTTTTTCCTTCACTGTATTTCTTTCCCAAGTATATCTATCGCCTGCATATTCCACCTCAATCCATTCAACATTCTGCATGCAGTCACTAAACTGTCTCATTGCTCTCATATTTGGATTCCCCCCACCTACCTTATCTTCACACGAAAGATATGCGTTAAAATCCCTAAGAATTAACCAAGGTAATCTCACAATGTTTTTTAGTCCACACATATCAGCCCATAAGGACTTCCTAAGATTTAAATTAGGTTCTGCATACACACAGGAAATAAGAAAGTGTTTGCCATCCAAGATCCCTTTTACCTCAAGATAAAGAAATTGGGTGGTAGAAGAAATGTAGTTAACTGACA
This sequence comes from Mimosa bimucronata, assembly GCA_037074515.1. Taxonomy (NCBI): domain Eukaryota; kingdom Viridiplantae; phylum Streptophyta; class Magnoliopsida; order Fabales; family Fabaceae; genus Mimosa; species Mimosa bimucronata. The sequence goes on along the minus strand of CM073437.1, from coordinate 27,069,961 downwards.
CTATCCCATCATTCCATAACACCCAGATACCTCCAGCATATCCCATGGCTTCAAGGTGAATCCACTGAGTGAACACCAAATGAGAAATAATTTTCCCAGCCTTAACACCACTCACCCTAGTTTCCATTAAAATGAGGATATTAATCTCCTTTCTTTTAACCAGATCCTTGATTCTACCAGGAGAGGTCCTTGACGCAGCACCACGACAATTCCAAGATATAATATTCATAGATAAAAAATTTGAGAGAAAAAATAGACCCAATTTCAAACCTGCTGTGGCATGGACTCGGCAAAAACCATCCCCTCATCATCTTCTTCAACACCCTCTCTTACTTCAACTTGAGTTTCAAACCAAAGTTCATTAGAAACCTGACCATCTTGTTTATTTTTGCCAACATCCTGAAGCGTAACTGGGTCTGGTGGTTCCCGTACTCCTTCAATAAATTGCTCCTCAATCACTTGATTCCCCATGCAATTCTCGTCATGTACGTTGCTGGTGCTTGGCTCCCCTTGTACATTGATGGGGTTAGCTTCTAGATTAGCCCCATTTACCTCCCTTTGAAAGTTTAAAGGTCCAATGTGAAAATTTGAATCAAAGACCACTTGGTGGGCTCTAGTAGTCAATTTCCTTTTTAAGAGGGGGGAGACTATTATGGGCCTTGTACCCAAATTTCTTTTTTTTGATCCAGCTCACTTTTTCTCTCCCATATTGGGTGAGTCAGGTGGGCTTAAGTTTTGGCCCACATTCTTCTCTTGTGTCCCTACTTTTTTCTTCATAACCCTAACCCCTTTGCCCTTGCTTTTTATCTTAGGCGCAGTTTGCACCTCCTCCTCTTGAGCCATGAATGTAATCTCTAGTTCCTGCTGTACTTTGCTGCTGCTTTCTCCATCAACAAAAGTTGAAGATGGATTGTCGTGTTCCACAACAGTGGTTTTTTCTTTCCCTTTTGAGTTATTCTCTTTTCCTTCTTTTCTTCTCCACTCCTTCCCAGGCATCTTCTGCATTTTTGGGCCTGAAAAGGAATCAGATTTGTTTGTCCCATCCTCCTTCGTTAAGACGTCAAACCTGGTACCCAAATTTCTTGTCTCTTTCTCTGGCATTTTCACTTGAATAGATGGTTTAGGTCTGAACTTCCCTGTGTTTTCGGCCTAAACATATTCTTTGCTTTCATCCATGCCCCATAGGTCTCTTCTGATGTGACACCTGGCACACTAGTCAAAGTATGCTTTTCAGTTTCTCTCTCATCTGTTACCATTGGACTGCCCGTGCTATTCCCCTCCGATGGAGCATTACTCGGCGACTGAGACTAGGTTTCTTTCGTTTCAGGGCAGCTCTCTTGCTTGTGCCCATAACACCCATATCGAAAGCATATAAGCTCAAGAGCTTCATATTCCACCACATACATTTTTTTCCTGATCACAAATTTTGACTGGAGGGGCTTATTTAAATCCACCTCAACACTCACTCTAGCATATTTCCCTCTTTCTACCGCCATGGTTTTCTGGTTATAATGAGCCAGAGTGTTGATATCCACCTTTAGCACTGTACCTATCATATTCCCCAACTCCATTAAGCAGTCCTCTGAGTAAATGTACATAGGTAGAGTTGGGATCCTTACCTAAATTGCAACCTTCTTAACTTTGTTACAATATGGGTTGAAATTAGGGCTCCATCTTTGTACTGCCAGATAGTGCCCTTGAATTAATCATGGACCATCAAATAGTAGTTTCAAAGCTAGCTCCTTGTTTGCAGGCCGGAACACAAAATAAATATTAGGCAGGTCAATAAGTTCAAACGAATTGTCTTTTAGTATCCAAGCTATCCTATCGTTCATCTTGTTCAAGCTCACTTCTTTCCCCAAGAGAGTGATGATTAGAGAATCTTTCCATGGCCTACATAATTCCTTCAGTCTCTCATCATGCATGCTCAACTTTAGCAGGAACTCAAACACCCTTCTCTGTTCCTCTGTTAAGGTAGGTGCAAATTCTTCCTCCTCTTTGATCCATTCCTTCATTTGTTCTTCAAACTCTTGAGAGAAGGCCTTCTCATCTCGTCCAGTAAGCTTGGCCTTATAGGATACTTGTGTCCTTTGCGCTCCTGAAAGGCCTGGCTGAGAATTAGGATTCTGCCCCTCTATGTTCTTCTCAGCATTAGTTGCTTCCTCCATCTTCTCATCCTGATTACCTTGCGTCTGCTCTGTGACTGGGGGATCTTCCCTTGGTATCTCTGTTAGAATCTTAAGTTTTGATGAGGACTGACCCATAGAAAACATAAGTGTAAGTTACCTCTGAATTAAGCAGTAAAATCTGATAGGTAACAGATTAAAAGGATCAACTATAACAGATGGAAACTTAGCAGAAATCTAAGAATAAATATCTCTATCGCTAAGTGTATCTCTATAGCTAATAGACAGAACCATAGCAAGTGAAGACTTAGAAATAACAAGGTTAATATCTATCCCTAAGTCATTCCTTATCGCTAAGAAATACTCTATAAATAAAAGGAAGAATAACTAGCTGAACAATGTATCATATCCTTGAGCAAATGAAATCAAATAGCGATAAAAGGTTAAGCTATCGATAACATAAGTGTTTCAAGTTATAAATATTCAGATAGCTAGTGACCGAGGGCGAATGAGTTAAATAGCGATAACATAAGCTACTAGCGATAACTCTTTCAGCTATCGATAATAGGATACCATGAAACACCCTTGAATAATCATATCAGTATCCTTAAAGCTAATATGCAATCAACTAGCGTTAATTGGATTAGCTATCGATAGAGAAATGATTGTTGGTATGATATTGCTAGAACACTAAGCATTGATCGAAAAGAATATGTTAGCGATGGTTCTATTGTCTATCGATAGAGAATGTTTTTAACTCACCTTATATATATAGTCTCTATCTCATTATGCTAACAGACTAAACTTGCGATATCATCTTCTATGCATTACATGGTTATTTGATCAGCTAACAGCTTAAAGTGCAGAACTCACACTATGTAGTTAGCGATAGCAGATCAAGCTAGCTACTGAAAAAGCTGCTAAAAAGTACAGTTCGTACAGATGCACAGAACGCTAAGTCTATCTCTCTCCTAGCTCACCCTACGCAAGAAGTAGTTGAAGCTAGAGCAGAAAGTTAAGCCCGATGAAGAAGCTGCATTAAATGCCAACGGCTATGAGCTCCCAACGACTAAATTCAAACGGCTTCTTAAAGATTGAACGCTAGGGCTGAATCTGAGAAGAGATATAAATACAGAACTTGAACATTTATTAAAAGACGACGAAAAAAACGAGAATATTTACAAACTCATTCATTGCTCTCTGTTCTTTGTATTTATTATTTTAGAGATTTATCTGTACTTATGTGTTTATCACAATCTGTTCATTAAGTGAACGTATTTATTGAAATCCTCTACTGTTTGAGGTTGTTCCGAAAGCTTGGTGCTTTAGAACAGGGATATTACCTTACAGGTGGTAAGGAGGAGTATTTAGAGTGATTCTAAAACTCTGTAAAGGTTGACAGGTGAACATGTGCTTGTAAAACCTGTGGTTAGTGGAACCCAACAAAGTGTTGGAGAACTGGACGTAGGCAGTGTTGGCCGAACCAGTATAAAGTCTTAGAGTTGATTTTATTTATCATCAGTTTAATTCTTTGTTTGAAACCACAATTCACCCCCCTCTTGTGCGATTGCCTCTTTCATTTGGTATCAGAGCGGGTCTTCTCTGTTTGATTCTAACGAATCTGAGAAGTAAAGATCATTATGGCATCGCTTGAAAATATTCTACTAGAAGGAAGCTCCATTAATAAACCACCAAGCTTTGATGGGAAACACTACACTTTCTGGAAACTAAAGATGAAAATCTACATCAAAGCAAATGGATACAAACTCTGGAAGATTATCGAAGAAGGAGATATTGTGCCTAAAGATCCCTTGGGCATTCCAAAGTCTGAAGATGAATTTACAGAAGAGGACATTGCTAATGTAGAGCTGAACAGCAAAGCAGTCCTCATGATCCAAAGCGCCCTCAGTCAAACTGAGTTCTTTAGAGTAAGTCACTTGGACACCGCAAAAGAAATGTGGGAAGCTTTGCAGATTGCCCATGAGGGAACCACTGGAGTAAAAGATAGACGTGTTGAGATGCTAGTGGAAGAGTTCCATAAATTTGAGATGGCTGAAGGAGAAAAGATAAGAGACATAGAGATCAGATTCACTCATCTCATCAACAATATTACCGCTCTAAGGAGAAAAATTACTGAAAAAGAGCAAGTCAACAAGATACTGAAAGTTCTGAAAGGAGACTGGCTCATGAAGGTCACTGATATACAAGAAATGCAAGGAGAATCAACAAAGTCCATCACTGCCATGTTTGGCAGCCTTGCTGAATATGAGCCAACCCTGATATCTCAAAGGGAAGCTCAAGGAAATTCCAAGAAAAAGTCACTTGCTCTTGCTGCTTCAGAAAAAGATGAAATTGATGATGATGATGAAGATCTTGATGAGGAGGACATAGCTCTTATGGCCAGAAAATTTAAAAAGTTCTTCAGAAGAAGAGAAAGATTCCAGAGGAGTGGTCCTAGCTTCAAAGATTCTCAGAAAGACAAGACTCCTGTATGCTTTGAATGCAAGAAGCCTGGTCACTTCAGAGCTGAGTGTCCCAGTCTTCAAAGATTAAAGGAAAAAGAGAAAAAGAAGACTTATGGAAAGAAGAAAGCTTATGTGTCATCCATCTGGGGTGATAGCTCTGATGAAGAAGCTAGCGATAGCGAGGAATGCGCCAACCTCTGCCTAGTTGCTCGAAAAGAGCAAAGTGATTCTGAGGTATCTGACTCTGAACCTTCTTATTCTGAACTTCAAAGTTTATATGATGAAATGCACATAGAACTAATGAAACTTGCTAAAGAAGTAGTCAGATTAAGAAGAGAAAACAAAGAACTTCAGAAAAACTCCTCTTCACAAAAAGATTCTTCTTCTCTATCGATAGAAGAGGAGCTATCGCAAGCTCCCAGAAAAGAACTTTCGATAGCTGAGCCTCTATCAATAGCAACTCCTTCAACGTCTGAAAATTGCTCCAACTGTGAAAAATTATTGAAGGAAAAGGAAAAGCTTTCACATGTTTTAAAAAAATTTACAAAAGGCTCTGAAACTTTAAATGTGATTTTGAGCAATCAAAAAGTTTTTAGAGACAAAAATGGTATTGGCTATGAGCCTAAACAAAAGTCTTCGAAGAAATGGGTTGAACCCAAGGTGAAATCATACATGAAATATTTTAGAAAATCTTCTGAAAATTCTTCACCATATAGTTTTTGCAATTATTGTAACAAGAAAGGCCATACTCAGTCTATCTGCAATCATAGAAAATATGGCATTAGTAGCTCTTATAAGTGGGTTCCTAAAGGAACTCATGTGCCTAAGGTTTTTACGAACTTAGAGCACAAGACTAACCTTAAAGGACCCAAGAAAGTTTGGGTACCTAAATCTGTGTAGTTTGTGCAGGTATGTCTTAAAGCATCCAGTAAAGGAAAATGGTATATTGATAGTGGATGCTCAAGGCACATGACTGGTGACAAAGACAAAATAAACAACCTAGTGATAAAGGATGGAGCCAAAGTTAGTTTTGGTGGAAATCAAAGTGGAAAAATCACTGGAGTGGGTGAAGTAGGTCCAGTCAAGGATGTCTACCTAGTGGATGGTCTCTGCCACAACTTACTGAGTGTTAGTCAAAGCACAGATCATGGTAACTGGGTAATTTTTGATTCAAATGAATGTCTTATTGTTGATAAAAATGATTTAGATATAAACAAATCTAATCTGAAATGTAAGATAAAAGCAAGTAGAAATGGAAATTTATACACTTTAGATTTATGCCAACAACTTGAAGAAAAATGCTTTATTTCAAATGATGAAAATTGTTGGTTATGGCATAAGAGATTAGCACATGTGAACTTTTCTCAACTGGACAAGTTAGTTAAGAAAGAATTAGTTATAGGAATCCCTAGTTTTAAGACAAAGCATGATTTGATTTGTGAATCCTGTCAAAGAGGTAAACAAACAAAGTCCTCTTTTAAAATCAAGAAGACAGTCTCCACTTAGGCCACTAGAACTAATTCATATGGATCTAGTTGGACCAACAAGGGTGAAAAGCCTAGGAGGAAGTCTATACACTCTTGTAGTCGTGGATGACTACTCAAGATTTACTTGGACTATGTTTCTTTCCTTTAAGCATGAAACTTTTGATGCTTTTTGTGTGCTTGCTAAGAAATTGCAGAATGAGAAAGGCACAAAGATTATAGCCATCAGGACTGATCATGGGGGAGAATTTGAAAATAAATAATTTATGGAGCTATGTGATGAAAATGGAATTGAACACAATTTCTCTGCTCCTCTTACTCCTCAACAAAATGGTGTTGTAGAGAGAAAGAACAGAGGGCTCACTGAAATGGCAAGAAGCATGCTGAACGAGAAACAAGTGCCTCAAATATTTTGGGCAGATGCAATAAGCACAGCTTGCTACATTTCTAACAGAGCCTATATCAGAAAGGGGATGGAGAAGACTCCATATGAGCTCTACAAGGGGAGGAAGCCCAATATCAGTCATCTGAGAATTTTCGGATCAAAATGCTACATCCACAATAATGGAAAGGTAAATCTAGGTAAATTCGATCCTAAATCTGATATTGGCATATTTTTAGGCTACTCAAATAGAAGCAAAGCATATAGAGTTTATAATAAAAGAAATCAAACTGTTGAAGAACCTATGCATGTAGTATTTGATGAAACTCCTCCAGAAAAACAACAATCTGTTGATGAGGATGAAGATTTTTCAAAATTTCTAAAACAGTCACTATCGATAGCACCTCAGCCATCGATAGCGAATCCTGAAAATAATCAGCATGAAACTAAAGATGATCTAGATGAAACTAATGAGCCTCAAGCTTCAATTAGACATCTTAAGAATCATCCTCCTGAACAGATTATTGGAGAAATTTCAAAAGGAGTTAAAACAAGAAGGCAACTACAAAATGAAATGGAATTCTCATGCTTTCTTTCTCAAATTGAACCAACCTGTATTGATGAAGCTCTTGCTGAATATGACTGGATAGTTGCAATGCAGGAAGAACTTAATCAATTCAAAAGAAATCAAGTTTGGGATTTAGTACCTAGACCAAGAAATCATCCTATTATTGGTACTAAATGGGTTTTCAAAAACAAACTTGATGAAGTTGGACAAATTGTGAAAAATAAAGCCAGATTAGTTGCCAAAGGATATAACCAAGAAGAAGGCATTGATTATGAAGAAACTTTTGCTTCAGTTGCAAGACTTGAAGCAATAAGGATTCTTCTAGCCTTTGCATCCATCAAAAATATTAAGCTCTATCAAATGGATGTTAAGAGTGCTTTTCTTAATGGCTATATTAAAGAAGTATATGTAGAGCAACCTCCTGGTTTTGAAGAAAAGTCTAAGCCTGACCATGTTTTCAAACTTAAAAAGGCTCTTTATGGTCTCAAACAAGCACCTAGAGCTTGGTATGAGAGACTTAGTACTTTTCTGCTGGATAAAGGATTTTCTAGAGGAAAATCAGATACTACACTATTTATCATGCATCAAAATAATCACATGCTCATAGTTCAAATTTATGCTGATGACATTATTTTTGGTGCAACTAATGAAAAACTCTGTGAAGATTTTGCTAAAACAATGCAGGGAGAATTTGAAATGTCTATGATGAGAGAATTAACTTTCTTCCTAGGTCTACAGATAAAGCAAAAGAAGGATGGTATCTTCATATCCCAAACCAAATATTGTAAAGAAATTCTCAACAAATTTGGGATAGATCTATCCAAGGAAGGGGACACTCCCATGAGTGCCTCTGCCAAGTTAGATGCTCCAGGCAAAGAAGTAAATCAATCACATTATAGAGGAATCATTGGTTCTCTACTTTATTTAACTGCTAGTAGACCTGACATCCAATTTAGTGTAGGCGTGTGCGCTAGATATCAAGCAAATCCTAAAGAATCTCATTTAACAAATGTAAAAAGGATTTTGCGTTATTTACAAGGGACTCAAGAGCTTGGGCTGTGGTATCCCAAGGGAACTCAAGAGAACCTTCTTGCTTATACTGACTCTGACCATGCAGGTTATAAATCAGATAGAAAAAGCACAAGTGGTCAATGTCAATTTCTTGGTAGCTGTTTAATCACTTGGGCAAGCAAGAAGCAAAATTGTGTTTCTCTTTCTTCCACAGAGGCAGAATACATTGCAGCAGCAAGTTGTTGTACTCAAGTCTTATGGCTTAAGCAACATCTAAGAGATCTGGGTTTGGATTTCCCAGAAGTGCCCATTCTCTGTGACAACACCAGCACAATAAGCTTGGCCAAAAATCCAGTTCAACATTCTAGAACCAAGCATATTGATGTGAGACATCACTTCTTGAGAGATCACATTCAGAAGAAGGATGTCAAGGTGGAGTTTATATCAACTCATCTGCAACTTGCTGATATATTCACCAAGCCTCTTGAGCCTGATCAATTTCTCTATATCAGAAGAGAGCTAGGAATGGTAAATCCAAATGAACTATGAATATTTTTATAATTCTTGATCTATTCTCTTCATTATTCATATGAATTATCGCTAACTTAGGCATCGGAGTGCCAAATCTTAAGTTTTTGCAGGACTGACCAATCAATAGTAAGTTTCACTATCGCTAGCATATGCAGAACAAAGTTAAGTTTGAGCTAAGATTGTCATCGCTAGCCTAAATGCATTATCGATAGCAAAGTCAGCTATCGATAAATGGAACTTGGAAGGAGTAAGTGACAAGACTTGTCACTTGCTCAGCGTGGGATCATGGCAGCTAGCGATAGCTGCTCATATTAGCGATAGCAAGTCACTTAAAAGACTCAGAATGCGAAACGTCAGCGAATACTCTATCATTTATGGTAATTTCTGAAACCTATAAAAGTAGGTTATTTGCACTTTGCATTCATTATTCATATGGATCGTCTCTTCATCTTCAAAATCTCTCTAAGAACTCAAGACTCTCTTCTCTCAAAACCCAAAACCCTAAACAGGGCCAGAGCCAAAATTCTGAAAATGAGTGATGTTGAGGTAACCTCTAGAGCTAAACCTTCGTCTCAATACGCTAGCAAGAGTTCCAAAACCTCAGAAAACTGTGTCATTCTCCAAAGAAATGATTCAAAAGCGAATCTTTTCTGATTTTCCCTACTCAGAAAAATCTTTCCAAATTCAAAGCGCCATCTTTGCAAATCGAACAACCCTAACCAGGGCTGTAGTTTTGGTGGATTTGTTCTTCTTCAGAGAGCCTAAGGAGACCAAACAACTTGAGAAAGACGAAGCGGCTCCTGTCCAAGATTATTCTGCTGCTGATTTTTTTTTAGGTCTGGATCAGGGGTACTATTCGTCCAGGGCTCCAGTGGGATGTGATGATGGATTAGTTCACCTCTGTCCATAATGATGACAAAAAGGGGGAGAAACAAGGGAGATCCATGTTGAATCAAAAGCCTGTTCACTGAAACCCTCATTTGCATCATACATTAAATGCATTATAGTATGATATTTTATGTTTTAGTAATTCCCTTCTGCAAAATGTACTTGGTTCTGAATTATATCAGATGCTCTGTACAATCATTACTATTTTTCCAGTCTGATATATGATTAATGCTGATATATGTTCTGAACGTGCTTTAATGTATATCTTTAGCTTATGTTTTGTCATCATCAAAAAGGGGGAGAATGTTAGAATCTTAAGTTTTGATGAGGACTGACCTATAGAAAACATAAGTGTAAGTTACCTCTGAATTAAGCGAGTAAAATCTGATAGGTAACAGATTAAAAGGATCAACTATAACAGATGGAAACTTAGCAGAAATCTAAGAATAAATATCTCTATCGCTGAGTGTATCTCTATAGCTAATAGACAGAACCATAGCAAGTGAAGACTTAGAAATAACAAGGTTAATATCTATCGCTAAGTCATTCCCTATCGCTAAGAAAGACTCTATAAATAAAAGGAAGAATAACTAGCTGAACAATGTATCATATCCTTGAGCAAATGAAATCAAATAGCGATAAAAGGTTAAGCTATCGATAACAGAAGTGTTTCAAGTTATAAATATTCAGATAGCTAGTGACCGAGGGCGAATGAGTTAAATAGCGATAACATAAGCTACTAGCGATAACTCTTTCAGCTATCGATAATAGGATACCATGAAACACCCTTGAATAATCATATCAGTATCCTTAAAGCTAATATGCAATCAACTAGCGTTAATTGGATTAGCTATCGATAGAGAAATGATTGTTGGTATGATATTGCTAGAACACTAAGCATTGATCGAAAAGAATATGTTAGCGATGGTTCTATTGTCTATCGATAGAGAATGTTTTTAACTCACCTTATATATATAGTCTCTATCTCATTATGCTAACAGACTAAACTTGCAATATCATCTTCTATGCATTACATGGTTATTTGATCAGCTAACAGCTTAAAGTGCAGAACTCACACTATGTAGTTAGCGATAGCAGATCAAGCTAGCGCTACTGAAAAAGCTGCAAAAAAGTACAGTTCGTACAGATGCACAGAAAGCTAAGTCTATCTCTCTCCTAGCTCACCCTACGCAAGAAGTAGTTGAAGCTAGAGCAGAAAGTTAAGCCCGATGAAGAAGCTGCATTAAATGCCAACGGCTATGAGCTCCCAACGACTAAATTCAAACGGCTTCTTAAAGATTGAACGCTAGGGCTGAATCTGAGAAGAGATATAAATACAGAACTTGAACATTTATTAAAAGACGACGAAAAAAACGAGAATATTTACAAACTCATTCATTGGTCTCTGTTCTTTGTATTTATTATTTTAGAGATTTATCTGTACTTATGTGTTTATCACAATCTGTTCATTAAGTGAACATATTTATTGAAATCCTCTACTGTTTGAGGTTGTTCTGAAAGCTTGGTGCTTTAGAACAGGGATATTACCTTACAGGTGGTAAGGGGGAGTATTTAGAGTGATTCTAAAACTCTGTAAAGGTTGACAGGTGAACATGTGCTCGTAAAACCTGTGGTTAGTGGAACCCAACAAAGTGTTGGAGAACTGGACGTAGGCAGTGTTGGCCGAACCAGTATAAAGTTTTAGAGTTGATTTTATTTATCATCAGTTTAATTCTTTGTTTGAAACCACAATTCACCCCCCTCTTGTGCGATTGCCTCTTTCAATCTCCTTAGTAAGCTTTTTCCTATTTATTTCCGGTAAATCTTGCTCCTCCTCTGTAGCTTCTTTGGTGGTTTCCAACGTTCCACCATCATTGACCGGAATGCTCCCCTGTGCACACCCTTTCGCTCTCTCTCTTCCACAGGAGAGAAGTTTGGAAATGTCTAACAATAGTTTTAAAAAAAACAAAGAAAGAAAAAGGGAAAAACATGTTTAGGTTGACCCACAAGTTTGTCGGGTTAACCCGCCATAGGCTCGAGCTTGACGGATTTGTGCCCAAAAGACCAATTTTAAATATGGGTCATATTTCTCCAAATCCATAACCATATTTTTTAGGGGTTTTGGGTTGGCCCATAGGCTCCAGTCCATACTACCAACCCTAGTTTGGAGATGGTAAGTCATTATTCTTCTAATGTTGTTGTGTATCGTCTCCATCCCTGATTTGTGCAACAAAGTTAAGAAGGGACGGATGAAGGTGCACTTATTGCTACTACTATTTCAACAAATCATTAATTAAGTCATCAAAGGAACCGGTGGTTTCTTTACTCAGTATTGAAAAGTTGATAAGAAGGGAGAGTTAGGTGTGTTTGGACTTTGGAGCCACTTTTGACGGTCCAAAAGTGTTTAAATAAGCTCAAAAGCACGATTTTTTTATTTTTGGGCATGTTTGGCAAAGATTTTAGCCAATTTGACTTATAGCCCAAAAGCAGTTTAAAATCTTAAGCAAGGCTGGAGCTGCTTTTGAGATGAGATAAATTGCTTATTACCATTAGGCATTAAATGGGGCTTTAAATTTTGTTTTCCTACCTGATTTACTCTTTTTCTTATTTAATTATTTATGGGTTAGTTATTTTTTAATAAGTCATTTTCTATATAAAGTTGTTTATCAAATTAATCATCCAAACATGTTTTTATAAGTCAGATTAAAAATAAATCACTTTTATCACCGTCAATCTAAACATAAATGTAATTGAAAAAAGCCACTTTTACTCAATCTTACGTTTACATAAGTGTAATAAAAAATAAGCCACGTTTATAACCATCAATCCAAACACAAACTAGACTTCTACATCGACCAAATCCGATTTTTTAAAACCGGTGCTTTGATTGTTAGCATTCCAGGCCAAATTTAGCATAGTGCTTTGATCGTGGGGGGCTTATATTTATTAGGAAGCTTATTAATGTGAAATAAATAGAGTATTAACAGGATTGCTGGAAGTCAAGATATAATAAAACAAATTTAGTTTTTCCTCTGGAGCATTGCGGCTAGCTAGAGGTGGGAACATATCAAACATTGGCTTTAACAGACCTAACCTGTTTTGCCAAATAAAGGCCTGAACCTGGAATGTGATATGTCACAGGCTATTTTTTAGGTTTGAGTCTAGCCTATACAGTATGGCCTGTAAGGCTTGATAACGTTTTAGCAAAAATGATATTTTAGAAAAAATTATTTACAAAAAAAAATTGATATTTTCAAAAAAAAAAAGTAGGGTAGTAATTTGGTATTAATTAAAAATAATATACTGTACAAAAAAGTATTATTATATGATATAAACAATGAAATATAAAAAACAAAAAATAATGAATTATATTTTAGAAAAATTAAAATCAGAATATTATTATATAATTGCGGCCTTGTTTTCTTTTTAAACATATGGGTTGTCATTTAACAATATTTCAAAACTATTGATTAGGTATCTTGGCCAAGCTAAGCATTTGTTTAAGGTGTAGGCCTTATTTAAGTTTTGATTATTTCAAGAGGATATAATTAGAATTTTCCAGTTAGTTTAATTTCATTAATTAGAATTGGATTCTCACTTAAAAATTTTAGTTTGAATTAATTTGAATAAATCTTAATTATTTGTTAATTGATTGGAAAATTAAATGATATGGTACGAAAAATGTAGGAAATTTGGCTAGGGGTAATTTAGTAGTTTTAAATCCTATTTAATATTTAGTTTAAAATAAATTTTATTTTTACTTGGTCCTTGTGTCATTCTCACAAATGTGCAATATGACAAAAAAAAATAATAATAAAATCATGGAGATCGATATATCGCATATCTTTGGAAGTAATCAAGCGTGTTTTTCATTTTCATATACGGAAGAAAGGATAATAAAATCATAGAGATGCGCTATTAGAAAAGTATCATGGAAGAGATAACCATTTTCTTCCACTTGATTATTATTAATGAGCGAGTATTAATAATGTGAAAAATGTTGATGAATAACTAGCCAATGAGCATTTTTATTTTAATATTTTAATTATGCACAAGATGGAAGGTCACGATACGGGATCCTTATTTTAAAATTTCAAGTTTAATTTATGGCTAGATCAATGATTAGATTTTATTCTTTTGTTATAAGTACAGATAGATTTGAATCTATCCTTATTATTTATATATATATAGATAATAGCAATAGATTTTCACCAGCTTTATATATAGTTCTTCTTGCTACGGTTTTCCTCATATTTTCTTAACAATCAATAATCAATTTTTTAAGGTGCTCTTTCAAAAGAAAGGATCTCTTGATTTTTCCCCCTTCATCTAACTGTTTTTCTTCCTTCCTATTAGCTTAGGGATTGTATTGCCGTTGAGTTATCACTATTTCCTTTCCCCACTATTTGCAGGGAAGTTCAGAGTTCATTATAATGGCAATGGTGTTCTGTGATCACTGTCGCAGAAGAGTATATGGAATTCGGCCATACAACCATTCAATGTAAGTGCCTCTACAGTTAGACTATTTCGTGCATTGATATATCTATATATATGTTTGTAGCTGCACACAACTACACATTTTACTGGGGTAAGCTAGCTGAACATCTCACAAAATTTGAGATTGAATTTCAATTTTGTCATGGAATTTGTGACGGAACATAGTTTTAGTAGGAATTTGCAAGAGAAGTTTTTCTGTCACTAATTTTACCGTTGGTAATTGGTTAGCGAAGAAATTTCAAATTCCTTTGCGAATTTCAATGTTTAAATTTCAAAAGGAAATTTCCGTATAAACCCCATCACAAAATTTCTTATAAATAAAAAATATCATGTAACCATCTGATGACCATCTGGTCACCAATCACATGTTTAGATTGGATGTTTTGACCGGGATGCCTTTATCAGCTTAGCTATAATGACTTTGTATTCTATAGTGCATAGTTTTTATACACATATATACATATATGTATATCAATGAAAACAAATATATATTAATATTATTTTTATCCGTTTCAAATACAAAAATAACAATTATATGTATGTATAATTTTATACATTATCAAATATTTTTATATATTTATTATTTATATCAATATTTATTAATTATTAATAATTAATATATTTCGTTCAAAAAATTGAGAAATGGTCTTTATATTTTATATTTTATTATTATTTGTATTCTTAATCTTTTATATTATATATAATATATTAATTGAAAATTTAATCTTTTTTTCTTTATTTTAAACATAAATTTATTTTCATTAAAAAATATCGTTTATTTTAATAATTCATTATATTAAATATATATTATAAAATAATAAATAATTAAAAATTGAACATGAAAAGAGCCATGATCATGAATTGAAAAAAAAAATGAATCAGATTGTAATGTATGATATGAAAAATCAAAGATTTTGAACAAATTTTTTTATATAACCAAAAAGTAATTTTTATATAAAAAAAAGATATTAGTTCTATCTATAATAAAAATGTTAAATAATCTAGTATGAACAAAAATATTGAATATCGAATATATGAGATATATTAAAGTTTTAGATATTTTTAATATTTTGTATTAAAGATATAACGAATTTGATAAAATCTTTTTTGTAAAATGATATCTATATTAAAAAGATCTTACTTTTGTTCATTCCATGGAAGTAAACACCCATATTATGTAGAAAAAAAGATGAAAAATGCTTTCATTTTATTTCTTTTCTCATATAAACTTTTTTTGGTTTTTGGTATCAGAAGTTGTGAAAGCTGTGGGAAGATTTTGGAGGATTTGTATACGTCTGAAGATTCTAATGACGGCATCTTTAGACCTGGGCAGGTAGCTTCTCATAAAATGCATCTTGTTTGAATAATTTCTAACTTTCTTCTCAAGCTCTCACCTTTGTTATGTTTTTTTTTATGGGAAAATCATTCTAAGGTGCTCGTAGCTTCTTCAATTTTTAACACCATTAGCCGTTAGCCTCTATACCAAAGTAAATTGTACTGATGGGGTAAAATTAAAAGATTTATTGGGTTGAGGAAAAAAACACATGCACCGAATTAAAAATTGAAATAAAGAAACTATAAGATCTACGTTATGGTATTTCCATTTTTGTAGTGGGTTAATGAATCTAAGGCAAGTACATATGATAAACGTGCTAAGGCTGAGGAGTGGAGGCCAGGGAGTGAATCTAGTGATGGAACTCCATCATCTAATAATTACTCAGTTAGGGCATGTATTAATGTTTTTAATGAGATAGATCCCCCTGATGGTATTTATATCAAGGCTATGCAACGATTTACTAAATCCATTTATAGAGAGTTATTTATGGAAGTGCCTTTGAAGAGGAAAAGGGCGTGGCTAGAAAGCCTATAGAGGTGTGGAGTTCCACAAGGACCTTATGAAGATATCAGAACCTATTGATAAAGAATGGGACTTTTCTTATTTTCTACTTTTTTCTTAATGGGCAACGACTTCATTTTAAATTGTGATCACTATGTGAATCCTCTAATGAGAAGAATCGTTTACGTCATTATTTCTTTTGAGTAATTTCTTTATTGAAATTTATTATTTGAATTTAGTGTGAACTACTGCTTTAGTTCATCTAAGAATGATGAGAAGTTCTTATGAGTCTTTTGCTACTTTTTTTTGCCTTGTTTGTAGGAAATTTCATATGCTTGTTGCTTCTATACTTGAATATATTTATCCTACACTTAAGCCTAAAGTTAATATTTAAAAATATAAATTGACCAAAAAAGTATCATAATACACACACGTTTCAATAAAAATTATACTAATATCACAATACAGACACGTTTCAATAAAAAGTATACTAATAATTTACACTATTTACAATTAGAAATAAAGAAGTGGTGTAAAATTACTTTAGTTATATATTAAAGTCCTTGTGTTTAGTTATATATTAAAGTTTTTGTTTACATTAACGGTCTTTTAACAATAGTCAAGTAAGTTTAGCAACAAAAAAAAAACAATAGTCATGTAAGAAGTGGATAGGGGAAATTAACAAAGATGATAAGGGTGTTTTAAAAAAAATATAAGATATTAGCTAACTTAATTAAAATTGGTTAATCTAATCAAATGATGTAAATATGTCATATATTTAAGACTGGAGAGAGTACTAACTAACAGTCAATCCCTAAATAGGCAAAAAAAAAAAATCAATAATGGCCTCCCTAAATATATATGTACATATTCCTAGCATTCTTTTTTTCTTATAAAAGGAAATTTATTTAAGTAAAGATAAAACGATACATATAAAAACCCCAAACTAATCCTAGGTGAGAAATACATTGGGGTCTGAAAACTGAAAATTAAAACCATATAACAACATTCAAACATAATCATAAAAACTAAAACAAATATAATGAGAAGATACAACCAGTAGGACCAGCTAGTCAATATTCCTAGCAGTCTAATAACAAGGAGCTTGCTAGTACTGACTGAACAGGATTTTCTTTAAGGTTTAGAGTCTTTGGGCGTACCTATGTTGTGTACCTGGTCGATTGAGTTGATTTATAATTTATATACACATGCACTCACACATACTCACATATATGTGTGTATCTTAATTACAAAATATGCTCCCTCTGGTCTTTATTAGAAAAGGTGGTCAACATTTTTTACACATATTAATAAAATATGTTGGAATCACTTATTATGAGTATGTTCAATAAAGTTTTTTATTTTTACCCTTATTCATTTATTATACATATTATCTCCCCCTCCTTATATTTACTAATATATAAGAGTAGAAATAGAAAACATGTATTATTACTTTGACTTTTGTATGTTACCTCTTATATTTAGAACCAAAAAATTTGCCTTGTTACCTATTATAATAAGGACAGGAAAGAGTAGTCTTTTTGTGTTGCGTTTGTTGGTAGCACCACATAAATCATCATGTTACATAGTAAACATCATATCCTCTTTATGCCTCGTTTGGTATAATGGAAGATGTTTTTATGGAAGTGGAAGTGGAAATGGAAGTATAATTGGAAGTGGAAGTGGAGGTGGAATTGAGTTTTAAATTGTGTTTGGTATGCCAGTGGAAGTGAGATATAATTTTTAATCAATATGTATATATTTTATATTAAAAGACTAAAGTACCCTTTTCTTAAAAAAGAAAAAAGAAAAAAAAAGCCATTAACTCTGCACCCATCACTGTCACTGTTCACCTCCTTCACCTCTTCGACCACCATCCACCACCATAAATTGATGCTGAACCAAAATACCATCATCAAATCACCCAGAAACTTTCTACATTTCCCCTTCTCCTCGATTAACTCCAACACACCATTCTAATAAAGAGCTTTGATCTCATCCAATAAGAACAATATTTCAACCAAAATCAGATTTTACACATCTTACATCACCCTCGGCACTAAGATTTGAGATCGACGACAAGATGACTAGACATGAGATTTGAGTTTGTTGTTGTAGGGAGACAAGGACGAAGTCACGCTTGCAGCCATCATTGGTTGAGAAGGGCATCGCTGCCATCATTGTGGAGGATGATTTACGCTGCCGTCACTATGGAGGACGTCGCCACCATTGTAGGTGGAGGACCTCACCGCCGTCGAAGGCAGTGGACGACGTCACTGTCGCAGATGGAGTAATTGGTGGCAGTCACTGGTGGAGGGAAGGAGCAAGAGAAGGATGGAAGTGGAACTTGAACCCAGTTCCATAGGTATAAGCAAGGAAGTCACTTCCATCAATTTTGATGGAAGTGGGTTCCATGAAGAAGTCAGTTCCAAGACACCAAACACGCAGAAATTCGGGTTCCACTTCCACTTCCACTTCTCAACCTCCAATTCCTTCAAACCAAACGGGGCATTAGTGTTATAAAAATCCAGTTGGCAGTAACTCCTACAAATAACAAAATGTATGGTTCGAGTCACGCTCGAGTATTTGGCAATTATCAGTAAAAGAAGTTATAGTGCTCACCAAAATTAAATGAAATAACAGGAAACTAATTTACACAGCAAGCCAGAAATGCTCAAGAGACGGAAGAAAAATGTAAAAAAAAAAAACTCATGACTTATGTCAGATTCATAGTATGTTGCAAAACAAACTGTTTCGAGCCAAAAATCTTTAATTGTATCCAATTGTAAGAATATCCGTTGAACACGTTGGAAACATTATGGGCATTTGAATATATGTCATCAAATGCATTAAGCTTATCAATCAAATTGGCAATTTTAGTTTAAATGAAGCCAACGTCCACAACACAATTTATTGGTATTTTTGGTAACCTCATTTGTTCCAAAACTTGAAATCCAGATTCCACAAATATAACCTAATATAATAAAAGATACTCAGTCCACAGTTTAACTTGCACACAATAGGTGAAAAATATTAGCCTGATTTCAATTTTAGTGGTCTGTTGTTCACTCATCAGCTTGACTCATTATTAATCCAAGTTTACTTATAATTAACTTGGACTCCTCCAATCCCAAACTACGTGGGATTTATTCCTTATGAGACACCTACTCAAATTGTGAACGACTTTTACATCAATCGATTAAACAAAAAGTTGATCATTTAAATTACTTATTCAAATTGATAACTTCCCAGATTATCTTACCTCTAGTCCTATTAATAGGATAAAGAGAGAAGACTTCATTTGGTCTTATTTGTAGGGCGTCTCATTAAATTTTTCATGTAAATTTACAATATTATACTTAATTTATTATATGTTAGCTTTATTTTCATGTGATGTAGTAGATACTCCTTCTGTCCCTATATATAAGAGCCAAAAATTTGAATGGTTTTGTCTCTTTTTATAAGAGCCTATCCAAATTTGTCAAAGTATTTAATGAGTTTTTTCCCACTTCACCCATCATTATTCTCTCTATTTACATTATCTTTCATACTCATTTATTACACTATTATCACATTTCTCTCTCTTATATACTCAATCATAAATAAGGGCAAACTTGATAAAA
This sequence comes from Mimosa bimucronata, assembly GCA_037074515.1. Lineage (NCBI taxonomy): Eukaryota > Viridiplantae > Streptophyta > Magnoliopsida > Fabales > Fabaceae > Mimosa > Mimosa bimucronata. The sequence goes on along the minus strand of CM073437.1, from coordinate 27,050,549 downwards.
CAAAATTATTTCAGACACATTTATCTCTCCCAACCACTTCCTTAATATGTGTGATTTCACCTCTTTGGCTCTTATAATAAGGGACGGAGGGAGTATTAAATATAGGTATAGTTGGAAAGTTGTCAATTTTCAAGGTATAATTAATAAGTTTTTGTTATAAAATATTATCTAGTGGATGTCCATAACTTCCCTCTCTTAGGATTCCCTTCCTATAACCTCCTAATGAATAGCTTGTAGGAGTTTCTTCTTATCATTATTGCCATTATATCCATCTTTATATCTTTGTAACCATAGTTATAGGCTTCAATGTGTTGAGGCCTATAAATAGAGACCAAACACAAAGCATTTGTACTAAGATTTACAAGAGAATGAGAAATGCTCCATTCCTCCCTCTTCTAATGTCTTTGTCTTATTATCTCATTTTCTCTCCATTTTTCTTCTCTTCTCTTATTTTTATAACACGTTATCAGCACGAGTTTGCTCTGAAAAGTTTTAGGTATATCCCCTAAAACTTAGTAGTATTTTCATGTTCAATTCTTTTATTAGTATTTTATTTTATTTTTTATTTTTTTTTTGTTTATAGTGCATGGTGTGTGTCTTTCATTATACACACACATGCGTCTATATATATACACATATAAAGTATATAATTATATAGTATAATTATATAAATATATATATAAAGTATATAATTATATAAATATAATATATGTATATATAACATATTGCATCATATCCTTACCTCTTCTGGAGAATTAGAGAGGCTGTCACAATGAACTAGATTGGCAGGTTCTACCGCCTTTAGCTCATACGCCCTTTAGTTCTTACGGAACACCCTGTTTGCGTATTTAATTTGACGCTTTAATAACATCTATATAAATATATCATATTATAATATATATTATATTTATATATACGCACACATGAATATATACACACATATTATATATATATATGTTATTTTAATCTCTTTATTTTGTCATTTTAATTTTATTATCTTATACCTTTTATTATCTTATCTTATGCATTTTGTTATTTTAGTTGCAATTTCTATTATTCTAATTTTCTGTTTGTTATATTATCTTAGTTACCATTTTACTTTAAAGATATGAGTTTCTAACATATTATCTGCGTATAATACCAATTATCTATACATGCTTCATATTGTATGCATTTTTTATTTTGCCATTTAAATTTATATTTTTCTTATATGTTGATGTTGTAATTATCTTATTTTCATTTTCATTCTGTTACACCTTTTTATATTATTACATCTAATCCCTTCATGTGATTTGTTTTTCATATTATACATCGTTTGCCGTTATCTTAAATTTTGCTATTGCAATTTTACTTGTCATCTATATTGCCATTTATGTTATTTCAATTTTCTGGTTACTATATAACATTATTTAATTTACATTTATATTATTACTATTTATATTGACTGGATTGGAATCTATTTTAATTTTAGGTATCCGTTTCATTAATATAATTTTTATTACATATTATTGTCATTTTTATATTATAAATGATTGAATTTAATTTATTTCGTCCTAACAATATTCTTTTAATTTTATTAAATGGAAAGAGCTCATGTTATATTATTTTTGTAATGCTCTTAAATTTATATTGCAGAGTACACACATATTAACACTATAATATATATGCTCACTGTACGCACACTTAGAACAAGTGCTAGGATTTCATATTGCTTTGTACATATACACACATATTATATATAACAATTGCTATTAATTTTATTTATATCGCTATGACTTTTATGATATGTATATACGTATATATATATAAAATATATATGTATATTCACATATGTGTATTAATGTGTAGTCTCACAGTTTTTTTATATATATATATATTGTCATTTTTATATTATAAATGATTGAATTTAATTTATTTCGTCCTAACAATATTCTTTTAATTTTATTAAATGGAAAGAGCTCATGTTATATTATTTTTTTAATGCTGTTAAATTTATATTGCAGATTACACACATATTAACACTATAATATATATGCTCACTGTACGCACACTTAGAACAAGTGCTAGGATTTCATATTGCTTTGTATATATACACACATATTATATATAACAATTGCTATTAATTTTATTTATATCGCTATGACTTTTATGATATGTATATACGTATATATATATATAAAATATATGTATATTCACATATGTGTATTAATGTGTAGTCTCACAGTTTATATATATATACATGTGTATTATTTCTAATCTATTTATATTGTTATCTATATGATGATAGGATCTAATTCTTTATATTAGATTGTGATTTTTAATCTACTTAATTTATTAAAATATTTTTTTTAATTTTATAGCATGGCCAGCAGCCATAATGCTTTATATTTTGTGATTAAATGACCAGAAGTCGTATCACTTCATCTAATAATTCTTATGTAGTTGTGATTGGATGACCAGCAGTCACATCACATTTTTAATAGTTCTTTTGTAAAAAGAACATTAAGAACATTATGAGTTCCACTAAATTGTATCAAAAGAAGAAATTGTGGTATTATATGATTAAATCATTATAAATATCAAAGCCTTGAAGGCTTATTGTTTATGTATCAAAATTACAAAAAGGAGCTTTAGAGCCTTAAAATATATTTTATGTTTTGAAGACAAATAATATATAGAGAATTATAATATACAAAAGCAATAGTCCTGAAGACTAGTCAACATATTTTGCTATGATTACATATGACCAATGCCCAAATTAAAATCAGAGGCAGCAATGTTTTGTGATATTAAAATAATTATTGTTATATAAGATTATGAGAATGTGTTACAATATGGTAAAGCTGTAGATAGCTAAACATATGTTACAATATGGCAAAGCTATAGATAGCTAAACATGCACATATTTACTGAAGGTAAAAGGTCTGTGTGGTTGTAAAGTTGAAAAGACCACGAGATGACCAATATCAAAATTGACAATGAGTTGGTAAATAACAAAAGAGTAAATGGGTTACATAGAAATATACCCATATTTATTGTAATAGAAAAAGAAAAAGACATTTTCATGAGCTAGAAGACTTCTTCATGTTTAATGCGTAAGAAAAATTATTATAAGGAGTTAATTTTATTATATTTAGATGAGCGAAATTTCTCTTCCACTGGACTTACTTTAATTCTTGTGAAGCTACATGTATCCAGATGTTGATAATAAACAGGTACGCATTTATTAGTATGTTCAAATATGTTAATGATAAGATGTTTAGAAAATATTAATATCATAGATATTGTGAGTTTAGAAAATATTATTATCATAGATATTGTGGAATTTTTTTTTTTACAGATATGGTTAAATAAGTTTTATTACAGTTATTGTATGATTTTTTTCCTTAAACAACAATATTATGTTTATCCCATAAAAATCGATTTTTAAAGATTTTTTTGTCTTCAAATAAATCAAAATATGATGACGACGATGACGACATAAAGAGGGGAATGAAAAAAAAGAAAAGAAAAGAAAAAGGAACCGTAAGATGATAAGAGTTAGTTAGCCGTGTAATTGTTTAAGAATTAGTTAAACCTGTGATTATTTGAGAAAGGTAAAGATATATTTTATCTATTAATAGTACATTCTATTTAATTTGGTGGTATCTATTAATAGTACATTCTATCTAATTTGGGGGTAGGATTTTAATATATTTATAAACTTAATGACAACTACATTAAAATGAATTATCATGTTAAATTCTAATTTAATTGTTATATATATTATAAGGAAATATGACTATTGGTTTTATTCTACAAGTAAGGTTGACACATATTTTTGAAGAGGACTTGATTGATTCGATGAATTATTATTGAATAATTTTTGTTAGAGTAATTTTTATAGTTGAGATTTGAGATGCAATTTTACTTACTATAATTTATTGGTTACCACATAAGATTATAAGAAAATATATGTTTCTAGAGAAAAAGCAAACAAATTGAAATATATTATTACTAATGAGTAATGAAATTATATAGAAATATAATATTATATGTTAGTTCTTGAAGAACTTATATGTAACAAAATCGATATAGTTCCTGAAGAACGAATACAAATTCTTTTCCTATGGGTGGAAGAACAATTCATCGTGCCCCATGGATTGATATTAGAACTTTGGTTCATTAATGGGTATGAAATAGCCCTATTAGATTCAAATCCATAATTATATGTGACTTATTTGATCATCCGAGTTATTTATTGATATAGTAAACTAGAAGTTTACTGATCCAAATAAATATATTGTTGGCATGACTTGTTTGATCATTCAAGTTATTTATTGACATCCATTGAAGAACCAGAAGATTCTTCATAAATAGTTAACATAATTCAAGAGTTATATTGTGCTGCTTGTTCTCAAAGAAAATTCAACAATCACTAGTTGTAATTTGGAATTGATCTATATTTCTGGAAATATATCAAACTCATGGGCCCAATCAAATAGCATGTAAACCATATAAATATTCAATAAATTTGATAGATGCATCTATAAAATGGTTACATGTGCGATTATTTAGCTTGCAACCTGAAGTTGCAAGATTGTTTGAATAAATCATTCTATTGAGTGCACAATTTCCAAATTATATGATCCAGAAATTATTTATTAAAGCCTCCATGCAATATTTATGAGAACAAAGTTTCTTTTTCAATGTTGATATATCTAATATCACATATTGCAGCACTTTACATCAAGCCAACAATATTCTATCTCAATAAAATTGGATTTTGGTCAGGAGCCAGATAATTTCTATCTCAAAAATTTTGAATGTGCAATGCATTGCCTATTAATCCACCACAACGTATATAGATGGATATTTAGACAAAATTGAGATAAATGTTGGATAAGGAACTCCTTCTTTTTGTTTCTAAATGAAACAAAATGATGTTTCAAAAGGAAACAAATGGATTTTGGAGACTTATACCGTATGATTATTTGATTGTCATTTGACAAAGTTATCCAAACATGAGGGGGAGAAATCAAGTAGCTGGAAAAGAAAATATATTGAATGCACTATCATTATCAAATATAGATCCTCAAGTATAGTAGTATGAACCAGAAGTTCATCAGATTTTGCATTCATAAAGTATTACAAAATATCTGCCAGATATAATTACTGACCTAAATGAGAATTATCGAATCTCATATTCCAGTTGAAAATGCTCCAACAAATGTGACATGCCTGAAGCATGAGAAATCAATCGATTCCAAATTAAATGTAAATACTTAGGATAAATAGGATCTTATAATTAAGATGATCGTTTTGAGGAGGCATGCACTCCAGAAGAGTGCTAAGACATAACTAATTGAAAAACCTCAAAGGAGGTACGGGTACCTGAAAATTAGCAAAAATATCTCAATAAGTTATGTCAAAACAAGGAAAACGGAATCGAAAAAGAATAGAGTTGTCGACAACAATAATGATATCACATGATTAAATAAGGATCTTATACTAAGATATGTCATAAGAAGTAGACACAAAGATGATTGGCCAAAAAGGAAAACAAAGGGGAAAGATACAATGAAAATGCTATTATGCTTTTAATACATGAACATTATGGGCCTGCAGTCCAAATACTTGAAATATAAAATTATAAATATTTATGTTAAATATATATTTTCACAAAGACAATGAAGATTATGATAAGGCATATTATTTTTATGGTGGATGCAATTGTTTTGCATATAAGTCTGGCAGTATATGACAAGAAAGTGTACGCCAATTTGTGAAATTTAAATGAAAATTTTTGAAGGATCTTAAATGCCAGAAGCATATACAAGAAAATCATTCAAAATATATTTTTATTTAGAAAATACATAAATTTGCATTTTACTTGACCAATAGCTCAAGTTATTAAATTCCTTAATGATTTTTAAAATCATGTATAGAGTTCCCATATAAATGTTTGCTAATTTTGTTGGTATTACATTTTACAATTTTGTGGAAAAATTAAGCTCTTGCAGGTGCACAATGGATAATGTATAAATAGATAGATTCGAGATATATCATGGAGATATGTTAGAGGAATATATTTTACTAGAACATATGGTGATAATGCAATTCGACCCAATGAAGATATGGTCAAAAAGCTTTGGACGGAATATATTTGAAAAATCAGTACACTCAATCGAGACACAAAGACAAAAGTGATGTAATCACCAGGGGGAGTAAAATGTTATGTTCAAGGGGAGAAAATGTCATGCTGTACTCTTTTTCCCTTACCCAAGGTTTTGTCCCACTAGGTTTTCCTGGTAAGGTTTTTAACGAGGCAGCTTTGATAAGTATTGTGTACTCTTTTTCCTTCACTGGATTTTTCTCCCATTGGGTTTTTCCTAGTAAGGTTTTAATGAGGCACAATATTTATTTATGGACATCCAAGGGGGAGTGTTATAAAATATTATCCAGTGGATGTCCATAACTTCCCTCTCTTAGGATTCCCTTCCTATAACCTCCTAATGAATAGCTTGTAGGAGTTTCTTCTTATCATTATTGCCATTATATCCATCTTTATATCTTTGTAACCATAGTTATAGGCTTCAATGTGTTGAGGCCTATAAATAGAGACCAAACACAAAGCATTTGTACTAAGATTTACAAGAGAATGAGAAATGCTCCATTCCTCCCTCTTCTAATGTCTTTGTCTTATTATCTCATTTTCTCTCCATTTTTCTTCTCTTCTCTTATTTTTATAACAATTTTAAGCTTTTCATTGGTCTGTGTAGAACATGTTAGAAATGCCTTATAAATACCAGTAGAATAGAGGAGTAGAATTCAAGATTGAGGATGACAGCTCTAGGCTGATTCTTCAAGATTAGTCTAACATCACACGCATATACACACATATATATATATAACCTTCAATTAATCAATCACTAACTAATATGCTTGTTACTTAAATTAATTAATATGGTGCCTTTTACAAAGAAACGTGCCATCCCTCATCACCAATAAGACATCCTTTCTTTAAAATATAATATTAGATACTGATTCGATATCCCATTCTATTTCAATTGTGAAGTACAGAAGTACCATTTCACATATTACATCCAAAATTCTGTTTTTCATTTAATTTTTAGGGAAAAAGACAAAAAAATACCTTTGAATAAGGGAAAGGATAAATCAGTCCCTAAACAATTGAAAATCCCAAATCAGAACCTGGGATCAATTTGGGATTTCGAAAATGTTTTTGAAAGACAATTTTGCCCCTAAGAGAGAGGCAAGTAAGGGAATGGGAATTGAAAATCCCAAATCTGAGTGTGCATATTTGAACCCACCTACCTCAATCTCTCATCCCTACCCTTAAGCGAGATCATCATCGTTGTCGGCGTCAAAGATTAAGGCCAGACCGGAGGACACTCATAATCAACACCGCCATCTTCCTTGCTCCTTGTTTGTTAATGGCGTTGAACAAAGATTTTGTCAGCGGTGCAGCAGGTTATTTGTTTTCCCTTTCATCAATATTACATAATTTTTGTTATAATAAGATAACTATCTCATGGCATAATTTGTAATATACGCTAGACATGCTTTTCATAGCTAGAAATGTTTGCCTTTTGGTTTTTACTATATGGATTGAATTGTATTGCCTTTTGGTTTCTTATTTAGGTTCCATTTGCTAGCTGAGTTTGATGATGGCAAGCGTAGTTGTCGTAGATGCCTAACTAGACACAATGAATGTCGAAGGAAGCCTCTGTTTGATTTTATCTCTATTAAACCATAGAAGATATTGCAATCATTTCAAGGTAATCTAATTCCTTGTCTCCAACATGAGAAAAGCATAAAAAGAGAAATCTAGACATATTGATGCAAGCTCACATATTATCTTTAAGCTAGCGTTTGTCGTGCCCTCCCATCAACTCACTAAAAACAGGGTGAAAATCTAAATGTAGATTTTTTGATTAAGAAGTTTAGAGACTTTACTTTCACATTCATAAATTTCTTGCCCCTTTTCTATATTGATAATCTTTCATTGCTGAAATTCCTTTATTATATTCGTTCTTTAGATTTTCAAACTCAAAAGTGGATCTATTTTCTCTTAGAGGAAGTGTCTTGTGTTCCTTTAATATCTCTATTACTGTGGAACTCAGTTTTTTGTTTTCAATATGGAGCTTAATAAAGGTAGTTACCCTCTGTAGTCTGTACTAGGGTAGCTTTTTGTTGGCTGATGCAGAAAACATGAAATCAATATGCAGATTATTTTGTCTAGCTTTTTTCTTTTGATAATATTTTTTTTGTTTTTCTTATTGTTTGTATCTTCAACACGGTCTGTATATGTTTTAAGATATGGGAGAAGGACAATCCAGGTTTGGGATATTGTATTTGTTGCCTTATGAGTATGACATAAATAAAGATTAAGATGCATGTATTTCAAAACATACTCGACAACAAGAACACTTAAAGTTTCCGTGAATTATTTTATTATCTTGCTCTCTGTTATTGTGGTCCCCTGGGTGATATGTACCTTTTATCTACAATATTTATGTAATTGTCAAAATATGTGTGCACCATAGGCTGAGGGAAAGAAAGTTGGTCTCATTATTTTATCATTGTAGGAGGACTTGTGTGTTTGACATGTTCACATTCTCTCTGAAAGACTTGACCAACTTAAAAATTTCAATTTCAAGGTTTGAGCATTCTCCATAGGAGATTGCCAAAGAAATAAATACAAAACTTTTCAGCTTCATCAACTTTAAGTTTAACCTGCGCTGATTTTTAGCACCATAATTATGCTGTGTGCAATCCAAGAACATAGTTGACTTTGTTGGTTTTTTGAGTGATTTCTTGAAGTTATGTTTTTGTTTAAATAAATTGGGTATTACATTAACTTGGATTTGTCATGTATTTAGGATGATGTAGCAAATTTTAGGCGAGATGTCATGTGGTGGCTGGTTACTCATCATCGGAATCAAGTAAAGGATAAAGCATTGGCTCTTCTTCAACAGCCAACCAATTCAAAGCGATCTAGAGGACAGGGAAATTAACAAGTTGACTTGTGTTAATGTAAAGTGAACAGGAAAATTAACAAGTTGCAATTGTTGAATATGTATGTTTGATGTAGTATTGGACAAAGTTTGCCTTTGGTATGTTGTATGGAAAATTGAATATGTATATTTCATGTAGTATGGGATAAAGTTCCCTTTTCTCTATGTTTCTTGGTGGCATATTTACAGGTCTATTTGCATATATTTATTACAAAACAAACAAGTTTAACAATTTCTCTTTTCAGTATTAACAACAACTTAGACCTTTCTTGTAATGTGAGCATTTTTTCCCTAGCCATTAACAACTTCATCTTCACCATTAAGAACTTCATCTTCATAATTAACAACTCGATCGTAGGAATTAACAACGTGGGAATAACGATTAGCAACTTAGACCCTCCTTGCAATGTGAGCATTTTTTGCCCCAGCCATTAACAACTTCATCTTCGTAATTAACAACTCGATCGTAGGAATTAACAACGTGGGAATAGCGATTAACAACTGATACCCTCCTTGCAATGTGAGCATTTTTTGCCCCAGCCATTAACAACTTCATCTTCGTCATTAACAACTTGATCGTAGGAATTAACAACGTTGGAATAGCGATTAACAACTTGCCCATGTCCAACTGAAACTAAAATTCTTTGTTGATAACACAGTAAAGTAGCAACATAAAACCACATTCTCCATTGACATAAAGTTTTTTTACATATTCAATGACAAGTTGACATTAACATCATCTTAACACTTAATGTTCCCTTGTCACTAAACCAAAAACCATCAGTTAAAACATGACAGTTGCTGTCAGCGTTAACAACTTCAGTGTAGGAATTAACAACGTATTCATAGGCATTAACAATAGTGTCATACATATTAACAATCTGTAATGTTGACAGCAGCTGTCATGTTTGCAGTTGCCCATGTTAACTGAACAGCTCATTTGATTGCTTGGTGACGGTCTAACACAATTGTCAATTTAATTGACCCAACTATCCTTTTGCAACACTATACTTGTATAATGCAGTATTGAAAGCATCTGCATGTGGAAACATCTGTGATGAACCTGAAAATAACTCCCTCCATTTCATTGAGTTCAGCTCTAGATTCTGTGTCGGTGCAATATCAACTCCACATATCAACCTATTAAGGCTACCACTAACTTCAAGCGCCACGTCTTCTCCAGCATATTCAATTGACACATGTTGATAACCACTTTCCATAACCCTTGAAACCAAATTTTGTTCATACTCATTTTCCATAACCCTTTGAACCAAATTTGACCTTGGTTGTGAGACTCCCAAACATTTGTCAACGAAGCATTAACAACTTCAGTTACCACATTAACAACTTCAGTTACCAAATTAACAACTTTAGTTACCAAATTAACAACAATAGTATAACAAATAACAATTATCATAAAAATAAATTCTTACTTACATGTCCACATCATCCATTATGTCTGATGAATTATCATTCCCTTTTGATGCTACATAGATATGCCCAACCTTATCATTATAATCAAATAAGTTCTCAATCTCACCATCATCATTTAGATCTATAAACATCTTCTTATCAAAGCTCACAGTATATTTCATATCACACATATTAGAATCCATCCCAAGCCATGATGATATCATCAACCTTAAATCTTCAAATGTTATCCCCTCTTTTATGGTTTTCATCTTCACACCACCTCCATTATATTCAGCTTTACCTTCAGAATTACATATAAACTTGCCTCCAACATGGAAATAACAACATAATACTTTTAGTTCTCTTGAGCCACTATCAAGTGTCATTTTTTCATTCCTCCCTGCAAAAAATGATTAATTTATCAATATATCACTTTCCATCCCATTTTTAATGTCATTACATAGTTTTTGAACAACAATAGCTAAACCCTTCGATTAACAACTGCATATTTGGTTTTAACATTTATATCATAGCGATTAACAACTCAGTGACTCTGTAATTACAGTTAAACCATATTTTTGCTGACAGAACAAAGTAAAACTCCATATATAAGGATGAAATGAACTAGTTGATTGTCAATAATATAGAATACCCGTGGATTAATACAAATTCCATGAATCCTACTATCTCAAGAATTTACTAAACCAACATCACAACATTGACTTTCTTTTTACCAATTCAATTTATATTTCATTTTCTTGATTAATTGTTTCCACTTTTGCCTTGCCTTTATTAAAATAGCCAGCAATCTCTTTCAACAAATATTTTAATTCTCCTCTTGTGCAAAACAATCACAAAGTAAAATATGGCATAATTCCAACCGAATTAAAAGCTCATGCATGCTAGATCAACCACCATCTTCACGAGATGTAATGGAGGTTGATGGAAGTATGGGCTAGTTATTTCTCTGATGTACTAACTGTTTTAAATTAATGTGATTTCAGTTTTCCATTCAAACAAAAAAAAAACAAAACAAAACGTTCAAACGCATATAAGGATGAAGGTGCATGATGGGTCCACTACATTGAACTATTTTATGGTTTAATCTTTTCCTAAGTCTGACTCCTTTAAGTGATTTTTATGGTTTCAGCATAAATGCACAAAGTGATTTTTATGATTTCATAAATGCAGCTTAAGGAGAGAATAAGAATAAGATTTGAAGTTAATAATGGATGAATACACAAGCCACCCTTACCCTTCAACGCCGTATGCCGTCACCTCTGTTTGCCGTCACCTTCGTTATCCTCCAAATCCCAGCTGCGTTTTAGCTTCTAGGAGGATTTCATTCTGCGTTTTTGGCCAGAGTGGGAGGGCTGATTCAATGCCTATATTTGCTTTATTTTTACGGGTCAGTTTAGTCTTATTACCAACATTTACAAATCCCAAATTGCTCCCTAGGACTGACATGGGATTTTCATTTCTTTAGGGACTGATCTGTCCTTTAGTATATTGGAGGGGATTTATCTGTCTTTTTCCCTAATTTTTATCTGTTTCCAAAAAAAAGTTAATACTATAATCATTTGAGTAGTTCAAAAATCATGACCAAAACTGTGAAGTTTTTCATAAGAAGAGTATTATGGAAAATAATGAAGAATTAATTAATGTGTATTAATGACGAAAGAATATCTCAAGTTTTCTTCCATTACTCATATATAATTATTAAAGCAAGTGTAGAAGTTTATTGTTTGTCATGGAAGACGAGGAAGTAAATTAATTGTCAACCATTATTCATATATAATTATTAGAGTAAAGAAGTTTATTGATTGTCATGGAAGACGAGAAAGTAAATTAATTGTTAATAGTCCCATTAATAAGTGAAAAGTTTAAAGTTATCGTCATTTCTCACCCTAAAACTTGTAATTTCATGTTCTTGACGAATTTTTATTAGACTTTTGGGTCATCAACTCTATTCCTTAGGACCTCATTGTTAAGTGATGTGAGATATGTTAATTTCTTCTTCTTCTTCTTTTTTTTTTTTTTTGGACTGATGAATGTGAGATATGTTAATTTCAATACATGAGGAATGATTTTTTCAAGTCTTAATTATTTTCTTTTTGGCATAATACAATTTTAAGAGTTACAAATATCACCTTTTTCTATCATAAAAAACAGGGACAATTGCACTTAAGTTCCAAGTAAAAGATTTAATATCAGGTAGGTCTATTGACAACTTTTTCACTTGTTAACTAAGGCTATTTCAGTTCTTAATAGTTGTTATTGACAACTCCTTGGGACCTCTTTAAAATTAACTGCATGTTTGGATTGGCTTTTCAGCCACCAGAAGCCCAGTGGAAAAGTCAAAAGCAAAAATTTGCTTTTGATGATGTTTGTCTCGGCTTTTTTTTTTCAATCTAACTTATGGGCTAAAATGACTTCTGAACAGCCAAAAGCTAGAAGTAACTTTTTGTAGTTTTTGGCTTCTGATGGGTCCCACGCCTTTTGTTATGTATTATTCAATAAAGTGGGTATGAATATTAGACTATTAGACCCCTAAAATTTTCAAATAAGATATTTTCTTTTAATATAAAATTTCCTTTTTATCCTCAAAAAATTACCATAATAATCTCTAACTATTTTCTCCCACAATATCCTCCTTTGAGCTAAAAAATATTATTTTTTTTTCAAATTATTTTCCTTAAAATAAGGAAGAAGCTAAGCATTTAATAAGAATATATGCATATTATTTATGTATTATTTAATAACAATAATTTCCTTTTTAGTAATTTTTCCATCTAAACTTGCTTTTCAAAATAATCATCCAAACATGTTTCCAAAAGTCAGATTGAAAAAAGTCACTTCTATCATCACAAATCCAAACATAAATCACTTCACACAATCTGACTTTTATCCAATCTTACTTCTGAAAAAGTCCTTATGATATGATAAGGGAGGATGGATCGGCTAGAAAACAAGTAGAAAGACTCGATAAACGGAACATATGGATGATCCATGGGAGGAAGAGTACATGTTTTTTACAACCCTAGCCCACAAAGACACCACAAGGATGATCAGTTCTTGATACAGTCAAGGTTCAATCATGAATACATCGTGCAAGCATAACTCACACAAAAGATTAAAATCTCTCTAAGAACATAGTTCTTATCAAATCATCTTTATTCATGTCTTAAATTTCAAGTACAAGATGAGCCTATTCTATAAATAGGCAACAAGAGAACACTCTAAAATCAAAAATTCTAAGACTTCTAGGTATGATGCCTTAATGATGATTGATTGACTTGATTGACACCATTCAATCCTAAAGGAAATAGGAAATTACTTAAACTTGAAGTAAAAGTCATCTACATAAAAATATGTAATAAAAATAAACTACTTCAAAAAATTAATCAATACAAAATAGGAAACTAATTAAACAAATAGAATCATAATTGATTAATTCCATATCATGATGCTTCTTAAACCTTCTTGGATCTTCAAAAAGGAGTCCTTATTTTACTATTTTCGTCCAAAACAATGTATGGGCCTTTAAGACAACCATTTGGGATTGAATGTGGTTGAGTCACATTCTAAAACTCTCTTGGTCTACTATAATATGCATTTGGGCCCAATTTGAAATATTAATACTCCATTGGACTCCTCCATGCTCAATTAAGTATACTGGACATGCCATGGTGGCTTTGGGGGTGCCCTTTCTTGCGGCACATCAAGCTCAACATATTTAAATATCAATAAAGCAATAATCCATGTCATCCTCTATGTAAGCACTATATAAACTCCTCGAGCTCCTTTTATGGTTTGTCGAACCTTTTAATTGGATTAATGCTTCTTGGACTTCATAATCAATGCCTCTGGATATTCTATTACCTTATAAAAAAGTCCTTCTGAAAAAAAGTCAATCCAAACACACTCTAAATCTCTTACTTGAGATTTAAGCACAATTGTCTTAAAAAATATCACTTTTTACCGAATCCTCTTTTATGTATATTTAAGATTGAATTTGTGATGTATGTTAAATTTGAAATTTTATCCATACTATTGCTAGTTTGGTTGTTGCTGGTATATATATTGTATAAATATATTATTTGTGGATTATGATGCGCCCAATATATGAGGCTTCGACAATTATATAAAATCTATAGCATAAATTACTCCCTCCGTCCCTTATTATAAGAGTCAAAGAGGTGAAATCACACATATTAAGGAAGTGGTTGAGAGAGTTAAATGTGTCTGAAATGATTTTGTTTTCTCAAGTTTGCCCTTATTTATGATTGAGTATATAAGAGAGAGAAATGTGATAATAGTGTAATAAATGAGTTTGAAAGAGAATGTAAATAGAGAGAATGATGATTGGTAAAATGGGAAAAAATTCATTAAATATTTTGATAAATTTAGATAGACTCTTATAAAAAGGGATAAAACCATTCAAATTTTTTGCTCTTATATATATATATATATATGTGTGTGTACGAGGGAGTAATAATTAAATGCATGGCTTTAAGGACACAGGTTCCTGGAAAGAAGCCTGAAAATATGGATTCAATTGTACTTCGTTGACTAATTCTTTTTGTGGCTCCATAAAATAAACAATCCAAAGTTTTCATTTCCAATAAATCCATTAGTTTCAGACGTAGCAACATTATGATTTCACCTAAAATCAAGCTTTACCAGTAGCCATTATGATTTCAAATCTTTGTTACATGAATATGTAGCAGTATTCTGTTCTTTATTATAAATCTAATTATTATAAATTTTTTGTTCTAAAATATAAGTCCAGTTTCGGATCAATTAATATTACTGTGACCATTTTATCTCTACGTTAGAAATAAGAAAGATGAGAGAGAATATTTATAATGCATGAAATATTATTTTAACACATATTCTTAAATAAGGGTAAAGTTGAAATTTTTTTAAAAAAATAACTCATATTTAATGCTATAACTTCCACTCATTGGTATGTGAGAAGTAGTTAGGGTGGACTTATAATAAAGAACAGAGTGGTATATATATATTTTGATAAAAGGACAAAATGACATTACTAGAATTTAGTAATTACAAAGTATATGCAAGTTGTTCAAAAAAAATATGTATATGTAAGAAAAATTATTACATGATTATGACATGCCATATCATTTATTATTTATATTATGTCGAATGAGAATACACCAAATCACTCTGACCAAATAAATTAAATTTACTTGTAATGTATTATGCTTTCTAAACGAAAGCGATAAAATTAAAGTTTATCCAAATAAGAATAAGAAGTGCAACAAAAAACTTCTGACTCAAACTTGTTCAAAGTAACAATCAATCCAAAGGTTTGAATTTTTCTCACGGATTATTTAAATGTGATATAGTAACTGCCAATTTCTTTACACAGTTATCCAAGATGTGGTACTATTAGGTCAAATTCAATCATTGTATGCCTCATTCGGAATGATTCTCCTGGCATAATTTTTTTCATTCAGAGTGTTCAAACTCTCAACTTTTCTTTTAAAAGAATCAAGTCTTTTTCGATTCAATCATTATTGGTATTTCTTATGCGTTTGAAGCTCCAAATAATTCAAGTTTTTTTTTTGTTCAACAAATAAATCAAATTTTGACATTAATAGTATTAATATGAGTTATAATTTCTGAAAACACCCAGTGTCAAACTATGTGATCTTTGACAACAGATTTGATTTTTTAAGGTCAGGTTATAAACTCAATTTACTGAACTATTGATAATTGGACACATTGCTGCATCTAAATTCAACTTACCAATATTGTTTTTTTATTAAATATTAATCGATTTATGTGTACAGACTCGATTTATGTGTACAGACAAGTATAAATATGACTACAATGTAGGAATACATTTGATTTAGGTCTTCCATCTTTTTAATAGGCCTCAAACTGTGTCAACCTCCAATTAATACTCTTGTTATGCTCAAAAATATATATTGATTTTTTCAAAGTTTACTTTAAAGTGTAAATTTAATTTGAAAGTTTTCAGTCAGAAACAGTGTTGCCTTAAAAGATTTTTAGGTTTAGTGTTTCTCCGAAAGTGTTGGAATAAAGAAATCTTGTCTCTTAACATTAAAACTAGGGAAAATTTCAATAAGGGACCACTGTAGATAATTAATGTAAAAGAATGACCAAATATTTCTGAAATTTCACTGCAGGACTTAGGTCCTTAAGTGAAATTAAATTGCCAAGGTAAAAGACCTTATTATCCTTGTACATAATATTAAAACAAAAAGAACAGAGAAAAGGGAAATCTTGTCTCATCTTCTCTCCTCCCTCAAATTAGAAACCACGGCATCTTCAAGCACAAGGGAAAGCCCACCGTCATCGCCACCCACAAACGGAAATCGATGTCATCTTCAAACACGGTTGGGTTGTGGTTGTATGGGTGCTGTTTGTATGGCTCTGTTTGGTTCGATTTTTCGAAGATAATGAGGTGGAAAATGTTGAACTATGATTTTTGGAGTTATGGTGCTTGTCTCTGTCTTATGCAATTTCTATTTTGGTTTGATGTTCGGTGATGAGGAAGGAAGAATAATTGTGTTCTGTTTTTTGTGGGCTAGCAAGCCTTTTCGTCCTTGTTTTGATTTTTGCTTTTCATAACATGTTAGCGTGGAACAAATTTTTGAGGAATTGATTGCTATCTTATTGTGGGCTTGTGATGGTTTGTGAGGTTAAAAAGATTTTTGGTCCTATTAAATTTCATATGGGATTTTGGGACTTTCAAGCAGCTTCTTTGGGTTGCTTAGATTGGAATGGGTTTTCGTTGTCCTCTTATAATTTGCGTTGTCCAGGCCTAGCACAAGGAAATCGCCATATGCACAAGAAAATGGCCATACGCACAAGGAAATTGCCATATGCACAAGCAGTAATAAATGGTCTTATAACTTGCTTTGTCCTGGCCAAGCACAAGGAAATGGCCATATGCACAAGGAAATAGCCATACGCATAAGAAAATTGCCATATGCACAAGCAGTAATAAATGGTCTTATAACTTGCGTTGTCCTGGCCAAGCACAAGGAAATAGCCATATGCACAAGGAAATAGCCATACGCACAAGAAAATTGTCATATGCACAAGCAGTAATAAAGACACTTATAACCTGCTATGTCCAAGGCACGCACAAGGAAATGGCCATATGCATAAGGAAATAACCATACGCATAAGGAAATCTCAATATGTACAAACAGTAATTAAGTCCCTTATAACTTGCGTTATCCAAGTCAAGCACAAGGAAATCGCCATATGCACAAGAAAATGGTCATACGCACAAGGAAATAGCCATATGCACAAGCAGTAATAAAGACCCTTATAACTTGCGTTGTCCTGGCCAAGCACAAGGAAATGGCCATATGCACAAGAAATTGGCCATACGCACAAGGAAATTGCCATATGTACAAGCAGTAATAAAGACCCTTATAACTTGCTATGTCCAAGCCACGCACAAGGAAATGACTATAGGCACAAGGAAATGGCCATACGCACAAGGAAATTGCCATATGCACAAGCAGTAATAAAAACCCTTATAACTTGCGTTGTCCTGGCCAAGCACAAGGAAATGGCCATATGCACAAGAAATTGGCCATACGCACAAGGAAATTGCCATATGTACAAGCAGTAATAAAGACCCTTATAACTTGCTATGTCCAAGCCACGCACAAGGAAATGACTATAGGCACAAGGAAATGGCCATACGCACAAGGAAATTGCCATATGCACAAGCAGTAATAAAAACCTTTATAACTTGCTATGTCTAAGCCACGCACAAGGAAATGGCCATATGCACAAGAAAATGTCAATATGCACAAGGAAATCGTAATATGAACAAGTAGTAATAAAGTTCAGGCCACGCACAAGGAAATGGCCATATGCACAAGGAAATTGACATATGCACAAGGAAATCGTAATATGAACAAGCAGTAATAAGATAACATTAAAAAATGTAATAAATACGTTTTATCAGAAAGAGAGAGTGTGTCAGAGGAGAGAGGGTGAGAAGAATATTTTTTTTTATTGAGACTTGTTCATATGAGCTTTTCCTTGTGTATAGGAGTTTTTCCTTGTACATATGAGCTTTTCCTTGTGCGTGTTAAAATGAGTGGGGTTGTGAGAGAGAGAGAAGAGAGAGAGTGTCAGACCATGTGAGGGTGGGCCCGTACGTTATGTCAGCTTAGTACAAGTCTTTTCTAAGGGGTACAAAGTGAAATTAAATCCTCTTTTCCCTTCATAAGTTCACAAGGGCTTTTAGGTCTTTTTGCACATCAAATTTTTTTCATTTTAGGACCCAAGTCCTACAGTGACGTTTCAGATTTTTTTGATCCCAATCTGAAATAAACTTGTTACAGTGGTCCTTTAATGAAATTTTCCCTTAAAACTATTAATAGTCAATGTTTTTAACCGTCAACGTTAATTTTTCAATGGGGTATGACAATTTTCAATCTTTTGGGATCATTCAAATCCAAAATAACTTTTGAAGTAACATTGCTTCTAAAGGAAAACTTCAAGAAAAAAATTCAATTCACACCTTGACCCTTTTTCCAATTATTTTCTCATGAATAAAAACGTCATTGCTGATTCCATGAACGTGGCAAATTAATTAATTAATTGTCTATAAATGAAGTTATAAACTCCCTGGCGTAAAGAGGAAAAGTCAAACTTGAAGCTATTATCTTTTACCAATAATTGATGAGCATCTCTGCAGCTAGTGGATGATCAACATGCTTCCTCATTTTGTGCCACCAGAAACCATTAAATGCACCTTCCCAAAAAGCTCTGTTTTGTACCTTGCACAGTCCCAAATTTTCAGACTATAAATTCTATATCTCTACTTCTCTTTCTTTGTCTCTCTCTCTCGATATATACTTATATATATCCAATTTTAGCTGAGATTTCATATTTCAGAGTATCATCCAGCAGAATCAGATGCTTTGTCTGTGTTTGTATGCATAGTGTATCTACATTACTTTATTTCCACAATCACAAGGAAATGCCATGCTTTTTTGGTCAGTGACTTTAAATTATTGTTCTAGCGATTGTTTCTTAGTTGCACTTCCTTATTTTTCTGCTTTATTTTTTATTAGAGAACATATCTTGCTCTTATTATTAATCAAATAGATGCTATTTTGTAAGGGTTGTTCATTGAGAAAAGAAGAAAGTGCTAGTCATATTTTTATGAATTGTACATGTTTGTTGAGATGCATAATTGAAAAGGAAATGAATGATTAGCCACTTTTGAATTTGAGCTTGTAATGGTGTTCCCACTGGTTAATTCAATTTTTTATGGCTTATAATTTATTAACTCTTTCTATGTTCAAATTAGCTTTAAATAATAGATTCTGTGAACCATGTATTCGTAGAAAACAAATAAGTTTAGGTGGCCCTATCAGATCTTCACAAGGTCAACCTAGCATAACCAGTTAACCACATATCAAACATTCCCTTTCATATTGCTTCCTTTGCAATATTTAATCAATTATCATGTTTGTCTTGTTATCTACAATAAATTTGCCTCTGGCTACAGGTGGATCTGTGATTATCTATTGTCCATCCTTTTGTTTCTCAAAAGAATGAGAGAAACTCATTCAGATCTATGGCTAGTTACAGTTTTGGCACTTTTGATCACTCTGATAGTTTCAAAACTAATACAATCGAAGTCGAAGAGGTCAGAGAAACGGCAGTTACCTCCGGGAAGAAGAGGCTGGCCTTTGATCGGTGACAGTATCAATTGGTACAATGCAGTTGCAAGTTCTCATCCTCCTCAATTTGTTGAAGAAATGGTTCAAAGGTACTTGCTTCCTTAGCAAGAAAAAAGCATTCTATTGTAACATTTGAAGCAGTTTCGATTGAGAAATATTTCATTAGCAGGGCTATGAACAACTGTTTAGACAAAACCATTCTATTAAATAATCATATTTTCTTAGCAACAAACTATGGAAGTCTACTAGTTTCTATCAAAAGACTCGGATTTTTTGTGACAATCCATGGTGTTTGATAAAAGTTTGATCCTTTGGCATAGGTATGGTAAAATATTTTCTTGCAGCCTATTTGGGAAATGGGCAGTGGTGTCAGCAGATCCGAGCTTTAACCGGTTCGTCATGCAGAACGAAGGAAAACTATTTCAGTCGAGTTACCCAAAATCATTTAGAGATTTGGTAGGTAAAAATGGTGTGATCACAGTGCAAGGGGAACAGCAAAGGAAGCTGCATGGGATTGCCTCCAACATGATGCGCTTAGAGAAGCTTAATTTCCATTTCTTGAATGATATTCAGAAGGTCATGCTTCAAACTCTTGGAAATTTCAAGAACAATCAAGTCATCCTCCTCCAAGATGTTTGCAGGAAGGCAAGTTTCTAACAGTTCATGATGTTGAACATGTGTACATTGTACAATCTTAGATATAACCAGTAAAATATTTGCATATAATTCAGATCAATTAATCTCTGTATCATTTACTGCAGGTGGCCATAAATTTAATGGTTAATCAATTATTAGGAGTGTCAAGTGAATCTCAAGTCAATGAAATGGCTCAATTGTTTTCTGACTTTGTTGATGGTTGTTTATCTTTTCCAATCAACATGCCAGGGTTTACATACCACACTGCTATGAAGGTACCATAAGCTTAATTCAATTCTTAGTTGAGTCATAGATGCAGTACTGCTTACATTTAGAAGTAGCGTAAAGAAGTTATTGAATAGACTCATAAAAAAAAGTTGTTGAATGAGGGAAAACTATGATATTATAGATATTTTCCCTTGGCAGTATATAATTTAAGAGTTACTGGGATTAAGTTGCATCCAACATTTTGAAGTATTTTTTTAATAGTACTCATTATCTTAAATTAGTTTTTGATGCATTCAATGTCATAAAGTTTGCTGCAATTTTTCCCTTAAAGTATTTTTTTAGTAATGATAAGCACCCTAATTTTATGATATTGGGTGCTACTGCAAAAATATTTTAGGGAGCTTAATAAACCAAAAATAACTTTAAGATACAGAGTGCTCCTGCTACTGGAAAAACACTCTAGGGTGTTGGATGCACAAAAAAATACTTTAGATTATTACTGAAAAAATAGTTCAGGACTTCAGGGTGTTAGATGCAACTTAACCCAAGTCACTATGATACATTTGGAATTATCAGTAGTGAAACTGTGTTTGAAGTGACATTTTTTGTGTTTTATCAGGCAAGGGAGAAAATCATAAGCAAGATAAACAAGACCATAGAGTTACACAGGCAACAAGGTCCCGGAGCAGTAGGCAATGGTGTTCTTGGTAGACTGCTGGAGGAAGAAAGCTTACCCGACGAAGCGGTTGCAGACTTCATCATCAATCTTCTCTTTGCAGGGAATGAAACTACCACCAAAACAATGCTTTTTGCTGTCTATTTCCTCACCCATTGCCCTAAAGCCTTGAAACAGATACTGGTACTTCTAAGTTCAAACCCATATGAGAACTAGTTAACTTATTAGAACTATTTCCTTGACTTCAAGTAATTAAAGTCATATTTTTTCCATTCCATTGTTCTTACAAGTTGGTTTGTTGAATAGGATGAGCAAGACTCTGTGAGGAGTAGTTCAGGAGGAGGAGAAATGCTTACCTGGCAGGATTATAAGGCAATGCCATTCACTCAATGTGTAAGTATTTGATGCTGTATTGGTTTAATTTTCAAAATTAGAAAAGTTTGGCGAGAAGATTTATCTCATAAATGTTGTGTTATAAAATCTCGTGCTATCGTCCACTGGCAGGTAATTGATGAAACATTGAGGCTTGGGGGTATCGCAATTTGGTTACTGAGAGAGGCAAAAGAAGAGGTTAACTACCAAGGTATGAATTATACTTGCGATGGATTGATATTATCACACTATTTATATTAGGTAAATAAGTGAAAGTTATAAAATAAGACAGACCATGAACCTACATTTCCCTTGAATCAGTCCCAACACCACTTCATGTAGTGACTAAACATTTGAGTTCTTTCTGTGTCTTAGCACATTTAACACTTATCTGTTTTTGGGCAGATTTTGTGATACCCAAGGGTTGCTTTGTGGTTCCATTTCTTTCAGCAGTTCATTTGAATGAGAATGTGTACAAAGGAGCTTCAGACTTCAATCCATGGAGATGGATGGAGACTGGAGATGAGGTAAGTCCACATACTCCATTGGTGGGTTCATGCTGCTGCCTGATCGATATATTAATATATTCATTCCTTTAACTCTAAGAAATGTACGAGAAAACATGTTTAGGGCATGTCTGGGTTAAGGTTAGGCAGGTTCAAACTGTGGTTAGGACAAAACAAGTTGGTTGAATGAAAAAAGGTATATTTGGGATAGTGATAGAAACAAATGAGCTTTCGCCCAAAAACGACTTTAAAGTTGAAGTAACTTTTTCTTCCTTCTAACATTTGACTTTTATTCAAATTTCAACCTTATGAAGTTGACTTTTGAAAATATCATCCAAATATATTTCAATGAAACTGACTTTTCTTATAATGACCTATCCAAATATAAATCATGTTAGACTAATAGACCTTTTTCATAAATTTAGTTAAAAAAATCAGTTGGGATTGAAGTTATTTTTGCAAACATTAATCCAAATTAGCCTTACTTTCGTATATACCTTAACTTTCGTAAGCTTTCTATTCTAACTCCTATGGTCTGTCTATGAAGGAAAAGAGGAACTGGAGAAATAGTCCATTCTATGCACCCTTTGGAGGAGGTGCTAGATTCTGTCCTGGAGCAGAGTTGGCTCGTCTTCAAATTGCTCTTTTTCTCCATTTCTTTGTAACTACATATAGGTATATACCCTTTTCTACGCAGAAATGCTTGAATCTTCAGTAATGATTGAGTAATTCAGAAGTTTTTAATAGTAGATGATGATGATGTATTTGGATGTTTTGATCAGATGGACACAAGAGAAGGAAGATAGGATGTCCTTCTTCCCCTCTGCTCGTTTAGTGAATGGCTTCGAAATTCGCCTAACCAGACGCTATGATCATGAAACCAAATGAAACTGAAACATCTCACCATTTTTTGGCCACTTTTTTGCTGAGTGTTAGTTCATTCAGTTCTCTCAAGAGTGATGTGTTCCAAGATTTACATGATGTTGTCAAATATGAATAGGTTGAGCTATTTTTCTTTTATCATCTCCTTTGTAAGTAAAATGTTTTTCGGGACTCACTTTGTATATAGAGTACAATAGTCCGAAGAAGCCTTGGGAATTTGTTTTCCATATGGTAAAACAAAAGTTGAATGCAAAATTTGCCATAGGGTTATTTAATTCTTGAGTTGATTCTCATTGTGTTGCATCAATCTCACAAATAGCTGCACAAAAGCGGGCGATTTCCTACAAAACAAATTTTCTTTGTTAATTGAGTAATCAATGTTAATGCTTAATACTTACAAAGTTAAATTTGCATAATAACAAGTCAAACTTACAATATTAAATGTAGTTTTAAAAACTCTTTGTATGTAAACTTTAACATTTGGAACTTAAAGCAATTTCCCCAAAAAATTAAGGTGAGTTGAAGTACATTTTTATGAATTAATAAATGATAGCAAGTCAAAGAAAATCTATATCATGAACTTAGTAAAAAAATTATATTATGAAAATTAGATCAAGCTGTTTTACAGGTGAATTAGCACAAGCCGGTTTTTAATACGATTTATAACTTTTCATGAATGAAAATAACCAATTAAGAGGGGGCTCAGGGGCTTCATTCGAATTCAAAGAAACCTATGAGGGCTCCCAGAATAATCTTCTTTTAATAAAACTAACTAAGGATTTACAAAATTTGGATGATAGGGAAAATAACATCAAAATCCCAATGAAATTGAAAAAGAACAAATTAATCCTTGAATTATTAAGTCCCAAATCAAATTCAACAAAGGAATTTGGGATTTTTAAATTTGACCGAAAGACATATATAACTTTAGTTGAGTTGGATTCCATGGGTGATTTTTTAATTATTAACATAAAATAGAAAATTGTTATGTTAAAATTGAAAATCTCTATTTTAAACTTATGAATACTAGTTTTAGGAGATTTTCAATAAGCCTTGTATTTTCAATTTTAAAATAGAGATTTCCAACTTTATTATAACAATTTTCTATTCTATATTATAAATTCACAACATTGGTCTTGTCATGGGAAAAAAGAGATGTGTTGTGAATTGTTCACTTAAAGCTGCAAATTTCTATTTTAAACTTGTGAATACTAATATACATTATCAAGGGGTATTTGTATCTTTTAATAAGACATGAAAATCTATCTATGTTCCCTTTTTGAGGACTGACTTGAGGACTTTGAGGTTTTACTTAATTCAAAGCTCTCATTTGTCCTTTACAATTTGATTAATTTTTTTTAAAAATTATCCCATAGTTTTAAGGGAGAATTTCAATATCGGACCACAGTTGGTAATTAATTTAAAAAAAGGACCAGAACATTCTGAAATATCACTATAGGCTTGTAGGGACAAAGTGAGATTAAATTGGGAAGGAAAAAGACCGAAATGACCCTCCTAATTCTTCTTGATGCTCTTCCCATCCAAATACTTCTTCATCCTCTTCCCATCCATCGCGGCCCTGCCACCCTCCCTCCTTCCCCACCTCTTCCCACCACTACCCTCCCCCCTCCTTCTCTGTCTCACACCAAACCTCCCACCCATCACCACCACCACCGCTCTCATCATCCTTCTCCGGCATCGGTGAAGCCTCCATCATGGAGCTCTTTAAAGACGAAATAAGTTGCCCAATCTATTTGTGAGAATGACCTATTGGGCAACTTCTCTTTGGTCATTGTCTTCTCTTTCCACACCACTTTACTCTTTAAATTGTCATGATTTTGTTGTATTGATGGGAAAAAGTTGATTCTCTCTTTCATTTTCATTTCTTGGTTTTATTTTGTGGGCGATGGAAGAGAGGGTTTGGTAGCATCTACAAGTATCATGTGTTTCAGTTGGTAATCAATTTTAAAGACAAAGGTATATCAGACCACGAATAAGGAAAACACTCATTTGAACAAGGGAAAATCCTATATGAACAAGGAAAAATGTCATTTGAACAATTATTAATAAATTTTAAACACAAAATATAGTAGACCACGAATAAGGAAAACACCCATTTGAATAATTAGTAATCAAGAGGCATTTGTTTGTATGTACATATATGAACAAGTTCATATAAGGTTTTTCCTCATTCAGATGACTTTTTTCATTGTTCATATAGGGTTTTCCCTTGTTCAAATGAGTGTTTTCCCTATTCGTGGTCTACTATATCTTTGTGTTTGAAATTGATTACTAATTGTTCAAATGACATTTTTCCTTATTCATATGGGGTTTTCCCTTGTTCAAATGAGCGTTTTCCCTATTCGTGGTCTACTATATCTTTGTGTTTGAAATTGATTACTAATTGTTCAAATGACATTTTTCCTTGTTCATATGAGGTTTTCTCTTGTTCAAATGAGCATTTTCCTTGTTCAAATGGGCTTGTTTGTGACAGTTACAGCGTTAATCAATTCTTTCCACATTTACCCACTAATAAACAATAGAAGACCGTCCAAGGAGTATGGTAGCTTGGAAAAAATACAAGACGAGAGATAAGTGAAAAGCCATGATACTTGCTGCATTACAAATTAAGAAAGAATTAGCATAGACTTCTTTTAAATTCAACTAGAAGGCAACAAATATTAATAAAAGAGAAAATCAATCGCAAGGCGGGGGGCTTTAATTTTTTGTTACTGGCTTCAATTTACTTGGAAGACAACTCATCAACATGGTCATGGTATGGGTTCTCCTACCATGGGCCAACAACCTCCCCAACTGTACCCATAGTAGTAACATTCCTACATGATGATGCCACCGTAGCCTTAGGCGCAACCCATTGTGGTTGTGGCTGGGAGGTCTGGCGTGAGATAAAGGAGGGGGAGGGAGGGTGGTGGTGGGAAGAAGTGAGGGGTGGAGGGAGAGTGGTGGTGGTCGCAATAGATGGGAAGAGGATGAAGAAGAGAAGGTCTACAGGAAGAATACAGGCTAAAGAGGGCGGTAGGTAAGAGTATGTAATTTATCCCATGAGCTCAAGAGGCACTACTACAAAACAGGGTTTTCACGTCACAAATTTTGGACTTTTCACGTCACATTTTGGTGTGACATAAATTGAAGTGACGTGGAAAACTGGACTTTTAACGTCACACCAAGCAGTGACGTGAAAAGTCATCTTTTTCACGTCACAAATTACAAATATTGTGACGTTGTTTGTCAAAAATTAGAGTAATTTGATTAAGATGTGGCAGAGAAACCACGTCACAATTTAATAATTTGTGACGTGGTTTCTGGTTTCTCCTGAAACAACGTCACAAATTGGTAATTTGTGACGTTGTTTCTGAGAAACCACGTCACAAATTATTAAATTGTGACATGGTTAATTTTTTTTTTTTTAAAAAAAACGATGGTTAATTTTAACTTCTTTTGGTTTCCCAATCTATATATTCATTGCAAATGTCACAGAAATAGATATAATGCAGATCAACAGTATACATTATTCACACATGTATACATAGCTATATTATAACTAAATCAAACTAAACATATATATATATACACACAAAAAATTCCATGTTTACACAACAAAATATTTTTTGCAATGATCACTTTTTAACCAACAACAAATGAAAGAAAAAATTGAGCAATACGGTCACGAAGTGAATCAAGGTCTCTGTCTTCAAATGAGTTGTTTCCATCATAAAACTGCAACAATAATGGATGCTATGATTAATGCATGTAAAGTTAGATAAATAAATCATATATTTATGTACTGGTTGTATCAAGCTATAGATAAGAATTTAATTTATACCTGTGTAAAGGATCCGGTACGATCACTCTCAATAATGTCACACATATACTTCATGACGTAATACCCACACTCCTTATTTGTCGGTTGCTGGGGGCACTTTATAAATCACAAGAAATAGTATAAATTAATAACAAAGTAAATAATATCTCAATTGACTAACATTGAATGAATTTAAATTAAAGGTAGTTACTCTAGGTCTTTGTGTCACGATGGCATCATCCATTTGACCGGTTTCTGCTGCAAAATGCCATTGTTGAATGCCCCTAAAAATGGAACTAAAATTAGCACATAAACATAAAAATAATTTATGTAGCCCAAAGTAAAAAGTCATGAGAAATACTTACTTAGATAAGAGGGTTTTATAATATGAGGTCATATTATATCTCAAGGGGTCAAACCAAACCAGACGATGTTGTATGGGGCAAACGACAGCTAATGACCAGTGTTTACTGAAAGACATTAAGAATATTATGTCCACACAGAAACATAACATTTGTAAATGTGCAAATAATGAAAAGTTGGAAAAAGGTAATAATGACACTTACTCTTGAAGAATAGGCGCAAAATAGACAGATCCCCGATTCGCTGACATTTGATGTATGACATAAGCCCGCATCTCGTCCTCATACTCCAGCTCGGCCTTGTCATTTTTAAAATCATCTCTCCTCGCCAAGGCCATTGGACTAAGGAATCTGTATTGTCCCCTGCCTAATTGGTTGCACAGCTGGTGGAAGTACCTATCGTAAAATAATTGAAATTATAAAAGGATAGATGTAAAAATATTGCACAGACATAAAAACATAACAGTCATGTACAAAGTCGCTAATTCGAGCCAGGCGAGGTCAATTTCTTCCATCGTCAAAAACTCCACAATATCTCTGTCACCATCAAGTAGAAAATCATATGAACGATACGGACTGACTACTCCTGGAGGCATCTTAATGGTTGTGGAGAGCAAAGATGGCTGCATCTCCCGCAGGAGTTGGAGAGAAGGATATTCATCTGAAAAGAACTGTGGGCGATGAAAAAACCAATGTTATATATTTTTACAAACTGTAATATATGAAACAAGGAGTCTCAAAAATTAAGTGTACATACCGCATCAATCGGCGCCTTTTGTGGAGTGTTGTGTAC
This sequence comes from Mimosa bimucronata, assembly GCA_037074515.1. Taxonomy (NCBI): domain Eukaryota; kingdom Viridiplantae; phylum Streptophyta; class Magnoliopsida; order Fabales; family Fabaceae; genus Mimosa; species Mimosa bimucronata. The sequence continues at coordinate 27,022,122 of CM073437.1, read as the reverse complement.
AAGTCGTCTAGGCCACAGGATGAATGTCCCGATTGCCTCATATAGTTTGGTGACTTCATTATGGGGAATGGGTACATCTGTCCCCCCCTCATCATTTAGGATATTTGTAACAGACACCTTCACTTGGTCCTCCTGAATAAGCATATTATGTATGAAGGAGGCGTTCGGGAACTGGCGAGCTTCTGCGACCGGGTGCAGGTGAGGGAAATCGAGATGGAGATAACACTCTACTCCAACTTCAGGGTCATTGTCTGGTGTGGGATTTGATTCATTCTCACGAATTGATCCTAACGGCACAGTCTGATTACAGCTGTCTTTGCCACTTGGACCGCCGGTAGCAGGGGACTCCTACAGGAGATGGGAATATACAGAGTGAGCCTAATTGATAAACCTAAAATTCGGTAATTAACATATATAGGAGATGGTCAAACCTGCTGTCTTTGTTGAGAAGAATTTGATGACAGTCCAAGCTGCATGGTAGACGCTCTGACCTGTGCCTCAATCTGCGCTCGGATCTGCTCCCCCATATAACCCGCAAGAGCTTCCTGGACCTTCGCGGCCACCTGCCCATCGAACTGTGCTGCCATCTGCTGCTGGGACAAAGCAACCCGCTCCTCCAACTGGGCCTCCATCTCTGCCCGAGCCTTAGCCAATATCTCCTCAGTAGAATATGTGCGGGTAGATCGGGATTTACGGCCGAAATACTTGGTAAACCCTACAGTCCTGGGCTCCCCTAGTACCCGGCCGGGGCGATCGGGCTTCCCGATTGCCGTGGCCAGGATGTCCATCCTCCCAGAAGGTGTGAAGGACCCTTGGGTGGTCTGCTGCTCAAGTTCTTCCTGCAATGACCGAAAAAATGTTAAGTTGTAATGTGCTATAAAACCACAAGTTAAAGGAATAAACAACCAAGCAAAATACTTACAATCCTCTTTGCAACTGCTTCAACCTCCAGATTAACAAATTTTCCTTCTTTAGACTTCCTTCCCTCAGCCCATTTCGTATGACGTGAGATGGGCGGCGGAGGCTGTAGAACAGCGGTAGGATCGGTCCGTGCCACTTCCTGCATTTCTGCAATTTGTTGCTCAATCAACTTTTTCTCGACCCACTTGTAACCCCCCCCGAGACATTGTGTGCTTGTAAATATTCTTTTCTTGTCGCTCCTTTTGTTTTTGGCTATTCTCCTATGAAAATAAAACTAAGTTAGTTAATTAATATAATGTGCTCAAAATTCAGTTTTGAAGCAAAGTAAAAGAACTATTTATAACCTATACACACCTGAAACTTTTGGTCTAGCCGTTTCTTAACAAAGGTCTTCCAAGTCTCCGGGTCAATAGAGGGATAGGTCTGACAGGGATCTTGACCCATCTTGTCCCCCCGGATGTAGTCTCTGGTTAGGTTATTCTTAAAACCCTTCCACATCTTGCGCAATTCATTCAACCAAAAATCCTTGAACGATTGGGTGTTTGGGATGTCGAAGTTTTGCTGCAAAGAAAAATAAGAATAAAAAACACATCAGTTGAGTTAATTAAAAAAAAACAAATACATGCATATTAGGAACAAACAGATAAATAATGATAAAACATACCAAGATATCTGACCAACATTGATCCTTAATGTCTTTATCGACTTCCCTCCAATCGTCATCCAAGATGCTTACTCGGTTCCTTGCTACAAAACCGACGTAGCTCACGAAATTCGCGCCAATCTCTCCAATAGGATTCATGTCCTCGTCAAATTCGACACGGATAGGCTGAACATTTGTCCCGTGACGGACAATAATGTCTTTGAGCTTCGTTGGGCCTCTTCCCTTTTTTCGAGGGGGATTGTTTTGTTGTTGATTGTTAGAATCATCCGTCATGATGTACCTATTAACAAATCAAAGATGTGATGAGTCATTACAAGGCAACAACTTTCACAAAACCAAAACAAAAACAATAATACTTAATACATTATATTTCAAAAAGATTCTCACTTTAGGTGTTATCCCATATCCCCTCACAATGATCATTTCTAGAGGCAAATTGGTCGTCATCATCTATCAATTCCGATTCGCTTGGTTCAAGCGGAATTGCGCACAAAGGTGGTATCTCATTAAGATCTAAAGTGGGAGCACGATCCTTTTGCTTTTTACTTTGTAAGACTATGGACAATTGCTTATTTGCGGGATCCGTTACATAGAACACTTGTTTTGCGTGACTTGCTAAAATAAAGGGCTCATCTCTGTACCCAACCTTGTTAAGATCAATTGAGATCATACCAGTGTGGGGTTCAATCACGACTGCGTTATTGTTAACCCACTTGCATTTGAAGATTGGAACCTTGAACTTAGTGTAACTAACTTCCCAAATTTCTTCAATTACCCCATAATATGCCATGGAAGCCAATCTTGGGTTTTTATCTTTCGAACTGGAGAAGTGCATCGCTTCGGCTACCACCATCACGCCACTGTTTTGCATGGTGCTGTTGTTGTCCTGAGCCTTAGTGTAGAAAGAATAACCATTTATGTCAAAAGAGCTCCAAGTAACAACCTCAAAACGCGGCCCTCCGGCTAACCATCTTATTGTATCCAGTCCACCGATCTCCTTTTCAACATTCTCCTTGAACCACCTAATGAATGTCCTATTATGCTCGTTAGAAATCTGCATGTCACTCTTTTTCGGGTTCTTTTCTTTTAGGATCCTCTTATGCTCGTCCAAATAAGGCTGCACTTCTTCCATATTATTCAAGATGTACAGGTGTGCTTGTAACACCTCTTCACGGCACATAGTCTTTACTTTGACGCCCCGTACCCCCTTACCGATCCCATCTTCATGTCGTGGGTTTTCCTCAACCCCTTTTAGATACGATTTGCAAAAATCCATTGCCTCCTCAACTAAGTATCTTTCAACAATTGATGCCTCAGGTCGGTGTGGGTTCTTGGAATACCCTTTTAAGACTTTCATGAATTGCTCAAAAGGGTACATCCACCTTAGATAAACAGGGCCACAGAGCCTTATCTCCCTTACCAAATGAACAATCAAGTGCACCATAATATCGAAAAAGGCTGGAGCAAAGTGCATCTCTAGTTGGCACAATATAATGTAACCCTCATTTTCCAACTCGTCTAGCTTTTCAGTGTCGATGACTTTGCTGCATATCGCATTGAAAAACATACACAGTCTTGCTATAGTCTTCCTGACATCATCTTGCATAATGCCTCTTATAGCAATTGGTAAGAATTGTTGCATCAATACATGGTAATCATGTGACTTCATTCCCACCAACTTCAAATCATTCATAGACACAAGTCTGCTAACATTAGAAGAATAACCCTGTGGAACCTTGATCCCACTCAAACACTCACACAGACTTTTTTTCTCCTGTTTCGAAAGTGTATGAGCAGCAGGTTCCATATAAGCCCTCTTGCCATTTTCACTGACTATAGGATGCAACCGTGGTCTTATGCCCATTTCAACCAAGTCCAATCGAGCATTGAGTCCGTCCTTTGTCTTCCCCTGTATGTGCAACAATGTCCCAACAAGACTATCACCAACATTTTTCTCCACATGCATTACATCAATACTGTGCCTCACATCGAGATATCGCCAATAAGGTAGATCAAAGAAGATTGACCTTTTCTTCCAAATGATCTTTTCAGAACCGGTCTTTGGCTTCTGTTTCTTACCGAATACCATACTGACATTTTCAACACGGCGGTAAACTTCCTCCCCGGTTAAGGGGGTAGGAGCATATCGGTACTCAGATGAGCCATTAAAACACTTCGTTAGTCTACGGTAAGGATGGAACCGATCAAGAAACCTCCTATGACCGAGGTAGACAGTTTTTCTTCCGTGTTTGAGATGGTGGCAGTGTGTGTCAGACTCACATATAGGACATGCCATATAACCCTTCACACTGTAACCAGAAAGATTGCCATATGCAGGGAAGTCATTTATTGTGGTAAACAACATAGCTCGCAACTTGAATGTTTCCTGCCTGTACGCATCAAACACATCTACGCCTTCCTCCCACAACATCTTCAAGTCCTCAATCAAAGGTGCCAGGTAGACATCGATATCATTACCAGGCTGTTTCGGACCCGAAATCATCATTGACATCATCACATACTTGCGCTTCGTGCACAACCAAGGCGGCAGGTTGTAAATGACCAGCAAAACAGGCCAAGCACTATGTGTGCTACTGAGACTCCCGAAAGGGTTGAAACCATCCGTACACAGTCCGAGACGAAGGTTCCTTGGCTCACCACCAAATTCAGGAAACATGGAATCTATCTTCTTCCATTGAGGAGAATCAGCAGGGTGCCGAAGATATCTTCCATCGGAGATCTTCTCGTCACAATGCCATCTCAGTTTCTTTGCTTCTGCCTCATTTGCAAACAAGCGTTTAAACCGTGGCACAATTGGAAGGTACCACATTACCTTCAAAGGTACCCCTTTCTTTGATCCATCATCATCACCAACGGCATCCTTCCTCGCCTTGTACCTCGGAGTATTACATTTTGGACACTCTTTTAGGCCTTCATACTCTTTCCTGTATAACACGCAATCATTGGGGCAAGCGTGTATCTTCTTATACTCCATGCCCATATTTTTTAGAACTTTTTTAGCCTCATACATACGCTTCGGAAGCACATTGCCCGCCGGGAACATATCACTTAAAGCTTCAAGCATCTGCGAGAAACCCGAGTCTGCCCACCCATTTTCTGTCTTTATTTTCAACAATTTCAGGATGCCACTCAACCGAGTATACTTAGTACACCCCGGAAACAACGGTGTCTCTGCATCACTACGCAACTTATCAAACTCTTGTACCACAGAAAACGACTCCACCGTAATGTCATTGATCATGTCGTCCATTCCATCATCACAAACATCATCCACCGCTGCTTCTACATTTTGTGACGGGCACGCATGTACGGTACTTCCCAATTCCCCATGCCAAAGCCACTTCTTATAAAGAAGATTGATCCCATCACAAAGAAGGTGATCCCTTATATCATCAACGCTCTTACGATAAGCATTTGCACAATTCACACAAGGGCAAAGATACATGCCATTCTTACTAGGCACGTTTCTCTTAGCAAATTCAATAAATTCTTCCACACCCATCTGATACTCTCTAGTGGTTCTCAATGTATGCATCCAACTACGATCCATTATATTAAACCTATGCCATTTCGAACAAGCTAGTCAAGTTTATCTCACTACATTATGAAGAAATTGGCATGCTATGCACTTAACTTCACTTCATACAATCCAATTTCAGTCCAGTAAATACAAAATAATACCATTATTAATTCAACACCATTCAGTGATTACAAAACCTATAATTTCATTTTTTTCAGTGCAAACAAATCTCAGCAAAGTGGCAGCCACATATCATCACCAAAAAGATGAATTATGGAACAAATTTTCAGCAAAATTTCAGCTCAATACAGTAGCAAACCAATTTAGAAGACTTACAAAACAGTTTGGCAAGTATGCAAGATTTGCAGCAACTTCAAGGTAACAGTAGCAATACCCCTTTTTTTTCCCCTTTTCCACATTTAAACATTCAAATCTAATTCAGTTCATCGATTAAACATTCTATGGCAGCATTTACAATTTGCAATTGATAAAAAAACAAAGAAAATCAGAGCATACCACAGGCACAAAAATACCCTCGAATCGCATGATTGAAGTTGCTGAACCCAATAAGAAAACAGAGCTGAAATAGAAAGTATGAGAGACCAAATGTGATTTTATGGCAGCATTTACAATTTGCAATTGATAAAAAAACAAAGAAAATCAGAGCATACCACAGGCACAAAAATACCCTCGAATCGCACGATTGAAGTTGCTGAACCCAATAAGAAAACAGAGCTGAAAAAGAAAGTATGAGAGACCAAATGTGATTTAACTCTTCAATGGAACAAAGCTTATTTGAACCTTTGCAAGACAAACTTATTTGAACCTTTTAAAACACCAAACATAAATAAAGCTTTCATTTCCTCTTAAACCAACCTTTCTTTTTATTTAACAACATAAACTTAGTTTTCACATATATAGAAATCATTCACTTCAATTAACATCTATGTATATCAATATGTACTTAATTCCTATACCTTTCAGCAATCATCAAACAATCAATTCCATATTCTTAATCCTTTAATTAGCTCAAAATAATAAAATTCCAGACTTAATTAATATTAATTAACAACGTCAATCTTTGCTAACTCTTTTAAACACTCCTTATAAAACAAAAAATTCCACCTTACTTCCTACAGTTTCTAATGCCTTCAATATTTCCAACAATACTAAGGCAGGGCCGAACATAAGCCAGAGAATATGAAGAATATTAACATAAACCAAGGCAAGGCCGAACATAAAGCCTAATGATAATTGTCAAACAAATTAACTTATCCAGAGAAATAGACGATATGCAGCACCACAACAATATTCCAGAAATCCAAAAACTAAACTACATTCAACACCACAACTAATTATCTTCCTCATAAATTTCATTATTTTATTTTCAATTGCATATATATTAGTAAAAAAAATGATTTCAGAAACCTGGTGGGAAAAAAATTAAGCATGATGACATAATGACAAAGAAACAAAAAAAAATTAAAAAAAAACGAAAAAAGAACTCACAGGGTAGGGAGCTGAGGTTAGGAGAAGGGGGGAGTTGGCGGCGGCGGCGGGAGCTGGCGGCGGAGCTGGGGGCTGAGCTGAGGGAGGGAGGAGCTGAAAAAACGAAACGAAGCTGAGGGAGGAGGATCTGAAAAAACGGAGCTGAAGGTGGGGGGAGGGGGAGCTGGGGGCGGAGCTGAGGGAGGGAGGAGCTGAAAAAAATCCCTTAGCTGAAGGTAAATGAAACGGAGTTGAGGGAGGAGCTAAGGGATTTTGATTTTGGGGGAGCTGGGGGCGGAGGAAAATGGAGCCAAGGGTTTTTGATTTTGGGGGAGCTGAAGATACAGGGGCGGGGGAGGGAAGAAAACGCGGGTTTTTTTTTTAATATAGTGACATTTTCAACGTCACACATTATATAATGTGTGACGTTGAAAATCTTATTTTCTTTTTTTTTTTTTAAAAAAAAATGAAGTTTCAACGTCACACAATACTTTCTGTGTGACGTTGAAACTCTAATATTTTTTTTTTAAAAAATAGATTTTCAACGTCACATATTATATTTTCTGTGACGTTGAAAATCCAATATTCCAACTTTTTTATTTTTTTTTTTAAAAAAAAGAGTTTCAACGTCACACAATATTTTCTGTGTGACGTTAAAACTCTAATATTCCTCCGTTATTTTTTTTTTTAAAAAAATAGAGTTTCAACGTCACACTATATTTTTTGTGTGACGTTGATACTCTATTATTACAACAAATAGCATTTTTTTTTTTTTTCAAATGGAGTTTCAACGTCACACATATATTATGTGTGACGTTGAAACTTTCAACGTCACATATTAAATTATATGTGACGTTGTTTCCCTTCAGTTTCTAAGTTATTTACAAAAATGCCACCGCGTTTTTTTTCAACGTCACATTTTTAATTATCAGACATAAATTAGTGACATAGAAAGGGTATTTTGTAGTAGTGAGGCTTATCCTCTTCTCCTCTCTGGAAATCCTACCTACTAATCGATAATTAATCCCTAATAACCAATCACCATCAACCATAATTGCAATTAACCATACTAACTATGATAGGTAAAGAATCTTTCATATAAATCAAATAACCCTATCATAGTTAGAAAAAGTTTATTCTTATATTTCAAAGAGTTATCCATGATAGAAAAAGCAAACCTTAATATGACGTAATCGCTATCATGGATAATAAAACCCTTAACCATGTTAGAAAAGAATTCCCCTAACATGGTTAATAAAAATTTACCTGAATCATAACTAGATTAACCATGTTAGCTAAGAGACTGTCTAACCTGGTTAAATAAAACAACCCTTCGTAAACATCTTCCAACAAACAAGTATTCGATATAACCATGTTAGATAAGAACTGACCTAACATGGTTATTTAACAAAAACAGGTGCGGTAATTAATAATCTCGACAACTGGCCATACAAGATCAGCAACAGAAAAGAAACAACATTAAATAATCAAATTCAAGCAATTATTACTACAGTTATCCGAAATCTAATATCAGGCTAAACATGAATATGCGGAAGCGAATGCAAGCCTATATGTGGCTATATACAATTTCAAAAATTAACTTTACCGGCCGCTCACCGGTTCCAGATGAACCGGTTGGCCTCATCCCTTTTTCCTTTGCCCTGGTCGATACATGATCACCTGTAAAAATATAAATAACCACGGGGTGAGACAAATATGTCTCAGTAACCACAACTCAACTCAATACAAGAGTGTGAGTGGGTTAGCAGAGCGCCTAAAGGGTACCACATAAAATATTTAAACCACAACAAGGTAATCTGTATATATATAGAACCATATCATCGCAAGTATACCCTTCTGCACCATCACCCTTGCTACCACAGATGCAACAATTTTTATAACATACGTCAAAAGTAATCATGAAGTGATATTATGCCCCTGTCTATAATCAGGATGGCATCCTCCCCTCTGTCTATAATCAGAATGGGGATCTCCCTGTCTATAATCAAGGAGGCGGTCTCTGTCTATAATCAGAATGACCAGTACAAATAACCACTCGGTTGGCCTACCGAGGGTTACATCGCGCGATGGTACAATGCAGTGTCATGCAGTAATTACATTAACAATTATTTACAAGGTTTACACCATAGCTCACCCCTTACCATCCATGTAACAATAACCATTCACCAGCCATTTCTCAATGCCTCAACCACAATATTCAACGTCTCAGATAAAACACAATCCATTGATATCACCAGTCAGGGTACTAAATATATCATAACAAAATTCAAGAGATTTTCATATGAAAGTATCTGGGGTTTCAAAAGCACCCAATAGGCACTTTAATATAAACATATCGTGTGAAATTATAGTTACATTCTAATATCCATATACATATATATAAAAAGGGATTTTTGAGAAAAACCCCGACTAACATCACACACAAACAAATAGTGAGGTGAGAGCGGTTACCTGAACTGACCAAAAACAACAAATATACCATAGTATGCAGTCTTCCAGTTCAGTTCAACCAACTGACGCCTATCGATATGGCAGTTGTGCTCCGCTGATACACGCATGACAGAGAATATATCAATTCCTGAAGCTCATCCGCAGAGCAACCAATCTCATCTAATAGAACATGGTAATGTGGAAGCCTTGTGGTTCCAATCATTCCAGCATGTGCACACAAGTAAAACTCATAATTTCGGGGATAGCAAATTTGGTTACCATTAGCCAATTTCCCCCCCAATCAATCTAAGTCATTAATAATCAATCACCAACATAAATTTACGTAGAATAATTATCACATTATTCAAGGATCACCTCCAAATCCATACATCCCTTAAGACACACAATTAACGATTTAAATGGCCAAAGCCTTTAAAACCACCATTTCATCAAGCCACAAAGATATATATAACATCGATCAATCTTATGAATCCCAATTAATCTAGAATCAACCCCAATCACTCAATTTCATAAAATCTGTCTTACAACCCCCAAGGTTCGACTCTATTCAAATCTATTTCAATTTCGTCAATCCATAATCTTTTACTAACAAAAATACATATTAAAATCTCCAATTCATCCATAATCAACATGACTCCTAAAAAGCACAATTTCCTTTCTTTATTGCCTTACACTTCCTATAATTTATCCATTTCTTCCATAGTCCTTATAAATCAAAATCCCCCTTTAACAACCTTCAACATACTCCAACATCCTCATTTAACTCACCTAAACTATCATTCCAATCTCAATAAAAATCAATTACAACATTCTACTTCCCTAAAACACCTAAAATTCCCAATTTTCAGCAAAATTCTAAATCAAACTCAATAACCCCACCAATAGTATCGTTGAACTCCAATAACCCTCTAGAATCCATAAATCAAGCTCAAAAACCCAAATTCAAAGGATTTCTTGTCGTAAACTTAACTTAATTCAATTTTAAGCAAGTAAAATCTCACATAGGGCCAAATTAACCACATCACAATAATCAATTAGTCTAAATAAGCATGTAGCACAAGGCAATTGCCCCAATCAAGCCAGAAATTCGGAGAATTAAACAAACCCTAGGATTTCCTATTGAAATTCAAGAACAAAGAGGTAGGAATCAAAGGGAAATTACCCCATGTTACTAAGCTCCCCAGGGCCGCCAGAATCACCGTCAAATGTCGCCGGAGACCACCCAGTCCGCCGCCCAAAACGCCGGCCCAAAAACCCCCACAATCCCCCCTCAGACTCTCTCGAATTCGCACGGAAAAAGGGAGGGAATATGGAGAAGAAGAAATGGAGAAGATGGAGGGACGAAGCCAGCGGCTTCTTCCCTCTCAACTCCGTCGACAGCGACGGCAGAAACCGCCGCCGTTCGAGCTCACCCTCGGCCCCTCCTGCGCGTGCGACGATGAAGAGGAAAGGGGAAGTGGATTCGGGAATGAGGGAGGAAGAGGTAGAAATAAGGGAATAGTAAGAAAAGAAAATAAAATAATTGGAACTAATTAGTATAGGAAAATTACCATTAGACCTTTAAATCCTTAAATAAGATGTATTTCACTTAGATAAACTCCCATTTTCACTTCCCCACAATTTATCTTAAATTCCTACTAATAGTTTCTCCCGCTAGGATCTCTTTCAAGCCTAAAAATAATTCCTCTAACACCAATTTTCTCAAATTAAGGGAGAAACTAGGCCTTTCAAAAATTCCTAAAATACTTTTATTTTCATAACTTATTTATAAAGCTCTCCAAATTCATTAATTAGCCCCAAATATATTCTTAAATTGCTACTAATCATCCATTAAATTTTTGGGATATTACAATGAAGATGAAGGAAGGTCAGGGAGAAGATGAAGGAAGATAAATGAGAGGGAGGGAGAAGGGATTTGAGGGCAAATTGAGAGGTGAATCCCCAGAATATTTTTTTAATAATGAGGGATATCAATGTCATTTCTCTGCACAATTTAATTTCATTTTGCCCCAAAGAGGCTATAGTGAAATTTCAGATTTATTTGGGGGCAAACTGAAGTTATTCAGCTACATTGATCCTTCAATTAAATTCTCCGTAGTTTTAAGTTTCGTCCTGTAACTCTCTTTGGGGCTTTTGAGTCCAACTTCCCAAACACAGAGAAGTAGAAGAAGATGGCTATTGATGAAGTAAAACCAGAGAGATATGAAGTAGACGAAGAAGATAATGAAGAAGAAGAAGAGGCAGAAATGGTGAATATGGGTTCGTACGGAGGGAAGGTGAGATTGTTGGGTGAAGGGGAGGAATCTGCTGCGGAAGAGATCATGCTTCTCTGGTCAATCCTACAGCCCACTCTCTCCAAACCCAACGCCTTCGTCTCCCAATCTTCCCTCAACCTTCGCCTCGATTCTTGTGGCCACTCTCTCTCCATTCTTCAGTCCCCTTCTTCCTTGGTATGTATTACTTTCTTATTCCTTTCAATCTTCCCCCTTTTTCTCTGCACTCATTTTAACCCCTACCAACCACTTCACTATGCAACCCTCACATTATAGCTTATACAATGGCCATGCATTTCAAGAAATTGAAATCAAGTTGTGGTGTGATTGAAATTCGAGGAGCTTGTTAACCTATGGATGTTGCTTTTGTTGTGATCTCTTGTGTTTTTTCTTTTTTGGACTAATATTCATATATCATAAAACCATTGGTGAGGTTACATCATGGGTTCTATTTATTTTCACTTCTTCAAGTCATAATTTCAAACTTATGTTTACAATTGAATGAGCTACTGGAGGAATTGGAAATTTCAGCTGCCTAACCGTTATGGTGTATTGGCTACCTAATTCAGGATATACCTGTCAGACATATAAGACATGTCTGTAAATGAAAAATATTGGCAGACTTATTAGATGGGTAACTACTAGGGTGAAATTGTTGCATTCTTTACTTGCAAAGGAGAAAATATGGAAATTCAAATACAGATGGGTAAAAAAGGAATAATGATGGTATTGGGGAAGTACTAACATGTCTTATTTTGAAATTAAGCTGTTATATCAGTAGTTTTGCTTCAATCACTAATTTTTTACAACTACAGACAATTAGTTTCGAGCATGAAATGTGAAATGTCTGTTTATATCACAAACTTGCAATTTTGATACTTCTGTTCACAATTAAGGCTGTTTAAACTTGTTATTTAAGAGTACACCTGGAGTGACTGGATCGGTGATGTGGGACAGTGGAGTTGTCTTGGGGAAGTTTCTTGAACATTCTGTTGACTCAGGAATGCTTGTACTTCAAGGAAAGAAGATTGTTGAATTGGGATCTGGGTGCGGTTTGGTTGGGTAAGAACACTTCAACTCTCCTATCTCGACCAGTCAACCTTATGTGGATCAATTTGGGCATATGTCTATATTTTTTCCATTAAACTTTCAAAACCTCTAACCGATTTCTATACTAAAATGGATGAAGTAAACTAAGAATTCAGCCCCCATTTGGCAGACCTACTCAGCTATAGTCATTCCATCAAATTTCACATAGCTACCATCCAAATTTTGTTGCCATTAATTAATCCTGCTGATATATCAATGTATACATCAAGTTTTGAGTAAGCTATCGATGATATGAAATCATCTTCTGTCCGAGAGAATCCCATTCCATTCCCTTGGGAAATGGCCGTCGGTAAAATTTGAAGGACTAACGTGCAAGAAGTTAGATATTTCTAAAACTAATTCATGATGTATGGTAGAAAATTCAAGGAGCAATGCTTAATGAGAGTATAGATTCTGAAATGCAGGCAATTGATTTCAATGCTAGAGTTTTGAGCTTCCACATTAATGTCCTGATTATTTGACCAACTACCAAAAGATATGCTCTTATTTTCTCTTCAGTTTTATTGCAGCTCTTCTCGGTGGTCAAGTCATTCTTACTGATTTGCCTGATAGGCTTAGGCTTCTTAGGAAGAACATTGAAACTAACATGAAACATGTGGACGTGCGTGGTACTGCAACAGCTACAGAACTTATATGGGGCGAAGATCCTGACCCAGAACTCACTGAACCTGCCCCTGATTATGGTAATAACCCTTGGTCATATCATTTTACAAGTAATAGACAAGATCTAATGACTGCATCCAGAAAAAATAGTTTAGAGAATGTTGTCATTCATATTTTTTTTTCTTTGATTGTGGATTTTTAACCATCAACATATGCATATCGCTGATCTTTATTTTTGGTTCATTTTAGTTTATCTGCTCTTTCATTCCTAACTGTCACTACTCACTTCCGTATTTGTTATATTATCAAAGGATCTTAATCGGAATAACTTTTTTTCTAAAGATTGAATTGTTTTGCTGAGTTTAGTATTAGCTTATGATATCATTCAAATGTAAACTTCAATGTTTCCATGAGAAATTGTTTTGTGGGGCATCATCAGTTTTTTGTATGCTGAAGCGATATGGCTTTCTAAAGGTGAATTTATGATGAAAACACGGTTTTCTGGATAATCATGTGATTCACTTTTTCAGATTCCGTTCTGAATTTGTTCTCTTCAGTGTTAGGATCTGATGTGGTATATAGTGAAAATGCTGTTGTGGACTTGCTATTGACACTAGGACAGCTCTCTGGACCCAAAACAACAATATTCTTGGCTGGGGAACTAAGAAACGGTAAAAGCTTAGTTCGTCTGGTGTTTTTTTCCATTACCCCCATTCATAATGCCAAACATAGTATTGACTTATGAATAAACGTATGACGATTCTCAGATGCCATTCTTGAGTACTTCATCGAAGCAGCAATGAAAAATTTTAGAATTGGGCGTGTGGATCAAACTCTATGGCATCCTGATTATCACAGCAATCGTGTTGCTCTCTATGTTCTGGTCAAGAAATGAATATGGTGGTTATGTTTAGTAGTCTCGGTTGTAGTTGAAAGCTTCCATGTCCAAATTGTAAATGCTTTGGAGTGGAGCTCTGACCAAAATTTCAATAGCTCTATTCGAAAAAAACAGCAATTTTTTTACTGTGATGGGACATATTTATTTTACTCAAATTTTAGGATGCTCTTAAGGTTGATTTTGCATTCAGTGGTGATATTATTATTTTACTTACCTATTGTATTCACATACAATAGGTTGGTTATGTTCATTCAGTTCAATTTATAAGTGATCTATGAAATATTAGGTGTTTACTTTTTCTGTGATAAGTAGGGAACAATTTGGAGAATTAAATCTGATGGAACTCAAAAGGAGAATCCTCCAAATGTAGAGCACAAGCCTGGATGCCATATGCATTTCTCCTTAAGTAAGTAAACATGTCAATAATTAGAGTTAGAAAATGGGACAATTGCAGTAAGATTCCAAATAAGAGATTTAATTTTAGAGAGGTTCCAAGGAGTTGTTAATGGCAACTATTTACAACTGAAATAGCATTGGTTAACAGGTGAAGAAGTTGTTAATGGACTTGTCTGATATTAAATCTCTTACTTAGGACTTTATTGCAATTGTCCCTTAAGAAATCAGGCTGGTTTTTTACATACTTGTGTCTGAACAAGCCGACCTGTTCAGACTTGACTTCCAAAACGCATCCGTATTTTGTATTATGGCCTTTGAACTCATAGGCCTATGTCAGCCTGCAGGAATTAGGTCTATTTAAAAAAAAATATTTTTATATTTTGTAAAGAGATAAAATTTAAATAACAAAATGTCTACAAGGCACCAAATCCATAGTTAAATATGCACTAAGACTTAAACTTGGTTAAATATTGGTGAAATATTGTCCACGATTAAATAAATCACATCAAGAAAAAATTATAGAATGACAAGTTATAAACTGGCAATATATTTCATAACATAAAGGTCATAGCATGCATAGTCAGACATTAAAGTACTTGAAAGCCTATTATCAACCATTAAATTTCAACAGGTAAAGCTATTATATTACAAGTTATATAAGTATAATAATATTCTCTTAACAAATATATATAGATATATAGTTTTAAACAATAGTAATACATAACATGAAGCAGATTATTATCCAAAATTCAAATGAATAAATCATTATTTAAAACTAAATAAATCAAATCATTTTATGATTTTAATTTTTTTAAAAAATTAATAAGAACTAATTTTGCAACACCATTAACCATTAAAATAATATTATTATTAGTATTATATGAACAGTTTCAATTAATATAAGGGTTTAAATGGGCTAGCACTTAGCACTACATACCCTGCCGTTTTAGACCTTTATCCCATTAGAGTGACCCTTAAAGCCTCGTTTATAATTTGAAGGTCAAAATTTCATTCTCGGCCTTAGTTTTTTTTTTTTTTTTTTTTGGGCTGGAATGAGATTTACAAGTTTTCCAACTCTAATAGAACCTTATTTTTTAAATGAACTATATAAGAAACAGAACTAACTATAGGAATAAAATAATAAGTCCATTTATAAACACCAGCATTGATTCAAATGGTTGCTTTAATTTTTGTTTGTGGTGAGATAAATCCTCCCGACAACTTATTAAGAGTTCTCACAACGTAGAGAACTACAGGACTTGATTAAAGAGTTAATGAAACTTTCTGAAGGAATTTCTCTCTCTTCTTCTCTCTTATGTCAATTCGAACAAATGACCACGTGGGAGCAACATTTGCTTCATCACCAACATGACACTCAAAAGCTGACTTTAAAGAATCTTTCACAAAATAATCTAATTCAATTAGTCAAAATGGTTTGTTATCCAACCACGGTATTATACTGTTTTATATCCGGAGCAAAACAGTCCTTTGTTTTTCAAATTTCTATTATCTTATGCCTTATCCCTTCTTAATTAATTATAATGTGGCAAAGTATGAATGCAACAAAATGACATAGAGAAAATAAAAAATAAATAAATAGTAATACATACTAATTCAATGTTTCCGAGAGGTACAGATGCTCCCATCCCCTACCCAACTAAAAAAATACACCAAAGAAACACACACCCCACAGGCCCACACACTTCACATGACTTGAGCCATCATCCAATTTTCTATTTTCCTTTTGGTCAATGCCTGGTCAAAACAAAGTTTCTGTGTGATAGCTAAATTTCCACTGATTTGATATAAAAAAAAGAAGAAAAAAAAAGAAAGAGGTCTTTGTTTTTCTTAATCAAAAGTTTATGTGAATTGAATCTGGGGAAGGAGGTGTTTGTTCTAATTTTTTTAAAAAATATATATATATATATATATAACAATTTTGTATTTACACCATATGATACTTGACCACAACAAAGGAAATAAAATAGAAAGAAAGAAATTTCCCTAGTTCTAGTTGTATTCACTCAACAACCATTATACTTTTAGATGAACTACTAGTTCATTCTGTTTAACTATTGGCTCTTTATTGCATGCATATCTTGTAATATTAGGCAAGGAAGCTCACCTCCCAGCAATATTATATTGTATACCTCCCAGCAATATTATATTGTATACTCCTGTACTGCTATCTCACCCCATAATCACACACACATTTATATCACAACTTGACAGAGAAGAGCATCATTCATGGTTTATCATCACAAGACAAACCACCCACTTGCTCCGGCAGATACCAAAGTGCCCCATCCGCCAAAAGCACCCACTATGCCGCCTCCACCGCCACCACCAAAGAGAGGAGGAAGAGGAGGCTGCTTCTGCAACATCATTTGTTGGATGCTAAGCTTACTTCTCCTTCTCATCATCATATTGGGAGTAATTTTAGGAGCTCTTTACCTTATCTTCAAGCCCAAGCTACCCAATTACTCAGTTGAAAGCATAAGGGTAAGTGATCTGAGGCTTAACTTGGACATGACACTATATGCAAAGTTTGATGTGAAGATCACAGCAAAAAACCCAAACAAGAATATTGGAATTTACTATGAGAAAGGAGGAAGATTGAGTGTATGGTTCACAAAATCTCAGCTATGTGAAGGATCACTGCCCATATTCTACCAAGGCCATCAGAACAGTACAATTCTTGATGTGTCCTTAAGTGGGGAAGTTGAATCAGGAACCACATTAATGAGTGCCCTGCAACAGCAACAACAGACGGGAAGAGTTCCATTGGATCTTAAGGTGGATGCACCTGTGGCTATCAAGCTTGGGGAAATGCATGTTAGTCGTTGATAGCTTGTCTGCTAATAGTCTCATAAGCATCAAAGCTAGCCGCTGTAAATTCAGACTGAAATTTTGATTTTCCATAATCTGAGTTCCGTCTCATTCTTTATTTATGTAGATTTTGCCCTTTACTCCCTCTGTTTTATTAGTGAAAGAGACATTCTTTTTTATAAGGCTCAAATGAAAGCGCAAACAAGTTAATATAACACAAATTCACACCAACACACTTAGCACTGGTCAAACCTGAGACCCCCCTCCCATAGAGGGGAGTAGATGGCAGCTAACCTAAGGGTCATTGGCATTCTTTTTTCTGAATAATAGGTTATGATAGAAGCATTTACTTGCCTCTGTTTGTTTTCTATTTTTATCACTAATACTACCTCTAGTTCTTAATATAAGGTCTAATTTGTAATATGATTTACACTACAAAGTTAAGGTGTACTGATACTTCTTTTCACGCCAATGATTTTGTTTATATTTGAATGATTCAAGACACATTAGATACTTTTAAGAGAAATGAAACAAAATGGGAAATACGTCCAAGATTTAATCTGCTTTCACTATTGTCATTTAATAGTATTCTCTTTTATAATGTTTTATAAAATTTTAAAAAATTGAAACAACAAATATTTCAAATTTCATTTAGCTTTATTTCATTTATTTCTACATAAACTAATAATTAAAATGTTGTAAATACTCCCTTCAGACCTAAGTATGTTGACTTTTTTTAAGAGATTAAAGAAACATTATAAGTTAGTTAATTATAACATATTTGATATATTATTAGATTATGTATTAATTTATCAGTCAAACGAATTGGTTTGAAGAAAAAATCCAGGTAAATCAATTTATAAGTGACTTAATTAGTTTTCTTAAGATTTTCCAAAAAGGTCAATAAGATATAATATATAAGAGCAAAAGAAGTATTAAAATGATCAAGTCCACATTGAATGATTGCAAGATGGACTAAAGCTATATAATATTCTGATCAAATTGGCTCAAACTATTTTAATTAAAACTTAAAATACAGACCTAATATACATAATTAATTTTAAAAATTCAACAGTACGTACTTTAAAGTGTTGATCATGATCTCAATTTAAGTCACTGAACAAACTTTTTCATTATTCAGTTAGAAGAAAGAAGCAAGACAGTTAAATCAAGAGGGAAGCAAAACAAAACAGCAAAGACAGAAGGGAACAAGTTAAAAGCTGATGGGTTATGTGAGAATTTGGTGAGGGAGGAGGAGAGGGAAATGGAATTTTCAGTTCTGGGAATTCGCAAATGAAATCATTCATTCCTTTCTGCTCAAGTCAACTTTCTTTCCACACAATCACTTATACAAACTTTGATTTTACCAAATCGAGCATTTGACTCGCTTTACTTTGAAACAAATAGCAATAACATTATTTAGGTAATGGCAAGGAACCCTCTTTTCCCTGAACCAGAATAATGACATTATAGACACCACTCAAAGCTCTCTTTGTTGTTGTAGTTGGGCATTTTTCATATATTAAGGGGGGAGGAAAAAGGCACAAGGAAAAAGAGAAACCAAGAAACTAATTTTTTTCTATTGACAATGACTGAAAAATCGCCCTTTAAGCTTTAAATTGTCAACCTCTGAATCTTCAAAATCTGCAAATTTTGGAGGTTCCTTATCTACTGTCACCCTTGAGATTATTGGGGCCAGTTTGTCCCCCTTTTATGTTCTCCCCTTTCCAAGAGGGATCCACCTGAGGAAGCAGATATTCATCTGGTTTCAAGGCCAATGCAAAATCAGGCAATGTTGGTGCTGTCTCCATGATTCTGTAGTACAATAGACAGATATTACTATGACTTGGTCATCATGCTTCCATTCATCAACCAAGCCTGACAATGGAGTTGCATAAGCGACAACTTATCAATGGAATCCAGAAAAGTGTACCTCTCATGAGAATACAGATCTCGGTTTATTCGAACCTTGCTTGAAGTATCCTTGGGAATTTTCTCTGAGAGATATTTCATGGTCCCCCAAACTGGTGGATTTCTGCACCAAGACTTCTAGTTAGGCGGGCTGTACAAACAGCTTATGACCTTCAAGTATTGACCTACCACTCCGTTCCTTATTATAAGTCCACCCTAACTACTTCTCACATACCAAGGAGTGGAAGTTATAGCATTAAATATATCCTATTTTTCCAACTTTACCCTCATTTAAGAATAGGTGTTAAAATAATATTTTATACATTATAACCCTTCTCTCTCATCTTCCCTATTTCCAACACAGGGGTAAATTAGTCATAATAGCATTGATTGATCCCAAAGTGGACTTATTTTTTGGAACAAAAAATTTGTGGTAGTTGGACTTATAATAAGGAACGGAGTGGTATATGAACTATGCTCAGCAAATAAAGAGAACATTGGCCAATGTGAATGATGCTTGCATAATGCATTTTTAAGATCTCCAATAACGCATGTCAAGGAATTAGACTCAAATAACCTCAATTATCCCCTAACTTCCAAAACTAAGGAGGAAAACGAAGTGGAAATACCATTGGAAATTATACATTATAACTACAAATTCTGCACTCAATATTAGACTCAAATAACCTCAATTATCCCCTAACTTTCAAAACTAAGGAGGAAAACAAAGTGGAAATACCATTGGAAATTATACATTATAACTACAAATTCTGCACTCAATAGGCTGTCTCGCATTACTCATTAATGATTTGAAGATGATTAATCATATTGAAATGGATAACTTCTTTGAAAAAAAGGTACGTTGTCTGAGGCTCCATTATTCCCCATTCATTTTACTGAATATCATTAATCAGGGGAATAACTAGAGAAGCCATCACATGATTTGAAAAGACGTGACTCATAATTTAACTGTTGGTTTGGGAAGTTAAGACTATGGGGGGAGAAAGTTGTATATATAACATTTGAACAGAAAAGACCTTGATAATGGAGGCGCTGCATTGAAAGTCTCACACAGCCTCTTACTTTCTTTGAAATACTCATCTGCTGCTTGTAGAGCAGCTACAGCCATCCCATGAGACTTCTCTGTGTTTCCTTCGTCAAGAATCAAACCATGATAATAATATGCTGCAGCCTGGTAAAGAGATAAGCAAAATACGAACAACTTCACATCACTTATTTGTGTTGATTGCATCTTACATACTCATTCTCAAACAATTTACGGCTATACATATAGAGCACTGACAAATAGAGCTTTGTTCACAAAACAACCTGTCCATGCGAAATAAAATAGCTACTTTTTGTGACATTAGGGTTTCTATGTGTGAATTTAATTTATCCTTTTCACCAAGCAATTAGAAGTGACTAGACTGTTCAAACATGATTTTCTTGGCCAATTAGTGGTTTGAAAATTGGAGTGGGAGTGGCAGAATGTTGCTGCCTAGTTAATGAAATTCAATATGTTGATATCAGCACCAAAAAAAAAAAAAAAAAAACTGTACTAGTCCTCAAAGGGTAAAAAATGATCATGTGAACTGCGGCATTTTTTTTATTTTTTTTTTTTTGACAAGAGAATCCTTGAAAAGAACAGACAGGATACAGACTATGAAAAAAAATGTTCGTGCTTTTTCATCAGAATACTACGGACTGGGAAGACATTTACTAATTTTTTTACTCATAAATCATATCCAACAATTGATGGCATTCATTATATATTTATCACATAGACCCAGAATATAATATATAGCTCTGCAGCATAAACACTAATGACTAGTGACTTGACTCAACATCTTATTCTACCAGTTTATTGGCATCAGCTTGAGCAAACATTTTATCTAAGTTCCGCCACAATGATTAAATGACTGATTACTTGACTTAATATTTGTTATGTAGATTGGTGCAATGAACCAAATGTCCCATTGGCCACTTCTAAGCTTCGATAACTCAGTCTTCAAAATTTTTAGAGTAATATCCCTCTACCCAGTGTCTTTGTACTTTGAGACGTACACAACTATTTGATCCAATTTACAATTTCAGCAGCACTTTTTTATTATTTACGCTAGATTATTGATCAACCAGCAAATTTCTCCCTAGTCTTTTATTACTATTATCTCTACAAACTCATATATTACTACATTTTAAGACATGGTATTAAACAGCCAGAAGGTAAACCCTAAAATCAAATCCATTTGACAGAACATTGTTCCAGTTTACCCATAAAAAGGCAAAATGCAAATGAACCAAACAAGAATAACAAATGTATACCTTTGCTTCAACATACTTCCACTTCACATATAGACGATGCTTTTCGCCCCAACCATTAGCTAATGGAAGATTCATAATGTTATCTTGAGCCTGAACAACAATTAATGTAGAATGAACACCAAACAAGATAATGTATTCTGATTAAAAGCACCTATTTTAAAGCACTGAAGAACACACACACACACAAAGCAATGTAGAATGAACAATTATTTGTCTCAGGGAAAGAATGGTAAACAAGCAGACTCAAGGGGAACAGAACAAGGTGGAAGATCCCATAAAAAAAGAGTAATTAAATAATTAAATTATCAATTGCAAAGTGACTCAAAATATAGTAAGCATCAATTTTATAAATATGAATATTTATAACATAAAGGATCTCTTTCCCAGTGACTCAAAATACTCAAAGGTCGGGTAAGATCACTTCCAGGAAAACAGACAATGCATCTACCTGGGCAGATGTCAGGTAAAAGAACCTTATGCAATAAAAAGCCAGGACAAAGAGATCCAGAAGACTTGATGAAACTTTAGGTTTTTGAAGTGTTTAAAAATTAATATACTTTCAAACAAAATTTATACAGGATCATAGAATTTTGAAAGTTTATATGCAAGTAAAATTCAGCAGCCAATCCGGCAATGAAGGCATACAAATGGATGCACAACAAACAAAATTTATACAGGATCATAGAATTTTGAGAGTTTATATGCAAGTAGAATTCAGCAGCCAATCCAGCAATGCACAACAAACTCTACTATTACAGTTCACGCCAGATGTACTTATCAAATTAAAGCACTACTTTGGAAATTTTTAGTCACAGATACCAGCCAAAACCCACAAGGAAAAATGATTGATAGATTCCTCAGATTAAACATAACTATATAGTAAATGTTGTATAGAAAAACTTGGCATTCTTACCTGCTGCCAATATTTCACCATCTCACATGCCAGTCTGCGCTTCACAGCTAGAGTGGCTTTGGTACTATCAATTGCCATTCCGAGCTGGATATCAACACCCTAAACAGATTACAGAAGTAGTGAACAATTGTACACCCAACATAGAATGGAGAAAAAGAAAGGGGGACAATTCTACACTCAATATCCCCCTTCTCCGGTACTCCATTTGATATTGGTACCATTTACAAAGGAAAAGTCACCCACAAATGGGTGAGCTACCTATATATAAAATCTCACCGTGTGAATAAACACAAATTATAAAAAAGGGATACACCACACCTTGATCCAAATAGTTCATCAACAAAAGGAAAATAAAATTAAAAGAGATATAATATCATCCATCATCTTGAGAAATTAGCATATCAGCTACATTTGAAAGCTGTATCTAATCTGGTAACAAAATTAATCTACTGAAGAATAGTTTTCACTTTTCAATTTCATCTTATTGAGAAATCACAAGTATACCAGACTCTCATGATGAAATAAAAACTATTTTCTGAGTTACATGTTTTAGCGTAAGTATAGATATCCAGTTATTCAGGACTTCAGAATCAAACAAAATGAACTGTAATAAGAGGACAGGAATATTATAGTCATAGTACTTTCATTCAACAATTTTTTTTTTTTTTGGGTGGGGGGGTGTTGGTTCATGATGTTCTAAATTGGCTGCAAAACATTCCAATTTGAGCATCTATGAGGACTACATGAGATACAAAAAATTGATTCAGTCGTTCCAAAAGCATATGCTGATACCTGTCCTAATGCTTGTAGACAGAGTGCTCGAAGAACTCCTTCTGCAAGGTCTACTGGTAAATTTCTCCTAAGATCAGAACCAACAGTCAGAATATTAATACTAATCACAATAATAACGATGGTTTTAAGATTATCACAGTGTTGCCTAATAAATTTGGCACAATAAATCAGTTCCAACCTGAGCTCTGCAGGCAATTGTGGAAGAACATGTTTGACAGCACAGTCCAGATATCCAGCTGCCTTTAAGAAGATATCAACAGAAGCTCGTCTGCTTTCTGCCAGTAAGAACCAAAAGTAAATTTTCAATCTCAGACCAAGCATTTACTTGTAATAGACAAAATGCATTATAAAAGAGAAGACTACGTGATTGTTAGCAGTATGTTACTTTCAGATAGAGAAGTAATTGAATCTCCATTCGCTCTATCAATATGAACCAAGAGAGTTTAGGAAGAGCTGTAGAACTTGAATCATTTTCTATTAGAATTTTTATTTGTGCCTATCAGCAGGGGTCTTGGCACCAAAGCTTCTTTAGTTTGTTTAAAGCAATAAAACGATCAAGGAATGTGATGGCATGTACTAAAAATGTTACTTTATTTCCTTCCGATATTGTTGGTGGATAACCATCAGAAGATGTTCTTGGAACTAGAATAAAGTATATTGTGACAGCAAAGTGGGATCTCCCACTTCCCTTTCACAAATGTAAAAACTAATGGGGAAGAAAGGGATTGGCTAATGGGGCCCAGAGAAGTATACTGAAGATCACAAAAGTAAAAACTCAACTCTTCAAGATAGAAGTACAAGACATTGCAAGTCAAAAGGAGGGAAAAGCAGAGAGAAGATTGAGCAAGAAGATTCATAAAATATCCACATGATCTGATACATTTTAAATAGAAAGGAAAGAAATATCTGATTTATTGGGGGTAAGCAGGGGCATGATCAACTCATGGTGTCCCGGTACCAAAAAGTGTGTCAGTTGTTTGGTATCAAAGAAAGCCATAAAAACATGGAAAAATGTGCTAATATGCACAGGAAATTTTGATGTATTTCTAACCTTCTGATACTTTTGGCTGATAACCGTCAGAAGATGTTCTTGGAAGAAGCAATAAATTAGCCTGTGATAACAACAGTGTTGCCATCAAGTGCAAAACCGACAACACTTCATACCAAGCGTTAGACATAGCTGTTTCCTGCAAAGAATGAATCACACAAACAGAAGGAGGGGGATTTACCAAGAGAAAAGATCAGCAATCTTGAGTAAAAAGCTTAACTGTCAAACCACAAAATAAATTTCATTGATTTATCTATTAGTTCAGAGTTACCTCTGCTTCATCCTCCTGATTAATCCAAACAAATTGTACTTTATATTGTAGATGGTTCCCTGCCAATAAACATCAGCAATAATGATTAGGACTTGTCTTAGAATGAGCATACTCGTCTTAGAATGAGTATACATCAAATAAAAAAGGACTGACTCAGGCTTTTACCATCTTTAACTAATCCCAAAAGAACAGGAAGATAGTCCTCTAGAGCCTGCTGAAGATCTGACAACGTTGAACCTCCTGAAGATAGAATCTTGTGATACATCAATAAATTTGAGCTACATATTTATCATGAAATGGTTTCATTTCTTTTGCGAAAACTAACCATGTTGAGTGGCACTTTTTCTTTTTGTCCTCGTAATGGTAGGACCTTCTTGACCAGCCATTACAACTATACGAGTTCGGAGGGCAGATAGACGCTCAACTATATTCTTGGACAAATAATCACCAAGTGACTGGGCAAAATCAACAGGTTTAGGAATTCTTAGACCAGGAACATAAACTGAAACCTCTCCAATACTTCCCGGCCTTCTTCTATTTCCACCAGAATCCCTTGGAGTTGATGCAAAGCAACCCATGTCTGAATGCTCACTGTACCTGCTGATGCAATTAAAACAAAGTGAATCACCTCCAACAATCTTCTGTTCCAGTATATACAATGAGTATTTTTATGGATTAGCTTCTGGAAACTAAAAGCACAGCCATATGAACAAAGTATAGGGGATAACACTCTTATGAATATATTCCAGTGTCAAATATGATGCTTTGCTTTAATAAAGTTCAAAGAGTGAAGGGAACTCATGCAAGAAAGCTGAGTGGTCAACCATACGAAAGCCATAAACAAACTAAATGTCAACCGGCAAAGAAGTGGTAGTAGGTTACTCACAAGCAATATTACAGATAATTGGCACTAGAACTCTCCATATTATTTTAAAATAATCTCCAAATATTACAGATATTTTAATCAGCAATATGCATTAATAATTCTTTCTTCTTTGTCCACTTTTCTGTAAGTGAAAAAGTTTCACAAAGCTAATCCCTTGATTGGAGATAAGCACCAAAGATCAATCAAACTAACCTTGTCCCTTGCCCTTATGGCTGACTAGTTGGGTCAAAGTTCTAGTAAGCTCTGCGCAAAAGAATTCACAAGTAGAGACTTGAGCTTGAGAAAGAAATACATCTAAAAGCAAGTAAATCACAAGAAAGGCATGAGACATGACAGGTGGTGTCTGTGTCAGAGCTTTACTGTGATTACAAAAGAAAAGGCCTCAAAAGTTTCCATCAAGCAAAGAAGATCGAAAAAACTCGTGAAAGAATTCCACGTGCACCCCATTACACTTGGAAATAGAAACCCCAGTATCAATGGCAAGAAACAGGATTTCAAATAAAACCCAGAATGATAACATCCCCAGCTTAAAGTTATAAGATCATAAATTTCAATAAAGAAGATTGAGCAAACACCGAGAATTGTGAGTAAAGGATCGCCAAATAAATATAAACAAGCAACAATTGCAGAAACGCTAAGGAATATTCGCATTCTTTTATATTTTTTTTTCCCTCACACTCACAGATGAAGCGATCCGTAACTTGACGGCTTTAAATCAATCCAGCTAATAATAGATGCAAGATAAACTGGAAACAAGAATGGACCACCAAAACTAACTCTAAGAAAAGTGGAAAATGCTCCATTTAATTGATAAAAAGATAACAAAACTCTGAATCTGCAGAACTAGGACTAAAAGCCACCAATAGATAAGAAAATAAAATAAAATCCACTTTCCCCAGAATTCATACTATTATTACATAGCTTAAACTGTGTGAAGCTGATTTTACAGCATAATCCAGAAAAGGGCCTTTAAAAAAAAAATATGTCCCTCAAACGCCTTTCTACACTTCAATCATTCTTTTCCAAACAGAAAAAAGCGGATTAAGAAAAACCCATGTGAAGAAATTCACACTTATGAGTCTTACCATCAACAACAACAGTGGTAAGAATTCAGCACAAAACTCCACAACCTAATTCGATTCAGAAATCAGGGAAACACAAGAAAGCTTGGAATTTGAGAGCAACCCAGAAGCACAGTCGCCTTGCAGTTAAAGATAGAAAAAGCAAAATTCAAAAAATGTGATTCTAATGCATTCCTTCACAGGGACGAACAGGAAGAGAGAGAGAGAGAGAGAGAGAGACAGAGAGAGAGATGGAAGGAAGAAAGAGAAGCACAAGAGTCTTGTGTACAAACAAAAATGGAGTTATATTTAATTATTAGACAACATTAAGATATTGCTTTGTCCTTATATATAACACTCGCCTCCAACACATCTCATAGAAATGGTCTTAGCGTTAGGACACTTTATATTAATATCCTAATCATAATTGCGTTTTAATGGCGCCCAATTCAACTCCTCTATCTCCACCATTTTTTATATTATTTTTTTTTAATTAATAATAGTTTACTATTTTTCTTTATTTTTTTTTCCTCTGGTTCTTCTCTTTTGCCAAGAATATTATTATTTCGTCATGCTCGTGAGTGCTTTATGACCCCATTGCCTTCTAGCAAGCTTTGGAAAAATATTAATAATATAACTAGCCTGCAATAAATTTTATTGCAAGTTGCTTATTGGATAGTCATATTAAAAATGATGAAATTATAATTCTATGAGTTGAAGCCAAAATAGTTGTTCGTGAATCCTAGGGCTAATCCACAGAAGATTTGTACAAACTTGTTGTGTAGGTAGGATGGGAGTATAATGTGTGTGTGTGTGTGGGTGAATATTTTGTTGGTGAAGAAAATTAAAACATGAGATTGATGAAGATTTGCGTAAGAAGGACACATTCATTGAACTTATTCATATGATTGGTGAGATGTCATGAATTTGTGAAATCATATGCAAAACCTTTTTCCCCCCCTTTTTGTCTCCCAAAAATCAAGTTTCCGTTGAAGGGATAATCATAAACATCGTTGCATGCTTTTTTGCTCTATATATTTTGAATTTGAACATAGTAAATTAAAATATTGATGAATTCTCAATCATTGGATGATACTATTTTTATTTATTTATCAAATTTATAATCTATTATTGACATCAAAAGTATATATAATATAAAGAATAAACATCAATTTCTGCTAATGAAACAAGTATCATAGAGTGATTTAGAAGTTATTCATTGTTTTATTTATTGCAAGTGGAGTAGGATAAATATTGTTTTCTAAGATGCAATTTGTAAATAATATTCCCTCCTTCGGGCTTTGAATACAAAACTTAGTTTATTAATGAATGCTAGCCAAAAATATAATATTTTTTATTTTATCTTTTCTTTTTTACCAATTTTATCAAAACTAGTTAATTTATTTGAGTCACTAAATATGCACAATCTAATCTTATATGTGGGTTTAAAAGAGATCATGTCACGTACTCATATATATGTTATGATTAGTCAATTTATTTAGTTTCGATATTCGCCTCAACCTAAATAAATGTGTTTTATATTTAAGAGTTAAAACAATAAATGAAGTAATAATATACATGTTGTAAGAATAAAAACAAAAGATGTATAAAAAAGGAATAAAAAAAGTAAAAGTTTTTTTTTATATATAAAGCCAACTTCATTAAGATAACATTTTTAATTAGGAATTTGCATTAAATGAAATCTCTTCTTTCAGAAAATCTATATGTTAATACACATACAGGTTTAAGTATAATATACATTACATAAAGATTATATAGTAATAATGTAGCAATAAGTAAGTAATCAAACCCCAAACCCAAATCATTATTGTTAATTAATTATCAATGATATATATGATAGTAGATTACTTAACAACAATGTAAATACATTTAATTCAAGTATTACAGAAATTATTATTTTAAATAAAATTTATTCGAGTTCAAATATTGCTATAGCGAATTTATTTCAACGAAAACTAAATGAAGTATACATACATGTATATGTATGGTTGGACTCAACTCAACTGCGTATAGTAACGGATTATTTTTTGTAATAGTAAAACAAGCGGATTATAATAAAGACTAAAGTGCATTTCTATTTAGAACGAAAAAATTTCACATTTTCACCTATAAATGAATTTATAATAAGATCTAAAATGATATCTTATAATAAATAGAAAATATCATAGGGAGTAATTCCTACAAATCGATGGGTATGATAAAAACAAATGGAAATTGCATAAATACATTCATTCTTAAAGAGGATATATAACTGCATTGTGATGATGACGTATTGCAATTAAATTGGTTAGGAGGTAATTAGATGGAAGGCTTCAATAATAGTGTACATGTATACATTGATATGTGTGGTTCTATATAACGTGCCTTAATCGAATTGATATCTTGCTACTTGTATATATAGCTTTTCCTTCCTTTATCAGTCATGCTGTATATGCATGCATCTTTAATAATTCATCTCTGTAAATAAATATTTGAAAACAGAAAGAGCATAATATTGAAGATTGAATCTACATTTATGTCGGAAGATGATAGATAGATTGCAAAATCTTTAATTTTGAACAGGTTATAGAATGTTGAAATATTTTTTTTAAAAATTTTCTTTACATGATGAGGAAATATGATATTATCCACACAAAAAATTACACAGCTCTTTTTTAGATGCACTTAGAAACATTTAATTAATTCTGAATTCTCTAACTTTTTTATGCATGATTAAACAGGGAAAATTGTTATATATGACATAAGCAACAACAATTTTTTTTTCTTAGGTAATCTTTTTCAAGATCCAAAATTAGCAATCGTTTTTTCTAGTGACAAAGCAATAGAAAAAAGCATCTATTGTTAAGAAGATAGTTAAAAGTACTTTGCATAACTGGATTACTTACATTGGAAAATATGTTGTCAATAGCATACAGTTTATACAACTATTTCTAAATACAAAATAATGTGTCTGGCAAAAGAAACATAAAATATTGTGGAAAAAAATTAAAATACAATTTTTTAAATTATTATATTGATTTTCAAACTCCGCACGTAGCCTAGCCAGCACCTTTAGCAATATAATATATAGTCAGGTCTAGAATAATGATAATTAATCAATTTAAATAGTTTGGAAATTATTTATTTTAAGTAATATATGCAATTAGAGGTTTACATATAGAAAGAATGCTATTAAAATAGCTATATATTCATGTGCTCTAACACTCTGACCTGACTTGATTCGGATAAATTAAAATCAAATTAATTTTAAAATTCGGTAAACGTTCTTTTTATATATTTTCTTAATTATTTTAACAATTTTATCAATAAAATTAAAGGCAAGGATGGATGAAAAATAAAATCCAAATAAAATTAATTTGCTTCTTCCATTAAATATTCTCTAAGAAAGGGTTTCATCTCACTTTCTTTAATTTTTCTTCTGAAATTATCCTTTTTATTGGTAAGATTAGTTTTACACAAGCACACACACATATGATGACTATTTAGCATAAATGGATTACACAGTGGTTTTTTTCTTTTAAGCATTGGTATCCTTCTGTTAGACGTAATTTTATTTAAGGTACTAGTAGACACTAAATTTTGCGCATCTTTTTTAATTGAATCCCAAACATTGATTCAACACCCTGTGAGAGACAAAATCCTCCTAATATACCTAATCTCCATTGATAACAAAGTGGTTATATTGTTTGACCAACATGCATTATTCCATGCGAGTTCATCAAACCTCTTTTTTTAAAAAAAAAAACTATTATAAATTAGGCCCAACAATTTGCAAATATGACACAATTAAATATTAAATAGTCATATTATCAAACAATGGTCGTTGTTTGTGCATGATAGGAAGTATAGAATCACCCCTTTAGAAATAGTTCTAATTTTCCAACCATATATTTGCCTTTTAGTTTGGCCAATAATGTAGATCTATATATGTTTAAAAGAGTGTAATAAATAATTTCATTTTCATTATGTATGATTTATTATGGATTAATGCGATCAAATATAAATATCCATATTATTAATATATATTGATTCTTTTGGTGAGACTTTTGTTTGAAATTTAATGTATTCCCACCGTTCCTAAATATAGGATCTATATAGGGAAGTGAGCTTGTTTCTAAATATAAGACATTTTTCTAATTTTTCTCAACTTTTTCCCAAACTACCCTGTTGATGCTCCTCAACGATAAACAATTAAGATATAGAGGGTGGAAATAAAAATAGATAGTTAGGATATTTTGGTAATATCATACGATTCTAACTAATTTAATTAATATTCTTAATCCAATCAAATTAGGTAATTAGATCTTATATTTAAAAATAGAGGGAATAATACCTTAGCAAAGTCCTGGTCCCTCTATTTTTTTAGGTGGAGACAAACAAACACAAGATAAATTACAGAAAGTGTGACTAATGAAATAAAAAATAATGTGGGATTTAAATATTTTAATGTTTCCTCAAACATTTAGCATTTAACATAAGTAAACGAATTAATATAATTTTCAAAATTCTTAAATTAATTTCCTACTTAAAAAATCTAAGCCATCGGAACAAAATCAATCGCTCGTATATATATGTCGAAAGAGATGAATTGACGCTTTGATAGCAGCCCAGCGATTGCGATATAGAAACAGGACACTTGTCATTTCCATCTCAAGCCTCATTATTTTTCATCACCAAAATGGTTTTCATAATAAAAAATAATAGTTAAAAACTATAAATTATAAAATTATAAGATGATGAGAAATATCATAAATTATTCACCGTTCCCTTTCCATTTGACCTGATTACTATTTTTCATTTTGTCCCTATTTGCATGTCATGTTTCAAAATTTAAAGTATAATTGCTACGTATTTTCAATAATATTCACGGTAAATAAACGAACTTAGCTAGAAAAATATTCATGATAAATGAAAAATATTGAATGGATGTGGTGAATTACATTTGAAAATGTCATATTAAAAGAAGTGCAAACTTTTTTAAAAGAAAATGATCTCAAATTATATATGTGGATTTTAGTTTTTATTTTATGTTTGTATTTTTGTCATATGAATTATTAGATTTCAGTATCTCATATTTAAATGATCAAATTACAGCTCTTTTCATAAATGCTTGCAGTTCTACTGTTTTGTTTTTTTATAAATGCCACTCTGGTTCTATATAAATCCAGTTAGACCAAATTTTTTAGTTCTAAATATAAGTCTAGTTTTGACTTATAATGATTGTTTTACAAATTTACCTCTATTAACTCTATTACATTAAAGTCAATGTATAATAAATAAAAGGTTAAATAGTATATTCATGTATAAAATTTAATAACATACTCATCTGGTCCTATTTATAAGTTACTTCCAGCATATTTCACACAGATTAAGGAAATCCTTAAAACTTAATAACTTTCCACTAAAATCCAACAAATTTACAACTTTACCCATATTAAATATCCACTATACCACATGAAAATAAAGTCAATACATAATAAATTAAGAGTAAACTTGTACATTCACACTAAATATTTAATGAGGTGATTTATATATAGGACCAAATAAAACCTCTCTCTGCCTTATAAATAGGACCAGAGGAGTACCTTATAAATAATACCAAACAAAATCTTCTCTCTCTACCCTATAAATAAGCCTAGAGGAGTACTAATCATTACTAAGGGCAAGTTTGGAAAACAATATTTCTTTGTTCCTAAATATAAGACACATCTAAATTTTTCTAGAGAAACTAAGAAGCTAAAAAAGCCGCTAAATCATAACGCATTTTGTGTATTATTATATTATATGTTAGTTTATTGGTCAAATAAAATAGTTTAGAAAAAAAAATTAAACAGATTAATTTATAAGTAACTTATTATTTGACTTTTTTAGATTTTTGTTTAAAAAAAGTAAACAAGGTCCTATATTTAGGAACAAATGGAGTATTAACCTAAGACATATTAATTGTCTTATAATCCATTTCTTGGTATATGATTTAGTGAAATTAAACTCATACCACTCTGTTTTTTATTATAATTTCACTTTAACTTACTCTCATATATCAAGAATTGATATTTAAATAATTAAATATGTGTTAGATTGATAAAATTTTACAAACTTAGCCTTATTCAAAATTTCCTCTTTTTACATTTATAAATTATTGTCACATCTCTCTCCTTTTTTTCTTTTCCCAACAAGGATTAAATGAGGGTAAAGTTGGAAAACAAGTATTAATAGCCTCTAGTGGACTTATTTTAATTTTTTTGGTAATTCAATTTATAATAAGGAACATAATGATACTCCCTCCGTCCCTGTATATAAGAGCTCAACTAACAAAATCAAGCAGATTAAGAAAGTGGTTGAAAATGATAAATATATTTGAAATAATTTTGCTTTATCAAGTTTGTCCTTATTTATAATAGAGTATATATGAGAGAGAAATGTGATAATAATGATAGAAATGGGTATGAAAGAAAATGTGAATAGAGAGATTAATGATGGGTAAAATGAAAAAAAAAATCATTAAATATTTTGATTAATCTAATAAAAATCTTATAAAAATGGATAAACCCGCTGAAATTTTTTGGTTTGTCATAGGAGTATATAAGAAATGAGTGATACTATAATACTACTCCCTTCGGTTTTATTTATAAGAGTCTAGCCGTCAAAACACGTTTTTTAAGAAAACATGTAAAAATAATTAAATATGTCTGGAATATACATATTTTTTCAATATTACCCTTATTTATTATGAGTCTATCACGAGAGAGAAATATATAAGCATTAATAAATATGAAAGAGAATTAGGGGTAAAATAGGAAAAATATATTAAATGATGAGATAATAAAAGGTGAGCTCTTATATTTTAGACCAAATCAATTCAAATTTTGAGCTCTTATAATAAAGACAGGAGGAAGTATTAAATTAGAGAGGTCGTAAGCTTTATTTTACAACTCTCATCAATTATCTTTTTCAACATCTTAACTTGAACCCTCAGTGATATAGGATTTGATTTTTATTTCCTCTCAAATGTTCGGGATTCTTCTTCCTTCGACCGTTAAGAAAGGATTACTCCCTCTTATCCTTATTATAAAACACCAACTATCAATTTTCACATACCAAGAATTGGTAGTTGGGTGATTAAATCTATGTTAAATTGGTCATTTTTTCTAATTTCGCCCCTCATTAAATGATATAACTTACCTTTTTAATTTTAAACATCTATTAATAATAAAGGTAAAGTGGGAAAGAAGTAATTAATGCAGGGATTGGTGTTTTATATTAAGGATAAAAAAATTTGTTAGTTAATGTTTTATAATAAACATAAAAGGAAGTACAACTAAAAAAAAGAAAGAAAGAAATGACTATAACCACACTCCACACACAAAGTCCGACAGTGAGCATAGAGAGTTACGAGGCAAAATATTTATATATTTATACTCAAACTTCGAAAAGAATGTATTCATGAAATTAATAGCCTGCAATTAATTTTCTTGTTGCGATGATAGGGTTCCAATAATTGGGGTTCGGTTTCAATAAACAATATTTTTTTTTATGAACATAAGAAGAAACAAAATAGCATCAACTTCAATAATCAATATTTCGGGTCTCACACATGGCCTAGTCTTTTCAATGCTTTTATTGTACATAATCCCCCCATCCAACAAAAATGTACATAATCCTAATTTTAATATGAAAGTGTGTGAATTAACCTCAAATCCTTATTATAAGTTCACCTTTACTACTTCTCATGTATCAATGAGTGGAAGTTATAACATTAAATATATCTCATTTTTAAAAAAAATTTCAATTTTACCCATGTTTAAGAATATGTTTTAAAATAATATTTTATACATTATAAACATTCTCTCTCATCTTCCTTAACTCGAATATAAGGGTAAAATAGTTACAATAGCATCAATTGATCCTAAATTGGACTTATATTTAGAAACAAAAAATTTGTGATAGTTAGACTTATAATAAAAAATAGAGTGGTACGTGCCGTACATAATTTTATTAATCAATTAAGAATTAAATATCGGTAGGTTAAGAATAAAGAAAATGCGCATTTATATAAGTATGCGGTGCTTGTACGTCTGTGTTGGGTATTTAGTTTAATTAATATATGAATATATATAACTATTAAAAATAAAATGAATATTTTGATTAATAGCAATTCGAATTATATTTTGAAACTAAGGATATAATTCAACACATTTCTAGTTTCTAGTAATGATAATATTAGAAAATTTCACATAGGGTAAATGAGTATATTTAAAAGAAAAAGCTAATATATAGCATGCCTCATAAATATATAAGACCAAAAAATTGTATTCTCTCTACCTTCTAAATATAATTAGGGAGTATTTTATTTAAATATATTTTTCTTATGCAATGTGTATGTGTGTATAAGATATAATAATTTAAAACATTTTAGTCAAAATATTGTCCTAAATATTTTCATTTATATCAAATCTTTTTATAAAACATGTGAAGAAGCAAGCAAAAGAATTTATAAAAAAAATACAGGGAGCCTAATAAAGTTTCATGTGTTCACGTGTGTGTTATAGAATGACAATCTCTAAATTGCTTTTAATTAAGGTAGAACTTATAGCTTTTAAAAAGGAAAAAAGAACCCTCTCATGCAAATCTAAAGCGATAAATATATACCATTGTTCAATATTAACTAATTTTAGATTAAGGAAAATCACATGAAAAAGTTGTTAGATAAGAAATTTACACTACTTACTATATCTTTAATTTAATAGATAGTTACTTAATTTAGGAGCATTAAATAAGTTAAATAAATTACTAAATTATATCATATATTAAATGGGTTAATCAAAATAGTTATATATATCATTATATTATATACCAATTTATAATTCAAACAATTTAGTTTATAGAAAAAAGATAATTATAAATACTTAAAAATAATTTATTTTTAATATTATTAATTCCCCAAATTATATTATTGCCTAGAGGCAGTAATTGATAGATCCCATGTACATATATTATCGTGTATTTACATATTACTCTTACATTTTGCATATGTGTATATATATATATATGTTGAATTGTTGGTACATGATTGATTTCTTTACCTGAGATTTTCGTATAATATAATATAATTTTTACTTTCGATAAATGTACGTGGAGTACCACTCACTGCAGACAAACGAGAGAATATGACATCAATGTTTGGATGGGAGATGCATGCATGTTTATACGTAGTGGGTAAATAAAAAAGATTTAACTAATAATTTATTATTCATAGTGCTCAAGAAAAAGCTTGTATATATGTAAGCTAAGAAAAGGGGAAGGGAAAGTGATGGGCAATATAAGGTGGAGGCAACGTTAAAAAACCAATATATATGTGCGTGTGTATATGTACGTGTGTGTAATTAGATGTGTTTGTATATATATATGATGAGATATATATACTGGCACTTTAGAATGAGGGGGACAAATAAGGGAAGTGTCATAGTCGAAGGACGAAAGTGACATGAAAGAATGTCAAAACCCTAGCAAGCTACATGAGATCCCTCTCTCTCTCTCTCTCTCTCTAAATATATGGAGGGAGGGGGGGGGGGGGGGAAGCTGTCGTTGCCATTCCAAAGTGTTTGATGCTTACTTTTCATGGCTATGCTATTACACACGGCCCTTCTTCCTCCCACACATTTCAAGATCTCTGTCTTTCTTTCAAAATATCCTCTCAACCTAATCACACATATTATATATATGTATTTGATATCACCAAGAATATAATACATTGATATAATATTTGTCTCATGATAAACTTTTTGACGGGTCAACTAGTCAAGTTCATGTGTGGCTGAGCACAAAGTTTCCATTAAATAGAGAACACATTTTTTTTATTACGTTCTTCATTATTTTAGATTCAATTTTAACTAATTTTAACTTCATTTTTTAATATTTATGTCAAACTTATAATAGAGTGCTAATGTTCAATTCTATCTTGAGAAAGTTCTCACATAAGAGGAGCAAGGCTATCTAGTAGTTTTCATTGTTATATGTAGTATGTTGCTACGGAAGTGTTAACACATGAACAATGCCACCTCCACTCTAATACATATATCTGTCACATCGGTCGGCCTTAAGCCACGTATGATATCACTCGGGTATGACTAATGCATTTTTTTCATGGAAATGTCAGAAAAGAGCAACATCATCCCAAAATAGTTTAAAAAGGATATCACCCAAATTTAGCAGCAAAATGAAAAAAAAAAATGAAAATGTAGTTGAAAACACAAAATTAAGTACATGCATGACAAAGGCGGTCAATGGCTCACCCTGACCTTAGAATTAAGCCATTCCCCTTTTCTTTTTAATATTATAACAAACAAGTTGAATTACAAATTAAAGTCAAAGATGAATATCCATCTCTTGCAATTTAATTGTTTACCATATATATGCATCTACCTTATATTCTTTGATGTTTGTATACCATATATTTTGTTCTATGTTTTTATCTAACTTTCATATGCTTTGTTTTTTTGTTTTGCAACGTTGCTCGTTATCTTACAATATAATTTCATGGGCAAATATTGAACTTTTACAAAAACTTTTGGAAAAAAATGGCTGAAGAAGAAAATACATTCACTCGTGCTCATGTGGAATCAAACGAGGCATAAGGTCTGACGTGGCAAGTATCATTTGACTATCATTGAAGTAGAACAATATTACTCCTATTTTAGCACTTGAGAGTGCAATACTAAATCTTAAAAACCTTATAGATACCGCTACTCTAACGCAAGTACTTGTGAGGATAAAATTAAACCTTTAACTCTTATTATAATATAAGGTCCAGTAGTATTTTAGACACTGATAAAAGTACTGTTTGCTAGCTGTAAAGACCAAGGGCATGTGTGCTAATTAAGTTTTCAAAATGGAGATTTTCAAAGTAAATCTTTTTAAAAATAAAGGACATAAAAAAACACTTTTGAAAACAGTGATTCTTTTAAATAAAGCTGATAAAACGTAAGTCAAGACGCACACATATATGTGCATCAATTCAGTATCAATTTTTTGTTTAAATAATTCATTTCATGGCCGCGTAAGGATATACACGAAGTTAATTTAATTAGGAAATGAGTGTGTAAAGCGATGATAAATATAATCAATAAAACCGTTATACTATACAAAATTCCTCAAATTATATTAAAAATTAGAAGCAGCAACATCCTACTTTAGAATCATCAGAGAGTAATATACATATATAAAAACTTAATTACAACAGAATTGTATAAAACATAGGAAAAATCACTTTGAGCACTCTTGACGCAAAAATGTACCCCATCTGTTCCTATATATAAGAACAAAAAATTTGAATGGTTTTGTCCCTTTTTATAAGAGTCTGACACAATGTATTAAAGCATTTAATAAGTTTTTTCCCATTTTACCTATCATTATTCTCTCTATTCACATATTCATTTATAACACAATTATCATATTTCTCTCTCTTACATAAATAAGGGTAAACTTGAGAAAACAAGAATAGTTATTTCTCTCAATCACTTCCTTAATATGTGTGATTTTACCTCTTTAACTCTTATAATAAAGATCGGAGAGAGTACTAACTAAGAATTTCCATAATAAATTGCATCACTATATTTTCTCTTATATGTGTGTGCGTGCGGGCTCATGTATAGATATAAGATATACATACTGTGTGACACAACGTGGAAAAAGAGAGGACAAAGATAAGTTGTGTTTGAATTGAAGAGTGAAGTCACAATGGTTGTGTGTGGATGGACTTCTGAAAAAGTGATTTATATATAAGTCAAACTGAAAATAAGTCAGATTGTGTAATGAGATTTATGTTTGGATTGACTGTTAAAACTATGACTTATAAGTAACTTATAAGTCATAAGTCATATTGTGTAATGAGATGTATGTTTGGATGGACTTTTGGAAAAGTGATTTATGTTTGGGTTAGTTGTGATTTGATGTGTAAAATAAGTCAGAATTGTGGGGTCCACCTCCATAAGTGACTTATAAGTCATAAGTTATAAGTTGAAAAAAGAACTTATACTTATTTTGACTTATAAGTTATAAGTTACTTATTTTTATAAGTTCAGACAAACATACTCAAAATAACTTTTCTAAAAATGAGTCCTTATTTATGAAAATAAGGACTTATTAAGCCGGAATAAGTCCAGCCAAACAAGCCCAATATTCACATTGGGAATCAGATATTAATGTTTGGTTACAGCTCACAAACAGAGACACATCTGTGGAGATATGCTGGCAAAAACAGTACGCGCCAACTCAGTACTTTTTCGATATATTATTTGCAAAAAATATTTTGATTTTAAATAATAAATTTAAAAAAAAATTTTTTTTTTTTTTGCCAACAAAAAATGTTCTTTTTCAGTTTTTGAGTTTAGTCGTATTGATGATTTGGTCGGATGATTAAGATCGAGCAGTAGACACTATGAACAGGTAACATGATTTGCAAAACAACTTGGAGGGACCATATTGACAAAATCCCACCGTCCATGGATGCTTCTACTTCCACGTACCCTTGCCACTTGTCGCTCTTACGAGCTATATCCTAGATGGACGGTGACGCCCCATGTATGATGAGCGGCCCAAACCTTCTCTCTCTCTCTCTCTCTCTCTCTCTCTCTCTCTCTCTCTCTCTCTCTCTCTCTCTCTCTCTCTCTCTCTCTCTCTCTCTCTCTCTCTCTCTCTCTCTCTCTCTCTCTCTCTCTCTCTCTCTCTCTCTCTGGTTCAATAGAGTTAAGATCTATATCCAGTTTCAAAAAACGCTTACGAAATTGAATATAGATTATCTACCAACAAGATCCTTATATCAATGAGATTTGAACTCGTAGTCTTACAATAAACATTGAACACCTGATACATCTTTTTTATATAAAAAGAAAAGTTTAAATGAGCATAATCTAATATCGATGAGATTTAAATTCACAATTTCAAAGTTGAGTCAATCTATTTGCTAGCTGGACCAACATTTATTGATAAAATATTTCATATTTTTTATACAGAAATTTTATTTATTTTATTTTTAATTATACATTTTCTTAAGAATTTCTTTGAAGTTTATTTTATTAATATTTTGAGGTTCTTTTCATAAGCAGAAAATATCCTTACATTTATATCATATTTTATGAGCTTGACCTCTACAAAATTAGAATCTAATAATCATATGATGATGATGATAAGGACGCGGCGCATGCGTTGAATTCATAAGCAGGCTATTTTTTGTTTAATAACAGTATAATATTTTATTCAAAATTAATTTTGAAATCATAACACAGGTTTTTCTTTTAAGATTTAACTGTTCTATCGTTTTAACTTTCGTTATTTCAATCTTTACTATTTTTTTTTTAAAAAAAATATGCGTCTAATAACACCTTATAATAGAATAGTTGAATTTCGCTAATTCATTAAATGAAAATGATAAATGTATATAATATATGTATTATACTTCTATTGCTTACCATTTTGTTATAACTAGTCTTGACCCCGTGCAATGCACGGGATACTGGGTTAAAATATTATAGTTTAAAAACTATTTTATGAGTAACTTCAATTAATCCGTACTTTTAAGTAACCAAAAAAATCGATTGTTATTTTATCATGAATTAAGATCCCTATTTTGGAGGAATTAACCAAAAAATTAGGGTGCTAAAAAAATAACCATACCTTCCATTAGAAAAAGAAAAATAACTGTATCATCCCATTAAAACACGACTAATATCCAATTAAAAAATAAAATATATTAAATTGAAACTTCCCACCATGTGATTTGGCAAAAAAAAACTTCCCAATACAAAAATCAAATATATTAAATTAAAACTTCCCACTACATGATCTAGAAAAATAACTTCTCACTACATGAAAACTTAAATTTTTTTTATTTTTAAATAAATAGATTTTAAAACTTCTCCCACTACATGAAACTTCAATTTTTTTTAAATAAATAGATTTAACTCATAAAAATTGGAGTCGTGAGGACTGCAGTAAAAAAAAAGGGCTGTAGCTGAGAAAGTGATGCACCAAAGAAGACTTAATAATAATATTGCCAAAAAAAAGGATAAAAATAATATTTAAAACTACCTCCATAAGAAAGAAAAATTACCTCCATCAATATAGGGATAGTGGCATTAGTGGGTTGTGGGTAGAAGTTCAAGGAAAATTTTTTCATATTAAAAAAATAATTTTATTTATTTCTCTTGATAAGCCGTCACGTGGCGAACAGGGAAGGATAAAAAATGATATTTAAAACTACCTCCATAGGAAAGAAAAACTACCTCCATCAATCTAGGGATAGTGGCATTAGTGGGTTGTGGGTAGAAGTTAAAGGAAAATTTTTTCATATTAAAAAATAAGTTTATTTATTTCTCTTGATAGGCCGCTACGTGGCGAACAGGGAAGGATAAAAAATAATATTTAAAACTACCTCCTTAGGAAAGAAAAACTACCTCCATCAATTTTTTTTTTTGAAAATGAGCCAAAATGATATTAATCATAAAAAATATTACATGCTAGTACAAACGCTAGGACAATAAGATAGTTCAGCCCTCATGTGTTGAGGGATAAAAGGAGAGAAAGATACATATAAACTTCGAAAAGCTTTAACAAGGCTAGCAATATCTCTGCTAACCACATCACCTAGGTCCTGCAACGGGGCTTGTGGAAGATGTAACGGGTGTTGAAAGGAGGTTATATGCAGATCCTGGGTCCCATTGGAAAAGAAAGGGCAACGGACTATCCATAACAAAGAGGCCCGAATACATTTGAGCTGAAAAAGAGCATCTCCATGAAGCTTCCTGGTGAAGGTCAAGCTGGTTGTTGACTGCTTCTGGAAACATATCCCTATGTGAAGGCCTCTCTGCGTGCTAACTTGATTCCTTTCCACAAGTATCATCCATCCGTCGTGAAGCTTGAAACCATCATTACTTTGCATATGGACCTGTGAAGAAACACTATTCGGAGCATCCTGGGAAGCCATAGTACAAAAAGAGACTGTTGCTAGAACTTCACGAGAGAGACTCTGGATTGTAGGAATGGAATTGCCATGCAAAATGGAGTTTTGCCGCATCCATATTACATTTAAGAAAACAACAATTTGATGAAGAACTTCCTCAACCTGCATAAGGATAACCTCCATCAATTTAGGGATGATGTCATTAGTGGGTTGTGGGTAAAAGTTATGGGAAAAATTTTTCATATTAAAAAAAATAAGTTTATTTATTTCTCTTGATAAGCTGCCACGTGGCGAACAGAGACCTGCTTTGACCCCTACTTTTATATTGTTAAAGATTGGTAAAAGGAAATTAACGTAATTTAAATTCTTTGTTCATCATTTTAATTCAAAATCATCCATTTTTTAAAATGTTAATAATAAATTATCGTAATGTATTTTACAATTCACTAAAAAGAGTTACACAATTTACAAAACAATTGCATTTCTATATCTCACTTCATTTTATACTCTCTCTCTCTATATATATATATACTCCCTTCCTATAACACCTTATACCTAAATTGATTAATTTAATGATATTATTTAGTAAAATTAGATAAAATCATATGGTTTTACCAAAACACCCTAACTATATTCCTTTATTCCACCATCCTCTCTTGTTTCTTATTGAAAATTATTAATAGAAATATTTTAAGAAAAATGTGAAAACAAATAGAAAAATCGATGTTTTATATTTAGAAATAAACTCACTTATACAAATAAATCTGATATTTAATAATGGAGCGGGTATATATATAAATTAATATAATCTTTATTGTTAACGTTTAATTTTATATTGGTTTTAGTCTTTTAAATTTTAAATTAAAAGTTTTTGGTCATTTTAGGGGTAAAATAATCCATATTTTTATTATAGGTACCAATATTTTGATCAAAATGAAATATGATTAACCAAAATCTTGTTTAAAGCTTCAACGATTGAAATCAAAATAGAGACAAAACTTCATCGATGGAAGATTATACTAAGTCATGCCAATGTTCTACATGTTATGATTTTCCATTTAAAGGAGGGAGGAAGGTGGTGGAGGTGACGTGGCGGTAGTTGAAAATCACGTGACGTTGCCCTTTGGAGGAAGAGCGTTCCGTCGCATTGAAGCTAAAAGACGCATGCCTATGATATGAGCTCCCAATAAAAGTGGACACCACTGCAATCTCGACGCGTGGAATTCATGACGACATGTACAGATGGACGGTGAGGGCCACAGAGATCAGGGACGAGTGGCGATCGAGGGTGCCACGTGGACAATCATTGTGGCGGGACCCACGCATCGGCTTCGTCCGTTATTTCGCCTTCTTCATTTTTAGGTGTGCGTGTTGCCTTGAAGGGATGGAAATTAAAAGAGAGATGCATTGCACTGACGGATTCAGTTGGGTTGTGATTATTAATGAGGTGAGCTCATCTTACTTAGTGTCTTTGCCTGCACCGCATCTGAATTGGGAACAACTTGCATCTCAACCTGATCAACTCCAAAGCAGGATTAATATGCTTGTATTATTACCCTCCGGAAAATACCCCCATCGTCTTTTATCATAAGTTTGAAATAATTAGTTTGTACTTATTAATAAAACTTTTAAAATTAATTAAAAATCATAATTATGTAAGAAATATAGTTTACTTTACAGTTATGAACTTATCATTATATATGAAAGAGAACATGTGAGGAAAGTATAGTGAGAAGGAATGTGACAAATAAAAGATAATAAAAATGATAGAGAATACATGAGAAAAAGATTAACTTCGAGAAAAATGGGGAGAATGCAACAAATATTTAGACAAGCTTAAAGTAAAACCTATATTTTGGGACAAATTAAATACATTCACAAATTTGAAGTTCATGATGAGAGATATGGGGTTAGGGTATACTTAGATCAAGTTCATTATATTAATTTCGTCAAGTTCTCATATAACAAGTAGCCATGTGTCTTAATTTTTAAATATTGTAATTAAATAATAAATTCAAATAAAATAAATATGATACATGGTCTTATTAAAATGAAAAACTTGGTGTAATGGATATAAAGAATTTGATGTAAGTACGATACTATATCACCCCCTTGGTACCTTTCTTTTATAAGATCAATTTTTCCCAATAAAGACTATCCAAATTTTTTTTAAGTGTATAGGTTAATTTACAGGATTATACTTACATCGATCAAGCTCCTTACATTATTTAGATCAAAATTTTCAAACGCACAAGGTTATGTGTCACATAAATTTTATGTGAATTTATGGTAAATGAAAATATTTCAAAAATAAGATATATAATCACCTGTAATTGGAGAACTCAACCAAATGGATATAATGAACTTTATTTAAATATTTTCCTGATTTATAAGTGCACATACGCATTTTAATAACTAATAATAGTAAAGTAACAAATGTGAGGATGTGGCCATAAAACATGACCTAATGAATATAATCAATTTGATCTAAGTTTTGTCCAGAAAGTTTTTTTTCCTCAGAAAAAATGATTTAAGCTTTTTAAATACATTGTGTTGCAACTTTATATACATACGTGTGTGTTATATGTGTTTAACATGGTGATTTGTTAATGACACTAATTAACTTAGCTGCTTCTCTTTATGATTAATATAACGAGAATAATGTAATAATAAATGCATTAGATAGTGCTCCGATATAATGTTTTAAGAAAAGCACTTATCTTTATATTAGTTATAAAGCATCCACCCATATTTTTTTTGGAA
This sequence comes from Mimosa bimucronata, assembly GCA_037074515.1. Lineage (NCBI taxonomy): Eukaryota > Viridiplantae > Streptophyta > Magnoliopsida > Fabales > Fabaceae > Mimosa > Mimosa bimucronata. Next base: position 26,977,983 of record CM073437.1, on the reverse strand, counting down.
TAAAAAGCACCCAGCCATTTTTTTTTGAATAAAAAGAACCTACCCATTATGCTAACTATAGTGGGATTTGGACTCAACCTCACACTTAACACTAAAAAAAAAAGAAAAAGAAATAAGGGGTTCGATAACATGAGATATAAGGCCCAAGCAAAAAAGCTCTAAAAAATCAAATTTGTTTCCTATAAAAAGAGACAAGAGTGTATATATATTTGTGTGTGCATATGTATGTGCACATGCGTACTTTGCATCTTTGCAGATAAGTTATATTTATATATATATATATATCAAGACTGATTTTGTCATAAATATGAGATGAGATAAACAATTACCGGTATTTAGGAGTTAGGTTATGCATTATGGTCAAATATTGTGGTACGTAGGGTTTAACATGGTACCCAAATAATTAATGATTATTGTGAAGAGTTTGATTTTGTTTATAAAAAAGGATAAAACTTAGATCAAATTGTTTATCTTTATTAGGTTAAATATTGCAATCACACTTGGTACTTTACTATTGTTTATTATTAAAATGTGTGTGCTCACATGCAAAATTCACCTATAAGCACTTGTAAATTTTTGTGTCACCATAAATTTTTATATAGATTACTCTTGTTATTTTATCGTTTCTTGTTATTAAAATTAAGTTTTCTAAATGTTTATTTAGACACTTGTTGTTTTGTTACTGTTAGTTAATAAAGTGCTTACATATATATATATATATATGCACCTATGAATTCTCCTACACCTTAGTTTAATGGATATAAGTAACGTCATCAATTAAATTTTTTTCTATAAAAGAATATAACTTTCTTTGGTCAAAATATATTAGTTTAAAATATACTACTGAAAAACAGAGAATTCATCCAAAAGACAAGTTTAGAATTCTTTTTACACAAAAATCTATAGATATATAGTACCTACCATACAAAATAAATCTTAATTCAATTGTAATTTAATTTATATTTCATGTGATATATTAATATTTTCAAAAGAGAAGTTATTCTTTGGATAATGGAGACATACCGCGCTTTGAAGTAGTATTTGAGCCCCTAAGACCTGAATGTCTGCATTATATTCCAAAATGACAGGGTTTATAAAGAAAAACAGTTGTTATGGCTCCTTGCAAGCACTACTACCATAAAGAATGCATCCCTGAAGCTTTAAGCCACAAGTAAGATTGTTCCTCCAAATGTGGAGAGATGTCCCAGTAAAGGACCTCATATAGTAGCATAATGTAGACAAATACTAATGGAGCAAGACAATCATTGACAATACATAGTATGTAATAACAATACAAGTAATATTTTTGACAATCATCTGTAATGCACAATATAGATACTTGTTATTTTTGTTGTTTTTTGAACTCCACAAGCTACTGTCAAGTGTCAACTGATCATTTTATTTGAATGCTTGGAACAGTTTCATCATACACACATACACCCCGATTCAAAATATAAGGCAAAAAATTGTAAAGGAGTTTGAAGTTTGAAATGGTCTTTATATATAATGTTTTTTTTTCTCATTTTAACACCTAATTAATTATATGTGTCTATCATCTATTTTTTCCACTAATTCTCTCTCTATTTACCCTTCCCATAGATAAGGATGTTTTAGGAAAATAAGTTAGATATTTTTACATGTCTTTGTTTTTAACCAAATTTAATCCACTTTTTCCAAATTGTGCTAGGTATTTTTACCTAATATTTTGAACAGGAAAGAATATATCTTTGCGTGTGTGAGTTGAAGTTTTAATCGGGTTTAAATTATGGGTTCCATGCACTATACCTTTCATAACTTTTCAACGAAAATTTCTCACTGAGCATTGAATTTGCTCTCATTAATTACATCCATGTATAAAACCAGACTCATACAAGAGCAAAAGCTTTGGTGAACTCGTACTGTAGTTCCAGTCTTCCATCTGACATAAATACTGGGGAATTCCATACGTTGAGGGTTTAAATTTTGTCCTATCTTCCATGTAAAAATAAATCAGAAGCATGACTTAATAAGAATTATGAACAAGATATGTTACTGTGGTGTTGCTCGCCACACACATATTTGTCCGTGTCTAGGAGAGCTTGATATAGTTTGGTGGTGGTATTATAATGTGATTATGCTACGTTGGGAGTTAATTAAGGGAGGTTTATGCTAAATATCATTAAATAAGTTTACATGCTTAATGAAGTTCTTTTGATTTTATTGTTTAATTTTTGAAGCCTGTCATTGAGTTGGTAGTAGCATATATAAAAATTTAAAATTATGGACATGCTTATTCTGAAAAGTCCTTGTGACTTATTAGGTAATTTTCTCTTAGACCCATGACTCTTTTTACACTGTCATCAGTGAACTTATATGAAGAATTGCACAAAAGTTCTCATCATAATCATAGTATAATTAAAAATTTAAACTTCACTGTTTTATTATTAGAGAGCTAAAATGTTCAATTCAAAGTAGTCTAGCGCGCGGTATGTATAATTGAGGGAAACTCTTACAAAAAGTTCCATGGGTGAACGATTTCACCATTTCTCTGTCTTAAGCAATCAAATTGATGAATTCTTGGAAGGGACGTATGTATAATGGAGGAACTAATTGATGAATGTGGATAATTTAAATAAAAGGAATAGGTGGGTATTATAACATTAAAATAGCTTCTGGTGGAGGATTAAATATTAAAATGGTAAGTTGGTAATCAAATAGTTGTAATTTATATAATTTTCGCTGATCAATTAACATTAGTAAATTAAATCTTACTCATGGTGCCCTAGAGTGAAACTGAAACATAAAAATTATTTACTAAACTCTTGGTGGGGTAAATATTTCAAATGTTGTTATTTTCACGTATTTATAAATTTTATCACACTATATTTTAGTACAATTGGGATTAATTGTACAGATTTGTGCTTGATGATAATGTGAAAATTATAGTGTTGACTATAATATTTTATAAAATTTTAATTGCAATCCCAAAAAAAAAAAAATTTTTAATTGCAAATAATTCCAATTTCCTCGAGCATATGCTATCATGTAACATTAATTGTTTTTTTTTTTTTTTTGGCACATGTGAAAATTGTAGTGCTACTTATCATATTTTACCAAATTCCGTTTCATTCTCCATTGAAGCTGTTTTCATATTGTATATATATAATACTCATCTGTTCCTTTTTTTTTTTTAACTTTTTCCCCTTCTTCAATTAGTTACTTGCTAAACAAAACTTGGCTTCATTACGTAGTGATAAAAGTTGAATGTGACTCTATTAGTTGATAAATGAAAGTTATTAATAGTTAATGAATTATTAGGAATGACTATACAAATTAAAACTTGTGAATCACTAGAGAGTACAAATTTATTATTTTGGTAAACAAAAGCCCTGTTCAGAGCTAAAGAATATTAGGAATGACTTGAAAATGTGGATATATAATTGACAGTTCAATTCGTGAATTGATGTATGAAATTATAACTGCTTCAAGCCATACTAGTGCTGTGGATGGGTGGACTCTTGGTAATTGTTGATACTTAACTTTTACCATAAATGAAGAAAGGAAACTAAATCAGTATTCAGGGCAAAGACAAGGCAAACACATTTGGTAATGTTCTTCACAAGTGTCTCAACTTTCCTAGAAGTATATCGGTGATGAGATAAGTCTACTGAACAAACCTATCTATTATATGAACTGTTATTCTAGTTGATGTTGGCGTTGAATTTTGACACTCTGCTTGATGCTGAAACAGAACAATTGTTGAAAGATTGGAGGATGAAATTCTATCAAAATATTGTTACAATATTAATTGGCATTTAGATATGATGCAGGTAAGCCTCCATGCAAAGCAGTTGATATATACACCTGTTGTTGCACAGAGAACCCAAAAACCGATTGGGCTCACAGGAAGGAGCAAACGAAATAAGTTCAATTTCAAGATAAACTCAAAAGAGGAATTTTGTTATTGGACTTCAAAATTCTCACAAAAGACTCAAATTTGTTTTCCTTTTTTCTTGATACAACAAATTTGTTTTTCTTACTAAGAAAGGAAAGTATGGGTCTCCCGGAAGGGGCTAGCCACTCATAAAGTAACATACTAATGTTTGAATTCTTATTGAGTGTGGGTGCAAATATTTAGTACATGATAATGCGTTGAACTTGATTCTTTGCAATTAGTGAAAGGTTGTGTTTAGAAAAAAAAAGTGTGTGGGACTGATAGGTACGAGGGAGATTTGGAGGGGAGGATAGAAAAAATTTTGTGAATTAAAATTTTGAAAATTGAAGAAGTATGATTATGATATTTTAAGAAATATAAGATGTAAGAAATATTAATTGAAATTTTCAATCAAATTTCTCCAATTTTGGTAAATTTAAGTAAAAAATATTTTCTCTCCCCTCCCCTCATTCCAAACAAGCCTGAAATATACTTTATCTCTCATAAGCTAAAGTATACTTTTATTCCTTTATGTTTACATCAAGTCTCTTTTTAGTCCCTTAAGTTTGAAATGTGCACATTTGGTCAGTTTTTTTGTCAACGAGTTAGTTTTATTTAACAGAAAATGCTGACTCAGTAAATTTAAATTGTGATTTTGTAATTAAATACTAACAAAAAATATTTAAATTTTATTTTTTTTATTACAATCATTCTTGTATTTTAAAATTTAGCAATGCTGAGCAACATCTATATTCGCTGAGTCAGTATTATCCACTAAATGAAACTAATGGTGTAAACAAAAAAGGATTTTAACCTCTCTCATGTGTGTGTATATATCAAGGCTCCAATGTCACCAAATTTGGGCTTTATTTTCTTTTCTGACTAAAAATGCCATGTTTAATAGGCTGGGTCAAGGCCCGCGTATATAGAGTATTTTAGCACGAGGCCTAAATTATCGCCCTCGAAATGCAAGTGCCTGCAACGGTCAAATCCTCTTAAAGTTAAAACGACGGCGTTTTAGTCTCCACCTCCAGTCGAAAAGTTTTCGGAAAAATACAAATACTTTGATTATTGATTGATTATTTTCCCTCCCATTCGGCTTCTCCATCAAGCTCCAAAACCTAGCTTACTCAGTCTTGGTTTCCAATTCTGCAAGGTCAAATTCAGGTAATGCTTCTCCTTTTCCTTTTAGCGAAGATTTTATAGAAATGCAGTGTTTCATGAACGATGTGAAATTTTGGCAATGCATGATGATATTCTTCAATTCTTTCACTTCTTCCAGTTTTTTTTTCTATACTGTGTTGACGTTGAAGAATGGATTCGAAGACACTGGAAGAAGCGGGACAAAGCGCTTTGAATTTTAAGTGTGTGAAGATTCTTCACGGAGCTGACAGATCTATCGCTTGCCAGACTCCAGAGAAGACTAGTGAGCCCTTACTTAATAAAGCCAAGGAGGGATCCACCCAGCTTCCTGAAACGTGAGTGCCTAATTGGCTGTGAATTGCGTGCTTAGAACAATTTTCCCATAGGAAGTAATTGTTTGTTTAGAAAAGTTTAAGGAACCAAATGATTGAGGTTTTATTAAATTAAATGAGTTTAGGAATTGAGATTTGATTTGTTAATACAAATATATTATGTAAAGTGTTGATTGTTTTGATAAAGGATTATGATTAGAGGTTTATAATTGTGAGCAATTGTTATGAAAATGAGATGAAAGTAGAATCAAGGATGGTAATTGATGGAGAGGAGTTTGAGGATAATGAAGAAATAGTGTTAGTATGTGATTGTTTATGGTGAATTGAACTGTTAAAGTGTAGATTCTGGTTTTATAATTCGAAGAAATTGTGATTGAATCTATAGTGATTATTTAAGTAGGATCCACATGAAGTATAGAGAATCAGTTTAAAGATTAAGTATTGGAGATTCTATTATGATTGGTGATTTTAAAGCTTAGTTATTTGTTATTGTAATTTGGTGGTTTAATGAAGTTAGAAATAGGATAAGAATGACGTTAAGAACGCGTGTATTCCAGTTTTATTGGAATGAGAAATCTAATTAATTCTCTATTGTCCTGCTGTCCTGTTTCTGCTTGTAAATTTCTTTGGTTTTAAAATATGGGTTTTGAATTTGAGATTTGAAATATCGGTTTTAGTTCTGTTATCTTAAACAATATTTTCAGTGACAACAGTGAATTAATAGTGAGCTATAATTTTGAAAAGATTAAAGTTATATTGTATAAAAATAAGGAATTAATATATGGTAAAGGATGATAATGAGAATTAGAATAATTAATCGAAATGAATTATTTTAAGTGGTCCTTTAATTTTGAAAGGGTCAGAATATTTAAAGTAAAACCTACTTATATACGATATCAAGAATGGGGTAGCATCAAGTATTTAGGATTCGAGAGAGACGCGTAGAATAATTTATCAATAGGATTTTAATAAGCTTATATATGTATATAGGTTATGAGTAGTGATTGGAGTTCATCGAAATAATATAACGGAAAGGAGCTGGTACAGGACTAAAGTCTAAAGAAGCCAGGTAGCAGTTTCATTCAATATCATTTATCATGTATGATAATTGCATAGCATGTTTTATAAATTTATAGTAGCTTTAACCTTGTCAGAAATATTCATGGGATCCGAGTACTCGATGACTAGAGGGCTAGCTACCCCTAGTACAGATTAGATATAACCGAAAGGTTATATTCAGGAGGTTGAGCCTCACAGTAGTGCCTTAAGTGCACTAGCAACAAGGTTAATGTTTACTTATATGGGATGAGTGCGGGGGCCCACAGAGGGGCAACATCCCTACCCATACAGACATGTTTTTAGTTATACATATTTTATTAATTATTATGCATGGTAATGAATGAAATGAACTGCGTTAAATTGCTGTTTCAGATAAGCTGGTACATGGTAAGATGATTGAGATAAGGCAGGAGTGCTGGAGGAAGATTAGATGAAGAATTTAGGATTATATTATAAAAAGTAAGGTGAATTGTATATGATGTAATTTTAAACTATTAAATTAATAATAGAAAGCATAAAAAAATAGAATTGTATAAATTTATAAAAAGGGATTTAGATTTCCCAAGTGTTGTGAATTGAAAATAAATTCCTTAAGAGAATTAGTGAATTTCTAATTGTCTTATGAACCACTTTGTTTTATAAAAAGTTTAATTTCTAAGTTGTTTGAAAAGCCCATTCCAACTGCAATAAAGTTGGAACATTGTTTGAAAAGAAAAAGTTTTAAATTTATTCGTATTTTCGGGCTTTCGGAACTGAAAAAGTGGTTATAATTCAATTAAAATGTTATAGTATAGTATGAAAATTTCATACGTTACAAATGACAAAAATATACTTTAACCTCTCTCTGTCTCTCATGTGTGTGTGTATATATCAAGGCTCCAATGTCACCAAATTTGGGCTCTATTTTCTTTTCTGACTAAAAATGCCATGTTTAATAGGCTGGGTCAAGGCCCATGTATATAGAGTATTTTAGCACGAGGCCTAAATTATCGCCCTCGAAATGCAAGTGCCTGCAACGGTCAAATCCTCTGGAAGTTAGAACGACGGCGTTTTAGTCCCCACCTCCAGACCAAAATTTTTCGGAAAAATACAAATACTTTGATTATTGATTGATAATTTTCCCTCCCATTCGGCTTCTCCATCAAACTCCAAAACCTAGCTACTCAGTCTTGGTTTCCAATTCTGCAAGGTCAAATTTAGGTAATGCTTCTCCTTTTCCGTTTAGCGAAGATTTTATAGAAATGCAGTGTTTCATGAACGATGTGAAATTTTCGCAATGCATGATGATATTCTTCAATTCTTTCACTTCCTCCAGTTTTTTCTATACTGTATTGACCTTGAAGAATGGATTCGAAGACACTGGAAGAAGCGGGACAAAGCGCTTTGAATTTTAAGTGTGTGAAGATTCTTCACGGAGCTGACAGATCTATCGCTTGCCAGACTCCAGAGAAGACTAGTGAGCCCTTACTTAATAAAGCCAAGGAGGGATCCACCCAGCTTCCTGAAACGTGAGTGCCTAATTGGCTGTGAATTGCGTGCTTAGAACAATTTTCCCATAGGAAGTAATTGTTTGTTTGCTCTTTTCCCCCCATCATATGTGTTTGAATTGGATATTGATATTTTTTCTTTGTTGAATTTCCTTGAGATTTCAGATACAAGGCTTTAGCAGATTTATTTGATCATATGAGTTGTTCACTGAGGTTGCTTCGTCTTTGTAAAAAATCTACCACCTTTCAAAACATTTGTTCCCAGGTTGAAGTTCTAGCTAAGAGGTAATTGTAACTTTTGATGTGATTTCAGTTATATTTATCTTCTATTTTGTTTTATTTTTCAATGTCGCTGAGATAATTTACGGATCTTATTGGTGGGTTTGGTTTATATCCTTTCCTGGATTTCTCTTCCAAATTTCAGTTTTCTCACTTTTGTTGGTTGTAATGTTGTGCTATTACTATTTTCCCTTCACAGAAAATTCTTGTACACGGATCTTGCACAGATAAAGTATATACTTCCTGAAGCCATACACATAGAGAAGGTGTTAGTAAATGACAATAGAAGCTTGTGTATGAAGCCTGATTTGAAGATCACCTTGGTATATGAGGTTGTGCTTGGACACTCTTGTGAAAGTACTTATGTGGCACTCCGGAAGCTTTTTGGTTCCAGGCTACTTGAGTTCTTCAATACGCATCCAGAGGTATCACTCTAATATTGTGTTCTTATAGTGTATTGTATTTGTTGTGTCTAAAGCTGTTACGGGAGCCTTAGCAATAGTTTTGGTTAGTTCCAGAGGTCAAACTTATCTGCTTTTGTGTAAATATCAATTTAAATTCTCAGGGTCATGGGGCTGGATTGGTAAACAAAATAGCATGAAATGAGAAACGTCCCTTATGTCCTTGGATAAGAAGGTATTATGTACTTACTATAGGGTGACAACAGTAATAGTCTAATAGGTATTATATACTTCTGCAGTCCACAATTTAACTCATTTTTTCTTATCTTGGCTTGGTCCAAAAAGATAAGTCCAGTTTGATAATATATAGAGCATTTAATACTTGTTTCCATATTTTGCCCTTCCATACAATTAAACTAAAAATAATTCACTATAATGAATATACTATTGACTTTTGTCAAGGGTATATTTGGGAAGCTTTGTAAATTCTTAATATATTTATCGTTAAAGCTACCATTTAACTTATATTTTTCCTCCACGTGAAGTGGTTAAACCAAACATATACTGTCTATTATATGTATAGGCCTCTAGGTTTATATTTAAAAGTTACGCCCCACTAGGTGAATTATAGGAAAGAAACCCCCTCTTCCTTTCAAATAAAAATCAAGACACTCCTCCAGTCCACAATAGGAGCTATAACAGCTCTGCTTGTGCCTAGATTATCTTTCTCTACATTGTGAGTTTTGGGTGTGATTTCCTTCTCGTATGTTTATGATTCAAAATAAGTTAATCAATCATTTTTGACAATTTTCATTACTTTTGTGGGCAAGAATACTGATATTCCAGAAGCTACACTACCAGAGCCTTTTCAAACAGCTGATAGCTTGATTTATGAGGATTTGCCTGTAGATCCTTCAACAATACTCTCACCATCAACTGATCAAAATCAACATCTATCACAGGAATGCCAGCGTTATCCTCTTAGAAGGCATTTCTCAAGGAAGAATGTTGTGGCAGAGAGAGAAAATAATGCCGTAGTAAGTCAAATTTCTCAGTCACATCATCCATCTGATTGCTTAGATAGTGGAGGAGGTGAAGGTGATAGTGACAGTGATTGCTTAGATAATGAAGGAGGTGAAGGTGACAGTGACTGTGATTGTGTAGATAATAAAGGAGGTGAAGGTGACAGTGAATGTCAGAAAAAATGTACTACTACATATTTGAAATCTGATCTGGATATGGAAAAAGAACAGAAGAATGAATCATGTTCCATGGGATCACAATGCAGTGTTGTTAATACACCAATACGTCTGATTTGCTCTCCACAGTCTGTTCGTTGTGGTAGTTATGAAAACTCTTATCTCAAGATTGCCCCATCCACGGATGTATTAATGGCAGAGACACCTGCTCAGTCAACACCTAGAAGATCGGCGCCCAATTCTAATGTTAATCTTAAGCATATGACCGCCCAAAATTCAACTTCAAGCAATAAGCAAGTAAAAAGGGTTCTTTTTTCACATGAAGGGGATTATGATGTTGACAAGTTAGAATCAAGTAGAGATGCTTGTGATAACATCCCTGAAGTTAGTCAAGCATGCACTGAGGATTCTAATTCTATTTTATCCCAGAAGGTATGCCTTCTGACCTTGCTTCTTATTTTGAATTCTTTTAGGCATGCTATACTTCTAGAAATCATTCATAATTTGATGCAAATGATTGCTTTTCTACATACAACATAAAATTTGCTAAGGTAGACTTTTTTTCCCCCCTTAAATTTTCTTGACTTTACTTTCCAGGTATCATTGAACAAGCATTTATTCCTTTTTTGTGTTGTTCAATGATGCTGGTATTTTGTTCATTTTGGATCTTCATCTAGGTTCATCTTAAATCTTGCTACCTTGGTCATGGGATTAAAAGAATAAATTAAAGTTCAGTGTTGTTTGAGTTGATCATCTTCGTATTTTAACAAGATTGAGGTACACAATAAACAGGCTAGCATAAAAAACATAGATTTTTTTTTCCTTTATAAAGATATAGAAAATGGGAAGTTTCATTATTTTTTCTTCTTCTTCTTAATAATTTTTGATATTTTTTGTGATGAAAATTGAATAAGGTTCTTTCTTTGTCTGTCTATTTAGTTCTCATTTTTTGGCACTATATACGGTAAAATTTACCATGAATTCAATGGAGCAAAACGTACTGTGTGTACTTTTGGACTTTTGGTTACAACTATAACCAAACTCTTCTTTAGAGGATGCTGCGTATTGCAAATTCATACTTAATACGTGTATGTATGATTTTTTGTTTTCAAACAACTGTTGGGGGAGGGACCCCTGTCTTTTTCTTGATTTAATTTCTAAAAGATACATGCATCTCCATTATATTCATCTTGGGCATGGATACATTTTGAAATTTGAATAATGTAGCAAGAGTGTAGAATTAACTTTGGTATCCTGTCATAGAGGGCCATGATTTGATCAAGTTATTGCTCTTCACCCCAAATTATTTTTCTGTTTAGTTTTCTGGCAAAAGTTACATCTTGTTTATGAGTTATGTGTGGTTTTATATTCTTGTCATTGGCTTATATTTAGATTCTCAATACAGGTGGCTAAGTGCATTGATTGTTCTCGTGAGAATACGAATCAGATACAAGGTGGTTCAACAACCTGGCAGCAGAAGCCTTCATCGTTGCTTGGCCTTGTTGATGTGATATATTCTATATTTTGTTCCATCAAATGCTCTCCAATCACAAAAGAGGAACTCCTGCACAAGATAATAATGAACAGTTTAGATTTTGTTGAGATGAGTATGTATTGATTATGACTATAACTCAAGTAGTTTTTAATTGCATGTTAGTGTCTTAACTATGGTAAGTGACTAACTAATTTGGTCTTCTCTATAGGAGAAGCTGAAGAGCAGATTAATTTCCTTGAAAATGCAGCGCCAGGTTGGATCTACACGAAGTCGGGCCCTGGTGAAGGCACTATGTACTGGTGAGTGTCTCAATTTGCGTCTTTCAACTATGGAAGCTGAGTGGATTAGATCATTGTCAGATGCCTAAGCATAATATTTCTTCACTTTTTTTTATGATGATATTATTTCTTAACTTTGTGAATTTCTATCTTTTAAATTCGGTTTTAATTAAATAAGCTAATAAATTTTTAACTGTTTGTATGGTTAATTTTCATGCATACTCAAGGTAGTCGTACACTAGTCGTCACAAGACATGGAAAGGGGGTATTGTTAGATTTGAATGTCTTGTGTAAACAATAGGTGCCGTTGTCCTTTTTTAGTTTAATTCCGAGTCAGTATTCTTTTGTTCAAGTTTGAGTTGTAATCTGAAAATGAAGCCTTTATAAAAAATGGGAGGGAAATCAAGTTCAAGCTACTATGGCGTGCCATACTACAAAAAATGACTGCTTTTGTCTACTTGTACATGGACCACTGAGCAGCCGCTTTAGCACATTATTATGTTATTATATTTTTGAAAAATTACACTGCCAGAAATTTTGGTTTTCACTTTAAATGTAGTTTTTAGTTTTTGTTTTGAATTTTGGATACCATATATCTGTAGTTTCCTGACTCTGAGGATTTTGCAGTATTAAGGAGTGGTTAGATTTGGAGTCTGTTCGATCAAGGCTATCAAGCAATAGCATGAAGGCTCTGTGAGTGGAGGCTTCTACTAGATTGCTAGGTATGGGTTTTGGTCTCTCATGGAAAATGCCCAGTTGTCGCATTTGTGGACTTCTTTCAAGTATTACAGCTTATTATGAATTATAATTATTTAGGTGAAAAGAGGTTATGAGGAGTGCAAGATAATTTGAAGCACAAGAATCTAAGCATAACCAACCCATGTAATTTTACATTGGCCAGAAGCGAAATCCATGTACTTTGCCAAATCACTAAATCTACCACTTTTGGTGCATGTTATCATTTGTAATTCGTTAAATAGCGTGACCCGAAGCAGACAATGTGTTTCTTGGTGAACAGGAGAAAGGAATTTCAGAAGCCATTTGGTCATTTGCCTACAAAGTCAATCAAGCCATTTTGAATACTAAAAATTGTCGAAATTTTTAATGCATTTTTACCCTTAATTATATCTCTCTCTTCGTCCTTGTCAGTACTGCATTCTCTTTAATACATCCTCTCGTTATTACTCTATTTTTTTCTAACTATTTTTATTAAACTGTGTAAAGTTATTGACTTCTAATAATAAGGAGTGGAGATATAGTATATTCATAACCACCAATTCAATCATGATTAGACCATCGCCAAATCAGCATCAAACTTGTAATCACAATCTTAATCACATTGGGAAAAAAATCCTCACTTAGTGGTTACTCTTTACTCTGGTGAAAACTATGGGAGAGGAGGAACAGTTACGGTTAGATTGGCTCAATGCAAAAGAAAGTGAATTAGGTGATACGCTTCAATATTTCATCTGGCATACAAAACATGTACAACCAAAAGATTTCTTGAATTTTTATACGTCAAGGTTCGTGCCGTGGAGGTCTATTCGCGACTTCATGGAATTCAATGCATGGCATCGATTTTCATATGAGAAGACCTTCCAATTGTTAGATTTCACTTCAATCCTTTGACTCTTTCCATTCCTGCGATGAGATTTCTTCTTCCTCAATTTCTACACGTCTGCCATTTTTATGCTTAATCTGAGAAAATTTCAGTTACTGCGACAACCGATCATCGTCCTCTCCCATAAGTACAGACGAACTCATGATTTGTTCTTAGTTTTTGAGTTTTAGGGTTTTTTTTTTTGGTCATCTCTATGATTCTCTGCGTCAGAAGGGAATCAAAGCCTTCATTGATGACGAATTCATCTATCACATCATCTCTTTTCAAAGCCACACAAGAATTCAACAAAGCTTTCCTTTTTGAACTTGATAAAATTCTAGAATGCTTCAAGGAAGTTTATTCAGTATTTCATTATATGTGTGCATCGGAGTTGCGACTTCAAGGAGGGAGCTATGGAAACTCGTTGGCCCTGCTTGACGCCTTGAGAAAAAAATTCGAAGGCGACAATGCAAAATTGGAGGTCGGCGACTCAAAACCAAGTAATGATCTCTTGACTGTGACTTTACTTCTTGTTTCTATTATTAGTTTATTACTCCCGTGATTAATTATAAGTTTTAAATAATTAATTTGTATTTATTAAAAAACAAGCTAAATTAGTTAAAACCAATAATTATGTAAAGAATCTAATTTATTTTTTTAACTTTATCCTTATTATTAAAGATGAAAAAGAGAATGACAAATAAGAAGTAATAAAGATGTAAGAGAAAATATGAGGAAAAGATAACCAATGGTAAAATTGGAAAAAATGCAATAAATACTTAGACAGCCCCAAAATAAAACTTACATTTTAAGACAAGCCCATTACAAATGTGAAGCTTATAATTAAGGGGGGGGGGGGGGAGTATTTTGGTATAATCCTTTTTTATATATTTTATATTCACTTGATTAAATGGGCAAGTATATATCGTGTACTATGGGATAGATCCAAAATCAATGAATCATTGGTATTTGTTTGCAAGAATATATGTCATTTTTTTTATGCTTTAAATACAAAATAAAAAGGTGGTAAGGCTTGATTAGTTTCTTTATTTGCCGTATTTACAAGAAAATTACAAAAATTATTTTAGACATTTCTTTTTCAAGTTAAAAAAACATTGCAAGAATATTTCTTAGATCTTAAAATAAATTAGAATCTGTAACCAACAGGACCCCCGATTTGCAACCGCCATGAACAATTGACAAGAACACTATAAAATTATGCAATTATTTTAATCACTATACATGTGTATACCATTAGAATAGTAGCATGTAGTATGTACAATCATCCGAAAAAAAAAAAAAGAATAATAGCATATACATCTATTAATTTACAACATAACAATACTTAATTATTAGTGTTAGTAATGGGATCCTTTCTGATCTAGTAGTACAAACAGATGGGGCGAGGTAATTATTCCCCCCCAAAACTGGCATATAATGATTTGTAGCTTGACTAGGTGTAAACTTGTTCTAAATTGACAAGTGCATTAGGAAAAGAGCTTATTGGAAGGATCATGGGTGAAGTGTCTGCTAAAATTAATCGTGCTCCTTTATTCCTCTTGTGCATGAAGTAACCTTACTCTTTAGATCTTTGGTCCAATGAGGAAATCAAAATGGTAGAAATTTCGTGGAACTCGCGGAATAGGTAAATCAACAATTGCACCTGCTTTCTATAACTCAATTGCTGATCTTTCTAAAGATGTTAGAGAACTCTGTTATTGGTTTCACCAAAAGGAGCTTCAAGTATGAAACAGAGGCTTCAATAGAAGAAGGTTCTTTTTAATTGGATCAGTTGTAAGCACTGTCGGGAAGATCGGGGTCGGACCTGGTCAAACCGGTTATATTAAAATAATAAAATTTTATTGATATTAACATTAATAATCATTAATATCAAAATGTAAATGTAGATATGTATACATGATTCATCAAATATGAATATTTTAATGTTTCTATAGAGGGAAAAAGAGAAAATATTAGTTGATTGCACGTAAAAATAAATATTATTCTACAATCCACAGACTAAAATACAAAAATTAAGAGCAACAACAATTAAATATTAAGTATATGCAAGTAAAATAGCATTTAAAGTATTATATATAGTTTTCTAATTTCTAAAATTGAGTTAAGTGAAAATTAGTAATTAGGTGAATTATAAAAAAGGGCCAACCCGATCCAACCACCGGGTTATCCGGGTCAACCTCCATCCCAGTTTTTCGCCTTGTCTGAACCGGACCAGTGGCCGTTTCACGGTTGAACCGGCCGGTCTCTTTTTTCATCCTTGGTTTATTGTTTACTGTTACTGTACAAAAAAGGAATTTATTTCTAACAATATTTTATTTTTCACCTGAATTTATTTGGGAAAATTTCACTTTACCCTATAATAGGGAATTAACCTTAGATTCAAAACAATATGAAATTTCATTGCACCTTAAGGGGTAAAATGAAATTAAATGTTTCAGCTAAAAGATCAAAATGTCCTTATTAAAAGAAGTACAAACATATTGAAAATTTTCATATGTGTATTAGAAATACAATTGTGAAATTTTAGATACTTTAGTGTTGGATTTCATGATTTTTGAGACTTAAAAATAAACATAAATGTCTTGAAAATTCCCCATATATGTCTTGAAATTTCTTGAAAATTCTCTCAAAACAATATGAAATTTCATTGCACCCTAAGGGGTAAAATGAAATTAAATGTTTCAGCTAAAAGATCAAAATGTCCTTATTGAAAGAAGTACAAACATATTGAAAATTTTCCATATGTACATCTTGAAAATTCTCCATATGCGTATTGGAAATATAGTTATGAAATTTTGGATACTTTAGTGTTGGATTTTATGATTTTTGAGACTTGAAAATAATCATATTAATGTTAAAAATAAACATAAATATCTTAAAAATTTCTCATAGACTCTTAGAAATTCTCCAGAAATTTTATTGTGAAATTCTTGGAAATTCTTGGAAAATTTTATCGTGAAATTTTCCCAATTTATTCCCCTCACATTTCTTTCTTATGTACTAAGATATACGAGGAAGCTTCGTGGAAGTTTCGCATCGATTCAACTTTTGAACTGTACAGACAGTAACCCAATAATTTCTGGGAAGTCTCCTCCGTCAACAATCATACTATAAGTAACGGAGCCGTATGGTGAGCACAGAGCGAGCTATTCTTTCGCCTTTTTCTAAAGAATACCGTGTGTTTTCCACTTAAAAGTTTTGGAGGGGTTCTATTCACTGAGGACTCAAAAAAAAAAAAAAAAAAAAGGAAGGCAAACATACTATAAGTGGATGGATAGGACGACCCTAAGCGAGTGCCTTCTCAGTCAACCCTTCGAAGGAGTCTGAGTCTGCTAAAATCGTTAGCAATGTCCTCTTCTATCACTTACGAGTGGAAGTACGATGTGTTCCTTAGTTTCCATGGCGAAGATACTCGCTTAGGCTTCGTTAGCTTTCTGCGTGAATCTCTTCGTCAAAGAGGAATCCATGTCTTTATTGATGATGAGTTCATCAGGACGGGGGAGGAAATCACACCAGCACTTCTCAAAGCCATACAAGAGTCCAGGATAGCTATCATAGTCTTCTCCGAGAACTATGCCACCTCCACTTTCTGCTTGCAAGAACTTGAAAAGATTCTCGAGCGTTTCAAAGAAGAAGGTCGGTTAATATATCCAGTGTTTTATTATGTTGATCCATCAGAGTTGCGACGTCCTAGAGGAAGCTATGCAAAAGCCTTGGCTGGATTAGAGGAAAGATTTAAGGACAACAGAGAGAAAGTAGAGAAGTGGAGGTTGGCTTTGTCCCAAGCAGCTAACTTGAAAGGCTGTCATCTCAAATCCAAGTATGCTTTTTTAACCCTCTTTTGCTGGTTATGTTCCTTCTTAAATTTATGCATTATTTTTCAACTACTTGGATTGTATTCTTCCGACGTACTTCTAACAAAATGGCCAGATTAATCAGGCATGATTATAGGAATTCGAGGTGAAAATGAAGGCTTTTGATTCAAAGTTTTTGTCATGTTTGCTTCTTCCAAAAGCCCAAAAAATCTGATGTGGACAAAAGAGTGAGGTGGATGCCGCATGGATGGGCATGCCATCTTTACAAATTTTGACCTTTAGGCCTTGCTAATAGATGGGTCAAATTGCTCCCCTTTTTAAACTATCAGGGCACATTTGGGCCATGTGTGCAAACTTCGGCAGTATTTTATTTTTATTCCTCTAACCCTTTATAAAAATGCTTATAAGTTGTAAACATGTTATTTATGTAAAAAAATTAATTTTTTCCCCTGATAATAGGGATTGAGTTTGTTTGTTCCTTCTATCAAAATAGTTGGGTTCAGTTTCATAGAATGGCGCTATATACTTATATTTGCTTTTAAGAGGAATGAAGCCTTTTCTTTACAAGGGCGAATAAGGATGACAACATAGGTTAACTGAGGCATGCCATATGTTTTTATTTTTATTAATATTTAATGATCAAATTTTCTTCAATTTCTCAGGATTGCAAAAGAACAAGAATATACCACTATGATCATCAATGAAGTGTCGGCTAGGATTAATCATAATCATGATCCTTTACACGTTACTCGTTATCCTGTTGGACTTGTGTTTCGGGTAAAAGAAATGATCTCACTTTTAGATCTTTGGTCTACTAAGGAAAATAAAATGGTAGGAATCATGGGAGCCGGTGGGATAGGTAAATCAACGATTACAAGAGCCGTGTATAATTCGATTGCTGATCATTTTGAATGCCTATGTTTTCTTTCCAACATTAGAGAAAATTCTAAAATGCCCAATGGTTTGGCACATCTTCAAGAGATATTACTTTCTAAATTAGTCAGGGAGCGGGATCTCAAATTGAGTGATTTTTTTGAAGGAATACAAATAATAAAACATAGGCTTCGCCACAAGAAAATTCTTTTGATTCTCGATGATATAGATGCATCGGAACAATTAGAAGCACTGGCTGGAAGTTGTGATTGGTTTGGTCTTGGAAGCAGAATTGTCATAACGACAAGGGATAAACAGTTGTTAGAAGGTCATGATGTCAACAACATTTATAATGTCAGGGAATTGAATAATGATGAATCTCTTCAATTGCTTAGTTGGTATGCCTTTAAAACCGAGAATGTGGAGTTTGACTTCATGGAGGTTTCTAAGCGTGCAATACTTTATTCTTGTGGCTTTCCACTAGCTTTAGAAGTGATTGGTTCTAACTTACGTGGTAAAGGAGTCAATGAATGGCACTCTGCATTAGATCAATTTAACAGAATTCCAGAAGGAAAAGTTTTGGGAGTTATTAAATTAAGCTATGATTCATTAGCAGAAATTGAGAAAAAATTTTTCCTAGACTTGGCTTGCTTTTTCAAAGGTGAGGAATTAGACGAAGTCATGGACATGTTGTCATGTTTACATGGAAACCGACAAGAATATGCTATCGGAGTTTTGGTTGATAAATCCCTCATAAAAATTGAAGGCAATCGCATTTTAATGCATGACTTAATAGAAGATATGGGTAAAGAGATTGTTCGACAAGAATCACCAAATGAACCCGGTGAACGGAGTAGGTTATGGTTCTACAAAGATATTCTTCATGTTTTAAAACAAAACACAGTAAGATCACCAATATGAATTATGTCTTTTTCTTCTTTTAAATGATATTATGATTTTTACACGACAAAGTTTTGAAATTTATTAGCTGTTCATTTTGAAAGGGAACCAATAAAGTTGAAGTCATATCTCTTGATCTA
Organism: Mimosa bimucronata; assembly: GCA_037074515.1. Classification (NCBI taxonomy): domain Eukaryota; kingdom Viridiplantae; phylum Streptophyta; class Magnoliopsida; order Fabales; family Fabaceae; genus Mimosa; species Mimosa bimucronata. The sequence goes on along the minus strand of CM073437.1, from coordinate 26,959,048 downwards.
CCTAAACACTTACTTGAAAGTAATGGAGCACAAATCCAATGGAGTGGAAAGGCATTCATGAAGATGAAGAATCTCAAAATGCTTGTGATAAAAAATGTCAGCTTTTCTAAGTGTCCTACATATCTCCCAAATAGTTTAAGATGTTTGAAGTGGAAGGGGTATCCTTTCAAGTTTTTGCCATATAAGAGTTGCTTAACAGAACTTATTTATCTTGACTTGTCCTGCGGTCATTTTGATACGCTTGGTCCATTTACAAAGGTAAGTATATATAAATATCTATTATTTGCTGTGTTTCTTCATGTTTTATTTGCCTAATTTTAAGAATTTATCTTTATTTTGCAGAGGTTCCACAATTTAAGTCGTATGAATTTTAGAAATTGCAAATTTCTGAAACAAATCCCAGATTTATCTGGAGTTTCTAATTTAAGAGCATTGTGGCTTGACGGGTGCACAAATTTGGTTGAAATCCATCATTCAGTTGGATGTTTAAATAAATTGAAGGAATTGAGCGCCATGCGATGCTATAACTTGGAGATTTTGCCTCCTCACCTTAGCTTGACATCTCTTGAGCAGCTCAACCTCTTTGGTTGTTCGAGTCTCTATTGTTTCCCAGATATATTAGTGGAGATGAAATGTCTGCGAACACTTGATGTAGGTAGGACAGCCATTATTGCGTTGCCATCTTCAATTTGCAATCTCATTGGACTTGAAACCTTAAACATGGAGGAATGTCCTTATCTTGAGCAGCTACCAACTACCATTTGTCTGCTGCCATTCCTTTGGGCTCTAAACGCAAATTTTTCAAAAGAAATGATGCGTTTTAAGATGTGTGAAGGAGGAGAAGAAAACTTAAATTGCTATGCACTATCTTCGAAATTGGAACATTTTTGTTTCTCAAAATGCAATTTATCAGATGACTCCCTTGCTCTTTGCCTCTCTTACTTCACAAATATGATCCGTTTAGATCTGAGTTTCAATAATTTTACAACGCTTCCAGCATGCATCATAGAATGTCGCCATTTGAGATATCTTCTACTAGATAATTGCGAGCGACTTCAACATATTGAGGAGATGCCACATAACTTGGAAAAATTCAGTGCCGTATGTTGCATTTCATTGACTAAGTTGTCTAAAAACAAAATATTGTATCAGGTCTCCCTCCCTCCCTCCCTTCCTCTATGTATATATATTTATCTGTTTTTACATTTTATTTATCATTCTTTTTCATAATATGAAATTGCTAGGCACTCAACTTCCAGCCTGGGAAAAGAAACTTTATTTTGCCTGGAGGGAGATTCCCAGAAAATCTCCACAACTATAGTACAGGAGGCTGTGTGTCTTTTTGGGTACGTGATGTGTTCCCTGCAATTTTTCTATGGATTCTTGTTAAACTTGATCAAGATTTTCTCTCCAATTGTACATTCCTTGTCCACGTCAACGACACCAAGATAGATATTACTTCTGAGTGGCTTTTGTTATCAACCATGAAGATGGGCCATTTATATATATTGGATCTGCAAAGTATGATTCACAAGGCTGAACTTCCCCTGGGATGTAGATGGAATCATGTGAAGGTTTCAATCAAGAGCAATACAAGTGGAAGGGATCAATTTCATTTTGCTATTCATGTCTACAAGGAACAAAATAACCCAGAAACTATCCGATTCATGGACCCTATTAGAACAATATACGCTGATAGCAACTTGTGGCAAAGAGTGCAACAACCGCAAGATTTGAAAGAACTTGAAGAAGACATGCTATACCAAGGTTTGGTTTCTCCTTTCCTCGTTCTATATATAAACATGGACAAATTAAAAAAAACAACTTTTTTCTTTGTTAAATTAAAAAATAAATTATCATTGGGGTTAAGGGTCAAAAATACACATGTGTTTTTGTCAAAAGTTCATCCAGCACCAAATGTTATTTTTTGGACCAAAAATACACGTGACTTTTCAAATTGGATCAAAAATACACATCTATAGTTAAATTAGGGTTAAAAATACACATGTGATTTTGTAAAAAAGTTCATCTAACACCAAGCGCTTTTTTTAGAATATAACTGTAAATGTGATTTTTGATCCAATTTGAAAACTCATGCATATTTTTGGTCCAAAAAAAAAAAACATTTGGTGCTGGATGAACTTTTGACAAAATCATATGTGTATTTTTGACCCTTAACCCTTATCATTGATCAAATAACTACTGTATGTTTGATGCTATGATGAAATTCCTTTATGAAAATTAGAAAAAATAATTTAGTTATGGTTTACTCTAGTTATGCACTAGGTTCCTATAATTTGTTTTCATTTTGTTAGGTTAAGATACAAAAATGCCCATAAACTTTTGTCAAAAGTGCATGTAGCACTATGCTTTTTTCAGGTGCAAAAATACCCATGAACATTCAAAATAGGGGCAAAAATACCACAACCGTTAAATATAACTTAACATCGTTACTATTAGTAGTGGGGCGCACATTATTTTTCTGAAAATACCAAAATACCCTTAACATAAATCCTCTCCTTCAATCTAAAATATGCGCCCTTCAATCTAAAAGCTCATGAGTATTTTTGCACTTGAACCTGTCTTTAATTTGTAGTTTTTGTCACTGGATTTGTTTGTTCTTCAAAACCGTTTAGTAGCTAGGAACCAACAGTGGTAACAGTTTCCTTAGAGAGCTCTAATATGTCGAGCAACTAGATTATTTTGAGAATTGAACTCTGAGTATCTATGTGCAAAACTTTTTCCCACATAGATGTTTAATCACAGTCCAAGTTATCAAAATTATTCAACTGTTTGCCGCATTAGTACTCCCGAAGGGAATTCTTAACACCGTTGATCCCTAATTACCTGATTTAAAAATGAGGAGGGACTAACAAATTTGAAGGCAGAAACTGAAAACACCTAATAAAAAAGGACAAAAAAAGTTAGGGACCTTCATAACTAAATGAAACTACAAGGATCTCTATATTAATTTTATCGTCAAAATATGATAATTTTTAAAGTTTCTCTATTTTATTACTTATGCTTGCCGACTTTTTCACAACTAAAAGCTGTAAATCAAAATTTCTAACTTGAAATAATAACGTTTTTATGTACTTGTTAAGACCTAGCTCCAACTATGGTCAATCTCAAGGCACAGCTTTCACCAAAGGAAGAAGAAAATCTCAAGGCAAAGCGAGCGGTACTGCCATCCAGGTGGACTTATGATGTGTTTTTGAGTTATATAGGTGATTATGAATGCTCAAGTTTTGTCAGTCGTCTCTACAATTCTCTATGCCAACAGGGGATCCATGCCTTTGTTAATGATGAGTTAGTGAAGAGTACTAGTGGGGAAGAATTGAAAGCAATGAAAGAATCAAGGACAGCTATCATAATTATCTCCAAAAACTATAAATCCTCACCGTCTTGTTTGGATAGTCTTGCAACCATACTTGAGTGCTTTAGAATCGACTGCTGATTCATTTGTCCAATTTTTTATGACGTGGAGCCATTAGAGCTGAAATATCAAACACGAATTTGTGGAAAATCATTTGATACGCTTGAGAAGATATTCAAACACAACAAAGAACAGGTGCAAAAGTGGAGGTTGGCTTTGTCTGATGCTGTTGACATCTCAAGAGGAATAATTTTCGATTCTAGGTATCTCCTCACCCCTTTCCTTAGTTATTCATATTTTTGGGCTTCACTTTAACTGTCACTTCCATATCTCAATTTAATGCGTTGCAGAAAATCTGTGAAGTTAATTCTTAAAGATTTAATTTAGAGTAAAATATATTGACTTCCCATTTATTTTGCTTTAATTACACACATCCTCTTTATTTTGAAAACACATAGTTTAATCTAATCTTTTAATACCGTTAGGAATATTCTAAAAAGATTTTAAAAATAGAATTTTCAACTGTAATTAATATTTAATTTATTATTTTACCCTTTAGTCTAATATATCATTAAATTATAGGTGTATTAAAGTTTCTTTGGTTTCAAAAATTTCATTCCTAGTACATATTAAAACTTAATTACAAATTCAATTTTTTCTTTTAATAAATGCTTCCTTGGTTAAATGTATTTACAATAACTAACAAAAACTATGTTTTATATGGGAAAAGTATCTATATAAGAATTTTGAATTATTTACCTAAAAAAGAGTTTTGAATTATAAATTTAAATGAATTGTATAATCTAAGAAGTTTCTAAAATTTTTACTATAACATAAATTAAAACATAGTTGAAATATGATTTAGAAATTTAAAATAAATGTTTTTAATGAATATTTTTTTAAATTTAAATTATGAAATTTTATTATTTAAATAAAAATTAATAAATTTATTATAAATTTTGAAATTATATGTGTACGCTGGTTGAAAAAAAATGATTGTGTGAGAATTTTTTTTTTGATAACAGAATATAAAAAATATTTTTGACATGTATAAAGTTTAAATAATTATTGTATTTAAAAGGGGTATTTTTGTCCAAAGTTTAAAAGTAAAATTTAACGGTCAACTAATGGTTTGATTGAATGGAAATAGAATCTCAAATATAGAAGGGAGATTTGTGCAACATATATCTTAATTTTGAGAGAGGTTTATATACGTTTTCAAAATAGATGGGGAATTTCTATAATTAAGGTAAAATAGAGGGGAGTTGAGTGTATTTTACTCTTTAATTTATAACTCATAAGTGTGACTTGTTAAGATTTTTATAAATATATATATATATATATATATATATATATTTATAAAATATAGATTTTGATTCTAATTCAATATAATTCTTATAGTCATGATTCTAATTTTATATGAAAATAACACACACAGCTAGGTTGCATGATATATCATATTCCTAGTTACTTTCAAAATTGAGTAGAAGGAAAAATAATAAAAGCACACTTTTTTAAGTGAAAAGTATTATTCATGTACTTGAATAAAAATGAATTAATATACGTAATAACTGTTATTTGTACGTGTTCAAACCACCTTAAACGATTTTCTACCATTTTCTCATTGATAGGTGCCACTCCAACTCAATCGCGTATATGGTCATTCTTAATCCTATCCTTTTTTGTATAACCACGCATCCATCTCAACATCCTCATTTCAGTTACTTCTATTTTATGTTTATATTGTCCCTTCAAAGCCTAACATTCACTACCATATAAAACTGCTAGTCTTATAGTAGTGTGATAAAATTTTTCTTTTATCTTCTGGGGTACTTTCCTGTCGCCGGAAACTCCAGTAGCTTTCCTCTACTTATATCACCCAACTTGAATTCTATGGTTGACATCGTCATCAATCTCACCTAGCTTGAATAACTATACATGTCTATATTAAAAACTTATTTATCACTATAGCTCCTTAGTTTTTTTAATGTATATGATTGAATTTAATGTACACCATTTCCATTTTTTGTTCTTTATGTAACTAGTGCTATTATTTTTTCCGCCAATGTTAAGAGTGCTATTAATTCTTATTCAGAGAAATGTTTTTTATTTTGGGGATCATCGTAGCTTTTATTTTCAAAATTAGTATAAGATATTTTTTGCTAGACTAAAAAGTGAATTTCTTCTAGATTCTTGAGCAAGAATGCAACATAAGACCACGATGTTATTCAATCAATCATCGGGGAAGTCGGTTTGAGGATTGATGCATTTCCTTTAAGCATTCAGGTTGTCTTGAAAGGTTTTGAATCCCGGGTAGAAGAAGCGATTTCACGTTTGGATGTTGGGTCAAATGAGGAAGTCAAAATGGTAGGAATTTGTGGAATAATAAGCGCGTCAACAGTGCTAAAAGCTTTATGTAACTCTATTGCTCGTCATTTTGAAGATTTGTGGTACTTTTATGGTGGTTTGGAAAGAGCCAGGAGCTATGTTTCCACCTGGGATGATTTCCAGAATTTGATAATGCAACCCTACTTCCCACGGAGGAAGATTCTTCTAATTCTCGTTGGTATTAGAGAATTGGATCAGCTACTAGCAGTTAGAGAATGTGATCGGTTTGGGGAAGGAAGCCGGATCATTGTGGCGACAATGGATAAAGAGTTGTTAGTAACTCTTGGTATAGAAATAATTTCTGATGAAGAAACAGGTTGGGCATTGAGAAAAGCAGATCTTCATGATGGAGAATGGGGCTATGCCTTCAGCGAAGGAGATCAATGTTACCTCAAGAGAAAGAGAGAATGCACACTGGCTGTGAGAAGGATAAGAGCAAGAAGGAGACAAGTGCCATTCTTGAAACCGGTACCCTAGACCATTCACTCTCATTTTTCTCTCAATCCTTTCATTCCATCTCTCATCTTTCACCCAAATCTCCATGACGCCGACTTTCATCTCTCATCTTCCAAATCTCCTTGGTGATGGAGGCGATTAGCATGAGCTTGGAACGTTAGTTTTTATTCTCCAACTCTCTCTTCCTCTTGTTTTGGCATTAGTCTAGGATTATGTCTTTGTATTTGGTTGTATTCTTCAATACTATCTTATGTTAGAGAGTGGTAGAACTATTTGTAGCTTTATTTTCATTTGTGTATGTTTGATAATTGCTCTTCCTTGACTTGAACTTTATTTGGATGTATGGATTCATCATTTTAAATAAAAATAAATGTTCTAGTTAATATTATGTGCTATTTGAGGATTTTCATATAGTGGATCATGTTATCAAGCAATTGCATTTGAGAATTGGCTCTTGAATTTGTCAAATTGCATGAGAGGCATTGAGCTTGAAACCTAGAGTAGTATTGGTTCATTATGTAGGATTTCAATAATGAATTAAAACCCTAGGTTTAATTAAGTGGCAATTAAAGATTCTAATTGTCAGATTATGAGCTCCTTTCAATTGGTAAATTTAATCCAGTTATTGAGCTTCATCAAGAAGTTGGAGTTTGATGGATAAGTAAGTGGGATTCCACTATTAATCCATTCAATCCAAACCTAGTCTAGAGGGATTCCTCTAGGGATCTTTCGAAATAACCAAAAATATTTTGAAGCAATGATTGTTTAAGCCTTTAATCAAGGATTACCCATTCCCATTTTAATCCAAATCTCCCTCTTTGTCCAATCCTTAATTTGCTTTTGCACATACACACTTTTTATACCAATTTCATATTAAAAACCCAAACAATGATTTCACTTTTACAAGTTTGCATTAGCTACTAGGTTTCTAGTTGCATTTAGGGCTCCTCGAGAGAATGAAACCCCGAGGTTAGCTTCTACTATCCTCTTGGTTCTAATTTTCTTGAACGGCCGATCCAAGTGTGCGCTACATTGCACACTCCATTTCAGTGCTCTTCATTATGTATGGATAGACTGGGGAGTCAAGAACTCGTAATGGTTAGTTACCATATGATGAAGGAAAATGAGAATCATCAAAAGGAGCTTCGTATACAATAGGATCAGCATGAGATGAAGATGGATCTGGGTTGAAGTTCTTTGGAATAACATTTTCTAAACCAGGAGGGATGGAAGGCGGATTCCTATGGTTCAAAATCAGGGCTTGGTAAGAGAGCCTAGTAGTTGGAAATATTCTTACTAAGCTGGATTCACTTCCTCTCCCACATGATCTTTCGGGGAATTAAGAACGGCCACAGGGACTTCTTGATCATTATCATTATCAGTATTGTCATCAGAAGAGAAATGGAAGAAACCATCATTGTTGTCTCCCTGGTGTAGCAGGGCAGCTTAGGGGGTAGTCTCATAGACTCTTTAATTATTTTTATTGAGCCTATAGTAGCGAATCCAAGTTGAATAAGATGCCCGATGTTGTCTTATCCAATTTTACGAAGAGAGTTTAGCAACACGTCCATCAAAGCTACACAACAGTCTTGATCTAAAGATTTTGGATACCTTATAAGCAATGGAGTTGAAACCTCTGAAGACCTCGCCTACAATCCTTGGACAGTCTTACATAGTATGCCCAATCACATGACAAAAGGAGCAGCAACAAAAAATCTTTCATACTTGTATTCAACCCAAGTAAGGGATCCATCATCAAGCCTTAAACGGATGATTTCAACAAGGGATGTTCTAGGATTTATTTGGACATGTACTCTAATGAATTGTAGGTGAGAAACATAGCAGATTTCATTTTCCTCGATCACCATCGCCCACTACTTCACCCAGGAATAATGCAACATCAGGAGTATGGTATTCAAGCAGGAGTCCCCAGAATTGGACCCACATTGGGAAGTTTCCTAACCTATGGTTTTGCAGTATAAGATCTGGCTTTCACTTATTAATAACTAGGAGGGAGTTATCAATGGACCAGGGACCATTTGAGCAGACAAAATCTAGATCCTCCTCATTGTCAAACTTGAAAACAGAGAAGCAGCCCACTTGTCTCTCAATCATAAAGGACTCCTTCAGGAACCAGATGGAGCTCAAACATCGACTAAGGTAGTGAGAGTTGAATGGATAAAGATCAACTATAATAGCAATGGCTAATGAGGATTTATGAGCTTGGTGATTAGAGATGATCGAGGGATTAAGTAAGAAAGATGGGTGATAAGAAGACTAACGAGAAAATGATGGGATGGAGTTCATGGTTAGGAACAGGGAAAAATGATGGGTGGTGAAAAGGAACCAAAAATAAGTAACGAAAAAATGAGTAAGGAAGCACATGTTTGAGATAAGGGAGTGAGAATGAAGGAGAGATAGCTTGAGCAGGGGTGAGTTGAAGTGAACTTACAGTTGAGTATTTATGAACAGGGGTGGCACTTAAGTTCCAAAGCGAACAATAAAGGCTATGGCATAATTGAGTGTTTAGGAAATATGATCTAGACCATCAAAGGGATCAGGAGTAGATATGGCGTGATGATTCATCTTCAGGAGAGGGAGAAAGAACTAAAGAGCAATTTGAGTAGCTAGATGGATTAGAGGAGTAATGGCACTTAGAGAAATCTGTAGAGTGAAGGAAATCAAAACCCTACCATCATTTCGATTCCCGAGAGCTGTGATGAGAAGGATGTGGTTGGGTTGCAGGTGAAAAAGAGCGGAAATGCAAAAGGCATCAAATGCATAGAGATACGTAACCAATCTACTTCAAGGATGTACTAAAACTCACCAATAAGAAAGAGCAACCAGTTAAATAAATTATTTATAAGTTGATTTGTCAAAACATTTTTTCGAACTAGTTTATTTGATTTACAATCTAACATGCAATTTAATAATACACAAAAATATGTTATGCTTAAGTTCTTTATTTTAGCCTGATTGATTTAAAAAAAGGTCAAATAGGTCTTATATTTAGGAACAGACGGAGTGATTGAGTTTCTTTTTATCATTTCCAATGTTGAAATTTCACGGACTTGACTTTTCTTCTCTGCTCTTACCGTCCACTTCCCCTCTTCTACCTGATTGTCTCCATCCCCACCATTTGATTGAAATTTGAACAATTTAAACTTAATGTTTTGTAAAATTACTAATAAAATAGTAAATTTTATAATAAATAAATTCAAACTGTTATATTTTAGTTTATGATTGTTTGAAACATCAACAAAAAAATACGTAAAGTATAAATTTTTATAAAACATTGAGTTTGAACAGCTTAAATTTCAATGGGGATGTGGGCCAAGGAAGGGAAGTGGACAATAAGAGCTGAGGAAGAAAGCAAAACCCACTCCACCTAGTCCTCTCACCGTGTATTTGCTACCTTTTCCCCCAAGATATGAATGCTTTAATTTAGGTCTTGCCATATATAATTAAGAATGCTTCCCCTTTAAAATTTCTACTTCTCATTTATGGCAACGATTGTATATACCTTCCACTCATTCTTTTCCATTTATAATCTTTCTTTGAATTGAATTTATATTCTTGCAGGAGTATGATATGTTATTGTAAAGTTCATGTTCTGTGGACAGAAGATATTATAACTGTGATAATGTTATGGGTGATATCAGCCAATTGAAAAAGTTTGCTCTCCAGAATCTCACCTTTATAGCCAAGCTTCTAAAAGATATCTTGATGATTTTCACATAATATTCATTTTTTAGATCACTGTATTTTTACTTTTGATTTGGGATGTCAAACACCTTAAGCAAATTTATGTACACATGCCTAAAGTCTTCTAAAGTTAAGAATTAACTTTAATGCCATGATAGTGAGAACCCAAGTTCTTGATGAATCGCTCACTAGAGTTGCCGAGTTGGTGCTCTTTGCCTGGAATCAACATTTGCATCTTCACGTTTCTTTTGTAATACTGCGTATCTTTCAAAGTTATTAGTGGCAGAGTGTCTTTGGTTGCTTTCCTCCTAAAAATTTGTACCAACCAAATTGTATGTCGATGTGATATAATAGAAAATTGAGTATATATTTCTACGGAGAAATCAAATTTAGAAAAAAGATTGTTCTATGATGGGAAATATTATATTAGTTTTTTTTTTGGAAAAAAAATGAAAATTAATTATAGGTCCAATGTAAAAAAGTTAATTAATATGAGGTCCCATGAAATAACGTATTTGAAGTCTCTATCATATTACTTATGTGATAGGGATGATATTTGCTTGTAAGTATTTAGGAACTTGGATTGACCTAAATATGGATAAATCTCAAGTGCACTTACAAGTGACGTAATTAATAGAAAGAAGAACGTTTGCATGGAAGACACACCTTTTATCTCATGGAGCTAGGCTTACTCTCATAAAATCAATTCTATAATCTATAGACTTTCATGCTCTTTCATATCAAATTTCCTATTGACATTTGTAATATGAGTGACTGGGGATGCATTAATTTTTTTATCCAATTGTGACAAGGAGTGGATTTATTTACTTAAGAAGGATATTCTGTTTCTACCTATTTCTGAAGGTGGTCTTGGACTCTGTTCTACTTCTTAGGAAACAATCTCTTTTAGGCGAACAAGCTTGGAGAATCTTATCTTCTCCCAATTTTATGTTGTTTAATGCTGTGAAGATAAAGTATTGTGACCTTCCAAGTATTCATTTTGTGAAAACACTGAATAACTCTTCATGAATATAGAAAGGTATCTAAAAATGTTTTGATCTTATTACTGATAATCTAAAGTGGAAGGTTGGACTGCCAATCAACAACCCTTTATGGTGGCCCCATACAATCCGGATTATAAACATCTAAAAATATTCAGATTGTTGATCTGCTATTGCTTTTCGCATCAAATTGCAATCCTATAAAATGGATTTCCAAACTTGTGAGCGAACTTTATTCACATGATGTTGCTCGTACCATTATCAGTACCCCTCTTTCCCTCACTGATCAACCTGACGAATTTATTTGGAGTAAGCATGTCTAAGTAATTACACAGTTAGAGAAGGATTCCAAATGTGTAGACCTATATCATTACAACAATCTCATTATTATTTCTGGAAGTCTCTCTAGTCCATATTATTGCCAGAGAAAAATCTGTTATTCATATTGAAACTTGTTTATGAAGCTATTACATTTTGAGATGTGCTCATCAAACATCATCTTAATATATTGGTCAATTGCTTTTTTGGATGTGCTGAGTCGAAAACTTTGGATCACAAATTATCTCTTTCCCATATTCACATTCGATCTGATTAGTAGGGTTATCAATTAGGCTACCTGTCTTGAATTTTCAAAGTTTCCAACGTTGGCTCAAAAGACCCCATTAATATTACAGCAGGATGGGTTTCTACATATACTACACTCCATAATATCACTCGGAAATGTTCTCTGGAGAAAGAAATATTGGCTCTTCATGATGGCTCCATCGCTTCTCCACAATAGATTGTCAAAGAAATATAACTGGAAATCTTCTAAGCTTCTGTAGCTTCTCCATCCTTCTCATCAATATCTTTCAATGAGAGTTCACCAGTAGAGCTGGTAAAACGGGTCGGTCCTTCACGGACTCATGCCTAAATGGAATGGTTTGTTTACGCCTGAGTTTTATGAAGGGGCTCATTTTAGAAGCGCTGTACTTGAACTCGCGGGCTCGAGCAAACCTGTCGGCTTTAGGCACATTTAACAAAACTGCTATTTTATTCATTTTTCTTAAAAAATTAAAGTTGAATTGATGAAATTTCCAATTTAATATTTGTATCTATACTTATTGCTCGTTTAAACTTTGTTAGTTGCAATCTTTATTCTTGTTAGTCCTTTTTAACCGACTTGTGTTTTTCTAAAAAAAATAACTAAACTTAGTTAAACATAATAAATGTGCTGAAAACTTAGCCTTTTTTTTCTTCTTCTAAAAGTCTCATTGTTTATAAATGTGTAAGAGAGTAATAGTAAGAAGGGTTAATATACACTTAACACCCCAAATTAAAAAAGTTTCCTATTTGAACACAATAATTAATTTCGCAATTTCAAAAGCCAAATATTTTAGATTAAAATCAAATATACACGGATTATAAACATTGTTACATTAACAGGTTTTTATGTTACATTAAGATTGAAATAAGTGATGGATAACATAAAGAATTAAGACAAGTGCACACTTTTTGCAATCTAATACTGTAGATTTAAAAATAAAGTATTTATGGTTCGAATTTTTTTTTAAAAAATAATAGTTGAGTTACTCATATGTATGTGAGAATTGATTTTCATCTATTTTGATTTCTTAGCAATGGATTGATATGTATTATGCAAAATATTACATTAATAGGTTTGAGCTGATAAAAAATTAAAATCAGTGCAGCTTTAATGTAGAGATATGGCAGATTATTAATCATATATTTATGTTTTGGTTGTTGCCTAAAATATTAGCCTATTTCAACACAATAATTAATTAATTAATTAATTAATTTTTTTGAAACTTCAAAAGCAAAATTAATAGGGCTGATTGTAAATCAAATATATATGTATTGACTGTTGCCTAAAATGGTGTCACATGTGAACACAATAATTGATTTTGAAATTTTAAAAGACAAATATTCCAAATAAAAAAACACACATACACACACATATATGGATTATAAACAATATTATGCTGACAATTTATTTAAATTTAATTCTTGATTTATTTGAATATTCTGGTTCACTGCAATTTTTGTTTTCATGGCCAATACGCCTACAGCGGTAGCAATAGTTCTGGAGACGCTCATATTTCACTATGACCCAAGCAGGGTCCTTCTCCTCTCTAGGGACCCAGAATCCGCGGGTCAGCGGTTCCTCCAAATTTATTAAGCACCGAACTCTTATGAAGCTTCTAGTCATTTGTCCATTGAGTACTGGGTTTTCGAACATAACCACTTCACCAACTGCCTCCCCCAAAGTGACTGCATTCTCATAGTCAAAAGCATCAAGGGGAAGTTCATGAAATTGGACCCAGAAGGGGCAATATTGAAAGTTGACTTCGCTTAAGACCATGTAGTCATCCCATGGTTGGAGGTTAAGGAGATTGCCTAGAATAGACCAGGGTCGTCCTCTAATAACCCGGTTATAGTCCTCTTCCTTGTCGAATCTGAATAAGAATATGGGTTTTATAAGATTGAGCTCATGAATTTCAACTCCACCTTTCTCCATTTGCCAGCCTTTCTTAATCATGGAGATCACTGTTGCTCTGTTCATATTCTTTCCTGAGAGCAATTTCCCTACCAACGCACCGCCTTTTTTCACATTGCTTTTATCCAGTTTCAAAACTACTTCTTTTGGCTTTTTACCTCTGCTATTTTGACCCAGATCCATCGAGAGAACTCTTAAAAATAAGCAACTGGATAAGAGAGAGCTTTTATTCTGAAAAATGGAAGGAAGACAGAAATCCGACGAAGATCGAAGATCTGATGAGGAATAAGGTTACTCTAGAACCTTAGAGAAGCTCTCACACTGGAGAGAGAAAAGCTCTCATACGAGAGAGAAAATCTGCTAGTAAACGGAGGGCTATGCCCCAGTTATGAACTTATCATTATATAGGAAAGAGAACATGTCAGGAAAGTATAGTGAGAAGGAATGTGACAAATAAAAAATAATAAAAATGATAGAGAATGCATAAGAAAAAGATTAACTTTGAGAAAAGTTGGGAGAATGCAACAAATATTTAGACAAGCTTAGAGTAAAACCTATATTTTGGGACAAATTAAATACATTCACAAATTTGAAGTTCATGATGAGAGATTGGGGTTAGGGTATACTTATTAGATCAAGTTCATTATATTAATTTCGTCAAGTTCTCATATCACAAGTAGCCATGTGTCTTAATTTTTAAATATTGTAATTAAATAATAAATTCAAATGAAATAAATATGATATATGATCTTATTAAAATGGAAAACTTGGTGTAATAGATATAAAGAATTTGATGTAAATACGATACTATATCACCCCCTTGGTACCTTTCTTTTATAAGATCAATTTTTCCCAATAAAGACTATCCAAATTTTTTTTAAGTGTATAGGTTAATTTACAGGATTATACTTACATCGATCAAGCTCCTTACATTATTTAGATCAAAATTTTCAAACGCACAAGGCTATGTGTCACATTAATTTTATGTGAATTTATGGTAAATGAAAATATTTCAAAAATAAAATATATAATCACGTGTAATTGGAGAACTCAACCAAATGGATATAATGAACTTTATTTAAATATTTTCCTGATTTATAAGTGCGCATACGCATTTTAATAACTAATAATAGTAAAATAACAAATGTGAGGATGTGGCCATAAAACATGACCTAATGAATATAATCAATTAAGTTTTGTCCAGAAAGTTTTTTTTCTCAGAAAAAATGATTTAAGCTTTTTAAATACATTGTGTTGCAACTTTATATACATACGTGTGTTATGTGTTTAACATGGTGATTTGTTAATGACACTAATTAACTTAGTTGCTTCTCTTTATGATTAATAGAACGAGAATAATGTAATAATAAATGCATTAGATAGTGCTCCGATATAATGTTTTTATGTTTTAAGAAAAGCACTCATCTTTATATTAGTTATAAAGCACCCACCCATATTTTTTTTTGAATAAAAAGCACCCACCCATTTTTTTTTTTTTTGAATAAAAAGAACCCACCCATTCTGCTAACTATAGTGGGATTTGGACTCAACCTCACACTTAACACAAAAAAAAAAAAAAAGAAAAAAGAAATAAGGGGTTCGATAACATGATATATAAGGCCCAAGCAAAAAAGCTCTAAAAAATCAAATTTGTTTCCTATAAAAAGAGACAAGAGTGTATATATATTTGTGTGTGCATATGTATGTCCACATGCGTACTTTGCATCTTTGCAGATAAGTTTTATAAATATATATATATATATATATATATCAAGACTGATTTTGTCATAAATATGAGATGAGATAAACAATTACCGGTATTTAGGAGTTAGGTTATGCATTATGGCCGTGGTACGTAGGGTTTAACATGGTACCCAAATAATTAATGATTATTGTGAAGAGTTTGATTTTGTTTATAAGAAAGGATAAAACTTAGATCAAATTGTTTATCTTTATTAGGCTAAATATTGCAATCACACTTGGTACTTTACTATTGTTTATTATTAAAATGTGTGTGCTCACATGCAAAATTCACCTACAAGCACTTGTAAATTTTTGTGTCACCAAAAATTTTTATATAGACTACTCTTGTTATTTTATCGTTGTTTGTTATTAAAATTAAGTTTTCTAAATGTTTATTTAGACACTTGTTGTTTTGTTACTGTTAGTTAATAAAGTGCTTACATATATATATATATATATGCACCTATGAATTCTCCTACACCTTAGTTTAATGGATATAAGTAACGTCATCAATTAAATTTTTTTCTATAAAAAAATATAACTTTCTTTGGTCAAAATATATTAGTTTAAAATATACTACTGAAAAACAGAGAATTCATCCAAAAGACAAGTTTAGAATTCTTTTTACACAAAAATCTATAGATATATAGTACCTACCATGCAAAATAAATCTTAATTCAATTGTGATTTAATTTATATTTCATGTGATATATTAATATTTTCAAAAGAGAAGTTATTCTTTGGATAATGGAGACATACCGCGCTTTGAAGTAATATATTTTGAGCCCCTAAGACCTGAATGTCTGCATTATATTCCAAAATGACAGGGTTTATAAAGAAAAACATGTTGTTATGGCTCCTTGCAAGCACTACTACCATAAAGAATGCATCCCTGAAGCTTTAAGCCACAAGTAAGATTGTTCCTCCAAATGCGGAGAGATGTCCCAGTAAAGGACCTCATATAGTAGCATAATGTAGACAAATACTAATGGAGCAAGACAATCATTGACAATACATAGTATGTAATAACAATACAAGTAATATTTTTGACAATCATCTGTAATGCACAATATAGATACTTGTTATTTTTGTTGTTTTTTGAACTCCACAAGCTACTGTCAAGTGTCAACCGATCATTTTATTTGAATGCTTGGAACAGTTTCATCATACCCACATACACCCCGATTCAAAATATAAGGCAAAAAATTGTAAAGGAGTTTGAAGTTTGAAATGGTCTTTATATATAATGTTTTTTTCTCTCATTTTAACACATAATTAATTATATGTGTCTATCATCTATTTTTTCCACTAATTTTCTCTCTATTTACCCTTCCCATAGATAAGGATGTTTTAGGAAAATAAGTTAGATATTTTTACATGTCTTTGTTTTTAACCAAATTTAATCCACTTCTTCCAAATTGTGCTAGGTATTTTTACCTAATATTTTGAACAGGAAGGAATATATCTTTGTGTGTGTGAGTTGAAGTTTTAATCGGGTTTAAATTATGGGTTCCAATTCCATGCACTATACCTTTCATAACTTTTCAACGAAAATTTCTCACTGAGCATTGAATTTGCTCTCATTAATTACATCCATGTATAAAACCAGACTCATACAAGAGCAAAAGCTTTGGTGAACTCGTACTGTAGTTCCAGTCTTCCATCTGACATAAATACTGGGGAATTCCATACGTTGAGGGTTTAAATTTTGTCCTATCTTCCATGTAAAAATAAATCAGAAGCATGACTTAATAAGAATTATGAACAAGATATGATGACTGTGGTGTTGCTCGCCACACACATATTTGTCTGTGTCTAGGAGAGCTTGATATAGTTTGGTGGTGGTATTATAATGTGATTATGCTACGTTGGGGGTTAATTAAGGGAGTTTTATGCTAAATATCATTAAATAAGTTTACATGCTTAATGAAGTTCTTTCTATTTTATTTTTTAATTTTTGAAGCCTGTCATTGAGTTGGTAGTAGCATATATAAAAATTTAAAATTATGGATATTCTGAAAAGTCCTTGTGACTTATTAGGTAATTTTCTCTTAGACCCATGACTCTTTTTACACTGTCATCAGTGAACTTATATGAAGAATTGCACAAAAGTTCTCATCATAATCATAGTATAATTACAAATTTTTATCTTCACTGTTTTATTATTAGAGAGCTAAAATGTTCAATTAAAAGTAGTCTAGCGCGCGGTATGTATAATTGAGGAAAACTCTTACAAAAAGTTCCATGGGTGAACGATTTCACCATTTCTCTGTCTTATGCAATCAAATTGATGAATTCTTGGAAGGGACGTATGTATAATGGAGGAACTAATTGATGAATGTGGATAATTTAAATAAAAGGAATAGGTGGGTATTATAACATTAAAATAGCTTCTGGTGGAGGATTAAATATTAAAATGGTAAGTTGGTAATCAAATAGTTGTAATTTATATAATTTTCGCTGATCAATTAACATTAGTAAATTAAATCTTACTCATGGTGCCCTAGAGTGAAACTGAAACATAAAAATTATTTACTTAGCTCTTGGTGGGGTAAATATTTCACATGTTGTTATTTTTTAGCAAATTTGGGATTAATTGTGCAGATTTGTGCTTGATGATAATGTGAAAATTATAGTGTTGACTATAATATTTTATAAAATTTTAATTGCAAATAATTCCAATTTCCTCGAGCATATGCTATCATGTAACATTAATTGTTTGTTTTTTGGCACATGTGAAAATTGTAGTGCTACTTATCATATTTTACCAAATTCTGTTTCATTCTCCATTGAAGCTGTTTTCATATTGTATATATAATACTCATCTGTTCGTTTTTTTTAACTTTTTCCCTTCTTCAGTTAATTACTTGCTAAACAAAAATTGGCTTCATTACGTAGTGATAAAAGTTGAATGTGACTCTATTAGTTGATAAACGAAAGTTATTAATAGTTAATGAATTATTAGTAATGACTATACAAATTAAAACTTGTGAATCACTAGAGAGTACAAATTTATAATTGACAGTTCAATTCGTGAATTGATGTATGAAATTATAACTGCTTCAAGCCATACTAGTGCTGTGGATGGGTGGACTCTTGGTAATTGTTGATACTTAACTTTTACCATAAATGAAGAAAGGAAACTAAATCAGTATTCAGGGCAAAGACAAGGCAAACACATTTGGTAATGTTCTTCACAAGTGTCTCAACTTTCCTAGAAGTATATCGGTGATGAGATAAGTCTACTGAACAAACCTATCTATCATATGAACTGTTATTCTAGTTGATGTTGGCGTTGATTTTTGACACTCTGTTTGATGCTGAAACAGAACAATTGTTGAAAGATTGGAGGATGAAATTCTATCAAAATATTGTTACAATATTAATTGGCATTTAGATATGATGCAGGTAAGCCTCCATGCAAAGCAGTTGATATATACACCTGTTGTTGCACAGAGAACCCAAAAACCGATTGGGCTCACAGGAAGGAGCAAACGAAATAAGTTCAATTTCAAGATAAACTCAAAAGAGGAATTTTGTTATTGGACTTCAAAATTCTCACAAAAGACTCAAATTTGTTTTCCTTTTTTCTTGATACAACAAATTTGTTTTTCTTACTAAGAAAGGAAAGTATGGGTCTCCCGGAAGGGGCTAGCCACTCATAAAGTAACATACTAATGTTTGAATTCTTATTGAGTGTGGGTGCAAATATTTAGTACATGATAATGCGTTGAACTTGATTCTTTGCAATTAGTGAAAGGTTGTGTTTAGAAAAAAAAAGTGTGTGGGACTGATAGGTACGAGGGAGATTTGGAGGGGAGGATAGAAAAAATTTTGTGAATTAAAATTTTGAAAATTGAAGAAGTATGATTATGATATTTTAAGAAATATAAGATGTAAGAAATATTAATCGAAATTTTCAATCAAATTTCTCCAATTTTGGTAAATTTAAGTAAAAAATATTTTCTCTCCCCTCCCCTCATTCCAAACAAGCCTGAAATATACTTTATCTCTCATAAGCTAAAGTATACTTTTATTCCTTTATGTTTACATCAAGTCTCTTTTTAGTCTCTTAAGTTTGAAATGTGCACTTTTGGTCAGTTTTTTTGTCAACGAGTTAGTTTTATTTAACAGAAAATGCTGACTCAGTAAATTTAAATTGTGATTTTTTAATTAAATACTAACAAAAAATATTTAAATTTTATTTGTTTTATTACAATCATTCTTGTATTTTAAAATTTAGCAATGTTGAGCAACATCTATATTTGCTGAGTCAGTATTATCCACTAAATGAAACTAATGGTATAAACAAAAAAGAATTTAAAACGTACTTTTTAAACTTAAGGGACTAAAAAAAATTTGATGAATATAAATGACAAAAGGGTAAAGGAGCAAAAATACCCATATACAATTGTCTAAGGTGCACCTAACACCATTTACAAATCAATGGTGTAAAAATACCCATCAACATTTAAAAGTGGTGCAATAATGCCAGAACCGTTAACTTATGCAAACGGTGTTATCCTTCATTTGTGGGCCCAGCAATTGGGTCCATGTGTCCTCCCCACTTTTGACCAGCCGAAGCCAATAAGGAAAAGGAAATCTCACGTGTCATCAAGTCATGAAAAAAATTGAAAAAACCAAATAAATCATAATAATGAAAATTCACGGGAAAATTAAGCATGAGAGAAATCGTTTCCCAACCTCTTTTGCATCAATGAATTCAGAGGAACATTGGCATATCTCTTCATTCCCCCAATGTTTTTTTTTTCCTAAATGTCTTACAATATAGTGATATATAGTTTCAAAAACAAAAATACCAATTTAGATAATCACTAAAAGCTCCAATAAAGACCTCATATCTAATAAAACAAAGCAGATATAAGGAAGAATTCTTCACTAATTTCTGGCTCAAAATCAATAAAAAAAAAAAGAACCCCCTATTCTTCACTGATCCGATCCATTGAAGTAAATACCAATAAAAGGAGTTCTCAAAATGAAGATGAAAGAAGAGAAGCAACAATCTCATTACAGAAACCTAAAAGCAAACCAATCTAGAACAAGTGCACAACCACAAACAAGAAATCGAAGACCAGAACCACCGCGGTTGAAAGTAAAGACCTAAGGCAAAGCATGGGATTTCGTAAATCTCATAATCATAATAAAAAATTTTATAGGAATAATGGAGATAATGGAGAGAGGAAGGAAGTATCCCCAAGCAAATCTCCTGCGAATTCGACGCCGGCAAATCCGATACCAGCCGCGTTCTACTTCTATTCCGTCGACAACAACCACGTTCTATTTCTTCTACTTCTTGACCGGCGAATCTGACACCCTTCTACTTCTTCCGTCCTTTCTGGCCATTAATCCCTCTCACCGGCGGATCTATTTCATGGATGAGAGAGCTAAAATTTCAGATCATGGGGGCTGGGCTTAATGGATGGGAGGAGGGTGTCGATTTTAGGCTTCTCACGAGCTCCACTAATCCCTCTCACCTGCCACGTTCGATAGGAAATAAGTGATAGGGTACGCATGGACCAACTTGTAAGGCCTACAAGTGAAAGCTAACGCCATTTGCATGAGTTAACGGCTCGTGGCATTATTGCACCACTTTTGAACTTTGATGGGTATTTTTGCACCCATAATTTGTAAATGGTGTTAGGTACACCTTAGACAATTGTATATAGGCATTTTTGCCCCTTTACCCATGACAAAAATATACTTTAACCTCTCTCTGTCTCTCATGTGTGTGTGTATATATATCAAGGCTCCAATGTCACCAAATTTGGGCTCTATTTTCTTTTCTGACAAAAAATGCCATGTTTAATAGGCTGGGTCAAGGCCCGCGTATATGGAGTATTTTAGCACGAGGCCTAAATTATCGCCCTCGAAATGCAAGTGCCTGCAACGGTCAAATCCTCTTAAAGTTAAAACGACGGCGTTTTAGTCTCCACCTCCAGTCGAAAAGTTTTCAGAAAAATACAAATACTTTGATTATTGATTGATTATTTTCCCTCCCATTCGGCTTCTCCATCAAGCTCCAAAACCTAGCTTACTCAGTCTTGGTTTCCAATTCTGCAAGGTCAAATTCAGGTAATGCTTCTCCTTTTCCGTTTAGCGAAGATTTTATAGAAATGCAGTGTTTCATGAACGATGTGAAATTTTGGCAATGCATGATGATATTCTTCAATTCTTTCACTTCCTCCAGTTTTTTCTATACTGTATTGACCTTGAAGAATGGATTCGAAGACACTGGAAGAAGCGGGACAAAGCGCTTTGAATTTTAAGTGTGTGAAGATTCTTCACGGAGCTGACAGATCTATCGCTTGCCAGACTCCAGAGAAGACTAGTGAGCCCTTACTTAATAAAGCCAAGGAGGGATCCACCCAGCTTCCTGAAACGTGAGTGCCTAATTGGCTGTGAATTGCGTGCTTAGAACAATTTTCCCATAGGAAGTAATTGTTTGTTTGCTCTTTTTCCTCCATCATATGTGTTTGAATTGGATATTGATATTTTTCTTTGTTGAAGTTCCTTGAGATTTCAGATACAAGGCTTTAGCAGATTTATTTGATCATATGAGTTGTTCACTGAGGTTGCTTCGTCTTTGTAAAAAATCTACCACCTTTCAAAACATTTGTTCCCAGGTTGAAGTTCTAGCTAAGAGGTAATTGTAACTTTTGATGTGATTTCAGTTATATTTATCCTCTGCTTTGTTTTATTTTTCAATGTCCCTGGGATAGTTTACGGATCTTATTGATGGGTTTTATTTATATCCTTTCCTGGATTTCTCTTCCAAATTTCAGTTTTCTCACTTTTGTTGGTTGTAATTAGGGGTGGAAATAGACCAGGCCTGGCCTGGCCTAGTCATAAATAGGCCTGACCTGTTGTATAGTTGATTGGCCTAAGCCTGGCCTGAAGCCTGTAATAGGCCTTTTCTTTAGGCCTGAGCCTGGCCTGTTCATAGACAAGGCCTGGCCTGAAGCCTGTTAAAAGGCCTGTTATGATAAAAAATAGTATGATACACAACAACAATGCAAGAACACAAATCTGATGCAAAAGCAACAAGATTTTAAAAGACAAAGGAAATACAAAGTAATAAAACACATACATGAGAGTCAGTGAAAAGTGAGAGCACGTAGATAAGAATGGAGGCGTCGCTGAAAGAGAGTGAAAAAAAACCTAGATACATACATGCGTAATTTTATTTCAAATTAAGGGTATAAATGTAACGTTACTAAGATATTTTTTTAAAATATAACATGCATAGACCGGCCTGTTAGTCCTAATAGGCTTTTTTAAAAGGCCTGAGCCTGGCCTGTTTAGTTAAATAGGCTTTAAAAAAAGCCTGAGGCTGGGCCTGTGGCCTGTTAAGCCTGAGCCTGGACAGGCCTGGAATAGGCCAAGCCTAAGGCCCCTGTTAAGGGCCTGGCCTGTTTCCACCCCTAGTTGTAATGTTGTGCTATTACTGTTTTCCCTTCACAGAAAATTCTTGTACACGGATCTTGCACAGATAAAGTATATACTTCCTGAAGCCATACACATAGAGAAGGTGTTAGTAAATGACAATAGAAGCTTGTGTATGAAGCCTGATTTGAAGATCACCTTGGTATATGAGGTTGTGCTTGGACACTCTTGTGAAAGTACTTATGTGGCACTGCGGAATCTTTTTGGTTCTAGGCTACTTGAGTTCTTCAATACGCATCCAGAGGTATCACTCTAATATTGTGTTCTTATAGTGTATTGTATTTGTTGTGTCTAAAGCTGTTATGGGAGCCTTAACAATAGTTTTGGTTAGTTCCAGAGGTCAAATTTATCTTATCTGCTTTTGCGTAAATATCAATTTAAATTCTCAGGGTCATGGGGCTGGATTGGTAAACAAAATAGCATGAAATGAGAAACGTCCCTTATGTCCTTGGATAAGAAGGTATTATGTACTTACTATAGGGTGACAACAGTAATAGTCTAATAGGTATTATATACTTCTGCAATCCACAATTTAACTCATTTTTTCTTATCTTGGCTTGGTCCAAAAAGATAAGTCCAGTTTGATAATATATAGAGCATTTAATACTTGTTTCCATATTTTGCCCTTCCATACAATTAAACTAAAAATAATTCACTATAATGAATATACTATTGACTTTTGTCAAGGGTATATTTGGGAAGCTTTGTAAATTCTTAATATATTTATCGTTAAAGCTACCATTTAACTTATATTTTTCGTCCACGTGAAGTGGTTAAACCAAACATATACTGTCTATTATATATATAGGCCTCTAGGTTTATATTTAAAAGTAACGCCCCACTAGGTGAATTATAGGAAAGAAACCTCCTCTTCCTTTCAAATAAAAATCAAGACACTCCTCCGGTCCACAATAGGAGCTATTGCAGCTCTGCTTGTGCGTAGATTATCTTTCTCTACATTGTGAGTTTTGGGTGTGATTTCCTTCTCGTATGTTTATGATTCAAAATAAGTTAATAAATCATTTTTGACAATTTTTTTTACTTTTGTGGGCAAGGATACTGATATTCCAGAAGCTACACTACCAGAGCCTTTTCAAACAGCTGATAGCTTGATTTATGAGGATTTGCCTGTAGATCCTTCAACAATACTCTCACCATCAACTGATCAAAATCAACATCTATCACAGGAATGCCAGCGTTATCCTCTTAGAAGTCATTTCTCAAGGAAGAATGTTGTGGTAGAGATAGAAAATAATGCCGTAGTAAGTCAAATTTCTCAGTCACATCATTCATCTGATTGCTTAGATAGTGAAGGAGGTGAAGGCGA
This sequence comes from Mimosa bimucronata, assembly GCA_037074515.1. Classification (NCBI taxonomy): domain Eukaryota; kingdom Viridiplantae; phylum Streptophyta; class Magnoliopsida; order Fabales; family Fabaceae; genus Mimosa; species Mimosa bimucronata. Next base: position 26,935,091 of record CM073437.1, on the reverse strand, counting down.
CAGTGACAATGATAGCTTAGATAATGAAGGAGGTGAAGGTGACAGTGACAGTGATTGCATAGATAATGAAGGAGGTGAAGGTGACAGTGAATGTCAGAAAAAATGTACTACTACATACTTTAAATCTGATCTGGATATGGAAAAAGAACAGAACAATGAATCATGTTCCATGGGATCACAATGCAGTGTTGTTAATACACCAATACGTCTGATTTGCTCTCCACAGTCTGTTCGTTGTGGTAGTTATGAAACCTCTTATCTCAAGATTGCCCCATCCACGGATGTATTAATGGCAGAGACACCTGCTCAGTCAACACCTAGAAGATCGGCGCCCAATTCTGATGTTAAACTTAAGCATATGACCGCCCAAAATTCAACTTCAAGCAATAAGCAAGTAAAAAGGGTTCTTTTTTCACATGAAGGGGATTATGATGTTGACAAGTTAGAATCAAGTAGAGATGCTTGTGATAACATCCCTAAAGTTAGTCAAGCATGCACTGAGGATTCTAATGTTTCTAATTCTACTCTATCCCAGAAGGTATGCCTTCTGACCTTGCTTCTTATTTTGAATTCTTTTAGGCATGCTATACTTCTAGAAATCATTCATAATTTGATGCAAATGATTGCTTTTCTACATACAACATAAAAGTCGCTAAGGTAGACTTTTTTTTTTCCCCTTAAATTTTCTTGACTTTACTTTCCAGGTAGCATTGAACAAGCATTTATTCCTTTTTTGTGTTGTTCAATGATGCTGGTATTTTGTTCATTTTGGATCTTCACCTAGGTTCATCTTAAATCTTGCTACCTTGGTCATGGGATTAATAGAATAAATTAAAGTTCAGTATTGTTTGAGTTGATCATCTTCGTATTTTAACAAGATTGAGGTACACTCTAAATAGGCTAGCATAAAAAACATAGATTTTTTTTTTCCTTTATAAAGATATAGAAAATGGGGCAGTTTCATTATTTCTTCTTCTTCTTTTTAATAATTTTTGATATTATTTGTGATGAAAATTGAATAAGGTTCTTTCTTTGTCTGTCTATTTAGTTCTCATTTTTTTGGCACTATATACGGTAAAATTTACCAAGAATTCAATGGAGCAAAACGTACTGTGTGTACTTTTGTACTTTTGGTAACAACTATAACCAAACTTTTCTTTAGAGGATGCTGTGTATTGCACATTCATACTCAATACGTGTATGTATGATTTTTTGTTTCCAAACAACTGTTGGGGGAGGGACCCCTGTCTTTTTCTTGATTTAATTTCTAAAAGATACATGCATCTCCATTATATTCATCTTCAGCATGGATACATTTTGAAATTTGAATAATGTAGCAAGAGTGTAGAATCAACTTTGGTATCCTCATAGAGGGCCATGATTTGATCAAGTTATTGCTCTTTACCCCAAATTATTTTTCTGTTTAGTTTTCTAGCAAAAGTTACATCTTGTTTATGAGTTATGTGTGGTTTTATATTCTTGTCATTGGCTTATATTTAGATTCTCAATACAGGTGGCTAAGTGCATTGATTGTTCTCGTGAGAATACGAATCAAATACAAGGTGGTTCAACAACCTGGCAGCAGAAGCCTTCATCGTTGCTTGGCCTTGTTGATGTGATATATTCTATATTTTGTTCCATCAAATGCTCTCCAATCACAAAAGAGGAACTCCTGCACAAGATAGTAATGAACAGTTTAGATTTTGTTGAGATGAGTATGTATTGATTATAACTATAACTCAAGTAGTTTTTAATTGCATGTTAGTGTCTTAACTATGGTAAGTGACTAATTAATTTGGTCTTCTCTACAGGAGAAGCTGAAGAGCAGATTAATTTCCTTGAAAATGCAGCGCCAGGTTGGATCTACACGAAGTCGGGCCCTGGTGGAGGCACTATGTACTGGTGAGTCTCTCAATTTGCATCTTTCAACTATGGAAGCCGAGTGGATTAGATCATTGTCAGATTCCTAAGCATAATATTTCTTCACTTTTTTTTATGATGATAATATTTCTTAACTTTGTGAATTTCTATCTTTTAAATTCGGTTTTAATTAAATGAGCTAATAAATTTTTAACAGTTGGTATGGTTAATTTTCATGCATACTCAAGGTAGTCGTACACTAGTCGTCACAAGACATGGAAAGGGGGTATCGTTAGATTTGAATGTCTTGTGTAAACAATAGGTGCCGTTGTCCTTTTTTAGTTTAATTCCGAGTCAGTATTCTTTTGTTCAAGTTTGAGTTGTAATCTGAAAATGAAGCCTTTATAAAAAATGGGAGGGAGATCAAGTTCAAGCTACTATGGCGTGCCATACTACAAAAAATGACTGCTTTTGTCTACTTGTACATGGACCACTGAGCAGCCGCTTTAGCACATTATTATGTTATTATATTTTTGAAAATTTACACTGCTAGAAATTTTGGTTTTCACTTTAAATGTAGTTTTTAGTTTTTCTTTTGAATTTTGGATACCATATATCTGTAGTTTCCTAACTCTGAGGATTTTGCAGTATTGAGGAGGGGTTAGATTTGGAGTCTGTTCGATCAAGGGTATCAAGCAATAGCATGAAGGCTCTGTGAGTGGAGGCTTCTACTAGATTGCTAGGTATGGGTTTTGGTCTCATGGAAAATGCCCAGTTGTCGCATTTGCGGACTTCTTTCAAGTATTACAGCTTATTATGAATTATAATTATTTAGGTGAAAAGAGGTTATGAGGAGTGCAAGATAATTTGAAGCACAAGAATCTAACCATAACCAACCCATGTAATTTTACATTGGCCAGAAGCGAAATCCATGTACTTTGCCAAATCACTAAATCTACCACTTTTGTTGCATGTTATCATTTGTAATTCGTTAAATAGCATAACCCGAAGCAGATAATGTGTTTCTTGGTGAACAGGAGAAAGGAATTTCAGAAGCCATTTGGTCATTTGCCTACAAAGTCAATCAAGCCATTTTGAATACTAAAAATTGTCGAAATTTTTAATGCATTTTTACCCTTAATTATATCTCTCTCTTCGTCCTTTTCAGTACTGCATTCTCTTTAATACATCCTCTCGTTATTACTCTAATTTTTTCTAACTATTTTTATTAAACGGTGTAAAGTTATTGACTTCTGATAATAAGGAGTGGAGATATAGTATATTCATAACCACCAATTCAATCATGATTAGACCATGGCCAAATCAGCATCAAACTTGTAATCACAATCTTAATCACATTGGGAAAAAAATCCTCACTTAGTGGTTACTCTTTACTCTGGTGAAAACTATGGGAGAGGAGGAACAGTTACGGTTAGATTGGCTCAATGCAAAAGAAAGTGAATTAGGGGATGCGCTTCAATATTTCATCTGGCATACAAAACATGTACAACCTAAAGATTTCTTCAATTTTTATACGTCAAGGTTCGTGCCGTGGAGGTCTGTTCGCGACTTCATGGAATTCAACGCATGGCATCTATTTTCATATGAGAAGACCTTCCAATTGTTAGATTTCACTTCAATCCTTTGACTCTTTCCATTCCTGCAATGAGATTTCTTCTTCCTCAATTTCTACGCGTCTGCCATTTTTATGCTTAATCTGAGAAAATTTCAGTTACTGCGACAAGCGATCATCGTCCTCTCCCATAAGCACAGACGTACTCATGATTTGTTCTTAGTTTTCGAGTTTTAGGGTTTTTTTTGTCATCTCTATGATTCTCTGCATCAAAAGGGAATCAAAGCCTTCATTGATGACGAATTCATCTATCACATCATCTCTTTTCAAAGCCACACAAGAATTCAACAAAGCTTTCCTTGTTGAACTTGATAAAATGCTGAAATGCTTCAAGGAAGTTTATTCAGTATTTCATTATATGTGTGCATCGGAGTTGCGACTTCAAGGATGGAGCTATGGAATCTCGTTGGCCTTGCTTGACGCGTTGAGAAAAAAATTGAAGGCGACAATGCAAAAATGGAGGTTGGCGACTCGAAACCAAGTAATGATCTCTTGACTGTGATTATTTCCACCCAAAACTGGCAAATAATGATTTGTAGCTTGACTAAGTGTAAACTTGTTCTAAATTGACAAGTGCGTTAGAAAAAGAGCTTATTGGAAGGATCATTGGTGAAGTGTCTGCTAAAATTAATCGTGATCCTTTATTCCTCTTGTGCATGAAGTAACCTTACTTTTTAGATCTTTGGTCCAATGAGGAAATCAAAATGGTAGAAATTTCGTGGAACTGGCGGAATAGGGAAATCAACAATTGCACCTGCTTTCTATAACTCAAATGCTGATCTTTCTGAAGATGTTAGAGAAATCTGTCAATGGTTTCACCAAAAGGAGCTTCAAGTATGAAACAGAGGCTTGAATAGAAGAAGATTCTTTTTAATTGGATCAATTGCAAGCACTGTCTGGAAGATGTGATTAGTTTTGTTCTGGAAGGAGAATCATCGTTTAATTTCACTTTGACCTCTTGAGTGTGCAGTGAAATTTCAGTTTGTTTTGGGGAATCTAAGGTTAATTATCTATTATCATGGTAAGATGAAATTTTCTCAATTTATTTCCACTCACATTTCTTAAGTAAGATTTACGAGGAAGCTTCGTGGAAGTTTCTCATCGGAGTCAACTTTTGAACTGTACACTAACCCAATAGTTTTTGGGAAGTCTCCTCAGTCAACAAACATACTCCATCCGTTTCTAAATATATAAGATCACTTTATCTTTTTTTATGAAAGTAAGGAAGTAAATTTGACCACTAAATTATAACATATGTCACATATAATTAAATTATATGTTCGTTTATAAGTAGAATAAATTAGTTTTGAGGAAAAAAATATAACTATAGATAATTTAAAGTGATTAATTTTGTATCCTTAATTTTTTTTAAAAAATTAAAATAATCTTATAATTAAGATTGAATATAATGGGCTTGTTTGGCTGGACTTATTCTAGTCAAATAAGTCCTTATTTTAAAAAATAAGTACTTATTTTCAAAAAAGCTGTTTTGAGTATGTTTGTCTCTACTTATAAAAATAAGTAACTTATAACTTATAAGTCAAAATAAGTATAAGTTCTTTTTTTCAACTTATGACTTATGACTTATGACTTATAAGTCACTTTTTTGGTGGACCCCACAATTCTAACTTATTTTACACATCAAATCACAACTAACTCAAACATAAATCACTTTTTGAAAAGTCCATCCAAACATACATCTCATTACACAATATGACTTATGACTTATAAGTCACTTTTTTTAACAGCTCATCCAAACATAAATCTCATTACACAATCTGACTTATTTTCAGTTTGACTTATTTATAAATCACTTTTTCAGAAGTCCATCCAAACATACCCACTATAAGTAACAAAGCCGTGTGGTGAGCATAGAGCGAAGTATTCTTTCGCCTTTTACTAAAGAATACCGTGTGTTCTCCACTAAAGATTTTTGGAGGGGTTCTATTCACTGAGGACTCCAAAAAACAAAAAAGCAAAAAAAGGGCGACCATACCCAATTACTGCATCACAAATGAGTGAATGATCACCTCTTTACCTTACCCAGAGCTTCTCAGCCAACCCTTCGAAGCAGGAGTCTGAGTCTGCTAAAATCGTTAGCAATGTCCTCTTCTACAACTTACGAGTGGAAGTACGATGTGTTCCTTAGTTTCCATGGTGAAGACACTCGCTTAGGCTTCGTTAGCTTTCTGCGTGAATCTCTTCGTGAAAGAGGAATCCATGTCTTTATTGATGATGAGTTCATCAGGACGGGAGAGGAAATCACACCAGCACTTCTCAAAGCCATACAAGAATCCAGGATCGCTATCACAGTTTTCTCCGAGAACTATGCCACCTCCACTTTCTGCCTGCAAGAACTTGAGAAGATTCTTGAGTGCTTCAAAGAAGAAGGTCGGTTAATATATCCAGTGTTTTATTATGTTGATCCTTCAGAGTTGCGACGTCCCAGAGGAAGCTATGCAAAAGCCTTGGCTGGATTAGAGGAAAGATTTAAGGACAACAAACAGAGAGTAGAGAAGTGGAAGTTGGCTTTGTCCCAAGCAGCTAACTTGAAAGGCTGTCATCTCAAATCCAAGTATGCTTTTTTACCCTCTTTTGCTGGTTATGTTCCTTCCTAAATTTATGTATATTATTTTTTAACTACTTGGATTGTATTCTTCCGACGTACTTCTAACAAAATGGCCAGATTAATCACGCATGATTATAGGAATTCGAGGTGAAAATGAAGGCTTTTGATTCAAAGTTTTTGTCATGTTTGCTTCCTCCAAAAGCCCAAAAAATCTGATGTGGACAAAAGAATGAATGAGGTGGATGCCGCATGGATGGGCATGCCATATTTACAAATTTTGACCTTTAGGCCTTGCTAATGGATGGGTCAAATTGCTCCCCTTTTTAAACTATCAGGGCACATTTGGCCCATGTGTGCAAACTTCCGGAGTATTTTATTCCTCTAACCCTTTATAAAAATACTTATAAGTTATAAACATGTTATTTATATAAAAATTTAATTTTGTTTTTCCCTGATAATGGGGATTGAGTTTGTTTGTTCCTTCTACCAAAATAGTTGGGTTCAGTTTCATAGAATGGCGCTATATACTTATATTTGCTTTGAAGAGGAATGAAGCCTTTTCTTTACAAGGGCGAATAAGGATGACAACAAAGGTTAACTTAGGCATGCCATATGTTTTTATTTTTATTAATATTTAATGATCAAATTTTCTTCAATTTCTCAGGATTGCAAAAGAACAAGAATATACCACTATGATCATCAATGAAGTGTCGGCTAGGATTAATCATAATCATGATCCTTTACACGTTACTCGTTATCCTGTTGGACTTGTGTTTCGGGTAAAAGAAATGATCTCACTTTTAGATCTTTGGTCTACTAAGGAAAATAAAATGGTAGGAATCATGGGAGCTGGTGGGATAGGTAAATCAACGATTGCAAGAGCCGTGTATAATTCGATTGTTGATCATTTTGAATGCCTATGTTTTCTTTCCAACATTAGAGAAAATTCTAAAATGCCCAATAATTTGGCACATCTTCAAGAGATATTACTTTCTAAATTAGCCAGGGAGCGGGATCTCAAATTGGGTGATTTTTTTGAAGGGATACAAATAATAAAACATAGGCTTTGCCACAAGAAAATTCTTTTGATTCTTGATGATATAGATGCATTGGAACAATTAGAAGCACTGGCTAGAAATTGTGATTGGTTTGGTCCTGGAAGCAGAATTGTCATAACGACAAGGAATAAACAGTTGTTAGCAAATCATGATGTCAACAACATTTATAATGTCAGGGAATTGAATAATGATGAATCTCTTCAATTGCTTAGTTGGTATGCCTTTAAAACCGAGAATGTGGTGTTTGACTTCATGGAGGTTTCTAAGCGTGCAATACTTTATTCTTGTGGCTTTCCACTAGCTTTAGAAGTGATTGGTTCTAACTTACGTGGTAAAGGAGTCAATGAATGGCACTCTGCATTGGATCAATTTAAAAGAATTCCAGAAGGAAAAGTTTTGGGAGTTATTAAATTAAGCTATGATTCATTAGCAGAAATTGAGAAATTTTTTTTCCTAGACTTTGCTTGCTTTTTCAAAGGTGAGGAATTAGGTGAAGTCAAGGACATGTTGTCATGTTTACATGGAAACCGGCAAGAATATGCTATTGGGGTTTTAGTTGATAAATCCCTCATAAAAATTGAAGGAAATCGCATTTTAATGCATGACTTAATAGAAGATATGGGTAAAGAGATTGTTCGACAAGAATCAGAAAATGAACCTGGTGAACGGAGTAGGTTATGGTTCTACAAAGATATTCTTCATGTTTTAAAACAAAACACGGTAAGGTGACCGATATGAATTATGTCTTTTTCTTCTTTTAAATGATATTATGATTTTTACATGATTAAGTTTTGAAATTTATTAGTTCTTCATTTTGAAAGGGAACCAATAAAGTTGAAGTCATATCACTTGATGTACCTGAACACTTACTTGAAGGTAATGGAGGACAAATCCAGTGGAGTGGAAAGGCATTCAAGAAGATGAAGAATCTCAAAATGCTTGTGATAAAAAATGCCAGCTTTTCTAGGCATCCTGCATATCTCCCAAATAGTTTAAGATGTTTGAAGTGGAAGGGGTATCCTTGCATGTTTTCGCCACGTAAGAGTTGCTTAACAGAACTTATTTATCTTGACTTGTCCTGCAGTCATTTTGATACTCTCAGTCCATTTATAAAGGTAAGTATATATAAATATCTATTATTTGCTGTGTTTCTTCATGGTTTATTTGCCTTATTTTAAGAATTTATTTTTATTTTGCAGAGGTTCCACAATTTAAGTCGTATGAATTTTAGAAATTGCAAATTTCTGAAACAAATCCCAGATTTATCTGGAGTTTCTAATTTAAGAGAATTGTGGCTTGATGGGTGCACAAATTTGTTTGAAATCCATCATTCAGTTGGATGTTTAGATCAATTGAAGGAATTGAGTGCCATGCGATGCTATAACTTGGAGATTTTGCCTCCTCACCTTAGCTTGACATCTCTTGAGCAGCTCAGCCTCTTTGGTTGTTCGAGTCTCTATTGTTTCCCAGATATATTAGTGGAGATGAAGTGTCTGCGAACACTTGATGTAGGCAGGACAGCCATTCTTACGTTGCCATCTTCAATTTGCAATCTCATTGGACTTGAAACCTTAAACATGGAGGAATGTCCTTATCTTGAGCAGCTACCAACTACCATTTGTCTGCTGCCATTCCTCTGGGCTCTAAACGCAAATTTTTCAAAAGAAATGACGCGTTTTAAGATGTGTGAAGGAGGAGGAGAAAACTTAAATTGCTATGCACTATCTTCGAAATTGGAACATTTTTGTTTCTCAAAATGCAATTTGTCAGATGACTCCCTTGCTCTTTGCCTCTCTTACTTCACAAATATGATCCGTTTAGATATGAGTTTCAATAATTTTACAACGCTTCCAGCATGCATCATAGAATGTCGCCATTTGAGATATCTTCTACTAGATAATTGCGAGCGACTTCAACATATTGTGGAGATGCCACATAACTTGGAAAAATTCAGTGCAGTATGTTGCATTTCATTGACTCTGTCATCTGAAAACAAAATATTGAATCAGGTCTCCCTCCCTCCCTCCCTCCCTCCCTCTATGTTTATATAATTATCCGTTGTTACATTTTGTTTATCATTCTTTTCCATAATATAAAATTGCTAGGCACTCAACTTGCAACCTGGGAAAAGAAACTTTATTCTGCCTCGAGGAAAATTCCCAGAAAATCTCCACAATTATTGTACAGGAAGCTATGTGTCTTTTTGGGTTCGTGATGTGTTCCCTACAATTTTTCTATGGATTCTTGTTAAACGTGATCAGGATTTTCTCTCCAATTGTACATTCCTGGTCCACGTCAATGATACCAAGCTAGATATTACTTCTGAGTGGCTTTTGTTATCAACAATGAAGATGGGCCATTTATATATATGGGATCTGCAAAGTATGATTCACAAGGCTGAACTACCCCTAGGATGTAGATGGAATCATGTGAAGGTTTCAATCAAGAGCAATACAAGTGGAAGGGATCAATTTCATTTTGCTATTTATGTCTACAAGGAACAAAATAACCCAGAAACTATCCGATTCATGGACCCTATTAGAACAATATACGCTGATAGCAACTTGTGGCAAAGAGTCCAACAACCGCAAGATTTGAAAGAACTTGAAGACGACATGCTATACCAAGGTTTGGTTTCTCCTATCCTCGTTCTATATATAAACATGGACAAATTAAAAGAAAACAACTTTTTTCTTTGTTAAATTAAAAAATAAATTATCATTGATCAAATAACTACTGTATGTTTGATGCTATGACAGAATTCCTTTATGAAAATTAGAAAAAATAATTTAGTTATGGTTTACTCTAGTTATGCACTAGGTTCCTATAATTTGTTTTCATTTTGTTAGGTTAAGATACAAAAATGCCCATAAACTTTTGTCAAAAGTGCACGCGTACAGCACTATATATTTTTTTTAGATGCAAAAATACCCATGAACATTCAAAATAGGGGCAAAAATACCACAATCATTAAATATAACTTAACATCGTCACTATTAGTAGTGCTGCACACATTATTTTTATGAAAATATCAAAATACCCTTAACATAAATCCTCTCCTTCAATCTAAAACATGCGCCCTTCAATCTAAAAGCTCATGAGTATTTTTGCACTTGAACCTGTCTTTAATTTGTAGTTTTTGTCACTAGATTTGTTTGTTCTTCAAGACCGTTTAGTAGCTAGGAACCAACAGTGGTAACAGTTTCCTTAGAGAGCTCTAATATGTCGAGCAACTAGATTATTTTGAGAATTGAACTCTGAGTATCTATGTGCAAAACTTTTTCCCACATAAATGTTAAATCACAGTCCAAGTTATCAAAATGATTCAACTGTTTGCCGCATTAGTACTCCCGAAGGGAATTCTTAACACCGTTGATCCCCAATTACTTGATTTAAAAATAAGGAGGGACTAAGAAATTTGAAGGCAGAAATTGAAAACACCTAATAAAAAATGACAAAAAAGCTTAGGGACCTTCATAACTAACTGAAACTTCAAGGATCTCTATATTAATTTTATTGTCAAAATATGATAATTTTTAAAGTTTCTCTATTTGATCACTTATGCTTGCCAACTTTTTCACAACTAAAAGCTGTAAATCAAAATTTCTAACTTGAAATAATAACGTTTTGATGTACTTGTTAAGACCTAGCTCCAAGTATGGTCAATCTCAAGGCACATCTTTCACCAAAGGAAGAAGAAGATCTCAAGGCAAAGCGAGCGGTGCTGCCATCCAAGTGGACTTATGATGTGTTTTTGAGTTATAGAGGTGATTATGAATGCTCAAGTTTTGTCAGTCGTCTCTACAATTCTTTATGCCAACAGGGGATCCATGCCTTTGTTAATGATGAGTTAGTGAAGACTACTGTTGGGGAAGAATTGAAAGCAATAAAAGAATCAAGGACAGCTATCATAGTTATCTCTAAAAACTATAAATCCTCACCGTCCTGTTTGGATAGTCTTGCAACCATACTTGAGTGCTTTAGAATGGAATGCCGATTCATTTGTCCAATATTTTATGACGTGGAGCCATTAGAGCTGAAACATCAAACACGAATTTGTGGAAAATCATTTGATACGCTTGAGAAGATATTCAAACACAACAAAGAACAGGTGCAAAAGTGGAGGTTGGCTTTGTCTGATGCTGTTGACATCTCAAGAGGAATAATTTTCGATATCGGTTTTAGGTATCTCCTCACCCCTTTCCTTAGTTATTCATATTTTTGGGCTTCACTTTAACTGTCACTTCCATATCTCAATTTAATGCGTTGCAGAAAATCTGTGAAGTTAATTCTTAAAGATTTAATTTAGAGTAAAATATATTGACTTCCCATTTATTTTGCTTTAATTACACACACATCCTCTTTATTTTGAAAACACATAGTTTTATCCAATCTTTTAATACCGTTAGGAATATTCTAAAAAGATTTTAAAAATAGAATTTTTGACTGTAATTAATATTTAATTTATTATTTTACCCTTTAGTCTAATATATCCTTAACTTATAGGTGTATTAAAGTTTCTTTGGTTTCAAAAATTTCATTCCTAGTACATATTAAAACTTAATTACAAATTCAATTTTTTCTTTTAATAAATGTTTCCTTAGTTAAATGTATTTACAATAAGTAACAAAAATTATGTTTTATATCGGAAAAGAATCTATATAAGAATTTTGAATTATTTACCTAAGAAAGAGTTTTGAATTATAAATTTAAATGAATTGTATAATCTAAGTTGTTTCTAAAATTTTTACTATAACATAAATTAAAACATAGTTTAAATATGATTTAGAAATTTAAAATAAATATTTTTAATGAATATTTTTTAAATTAAAATTATGAAGTTTATTATTTAAATAAAAATTAATAAATTTATTATAAATTTTGAAATTATATGTGTACGCTGGTTGAAAAAAATGATTGTGTGAGAATTATTTTTTTTAATAACAGAATATAAAAGATTTTTTTGACATATAAACTATAAAGTTTAAACAATTATTGTGTTCAAAAGGGGTATTTTTATACAAAGTTTAAAAGTCAAATTTAACAATCAACTAACGGTTTGATTGGATGGAAATAGAATCTCAAATATAGAAGGGAGGTTTGTGTAACATATATCTTAATTTTGAGAGAGGTTTATATACGTTTTCAAAATAGATGGGGAATTTCTATAATTAAGGTAAAATAGAGGGGAGGTGAGTGTATTTTAGTCTTTAATTTATAACTCATAAGTGTGACTTGTTAAGATTTTGATATATATATATATATATATATATTTATAAAATATAGATCTTGATTCTAATTCAATATAATTCTTATAGTCATGATTCTAATTTTACATGAAAATAACACACACACAGAGCTAGGTTGCATGATATATCATATTCCTAGTTACTTTCAAAATTGAGTAGAAGGAAAAATAATAAAAGCACACTCTTTTAAGTGAAAAGTGTGGACAAGTTTGAGAGAAAAATAATGTATTTCTTATATCATATTGAGTTACATATGTGCCTATTTATAGGTAATGAAGAAAACAATGAAATATATTCTAATCAAACCTAATAATAACTAATTAAGCCTAATAATAACTATACAATCAAAACGGAATATTTACAATTATTACATAATATTCCCACACTCCCCCTCAAGTTAGTCATAGATATTGATCATGTCCAACTTGCTTATACAACTCTTAAAGGCGTCACTTGTTTCGATCTTTCATGCTGAATAGAATTCAAGCCATACTTATAGCAGCCTTATTGTCACAATAGAGTTGTAATGGAAATTCCACTCTGACTTGTATCTCATTAAGAACTCGCCTCAGCCACAGCTCCGCCATTATACCTTGAGCCAACGCCCTTAATTCATCTTCAGTACTGCTCTTAGATACCACCCTCTGTTTCTGACTCTTCCAAGTAAGTAGATTCCCCCACACAAAAGAGCAATAACCAGAGGTCGATCTTTGATCAGGATGTGTTCCTCCCTAATCTGCATCTGTATATACTTCAATCGTCCTTTGTTCTTGTTTCCGGAAGAATAATCCTCTCCCAGGGGTACCTTTCAGATACCTCAGAATTCTGAAAGCTGCATCCATATGTTTCTTCTTTGGCTCACTCATGTATTGGCTGGCCACACTTACTGCAAAGGCTATATCAGGTCTTGTATGGGAAAGGTAAATTAATTTCCCAACAAGTCTTTGATATCTTTCTTTGTCCACTGCCTCTTTTTCCTCATCAATTACTTTTTCCTCTTCATCTTCAGTCTCATAATCAAGGTTGTCCTCTTCTGAATCTCCACTTCCCTCATTCTTAGGCTTCTTCTTCTTCTTTTTAGGAGGTAGGATAGGAGTTAGTTCAGGACTACACCCCAACATGCCTGTCTCTTCAAGAAGATCAAGTACATACTCCCTTTGAGATACATAGATGCCTCTTTTTGATCTGGCAACTTCCATCCCAAGAAAGTACTTCAATTCTCCTAGATCCTTGACTTCAAATTCCTTTCCAAGTGCAATCTTTATCCTTGACATTTCATCAATATGGTCTTCTGTAAGGATGATATCATCAACATACACAATGAGGATGCATTTTCTTCCTCCGTCTGTTTTGACAAACATTGTATAATATGATAATCCATGTTTGTAGCCTTGAGATTTCAGGACTTTTGAGAACTTGTCAAACCATGCCCTAGGAGACTGTTTCAGGCCATAAAGAGATTTATTCAGTTTACATACTCTATCACCTCTTCCCCTCTCAAAACCAGGAGGTAGAGTCATATAGACCTTTTCTTTAAGCTCTCCATTCATAAAAGCATTTTTGATGTCTAGCTGATAAAGTGGCCACTCTATGTTGGCTGCTACAGATAATAGAACTCGGATGGTGTTAAATTTTGCCATTGGTGCAAATATCTCCTGATAGTCTAGACCGTATGTCTGAGTGAAACCTCTTGCTACCAGCCGTGCTTTTAACTTGTCAAGAGTACCATCAGCCATGTAGGTGAACACCCACTTACAACTAACAAGTTTCTTGCCTCTTGGTTTTTCAACAACATCCCACGTTCCATTCTTCTCTAAAGCTCTCATCTCCTCCATAACTGCAGATCTCCATTCTGGTATCTCTAGTGCCTCTTGGATGTTCTTGGGAATGCACACTTTATTCAGACCAGTGATAAAGGCTTGATAGTTGGAGGAAAGAGCCTTATAAGACACATACTTCTGGATTGGATGTAAAGTGACCGTTTCTGCCTCCTCTGGTTCTCCAGGAGCTATCACTGGTTCTGGTTGCTTGGATGCTTCAGATGCAAGGTTCCCTCATTCCTTAACCTTATGCCTTTGTAAGTACACCAACATATCTTTGTCTTATTGCTTTTCTACATCTCCTCCTGCATTGAAACTTTCTTTTGTGATTGGCACAAGAGACGGTTGGTTTAGCGGTGAAGATTGTTCTGTTTGTGGTGGAAGATGTTCTGTTTGAGGTGGTTGAGGTGGTGGTACAGGTGTGGTCTATGGTTCAGGTAGAACACTTTCTTGGCTAGATTTATGCACCAAATTATGAGATTCATTCATTCTCTCCCCCTGAATTGAAGACTTGGGATAGAAAGGAGTATCTTCATGAAAGGTAACATCAAAGCTGACAAAGAGGTGTTTAAAGACTGGATCAAAACATTTGTACCCCTTTTGAGTAGAAGAGTACCCGAGGAATATACAATTCATTGCACGGGGATCAAGCTTGTTATTTGGATAGGTATGAACAAACACAGAACATCCAAACACACGAAAGGGAAGGTTATTTTCAAGGTGAGTAGTAGGGAAGATACTTTGTAACTTTTTAACAAGAATTTCAAAGGATATGACCCTATTTGGCATTCGATTGATGAGGTGGACTGCACTTAAAACGGCATCTCCCCAATAGAACTTTGGTACATTACAAATAAGCACAAGGGCCCTAGTAACTTCCAAAATATGCCTACTTTTCCTTTCGGCAATCCCATTTTGTTGAGGGGTGTGGACACACAAGCTTCTATGGATAATACCATGTGTTTGGAGGAATTCACTCAAGGTACGGTTAAAATACTCATTACCATTATCAGAGTATAAAACTTTGATACTTGTATTATATTGATTTTTTATCATGGTGAAGAACTGTATGAAAGCAGATGGTGCCTCAAACTTGTCTTTTAAGAGGTAAACCCAACAAAGACGGGTATGGTCATCTATGAATGTAATAAACCCTCTTGATTTGGTACGGTTTGGGTTTCGTGAAGGTCTCTATAACTCACTATGAATGGTAGTGAAATGCTAAGTGGGTATATATGGAGCTCTAGGATATAATGATCGGTGGTGTTTGGCTAATTCACAGACTTCACACTTCATATTCAGGTTAGGGTTGGAACAAAGATCTAGAAACATACGGGATAGATATTGAAAATTGGGATTACCCATTCTCTTATGCCATAACATAGGATCTTTATTTTTAGAGATAGATGTAGAAGTGCATACCCTTGTAATTGGTTGATGACTTACACCGGCATCATCAAGAAAGTAGAGTCCCTCACATTCTTTAGCACAACCAATCAACATCCCCGATGATAGATCATGAAACACACAGTGAGTAGATAGAAAATTAGCAGAACAATTAGATTGCTTCGTCAATTGACTAACAGATAATAAGTTGTACGCTAATTTTGGCACATGAAAGATAGATTCCAGAGTGATATACTCTGAAATCCGAATACTTCCTTTCCCAGCAATAGGAGTAAGTGAACCATCTGCAATTTTTACTTTCATGTTGCTCGCACAAGGAGTGTAAGTGGTGAACAATTGGTGACTATCAGTCACACAGTCAGAGGCTCCAGAATCCACAATCCACACATCCCGTGAGGTCTTTAGGGCTTGAAGAAAGTTACCCCGTTTTGCTAGGAATATTGAGGATACAGTCTCTACATCAACATGAGTTTCAGTTGATGAGTGAGTTACCTTCCTTGCTACCAATCTTAAGACATATGTGACAACAATGAGTAAAAGGCCTGAGAGTATCATCTTCGTCATTTTTGAAACACCAACTAGGAAAACACCCCCAACATATACAGAGACCAGGCAACACAACATCTGATAAGTAATATTAGACCTCAGAAACTGTGCACCCAGATTGAGTACACTAGAGATCATTGTGAACAATAGTGATATGAGAAAAAGGCGATTTTTTGCGAATCCGTATGGACACCGTGAAAAGTAACGTTGTACGGACTGTATGGACACATTGAACAGTGACACCGTACGGATACAATGAACAACGCGACGGGTACGGATGAACAATACTGTATGGAAGATGAACCGTACGCCGAAAAGAAACCCTCAAACGGGAAAAACAAGTACAAACCCTACACGATCTAATACTATGTGAACAAGTTTGAGAGAAAAATAATGTAGTTCTCATATCATATTGAGTTACATATGTGCCTATTTATAGGCAATGAGGAAGACAATAAAATAAATTTTAATCAAGTCTAATAATAATTAATTAAGCCTAATAATAACTATATAATCAAAATGGAATATTTACAATTATTACACAATATTCCCACAAAAAGTATTATTCATGTACTTGAATAAAAATAAATTAATATTAATGACGTAATAACTGTTATATATCTTGTGTAGCACAAATCAAACCATTGGTACATTCCCAATTGGAAATGGATATTACATTTTCAAGAATGAAAAACAGGATAAAGATTATAAGACCCGTTGTATAAATTTTCTGTGTATTTAATATTTATGATGATTTTGAATACTTATTCTAAAAATTTGCGGAATTAGTTTTTATCGTTTTTTTAATTAATTTGAAAAACTATAGCAACAGTAACTAAACAATCACCTTACGTATAACTGGTACTTTCAATCGTCAAAACACCAGGCACCAAAGAAAAAAGAAAGGAACAAACTTGATTTATGTAATTATTTTAATTAATAACTATACAAAAACAACAACAACCAAGCCTTATCTCACTAGGTGGGGTCGGCTACATGGATCACGCGACGCTATTGTGCTCTATCATTAACCAAATCCTTAGATATATTATTCACTAAAAGATCTCGCTCTACAACTTCCCGTAGCGTACGCCTGGGTCTCCCTCTTCCTTTTTTAATCGGACTCCAGACTATTTGATCTACACTCTTCTCCGGCGCATCTAATGGCCTTCTTTGTACGTGTCCAAACCACCTTAAATGATTTTCTACCATTTTCTCACTGATAGGTGCCACTCCATCTCGATCGCGTATATGGTCATTCCTAATCCTATTATTGTATAACCACGCATCCTTAGTTTTTTTAATGTATATGATTGAATTTAATGTACACCATTTCTATTTTTAGTTCTTTATGTAACAAGTGCTATTTTTTCCGCCAATGTTAAGAGTGCTATTAATTCTTATTCAGAGAAATGTTTTTTATTTTGGGGATCATCGTAGCTTTTATTTTCAAATTTAGTATAAGATATTTTTTGCTAGACTAAAAAGTGAATTTCTTCTAGATTCGTGAGGAAGAATGCAACAGAAGACCAGGATGTTATTTAATCAATCATCAGGGAAGTCGGTTTGAGCATTAATGCATTTCCTTTAAGCATTCAGGATGCCTTAGTGAGTCTTGAATCATGGGTAGAAGAAGTGATCTCACGTGTGGATGTTGGGTCAAATGAGGAAGTCAAAATGGTAGGAATTCATGGAATAAGAAACGTGTCAACAGTGCTAAAAGTTGTGTGTAACTCTATTGCTTGTCATTTTGAAGATTTGTGGTACTTTTTTGGTGGTTTGGAAAGAGCCAGGAGCTATGTTTCCATCTGGGATGATTTCCAGAATTTGATAATGCAACCCTACTTCCCACGGAGGAGGATTCTTCTAATTCTCGTTGGTATTAGAGAATTGGATCAGCTACGAGCAGTTAGAGAATGTGATCGGTTTGGGGAAGGAAGCCGGATTATTGTGGCGACAATGGATAAAGAGTTGTTAGTAACTCTTGGTATAGAAATAATTTCTGATGAAGAATGGGTTTATGCATACAGCGAAGTAGATCTTTATGATGGAGAATAGGGTTGTGCATTCAGCGAAGGAGATCAATGTTACCTCAAGAGAAAGAGAGGATACACATTGACAACTCTGATGAAACGTGCAAGAGCAAGAAGGAGACAAGCACCATTCTTGAAACCGGTACCCTAGACCATTCACTCTCATTTTTCTCTCAATCCTTTCATTCCATCTCTCATCTTCCACCCAAATTTCTATGGCGCCGACTCTCATCTCTTTTTTTGGTGATTTCTACATGGAAGGAAGCAGTTAAGAAGCATTAATCCTTGGTGATGGAGGTGATTAGCATGAGCTTGGAACGGGAGTTTTTATTCTCCAACTCTCTTCCTCTTGTTTTGGCATTATTCTAGGATTATGTCTTTGCATTTGGTTGTATTCTTTAATACTATCTTATGTTAGAGAGTAGTAGAACTATTTGTAGCTTTATTTTCATTTGTGTATGCTTGATAATTGCTCTTCCTTGACTTGAACTTTATTTGGATATATGGATTCATTATTTTAAATAAATGTTCTAGTTAATATTAGGTGCTATTTGAGGATTTTCATGTAGTGGATCATGTTGTCAAGCAATTGCATTTGAGAATTGGCTCTTGAATTTTTCAAATTGCATGAAAGGCATTGAGCTTCAAACCTAGAGTAGTATTGGTTCATTATGTGGGATTTCAATAATGAATTAAAACCCTAGGTTTAATTAAGTGGCAATTAAGGATTCCAATTGTCAGATTATAAGCCCCTTTCAATTGGTAAATTCAATCCAGTTATTGAACTTCATCAAGTTAGAGTTTGATGGATAAGTAAGCGGGATTCCACTATTAATCCACTCAATCTAAACCTAGTCTAGAGGGATTCCTATAGGGTTCTTTCGAAATAACCAAAAATTTCCTCAAAAATATTTTGAAGCAATGATTGTTTAAGCCTTTAATCATCAAGGATTACCCATTCCCATTTTAATCCAAATCTCCCTCTTTATCTAATCCTTAATTTGCTTTTACACACACACACACACAATCACACACACACTCTTTATACCAATTTCATACTAAAAACCCAAACAATGATTTCACTTTTACAAGTTTGTGTTAGCTACTAGGTTTCTAGTTGCATTTAGGGCTCCTCGAGAGAATGAAACCCGAGGTTAGCTTCTATTATCTTCTTGGTTCTAATTTTCTTGAACGGCGGATTCAAGAGCGTGCTATACTGCACACTCAATTTCAATGCTCTTCATGTATGGATAGATTGGGGAGTCAAGAGCTCCTAATGGTTAATTACCATATGATGAAGGAAAAGGAGGATAAGGAAAATGAGTTTCGTATATAGTAGGATTAGCGTGAGATGAAGATGGATCTGGGTTGAAGTTCTTTGGAATAACATTTTCTAAACCAGGAGGGATAGAAGGCTTTGGTTTCCTATGGTTCAAAATCAGGGCTTGGTAAGAGAGCCTAATAGTTGGAAATATTCTTACTAAGCTGGATTCACTTCCTCTCCCACATGATCTTTCGGGGAATTAAGATCTGCCATAGGGATTTCTTGATCATTATCATTATTAGTATTGTCATCAGAAGAGAAATGGAAGAAACCATCATTATTGTCTCCCTGGTGTAGCAGAGCAGCTTAGGGGGCAGTCTCATAGACTTTTTAATTATTTTTATTGAGCCTATAGTAGCGAATCCAAGTTGAATAAGATACCCGATGTTGTCTTATCCAATTCTACGAAGAGAGTTTAGCAACACGTCCATCAAAGCTACACAACAGTCTTAATCCAAAGATTTTGGATACCTTATAAGCAATGGAGTTGAAACCTCTGAAGACCTCGCCTACAGTCCTTGGACAGTCTTGCATAGTATGCCTAATCACATGACAAAAGGAGCAGCAACAAAAAATCTTTCATACTTGTATTTAACCCAAGTTAGGGATCCATCATCAAGCCTTACACAGATGTTTTCAACAAGGAATCTTCTAGGATTTATTTGAACATGTACTTTAATGAATTGTAGGTGAGAAACATAGCAGATTTCATTTTCCTTGATCACCATCGCCCACTACTTCACCCAGGAATAATGCAACATCGGGAGTGTGGTATTCAAGCAGGAGTCCCCAGAATTGGACCCACATTGGGAAGTTTCCTAACCTGTGGTTTTGCAGTATAAGATCTGGCTTTAACTTATTAATAACTAGGAGGGAGTTATCAATGGACCAGGGACCATTTGAGCAGACAAAATCTAGATCCTCCTCATTGTCAAACTTGAAAACAGAGAAGTAGCCCACTTGTCTCTCAATCATAAAGGAGTCCTTCAAGAACCAGATGGAGCTCAAACATCGACTAAGGTAGTGAGAGTTGAATGGATAAAGATAAACTATAACAGTAATGGCTAATAAGGATTCATGAGCTCGGCGATTAGAGATGATCGAGGGATTAAGTAAGAAAGATGGGTGATAAGAAGATTGACGAGAAAATGATGGGATGGAGTTCTGTTCGCCCTGCGCTGTAAGTGCACGGGTCGCGCCAAGTAATAAAGTGATGAGTGAAGTATCGTTCCCACGAGGATTTGGTCCAAAACCATGTCAAACAATGATTGTCACACTCTCGCCCAATTTGAGTGACACAAATGTTGAGATTGGATATTAACAATGAAAATAAACCTATGCTAAATGAAAATAAAACTATAAACAAGTGATTCTCCAACTTCAAGGATAAAATGGGCCCTAAGATTATCTATCCCCCTTGTACTTCTTAAAACTCAATTAACCTCCTCAACGAAACCACGTGCTAATCTAGGGTTCATAGAGTACTTTTAAACGTTCTCTCAAGTCAAGAACAAGTGTTTAGTCTTATTAATTGCACAATCTGTTGCTATAATTTAATAAAACCCAATTATCAAGCTCCAACCCTAATGTGACTATGCAAGGTTAGCAAGTATATCTCTATCTTACCAACAAAACCATCCATCCATGCAAACTTCAGGTTCTTGCACTATTTTACCTAAGTTCTACACTCAATCTAGCCCTCTGAAGCATCAATCAAGTGAACCCAACATCTAAATGGTGAGCAAGCACTTATAAGCATTAGGAGAAGAGTAAAATAAGCACATAGATATCATTAATCACAACATAAGAGGAGGAATCAAGAATCAATACATACAAGGGTTCAAAATAATCCTAGAATCAAAGTATTTAGCTACTTATGTTCTACAACTCCATGGGAGCATATATATACAACATTACAAAACAAAACAAGAGAAGAGAATGAAGATGGAAGAGATAAACCAAGAGAGGAAGCCCAAATCTCTTCAAAACTCCAAGCCCAAGCTCAATCCTCACCAATCTCCAAGCCCTAGCAGAGCAAAACACTCCCAAAATGTCCCAAAAGTCGAAGAATATCGGCTAAGAACGAAACCCTAGCTTTTATAACCTTTAAAACACGTATGTGCTGTCAAAACGCGCAGCAAAACAGGGAGTTTGCCGTGGGTTCGCTGCGGCTAAATCACGGTGAACTAGCAAAAATAGGGGCAGAGACAAATGGAGTTCGCTGCGGCGAAGCCACGGCGAACTTGGACCTATCTGTAATTTTGGAATTTCGGGGACCTATATGTAATTTGGGAAATTCGAAGTCATTTTCTGTAATTTTTATAATTCATCCAGATACTTCTATTTTTCCCTTTTTTCTTGAAATTTCAGCTTCTAGCCCCAAATTCTCCCCTTTTTAAGTGTTCTTTTTAATCTGGGATTACTTGGTTATTGTATCAAAATATTCCTATAATATTTACATAAAACAACATAAGCAACTAACTAGAAATATGATTAAAATCTACACAAATGAACAATAATGTGCAACCAAAATCAAATGAACATTTTCCTATCTTGAGTGTCCAAAAATTATAAATGATTGAATAAAACATCAAGGAAAATGTGCTGAAAATACATGAATTCCAAAAGTTATCAAGTTCATGGTTAGGAACAGGGAAAAATGATGGGTGGTGAAAAGGAACCAAAAATAAGTAACAAAAAAATGAGTAAGGAAGCACATGTTTGAGATAAGGGAGTGAGAATGAAGGAGAGATAGCTTGAGCAGGGGTGAGTTGAAGTGAACTTGCAGTTGAGTATTTATGGACAGGGGTGGCACTTAAGTTCCAAAGCGAACAATGAAGGCTATGGCATAATTGAGTGTTTAGGAAATATAATCTAAACCATCAAAGGGATCAGGAGTAGATATAGCGTGATGATTCATCTTCAGGAGAGGGAGAAAAAACTAAAGAGCAATTTGAGTAGCCAGATGGATTGGAGGAGTAATGGCACTTAGAGAAATCTGTAGAGTGAAGGAAATCAAAACGCTACCATCATTTTGATTCCCGAGAGCGATGATGAGAAGGATGTGGTTGGGTTGCGGGTGAAAAAGATGAGAAATGCAAAGGCATTAAATGCATAGAGATACGTAACCAATCTACTTCAAGGATGTACTTCAAGGATGTACTAAAACTCACCAATAAGAAAGAGCAACCAGTTAAATAAATTACTTATAAGTTGATTTGTCAAAACATTTCTCCGAACTAATTTATTTGACTTACAATCTAACATGTAATTTAATAGTACACAAAAATATGTTATGCTTAAGTTCTTTATTTTAGCTTGATTGATTTAAAAAAAGATCAAATAGGTCTTATATTTAGAAATAGACGAAGTAATTGAGTTTCTTTTTATCATTTCCAATGTTGAAATTTCACGGACTTGGCTTTTCTTCTCTGCTCTTACCGTCCACTTCTCCTCTTCTACCTGATTGTCTCCATCCCCACAATTTGATTTAAATTTGAACAATTTAAACTTAATGTTTTGTAAAATTACTAATAAAATAGTAAATCTTATAATAAATAAATTCAAACTGTTATATTTTAGTTTATGATTGTTTGAAGGGTAAATGTCCAATTTTGTCCCGGAAGTAACCCAGTAGAAGCTGATTTGCCCCGGAAGTAACAAATGGAGCTTATTTACCCTGGAAGTAGTAAAAATGGTGCGTATTAGCCCCCAGAGGACACTGAATGCTCCCTTTATTATTGGACAAAAGTCCAATTTTGCGCCGCTTTTGTTACTTCCGGGGTAAATAAGCTCCATTTTTTACTTCTGGGGCAAATCAGCTCCTACTGGGTTACTTCCAGGACAAAATTGGACCTTTACTCTTGTTTGAAACATCAACAAAAAAATACGTAAAGTATAAATTTTTATAAAACATTGAATTTGAACAGCTTAAATTTCAATGGGGATGTGGGCCGAGGAAGGGAAGTGGACAATAAGAGCTGAGGAAGAAAGAAAAACCCACTCCACCTAGTCCTCTCACCATGTATTTGCTACCTTTTCCCCCAAGATATGAATGCTTTAATTTAGGTCTTGCCATATATAATTAAGAATGCTTCCCCTTTAAAATTTCTACTTCTCATTTATGGCAACGATTGTATATACCTTCCACTCATTCTTTTCCATTTATAATCTTTCTTTGAATTGAATTTATATTCTTGCAGGAGTATGATATGTTATTGTAAAGTTCATGTTCTGTGGACAGAAGATATTATAACTGTGATGATATTATGGGTGATATCAGCCAATCGAAAAAGTTTGCTCTCCAGAATCTCACCTTTATAGCCAAGCTTCTAAAAGATATCTTGATGATATTCACATTATATTCATTTTTTAGATCACTGTATTTTTACTTTTGATTTGGGATGTCAAACACCTTAAGCAAATTTATGTACACATGCCTAAAGTCTTCTAAAGTTAAGAATTAACTTTAATGCCATGATAGTGAGAACTCAAGTTCTTCATGAATCGCTCATTGGAGTTGCCGAGTTGGTGCTCTTTGCCCGGAATCAACATTTGCATCTTCACGTTTCTTTTGTAATCCTGCGTATCTTTCAAAGTTATAGTGGCAGAGTGTCTTTGGTTGCTTTCCTCCTAAAAATTTGTACCAACCAAATTGTATGTAGATGTGTTACAATAGAAAATTGAGTATATATTTGTACGGAGAAATCAAATTTAGAAAAAAGATTGTTTTATGATGGGAAATATTATATCAGTTTTTTTTTCTGGAAAAAAAATGAAAATTAATTATAGGTCCCATGTAAAGAACTTAATTAAGATGATGTCTCATAAAATAACGTATGTGAAGTCCCTATAGTAATCTGATAGGGATGATATTTGCCCGTAAGTATTTAGGAACTTGGATTTACCAATCTCAAGTGCACTTACATGTGACTTAATTAATAGAAAGAACAACGTCTGCATGGAAGACACACCTTTTATCTCATGGAGCTAGGCTTACTCTCATAAAATCAATTCTATAATCTATTAACTTTCATGTTCTTTCATACATCAAATTGCCTATTGACATTTGTAATATAATTGACTGAGGATGCATTAAGTTTTTTATCCAATTGTGACAAGGAGTAGATTTATTTACTTAAGAAGGATATTCTGTTTCTACCTATTTCTGAAGGTGGTCTTGGACTCTGTTCTAGTGCTTAGGAAACAATCTCTTTTAGGCGAACAAGCTTGGAGAATCTTATCTTCTCCCAATTTTATGTTGTTTAATGCTGTGAAGATAAAGTATTATGACCTTCCAAGTATTGATTTTGTGAAAACACTGAATAACTCTTCATGAATATAGAAAGGTATCTAAAAATGTTTTGATCTTATTACTGATAATCTAAAGTGGAAGGTTGGACTGCCACTCAACCACCCTTTATGGTGGCCCTATACAATCCGGATTATAAACATCTAAAAATATTCAGATTGTTGATCTGCTATTGCTTTTCGCATCAAATTGCAATCCTATAAAATGGATTTCCAAACTTGTGAGTGAACTTTATTCACATGATGTTGCTTGTACCATTATTAGTACCCCTCTTTCCCTCACTGATCAACCTGACGAATTTATTTGGAGTAAGCATGTCTCAAGTAATTACATAGTTAGAGAAGGATTCAAAATGTGTAGACCTATATCATTACAACAATCTCATGATTATTTCTGGAAGTCTCTCTAGTCCATATTATTGCCAGAGAAAAATCTGTTAGTCATATTTGAAACTTGTTCATGAAGCTATTACATTTTGAGATGTGCTCATCAAATATCATCTTAATATATTGGGCAATTGCTTTTTTGGATGTGCTGAGTTGGAAACTTTGGATCACAAATTATCTCTTTCCCATATTCACATTCGATCTGATTAGGAGGGTTATCAATTAGGCTACCTGTCTTGAATTTTCAAAGTTTCCAACGTTGGCTCAAAAGACCCTATTAATATTACAGCAGGATGGGTTTCTACATATACTACACTCCATAATATCACTCGGAAATGTTCTCTGTAACACCCCAAATTTTAGAATATAGAAAATAAGGAATTATTTAAGGTTTTAGAATATTATTAAAAATATTAGAAAGTATTAAGAATGCAAATTTATGATGTTTTAGACATTTTTAATAAATTTTAAGGTTTATTTTCTTTAAACAGAAAGGTAAAATAATAATTAAAAGATAACTTTTAATTTGGGAATTTTAGGAAAAACTATTTTGAGATTCAAGGATGCTTATGGTAAGAAAATCTCTAATATGATATAAAAATTAATTTTTAGAAAATTACTTTTTTTAAAAGGGACCAAACTGAAAATAATGGAAAGATTAAGAATAGGGACTAAACTGAAAAGAATAAAATTTCGAAGGGTCGAAACGTAATTTTCCCTAATACCTTTATAAAACCAAATTTTCCTTCTTCTCTTCCTTATTTTGTCTTCCTCACTCTTTCTCCCTCACCGCCTCTCTGTTCCTCTCCGTTTCCTCTGCTTCTCCAAGTTCGACAGCGACGATCGACTGCGTAAATGGCGGAGAACGACGGCGAGTAGCGGCGGAAAACACGCATAGAGCTTGGGTAAGCTTTTATCCTTCGTTTTTCCTTCCTTCGCCGTCCGATTTGAGCGAGTTTGAGGGCGACGTTGATTAGGATTTTGAAGCTTCTAAATTCATAAAATTGAAGCTTATGATTCGATTAAGAAACCCCAAGAATCAATTTGAGCATTAGAGTGGTATTAATCAAGTTTTTCCAAATTCTTTCATTTGGTCACTGTTCATCCGAAGCCCTCTCTATTGATTCATCGGTGTTCATTGCTTTAAGGCCTAATTAACCATGATTAGGAGTAAGTTTAAACTCCTAGGATGCATTTCGTGTTGATTTTCTGAAGCTTGGAATTTCTAGGATTTTGCTCTTCATTTTCCCCTGTTTATTCGAGGCTTGTTCCTCTCTATGCTGTTCGATTCATGTTCTTCCCTCTGTTGTATTAACATTTTAAGCATAAGGAAAGGATGATGAAATTGGAGAATTTGATTGAGTGTGAAATTTTCATTTCTCTTCTTGTTCCTCTGCTTTCTGTTCGGCCAAGAGTGTAAAATTGTTATGGATGTTTTGTTTTGTTTTGGCATGTGATTTGAAGTTGCTTGTTATGATCGAGTGATGTTAGGATAATAATTGTTGATTTCTTTCCCTTTCCTACTGCTATGGCCGGCGGTTGTAGTGGCAGAGGAAGGGAAACTGTGATGTTAGATTTTAATTAGGATTTTATTATGTGTTACTAAGAAATATGAGGATGTTGTGGTTGTTTGAGGTTTTGTTCTGATAAGTTTAAAATGAAGAAATAATTGAACCTATAATTGTTGTTGTATGTTGGATTTTTTATAGGGTCTATTAGAGTTCCCTTTTGAAGTTGTATGTTTAAGTTCTTGTTTCTCCAGTGTTCCTTTGAATTTTGTTTTCCCTGTGCTACTGATTCTAGTGCGTTAAAGAAGTATGATTTATGATTTGGTTGCCATGTTGAGGAAGGAAAAAAAAAGTGAATTGTTAGGGCTAAACTTTGTTTCCATTTATTTCCCTGCTTCCTTGTTCTGTTTGGCTAAGAAGAGAGAAAATTGATGGTTAAATGTTGAGAGAATTGAAATAGAACTAATATATTGCTGAGTGTTTTGAATTTCTGTTGAAGGAGGTGCATGTTTGGATTTATTGAATATAGGATTCTAAAGTTTGGAAAAGAAAATAGTGATTAATTTGGTTATGGAAGTGATGAGATAGGAAGATGATTGTTGAGGACTAAAATTGTTTTCATGAGAGCCATAGGAGTTCATTGATCTTGGAATGAAAAGTGAAGTCATAGATCTTAATCGAGAAGTTAGAAAGCAAGTTGTGTTGCTTGCTTTTGGTTCTGTTTTCTGCGGCTGTATATGGACGTGGTCAGTAAAAATATAGGCCTCTTGAACTCATTGTAGTTGAATTATTTCTAAGGTTAATTACCTAATATCTTATGGGTCATGATGACTTTAAGCCTAAAGCATCCACTGGTTATGTCTAGTTTAAAGGAATTATTTAAGTTAAGGAAAGATTGCTTTTGGTGCATATTCTTATGGAATTTTAAGTACTTGGCTATAATTGGAAGAAAGGATTAAGTGATGTTGATTGAGGAATTTATGCTGTGATCTTTGATAATTTGAGGTTCTATTAGATTGTTTAATAATTAAGTTATTGAATCTTAGAAATTAGAGCAAGAGAGAACTGGTTCCAAAGTTCTAGAAATAAATGAATCTTATTATTCATTTTGTGAATGGATTTAGGCAAGCAAATAAAGTGGACTGTGATAAGTTGAAACCTTCAGTTTGTATCCAAGGAATTTAGTAGATACGTCATAATGAGCGTTCAAAGAAGTGTAGGTAGGAATATTAACCTATGATTAAAATTATGTTAAGAATATTTTATTAACTTGTGGATATGATTAGGAAGAAGAGGATTTTGGAGATTTTAGAAGTTGTTATTGAAGGTTCAATTGAAATATCTGATATTTGAGGTTTTAGGGAGTTGATTTCCTTAAATGACGATTGGGTTTAAGAAGAATGTCTTAAGGATTTCTAGTGGTAAGGATTTATAATTTAGTATAAGAAAGGAGAACAAAGATTTGAGTTGTGGGAATTAATGGTATAGAATATTGACTTAATGTAATTGATTTATGAAATTATGATTATTATAGCAAATGATTGAAGAGATAAGGTTAATGATTTCATATTGATAAATTAACGAAAATAGCTTAATGAATGTGATATGAGGATTGTTCACTTCAGGCTTGAGCTACAATGTATTGAGGAAAATAGAATTAGTGGAAGAAAGGATTTGTGTAGTCAGCTTAAGGATTAAAGTTTATGAAGTATCGACTTTAGAATCAAAGAAAGGGAATTGATTTATAAAGTTACGATTTAATCTGATTTATGGTAACTGTTAAGGACTTTTGGGGAAATGCTTTATGATTGACGATGATGTCACGTGGTTTTAATTTCTTTGTTGGTGTTTTGTTTCGGGACTTTGGGATTTAGAATTTAGCATTTTCTTGTGTTTTGTTGGTTCTGAGTATTCGTGTGTAAATGATTGTATAATGTTTACTGATAATTTTATGATTAGCAATTAAGGTAAAGACTAGGATTTAATCATATAATAGAAATAGAAAGTAATGATAGAATTAGAAATTAAATTTAATTATAATTAAGTCATCGGGATTTTTGTATTTAATTTCGGAAAAGATAATAAGAATCAGAGTAATTATGATTAATTGGAATGAATTATTTCAAATAACCTTTTAATTTAAAATGGGTCAAATTAGTAAAAGTAAAACCTACTTATATAAGATTTAAAGAATGGGGTAGTATTAAGTATATTAGGACCCGAGAGAGACGCTGAATAATTGTATAGAAATTTAGGTATTAATTTACTGTTTATATTAAATGTCAATAGGTCTTGATAGTAACATAAGTTGAGAAGGTCAGTGGAAAGGAGAGGAGCAGATAAGGACTAAGCTGGAGTTTAGGTAACAGTTTCATTCAATATCATCTATCATGTATTAATAATTGCATGGCATTTTTTTATATAAAGTTACAGTAAACTTCAGGGCCGAAAGGTCGCTTTAACCTTGTCAGAAATATTCATAGGATCCGAGTACTCGATGACTAGAGGGCTAGCTACCCCTAGTACAGATTAGATATGACCGAGAGGTTATATTCAGGAGGTTGAGCCTCACAGTAGTGCCTTAAGTGCACTAGTATACAAGGTTAATGTTTACTTGTATGGAATGAGTGCGGGGGCCTACAAAGAGGCAACATCCCTACCCATACAGACATGTTTTTTCAGTTATACATATTTACTAATTATTATGCATGGTAATGAATGAAATGAACTGCGTTAAATTGCTGTTTCAGAGAAGCTAGTAGATGGTATGATGAGTGAGATAAGGCAAGAGTGCTGGAGGAAGCCTAAATGAAGAATTTAAGATTATGTTAGAAAAAGTAAGGTTATCTGTATATGATGTAATTTAAACTTATTAAATTAATAGTAGAAAGCATGAAAAATATAATTGTATAAATTTATAAAGGGATTTAAATTTCCTAAGTACTATGAATTAAAAATAGATACCCTGAGAGGATTAGTGTACTTTTAATTGTTTTATTAACCGCTTTATTTTATAAAGAGTTTTTAAATTATTCAATTTGTCCAAAAAGCCCATTCCAACTGCAATAAAGTTGGAACACTGTGTGGTAAGAAAAAGTTTTAAATTTTCCGTATTTTTGGACTTCTGACATTAAAAAGTGGTTATAATTCAATTAAAATGTTATAGTATAGTAGTAAAATTTCAGGCGTTACATTCTCTGGAGAAAGAAATATTGGCTCTTCATGATGGCTCCATCGCCCCTCCACAGTAGATTGTCAAAGAAATATAACTAGAAATCTCCTAAGCTTCTTTAGCTTCTCCATCCTTCTCATCAATATCTTTCAATGAGAGTTCACCAGTAGAGCTGGTAAAACGGGGTCGGCCCTTCATGGACTCATGCCTAAATGGAATGGTTTGTTTATGCCTGAGTTTTATGAAGGGCTCATTTTAGAAGCCTTGTACTTGAACTCACAGGCTCGAGCAGACCTACCGGCTTTAGGCACATTTAACAAAACTGCTATTTTATTCATTTTTCTTAAAAAATTAAAGTTGAATTGATGAAATTCCCAATTTAATATTTGTATATATATTTATTGCTTGTTTAAACTTTGTTAATTGCAATCTTTATTCTTGTTAGTCCTTTTTAACCGACTTGTGTTTTTCTAAAAAAAAATAACTAAAATTAGTTAAGCATAATAAATGTGTTGAAAACTTAAGCCTTTTTTCTAAAAGTGTCATTGTTTATGAATGTGTAAGAGAGTAATAGTAAGAAGGATTAATATACACTTAACACCCCAAATTAAAAAAGTTACCTATTTGAACACAATAATTAATTTCGCAATTTCAAAAACCAAATATTTTAGATTAAAATCAAATATACACGGATTATAAACATTGTTCCATTAACAGGTTTTTGGGTTACATTAAGATTGAAATAAGTGATGGATAACATAAAGAATTAAGACAAGTGCACACTTTTTGCATTCTAATACTGTAGATTTAGAAATAAAGTATTTATGGTTCAAGTTTTTTTAAAAAAAAATAGTAGTTGAGTTACTAATATGTATCTGAGAATTGATTTTCATCTATTTTGATTTCTTAGCAATGGATTGATATGTATTATGCAAAATATTACATTAATAGGTTTGAGCTGATAAAAAATTAAAATCAGTGCAGCTTTAATGTAGAGATATGGCAGATTATTAATCATATATTTATGTTTTGGTTGTTGTCTAAAATATTAGCCTATTTCAACACAATAATTAATTAATTTATTAATTTTTTTGAAACTTCAAAAGCAAAATTAATAGAGCTGATTGTAAATCAAATATATATGTATTGACTATTTCCTAAAATGGTGTAACATGTGAACACAATAATTGATTTTGAAATTTTAAAAGCCAAATATTCCAAATAAAAAAAACACACACATATATGGATTATAAACAATATTATGTTGACAATTTATTTAAATTTAGTTCTTGATTTATTTGAAAAACAAAACACTCATTACAACTTTCCCTTATTCAAATATAAACCGTGATTTATTTGAAAATTAACATATATGGATATAAGAATTGATTTTCATCAATACAGCTTCTTAGCAAATGAAGTATTTTTGACAATAAAATTCAAAATTTAATAGAAAATCTTTCCAGATAGAGATTTAGGATGAAAATTGATTTATTGTTGACAATAAAGTTAAAAATGGAGAAGAAAAACTTCCCAAATAGAGATGTATGATGATGTGGTTTAAGTGAATATGTGGACCAATATCATAAACAATTAAAGCTGACATCATAGGGCATGTTGATCAATAAGAGCATTGTTTGGAGATTTAGAGAAGTATATAGATAGATAGATAGATTACAATTTGGAGACCAATTTCTCAAGCCAAGCCCCCTAAATTTTCAGGTCTAAAGCGGAACCCATTTTCCCAGCTGCATTTATCATTGTCCTTTTAGAGATATCGAAAAATGGTCCATTTTCATTTATTTGCATAAGTACAAATATAGAATGGTGCAACATTCCTCTTTCCCGTTCACTAGGCTCACAATACGGAACCTTCCTATTTAATTATCTAGGTTGCATATTTAAGAGTCGAAGTTGAGAGTCAAACCACTAATTAAGCTATTAGTTATTCTTTCTTTCGTTCCTTAATATAAGATACAATTGACTTTTTTTTAGAAATTATGGAAGCTAAATGAGCTAGTTAATCATAACTTATTTTATGTATAATTAGATTAGATTATATGTTAGCTTATAAGTCAAATAAACTAGTTTAGAGGAAAAAATTAGGAAAATCAATTTATAAGTAAATTATTTAGCTTTCTTAGGATTTTTGAAAAAAAATCTACTAAATCCACAGAGGGAGTAGTTGTTATAAGAGCTTGGTGGTTTGGATTTGTTGTCATGTTCAAGCCATAAAACAATTCTACCATTTTGTTTCTTATTATAAGTTAAATAAACCAGTTTAGAAAAGAATTTAGGCAAATTAATTTATAAGTAACTCATTTAATTTTCTTAGGATTCTCCAAAAAAGTTAATTAAGTCCTATAATTTAAAAATAGAGGGAGTACTTGATAGTGCATCAAAACATGATTCTAAGCAATAGGTGAAAGTTTGTGTTTAGGAAAAAAAGTGTACAAGACTAATATCTCAAATTACTACTTTGTCTCTCATATTTACCAAGGCTCCAAAATCTTTCCTTTTGACAAAAATGGGATGGGTCAAGGCCCCTATATCTAGTATGCAACAGGAGGCCTAAATTATCGCCCTCGGATACAGTGCAAGTGCCTGCAACGGTCAAATCCTCTGGAAATTAAACGACGCCGTTTCTGTCTCCACCTCCAGACGAAAAGTTTTCCCTCCCATTCGACTTCTCCGTCAAACTCCAAAACCTAGCTACTCAGTCTTGGTTTCCAATTCTGCAAGTACAAATTCAGGTAAACACTTCTCCTTTTTCTTTTAGCGAAGAGTTTATAGAAATGCAGTGTTTTTCATGAACGATGTGAAATTTTTTCAATGCATGATGATATTCTTCAATTCTTTCACTTCCTCCAGTTTTTCCTACACTGTGTTGACGTTGAAGAATGGATCCGAAGATACTGGAAGAAGCGGGACAAAGCGCTTTGAATTTTAAGTGTTCGAATAAAGCCAGACCAGTGAGCCCTTACCCAATAAAGCCAAGGAGGGATCCACCCAGCTTCCTGCAAAGTGAGTGCCTAATTGGCTGTGAATTGCGTGCTTTGAACAATTTCTTCATAGGATGTTATTATTTTTTGGCTCTTTTTTTTCCCATCATCTGTGATTGAATTGGATATTGAGATTTTTTTTTTGAATTTCCTTGAGATTTCAGATACAAGGCTCTAGCAGATTTATTTGATCATATGAGTTTTTCTCTGAGGTTGCTTCGTCTTTGTAAAGAAGTTACTACCTTTCAAAACATTTGCTCCCAGGTTGAGGTTCTTGCTAAAAGGTAATTGCAACTTTTGATGCGATTTCGGTTTTACTTATCTTCTGCTTTGTTTTATTTTTCAATGTTCCCTGAGATAATTGACGGATCCCATTGATGGGTTTGGGTTATATCCTTTCCTGGATGTCTCTTCCAAATTTTAGTTTTCTCACTTTTCTTGGTTGTAATGTTGTGCTATTACTATTTTCCCTTCACAGAAAATTCTTGTACACGAATCTTGCACAGATAAAGTATATACTTCCTGAAGCCATACATATAGAGAAGGTATTAGTACATGACAACAGAAGCTCGTGTATGAAGCCCAATTTGAAGATCACCTTGGTATTTGAGGTTGTGCTAAGGCACTCTTGTGAAAATACTTATATGTCATTCCAGAAGCTTTTTGGTTCTAGGCTACTTGAGTTCTTCAATACGCATCCAGAGGTATCACTCTGTGTTCTTATAGTGTATTGTATTTTGTGTCTAAAGCTGTTATGGGAGCCTTAGCAATAGTTTTGGTTCGTTCCAGAGATCAAACTTATCTTATCTGCTTTTATGTCAATATCAATTTAAATTCCCAGGGTCATGGGGCTAGATTGGTAAATAAAATAGCATGGAATGAGAAACGTCCCTTATGCCCTTAGATAAAAAGGTATAATGTACTTACTATAGAGGGGCAATAGTGATAGTGTAATGGGTATCATCTACTTCTGCAGTCCACATATAAGTCATTTTTTCTTATCTTGGCTTGGTCCAAAAAGATATGGCCAGTTTGATAATATATAGAGCATTTAATCTTTGTTCCCATATTCTGCCCCTCTATAATCAAACTAAAAATAATTCACTATAATTAATATACTATTGACTTTTGTCAAGGGCATATTTGAAAAGCTTTATAAATTCTTACCATACTTAACGTTATAGCTACCATTTAACTTATTGTTTTTTGGTCCATGTGAAGCGTTTAAACCAAACATATATTGTCTATTGTGGACTGGAGGAGTTTCTTGATTTTTACTTGAAAGGAAAATGGGGTTTCTTTCCTATAATTCACCGAGTGGCGCTTAAGTTTTAAATATAAACCTAGAGGGCTCTGCTCCTTTTGTTTCGCTAAAGCTATAATGGCTCTGCTTGCACGTAGGGTATTTTTCTCTACATTGTGAGTTTTTTGTGTGATTTCCATCTAGTATGTTTATGATTCAAAATAAGTTAATCAATATTTTTTAACATTTTTCTTTATTTTTGTGGACAAGAATACTGATATTCCAGAAGCAGAGCCTTTTCAACAAACAGCTGATAGCTTGATTTATGAGGACTTGCCTGTAGATCCTTCAACAATACCCTCACCATCAACTAATCGAAATCAATAACTATCACAGGAATGCCAGCCATATCCTATTAGAAGGCATTTCTCAAGGACGAATGTCGTGGTAGAGACAGAAAATAATGTCGTAGTAATTCAAATTGCTTAGTCACATCATTCATCTGAGTGGTGAGGTGAAGGAGACAGTGACAGTGATTGCTTATATAATGACGGAGGTGACAGTGACAGTGACTGCTTAGATAATGAAGGAGGTGAAGGTGACGGTGACAGTGACAGTGACTGCTTAGAAAATGAAGGAGGTGTAGGTGACAGCGAATGTCGGATAAAATATACTATTAAAGTTTAGGGATCAAAACTAAAATTGAGTGAAAGTTCAAAAACAAAAAATTATATTAATCCTTGTTTTTTTTATAATTTTTGACATTTTCTGTAATAAAAATTGAATAAGGTCCTTTCTTTGTATTTAGTTCTCAGTTTTTGGCACTATATACGATAAAACTTACCATGAATTCGGTGGAGTAAAAGGTACTGTGTGTACTTTTGGAATTTTATTAACAACTATTACTAAACTTTTCTTTATAGGTTGTTGCTTATTGCACATCCATACTCAAGACGGGTTCAGCTTCTCTCCACTGCTTTTACCATCCACTGCCATCCTCTGCTTTGAAACGACAACGTTTTCATTATTTTGAAAGAGATCTCAACCCTTTATGTTTTTTAATCCAAGCCGTTGCTCTGCTTTTTCCCGCACTGCCAGAGGAGAAATAATGAGTGTTTTAGAAACTGAATATTGTTTTTTATAAAGAAGTATATAATTTATTTAATTATAAAACACTCATTCTTTATTTCTCCTCAGAAGCGCGGGAGAGCGGTTGGGAAAAAAATTTCAGAGGAGAGGAAGAAGAGGCTAGTGGATATTGGGTCTCAAAGATTAATGGGTAAATAACCATCTTTATCTAATCATTTTCTTGATATTTCATATTGAGATTTTACATTTATGATTTTTTTTATAATCTTCCTTGATATTCTTGAAAGTGGTTAAAACGTTGCTATTCTTGAAAGCTGATAAGATGAGATTTTCTTGTTATATTCTTATTGCAAGTATAATACTCCCTCTGTTCCTAATTATAAGACCACTTTGACTTTTTTTAAAAAAATTTTAGGATGCAAAATTAATCACTTTAAATTGTCTATAGTTATCTTTTTTCCTCAAAACTACTATATTCTACTTATAGACTAACATATAATCTAATTACATATGGCATATGTTATAATTTAGTAGTCTAATTTGCTTCCTTAACTTCCAAAATAAAGTCAAAGTGGCCTTATATTTAGGACCGGAGGGAGTATGTTTTTTATTAGTGTGATAAATAAGATTTGTTTTCTATTTGAGTGTGCATATATCTCTCTGTGTTGTTATTATATGGGTTAATCAGTAGAGGAGGTGCATTGATCGATTTTTTTCCTCTGGATGGTGCATCAATTTTTTATATTATATATCTCTAAGTTTGTATATGTGATTCTATTTGAATAAATAGTTTTGATATCACATATTTTAATGCTATCATTATATTGCTACTATGGGTATGTATATTTTTATTTTGTAGGAAGTTGATATGATGGATATAAATTTGACTCCTAGACTTGATCTTGAATTTGACAATATTGATGAAGCATGTGAATTTTGGAGGGCTTATGGTAAAAGAACTGGTTTTGGTGTTCGAAAACAAAGGTTTAACAAGAGTAAAAAAGACAAGTCAAAATATTCCTCTTATCTATATGTTTGTTGTAAAGAAGGCGTGAGAAAACCAGACGTACGAGATGAAAAAACTAAGAAGCCCAGAGATGAGACAAGAACAGGTTGTCAAGCTAGAATGAAAGTCAAACTAGTAAATGGGAAATACAAAATAAGTGAAGTTTTCCTAGATCATAATCATCCTCTTCAGCCTCCTGAAGCTGTTCATCTATTTGCATCATATCGAAGATTAACACCAAATCAATGTTATGAATTAGAAAATGCTGAAAAAGCTGGGATTAATCAAAAATCAGCTTTTAATTTGCAAAGCCAATATGCAGGAGGTCGAACCAATTTGGGCTATACAAGAACTGATGTAAAGAATTATCTTAACTCAAGGAGGCAACGAGCCATGAAACACGGTGAAGCTGGATGTATATTTCAGTATTTCGAGAAACAATTAACAGAAAATCCTTCCTTTTTTCATGCTCACCAAATGGACTTAGAAGAGAAAGTGACAAATGTATTTTGGGCTGATGCACGTATGTTAGTTGATTATGCTTGCTTTGGAGAGGTTATTTCGCTTGAGACAACTTATTGCACAAATCGTGACCACCGACCTCTTGCAATTTTCTCTGGCTTCAACCATTACAAAGGAGGGGTGATATTTGGAGTGGCATTGTTATATGATGAGACAATTGCGAGCTTCAAATGGCTCTTTGAGACTTTTTTGTGTGCGCACAAAAAGGTAAAACCACTAACTATTTTTACCGATCAAGATGCTGCTATGTCACGAGCATTACAAGAAGTGATACCAGATGTAAAGCATGCTTTGTGCACCTGGCATATTTCAAATAATGCAATGAAGCATCTTCCAAACTCTATGGTTAGTGATTTTAACCATTGTATGTATTCTTGTTGGGACGAAGTCGGGTTTGAAGATTCTTGGAAAGCGTTATTGTCAAAACAAGATATGACAGAAAACTCATGGTTGATGTCCATGTACCAGATAAAAGAAAAGTGGGCAGCATGTTATATGAAAAACTCAAGGACACTTGGCATGAGAAGCACACAAATTAGTGAAAGTGTCAATGCATCTGTAAAAAATTGCACTCATGTTAAGCATGATATCAATCGATTCCTCGAACAATTTGAACAAGTTATAGAGGACAAGCGCTATAAAGAGCTGAAAAGTGATTTTGATGCACTTGACAAGTTGCCAAGGTTGATATTGCAGAGTTCAAGTATGCTTTGTCAGCTTTCTGATATCTATACTCGACCTATTTTTGAATTGTTCCAGCACCAATTTGATCGACGCGATGCTACATGTATAAAAGACCGGAAAGAAAGAAATATCACAATGGGTGAGGAGGATAATGTTACTGTGTTTGATTATGTGATCACAATGGATGGTAGCAAACATGAGCACATTTTGACATTTAATCCTTCAACAGAGACAGTTACTTGTAGTTGCAAAAAATTTGAACGAGTGGGCATATTATGTTGTCATGCATTAAGGGTATTGAATGAACGTGATGTCAAATTACTCCCCCGAAAATATATTGTAAAGAGGTGGACAAGAGAAGCACAATGTAGTATAGTGTACGATATCAAGGGGAAACAGATTGAAGTTGATCCTAAACTCCAAAGATCAAACCGGTATAGACAATTATGCCCCTTACTCGTTAAATTAGCCAATGATGCATCAGAAAGTTCAAAGGCATTCTTACTTATTCATGAAGCTGTGTTGGAACTAAGTAAGAAAGTGACTCAACTTCACATAAAATACTTATTAGATGATGGTAAAGGCGAGGAGAATGGTGTGGGGAATCATGATGGCAATAATAGTGGTGGCAAAGTTGTTGGCTTTAAAAAGAGATATGGTAGAAAGAGAAGTCGACGAATAAAGAGCTGTCTTGAAGCCAGTCCAAGAAGACAAAGAATGAAAGCCTCTAAAAAGCCTCCTCAAGCTTCAAAGGTATACGTTCGATCATTTTAATTTTATTGGTGCTTATTATATATTTATTGATTTCTTTGCAAATGTGTTTCAGGGACACCATAGTCAACTTCAACAATCTGAGACATCAACTCAAGTACCACATACTAATATGATGTTTGGTAACTCTCAATCAAGTCAAATGACTTTTACAAATATGTTGATGGTATGTCATATGATATTGGACAACATCCTTCAACTACTCTGTTTATGTAGGACATGTATGTATTGATATGTTCTTTTTAATTTTTTATTGTAGGCACCACTTGACTGTGACATCACATCACTTGAAGAATTAGATTTCAATCAAACACATAATGCTGGTAAAGCAATGATAATTGTAGAAAACAATTCACTTTCATTAAAATTTGAAAATTCTTACATAGCATTGTCTCCTCTAAAGAGAGTGGAAACTTTTAAAACTCTGGCATTAACACTACAAAATTACATTGTTTCAGATACAGGTTCAATGATTAGCGTCGATCATCCTACATGAAGCAAACATCCTCTTTATTTCGTCCAACTCTTCCATTCAACTTTTGAATTCCTTGTGGCTGCTCTCTTTTGTGTCAAGCAAGCCCATATTTTGTTCTTCTGGCTGCTATCTATTTTTGGTCAAGCAAGCTCATCAATTTGTTCTTCTGGTTGCTATCTATTTTTGTACAACTCTACCATCATGTTCCTTGTGCATGTTCATATCTTCTCAATTGATTTAGTCTGGATTAGCTCTATCTATGTATGAAACAAAAGTCCACTAAAAGTCACATGACAAGTTTCAATCCTATTCTCTTACTCAAGAGAAGTGAAAGATTAAAATCTGAACATATAACTGTCATCCCACCTTAATGTAAAATCTGAATATATAGTTATTATCCAATCTGAATCACAGAATCTATTTTATTATATCATCACTTCATGTTTTAATAAATAAGATTGAGAGGTATCATGGTTAAATTACAATCATTAAAATACACACAGATTTAAAACACAACATTAAAAGCACCGGTGTCCCTCATCATGCAAAAAGATTTAAAGATAATATAAGGATCTAACAATGAATTGGGCTTGCCAATAATCAATTTGAATATATATACATATTGAATGAGAATCACTACTGATAAGATTAATAGGGAAACATTATTGAATACACTCAACAATCAAGTAATTGTTACCTTGTAAAGATGAAAAACCTTAGTAGAAAGATTAATAATTCAATTCTTTCGTTCCTATAAATTGGCACTCAAATCTTTTAGAAAAAACAATTATTTGGATCAGATTTTCTGTTAGAAATGTGCTCAAAGAATCAGATTTGCTATTATAAACATACTCAAGTTAAGATAGTCAAGAAGGTTTGGATGGAAATCCTACACAAAATTTAATGCAACTCCTTCACACCAACAAAAACTTTCACAGTGCAACATACTGAATCAGGCAAAATGTTGAAGCCTTTAAATTGTGATATATGACATTTGCATCTAGGCAATGCAAGAATGCAAATCCTCTAGCACTCAAAGTAATGACATCATTGCAAAGTGTTCTAGCCAAGAATTGCAGAGTGTTCTGTAATGGGAATGCCTTAGCGTTGCAACTGATTCATGAGGCTTTGCTTCTAGCTCATAGTCTTATGTATTGTACTCCATTGTAAATATTCAATTCAATAAAGCTCCTATTCACTCAGAAAAAAAAGTAATAACATCATTATTTTATAGCATTTTGCTAATACAAATCAAGAGATTGGCATTAACTATTCCTTTCTTTCCAATCAGAATATAAATTTCATTAATCAAATAAGGGACTGACAAAAGACTCTAAAAGCCACGGCAGCAAGGTAAAGAATTAACTAGCACACACAATAACATATATATGTCAACAACCAAAATTGAAGAAACCGTGAGGTGAGAAAAAATAATAAATTCATAGCCTCAATATCAGTCATTCAACTATCAGACATACAATCAAAGAGTATTTACATACAAACTAGGAAATATGAAAAATAGAATCAGAAATAAAATCAGATTCAAATTTCAATCTACAACTAATTTGATCCTAAAATTTTGGGATTTTTTATCCTCCTAATATTATGGGATTCTAACAAAAATAAAAACCACTCCTAGCAAAAACACCAAAGTATAACCCAGATAAAAGGAATTTCCTAACCATAGATTCAGCAATTTCCAATATCTTGATCATAGGAGAAGCGAGCATTAAACCATTATGAATCAGACAATTTATCAGTATTGAAATACCTAAACGATAAGAAATCACGATAAGGACCTGGAGGGGCTTCTTGGACTAGGATGTGCCTTGCTCAAGAGCTACTCATAATGCTTCTGCAATTAGTAAAAGAAAGAGGAAAAACCAAAAGAGAAACTAAAATTCGGCAGGTAAACCCATGGAAAAAGAATTGAAGGTTGATGGGTTTCTGCAATATGTAAGAGAGATGTCTTCTTACTCTCCAGTTGACGAGATGTGAAGATGAAGAAAAGATTCAAGCTTTGGATTCTGCTGTTCGGTCAATGGGTTTCTGCAAAGGAAGATGCCAACCTCCCTCAAAACCAACGGCTTGGATTAAAAAACATAGAGGGTTGAGATCTCTTTCGAAATAATGAAAACGTTGTCGTTTCAAAGCAGAGGATGGCAGTGGATGGTAAAAGCAGTGGAGAGAAGCTGAACCCCTCAAGACATGTATGCATGATTTTTTATTTCCAAACAACCTTTTGGGGGAGGGACCCTTGTCTATGTTTTAAACTAATTTCTAAAGGATACATGCATCTCCATTATATTCATCTTTAGCATGGATACATCTTGAAATTTGAATAATGTAGCAAGAGTGTAGAATTAACTTTGGTAGAGGCCATGATTTGATCAAGTTATTGCTCTTTACCCCAAATTATTTTTCGG
This sequence comes from Mimosa bimucronata, assembly GCA_037074515.1. Lineage (NCBI taxonomy): Eukaryota > Viridiplantae > Streptophyta > Magnoliopsida > Fabales > Fabaceae > Mimosa > Mimosa bimucronata. Next base: position 26,893,997 of record CM073437.1, on the reverse strand, counting down.
TTTAGCTTTCTCGCAAATGTTACATCTCGTTTATGAGTTATTTGTGGTTTAATATTCTTGTCATTGACTCATATTTAGTTTCTCAATACAGGCTGAGTGTATTGATTGTTCTCGTGAGAATACGAATTAGACACAAGTTGGTTCAACAACCTGGCAGCAGAAGCCTTCATCGTTGCTTGGCCTTGTTTATGTGATATATTCTATATTTTTTTCATCAAATGCTCTCCAATCACAAAAGAGGAACTGCTGCACAAGATAATAATGAACAGTTTAGATTTTGTTGAGACGAGTATGTATTGATTATGACTATAACTCAAGTAGTTTTTAAGTGCATGTTAGTGTCTTAACTATGGTGAGTGACTAACTAATTTGGTCTTCTCTATAGGAGAAGCTGAAGAGCAGATTCATTTCCTTGAAAATGCAGTGCCAGATTGGATCTACACGAAGTCGGGGCCCTAGTGGAGGCACTATGTACTGGTGAGTCTCTCAATTTGCATCTTTCTATTATGAAAGCTGAGTGGATTAGATCATTGTTAGATGTGAAAGCATAATATTTCTTAACTTTGTGGATTTGTATCTTTGAATTCGGTTTTAATTAAACAAACTAATAAATTTTTGGCTGTTGTATGGTTAATTCTCGTGCATACTCAAGGTAGTGGTACGCTAGTCATCAAAAGACATGGAAAGGGGGTATCGTTAGATTTGAATGTCTTCTATAAACCATAGGTGCCGTTGTCTTTTTTGAGCAGAATCCCCAGTCAGTATTCTTTTGTTCAAATTTGAGTTGTAATCTGAAAATGAAGGGAGGGAAATCGAATTCAAGCTACTACCAGAATTCAAGCCTTTATACAAAAGATGACGACTTAGTCTACTTGTACATGGATCATTGAGTAGCTGCTTTAGCACATTATTATGTTATTATATTTTATGAAAAATCATACTACCAGAAATCACACTACTATGGGATGCCGTACTACAAAAAATTACTGCTTTGTCTACTTATAAATGGAGCAAGTAACTGCTTTAGCTCATTATTATGTTATTATATTTTTTGAAAAATTACACTACCAGAAATTTGGTTTTCACTTTAAATGTAGTTTTTGCTGTTCCTTTTGAATTTTGGATACCATATCTCTGTAGTTTCCTGAATCTGAGGATTTTGCAGTATTAAGGAGGGGTCAAGTTTGGAGTCTGTTGGATCAAGGCTATCAAGCAATGGCATGAAGGCTTTGTGAGTGTGGAGGCTTCTATTAGATCGCTTGGTACGGGTTATTGTCTCTCATGCAAAATGCGAGAATTATAATTTGTGGACTTCTTTCAAGTATTAAAACTTATTGTGAATTATAATTATTAAGGTGAAAAGAGGTTATGAGGAGTGCAAGAGAATTTGAAGTACAAGAAACTAAGAATACCCAGCCCATGTAATTTTACTTTGGCTAGAAGAAAGATCAATGTACTTTGTCAAATCACTGTATCTACCACATTTGGTGCATGTTATCATTTGTAATTCGTTAAATAGCACAAGCCGAAGCAGACAATGTGTTTCTTGGTGAACAGGAGAATGGAATTTCATAAGCGATCTGGGCATTTGCCTATAAAGTCAAGCTCAGCTTTTGAATAGAAGTTATGAACTTATGATCCTACGTGGCAATGCTTCCACAAGTATAACATAATAATATTAGGTTAATATAATGTTTGGTCCCTGAAGCTTGCTCTTATTTTGGTTTTGGTCATTATAAATTCAAACAAGAGGTTTTGATCCCTTAAGCTTCCTTCTGTTTATAAAGTTAGTCTATGTAGTTTAATAAGGACTTTAATGGTGTTAAATATGATGATGTGGCACTAATACCATCAAATAGGCTGATGTGGCTTGAATATATAGATAAGCTGACTGTACATCTTGTCGCTTACGTGGATAACTTATAATATTAAAAAAAAAATAAAGAAATGCCTCACCATCTCAGCCCTCGTCTCTTCTTTCCTCCCTTCCCTTCACGCTTTTCTCAGGCACCGGTGATGGTCCGGCGTCTTCTACTTGCGACGGGGGTCCTTCCATTTTCTTTTATTATTGAACACTATCCATGGGTTCAGATCTGCATTACAAGGGGAAGGGGAGACAGTAAAGAAGTAGCTTAACTGATTCAGATTTGTAAAGTAGAAAAGGAAAAAAAAATCGACAGGTTCACCACAATCTGTAAATGGGAGAGATGCTGCTTTCAAGACTTCAAGAAACGCGAGATTCACCACGGTCGCTGGTGGAGGTTTGTCGGCGTTGGCTTCGGCGTCGGCGTTGATGGAAGATCTGGCCGTTATCGATGAGTTGGTGGAGTGCCAGGGATTTTGATTAATATTATACTAAAAAAAGTCATATATTTAATGGCTTTGATTTTGACATCTCTAGCTTCTGTAAGAGAAGAAAAGGAAATATTGGGGGGTTGGTGACTATAGAAATACAAGGATGTAGAGGATGCGTATTCAACGGAAAATCAAGAAGGTGTCTGGTGGTGGGTGATATTGACAATCTTCCAAATGCATCCCATGGCCTTCCCATCTCGATGAAGATGATGATACAGGATGGAAGAGTGTTCTCTCACCTTGAGCATTTATTTTTAAATAGTTAGCCATTTAAGTCACAAGTTAACCTGTCTAATCTTTAAGCCACGTCAGCCTATTTAATGGTGTTAGCACCACATCACCATATTTAACACTGCCAAAGTCCTTATTAAATTATAAAAACTAATTTTATAAACAGAAGGAAAATTGAGGAAAGAAAACCTCTTGTTTAAAACTACATGAATCAAAACCAAAATGAGGGTAAATTTTAGGGACTAAACATTATATTAATCCCATAATATTAGTTGTTTAAGGTGTTCCATGCTGGTACAAACTGGTGAATCGGTGCCAGAAGTGATTGGGAATTCTGTAAAATTTGTCTACATAACCAGCCAAATTATGGAAAAAATGGTTGAGTTATTGGTTCAATTGATTCAATTTTCTAGTTAATTTTTGTTCATAACTTCTTAAGTTGATAGTTCAAAATAACATCTTTTTTTAGGTTAAAATCTATTTATTCTATTTTCCAGTGTCATAGTAGCATTATTCTTCAACTGAGAATAATATTAAAAGTTATTTTCTCATAAAATCTATTATCCTTATAATAAAACACTTTTACAGTTTTTTCCTCATAAACTATTCTCCAAAAATTAAACCAAATAAACTCAAAAAATAACAGTAATTACATAATACATGTACATAATTTGCAACATAACAATGCTTAATTATAAGTGTTAGTACCACTGAGATTTTTTCCGGTCTAGGAATAGATGCGGCAAGGTAATTATTTCCCCCCCTAAAACTGGCATATCATAATTTTTAGCTTGACCAAGTGTAAACTTGTTCTAAAATCTAAATTGACCTGTGCACAAGAAAAAGAGCTTATTGGAAGGATCACTGGTGAAGTGTCTGCTAAAATTAATCGTGCTCCTTACATGTCACTGATTGCTCCTTACATGTCACTGATGGCCAGTTGGACTTGTTCCTCTTGTGCATGAAGTAATTCCTCTAGTGCATGAAGTAATTACTATTTTAAGTCTCTAGTCCAGTGGGGAAATTAAAATGATAGAAATTCGTGGAACTAGTGGAATAGGTAAATCAACAATTGCACCTATTTTGTATTACTCAATTGCTGATCTTTTTGAAGATGTTAACAGAACTCTGTTATAAGCATGGTTTCACCAAAAGGAGCTTCAATTATAAAACAGAGGCTTCAACAAAAGAAGATTCTTTTTAACTGGATCAATTGCAAGCACTGTCTGGGAGATGAGATTAGTTTGGTTCTGGAAGTAGAATCATCATCACAACAAAGAATAAACAGCTGTTAGTAAGTCATGCAGTTCAAGGAGTTTATGATTTTAACAATGATATTTCAAATACGGTCTTGGTACGTCTTCACTCAAATCCTCAGGGATATTGTCAGAAAAGAGAAGAATTGATTTTCTAATATAATTTCTGACCGAATGAAGAATATACCCTAAGGTTTCTAGCATTAGCATTTTGAAATTCAGAATTAAATGTTTGTCCTGTACAAATAGGTAATTCGGAACCAAAGCTCATTGCGATATGAGACACCCATTCGAACCCTTTTCAGTCTATTACCTAAGAGTTTACAGACTGATAGGACGATATTGGTTAAGAGATTTTGGGCTGTCCAATTTCTGGTATGAGAATCAAATTTGTGCTGTTCAACTTAGATAAATCAAAATCGTTAGTATAAAAGCTTTCAACCATCTTACAGAGAGCAGGACATACCTCAAATTTTTGTTTTTATTTTCAAAAAAAAAAAAAAAAAGAGAGCAGGACATACCTCAAATTTTTGTTTTTATTTTCAAAAAAAAAAAAAAAAGAGAGCAGGACATACCTCATCAACTGAGAAAAATAGAAGGAAATCATCTATGCAATTGCCCCTTCTTCTTTTGGACCCACCGTTTAGTGTTTATTGTTTACTGTTACTGTACAAAAAAGGAATTTATTTCTAAAATATACTTCCTCCCCTCCACCCCTAAATATAAGACCACTTTAATTTTTTTTTTTTGTGAAAGTTAAGGAAGCAAATTAGAGCACTAAATTATAACAATTGTGTCATATAATTAGATTATAAGTTAGTTTATAAATAAAATAAATTAGTTTTGAGAAAAAAGATAATTATAGACAATTTAAAGTGATTAATTTTGCATTCTTAAATTTTTCAAAAAAAGTTAAAGTGATCTTATAATTAGAACCAGGGGGAGTATTTTATTTTTCACCTAAGTTTACTTGGAAATTTCACTTTGGTCCTAGGGAATTAACCTCAAATCCTCCAAAACAATATGAAATTCCGTAACACCCCAAGGGTTAAAGTGAAATTAAATGTTTCAACTAAAAGATCAAAATGTCTTTATCGAAGGAACTACAAACATATTGGAAATTTCATATATGTGTCGTGGAAATTCTTCATATGTGTTTTTGGAAAATATAATTGTTAAATGGGAAAAAGACAAAAAAAATCCCTTCCAATTTGCAAAATCCCAAATAAGGAATTTTGAGTTGTTAATTGTTGTTAATACCTATCATGAAGTTGTTAATACCTATCATGAAGTTGTTATTGGGATTTTGCAAATTAGAAGGGATTTTTTTGTCTTTTTACTTTGTTAAATTTTGGATGCTTTAGTATTGGATTTCACGATTTTTGAGACTTGAAAATAATCACATTGATATTGAAAAGAAGCACAAATGTGGATCCATCAGAATGGAGACAGGGACATTTTGATTTTTTTACCTTAAAATTGTTTATTCCAAATTGGAAATGATCCTTTTTTATGTCCTTCTATATATTGGATGAACCTTTTTGTTCTGTTCTTTTGATATTCGATGGGTATTTATTTGGAATTTGCCCTGAAATTTTCCCCATTTATTTCCCGTCACATTTCTTACGGGGAAGCTTCGTGGAAGTTTCGCATCGGGGTTCGACTTTTGAACTGTACACTAACCCAATAATTTCTGGGAAGTCTCCTCAGTCAACAAAACACACTACTAGTAGATGGACGGTCCAATTACTATATCACAAATGAGTGAATGATCACCGCTTCACCTTACCAAGAGCTTCTCAGTCAACCCTTCGAAGGAGGAGTCTTAGTCTGCCAAAATCGTAAGCAATGTGCTCTTCTATAACTTACAGGTGGAAGTACGATGTGTTCCTTAGTTTCCATGGTGAAGACACTCGCTTAGGCTTCGTTAGCTTTCTGCGTGAATCTCTTGGTCAAAGAGGAATCCACGTCTTTATTGATGATGAGTTCATCAGAACCGGAGAGGAAATCACACCAGCACTTCTCAAAGCCATACAAGAATCCAGGATCGCTATCATTGTTTTCTCCAAGAACTATGCCACCTCCACTTTCTGCCTGCAAGAACTTGAGAAGATTCTTGAGTGTTTCAAAGAAGAAGGTCGGTTAATATATCCAATATTTTATCATGTGGATCCATCAGAATTGAGACGTCCGAGAGGGAGGTATGCAAAAGCCTTGGCTGGACTAGAGAAAAGATTTAATGACAACAAACAGAGAGTAGAAAAGTGGAGGTTGGCTTTGTTCCAAGCAGCTGACTTGAAAGGCTGGCATCTCAAATCCAAGTATGTATTTTCTTAACCTCTTTTGCCTGTTATTTTCCTTCTTAAATTTAAGTAGTATAAATACTCGGCCAGATTAATCAGGTATGATTAAGTCCCAATTAACTTGAAAGTAATATGTTTTTTCTTACCATCTTTTGCCTGTTTTTTTTTTTTTGGCATAAACTTTGTATACTCTTTCATTGCTTTAGAGCTGAAACAACAAAATACAGACAGACACCATAAGATCCATTTAAGCTCCACTCAGGAGCAATCAGAACCAAACAACAAAAAAAGAAAACCCCAAATATAAACCAGATTCCAGAGACTGTAAGAGAAATAAAAGCATAAAAAAGACCATCATTCCATAAAGGACTCCTAGCCATCCATAGATCATGTGCTAGGATTTTTGCAGTAGGAGAAGGGGGTTGCAACGCCCAATCTTTCGAGCTCTTCTCCCACCAAGCTGCAATGGCAAACCAATCAGCAGCTTGAAAGCAAGTTCTTGGAATCCACTCAGAGAGAACATCTCTAAGAGCTTTGCCAAGATTAATCAATTCCTCCACCCTATTCAAGCTCTCCCTTCCCAGGCAAAATATCTCTTGGTTAATCACATAAACAAGTGGAGGACAAACAACACTAATTTCTAAAACAGTGCCAACATCATTGCACCAACTAAATCCATAAAGCACAGCCATATCAAAACCATTTTGTAACTCAAACCAAACAGAGCAACCCTCATTTGATGCTTCAATGGCTCTATTATCATAATCTTGAATGTTTAGCACTGGTCTTATCCATCCATCAGCCTCAAAACAGAAATCAGTGCAACCAAAATAATCTTCATCAATCTTCAACTTCGAAGAGCAAAGGGCAGGAGATTCATACCTTTGATTGAAGTCAATACATGCACTAACATACCTCTGCCAGCTCTTATAACATAAACTCACTGATTTTACTAGCCACAAATATTCTGTCCAGGAGACTTCAAACAGCACCAATACTCATCAATTTTGTCAATGGCAACCATATTCCAAGGGGCACCCAACGAAGATCCCTAGAAATAAAGAAGTGTCCCCAGAGCAATAGTGCAAACCAGATCTGCCAATCCTTTACCTCCAGATCACTATGCACACTAGTCATCTTTGGAGTTCTAAAGTTTCAACCATCAAATCCAACTTTGACGCCATCAATCTTGGAATTCTCCATCGCAAATCTTCATCTCCTCCATGAATCGTGACCTCCATTCTGCAGATCATCTTCCTCTCTTGAACTCCATCAATTGCTTCCGATTCCGCCATCAACCAAACACAACACACACCCACACTGACCCAAATCCACGAAAATCTCACCATGGTGAAGAAATCCCTACCATGAGGAAAGGGGAAAACCCCAGCAGAGCAAATCCCTGCAAGGCTAAACGCCTGGCTCACCATTTGTGAGCAATCCTTAACTTAGAGAAGGATTGCGGTGGCCGGCGATGGATTCGAAGCTCTCTAGGGCGAAACCCTAGCAGAGCGTCGAGAAATCGTCTTCCCCAGCTGCTCTTAATTCAACTTATATTACCATCTTTTGCCTGTTAGTTTCATAGAATGGCGCTAATACTTATATTTGCTTTTAAGAAGAATGGAACTTTTTCTTTACAAGGGCAAATAAGGAAGACGACAAAGATTAACTTAGGCATGCCATATGTTTTTCTTTTGCTTAATATCTGATGATCAAATTTTCTTCAATTTGTCAGGATTGCAAATGAACAAGCATATACCACAGAGATCATCAATGAAGTGTCGGCTAGGATTAATCATAATCATAATCCTTTACTCGATACTTGTTATCCTGTTGGACTTGTGTCTCGGGTAAAAGAAGTGATCTCACTTTTAGATCTTTGGTCTACTAAGGAAAATAAAATGGTAGGAATCATGGGACCTGGTGGGATAGGTAAATCAACGATTGCAAGATCCGTGTATGATTCAATTGCTGGTCATTTTGATGGCCTATGTTTTCTTTCTGACATTAGAGAAAAATCTAAAAACCATGGTTTGGTACATCTTCAAGAGATGTTACTTTATAAAACAGTCATGGAGAGGGATCTCAAACTGGGTGATGTTTTTGAAGGAAAATATATAGTGAAACGTAGGCTTGGCCACAAGAAAATTCTTTTGATTCTCGATGATATAGATGAATTGGAACAGTTAGAAGCACTGGCTGGAAGTTGTAATTGGTTTGGTCCTGGAAGCAGAATTGTCATAACGACAAGGAATAAACAGTTGTTAGTGAGTCATGATGTCAACAACATTTATAATGTCAGGGAATTGGATGATGATGAATCTCTTCAATTGCTTAATTGGCATGCCTTTAAAACCGACAATGTGGAGTTTGACTTCATGGAGGTTTCTAAGCTTGCAGTACTTTATTCTTGTGGTTTTCCACTAGCTTTAGAAATGATTGGTTCTCATTTACGTGGTAAAGGAGTCAATGAATGGCACTCTGCATTGGATCAATTTAAAAGAATTCCAGAAGGAAAAGTTTATGGAGTCCTTAGATTAAGCTATGATGCTTTAAGAGAAATTGAGAAAAAAATTTTCCTAGACCTTGCTTGCTTTTTCAAAGGTGAGGAATTAGGTAAAGTCAAGGACATGTTGTCATGCTTACATGGAAACCGACTAGAATATGCTATTGGGGTTTTGGTTGATAAATCCCTCATAAAAATTGAAGGAAATCGCATTTTAATGCATGACTTAATAGAAGATATGGGTAAAGAGATTGTTCGACAAGAATCACCAAATGAACCTGGTGAACGGAGTAGGTTATGGTTCTACAAAGATATTCTTAATGTTTTAGAACAAAGCACAGTAAGATCACCACTATGAATTATGTCTTCTTTTAAATGATATTATGATTTTTTACACGATAAAGTTTTGAAATTGATTAGTTGTTCATTTTGAAAGGGAACCAATAAAGTTGAAGTCATATCTCTTGATCTACCTGAACACTTACTTGAAGGTAATGGAGCACAAATCCAATGGAGTGAAAAGGCATTCAAGAAGATGAAGAATCTCAAAATGCTTGTGATAAAAAATGCCAGCTTTTCTAGGCGTCCTGCATATCTCCCAATTAGTTTAAGATGTCTGAAGTGGAAGGGGTATCCTTTCCAGTTTTTGCCATATAAGAGTTGCTTAACAGAACTTATTTATCTGGACTTGTCCTGCAGTCATTTTCATACGCTCCATCCATTTACAAAGGTAAGTATATAGAAATATCTATCACTTGCTGTGTTTCTTCATGGTTTATTTGCCTAATTTTAAGAATTTATCTTTATTTTGCAGAGGTTCCACAATTTAAGTCGTATGAATTTTAGAAATTGCAAATTTCTGAAAAAAATCTCAGATTTATCTGGAGTTTCTAATTTAAGAGAATTGTGGCTTGATGGGTGCACAGATTTGGTTGAAATCCATCATTCAGTTGGATGTTTAAATAAATTAAAGGAATTGAGTGCCATGCGATGCTATAACTTGGAGATTTTGCCTCCTCACCTTAGCTTGACATCTCTTGAGCAGCTCAACCTATTTGGTTGTTCAAGTCTCTATTGTTTCCCAGATATATTAGTGGAGATGAAATGTTTGCGAACACTTGATTTAGGCAGGACAGCCATTATTGCGTTGCCATCTTCAATTTGCAATCTCGTTGGACTTGAAACCTTAAACATGGAGGAATGTCCTTATCTTGAGCAGCTACCAACTACCATTTGTCTGCTGCCATTCCTTTGGGCTCTAAACGCAAGTTTTTCAAAAGAGATGACGCATTTTAAGATGTGTGAGGGAGGAGAAGAAAACTTAAATTGCTATGCACTATCTTCGAAATTGGAACATTTTTGTTTCTCAAAATGCAATTTATCAGATGACTCCCTTGCTCTTTGCCTCTCTTACTTCACTAATACGATCCGTTTAGATATGAGTTTCAATAATTTTACAACGCTTCCAGCATGCATCATAGAATGTCACCATTTGAGATATCTTTTACTAGATAATTGCAAGCAACTTCAACATATTGAGGAGATGCCGCAAAACTTGGAAAAATTCAGTGCAGTATGTTGCATTTCATTGACTCAGTCATCTGAAAACAAAATATTGAATCAGGTTTCCCTCCCTCCCTCTATCCCTCTATGTTTATATAATTATCCGTTGTTACATTTTGTTTATCATTCTTTTCTATAATATACAATTTCTAGGCACTCAACTTGCAGCCTGGGAAAAGAAACTTTATTTTGCCTGGACGAAAATTCCCAGAAAATCTCCACAATTATAGTACAGGAAGCTATGTGTCCTTTTGGATTCGTGATGCGTTCCCTACAATTTTTCTATGGATTCTTGTTAAACACGATCAGGATTTTCTCTCCAATTGTACATTCTTGGTCCACGTCAATGACACCAAGCTAGATATCACTTCTGAGTGGCTTTTGTTATCAACAATGAAGATGGGCCATTTATATATATGGGATCTGCAAAGTATGATTCACAAGGCTGAACTTCTCCCCCTAGGACATAGATGGAATCATGTGAAGGTTTCCATCAAGAGCAATACAAGTGGAAGGGATCAATTTCATTTTGCTCTTCATGTCTACAAGCAACAAAATAACCCAAAAACTATCCAATTCATGGACCCTAGAACAATATACGCTGATAGCAACTTGTGGCAAAGAGTACAACAACTGCAAGATTTGAAAGAACTTGAAGACGACATGCTATACCAAGGTTTGGTTTCCCCTTTCCTTGTGTTACTTAGTTCCTCTGGACCTGAATTTAGCAGTTAGATAATTAGTTTAATGAGATTAATAAATTTAGTTAAGTTAGATATTTGTTATAAATTTCTATTATTTTATTTAAAATAACCCTTAAATCAACTGCATTGGAAACTACCTTCATTGATAAAACATGCCTTGGTTATTAGACATTGGTGACAAGTCCACCAACCACAAGATAGAAAAGAACATGATATGAGTAAGGATTCAAGTTCAATGAAATCTTCAATATCAAGATCACCATTCACCACAAGCAATGGATCTTTTTGGTCTTCCCTCCTTATTATTGAATTTAGTCAAAGTTATTGTTGTTTCGTCATTTTCAAACTATATATTTTATAAGAAGTTATTTTGTGTATTTTCTAGTATAGTTTCAAACTTAATGTTGAGATATTTTATACATCTATAGATTCAATAAATTAATCTATAACAAGCACCATTGCATTGTTCACAGGTTGTGAACAAATGCACTTTGATATGGTGTTCATAGTAAATATTAGTCCCCTCCTCTCATCCCATGTCATTTTTATTTTCGTTCTATATATAAACAAGGACAAATAAAAAAAAAACTTTTTATTTGTTAAATTAAAAAATAAATTATCATTGATTAAGTAACTAATGTATGTTTGATACTATGACAGAATTCCTTTATGAAAATTAGAAAAAATAATTTAGTTATGGTTTACTCTAGTTATGCACTAGGTTCCTATGATTTGTTTTCATTTTGTTAGGTTAACTACAAAAATACCCATAAATTTTTGTCAAAAGGGCATGCAGCACTATATACTTTTTTCAGGTGCAAAAGTACCCATGAACATTCAAAATAGGGGCAAAAATACTACAACCGTTAAATATAACTTAACATCGTTACTATTAGTAGTGGGGCGTACATTATTTTTATGAAAATACCAAAATACCCTTAACATAAATCCTCTCCAATCTAAAACATGCGTCATGCAGTCTAAAAGTTCATGAGTATTTTTGCACTTGAACCTGCCTTTAATTTGTCGTTTTTGTCACTAGATTTGTTTGTTCTTCAAAATTGTTTAGTAGCTAGGAACCAATAGTGGTAACAGTTTCTTTAGAGAGCTCAAATATGTCGAGCAACTAGATTATTTTGAGAATTGAACTCTTGAATATCTATGTGCAAAACTTTTTCCCCCATAAATGTTTAATCACAGTCCAAGTTATCAAAATGATTCAACTGTTTGCTGAATTAGTACTCCCGAAGGAAATTCTTAACAATGTTGATCCCTATTTAACTGATTTAAAAATGAGGAGGGACTAACAAATTTGAAGGCAGAAACTGAAAAGACCTAATAAAAAAAGACAAAAAAGCTTAGGGACCTTCTTCATAACTAAATGAAACTACAAGGATCTCTATATTAATTTTATCATCAAAATATGATGATTTTTAAAGTTTCTCTATTTTATCACTTATGCTTGCCGACTTTTTCACAACTAAAAACTGTAAATCAAAATTTCTAACTTGAAATAATAATGTTTTGATGTACTTGTTAAGACCTAGCACCAAGTATGGTCAATCCCAAGGCACAACTTTTACCAAAGGAAGAAGATCTCAAGGCAAAGCGAGCGGTACTGCCATCCAGTTGGACTTATGATGTGTTTTTGAGTTATCGAGGTGATTATGAATGCTCAAGTTTTGTCAGTCGTCTCTACAATTCTCTATGCCAACGGGGGATCCATGCCTTCGTTAATGATGAGTTAGTGAAGACTAGTAGTGGGGAAGAATTGAAAGCAATAAGAGAATCAAGGACAGCTATCATAGTTATCTCCAAAAACTATAAATCCTCACCGTCTTGTTTGGATAGTCTTGTAACCATACTTGATTGCTTTAGAATGGAATGCCGATTCGTTTGTCCAATATTTTATGACTTGGAGCCATTAGAGCTGAAACATCAAACCGAGATATATGGAAAAGTATTTGATAGGCTTGAGAAGATATTCAAACACAACAAAGTGCAAAAATGGAGGTTGGCTTTGTCTGATGCTGTTAACATCTCATGTGGAATTTTCCATATTGGTCTTAGGTATCTCCTCACCCTTTTCCTTAGTTATTCATCTTTTTGGGCTTTACTTTAACTATCACTTCCATATCTCAATTTAATGCTTGGCTCAAAATCTGTGAAATTAATTCTTTATCATTTACTCTGTTCGTTCTTAGATATATGACTTATTTGAGCACATGAGCTTCTTAAAAATATGACCCCTTTCTATTTTTTTTTCACATTTTCCTTAAATTATCCCAATTGAAGCTCTTTAATAATAAATAAGTAAGATAGGGAGGGTAGGAATATAGGTAGGTGGTTAGGGTATTTTAGTAACAAAACATAATTTTAACAAATTTAACTAACATCAATGAAAAAGTATTTTTATGTGCTTGAATAAAAACAATTAATATTAATGATGTAATAACTACTATAAATGAAAGCATACTATTTTTCCATTTTTAGTTTTTAATGTTAGCAGTGCTTTTTTTTTTTTGCCAATGTTAAGAGTGCTATTAATTCTTATTTAGAGAAATGTTTTTTATTTTAAGGATCATTGTAGCTTTTATTTTAAAAATTAGTATACGATATTCTTTTGTTAGACTAAAAAGTGAATTTCTCCTAGATTGGTGATCAAGAATGCAACAGAAGACCAGGATGTTATTGGATCAATCATCTGCGAAGTCAGTTCAAGGATTAATACATTTCCTTTAATCGTTCAGGGTGGCTTAGTGAGACTTGAATCCCGGGTAGAAGAAGTGATCTCACATGTGGATGTTGGGTCAAATGAGGAGGTCAAAATAGTAGGAATTTGCGGAATAAACATATCAACAATGGCACGTGATATATGTAGCTCTATTGCTCGTCATTTTGAAGATTTGTGGTACTTTGATGGTGCTTGGGAAATAGCCAGGGGCTATGATTCCATATGGGATGATTTCCAGAATTTGATAATACAACCGTGGTTCCCACAGAGGAAGATTCTTGTAATTCTTGATGGTGTTATGGAATTGGATCAGCTACGAGCAGTAAGAGAATGTGATCGGTTTGGAGAAGGAAGCAGGATCATTGTGGCGACAAGGAATAAACAATTGTTAGTAAGTCATGGAATCAAAATAATTGATGGTCATGAATGGAATTCTTCATTGGATGAGAAGGAAAAAGACCCAAATGAACTTTTATCAAGGGAAGAAGATCTCAAGGCAAAGCGAGTGGTATTGCCATCCAGATGGACTTATGATGTGTTTTTGAGTTACGGAGGTGATTATGAATGTTCAAGTTTTGTCAGTTGTCTCTACAATTCCCTGAGCAAAAGTCGAATCCGTGCCTTTGTTAATGATGAATTAGTGAAGACTAGTGGGGAACAATTGAAAGCAATACAAGAATCAAGGACAGCTATCATAGTTATCACCAGAAACTATGCATCCTCGCCATCTTGTTTGAATGGTCTTGCGACCATTCTTGAGTGCTTTAGAATGGAATGTCGAATCATTTGTCCAATATTTCTAGACAGGCCGCCATTTGAGCTGCAACATTCAACAATGAATTATGAAGAAGTACTATTTGGTAGGATTGAGAGGAGATTCAAACACAACAAAGAACAGGTGTAGAAATGGAGGTTGGCTTTGTCTGAAGCAGTTGACATCTCAAGAGGCGATGACTCTTCCATTTACTGGTATCTCCTAACCCTTTCCCTTGGTTATTCTCCTTTTTGGGCATTACATAACTATGACTTCCATATCTCACTTTGATGCGTTGCACAAAATTTGTGAAGTACTCCCTCCATTCCTAAATATAGGATCTGTTTGGGAAGATGGGATTGTTCCTAAATATAAGAATTCTTTCAATTTTTTTATCATATTTTCCCTAAATTATCCCTATTGATACTCCTCAATAATAAACAAGTAAAAGAAGGAGGGTAGGAATAAAGGTAAGTAGTTACAGTGTTTTAGTAATATCATGTAATTTTAACTAATTTAACTAACATCTTTAATCTAATCAAATTAGGCAAATAAAATGTGTTATATTTAGGAGGGAGTAATATATTATCATTTAATTTATAACTTTTCATCTACATAAATTTGACGTTAAATAATTTTACACCATTTCCATTTTAAATTCTTAATGCTAAGAGTGCTATTAATTCTTATTGGGAAAAATATGTTTGCGGAGGGGGAGCAAAAAACATTTATTGCTAAAAGTATTATATCATAAAATTTTGTTAGACTTAAAAGTGAATTTATCCTAAATTGGTCAGGGAAGAATGGCTCTATGAGTATGATATCAATTATATTATTGAAAGGACCAATAAGGAAGTCTCTGCCAGGATTGGTAAGTTTCCTTTACCCGTTCGGGATCATTCGGTGGAACTTGAGTCCCATCTACAAGAAGTAATCTCACTTATGGATGTTGGGTCAAATGAGGAGGTCAAAATAGTAGGAATTTGCGGAATAAACATATCAACAATGGCACGTGATATATGTAGCTCTATTGCTCGTCATTTTGAAGATTTGTGGTACTTTGATGGTGCTTGGGAAATAGCCAGGGGCTATGATTCCATATGGGATGATTTCCAGAATTTGATAATACAACCGTGGTTCCCACAGAGGAAGATTCTTGTAATTCTTGATTGTGTTATGGACTTGGATCAGCTACGAGCAGTTAGAGAATGTGATCGGTTTGGAGAAGGAAGCAGGATCATTGTGGCGACAAGGAATAAACAATTGTTAGTAAGTCATGGAATCAAAATAATTGATGGTCATGAATGGAATTCTTCATTGGATGAGAAGGAAAAAGACCCAAATGAACTTTTATCAAGGGAAGAAGATCTCAAGGCAAAGCGAGTGGTATTGCCATCCAGATGGACTTATGATGTGTTTTTGAGTTACGGAGGTGATTATGAATGTTCAAGTTTTGTCAGTTGTCTCTACAATTCCCTGAGCAAAAGTCGAATCCGTGCCTTTGTTAATGATGAATTAGTGAAGACTAGTGGGGAACAATTGAAAGCAATACAAGAATCAAGGACAGCTATCATAGTTATCACCAGAAACTATGCATCCTCGCCATCTTGTTTGAATGGTCTTGCGACCATTCTTGAGTGCTTTAGAATGGAATGTCGAATCATTTGTCCAATATTTCTAGACAGGCCGCCATTTGAGCTGCAACATTCAACAATGAATTATGAAGAAGTACTATTTGGTAGGATTGAGAGGAGATTCAAACACAACAAAGAACAGGTGCAGAAATGGAGGTTGGCTTTGTCTGAAGCAGTTGACATCTCAAGAGGCGATGACTCTTCCATTTACTGGTATCTCCTAACCCTTTCCCTTGGTTATTCTCCTTTTTGGGCATTACATAACTATGACTTCCATATCTCACTTTGATGCGTTGCACAAAATTTGTGAAGTACTCCTTCCATTCCTAAATATAGGATCTGTTTGGGAAGATGGGATTGTTCCTAAATATAAGAATTCTTTCAATTTTTTTATCATATTTTCCCTAAATTATCCCTACTGATGCTCCTCAATAATAAATAAACAAGTAAAAGAAGGAGGGTAGGAATAAAAGTAATTGGTTATGGTGTTTTAGTAATATTATGTAATTTTAACTTAACTAATATCCTTAATCTAATTAAATTAGGTAAATAAAATGTGTTATATTTAGGACGGGGGAGTAATATATTATCATTTAATTTATAACTTATCATCTGCATAAATTTAATTTTATTTTAATTTTTTTAAAATTTTTTTTACACCATTTCCATTTTAAATTCGTAATTTTAAGATTGCTATTAATTCTTATTGGGGAAAATATGTCTGCGGAGGGGGAGCAGAAAACATTAATAGCTAAAAGTATTATATCATAAAATTTTGTTAGACTGAAAAGTGAACTTATTCTAAATTGGTCAGGGGACAAATGGACGGTGGGTATGATAACGATTTTATTATTGAAAGGGCCATTGAGGAAGTCTCTGCCAGGATTGGTAAGTTTCCTTTACCCGTTTGGGATCATTCAGTGGAACTTGAGTCCCACCTACAAAAAGTAATCTCACTTATGGATGTTGGGTCTAGTGAGGAAGCTAAAATGGTAGGAATTTGCGGGAAAACTCGCGGATCAATAGCACATGCTTTGTGTAATTCTATTGCTCCTCATTTTGAAGATTTATGGTATTTTTATGGTGTTCGTGAAATAGCAAGGGGCTATGATTCCACATGGAATGATTTCCAAAAATTGATAATAAAACCCGCGTTCTCACAGAGGAAGATTCTTCTAATTCTTGATGGTGTTAGATCATTGGATCAGCTTCAAGCAGTTAGAGAATGTGATCAGTTTGGGGAAGGAAGCCGGATCATTGTGGTGATAAGTGATAAACAGTTGTAACTCTTGGTATAGAAATAATTTATGATGTTGGATGGAATTGTGTATTCAGCAAAGGAGGTCAATATTACTACAAGAGAGAGAGAAGACACTGACAGCTCAGAGACACAAGAGAAAGAAGGAAACAAGCGCCATTCCTGAAACATCAGAGAGGGAGTTATGTAGAAGATTTGGCTAGATTATTCTGTAGAGGAAGAGGTCAGGTACAAGCACTGTGAGATCTCAAGGTAAGCTTTTGCTTCCCTGATGACTCTGTTTTTATTTCCTGGACGAAAGACTGTTCTCTGTTCAGCTTAGAAGTCTCATAGACTAAATCTTAAGTTACTTTTTATCATTTCCAATTACAATTGAAATTTCTCTTGATTCTTCTAGTTTTATCAGTCCAGTATTTGGGATCTTTTGCTACTTTTTTGCCAAAGTATGTATGCTTTAGTTATTGACATGTATAATTAAGGATACTTCCCCTTTTAATTTTTACTTTTCATTGTGGCAGCAATTATATCCGTGTAGTTCATTGTTTTTCATCCATTATCCAGCTCTGAAATGAACTTCAATAAGTTATTCTAATGTTCCATGTTCTGTGAACGGAAGTTATTACAACTGATAAAATTTTTGGATGCCATGCTCATGAGCATGTTGAAAGAGGGAAACAAATAAGCTGAAGTATGCCTTCCTAGCAATAATAATGGAACATTCAATTCTCATGATGATCTTTCCTTGCCTTATACTACTCTATTTCTTATTATAAGTCCACTATAATTACTTCTCACATACCAAGGAATGAAAGTTATAGCATTAAATATAGCTTATTTTCAAAAAAAAATTTCAACTATGCCCTTATTTAAGAATAGATATTAAAATAATATTTTATATATATTATAAGCCTTCTTTCTCATCTTGGTTATTTCCAGCATAGATAGGGGTTAAATAGTCAAAGTAGCATTAATTGATCCCAAAATGGACTTATATTTTGGAACAAAAAAATTGTGATAGTTTGACTTATAATAAAGAACAGAGTGATATACTCTCATAAGTTCTCATAGTTTCCTTTTCTTCTATCATAGTCTTCCCATTTCTTGGACATTTTCAATTGTCCAGAGTCGTATCATCCTCTGTGGATTTGTTCTTTACATTCTTAAAGCGCTACTGATTTTATTTTGTTTGCCGACTCATGTGGTGACACTGTAGGTAATAACAGCCAAAATTGTTTTCCCTCTCCAGCACCTCAACTTTATACTGTCACGCTTCTATAAGAAATCTTGTGATGATGTTCATATATTTATCGTTTAGATCACTGTATATTCACCTTTAATTTCAGATGTCAAACAACTTTTTGCAAAGTTATATGCAAATGTCTAAGTCTTCATTTATTTCTATAAAGGGGTTCATATTATGCACTAAGAAATCTTGGGTGACTGAAATTTTAGTCCCCATTACTCTGTTATGACTTGAAAATTTACGGGCTCATTTCTACTGATGTGCAGCATTGTTTACACTGGTATGCATCATTGCTTTATCATCCATTAATGTGCTAGCTTTTACTTGCTTATTGATCTATCAAAGGATCTATAGCTTCTCTGAAAGAAATGAGCCTTAATTTGTTCAATTTACATCACATACGAGTAGTGATTAGGTGAGATGATGGTATATGTAATCTCATCATTTCCTGGTGCAATAAAAATAGGAAGATGTCCTTGCACCTTTCTTCTTTTTATTGTTTTCTGACCCCGTATTTGGGGTCTCTAATTGTGACTCAGCCCATTTGAACTAACGATTTTGTATCGGGTGTGCTTTGTGTCCAATAGAATCCATTAGCTTTGAGAGTAATGGATCCTAATTCATTTGGTAAACAGTGGATGAATGGCGGTTTGCTTGTTGCTCTCCTATATAAAAGCATTTAGAACTATGGCTAATAGTTCAGTTGGCTCGGGCTTATTTGAGTTAAACTCAAATTAAGGACCCAATATACAGTATATCCATTTAGTTAAAACTACCCTGATAGCTTACGCTTTCAAGCTAGCCCAAAACTGTAATATTTTATCATTCCTTAATATAATATCCAATTTAATTTTTTTTTAGAGAAATTAAGGAAGCTAAATGAACCACTTAATCATGACTCAATTTGTGTATTATTAGATTGTATATTAGCTTATAAGTAAAATAAATTAATTTACAGAAAAAATTTAGGAAAATCAATTTTTAAATAACCTGTTTAGCTTTCTTAGGATTCTCCAAAGAAGTTAACTGAATCCTATATTTAAGAATAGAGAGAGTAACTGATAAATGTTTATGGCTGTTATCATCATTATTAAAGCTTACCTTGGTTTTCTTTTTTACCATCTTTCAACAACATTATTACAGGGACGCACATGTTAAACATGTTTTCATGAAATTTAAGATAGATCCTTATTCGTATTGGATGTAACACCTAATTTTTCCCTATTATACTATAACATTTTAATTGAATTATAACCATTTTTTTAATGCCAAAAATCGAAAAGTAAGAAAAATTTAAAATTTTTTCTTCCAAACATCAATCCACATTCATTTCGTTGGAAATTGGCTCTTTTGACAAATTGGACAACTTAAACTTTTATAAAAACAGACTGCTTATGAAACAATTAAAATAACTCAATCTTTTTAATGTACTTATCCCATTCGGATAATGCTTGGGAAGTAAAACTCCCATTTTCTATATATATATATATATATATTCCCTACCTAATATTTCAGTGATCCGCCTACATCTTTCCTACTATAATAACAAAATATTGCGATTATCTCAGTTGATAACTGCCTTACCTGTATATGTCATTGTACTATTCATCAGGGGTACACACACACATATATAGTTATATATAATAACTACTCCACAAGCTTCCAACTTGCTTACTTACTTAGTCTTATAACATTCACAGGTAAGCTATGTCCTCAAATTAGTTATCCATGATAGTACAAAAATATAGCAGACATTCTTGCTTCTTCTCATACTACCTTATCACAAAAGCATGTCTCCTCTTGCTTTACTGAAAACCAAAAGTTCAACACAGTTTATTTCATACATTCTTATTATCATATACACACACTCATATACTTTATATATATATATATTATAAATTTGTGCAAATGATGAAAGCATTTAACCTTTTAAGCTGTGTGCCATAAGCACCTACCAACCCCTAAATTAACAATATATTTGCTAATTAGCGGAAGCTATACCTACAGGGTTTTCCAGTTATAACCCTCACGGTTATAAAGGCTAATTTATTTATAACAACGAGCTTGTAATTCCCCGTGCGTTGCACGTGAAGCATCGACATATATAGACATAATTATATATAATATAGTGGGATGTCTTATAGAAAAACAAACACAATCTATAAAAGAGTCGTATTACATTTAAGTCAATATGTAAAAAGGTTGAACGTTATATGACATAGAACATTACCATGTGAACGTCATGGAACATGTTAAGTACTGGCATGTGTGAGAGAAAAATAAACAAACTTACACAATAACATTTCTAAATATTTCCTTGTACACAACATTTGTCGTTTTGTTATTTGAACCATTATCCCCATTTGATATAACTATCTTCAAACCATCCATGCTTTTAACCCGGGACAATGCAACATAAAGTTGACCATGTGTGAAGACTGGCTTGGAAAGATAAATACCAACATGTCTCAGCGACTGTCCTTGACTTTTGTTAATAGTCATTGCGAAGGAAATGGAAATAGGGAACTGTCTTCGTTGCATTCGAAACGGCCAACGATTTTCTGAAGGATTCATGTCCATTCTTGGGATCAGTACTTTTTCATTGGGATGAGATCCATTAAGTGTTACTGCTCCAATAACAGTCTTCCCAAGGTGAGTAATGCGAAGGCGAGTGCCATTACAAAGACCAGACGCTTGATCTATGTTTCTCAACAACATAATTGGAGCTTCAACCTTTAGCACCAATTTGTGAGGCGCTAATCCAGAACAATTAATTGTATTTAAGAACTCAGTGCTCCACAAGTCATCAAAATTGTCGATGTCATCAGAAGACTTGCAAATAGAGTCACAACTGGAGAATTCTTGTACATCACCTGGAAGAAGGTTACACATGTATTGATTGATTTGATTAACCATGTCAAGTGTAGGAGCAAGTATTGCCCTATCATTAAAGTAATCATTATTTTCTAGATTCTGCAACAGATTTGGATAAGTGGCTTGAACAATAGAATGAACTGGATCATCTCCATGGGATACCAACAACTCTTTAGGGATTTCTATCTCAGAGATTCCATCAACTTGGTCACCGATTTTCCCATCACCAACATCCAAAAGCCATTGAGAAAACCATTGCAACTTTGCATTGTCCTCGGAGGAAAATGAAGTGGACAACCTCATATTCCTTGTCAAACAGAAAATTTTGCAATAATCCCATAAATGAGATGCATTAATGCAAGCATCAACAATAGATCCACGGGAACCCTTAGGAATCACAGGGAGTATCTGTCGAAAATCACCTCCCATGAGAAGGCATTTCCCTCCAAAAGGTCGATCACAATGCATAATGTCCCTAAGAGAACGGTCAAATGCCTCGACACAAAAGCGTTGCACCATAGGAGCTTCATCCTAGATAATTAATTTGGTTTGAATTATAAGATTAGCCAAAGGTGAATTCTGGCGTATGGAACAAACAGAAGATTCAGTAATGTGAATAGGTATAGCAAATCTAGAATGAGCAGTTCTACCAGAAGGCAACAATGTTGCAGCAATTCCACTTGAAGCAACTGCCAAAACAATATCTCCGGAGGCACGTATAGAAGAGATAAGAGCGTTCCATAAGTAAGTCTTCCCTGTCCCACCATAACCATATACAAAGAAAAAACCACCCACAGCAGATGCAAGTATAGACATGACTGTGTCATAAATATGACATTGTTCTGTGTTGAGAGATTTAATAAGTTTCTCAGACTCAACTTGAAGAGCAGATCTATCATAGTCTAACTCTTGCATTATAAGATGGTTGGACATGTCAATAGGGGTTGCAGAGTCAGGTAAAGGCAACGAAGGAAAGTCTTGTAAGGCTTTACCATTCAACTGAAGAAGTGCCTCAATGTCAATTAGTGCAGCATTGTCTCTCTGTGCCTGAGACACCGAAAAATCTGAAACAAATAATGTCAATAAATAGCAAAGGATGGAATACAGGAAGGTGAAGAAGATAATATGAATGAAAAGAAACTTACTGGAGGATGTGTAGTCAGACCGTCTGACATAGAAAAGATCATCTGATAGCAAATGCTTTGTACGCAACCATACATTTAAAGGTTGTTGAAGAGATGAACACAACAACATGCTAACAAATAATTTTCTCAATGTTTTCCCAGATGCCCATATTGATGCTTCCTTAAGGGCAGCAATATACTCAGCATCATCATCCAATAAACCACGTGCAAAACATGCATCTCTGAACGTTGTGTGCACAACTCCATCAACAGTCTTCAAATCATCATAGCAAGTGGGCCCTTTAACCTTAGTAAGCAGAATCCTTAAAAAATATAATTCACCAGAAGAAGGGGATACATGTGTGATCCTTCCAATTGTGTCTCCTTGTTGACGAGGTTTCCAAATCCTATCTTGTCGATCATATACATAATGCTTGGGGAACTCAATATAAGTCAAAGTACTTGCAAAATCATCATGTTTGTTAGTATGAAACCATGCTAGGAACTGTGATTCACATACTCGAGGCTTATCTAAAAGCTCCTCAACATCATCTGTATTACCATAGATTATGAACTGTTGATTAGGTAGATGGAAACTCAACCTTTCAACAGAAGGATGTCTCTGGTGAATTCTGAATCCAAATATACGCCACGCACCCTCACATGACGAAATATATCTACAATTATAATATTGTCTAATTTCATCAACTTCTACCCTCCCACTTCCATCATTTTGAGAGTCAAAAATAGCAGCAACAACTCTGTCATTACCCTTACTAATATACTTGAATAAATACTTAATAGCAGTAGATTGGTTGCACTTCTCAACATTAATATGTGCATGAAAAATTAAGAGTAAGGTGGGGTTGTAAGGAACAACATAACGATTGTCAAGTGGGATGCCTTTGACTTGAATAGTTCTACCATCATCCTTACGTTGATAAGTTGGAAAACCATCATCATCGATTGTAGTGTGTGGATTAAAAGCTTTTGGAAACTTCTTGCTACATTTTCTACCTTTCATGCAAGGTGCATTAGGTCTAACACGGCCACAAGGACCATGTATCATGAACTTCCTAACTAACTCATACAACAAAGGACAATTTTTATAATATGGTATTTCAGCACTAATGTACTTGTCAATAGAAGAAGAATCCGACATCTTGCATGATTGATCAAGCCGCAAAAGAATATGTGCATGTGGAAGTCCCCTCTTCTGGAACTCAATAGTATAAATATCTGATATCAAACATCACATGGATGAATTCACAATGTAGAGTGTAAGAGAGATATAAAATAGAAAGACAGATGTTTATGGAACTTAAAGATAATACAGAGGTCAGTAACAAAAAACTGACCTGCCCGAACTGTCCCAAAAATGCGTTTGTCCTTCAAAGTTTTCATCAAGCAATCTAATTTCATCTTGAATATGCGAGACAAAACTTCAGGTGTGTCGGAAGATTTTAAAGAATGCAATGCACAATAGCGTTGAACTTCAGGCCATCCCGGATTACATGTAAAAGTCAAGAAAAGGTCTGGATATCCAATCGCCCTGCATATTGCCATAGCATCTTGGTAGTTCTGTATCATGTACCTTGCCCCACCTGTGAATGATGAGGGCAATACAATTCGTTTTCCAATTGATGCAGCATTTCTTTCACCACGCAGCACAGCATCAGCTATACCTTGATATAAATCGACCCTTAGTTGCCTCTGGTGTGTCCTAACCCATAGTAACCTTTGTGACTCAATCATTGTATACATATCAACAATAAATTGTTGTAGAAGCCTAGATGAATTAAGAATTAAAGATGTCTCGTTTTTCCTTCTCATTAGGCGGAAACAGCAGAATTCCCGCATACTAACCATCTTCTTAACCTTTGTAACACTTAATGTCTCCTCTCTATGCGGCACATCATCTCTATAACCGTCATCACCAAAAGGAAACAGAAGTGGATACTGAAGAGGAAGGTAAGATGCGTGCAATTCATTAATCCTCTGAGGAGTTCCTGAATGTTCCTCAACAACAATGTCTCTTACATTGAAATTCATATCAATATCACCAACGACCAATGCAGCAACCTCAGAAGCAGTCGGAATGTTATAATTTCTGCCATCATTACTCCTAGTGCTGAGCAAACATAACTTAACAGGTATATGTTTTACATAGCTAATCATCGATGAAGCAACACGATATTGTTGTACAAACGGATTAACCTGATCTAACTCGCACTTGATCAAATCAACAACAGCAGGGTCAATGGAGCTCTTGTTCTGGAATTTACTGCAAGAACGGTAACATGTAAGAAGGATATCAATAAAGTGTAGTAACATAATTGAGAGATGTGAGGGACAAACCTAACGGCAGATATTCTGTTCGAAACTTCATTTTCAGTGTCATGTATATATAACTGTGAAAACACAGGTCTGGCACCAGGAGGTGGACACAAACTGCCTATATTATGATAATTCACACCAGATAGAACAAAAGAATAAGGCGATCCACCACAATTCTTTGAATGATCAATTTTACCTCCCATTGAAGTAAACGAAAACATATTGTTGTATTGCCTTATATTATCTCTAAAGTTTCTCGAATCAGGAAGATTCTTGTCAAAGAATAGACTATTCAACAATGGCGGAGGTGGTTTCAATAATGGTAAAACAACCTTGCCCTTTTGACAACAAAGAGAAAATACACGGGCATTCTTATGTGTACTATCTTTCTTGGCACGTTCATTAAACCAAAGGAGTGCACCGCAAAACTTGCATTCATAATTTGGATCCCCCTCATCAACATAAGCTGGATAAAAAATAAGCAAAAAATGTAAAATTTTAGTAATGTAACAATCTATCAAATAAATACTACAAACAAATGAATTCAGCAGGAAAAGATCACCTTCAAGCGAAAGTAAGCATGTTTCTTTAGCAAACAATTGTTGACGATGAGAGTCATCATTTAGAACACCTAACAAATGTTTGATTTTAACATTACATGACATCACATATGCGACAATAAGTTGTGACAGAGAAAGAATCAATTTAAATACGATGAACAAAAAACACCTGTACGGTGGACATATTGTTCTTCATCATCACTCGCATTTCCATAGAATTCGAATTCAATCTCACGATAATAACTTTGTTGAGGTGGAAGTGCATTTAAGCTATTCTTATCTCCAAAATCGAGAATTTGAGTTGTAACAACTGAAACAAAATAATAAAAGTACTTTATTAAAAGCATATAAATAACATACATTACATAACAGCAACACAATACTTAAATGAAGTTCCATTGCACAAATACATATATAAATGGGATTATACATTTTATTTAATTTACCTGACTGCTGCATAGAAGATAATTGTGCATCACAGGCTGAATTTTTCCCTACATTATGAAAATAGAAATAAAATAAAACATATAAATAGACAGTGAATAACAGCACCACAAATTTTATGAGAACTTGCATTTTCACAAATAATTATGTCACTATGAGTAAAAATTTTATCCAATTTACCTGAATGCTGCATCGACGATTCATGTGGATCGATGGTTGAACTATTTCCTAGGTGGTCTGAGAAACCTAAAATTTAAAATGTAGCTGCTTCAACAGTCTACAAAGACATGATACACATATGTAGTCTAACATTGCGAAACCCTTACCACTATGTTGAGCTTGCTTAATTCTTTTCCTTGTGCGTATTGGTTTTTGAGGTTGGCCATTCTCAAGACCTCTCCAACGTGCACTATTAATTTGGACAAACTTGTCGAAAGGATTTTGCACTGATAAGGAGAAATGACTAATCATGAAAATTGTGACTTTTAAAGATAATTGAAATTGAAATGATACAAAATAATATAAGAAAGAGTAGAATATTACTTCACCTTTCTTAAATGATTTGTCCAAATTACAGGCAACATTGGTAATGTCAGATAGGGTAGAACGCAGTTGTCTGCTTTTCTTATTAAGACGGCCATTAGAACTCTTAATCAGGGGATAGGAATCATTGTTAGTTATTGTGGACGGTTGATTAGAGGACACTTGAGAGTATAAATCAAATGCTGAAATTGGAAAACTCTGTCAGAATAATCACAACAATCAAAAAAATGAAACACCATTTATTAGAATAACAATGAAAAACTGGCTAAATTACATATTGCATTCACATACGTTGAGACTGTGATACACGAGTCAGTGAAGAGGATGAAGAGATCTGTGGTTCCCTGCAAGTGGGATATGAGGAATAGCCAAATCGATTTCGAGGCAACACTTCAGATATGGGCGAAGAAGACCGCATTTTGTGTGTATGACCAACCTCTTGCAACAAATTATAGGCAACTGAAGATATACAATAAAACTTTATAGTGTGAGGTTTAAAGGCAAAATTTATCAAAGTATACAACACACACAAAGATTTAATATAGCTGAACCGAACACAATAAAAGCACCATCATTCTCGTTAATCAAACTGTACGATCTAATAAATGAACTAATTAAGCATCATAAAGTAAAACGTAATGATTAGAATTGCAAAACAGTTTATGGGTGGACAAAGAATGAGTGAAAATGAAGATGAACCTGGAGTACATTGTGATGCTGAAGAAGATGGACCACTGTTTGTATCAAAACCCTTCTGATTCATGATAACTCATATAATCTACAAAAGCACAAAGAAAGAGATGTTCAATCAATAATACTATTTCCTGGACACAATAAGTGCAAAAAGACAGATTCGCGAATTACAAATGACGCAGGCGGTTTGAAGAATACTTATGCATCAGATTTGCTCCTTCATAGCCGAATAATCCGATGGGTAGAAAAATAGTAATATATTATCAATATAGGAGGCTTGAAGGTAAGCGGGCCCTGCTGACATATAAAAAGAATACTGGTATATAATCAAAGATTGTTGCTACATGAGAGTGCAGGATTTAAATAGACAAAGGTCCATTTGAGAAGCCCAAAGAAGCAAAAAAAGAGAAACCCAATAAATAACATTTGTTATAGACAACAACTTATATGAACCTGCAACAACATATTTTTTTAAAGGATATCGCAAGAGTTATAATAAAAATATTGGTAGGTATTTTTTAACCAAACTTGTACATTGATGCAATAAATTTACTGACAAGGCTTATAAATATAATCAAACAAAACCTCAATTTATCATATCAATAGGAGGAGGAGAGTACTTTTAAGAAGATGAAAGACATTGTTGCCGGCAAATAAGTAAAGACACAAAAGAATTTAATATCTATGCTTTTTTTAATTTTGTATAGACATTTAAAAATGATGTCAAATTAACAAAAAAGTGATTAATACCGTTAGTCTTTATACAATAAATAAGAGAATTAGTATGCCGAAGTTGATATAGAAAATAAAAAGGCTCAACTGAATAAAGAATATCAGTAGTCTGCCTACATGGGGTGTAATAATTAAATTAGACCAAGGTTCCATTTGATAAGCCCAAATAAGCAAAAAAGAGCAACCGACAAAATAATAGTTGTTGTCCCAAATGAATATGTATCTGCAACAAAAAAAAATTTTGTAATGGGTATCAACAATCAACAAAGTTATAATAAAAATGCTATTCAACCGCTGCAAAATACTCTCTCCGGTCCTAATTATAAGATCACATTGATTTTTGTGGAGAAATTAAGTATGCAAAATTAACCACTTTAAATTGTTTACAGTTATTTTTTTCTCTCAAAACTAACTTATTCTACTTATAAACTAACCTATAATCTAATTACATGAGACATATGTTATAATTTGGTGTTATAATTTGCTTTTTAACTTCCACAAAAAAGTCAAAGTGATCTTATATTTAGAACGGGAGGAGTATATTGGTAAGTGTTTTTTAGCTAAACATTTGCATTTACCCAATAAATTTATTGACATGACTTCCAGGTATGTAAAGCTGGGACCTTATAAATTTATAACGTAAGAAAACATCAAACATTATATACTTACAGGACTTAAAAAATAAGAAAAAAATTATTGCATTACAGTACATAAAAATGTGGCAGATTAAAGAACAGGTATGTAAAACTATTAACGTAATACTCCTATCTCAATTATACATGTCATGTATATCTTTATAGTATTGATATATTTGATCCTAAAAAAAGGCACATTTTATGAAAGTTATACAACCTGCACATTGACAAGAAACGACAAGAAAAATAGAAGGCACAATAAGTATAACACATAAAACAGTAACTTCCATTAAAACATAAACGATTACAGACTATGTAACTGAAACACAACACAACATGAAAAGGAAATGACGACAACACTGGAACTCGCATAAAAAAAACAACATCCTAAAAAAGCAACATCAACACACACAATATTTAAATGCAACAACATTGACAACAGCACACATTAACCTAACATAACATTGACCCTTTTCAACCGCAACATAAAAAAACTAATGCGATCATTTCTCCTGCTTGATTACTTTGTAGAGCCTCTCATCAGGGATTGAGTTAACTGAAACTTCTTTGAGATGCGGAGGTTCAATTCTAGCTACTTCCCTCTTGACATTGCCTCTTCTTTTTCCCTTAGGCAGAGCGGGAGTGACATCCTGAGTAAGGTCACATATATTGATGTTTTCTTTCTCAGTGTTATGCTGACCACTTGCATCAGAACCGTTTGGGACACATGTCTTCATGTTGTCTTTGTTATTGTTATAGTGACTACTTGAATGGGAAGCATCAACATGAGATATCTTGAGGTTTTCCTTGTCATTGACATGCTGGTCACTTGCAGAGGAAGTGTTACAATCACCAGTAGCATTCTTAATTGGCACCTCATCTGAAATATTAGCAACAGGGGCAACCTGATAAAAAAAAGAGTACCACAGTATGAATGACAATATTCTAAGCACAAGAAAAGGAAATGAAATGTAAAATTAGTGCAATACAGAACACGAACCTCAACATTAGCATGTTCATTAAATTGGTCCAGGAGATCCTCACATACAGTGTAGTTACTAACACTTATGCTAGCATTTGGGTACTTTTTATTGTAATCATTTAATTTAAGCCTCAAAAGCATCCTCTTTCCAACAATATGATCAACTTCTTCAGGAAAATCATAAGAACGACCTTCCTAAAAATACAACACAAAAGGCATCAGAAGGTATGTAATAATGAAGTACTTCAATTATAGAACAAAATGAGACACCTCATGTAATTTAAGTTTCATCTGTGCAGCTGATTTGCCAATTAATTACAGGGCATGCTTGTCCCAAAATATTACAGAAACAGTTCCAGTATCATCCTTGACAATATAGTGCAGCTTCATCCTAAAGTTTCAAATAAAACAGAACATAAAAAGACAGTATACCAGATAAGTAAAATGAGTACAAATTGATCACACATCAAAGTTTACTTTGGTTCTATTGTGTCTGGTTTCTTCTTACAACCATTACAAATAAGTATTGAACCCTCCATTCTAGGTTTAGTCGAACATCTTGAGCAACCATCATATGTCCATCCATGTCTTGTTTCAAGCTTATACACCTCACAATGTATGATAAATGAATCACCCTATTTAACAACAAAATATAAATAAGATATAATAACAAAACTCTGAAAATAAATAAAAAATGAAAGAGACATACAGCAGATTTGTTAATAATGTCACATATTGGGATTTTATTATGACTTTCGAAGGAGGCAGCTCCAGAAGGCTGAGATATTCTCTTGCTGCTAGGGTCGCTGAAGGTAAGAGCAACAGGACTGCTATGCTTCTTAGCACTGACAAAAATGTGAAAAGAGGGGCAACATCTAAATGAGAAATAGAACTAAATGTTTGATACATACACATTATAGATGTACCAAGAAAAATCTCACCATTTCAGTAATTCCTTAACCTCTTTAATTGCAGGGTTGAATGAAACTCTTGTAGCATTAAATGAATTGCAGAGTTGTGGCTTCCCTATAAATAAAAGAGTCAATATTATCTGTTACTATGCTATTGTCATGATAAAAATGGAATATATCATTGAAATGGGGGAGCACGGTCATGACTACATAGAAAAAGAGATAAGGAAAAAATAACCATCATCAGTAAAAGCAATCCTGCAAAGGTTAAAAACAGCAACAATTGGACTATTTATATTTTCCAGCGGACACATATATGCATCTGAAGCACACTCATCAAATAAGACACATTCAACTTCATTGTCCCTGAAAAATAAAAAAAAATGACTTAGTATTTAGTACAACTTTCAGGAAATATAATGTTGGTCAAGATAGAGAACATACTGAAGATCAGTCAAAAGCATGCGAAGTCTGCTTTTTGTTTCTGATTCCTTGCGATACTCCTCCAAGTTACCCATTGTCTTAACAAAGGCAATGACATCTGTAACAAAAATAAATCAGACTGACGTATCAAACTAACAGAATTAAGACACCATTGTATATGATAAACTTAACAATTGCAGTGAACGGATATAAATTACCCACCAATTAGATAATCGATGTTTGTGTCCTCATTAATCTGTAAAATCTCAGGGAGGGACCAAAAACAGCAAGGAAACTCAAGAAACACATCATCCTTTGGCAAAACATGTGTTTGAGGAGTCAATGTCAGTTTATAGGTATGTTTTGAGGCTCTATATAAACTTTCATTACGTGACACAACAAAGTTAGCAAACATATAAGTGTGCCCTTCAAGAACTTTGGTCTGGTACTCATCATGTAAACTCTTGTTGAGAACACTGGCCTGTATATTGTTGCCCTGAAGAAAGAAAAACACTATTATGTTGGGAAGAATCGCATATCAACCAAACACAATTGAACAATAAATGGAAACAATTATAGAAACGAAAACAAAATAACATGTTTGTAAACACATACCTCAGAATCAACCAACAACATGGAAATGCAAAACAGGTCAGTAGGCGAAGATTTATGGAAAACATTCCACTTCCTTAGCACTTGAACAACTATACTCCACCTATCTGTGGCATCATTTAAATCTTTAAGCAAGGAAATACGAGACATGACAGAAGACAATGCAAAGAGACTGTAAAAAACAGAGAATCGTGAAGTAGAAATGAAAAACCTGAATGTTCAATAAAGAAACAAAGGTTTATATAGAGACCAATATTATATAGAATGGCGGGAAACCATTTTCGTGAAATACGAACTTCCCACCAACAATTAACTAAACAAATATTCAAATTTTGCTTTAAATAAACAATTGTTTGCAAAGCAATAAAGAGCTTGCCACTAAAACGTCAATGTATAGCATCACAACAGAGAGAGTATACAAATATATCAATGGCATGTAGCAATTGATCGATGACATGAAATGTCTTAAATAGTTGGTACTCAAAAGAAAAGAAGAAAATCTGCACTGAACAGAATTAATATATTAATTAATATATTGATAATATATAACCAAAAAAATTAAACAGTAAAGTTGGTATAGCAGAAATGAAACTTCTGTACACCCAAGATTTGCAAATCTGCTAAATGAAAGAGACGTGCCACTATAACTGACCTGTGAAATAAACCATACTTAATAAAGGCACATCACAGCAGAAATGTAGTCAATGGTAAATTTATGGTCAGAGACAGCAACAAAAACAGGCATGCACATCTAAAACTTCAATAAATTAATTGCAAAGCATCAAACCTAGTATAGAAATATAATCACACACTAAAGTTTGGAACTTCCTTTGTTAACGGAGAAACAACATAATTAGATCCAGTAGATTGGCCTCACACAAGAAAACAAATCATAATTAACTTTATAAATGATTACTGTTTATTGGAAGATTATGAAGCAAAATACTATAGAGAATAAGTGAACACAAAATGTCTACCATCCTATGATTTCAAAAATAAATGGTACTCGATAGAAATGAAAGAAATGAGAAACGCAAACAAAATTACATTGATATAAACAAATGCAACAGTTAAGTTGGTAGGATCCATCAAACATGAGGTCACCTAAGATTTGCAAATCTGGTACATCAAAGGGATTAGACGTGCAATCGACTTGTGCAATAAACTTAACTTAGTGAAGCCACATCATATCAGAACATACGCTACTGAATTGCAGGAACAAAAACAAGGATGTAGATCAAGACATATTATAAAGTGTTCAGCAACTCAATTCAAACACATGACACTTGATACACAAATATATCAAAATATTGAGAGAAAGAAAATGCAACATACGCTACTTGTCCCACAACCATTTTCAGAAAGGGAGGTTCGTTTCGTCCTTCGTCAATGGAGGAATAGAGGAGTAAATACGGTGCGGATATGGTGTGGTCCACTAAATGTTCGAGAATCAACCGTCATCCAAAGACAGATCTGTAACTTTGGCATGTACAGAGAGCATCTTGGCTTAAACCAACTTATGCGGGATGTGTATGATACAATGGCAATTGGCCTACAAATTTCGGTTGGCAGATCCGAACGTGTGGGTTCTTATCGATGGGAAGGACGAAGGTATGACTTACTGCGCTGTTTCTATAGTTTGTTGCAAGATGAAGGCTTCTCTAACCGCTACTGGGACCAATATGACTTATTGAATTATGAAGCTGAGTATAGGGATGTACTCTGGAATTATAGCGATGAGTTATTCATGTACATACCTGAAACATATGAAGATCCATTGTTCATCCATGACATGAATAACAAAGCATATATGATGATCCTACCAATATCCTACAGGATATACGTTACGCCACAAATAAGACATGAACCTTCTGACGAAACAACGATTAGCGACGAAGAAAACATTGAAGTTGCTCAGATTGGAGCAAGTGCGAACTTGGGGGTGGCAACATCAGCTGTGGTTAAATCTAGTCCAAACACAGAAATCGAGGAACATTGGCTGTCAATGAAAAATGATGAAGAGGTGCTAGGAATCAAGCTACCTTCGGCGGCCGATTTAGGGGTGGACCTAGGGTTTGTTCAAGATTGAGAGAAGGGGGTTATCAGCAGGATGCAGAATGTTAGAAACCACACTTTTATCTAAGTTAATGCATCTCCTGTAGGAGATATTATGTATTCGGCAAAAAAAAAAAAGATATTATGTAGTTTATGTATTAAAAACAATAGGAAATGTGTTTCATTTTCGTAGCTGTACGCCAGCACCGTAAGACTATATTTTAAAGCTATTGGGAAAAAATATTTTTAAGCAATTTATGAAATTAGTGCAACATTAAAGGATGAAATCATTACAAACAATCTACGTAAAAACTACAATATTTATGCTCAGCCACATGACAATTAATTGTAATATATAAAATTATTTGGAAGCCACAACAATTCCTTGACAAAATAGATCAAAACTTACTGGGCGAATAATATTTATATCACATAAGTTATTTAAGTGCAACAAATAATTGTCTTTTTCGTATAACCAATATGCAAAGAAAATTCTTCATTTTCCCATATGCCATAATTATTATCATAGTGAACTTATGGCTTTCAACTGACATACTTTAGTTTCTTTTTTTTTTTTGCCAGACTTTAGTTTCAATCCATATGGCGACAAAAATAATATTTATATTTTTTTTAACCATATGCCACATTTATTATCATAGTAGACTTATGGCTTTAACTGACATACTTTAGTTTTCAATTCATATGGCGAGAAAATAAGTTTTATATTTTTTGGCCAAAATGATTTCACTCATATAGGCCTGTGAGCACAATCAGCGTAGCTTTTAAGATAAAAAAATGACCCAAAAATTGTTGTATCACACCGTTTTACAGGTTTAGGTTGTTAAAATTGTTTAATGGCATAGTCCAAAAAACTGTGTTTCTGCCATGTTTGATGGGGAAATTGACTCTCATCTTCCCTTGAACATCCCAGTCCATTCACAGTGAAATAGAATAATCCTAACCAATTTTGGGCTTGCCCTTCAACCTCACAAATAACAACAGATAAACAAAGGAAATGTAATCATTAACAGAACTTAACTTCATTACAAAGCCATATAAAACACAACATAACTTAACTTCATTACAAAGCCATATAAAACACAACATAACTTAACTTCATTACAAAGCCATATAAAACACAACATAACTTTGTTACACAACAAAAAAATAAAGACACAACGCAACCACACTATTCTAAAGGATAGGCAGAGATGAAGGAGAGTCTAATGGAGTCATTCGACCAAGCATAGCAATCCTCTGTTGATCCACTCTGGGAAAGTTGGGTTGAAGTACACTCTTGTTATAATAAGACATCACAGACAAGTCACCTATGAGGCAAACATGAAATTATAATTATAAATAAACAAATATCAAAATATAACGGAAAATATGTGGGATGAAATTCACCTTCCGGAGTGGGCGAAACCATGGAATATTGAATAACAACGAACACAGGATCAGTAAGACGAAGAGCTCCGTACATGGTCATCGTGTTGTCAGCACAGCCATCCCGCATAATACAAGGTAAAACCTTCGTCCCCCTACATCGTCATGAGTAAAAATGATTCAACATAAGGGAAAAAGATAGAGAGGCACAAACTGAATATGAAAAATATAACCAACCCCACGGCCAACACTCCATTGTCTTCCAACAGGACGACGACTTCCCTAGAAAAACAACTCGACTTCTGTCCCATGCCAGGCTCATAAACCGCAACCAAAAAACCACACACATCTGTGAAGCAAGTTGTTAAGGAAGTCACTTAGCCTCGAACATAACAATACATTTTATGTGTTACAATATATAAAAAACAAAACCCACCTACTAAACCACATCCAACGAAAATTCCAGCGGTAATATGCGATACCGTGATAAGGTCAAAGGCATGTTCAGGCAAGGAAACCACAATATTTTCCACAACACTTGTGTGCATCAACTTCATATGGTATGTCCCCCGCTCTGGGTCGAGGTTAACGCAAACCAAGAAATTACTTATTTTGTATGTTCTTGCCTCAGCAAACATGTGGGCAAATCGTGCAAAGATCGGAGCATCTTCCATGACAATCAACATCCTAGCAAGCTTAGAGCATCATGGTTCACATGCAAACATACAGGACAACAATAAGTGACATAAGAAGGTAGCTCCACATCCACATCTATCACAATAAATAAGAAATGTGTAGAGCTAGATGAACCTACTGTTTCGTCGAACACAACCAGATGTATGGCTACCAGCTCCTTCATGGGGCGAGATAGACCATGTGGAAAGCGAAGGACCTCCTTGAAGACTATTCGGTCCACCTTCACAACAATTTCGTCTTCGCAATAACCACGCAAAAGCTTGGTCAGAGGACGTTTCTGGACAGAGCCTTCCATATGCAGTGGACAACTTAAATATTATGAAGAGGATGGTCAAGGAAGAGGCTCTTCAGGGGGTTTGCCTATTTTGTTGTGAGTGTCCGTGTTGAAAAACTGACGTGCACAACTCTATTTAAACGAAGGTTCAGAGATGGAAGGATGAATTCTCATTTGGAGGGAGATTTAAAATTCAAAGAAGGAAGGAAGTTGATGAAATATTGGGTAGGTTGTAGCAGAGGAAAGCAAGATGACAGAGGCAACAATAAGTTGAGAAATAAATAATTAAAAGGTGAGAGTAAGGTGAGGTGCAGAGGATTGAATGGCCCGGTGGAATAGTGAGGAAGTGAAACACGTTACCCTCCCTCATAGACTATTTAGCAATTGATTGACAATACCATAAGAGAGGAGATATTGACAAGACCATAAGACAGGGGATAGTGTACTGAACACCCCAACTGCCCTTTGAAATCTAAGCATGCAGAGCAACAAAAAATATTTCATTTATTATTGGCTAAGATGAATAGGAAATTAGGAGAAGAGCCGATGATAAGCCGGATAAGGAGGCGGCTCACAGGCATATATTTCTTAAAGATAGGATTAAGTTATAAAAGCTCAACCATTTATAACAATTAATTTATAAAAGTTCATCCATTTATAACAATGAAGTTATAAAAGCTCAGTCATTTATTCATAAAAGAAATAAAGACTTAACATTTAATTGCAACAGATATTACAAAATTATACATGCAAAATTAATGTTATAAAATAAACCATTACTTGGTACCAGAATTTAGTCCTGAACCAACTCCTTTCCCTCTGCTGCCTTGAAAAACCCAAATCAAAGATAAAACCTAAATATTCATATACATGTTTGAGTTAGGATCTAAACTATATATATAATATATATGTCTCTCAGGATTCTAATAGCTTAGTACTACCCAACTCTTTATATCATGGTAATTTATAATTTTACCAAAACTTATCATGAATCTCTGACAACCCAATGATCACTTTTAAATAATCTTCTTTATAAAAATATTTCTGATTCTTGATGTTTGAGTAATAGTTTCTTTAAGGCTCAATCATGTAAAACTGATTATAAAAATTATAACCTATAATCTCATAAAACTTACATCACAAAAGTAACACTTATTGCTAAACAGCTCAGTTAATATTTCAGAATTTCCACAAAAGCTATCCCTACATAAGCATAACAATTTAAACATCCCATATTATTAAAATACCACACTCCCTTTTTGCTGTATTTTTCGTACAGCACCTCTTTCACCGTTATGTGACTTAAATATATTACTTTGGAAGCAACATTATCTTTTAACAATCCACTTAGCATCACACACACACACACACATATATAATTCTTCCCAATCAAAACCTATTGGATCTTTAACTTTTCAAAGGTCATTTAAGTTTCTCAAGAGTCATAACAATTGTCCTAAAGTTTCGGATTCATACATTCAAGCCTGTTAGTTCAATCATCATACTTGAATACACTCATTGTTTTAACAATTCTAAATCTTCCTTCAACGTGGCAACAAGGACCACTTATTAATATCTCAACATCAAATAACTTTAGTCACAGAATACCATAACTTCGACTTCAAACATCGTAAATCGGAATTTAATCCTTTGGAAACCTTGAAACCTCTAAACAGCTATACAAATCAGCTTTCCTAATTATAATAGTTCTAAAATCCAAAGTAGCTTTATCAATATTAGAGCTCACCAAGAACTTCATCAATATTTGTAAAAGTCAATAATCCTAGCTTTAAACTTCATCTCTACCATATAGAATTATTTAGCCACACATATGCCACTTCACATCATCTTAATAAATTCTAATGCTTATCTAAATCATACCACATAACATTCAGAATCCCCAAACCAGCCCCTTTTTACTCACTTCCCATTTCACCTTCAAAGCTTCAGGTCCTCATTCTTAATACCATTTAATAAAACAGGAGCTTCACAACAAAGTCTATATATTTATTATTCTAAATCTTCAAACATGAAACATTTGTTTAACTCCTAATCTTGAGGTAGAAACTCGTGTCCCCCCTTTAATCATATATATTTTGGACCATACCATGCTATAAAATCTGTCATCTCAAGGAATAAAGACAAATATCCCCATTTCACTATTACGAAACTAACCTTTTATAATATTCACAAGCATCATTCACCCAAACCTTGAGTTATTAGTTTATTTCTTGGAAAACCCCATCACTATATAGAATTAGATTTTAACACTAAGAATTAAATAGAAAAATCAGCTTTATGTAACCATTACACTAATCTTTTCACAGCTTAAAATAGGAGCCACTCTTCATCTTTAACCAATCAAACTTTCCCCAAGTTCAGATACTCCAAAAATCA
The DNA here is from genome assembly GCA_037074515.1 of Mimosa bimucronata. Taxonomy (NCBI): domain Eukaryota; kingdom Viridiplantae; phylum Streptophyta; class Magnoliopsida; order Fabales; family Fabaceae; genus Mimosa; species Mimosa bimucronata. The sequence continues at coordinate 26,855,778 of CM073437.1, read as the reverse complement.
GTGAAAATACAAGAGGAAATCATTCATAAAATATTTATCCTATCATCCAAGATTCATTCTTCTTTGCTAACATAGTTACCTCACCCAAATTGAGCTTAATCCTCTACAGAACAACCCAAGTGCAACAATCAAACCATCCATAAACAGAGCAAGAGATTCCATATAGTCTTTAATCATAGCATTAATTCACCTATACCTCAAGATCACTCCTTATGTTTTTGGGTTCATAGAGATATACAAAAATATCCATTTTCAATCAGTTATCTCTATTATTCAAAGAAACTTGAACTCACATTATTAAAAGCAAACAACCATAGAAACAGATCAATGTCCTTCAAATTCAAACATCATCATTAACGAGAATAATCTGACATGCAAATAGTAAAATCTTCAAGCACTTGTTTAGCATTTAGGAACGTTAAAACAAAACATAATCCAAATGCATCCCAAAAACCATCTCTTTTCAAACTTAGTAAGAGAATCAAAGCTTATACATACCATAATCTCTTTTCCCCTGTTTCGGGTATCACAACTTTAAGGGGGGAAAATTCATCATTTAATTACCAATTAACTCTCAAAGCCTCAAAGTATCATTCACATGTTTTATTACACTATTTTCATACATTTAATGATCTTATATCAGAAAGATTAAAGCTCATTTAACAGAAATAGCAAGAACAAAAAAAAGAGCCCAAAGAGTTGGGTTCGGCTCACGGCATGACATCCCCAATCAGACATACAAGTACAAAATCAACTCGAATATACTCATTTGTACCCCCTAATTTATTTAGTTTAAGGTTGGACGTCAAAGAATTCAGTCATGAACAGTAACCCCAAACAGAAATAACAACATCAGAGTCAATCACACACATGCATCACGATTTCTTCAATAGAAGCTTTAATCTAAGTTCAATGTCTGTTTTAATCGGCAATTTCACCCCAAATCCCAACCTCTAATCGAACTCTCCGTCTCTCAAAATGACTCTAAACGAAGAATCTAAGGTTAGAATCGAATAGAGGGAGGTCACCGGAGTCTAATTATATGAATGCATGTGTTACCTTGAAGCTTCCCGTCGCCGGCGATGGAGCTCACAACCTCCGACACCTCTCACTCTCTCTCGCGGTTATAGTGTGGTTCGAAGAGGAAGAAGATGAGAATGGTGCTGATGAATGAATGAAAGGGAGTGATGGTTGGTGAGATTTAAATGAAGATTTTACCATTACCCTAAAAATTTAATTACCTTTCCATCAAATACTCTATAAAATAAATTATCACTATATGTTTTAATCCCTAAATTTATTTATAAGGTTTTTTAATATTAAAACCGATAGAATCTTAAGTTTTGATGAGGACTGACCCCATAGATAACATAAGTAAATAGAATGTAAGTTACCTTTGAATTTAACAAGTAAAATCTGATAGGTAACAGATTACTATTGCTAGAGTTAAAGACTATCGCAAATGAAAAGCACAACAATAGCGGAAGGAAACTTAGCTGAAAATCTAAAGTAAATGTCTCTATCACTAAGTGTATCCTAATAGTCAAAGAGCCATAGCAAATGAAGACTTAGAAATAACAAAGTTAATATCTATCGCTAAGTCCTTCACTATCGCTAGAAGTTCATTAAGAACATGGATAAATGAAAGAAAGAACAACTAGCTGAATAATGAACTAAGTCCTTGAACTAATGAAATCAGCTAGCGATAAGAAATGGTGCTATCGATAACAAGTCTAGCTATCGATATCTGTATACTTATTGAAATATCTTGAATATTCAGATAGCTAAACAAACTTGCGATAACAAAGGTCACTAGCGATAACGCATCTAGCTATCGATAGGAGAATGCTCATTGAGATAACTTAGACAAACTGATAAGTTGATACATTGAGCCAATGGACTAAGCTTGCGATAACATCTGCTGTGCATTACATGATTACTTGTTTAGCTAACAGCTCAAGTGCAGGAATTATACTATGCAGTTAGCGATAGCAAAGCATGCTAACGCTACTGAAAAAGCTGCTATGCAAATACAGTTGTTGAAAATGTTCAGAACGCGCAGTCTATCTCTCTCTTAGCTTACTCTATGCATGAACAGTTGAAACTAGATCAGAAGTTTGAATTAGATGAAGAATAACATTTATTGCCAACGGCTATGAATCTCCAACGACTATATTCAAACGGTCACATGAAGCTGAAAGAAAAGGCAAGCTAAGAAGATATATATAGATCAAGCCTTGCTTCCATTAGAGTAACGATGAACAGGGCTTTATGCAGAATGATAAATTACACTGAATGAGAGCAAGATCTAGTGAGCCCAGAAATGAGGAAAGAATGTTGAGTCAAGTAAATTAGAAAAAGAGAGTTAGAGCACTCATTGTTCAATCTGTTAAGCTCTAAAATTGTAATTTCATCGTATATTCCTCTGTACTTAAGTGATTATCATGATCCGTTCATTAAGTGAACCTATTATCTGAAATCCTCTATTGTTTGAGGTTGTTCTAAAGCTTGGTGCTTTAAGAACAGGGTTGTAACCTTACGGGTTGTAAGGGGGAGTGTTTAGAGAGAATTCTAAAACTCCGAGAAAAGGTTGGCAGGTAATCCCGTGTTGCAAAACCGGTGGTAAAGGCTTCACTAGTGCCCGGCTAAACTTGTGGGTTGTAAAGGCTTCTCTTGTGCCCGGTTTAAACAAGAGGGTAGTGGAAATCTCAGGTGGAGCCTGAGGACTGGATGTAGGTCAGAGTAGACCGAATCAGGATAAATTCTGTTTGCATCATCTCTTCCCTTAACTTTTTTAGTTTCCAGTATATTTACATTATATATCTCTTAGTATATTTAACAGTTTTTAAAATACTCTCAGTGATAGACTGAAAAGGTTTTTGAAGATTACCTTCATTGTGTTTTTAGAAAAGAGAAGAATTGAAAAGAGGTTAAGTTTATCCCATCACCCAATTCACCCCCCTCTTGGGTGACAGCCAGCACTAACAAAAACAACAACCCTTGATTTCAAATATTTCCTTATTATCTCTTTTCATAATTTTTTTGGGGTGTTACATTGGATGCATTCGAATCGTGCTTCATCGTTGTGAGAGACTTTTGCTAAACTCATCATGTTGGTATTTGCAGGAAATTTGTACAAGGAAGTGATAATTCAGGTTTGAACTTTAGTGTGCTGACATTAAGAACCCATGTTCTCGATGAATCGCTCGTTGGAGTTGGTGCTCTCTGCCTGGATCTAACATTTGCATCACGTCTCTATATATGGGAAAATTAATTTGGGGTCCCTTGACACTTAATACAAGAGAGGTCCCACAAAATGCTGAAATTAAAGTAGGGTCTCAAGGGACCTTATTTCTATTATGTTCCAAGGCCAAATGACATATCTACTTTCCTTATAATTAACAAAAGTAAAGAAAGAACTCTCCCTCACTCAACTCCTAGTAGCACCGTGAACTCAACTCCTAGGGCTGGGAAGAGCACTCACCAAGAACACAACTTCATCCATCATCCATCTAAAATCATGTGAAGACCCAACTTGGATTTGTGTCTTCAACTAGTGTATGTTCAGAAATTCAATTTCCCATGCTTATTAGGAATGTGATTTAGGATGAATGTTTTAAAACAAAAGCCAAAACTTTCCATAGAAATCTAATTTTGGTTGAATGTTTGAGCATAAAAGACAAACTTATATGCAAACATCCTTGATTTTTTGTTGTACTTATAATGTAAGTTGGTTTCTCATTTGTTGTTGATGAGGGTTTGGGTTGGTGTTATGTTTGGGGTTGTACATACTCTGTTTTTTGGTCAAAGAACAGGCGAAATCCGAAAATGTTGAAGCTTTTTCGGTTTCCACATCAGTTAAAAATTGTGTTGTTCTTAGATGCTCCAATAGTTGTTATCGTAGGTCATTCAGTTGTAAATAACAACTTTTTAGAAGACAGTTACAATTATGAATGAATTTTATTGGGGATGGGTTTTGTGCTCTGCTATTTCGTTTTAAGACATGGGTGAACTAAAAGGTTGAAACTTGGTTGGGTTACCACCAATGTGTTGGTATTTAATAAGGTGTTTTCATTATATTAATAGAAAGTTGTCACATATGCTCATTTAGTTGTTATATATGTTCATTTACTTATGAATAACAATGTTCCTGTGCAGGGTAAATAAGAGGATTGAGGGCACATCAGGGAAGCATGCAATATGTTTGTTGCATACCGGTTATCAAGAACCATAAAGGAAGGCACTACGTATGGAGGATTGATAACAATTATACAATCAATTGTTAGAGAGGAAACTAGAGGAATAACCATAAAATTCAGAGTATGCTTTGATGATACAACAACTTATGTGGACCTTGTAGATGATGAAGGAGTGGAACATTTCATCAACTTTAACAGAGAAATCAGTCATATATTTGTATGTGAGTGTGTGAATGACAATGCACAACCAACCAAAGATGATGGAAGGAATGACGAAAACGCGCAAGTTGTAATTATAGTTTGAACTAAGCTGTAATTCTTGTAGGATGGATTATTTGGTTGGAGGTTCAAATGATTTGACTATGTCTCAAATGATATTGGTTAATGAAGAGTCACAGTCATTGTCATGTGCGGTATAGATAATTCCAACAATAAGACCAGAGATGAATTCCACAAAATGGAGGGACTTGGTTTTTGGAGAGGGTGTGAAATTGAAGTGTGGTCAATCATTTTTTGTTGGATTCCTTGTCCATGAATTTTAAATGGTCGTAAATCCCATGCAAATGGTGCTCAATGATAGCTGTGAATTGAATATATTAAAACTAATTCTAGTACAAATCTGTTATGAAACTTGTTATAAATGCCCATATAATTGTTACAATTGCCCTAAAAGTTGTTAATCCCAAGTGATTTGACCTTTGTCGGAATGGTGGGCCTTAGGGTCAAATGCAAGAAAATATGTGAAACCAAGGCTTGACCAAAGTGGCTCAACCTCGGATCGTCTCTCAAAGGAGTCAAATTATTTTGATGCCTAGACTAACCAAAATGCAAAAAAAGCAAATAAACTGGGGTTCGTCATTGAGAAATGTATTTTTTTTTGTGTTTTTCAATTATAGAAATGTAAAGAGACTTGTTTTTGGGTTTTAAAATAAGGAAAGCAAATTAAATTGTTTTTGAAAACCTTTTTGATGGAATTAAGGCTTTTTGATGAAATGTTGCAACCTTCCTAGCTTCTTAATTAAATTGGGGGGTAAAAATACAAGTTCTAATGTAAAAACCTTAGGCGATCGCCTAAGTCCAATTGATCTAATTACTAATTGATTCGGCGAATCGCTTGTACAATTAGTCAACTAGGCAATTGTTTAAAAATCGCTTGGTAATGAGAGTCCTTGAGAAAGAAACAATGAATCTCTTCTTGAAGGTGTAATTTGACCCTTCAAGATTGGATCCAGTGTCTAGTGCTAAATACAATGGACAAAAGCATTAATCCAAGCTAGCAATCCAAAGGAGATAAGCAATTCTACCACGTCAATTGAATAATGCCAAGATACAAACACTAAGATTTATATGTAAAAAAGAAATCGCTTAATTACATACATAATCCTAAAGGAAAACTACCACAAGTAATAGAAATCCATAGTGTACCATGTTCTAATCAACACACATACATACAAATCAAATGAATTTGAACATAAATGTGTAATTAGACATAGGAAAAACACTAAACACGCCCCTAGAAGACCATTGAAGCTCCGGTTGCTCTATCCACCAAGAATCCCTAAGAAACTCTAGCCACTCATTTTCTTGAGCCCACAATCAATGAATTGAAAAATATGCTCCATTAAAGATAAATGAGTAGCCTAAGGGAAAAATGAGAATGGAGAAGGAAAATGGATGTATATGATGGTGTGTGGGTGCTGGTGGGAAATAGTGTGAAGAATGTGATGAAAATGGATAAGAAGCTTTAAGAAAAATGGAGATGAAGGTGTGGATAAAGGGGCTGTTCGAATTTGGAGCTTGGGAGAGGAAGGTGTAAATGGCATGTATGGAATGGGGGATGTGAGGGTGAATGTGGTGGTGATGGCCGAATGGGATGGAGATGAAAAAAAATGGTGAAGAAGATGGAATGATGATGGGGCTGTGGGAGTGGAAACCGCCGAGGATAGAGGTGGAGACGGTGGAGGCCGATGGTGGTGAACGGCGAGAGATGTTGAACGATGGTGAAGATGGTTGAGATTGATTCTCCAATGATGTATGTCTGTGGGAGCTTAGGGGCTATTGGGTTAAGGGAAATTAAGCCTAAAATCCAAGGGTTTTTGTTAGATATCTAATTGAACTTCCAAACAAGCTCCTTACTTTTGTAATCTCTAATTATAAAAATATGAAAATAAATCCAGTAAATACTATATCATCTTTGCCCTCCTTTAAGATCCCAAATTACCAAACATGTCCTTGTCCAGTAGAGATATGCAGTGCCAATTCGAGCACTAAACTGTAATTTCTGGAATTCAGGCACATCTTCATCATGACTTCCTACAATGACAAATTTAAGCACCAATTGTAATATACTAAGTCAATAAATCATAAATGCATGAGTTTAAACCTTAAAATGCTCAATTTATCACCAAAATGCAATTAACTCAATGTAGTGGAACTCTAAATGTAAAAGTGCTTAAATTGCCATGTATTAGCCTAGGACAAGTGTTAACTTCCCAAAATTAGTGGTTAGAAACATAAAATAATCAGGTGATTGTGCATGATTATTATAATATTTTAACCACTAATAATAGGAAATTAGCATTCAATTTAGGAGAATTCAATGGGAATTAAGTACAATTGCATGTATGGTCCATACTTAAGGAATTAGTTGCATTTCTAAGGTAATTTGAGCATATTAGGTTTTTAACGCATGCATTTCATGATTATGGACTTAAAATACCTCACATATACTTTAATTTCCCATTATAGGTGCAAAGGATAAGGCCCTAAATGAAGAAAAGGTGAGAAAAGCAAAGAAGTTTCTGGTCCTCGCCTTAGCCCTCCACTGTGAGGGCTACAGCGAAGGATAGAGGAGAACACAGCAAAGAAGTTGCCACGGTGAGGGCATGATAAAATGTCTAAAACGGAAGTTTTCAGTTTGTTTCCAAATTTTGGGTGATTGGGTCCTCTTCTATTGTTTCCTAAAGGATGAATTCGACCTTCCCAAGCAATCTAGAGGGAATTAAGAAGGTTTTTAGGTTTCCTATCTTGTTCTATAAATTTATACCCGAATTTCCTCTTTAGGAGCACCAATTCAAATTTCCCTTCACTCTTCATTCACTCTCACCCTTTCCTCTCCTTAGCCCTCTGCCCTCTGCACAAAAATTCACCTCCCATTCATCCATCTACATCAATTCCACTCATTCTATATCAATTCATGGCTTCCACAACCAAATTTCATTCAATCGGGTTTGAGAGCATGAGCGGCTAAATTAATTGTGGGGATCTTGATGGAGGAAGGCAACCGGAGCTTCAACATTCTTAATGGGGAGTTATTTAGTTTCTCTTGCCTAATTCCAATTATGTATTTCAATTCCTTGTGCTTTGTCATATGTCTTTGGTTTTGGAACAAGTGTGCTTAAGCGTTTAATCCGTTGTTTAAAGGTCATGCATGTAATTAAGCGATGTTCTTTTATGTGTATGAACCTAAGTGTTGATTTCATGATATCATGCAATAGACGTGTTTCAATTTTATCTTCTTTGGATTTCTAGTATATGTTGAATGCATGTGCGATTGTATGTGTGTTTAGACACTAGGTCCAACGTTACATGGTTCGATCTACTTCTAACGAGAGCCTCGTTGTGTGTTTATCATGATTTCTCACTACCAAGTTGAACCTTAACAATTTCCTATTTGATTAATTAAATGAGCGATGCTCCATGTTAGTTAATTAATTAGGCTAATTGGACTAAGAGCGATTGCCTTAGGTTTTGCATTAGAACTTGGTTTAAACTCCCATATCATTTAGAAGCTAGGAAGGTTGCCCAATTCATCAAGAGACCCACGTTTTCCATATAGTTTTCACAACCTTATTTTATTTGCTTTCTTTAATAACAAAAATCTCAAAAAGAATTTAGTTTAGTTTCCTTAATTAATATCTCAAAAACCCCGACTTTATAGCTTTTCATGCATTTAGTTTCCTAGGTTAGTTCATTAGGCTCCTTGAGAGACGATCCGGGAAAACACAACTAGTGCAATCCTTGGTTAATTAAATTTTGCATTTGAACCCCAAGGCGTATTAGGAAAGGTACAAATCAATGGCGCCGTTGCCGGGGAGTCATTTTTTACTCCTAGGTTAGCTAAGTGTCAATTGCTTATTGACAAGGGGTTAGTAGCATTTTAGGTTAGTTTTAGCTCATATAATTGCATTTAAGTTTTAGTTTAGTTATAGGTTGCATTTGCATTGATAAAATTGAAAAAAAATCCAAAAATATAGTGTTCTTGATCTTGCGCTTGATTTTTACTACTGTGCTTGTGGTGTATTGCTGGTTTCTTGCACTATTTGAGAGAAATTCGATTAACTAGTTGCTGCTGAGTGGTTTTTGCCTCGATTGGCTGAGCGATTGGTTGAGCTTGTATTTGTGCATCACATACCCATATTTTGCATTACACTCAATTTTTCAACCAAAACCACTCAACTAAGTCATTTTCTAGTATTTGGACTTGCTAAGGCCATTTGCACCAAATTTTGAACTCAAATTCTTGAACCTGTGCATGTGGTAAAATTTTCAAAGGCATTTTCTTCCAAATTTGGCAACCTAGGGGGTGAATTTTTGTTCTAGGAGGTTTTCAAGTGTTTTGACATTTTTCCTAAGCTTCCTCAACTTATTTAAACTTGTTTCAATTATTTTTTTGTGTTAAAATTGCTTAGAATCATTTTTGGCCTAAATTCCCCTTTTGCTGCCAAATTGTAGGATTTTACTGTCAAACTTTTCTGTTTCTCACCGTAGCCCCCTATGGCGAAGGCCACTGCGTGCCTTTGAAGAGCAATTTTGTTTCTGTACCTCGTTGTGGGCACCCACGGCGAGGCCCACGGCGAAGGACAGAAACCAGAAATTTTCTGGTTTTCTGTAAAATTGCCTACTTGCACCATTTTTTCCCAAATTTAATTTCAATTGATCTCAAATTTTGCACACACATTTTAACCATAATTTGTGACTTGTTTGCATTGGTTTCACTCATATTTCATATTCCTATCATTAATTTGACTTGTGAGTGCTATTTTGGTGAATTTTGAGATTGTTGGTTGCTATCTTTATGCATATCTTGCATTTTTTGCATACACTTGCTGTCTGTTCCTTGTGTATGACTAGAAGCACTACTAGTGAGTCTGAATTATTGCCTGAAAACCCTGAGATTGAGCGTCACCTTACCCAGTTGAGGAAATCTAATGGAACCACTGCTTCTACTCACGAGGTAGTTGTAGAGGACACATTTTCTAGCGACTCTAGTGACCAGGAACATAACATCGAGTCTGACTTAGACCTCCCAGCTATGGACATACCCAACAACCAAATTAACCAAGTTATGCTTGGAATGCCAGACATACCCAACATACCAAATCAAGGTGTAGAGCCACCTAGGAACCAAAATGGGGGTCACGATTTGCATGTTTACAATGGTAATAGGGATGGGATACCACATGGAGCTAGGAGAACCATTAGGGATGCCACTACTGCAAATTTTGATTATAATCCATTTATGAATGCATTCCCTAATATTAATGCTGGTTATGAAATTAAGGGTTTATTGATTCAGTCCTTACCCAAGTTTCATGGTTTGCAGTTAGAGGAACCACACTTGTACTTGGATGAGATATACATTCGCTGCAGTTCTATGTTGCCAGCTAGCGCGCACATTGATGATGTTATGTGGAGGGTGTTCCACCTTACTCTTGAGGGCAAAGCAAAGGAGTGGTACATGAGTTTGCCACGAGTTGCACCTACAGCCCTACGTTCTTAGGCAAATTTGAAGAATGCCTTCTTTGAGAGGTTCTATCCTGCTACACGGACCTCAGCTAGACGGAAGGAGGTCAATGGGATTGTGCAGGATGTAGATGTGTCACTTTACGACTATTGGTCTAGATTTCAAGATTTGCTACAACGTTGCCCACACCATCAAATACCTGAGGCACAACTTGCTCAAAATTTCTATGATGGGTTGCATGAGAAAGAGCAAGATAAGCTGAATTCTGCTGCTGGTGGTTCCTTTATTGATATGACTGTTGAGGAGGGTTGGGACCTAGTCAGAAAGTCAGCCCTTGCTAAGCAATAGCATGGTACATCTCGGAGATCTGTCCGGGACCTTGATCGGGTTGAGGCTGCTTCTCTTCACATCCCTCAGATGGAGAAGTTTGAGTCTAAGCTTAATGCTATTTTGAACCGTGTCTTTGGTCCTTCTTCTTCTTCTTCGACAGGCCACGCGGCAGGTAACGAACTTGTAGCCCCTCTTGTGATTTTTGTGGATCTGCTATGCATGTATCTTGTAATTGTCCCTCCCGGTATGAGGATTGTAATGCCATGTTCCAAGGACGCCAGGGAGGTGGAAATCCACGTTAGGATCCTTATTCCAATACTTATAATGAGGGTTGGTGTCAAAACCCTAAGTTCTCATGGAGGCAGGATAGTGATGCACCTAGGCCATTCAATCGCTCAGGCCAAGGTGAAAGTTTAAATCAAATAGTTCCTGCTAGGCCTGATAAATTTGATGAGTTGACTAAGATGATTAGAGGCCTTGATTCTAAATTAGACAAGAGTGATCCTAGATTCCAGCAGCTTGATACAAAGAATTCTAATATGGAGGAATATGTTACAAAATTGTCTAATTCTCTTAGTGAGCTGCATGCACAATTCAGTGGTTCTATTCCCTCTAATACTGTAATGAATCCAAAAACCCTTAATGCTATAAATTTGAGAATTGGGAAAATACTTGATCCTGCTCATCCAACGAAGGGGTGCAGTTTGAGACTGTTATAGAGGATAAGGAACCTGTTGATGAGGAGATTGTTGCTGATAGCCCTCCTCTAAGCCCTTTGAATCTGGGGGCATCTGAGAGTGCGAAGGAGAGGAAGCTGCTTGAGAGGCGCAGTATTACCATGACGGAGCCGGTTGCTGTTGAGGTTCCTGAGGCACCCACATCTCTTAAAATATCAAAGCTTCCGAGCATACATGAGCATGGAGAGTCGAGTTCCAGCAATGACCTAGCCAAGTCTCCGGCTAGGGAGGTAACACTTTCTAAACTTCCTTTTCCACATGATTTCATTAGAAGTAGGAAGAGATTAGATGATCAAACTAAAAAAGAGATGCTTGATTTGTTTGGCAAGTTGCATGTTAATGTTCCATTCTTTCAGCTTGTTAAATCCATGCCTAGTTATTGTAAGTTTTTGAAAGAGCTGTGCACTAACAAAAGAAAATTCAGACCTAATGAGCGCATTCAATTGAATCCTAGTGTGTTTGCTTTATTTAAACCTCAGTTGCCAGTTAAATGCAAGGACCCTGGATCATTCATGATTCCATGCACTATAGGGAACTTGACAGTCAATAATGCATTGTTGAATCTAGGAGCGACTATAAATGTGATGCCTAGTGCGATTTTCTCTACTTTAGGCATCACAAGTTTGAAAAAGACTAGTGTTATTTTACAATTAGCCGATCGCACACTCCGGTATCCACAAGGCATTCTTGAGGACATACTTGTTGAAGTTAAGGATTTGGTCTTTCCTGCTGATTTTTATGTTTTAAACACTTCTAGTGAGCCGAGTGAGTCGACTATCATTCTTAGTAGACCATTCATAGAATTAGTTTTAACATGTATAAGACTATGCGAAATGGTTTGATAACTATGGAAGTAGGAGATCATAGAATTAGTTTTAACATGTATAAGACTATGCGACACCCTTATGAGGACTATTCTCTGCTTGATGTTAGTGTACTTGATGTTGCTGTTGAGGATGCCATAGAAGAGCATGAGTTAGGTTTGCATTCATATGATTATATCTCTGACCTAGATGCTTATGACTCTTATTTCTCTTCACTGCCTTCTATGTTCTCTCTCTCATCTTTGAGTAGTGATGTGAATGGTCTTCAATCCCTTATGCTTGATAGTTTGCTGTCTATTAGTAGGGATGTCTCTGTGCTTGATGATTCCATCTGTGACATGAGTTCCACTAACCTCTCCTTGTTGAGTGATGACTATTCTGTAGAGTCTGGTAGTTTGTTCAGTCCTGTAGGTACCAAGAATGTTCGGGAAGTAGGGTTTGAGCTGGAAAACCATGATGTGAACTTACAGGGGATAGCCCTCAATCCAGCCACGGTGACTCCCACTGCTCCCATCGGGCCTACTCTTCATGTGGTTTTAGGGCCACTTCCTTTACCTTCTCCTTCTGATTCACTTTCTAGACCTAGAATCTCCTCTCATACCCTGCATTTTTTAAATGATCTTGTTATGCAAAGTGATATAGGTGTGCGGAGTGGAGGAAAAATTGAAGTAGTCGCTGTAAGTAGTCAACCAGTGGTTGATTCGGCTACCCGGACACCATATTGTAGTGTGGATGATGCTTTCCCCAAGGCAGTTGCTGTGATAGACCAACCAGTGGTTGGTTCAACGCTTGGGAAGACCATTGTAAGTACTATTGAGCCTAGTTCTAGCCATGTAGGCGGGTCAACAAAGGAAAGTTTTTCTATGCCTGCTGTTTTGCCTTCCCTTGTTCCTTCTATTGTTGAACCCCATTCCCTTGAACTTAAGCCTTTACCTAGTAATTTGAAGTATACTTTTCTTTCTTCCGATAATATGCTGCCTGTGATAATCTCTAGTGATTTGATGGCAAGCGAGGAAGTGCAATTGTTGAATGTTTTGAAAAAGTGTAAAAAGGCTATTGGCTGGACATTAGCAGATATTCCGGGTATAAACCCAAGTGTTTGCACTCATCATATTTTATTACAGGGTGATGCTAGGCCTCTTAAGCAACCCCAGCGACGGTTGAATCCACTCATTTTAGATGTTGTCAAAAAGGAAGTTACCAAACTCCTTAGTGCTGGCATAATTTATCCGATTTCGGATAGCGAGTGGGTTTCACCGGTGTAGGTGGTACCTAAGAAGTCTGGGATCACTATTGTTAAAAATGAAAATGATGAACTTATTCCCACGAGAGTGCAAAACAGTTGGCGTGTGTGCATTGATTATAGGAAACTGAATGATGCCACTAGAAAAGACCACTTTCCCCTCCCGTTCATTGATCAGATGCTGGAACGGTTGGAGGGTCGCAGTCATTACTGTTTCCTGGATGGTTATTCTGGGTACTTTCAGATTCCTATAGCGCCCGAGGTCCAAGATAAAACCACTTTTACTTGTCTATTTGGTGCGTATGCATATAGGCGCATGCCTTTCAGTTTATGTAATGCGCTAGGCACATTCTAGAGATGTATGATGAGCATTTTTGCTGATATGCTCAATGATTGCATGGAAGTATTTATGGATGACTTCACAGTTTATGGAGATTCATTCCATACGTGCCTAAAGAGTTTAGAGAGGGTACTCGCTAGATGTGTCCAGAAAAATTTGGTTTTAAATTATGAAAAGTATCATTTTATGGTTTCTCATGGTATTGTTTTAGGACACCTTGTTTCTAGTCGTGGTATTGAAGTTGACAAGGCTAAGACCGAGGTGATAGCGACTTTGCCTTATCCAACATGCTTAAAAGATCTTCGATCTTTCTTGGGACATGTAGGCTTTTATAGGCGCTTCATCAAGGATTTCTCTAAGATAGCCTTACCCCTCTCTAAATTGTTACAGAAAGATGTTGATTTTGTTTTTGATAATGATTGTGTGCTTGCATTTGATATATTGAAAAATAAGCTGCTTGAACCACCTATACTTGCTGCTCCAGATTGGTCTTTACCCTTTGAGTTGGCGTGTGATGCATCTAACTTTGCAGTTGGTGCCATGTTGGGCCAATGAAGTGATAAACAACCACATGTAATTGCATATGCCTCTAAAACTTTGGATACTGCGCAAAGAAATTATACTACTACTGAAAAAGAGTTGTATGCCATTGTTTTTGCTCTATAGATAAGTTTAAGCAATATCTGTTGCATTCTCCCGTTGTTGTGTATACTGATCATGCAGCTGTGAAGTTCCTCTTCACCAAGACACATTCTAAGCCGAGACTGTTCCGTTGGACACTGCTGCTCCAAGAATTTCGCCTTCAGATCAAGGATAGAGCCGGTAGTGCCAACCTTGTAGCAGATCACTTGAGACGCCTTCCAGAAAACACAAGGGGAGTTAATTGTTCTGATTTGACTTTTAATGATTTTCCTGATTCCTCTCTTTGTGCTATTTCTGTTGATACACCGTGGTTTGCTGCTATTGTTAATTATTTGGTGTGCGGACTCACTCCCGGTGATATGTCTTCTTTTCAAGTCCAGAAGCTGAAGCAGGAGTCCCAACACTACATATGGGATGATCCTATTCTTTGGAGGATTTGTCAGGACCAAGTGATTAGGAGATGTGTTCCCGATGATGAATTTGCTGCAATTCTCACTTCTTGCCATTCAGTTGTATGTGGTGGGCACTATAGCTCACAGAAAACCGCTAGAAAAATTTTAGAGTCTGGTTTTTATTGGCCTTCTATTTTCAAAGATGCTTATGATTTTGTTAGGTCATGTGATGTATGTCAGTGTTTTGGGCGGGGTGTGAGCAAAAGAGATGAATTACCTCAAAAACCTATTTTGTTTTGTGAGCCATTTGATGTTTGGGGTATTGATTTTATTTTTACATATATATTGCTAGCTGTTGACTACCTTTCTAGGTGGGTTGAAGCTATTCCTACCCAGAATGATGATGCTCCAACCGTGTCTAGATTTTTGAAAACAAACATTTTTAGTAGGTTTGAAGTTCCTAAGGCCCTAATCAGTGACAGAGGCACCCACTTCTGCAACAAGCTTCTCAATAGCTTGCTTGCTAAATATGGGGTTACCTACATAGTCTCTAGTCCCTACCACCCGCAAACGAATGGTCAAGATGAAGTGTCAAATCGTGAGGTAAAGAAGATACTTGAGAAGATTGTGAAGCCGAGTAGGAGTGATTGGAGTCAGCGACTTGATGAGGCACTTTGGGCCTATCGCACTGTATTTAAGACACCCATAGGAATGTCACCTTACCGGTTGGTGTATGGTAAGGGTTGCCACCTCCGTGTAGAGGTTGAGCATAAGTCCTATTGGGCGATGACATTGTGCAACATGGAGATGGATGCAACTGGCAAAGAGAGAGCTCTACACATTCAAGAGCTGGATGAGTTGCGACTTAATGCCTATGAGAATTCGAGGGTATACAAAGCTAAGACCAAATTGCTTCATGATCGAAATCTAGTTAACAAGAGCTTTAAAGTTGGTGACTGATTGCACCTGATTATTTTATATTTTTACCCACTAATTATAGTAAATTAGCACTTGTCCTAGGCTAATACATGGCAATTTAGGCACTTTTACATTTAGAGTTCCAATGCATTGAGTTAATTGCACTTTAGTGCTAAATTGAGCATTTTAAGGTTTAAAATCATGCATTTCTGATTTATGGACTTGGGATATTACAATTTGTGCTTAAATTTGTCATTGTAGGAAGTCTTGATGAAGATGTTCTCGAATTCCAAAAATTACAGTTTAGTGCTCGAATTTCAGAAATTACAGTTAAGTCCTGTGGCACTGCATATTTCAACTGGGCAAGGACAAGTTGGGTAATTTGGGAGCTTAAAGGAGGGTAAAGATGGAATTAAATAGCGCTAAATTTATTTCATATTTTTTTAATGAGAGATTGCAAAAGTAAGGGCCTTGTTTGGAAGTTCAATTGGGTATCTAACCAAAACCCTTGGATTTTGGGCTTAATTCCCTTCAACCAAACAACCCCTAAACTCCCTTCTATCCCTAAATCCATCTGAAACCCGAGAACACCAACACACATCCACCGTTGCAGAATGGATCTCTCCATCTTCACCATCGTTCATCGTCTTTCACCGTTCACCACCACCGACCACCGTCAGCCTCTACAGTCTCCACATCCATCTTCTCCATAAGGCCGGCGGTTTCCACTCCCACAGCCTCATCTCCACGCCATTATTCACCTTCATCCACACACACATCGCCATTCCTCTTCTTCTCTAATCTTCACCATCATCCACCCATTCAACCATCTTCATCTCATAGCTCCACCATCACTTTCTTCACCCCACTGTCAGCCATTTTTGCAGTCATCTTCCTCATTCTCATTCGCCCAGAACAGCTCCTTCCATTCATACTTCTTCATTTCCTCTCTTGAACACACACACACCACAATTCCTCTTCTCCATTCTTCACGCCATTTCACCCAACAATCACCACCATTGGGCCTCCATTCACTTCCTCATTTTCATTTGCATTGACATCACCTTCTCCTTTCTTCTTCACTCTCTCGGCCACACACAAACCATCCACACATACACCCATAATCACAAACTCCTTCATCACATCCATCCTTCTTGGCCTTCAACCATTTTTCATGGAGCATTTCATTCTAAACACTAAGTTGGAGCTCAAGAGCATGAGTGGCTAAAGCATTTGGGGTTTCTTGGTGGATAGAGCAACTGGAGCTTCAATAGTTTTCTAGGGGAGTGTTTAGTGTTTTCCTATGTCTAATCACACATTTATGTTCAAGTTCCTTTGATTTGTATGTATGTGTGTTGATTGGAATATGATACACTATGGATTTCTATTAGTTGTGATAGTTTTCATTGGGTTATGTATGTAATTTAGCGATTACTTTTATGTGCATAAACTTTAGTGTTAATTGCTTGGCATAATACTATTGATGTGGTAGCATTGATTATCTACTTTGGATTCTTAGTTTGGATTAATGCATTTGTTTGTTACATCTAACATTAGACACTAAATCCATTCTTAAAGGGTCAAATTATACCTTCAAGAGGAGACTCATTGTGTGTTGTCAAGAATTTTCACTACCAAGCGGTTTTCTAACAATTGCTTAGTTTACCAATTGTGCAAGCGATGCGTCGAATCAATTGGTAACTAAGTCAATTGGACTTAGGCGATTGCCTTTGGTTTTTACACTTGGACTTGGATTTTTCACTCCCATATATTTAAAGAGGCTAGGAAGGTTGCATGATTTTCACTAAAAGGCCTTATTTCCATTAAAGAGTTTTTAAACCATTTATTTGCTTTCTATAATCCAAAAGCCAAAAACAAGTCTTCTTTGCATTTCTACAATTGAAAAATACTAAAAATATCATTTCAATGACAAAACCCCTGTTTTATAGCTTTCTTTGCATCTAGGTTAGTCTAGGCATCAAAATAAGTTGACTCCTTTGAGAGACGACCCGAGGTTGAGCCACTTTGCTCAAGCCTTGGTTTCACATATTTTCTTGCATTTGACCCCGAGGCGCACCATTCCGACAAAGGTCAAATCAATGACTTAGTTCTCATGTACCAAGCCCGTTATCGTCATGGTCGTGGTAAGCTGAAATCAAATTGGTTCTGGTCGTATCGTGTGATTAAGGTTAATCCATATGGTATGATATACCTTGTGGATGAGGATATTGGTAATACTTTCCAAGATAATGGTTATCTCCTTAAGGTCTACCATGGTGCTGCAATAAAGTCTCCTTGAGGCCAGGTTGTCCCTTTCCTTTACTCTTTTACTTTACACTACATAATTGATTTGATGTTGTTTTGACTGATGTGGTGTGTAGTTTGAGTATGGGGGATTGGGTAGAGCATATTTATAAAATTATATCCATGTTCTAAATGCTATGATAACACAACTTCGCTGGCTTTCTAAGCTTGACTTAGTAACTGGGGGCACTTCATCACCAATGTTGGCACTCGCGTCAAACGGTCAAGTCAAAGAGAGTTATGAGTTGGACCAAAGGTCTCTTGATGTTTTGTTGGAGTAACTGAGTAACCGGCGTTGCATTACCCATGTGCAAAGGCACGTCAAAAAGGGATCTACAACAGCTCAAGATGGATGTTTCGAAAAAAAAAAGAAGAAAAAATCTGAAAAAGAGAAAAAAAAATAATAACAATAATAAGGATGCTTGTGAGTGGTTTAGTTCTTACTCATGGATGACATCTTTCCATTACCATAATCTTAAGTCCTCTTGATTCTTTGTGTGTGCGATAAACTAGTGGAGATTGATGATTGTTGCAAGCATATGGTAAGTTGCATATTGAGCAAGTAGAGAGTGAATAACCCATATGGCGAGATTGCAAAATATTTTTGAGTGTTCTCACTTGTTGCTATTTGATTCTCAATTGCATTGATAGTTCTCTCCTTTATATGCCTAGAACATGTCTTGTTCCAATTGGAGATCATTGATTATCTTAGGCCTTTACCATTGGGAGTCTATGCTTTGTCCAGGAGTACAAAGGTTTAAGTGTGGGGGAATGATTGTGCATGATTATTATACTATTTTAACCACTAATAATGGTAAATTAGCATTCAATTTAGGAGAATTCAATGGGAATTAAGTACAATTGCATGTATGGTCCATACTTAAGGAATTAGTTGCATTTCTAAGTTAATTTGAGCATATTAGGTTTTTAACTCATGCATTTCATGATTAAGGACTTAAAATACCTCACATATACTTTAATTTCCCATTATAGGTGCAAAGGATAAGGTCCTAAATGAAGAAAAGGTGAGAAAAGCAAAGAAGAAGTTTCTGGTCCTTGCCTTAGCCCCCACGGCGAGGGCTACGGTGAAGGACAGAGGAGAACACAGCAATGAAGTTGCCTCGCTGTGGCTTGCCACGGCGAGGGCTACAGCGAGGGCCCGATAAAATGTCTAAAACGGAAGTTTTCAGTTTGTTTCCAAATTTTGGGTGATTGGGTCCTCTTCTATTGTTTCCTAAAGGATGAATTCAACCGTCCCAAGCAATCTAGAGGGAATTAGGAATGTTTTTAGGTTTCCTATCTTGTTCTATAAATTTATACTCGAATTCCCTCTTTGGGAGCAACAATTCAGATTTCCCTTCACTCTTCATTCACTCTCACCCTTTCCTCTCCTTAGCCCTCTGCCCTCTGCACGAAAATTCACCTCCTATTCATCCATCTACATCAATTCCACTCATTCTATATCAATTTATGGCTTCCACAACCAAATTTCATTCAATCGGGTTCGAGAGCATGAGCGGCTAAATTAATTGTGGGGATCTTGATGGAGGAAGGCAACCGGAGCTTCAACGTTCTTAATGGGGAGTTATTTAGTTTCTCTTGCCTAATTCCAATTATGTATTTTAATTCCTTGTGCTTTGTCATATGTCTTTGGTTTTGGAACAAGTGTGCTTAAGCGTTTAATCCGTTGTTTAAAGGTCATGCATGTAATTGAGCGATGTTCTTTTATGTGTATGAACCTAAGTGTTGATTTCATGATATCATGCAATAGACGTGTTTCAATTTTATCTTCTTTGGATTTCTAGTATATGTTGAATGCATGTGCGATTGTATGTGTGTTTAGACACTAGGTCCAACGTTACATGGTTCGATCTACTTCAAACGAGAGCCTCGTTGTGTGTTTATCATGATTTCTCACTACCAAGTTGAACCTTAACAATTTCCTATTTGATTAATTAAATGAGCGCTGCGCCACGTTAGTTAATTAATTAGGCTAATTGGACTAAGAGCGATTGCCTTAGGTTTTGCATTAGAACTTGGTTTAAACTCCCATATCATTTAGAAGCTAGGAAGGTTGCCCAATTCATCAAGAGACCCACGTTTTCCATATAGTTTTCACAACCTTGTTTTACTTGCTTTCTTTAATAACAAAAATCTCAAAAAGAATTTAGTTTAGTTTCCTTAATTAATATCTCAAAAACCCCGACTTTATAGCTTTTCATGCATTTAGTTTCCTAGGTTAATTCATTAGGCTCCTTGAGAGACAATCCGGGAAAGCACCACTAGTGCAATCCTTGGTTAATTAAATTTTGCATTTGAACCCCAAGGCGTATTAGGAAAGGCTCAAATCATCAGGTAAAATCACCAAGCCAAACATTGTTATGACAGTAGGGTCAATCAGTTGTTACAGAAGGCCTAAAACTTGTTACTGCTTGCTCATAAGTTGTTAGTGGCCTACAGTTTTTTACAATTGTAACTGATACTCATATAGTTGTTATAGAATGTCCATTTTCTGTTATATTTTTGCTAAAGTACATTTTAATAGAAATTGATAACTTGTTATTAGTGCTCATTACCTTGTTACGAAATGCCAATAAATTGTTATAGACAGCCTAAAAGTTGTTAGTACTTAAAATTGTTACACATTGTCACTTGTGCTTATTACCTTGTTAAGCAAGGCCAAGAAGTTGTTACAGACAGCCCAAAAGTTGTTAGTACTTACATTTTTACATATTGTCACTGGTGCTCGTTAACTTGTTAAGCAAGGCCAAGAAGTTGTTACGTATAGCCCAAAAGTTTTCACAAAGGCATTCCCATTTTCCCATTGTGCTAAAATACAACATGAAAGAAATTCAATTACTTGTGACTAGTGAGCAATAAGTTGTCACTAACATAACCAATATGTTCTGAGCCTTCTGTAAAAACTGATTGACTAGGATTCAAAAGTGTCACAAAATGTCAAAATGGGGTATTTGGGAGCAAATGGACAAAATCGTTATAATAACTAAAGGTCAAGCAGCTACAATGTTTTGGGCTACATGAAACAACTATATTAGCATCATTTACAATTGTAAAATTTAATCGCCAATAATAACTTATGAGCAAGCGGTAACAAGTTCTGGGCCTTCTATAATAACTGATTGACCAGGATTCACAAGTATCACAAAATGTGAAAATGAGGTACTTGGGAACAAATGGACAAAATGACAAAATCGTTATAACAACTAAAGGCCAAGCAGCTACAATGTTTTGGGCTACATGAAACAACTATATGAGCATCATTTACAATTGTAAAATTTAATTGCCAATAACAACTTATGAGCAAGTGGTAATAAGTTCTGGGCCTTCTATAACAATTGATTGACTAGGATTCACAAGTGTCACAAAATGTGAAAATGAGGCACTTAGGAACAAATGAACAAAAATTTTTTACTATCGGCCCTATAAGTGGTGCTAAAATTAAGTGCGTTGTGACAGGTGCTCAATAACTTGTTACTGATGGCCAAAAAGTTGTTACAAACAGCCTAAAGGTTGTTACAACCCACAATTTTGGGTTGTTTGTATCAATTTATAGGCCTTCTGTAACAACTCAATGAGCACCATTGACAATGTGTAAAAATTGTGGGTTGTAACAACCTTTGGACTATTTGTAACAACTTTTTGACCATGAGTAATAAGTTATTGAGCACCTGTCACAATGCATTTAATTTCTTTAGAGTTGCGTTTCGGCACAGGTATAACAAAATGGGATTGACTTCGTGACAACTTTTGGGCTATCCGTAACAACTTCTTGGCCTTCTGTAACAACTCAATGAGCACCACTGACAAGGTGTAAAAATTGTGGGTTGTAACAACCTTTGGGCTGTTTGTAACAACTGTCTGACTATCAGTAACAAGTTCTTGCGCACCCGTCATGACGCACTTAATTTTAGCACCACTTACAGGGCTGGTAGTAAAAAAATTTTGTTCACTTGTAACAAGATTATGATTGTCACACATGTAAAACAAATGACTCTATCATTATAACAACTTTTGACCTTTCTGTAACAACCTTTTGGGCATGTGTAATAATGTTTTGGGCATTCATAACAAGTTTCATAACATAACCAGTTTTAACATATTTATTTCACAACTATCATTAGGCACCACCTATAATTCATGGACAACTTACATGGCATTCATCACTAGTTACAATTCATGGACAAGTTGTCCAACAAATAAATGAATGACTATACGCCGGTATCATCAAAGCAAACTCTGAATTTCATTGTTATTCCCCTAGTCTTCTCTCTAAAAATTAATGCTACAATTTTTCTCAATTCTTCATATGTAGTGCCTTCCTTTATGGTTCTTGATATGGTACCGCCCCCATATATTGCATCTTACCTTCTTCGCCATTTATAAACCATTTACCTAGACGCAACAAACATATTACATGCTTTCCTAATGTCACCGTCATCTTCTTATTCACCCTACACAGGAACATTGTTATTCATAAGTAAATGACCAGATATAACAATTAAATGAGCATATGTGACAATTTTATATCAGTTTAATGAAAACACCTTATAAAATACCAACACATTGGTGGTAACCCAACAAAGTTTCAACTTTTTAGTTCTCCTCTGTCTCAGAATGAAATAAAAAAGTACAAAACTCATCCCCAATAAAATTCATACAAAATTTTAACTATCTCCCTGAAAGTTGTTATTCACAACTGAATGACCTGTGATAACAACCATTTGCGCATCAGACGACAATACAATTTTTAACTGATGTGGAAACTGAAAAATATTCAACCTTTTCAGATTTCCCTTGTTTTTGGACGAAAAAACAGAGCATACACACCCCAAACATAAGACCAATCCAAACCCTCATCAACAACATATGAGAAACCAACTTACATCATAAGTACAACAAAAAATCTCTAAGGTTTGCTTATAAATACGTCTCTTCTACCCAAACATTCATACAAAATTAGGTTTCTATGGAGAGTTTTTACTTTTGTTTTAAAACATTCATCCTCAATCACATTCCTAATAAACATGAGAAATTGTTTTTTCTGGACATACCACAGTTTAAGAGATAAATCCAAGTTCGGTCTTCACATGATGGAATGTGGATGAAGATGGAAGATGAATGAAGTTGTGCCTTCATGCTTTTGGTATGTGCTCTTTCTCTCAGTACCTTCTCACTGAACGTATTGACAATAAGAGTGTAAGTGAGTGACTTGGCTCCTTCTCTCTTTTGTTAATTATATGGAGGGCAAAAATGTCAATTGCTTTTGAAACATAATAGAAATAAGGTCCCTTGGGACCCTACTTTAATTTCAACTTTTTGTGGGACCTCCCCTATATTATGTGTCCTACAAGGGATCCCAAATTAATTTTCTCTTTATATATTGCAATATTACTAAAAGTTATTAGTGGCAGAGTGTTTTCAGTTGTTTTTCTCCTAAAAATTTTTCTGAACCAAAATATATGTCGATGTGATATTATAGAAAATTATATATTTCTGCAAAGAATTCATCGGATTTTTTAACAAATATTGCTCATAGTTAGGACATGACATCAGTTTTTTAAAAAATAGAAAAGGCTCTCGATAGTTAATATTATAATTTTTAGAAGTATTAAAAATTCAATAATTCTGAAGTCGAATAATATTTGTACATAAACTTGACATTATAAAGTTAGAGATGCAGGTTGGGTTGCAGCTTAACTACTCATTTTCTTCTCCGATGATTCTGTTTTTCTTTTCTCAAAAGATTGCTCTGTGTCTCAGCTTAACAATCTCACTGACTCAATCTTATACCACTGGTAAGTATAAGATCTATTTGATTTTTTTGGAAAATTCTAAAAAAGTTAAATAAATTGCTTTTTTTTATTAAAAGCAAAATGACATTTGAACAACAATATTATACATGAGCCTCAAACTTAGTATATGATTGTAATTGCAATATGAATCACTCATTGGAGTTGCCGAGTTTATGCTCTTTGCCCGGAATCAACATTTGCGTCATTATGTTTCTTTTGTAGTGCTGCGTATCTTTCAAAAGTTATTAGTGGCAGAGTGACTTTGGTTGCTTTCCTCCTAAAAATTTGTACCAACCAAATTGTATGTCGATGTGATATAACAGAAAATTGAGTATATGTTTCTATAAATAAATCAAATTTAGAAAAAAGATTGTTCTATGGCGGGAAATTATATCAGTTTTTTTCGGAAAAAAGGAAAATTAATTACAGGTTCCATATAAAGAACTTAATTAAGATGAGATCCCAAAAAATCACATAATCTGAAGTCCCTACCATGTTATTTATAGGATAGGGATAATATTTGCTCATAAATATTTAGGAACTTGGATTGACCTAGACAGGGATAAATCTCAAGTGCACTTGCAAGTAGGGGTGTGCATGGGCAAGGTTGGGCAGGGCAGGACCCATGCCCGATGCCCTGCCCAAAACATGAGTGGGCTGCATTTTGCAGCCCACCGCCCGCCCTACCCATTGGAGAGCCCATACTATTTTAGGCTGGGCAAGGCCAGGGCGGGCATTATGCCCATACGATAACACCCTCCTCAAAGTTATACATGATAAACACTTTATAAAATTCAAATACATTTTAGATTACATAATTCTACACGTTAAAATACTATAAAATAAGTCTAACACTTGAGTACTAAAATTTTAAACTATCACATGTCTTAGCAAATATCCACTACTAATTCAAAAATTAAACAACATCCATAATCCTTTATAAAAAAAGGCAACGAAAAGATTCCAATTTAAGCCTTGAAGTCCAAGTAGTTTGCAGCAATCTCCTCCAAATTTGACTGTTGCTTATGTATATAATATTATAAGTTATAATTATGATAACAAATTAATTATTAACATGTGATAGTAATATAAATATATAATATATTTGCCAAAAAATAAATATATAATATTATATAATTTGTGGGCAGGGCCAAATGGGCAGGGCAGCACCCCCTGCCCGATGCCTGGCCTCACTACTACAGAAATGGGCTATTGCAGCACCCCAACTTTTGGGGTGGGGACCGACTATAGCAGCGCTTATTTGAATACAAGCGCCGCTATAGGGTAGCTGTTTTTCCACTTTTAATTTTTCTTTTATTTATGAAACCTATAGCGGCGCTTAGTATGAAAGCACCGGTATAGGCTGATATACTAATTAATATTATTTTCTAATAAAAATTTACATTTTTTGAATTTTAAATAGAAAATAATAATTAATAATTTATATAAGAATTTAATACTAAATATTAAATATTAAAAAGAAAGAAATGAATAAAATATTCGTATTTTTTTAAATTAAATCATTAAATAATTATTCTTACAACACCTATCTCGGCGCTTTAAGGAAAAGCGCCGGTATGGGCCGTAATGAATATTAAATATTCTATTCCGGTTTTTTTATAATAATTAAAATAATAATTTAATATTAAAAATTAAATCATTAATACCTATACCGGCGCTTTTTAGGCGGCCAAAAATTGGAGGGAAATTTCCCTCCAATAATTTGGCATCCCCTATACCGGCGCTTTTTAAAGAAAGCGCTGGTATAGCCTATATAATCTGCACCCCATGACTTCTCTCCCCTCTTTTTCTTTTTCTTTTTGCTTTACAAACCCCGTGCTCCCTCTCTTCACTCTTCTCTAATCTCCAGACCTACGCCGCCGTTGTCTCTCCTTAAGCCCGCCGTCGTTAACTCCGCCATTGTACCCCCAAGATCCGCCGCGTTGTTGCTCCCTCCTCCGCCGTCATTGCTCTCTTGTTAGCTACGCTGCCGCCATTAACTCCGCCATTGCACCCCCAAGATCCTCCGTGCCGTTGCTCCCTCCTCCGCCGATACATGTGAGTTTCTTCAACTGCTTTGCTACTTTCAATTGTTTTCTTCCCAAATTTTTTTATTTGTTGTAGAATTCATTGCTTCTTCTCTGCCTCACATAAGTTCAAATTACAATAGGCGAAAATATTTGTTACTGGTTCAGCTGCCAGCCCTATGGATGAAAATGACATTGAGAAGTTTGAATAACGAGCCTCGCGATTAAGATGGTGTGTTTTTTGTGTCAAGGTTCTGATCTATAGTTTGAACTTCATTCTCTATGTTCAAGTTCTCATAATAAAGCCTAAAAAATGTGGAATTGTCGTTTTAGTGTTCTGTTTATTCACGGCTGTGATGTGAGGTCTGGAATGTGTATATATGTGTTGCTCTGTTTTGGTGGAATTAGAAACCAACTACCCTACATGTTTAAATTAATTAACTTTTGCTATTAAACTTCCTAACCATTTTATTAAGATGTTTTTATAAGTCAAGGTTTCTATTTTGAATAAGTATGGGATTCAGTTAAGTATTAGCAAAAGGTTTTGAAATAATTAGCAAATATTTATGGCCCCTAAGAACAAATTGGAGTGTAATTGTTGTATTTGATAGTTGGATATATTTGAGGTATTGAATTGAGTTGTTTAAGTGGGCATAGGTGACTACTCTCTTGTTTTTGTTTTCTTTGAACATTGACTTAAATCAAATCTATTTGCCTTTTGTTTTCCTTATAATATTTACAGATTATTGCCCAATACTTTAAGGTGAAGAATCCTATTGTTACTAGCGGGCTTACCTTGAGCTAAAGAACCTTGAAGTAAGTCTTATCTTTCTTTTCTTTAATTCAGCAGGCTGGGACATATCGGATGATTGAGTTTTGGTACTTTCCGATGAATCCTATTGTGTGGTGTTTTATTTTACTCGTGTGAAATTTTTACTTTGTGTAATTATTAATGCTCTATATATAAATGATCTATGAATTCTGTTTGGTGGGCTGTGGCAATATATTGAGTTGATACTGTTTATATAGTTGGCTATCCATTTCTATGTAAAAAAGAGAGGGCCTTGAGCCTGGGAATGTTCATTTTTTAACCGTTATGCTGCTGATTTTTTGTTAAGAAAATAAGGTAACATCGTAAGGTGGCTACCTAATGAGTAAGTCATATACATCTTACCGACGTCTTTCTTTAGTAGGTTATAATGTTGGATCGAAAATGGATGTCTTGTGATCGACATTCAAGGGAATATATAGATGGAGCAAAAGAGTTCATTGAATTTGCTGCTGAGCATGCAGAGAATGCTAACAGAATTATGTGCCCTTGTATGTCTTGTTTATATGCAAAGCGTCTTCGCCCTCTTGACTTGTTGGGTCATTTAATTTGTCATGAAATCGATCCGTCTTATACACGTTGGACTAAGCATAGTGAGATGTATGAGTATTCTGGCGGAGACTAGGTACCTGATGTTAATAGCGCTTCAAATGTAGTTGACACAGACATGTGTGATGAGAGTGATGACCTTGAAGAAATGTTGAATGTGGTGGGTGAGGAGAATCCTGAAATGTTTGAGACACTGAAGAGCGATGCCGAGACGCCTTGTATGTGGGATGTAGCAAATACACAAGATTGAGTGCGGTGCTTAAATTGTATAACCTGAAGGTGCGATACGGTTGGAGTGATGCAAGTTTCACCGCTCTATTATGCGCCCTGCGAGATATACTCCCAGAAGTGAATGCACTCCTCTAAAAAACATACGAGGCAAAGCAAATTCTCTGATTGACCGGTATGAAATATGAGAAAATACATGCATGTCCCAATGACTGTATTTTATTCTGGAACCAGTATGCATCATTGGAGAAGTGTCCTAAATGCAACACATCTCGGTATGGAAAGAAAGGAAAGAGTTCTTCTAAAGTCTTGTGGTACTTTCTGATCATTCCAAGATTCAAGTGCATGTTCAATAATGCGGATGTTGCAAAACTTTTGACTTGGCATGCCGATGAAAGGATTAAAGACACCAAGCTTAGGCACCCCGCAGATGCACCCTAATGGAAAAAAAATTGATTATGAGTACCCTGAGTTCGGTGAAGAACCAAGAAATCTACAGCTTGCATTGGCAACTGATGGAATCAATCCGCATGGAGTTCAGAGTAGTACTCACAGCACATGGCCGGTGATTCTGATGATATACAACCTCCCTCTAAATTTCATCATGAAACGCAAATTTATGATGCTTTCCATGCTTATTTCTGGGCCTAAACAGCCCGGCAACGATATAGATGTGTACTTGGATCCATTGATTGAAGACCTGAAGCATATGTGGGATTTGGGTGAGACGGTTTTTTATGGCTGTAAGGAAGAAAGTTTTAAATTGAGAGCCATGTTGTTTGGCACGATAAATGATTTCCCAGCATATGGTAATTTGTCCGGATACAGCATCAAAGGATATGGTGCGTGCCCGTGAACATGCCTGGCCCAAACATGCCCATTTTTTGTTGGGCCACTTTTATTCGGGCCAGACCAGACAATTTTTGTGGAGGCAGGAGCGGGCGCCCTGGGCGGCTGGGCCACATGCACACCCGTACTTGCAAGTGACTGAATTAATAGGAAGAAGAGCATCTACATGTAAGGCGCACCTTTTATCTCATGGAGCTAGGCTTACTCTCATAAAATCAATTCTATAATCTATTAACTTTCATGTTCTTTCATTCATCAAATTGCCTATTGACATTTGCAATATAATTGACTCAAGATGCATTAAATTTTTTTTGGGATCCAATGGTGACAAGAAGTGGATTTATTTACTTAAGAAGGATATTCTGTTTCTGCCTATTTCTAAAGGTGGTCTTGGAATCTGTTCTACTACTTAGGAAACAGTCTCTTTTAGGTAAACAAGCTTGGAGAATCTTATCTTCTCCTAATTCTATGTTGTTTAATGCTATGAAGATAAAGTCACTACTACAAAAATCCCTTTCCAAGTCACTAATTAACGTCAGTTAAATAAAAAACTGACATAAAAAAAAACGCGGTGGCATTTTTGTAAATAAGTTGAAGGCGGAGGGAGAAACAATGTCACATATATTGTTTATATGTGACGTTGAAAGAGAAACAACGTCACACATAAATTATGTGTGACGTGGTTTCCAGAAACCACGTCACACATAAATTATGTGTGACGTGGTTTTGGGAAACAATGTCACACATAATTTTGTGTGACGTTGTTTCCAGAAACCATGTCACACATAAAATATGTGTGACGTGGTTTTGGGAAACAATGTCACACATAATTTTGTGTGACGTTGTTTCCATGTGTGACATGGTTTCTTATCCCCTCACAAATACTTCCACCCCCTTGAAAATTTTCTAATTCGCTCCCTCAGCTCCCCCTAACCAAAGCCCTCATCTCCCCCAAAATAGAACCCTAAGCTCCCTCAAAACCCTGACCTCAACTCTCCCAAATCCCACCCTCAGCTCCTCCCAAACCCCGGCCGCCCTCAGCTCCCCTCCACTCTCTTCGTACAACACACTTATTTATTCTTTGATATTCGGCAAGCACTCTACCTCCCCTGAACCCAGACCCGTCCAACACCTCCTCTCCTCCTTCTTAGGCATCGATTAAAGAGGCTAGCGTGAAAGAGAGCTAATGAGACAGGGTGAGGAGCTTCACCATTCTCGTCTTCTTCTTCCTTCAGATCCGAGAGAGGGAAACGTTTAAATGAACAAAAGTGGGTAGATCTGGAATTTGGACAAGTAAAGAAAGTAGTTTCCAATTTACAAAGTTGAAGGGATTGTTTACAAATCCAAAGGAAGTGATTTAATTTGTCGTAATAATTATGAAACTTAGCTCTGAGCTACA
The DNA here is from genome assembly GCA_037074515.1 of Mimosa bimucronata. NCBI lineage: Eukaryota > Viridiplantae > Streptophyta > Magnoliopsida > Fabales > Fabaceae > Mimosa > Mimosa bimucronata. The sequence goes on along the minus strand of CM073437.1, from coordinate 26,826,409 downwards.
AATTTTTTTTAGCCTTCATATGTTAAGCTTATGGTTTTTAATTGCTTATGCAGCTTGGTTCTATTGAGGCAATTCTGGAATGGATCTTCATCACAAGGTGTTCATGTCTTCATTTTTGAAAAGTTAGATGTAGATAGTTAAGTCAATTATATAGTTGATTTCTCAGAAGTTCATAGTGCTTAAAAATGTTAGAATTGGTTAAACTTGGTGTATATTTTCCAAAACAGTGATTAAGATGCATATCAGTTGAATATCAAGAACATTTCCTTAGTTTTTTTGCATTTAAAGGTCTATTTTTCATGATGTGAAAATTTTGATTTCTCTTCTGTACTACTATGCTTTTGGTGAGCGTGGTGTTATACTATGCAATGTAAGTATATGCTGATGGAGAAAAGCAAAAGAAAATAAATGATTTTTTTAAAAAAAATAAACCATGTCACAATGTAAGTATATGCTAATAGAGAAAAGCAAAAGAAAATAAATGATTTTTTAAAAAAAATAAACCATGTCACACATTATAAGATGTCTGTATGTTCGGTTTTGTCTGATGCTTTGCCATCTGTTGTTATTTTTTTCCTCTTAACTGCAGTGAATTCTTCTTTTTGGTTGTAATAGGTTCTAAGACAAAATACTTATTAGTTGTGTAAATATGGAAATTTTTGTATGTATATATGTTTAGTTTGATTTGGTTATAATGTTGTGAATGAATTGTCGATCTTCTATTTTTGTGACATTTGCAATGAATACAGATTGTGGGAAATCAAAATAATTAAAAAATTCATTTTTTTAAAAAAAATAAACAACGTCACAAATTACCACGAAAGTGACATGGTTTCTCAGGAAACCACATCACACATAACCAATTTGTGACATGGTTTCCAGAAACCATGTCACAAATTGGAAATTGTGACGTGGTTTCTCTTACACATTGCACATTGTTAGAATCTTAAGTTTTGATGAAGACTGACCTATAGAAAACATAAGTGTAAGTTACCTCTGAATTTAAACAAGTGAAATCTAATAGGTAACAGAACACTATCGCTAGAGTTAGAGTCTATCGCTAATAGACAAAGAGCCATAGTAAATGAAGATTTAGTTATAACAAAGTTAATATCTAACGCTAAGTCATTCACTATCGCTAGAGAGTAACCTATCGATAGAAGTTCATGAAAGAACATGAGTAAATAGCTAAGCAGATAGATGAACCAAGTCTGTGGACAAAAGAAATTAGCTAGCGATAACAGGTTAAGCTATCGATAACAAAAGTGCTTCAGATAATGATCATTTAGATAGCTAGTGCCTGAGAACAAAATGAGCTTAGTGATAACATAGTTGCTAGCGCTAACATGTTTATCCATCGATAGAAGGATACCTTGAAATACCCTTGAATATTTAAAGCTGTATCCTTAAAGCTAATGAGCAATCAAGTAACTAGCAATAATTGGATTAGCCATCGATAGAGAAATGGTTGTTGGTATGATATTGCTAGAACATAGCATTGAACTCAAAGAATGTGTTAGCGATAATGTTTATGACTATCGATAGAAGAATGTTTTGAAAAATACCTTAACTAATATATTGTCTCTATCTTTTCACGTTAACGAAATACTCTATCGATATCATCTACTGCATGAGTATTTGGTTCAGCTAACAGCTTAAGTGCAGGAATTACACTATAAAGTTAGCGATAGCAAATCATGCTAGTGCTACTGAAAAAGCTGACATGCAAGTACAGTAGCAGGTAGTAGCAGGATAACGTTACTCACAGTCTCTGTCTCTCTTGTCTTATCCTCTGCAAGATTAGTTGAAGCAAATTATCAATGGCTAGTTCTTCAAGTCTCCAACGGACAGAAATTTATCAAACTCTATATAAATACTTGAAGACATCTGGAACAAAAGACGCACACACAACGCATATACGAAAACAACGATGGAACAGGGCTTTATGCAGAATTGTAGATTACACTGATTGAAAGCAAAACCAAGTGAGCCTAGAAATGATGAGATGAGCGCATTAGAAAAGAAGAGCTAGAGCAACCATATTTCAAATCTTTAAGCTCTAGAATTTGTATTTCTTCATCATATACGACTCTGTACTTAAGTGATTATCACAATCTGTTCATTTAGTGAACTTATTACTCTGATTGAAATCCTCTATTGATTGAGGCTATTCTAAAGTTTGGGGCTTTAAGAACAGGGTTGTAACCTTACGGGTAGTAAGGGTGAGTGTTTAGAGAGATTCTAAAACTCTGTAAAGGTTGGCAGGTGAACCTATGTTTGTAAAACCTATGGTAGGCTTCTCTTGTGCCCGGTTTAAACAAGAGGGTAGTGGAAATCTCAGGTGGAGCCTGAGGACTGGATGTAGGTCTGGGTTGACCGAACCAGGATAAATTCTGTGTGCATTTTCTCTTCCCTAACCTCTCATAGTTTCCAGCATATCTGCAATATATATCTCTTGTGCATTTAATAGGTTTGAAAAGCTTGCCTTCATTATATTTTAGAAAGAGAAGTATTGAAAGTTTTATTCTATCACCCAATTCACCCCCCTCTTGGGTGACAGACAGCACTCTCACACATCATTAACATCTAATTTTGGAGAAACAACGTCACATTTTGGTAATTTGTGACGTGAAAAATAGGACTTTCCACGTCACATTTTAATGTGACGTTAAAAGTCCAGTTTTCTACGTCACTTGAATTTATGTCCCCTTGAAAAGTGACGTGAAAAGTTAATGTGACGTGGAAAGTCCAGTTTTCTACGTCACTTGAATTTATGTCCCCTTGAAAAGTGACGTGAAAAGTCCAAAAATTGTAACGTGAAAAGTCTATTTTGTAGTAGTGAGTATTATGAACTTCCAAGTATAGATATTGTGAAAGCACTGAATAAATCTTCTCTCCACTCTCTCTCTATATATATATCTCTCTCACACATGAGTTGGATCTCCGTGGTTCAATAGAGTTAAGATCTATCTCCGATTTCAAAAAGCGCTTACCAAAGTGAATATAGGTTACGTACAAACAAGATCCTTATGTCAATGAGATTTGAACTCATAACCTTATAATAAACATTGATCACCTGATACCTCTTTTTTATATCAAAAGAAAAAGTTTAGATGAGCAGAATCTAACTTCGATGAGATTTTAATCCATAACTTCAAAGTTGAGTCAATCCATTCGCTAGATAGACCAACCTTTGTTGATAAAATATTTCATATTTTTTACACAGAAATCTTGTTTATTTTATTTTTAATTATACATTTTCTTAAGAATTTCTTTGAAGTTTATTTTATTAATCTTTTGAGTTTCTTTTCATAAGCAGAAAATATCCTTACATTCCTATCATATTTTATGAGCTTGACCTCTACAAAATTAGAATCTAATAATCATATAATGATGATGATAAGGACGTGGTGCATGCCTTGAATTCATAAGCAGGCTATTTTTTGTTTAATAAAAGTATAATTTTTTATTCAAAATTAATTTTGAAATCATAACACAGGTTTTTCTTTTAAGATTTAACTGTTATCGTTTTCGTAACCCATTATCAAGTTAACTTTCAATATTTCAATCTTTACTATTTTTTTCCAAAAAAAAATTATGCGTCTAATAACACCTTATAATAGAATAGTTGAATTTCACGCTAATTCATTTTCATTATAAAAAATGAAAATAAAAATGTATATATAATATATGTATTGTACCATCTTGTTACAAATGGTAAAAGGAAATTAACGTAATTTAAATTCTTTGTTCAACATTTTGTTAGTAGGGTTAAAGATCAATTTTACCAACAGACTGTTGTCCAAGTTGCAGATGGCACAATTGATAATTGAAAGGGTCGGAAATACCAATGGACCTTTTAACCTGGGGCAGATTGGCCAACGCCGTTAAAAATACCAAACGTCTGTTACAAACTTTAGTGGGGCCCACATTTTTTTAATATAAAAAAGTGTGGCCCATAATTTTTTGTGAGGTTAAAGAGCAATTTTACCAACAGACTATTGTCTAGGTTGTAGATAGCACAATTAATAATAAAAAAGGGTTAATATCACCAACGGACCTTTTAACTAGGGGCAGATTGGTCAATACTATTTTATTTATGCAGCCCGCCATTAGTTGTGGGACAATTGGCGCAATGATGTCCACCTGGAAGCTTGGTGAATTCCACATGGGAGACATAATTTCACCTCACGCACCCTCACCTTCACCCTTACCCTTACCCTAACCTGTCCTCACATTCCTTCACACTCGACAACAGAGCCCCCGCCATAACCATGGACAAAAGAACACTCGAGGATGGCAAACGGCAACGGACGACAGACACCCTCATCCTCACCCACCCTCAACAGTCTAAAATGTGCCACATGGCAACTTGCCATAGTGGGGGGGTATTTTTTTAATTGCTTGGGGATATTTTGGTATCTTCCTATTATAAATCCATGTCACAGTCTAAAATGTGCCACACAGCAACTTGTTATCTGTCACGTCTCCAAATTAAAATTAATAGTTAACATCCATAAGTAAAACTGTATTGGCCAATCCGCCCCTGGTTAAAAGGTCCATTGGTGATAACGGCCCTTTTTATTGTCAATTGTGCCATATGCAACCTGGACAATAGTCTATTGGTAAAATTGCTCTTTAACCCCATAAAAAATTGTGGGCCACAATTTTTTATATTAAACATAACGGCCGTTTGGTATTTTTAACGGTGTTGGCCAATTTGCCCCCGTTTAAAAGGTCCATTGGTATTTCCGACCCTTTCAATTGTCAATTGTGCCATCTGCAACTTGGACAACAGTCTGTTGGTAAAATTGCTCTTTAACCCTTGTTAGTATTGGCTCTTGAATTTGTCAAATTGCATGAGAGGCATTAAGCTTCAAACCTAGAGTAGTATTGGTTCATTATGTGGGATTTCAATAATTAATTAAAACCCTAGGTTTAATTAAGTGGCAATTAAGGATTCCAGTTGTCAGATTATAATCCCCTTTCAATTGGTAAATTCAATCCAGTTATTGAGCTTCATCAAGTTGGAGTTTGACGGATAAGTAAGCGGGATTCCACTATTAATCCACTCAATCCAAACCTAGTCTAGAGGGATTCCTCTAGGGATCTTTCGAAATAACAAAAAATTTTCCCAAAAATATTTTGAAGCAATGATTGTTTAAGCCTTTAATCATCAAGGATTACCCATTCCCATTTTAATCCAAATCTCCCTCTTTATCTAATCCTTAATTTGCTTTTGCACATACACATTTTTTTTACCAATTTCACACTAAAAACCCAAACAATGATTTCACTTTTACAAGTTTGCATTAGCTACTAGGTTTCTAGTTGCATTTAAGGCTCCTTAAGAGAATGAAACCCCGATGTTACCTTCTACTATCCTCTTCGTTCTAATTTTCTTGAACGGCGGATCCAAGAGCGCTTTACACTGCACACTCCATTTCAATGCTCTTCATGTATGGATAGACTGGGGAGTCAAGAGCTCCTAATGGTTAATTACCATATGATGAAGGAAAAGGAGGATCAGGAAAAGAAGCTTCGTATACAGCAGGATCAGAAAGAGATGAAGATGGATCTGGGTTGAAGTTCTTGGGAATAACATTTTCTAAACCAGGAGGGATGGAAGGCTTTGGTTTCCTATGGTTCAAAATCAGGGCTTGGTAAGAGAGCTTAGTAGTTGGAAATATTCTTACTAAGTTGGATTGACTTCCTCTCCCACATGATCTTTCGGGGAATTAAGAACGGCCATAGGGACTTCTTGATCATTATCATTATCAGTATTGTCATCAGAAGAGAAATGGAAGAAACCATCATTGTTGTCTCCCTGGTGTAGCAGGACAGCTTAGGGGGTAGTCTCATAGACTCTCTAATTATTTTTATTGAGCCTATAGTAGTGAATCCAAGTTGAATAAGATGCCCACTATTGTCTTATCCAATTCTACGAAGAGAGTTTAGCAACACATCCATCAAAGCTACACAACAGTCTTGATCCAAAGATTTTGGATACCTTATAAGCAATGGAGTTGAAACCTCTGAAGACCTCGCCTACAGTCCTTGGATAGTCTTGTATAGTATGCCCAATCACATGACAAAAGGAGCAGCAACAAAAAATCTTTCATACTTGTATTCAACCCAAGTAAGAAATCCATCATCAAGCCTTACACGGATGTTTTCAACAAGGGATTTTCTAGGATTTATTTGGACATGTACTCTAATGAATTGTAGGTGAGAAACATAGCAGATTTCATTTTCCTCGATCACCATCGCCCATTACTTCACTCAGGAATAATGCAACTTCAGGATTATGGTATTCAAGCAGGAGTCCCCAGAATTGGACCCACATTAGGAAGTTCCCTAACCTGTGGTTTTGCAGTATAAGATCTGGCTTTCACTTATTAATAACTAGGAGGGAGTTATCAATGGACCAGGGACCATTTGAGCAGGCAAAATCTAGATCATCCTCATTGTCAAACTTGAAAACAGAGAAGCAGCCCACTTGTCTCTCAATCATAAAGGACTCCTTCAGGAACCAGATGGAGCTCAAACATCGACTAAGGTAGTGAGATTTGAATGGATAAAGGTCAACTATAACAGCAATGGCTTATGAGGATTCATGAGCTCGGCGATTACAGATGATCAAGGGATTAAGTAGGAAAGATAGGTGATAAGAAGACTGATGATAAAATGATGGGATGGAGTTCATGGTTAGGAACAGGGAAAAATGATGGGTGGTGAAAAGGAACCAAAAATAAGTAACGAAAAAATGAGTAAGGAAGCACAGGTTTGAGATAAGGGAGTGAGAATGAAGGAGAGATAGCTTAAGCAGAGTGAAGGAAATCAAAACCCTACCATCATTTCAATTCCCAAGAGCGATGATGAGAAGGATGTGGTTGGGTTACGGGTGAAAAAGATCGGAAATGCAAAAGGCATTAAATGCATAGAGATACGTAACCAATCTACTTCAAGGATGTACTAAAACTCACCAATAAGAAAGAGCATAGCTATCGGTTTATCAGTAGCTAGTGAAATGATGTAATGAAACAGACGGCAATCACCATTGATAGCTTTGAAGAGATCAATTAAACCATGGCTAAAGCAACTAGGATTTATTGAAACTAGTGGTTGACCATCAAATCAGCAGAATAAAAACCAATAAGAGATGATGGGAGTATAACGTGACCTGGATATGGATCTCGAAGTAACATGTAGAGGAAATGAAAGGTGATACCAAATAAGAAGATCAGTCAAAACACACAGACTAGCTAGAGGAAGAAGATGGTGGACTGAGGATTACTCTGTCTTCTCTCTAGATTTTCTCTACCTAGAGACACAGTAAATAAATAACTTATAAATTGACTTGCCAGAACTTTTCTCTAAACTAGTTTATTTGACTCAGTCTAACATGTAATTTAATAATACACAAAAATATGTTATGTTTAATTTCTTTATTTTAACCTGATTGATTTAAAAAAAGGTCAAATAGGTCTTATATTTAAGAACAGACGGAGTAATTGAGTTTCTTTTTATCATTTCCAATGTTGAGATTTCAAGGACTTGGCTTTCCTCCTTTACTCTTACCATCTACTTCCCCTCTTCTACTTGATTGTCTCCATCCCCACCATTTAATTGAAATTTGAATGATTTAAATTTAATGTTTTGTAAAATTACCAATAAAATAGTAAATTTTATAATAAATAAATTCAAACTGTTATATTTAGTTTATGATTGTTTGAAACATCAACAAAAAATACGTAAAGTATAAATTTTTATAAAATATTGAATTTGAACCGCTTAAATTTCAATGGGGATATGGACCGAGGAAGGGAAGTGGACAATAAGAGCTGAGGAAGAAAGCAAAACCCACTCCACCTAGTCCTCTCACCGTGTATTTACTACATTTTCCCCAAGATATGAATGCTTTAATTTAGGTCTTGTCATATATAATTAAGAATGCTTTCCCTTTAAAATTTCTACTTTTCATTTATGGCAGCGATTGTATATACCTTCCACTCATTTTTTCCATTTATAATCTTTCTTTGAATTGAATTTATATTCTTGCAGGAGTATGATATGTTATTGTAAAGTTCATGTTCTGTGGACAGAAGATATTATAACTGTGATGATGTTATGGGTGATATCAGCCAATCGAAAAAGTTTGCTCTCCAGGATCTCACCTTTATAGCCAAGCTTCTAAAAGATATCTTGATGATCTTCACATTATATTCATTTTTTAGATCACTGTATTTTTACTTTTGATTTGGGATGTCAAACACCTTAAGCAAATTTATGTACACATGCCAAAAGTCTTCTAAAGTTAAGAATTAACTTTAATGCCATGATAGTGTGACAAATCCTTGGATTTGCATTGGTTTTGTATTATAAAATGAGGCAATTAACATATCTAAGATGCAAATATGGTTCAAAATGTGCTCATTTAGTATCTTATATCCTTAGGTGAAATTAGCATAAAAATGGGATTAATTTGCCATAATTGGTAGTTAATTAGAAATAATTAATTTCTAGGGCGTTTGGTCCTTTTTCTATGGTGTTTTTACTTGTAGGATCATTGAAGAACCATGGAAGAACAAACAAAAGAAGAAAATAGAGGAAAAATGCCCAGGCGCTCAAAATAGAGCCCAGGCACTAGTTGGACAGAGGCTACGAGCACCCGGGCGCTCAGAATAGAGCCTAGGCGATGGGGCGGACAGAAGCTACGAGCGCCCAGGTGCTCCGAGTAGCGCCTAGGCACTCTTATCAGACCAGATTCGCGAATTTGCTTATTTTTTCAGGTTTTTAGGATACGCACTCATACAACCCGACCCAAAATGACCTATACCCGGTTTCCTAACCTAAATTTCGACCTAAGGCCTCAATCCTCTCATTCCATCCACCTCCATTTCATCTCCTACCCCATTTTCTCTCAAATCTCTCATCTTATCTTCCATTTTCCTTTCCTTCCACCCATGGCAACTTCTTCTTCCTCTCTTGTTGGTAGCTTCCCCATGGAAGACAACAGCTAGAGGGCATAAATCTTTAGTGATGAAGGCTAGAAGCATGAGCTTGGAGCTTCATTAGGGGAGTTCTTGTTCTCCCACTCTCTCTTCCTTATGTTTAAGCATGTTTCTAGGATTCTAGGGCTTGTTTCTTCATTTGGATGTGATTTCTACGAATTATCTTTTGTTAGAGAGTGGTTGTAGCTTGTTTTCATTTGTGTATGCTTGACATTTGTTCTTCAATTACTTAAACTTTGTTTGAATGTATGGATTCATCATTTGAATGAATGTTTTAGTTAATATTTGTGTTATTTGAGGATTCTCATTTAGTAGACTACTTTGTCAAGTATTTGTATTTGTGAATTGGCTATTGAGTTTGTTAAGTTGCATAGTGGCATTGGCCTTCTATCCTTGTGTTTTAATATATTATGAGGGATTCCAGTAATTTATTGAACCCTAGGATTAATTAAGTGGCAATTCGGGATCCCGGTTGTTGGATTAATAGCCCCTTACAATTAACAAATTCACTTTGGTTTTTAAGCTTAATCAACTCGGTGTTGGAGGGATTAGTAAGCAGGATTCCGGTACTAATCCACCCAATTCGAGCCTAGCCTAGAGGGATCCCTCTAGGGGCCTTTTTAATGAATCAAAGAGCTCCCTAAAAACAACTAGAAGCAATGATTGTTTAAGCCTCTAATCATTAAGGATTATCTATTTCCATTCATCCAAATCTCCCATTTTAATCCAATCTTTTATTTGCATCTTGAACATATCACACTTTTATACCAACTTCATACTTAAAATCAACCTAAAAAATGTTTTACCCGCTTTGTCAAGTTTTGTATCTAGCTATTAGGTCATCATTTGCATTTTAGGCTCCTCAAGAGAACGACACTCGGTGGTAGCTCCCACTATCCCCTTGGTCCCTAAATTTCTTGAAGAGAGGGCCCGAGGCGGCACTGCTCCAATATAACCCCAACGGTTAGGTGCTCTTCATAGTGAGAACCCAAGTTCTTGATGAATCGATCATTACAGTTGCTGAGTTGGTGCTCTTTGCCCATAATTAACATTTGCATCTTCACGTTTCTTTTGTAACAAGACTCTGGACCAGCCCGTTGCGTGATGAGTTATAGTTAAGCGTTCCACACTAACGATGATTTAAGCTGAACGATATCTTCATAAGGGATGCGCAATCGGTAGGAGTTGTAATAAAATGAAAAGTATGCATTTGCACAATCCGAACACCTAAATAAAAATTATGTGAATGCCATTCGAATTGCTGGCTCTTACTTATGTGTTAAATTTCAGTAAAAAAATAGTAATTATGTGTTAAATAAATATGATTAAGGAATGAGGAATTGGTACCAGAGTGACGTGGGTCATTGTGGCTGACATACAATAAATCTTCACATATTATCTTCTTCGTTTGTTCCCACAAAGAATCTCCGAAGATAATTTCCATATGCCCATAATGAAGCCTCTTTAATCGCATCTACAAACTCTTGATCATCATTAAGCAACCCAAGAGAATAACATGTCTCTCTATATGTAGAGTGCATAACACCATTAACAATCCTTATGTCTTCATAGCATTTTGGTCCTTTAACCTTTGTGAGCATAAGCCGCAAGTAGAATAACTCTCCTTGAGACGACGTTGCATGTGCCAATCTACCGACAGATCCACCCCGCTGCCTAAATTTCCACATACGATTCTTCTTGTCAAAAGTAAAGTGATTAGGGAACTCCAAATATGTTAGTTTCCTTGCATACGGGTCATCTTTATTTTTCTGCATCCAAGAAAGGAACATAGACTCTTTGGTTCTAGGTCGATCCAACAAAGAAGACATTGTGTCATGCCTAGAATAGTACACTGGTTGTTGTTGTGGTAAGTGGAAGCTCAACCTTTGCACAGGTGGAAACCTATGATGAATTTCAAATGAGAATATCCTCCAAGCAGCCTCACATGAGGAGATATATCTACAATTAAGGTAATGTGCTATCTCATCAAAGGGTCTTTGAGATTCACATGAGTCACTGTTATTGTATATGCCAGCAATGACATGATTGGGTCCTTTAGTCACGTATTTGGACAGATATTTGATTGCACATGTTTGATTTGTCTTCTCCACATTCAAATAAGCACGAAACAATTTCAACAATGTTGCATTGTAGGGAACAACATATCTGTTGTCAAGTTTTACTCCTTTCCTCTCAACTGTATGTCCATCTTGTCTCCTGCGATATGTTGGATAGCCTTTCTCATCTACAATTGTGTTATCGACAAATTCCTTAGGAAAGAATTTGGAACAAAATCCATCCTTCATGCATGCAGATTTATTGTTTGACCCTCCACAGGGGCCGTGCATCATGTAATTTCTGACCAACTCATACAGTTCAGGATCTTCATCTCTGTCAGGTATCTCACTTGAAATAATTTTGTCAACATCGGAAGGTGTCTTTGGTTTATCTACATCCAGTAACCATAATATAATATGTGTATGTGGCAAACCCCTTTTCTGGAACTCAATTGTGTATACCTCTGTCATACAAACACAATTGGGAATGTCATAAATAGGCGTAAGTGACAAAAATGAAGCAATAGGATTAGTGAACCAGAAACAAAATTTTAACCTACTTTGATGGTCCCAAAAATCTTGTCATCCCTCAAAACATTCATCAAAGCATCTAATTTTAAGGACAAAATCCTGCTCAAAATTTCAGGACTATCTGATGCATTTAAGTCTTCTCGAGTATAGTGGTGTATGATCTCAGGCCAAGCAGGATTGCATGTGAATGTAAGAAACAAATCTGGGTTTCCAGCCCATACACATATTGCCATAGCATCCTGATAATTTTGGATCATATACCTTGCTCCTCCAGTGAATGATGATGGCAGGATCACCCTTCTCCCAGTTGAAGAAGGAGAAGGGGCTGCCCTGTACTGCTTGACAATAGCGTTGTTGTTGTCAAGACATTGCTTAATTTTTTGGACAATATATGGATCTAAAGATTCACCCCCTCTATGATTGCTGCACAATTAAGATAAAGTGTCTTTAATTAAAAATAGGTAATCAATTTGTTTTTGGAAGACTTTAATTTCAATGATCATTTTTGTGTTTGAAGAAAGATACCTGACTGCTGAAATTCTGTTTGTGACCTCGTTCTCAGTGTCATATATATAACTGTGAGTACACAGGTGGCCTGCCTTCAGATGGAAGCAAACTACCTATCAAACGATGATTTTGGCCAGACAAAACAAATGAGTAAGGCCCTCCACCCCCGCTATTCATCCTGTGATCAACTTTGCCTCCCATTGATGTGAAGCAAAACATGTTGTTGTAAGACCGGATATTTTTCAGGAAATTCTTTGATTCTACTGTTTGTTTGTTGAAGAAAAGCTGACATAGTTCATCTAGAGGTGGCTTCATGAAAGGGACTTGGATTTTTCCTTGACTACAACATATTGAGAACTTCGGTTTATCAGAATCAGCACTAATTTTCAGCCTCTCGTTTGACCACATTAGAGCCCCACAATATTCACATTGATGGATTGGGCCTCCTTCGTCAATGTAACTTGAACCTAGTTGGGTCAAAATGTCACAAATATCATCTTCCTTATCAAGCTCTTCATCACCTTGGTCTATATTCACGAAATAATTATCTGCATACCGAACAAATGAAGGACCATGTACTTATTAAAGGGCAATTTTATTCTTGTAAATTTGATAAATCTTGCAAAGGTGAATCAATAAATCCTCAACAAAAATGTTATACTTCTTATCAAAGATCGAATGTTTTCTCTAATTTTGACCATTATTGAAATTTATAAGTAATATCAAATGTAAATACCAAAATTATATCCAAAGACACCTAAAATACCAATCCAAAGAACATATGGATTATAAGTAAAAATCAATTTAAAAAGGCACAGTAATAACCTCAAGAAGCTACATGGTCAAGCCTTGAAGAGAGACTGGTTGCTATTTGGCTAGTGGTTTGTGATGTCCTCTTGACTAACTTTCTTTTTGATCTTATTTGTTTGCTAACTGGTATCCAATCACTGCGCTTGCACGTATTCGAGGTAATGACTTCGGAAAGTGGAGTACAATCATGGTCGGTCTCCAACACCTCAAATCTCATGTTTTCCACTTGTGAAGATGCAGTGGAAACAGTAGGAATGTTGTCGTGGACATTAGTAAGATGAGAAACTCTCACTCTTTGGCCTGCTTGGAAACACCAAAGAAAATGGTATTGCAAATTCAAAATATGAAGATATGAACTGTGGTGTTTATTGATTTGCATGAAATTCAATATTATTTTAAGATCTTGTAACTCACCTCTTTGATTGTCATCACGCCCACGTTTTCTTTGCCCTATTTGATGTTCCATTGTTGGTAGATGTCTCCAAAAATAAGTTTTCAATCCTTTACTTCTTTGTTTGTGAGCATATTTTCTTATTAAATAACTAATTCCTTATGGATCCTATTTTAAATACTAATTCCTTTTATTTTTTAATTTTAAGATATTCATTTAAAATATTAAAAAAATTTATGAATAAAATATTTTAATCTTTATTTAATATTTTTAATTTTTATTATTTGACTAATTATTATTCTATTTTAAAACTTTCATTTTTAGAACCCGTCATCTTTCTAATTACTAAGATCTTATTATTATTTTTTGAATATGCAATTTTAAGGTCCAAATATTTTATGAAAATTTAGAATATTCTTATTGGTCACTTTAAATTATCTTATTATTTTAAAATACTTTATAGTTTACAAATATTTTCGAAATTGAGTTTCTGATTCTTTATATCTTTATGAATGAAATATCTTAATATTTTTTGTAACTATAATATTTTAATCTTTATTTCATATCTTTTCTTTTTTTTATTATTTGATTGATGATTGATGATGATTATTATTTTATTTTAAAACCTATCATTATTTTCTATTTATAACTCCTAAGATTAACTTTCTTTTATTTCCTATTTAAGTTGTATCTTAAAATCATGGATCAACTAAAGCATTTGAATTTGAATTTTAAACTTTGAAATAGAAATATTTTTTTTATAGCCATTAAGATTAACTTTCTTTTAAATTTCTTTAATTGATTATCATAATTGAATTTTTTTTATGCTGACTTATACTAATGATAGAGAAAAGATAATAATGAATAGAGTACTTAAGGAATTATTATTATTATTAACTTCTCTTATACATGAGTATAATTTTTGTTCAGTTAAAAAAAAGTATATTTTTTGTGAAATAGAAATAATTTTATTCATGCATATTTTGAAGAAATGAATTTACAAAATTTTATGTTTTACAAATATTTCAAAAATTAAGTTTTCAATCCTTTACTTCGTTGTTTGTGAGTAGATTTTATTATTAAAAAACTAATTCCTTATGGATCCTATTTTAATGATTGATATATATACATAGATTTATAGGTGACCAATATTTAATTAACCGTATTTTAAATTAACCATATTTAATTAACCGTATATTTCAAACATCATACCTTTTTAGAAGAAATTCATAAATTAACTTATAATACAAAAATATATCAATTTCATATAGTAATATACTTTTCAAAAACTCACAAACACATATTGATATGCATGACAGATAAGAAAACCAGTTACCTGATTTACTGCTCAGGATTTCACGCATTCAATTCGACCTTAATAACTCAAACTATATACAACTTAACAACGCTCCCACCGTTGAAAACTAAGTGATGGATGTTTCGAATATAGTGACCAAATTTCGCTTCGATCCAATGGTTAACAAATGCGAAACTGTTATTTTAATGAGACTGCCTCATAATTGGGTGAAAATATCTTAATATGTTAATTTCAACATATCACCTCCTATATATAAGCTCCTAGAGTTTGCTCCCCATCTCATTTAATCAATGTGGGACTTCTCATTATTCTTATTTTATTAAATGTTTATTTGTGTATATATTGGACATATCTTGAATAATCTAATCTAATTTAATATCTATAACTTGATATTGGACATATCTTGAATAATCTGTCTATCTAATTTAATATCTATAACTTGATTGATTTATCCTTATCTTTTTTTTAAAAAAAATCAATATAAATAAATATTTAAGAATGTCATAATTGAATTCATAATTGATATACTATTATTTTTATCCTTTTCGAATATTATCATAATTGAATTCATAATTGATATACTATTATCTTTTTATGCTGACTTGGACTAATGATAGAGAGTTCATGATATTTAAAGAAGTATATTGATACTGTGTGTCTTTCAAAGTTATTAGTGGTCGAGTGTCTTTCGTTGCTTTCCTCCTAAAAATTTGTACCAACCAAATTGTATGTCGATGTGATATAATAGAAAATTAAGTATATATTTCTATGGAGAAATCAAATTTAGAAAAAAGATTGTTCTATGATGGGAAATATTATATCAGGTTTTTTTTTGTGGAAAAAATGAAAATTAATTATAGGTCCAATGTAAAGAACTTAATTAAAATGAGGTCCCATAAAATAACGTATTTAAAATCCCAATCAGATTGCTTATGGGATAGGGATGATATTTGCCCATAAGTATTTAGGAACTTGGATTGACCTAAATATGGATAAATCTCAAGTGCACTTACAAGTGACTTAATTAATAGAAAGAAAAACGTCTGTATGGAAGACACACCTTTTATCTCATGGAGCTAGGCTTACTCTCATAAAATCAATTCTATGATCTATTAACTTTCATGTTCTTTCATGCATCAAATTGCCTATTGACATTTGCAATATAATTGACTCAAGACGGATTAATTTTTTTTTTTGGGATCCAATGGTGACAAGAAGTGGATTTATTTACTTAAGAAGGATATTCTGTTTCTACCTATTTCTGAAGGTGATCTTGGAATCTGTTCTACTACTTAGGAAAGAGTCTCTTTTAGGTAAACAAGCTTGGAGAATCTTATCTTCACCTAATTCTACGTTGTTTAATGCTATGAAGATAAAGTATTATGAACTTCTAAGTATAGATATTGTGAAAGCACTGAATAAATCTTCTCTCCACTCTCTCTCTATATATATCTCTCTCTCTCACACATGAGATGGATCGCCGTGGTTCAATAGAGTTAAGATTTATCTCCGATTTTAAAAAGCGCTTACCAAAGTGAATATAGATTATGTACAAACAAGATCCTTATGTCAATGAGATTTAAACTCATAACCTTATAATAAACATTGATCACCTGATACCTCTTTTTTATATAAAAAAAAAGTTTAGATGAGCAGAATCTAACTTCGATGAGATTTTAATCCATAACTTCAAAGTTGAGTCAATCCATTCGCTAGATAGACCAACCTTTGTTGATAAAATATTTCATATTTTTTACACAGAAATCTTGTTTATTTTATTTTTAATTGTACATTTTCTTAAAAATTTCTTTAAAGTTTATTTTATCAATCATTTGAGGTTCTTTTCATAAGCAGAAAATATCCTTACATTCCTATCATATTTTATGAGCTTGACCTCTACAAAATTAGAATCTAATAATCATATAATGATGATGATGATAAGGACTTGGTGCATGCGTTGAATTCATAAGCAGGCTATTTTTTGTTTAATAACAGTATAATTTTTTATTCAAAATTAATTTTGAAATCATAACACAGGTTTTTCTTTTAAGATTTAACTGTTATCGTTTCACTACTACAGAAAGGAGTTTCCATGTCAGTTATTTAGGGGTTTTAATGTCACTTTTTTATATGACGTTAAAAGTAGTGACTTAGAAAAAATGGGTATTTTACGTCACATAAGATATGTGACGTGGAAAGTCTGATTTTTTACGTCACAAGTTATGAAACAAGAAACGTAGATAAGTCGTTGAATCTTTTTTTTTCTTTTTAAATATCTGAGAATTCACGTCACATGTTTAGAAAACATGTGACGTGAATTATATTGGGAAGAAACCACGTCACTTATTAGCCAAATAAGTGACGTGGTTTCTCCGACGTGGTTTGTGGAGAAACCACGTCACTTATTTTGCTAATAAGTGACGTGGTTTCTTCCCAATATAATTCACGTCACATGTTTTCTAAACATGTGACGTGAATTGCTTTTTTTTTAATTTTTTTTACTATTTTCTTTTGATCCCATTTTCTTTTTCCCATCTGTTGTCTCAGAAAACAGATAGCAATCATCTAAGCTAATATCAGAAAACAGACAACAGATAGCAATACAAAACTAATATAACTAATCAAATCATACTAAACATCTATACTTGTGTTGCTTACTACTACACAAACCATTATTTTTACACAATTTAGTATTTTGTACAATGATCAATCATCTCTACAAAAACATACCATTACTAATTCAACACCAACCAGTAATTACAAAACCTATAATTTCACCCTCATTTGATGGAAATTAAATATTGCTCTATAATTAGTAAATTAAATACTCACTATGGATAAATTGATAAGTAATTTTACAAAGTATGAAGGATATGATAATCCTAAACGCTAGCAAAAAAAATGTTTAATTACAAACTAAAAGAACAAGAATGCAATAACCCCAAACGATGGCAAAAAAAAATGGAATTCCAAACAAAAAAGGATCAATAACCACGCATTAATTCTGGGCAAGATCCAAGAATAAGGCCCATTATGCAAATTCTGTGCAAGAGACCAAAAAAAAGGCAGTTAGACCTCACACCTGTGAGGGACGAGCTGAGGGAGAGAGCTGAGGGGTTTTTTTTTTCCTTCAACGCCGAGCTGAGGGGTGAAGGAGAGAGGAGAGAGCTGAGGGGTGAGGGAGAGAGGAGAGAGCTGGGGGTGTGGAGTTCAAATTTTTCTGGGGAGCTGAGCTCGGCAACAATGAAATTTGGGCTGATAGCGATGAAGACGATGTGATTGGGATTTAAATCAGATTTTTATATTTTTTTTTGAAGAAACCACGTCACATATAGAAAATATGTGACATGATTTCTTTAAAAAAATTTTATTTTAAAGAAACCACGTCACATATTAAAAATATATAACGTGGTTTCTTTTTAAAAAAAATAAAAAATTTATTTTGAAGCAAACCACGTCACATATTAAATATATGTGACGTGATTTCTTATAAAAAAAATAAAAATAAAATATTTTAAAGAAAACCACGTCACATATTAAAAATATGTGACATGGTTTCTTATAAAATAAAAAAATAAAAAAACCTCCTGAAGCAAACCACGTCACATATTAAAAATATGTGACGTGGTTTCTCACAACTATAAACCACGTCACATTTCTCCTATTATTGTGACGTGATTTCTTCCTCAGCCTGAAATTTAATTACAAAAATGCCAACGAGTTTTTTTCAATGTCAGTTTTATAAATTACTGACGTGAATTAGGGACAAGAAATGGTTTTTTTGTAGTAGTGTTTTCATAACCCATTATCAGGTTAACTTTCAATATTTCAATCTTTACTATTTTTTACCAAAAAAAAAATATGCGTCTAATAACCAATGTATCAAAAACCGGACCGGACCGGCCGGGTTAGATCGGAAACCGGCGACCCGGTCACATGTCCGGTTCGGTTGGTGGGCGAACTCTGAGGGGACCGTAACTCGGTGAACCCGATGAAAACCGGGAGAAACTCGGGAAAACCGGCAGGTTAGACGGGCTGGTCGGGTCAATCTGACAACTTATTAGCTTGTCGGAAAAAAGCAAGAACTCCAGAGAAAACGAAAAGGTCCAGGAAAAAAGAAATGAAAGAAAGGAAATAGCAGAGGAAGAAGGAGATGCATGAAACTGCAAGAGGGTGACCTGAAAGAGAACCACCGGAAGGAGTCGCATGAGAGATATCAAAGACTCACGATGCTATCGGAAAATGAAGAAGAAGAACGGGAACCAGTCTCCTTTTTTTAGAACATAACCATCTTTCAAGAGCATAGAAGAAGAGAAGGTTACTTCTTTGATGTGACATGTGGGATGTTGGGGGTGTGGTAGTATAGTCCTTCCTGTTTTCAAAGTTTGGTTCAGAAACCAATCTCGTTTTACGCAAGAAAATTACTATAATATTACACGATTTCATATTATCTTCTCATTTGTCCATCGGTCCATCCTCAGTTATAGTAAGCTGGGTACTTTATTTTTTTTTATTGTGACTTGTAATTTTATTTTATTATAGTATATAATTATAATATATCCTATTATCACAGTACATTATTATTTTTATTGTTAAAAAAATATACTTAGTTAAGTAAAATTCTTACAGGTAAGCTTTTGATTACACATAATTATGTCTTATTTTTTAAATTATTGTCAATTAATTATAAACCTATAAAAAATAGGAGATATGACAATATTTTTAAAAGGTTATAAGATGAATAATTTTATTTATTTTAATTATCACCGGTCTGACACCGAGTTAACCCTCGGTCTGACCCACTAACCCTTAAACCATTGTCTTATCCGGTTCACTCACCAGTCTGATTTTTAATACCTTGCTAATAACACCTTATAATAGAATAGTTGAATTTCACGCTAATTCATTTTCATTATAAAAAATGAAAATAAAAATATATATAATATATGTATTGTACCATTTTGTTACAATTGGTAAAAGGAAATTAACGTAATTTAAATTCTTTGTTCAACATTTTAATTCAAAATCATCCATTTTTAAACTTTTAATAATAAATTATCGTAATGTATCTTACAATTCAAGAAAAAGAGTTACACAATTTACAAAACAATTGCATTTCTATATCTCACATCATTTTATACTATATATATATATACTCCCTTCATATAAGATCAATTTATCTAAATTGATTAAACTAAGGATATATGTTGTAAAATTAGTCAAAATCACATGATTTTACTAAAACATCCTAACTATATTCCTTTATTTCATCATCCCTCTCTTGTTTTTTATTGAGAATAATTAATATGGATAATTTAGGAAAAATATGAAAAACAAATAGAAAGATTGATGTTTTATATTTAAGAATAAATTCATATCTCCAAATAAGTTTGATATTTAAGAATGGAGGGAGTATGTATATATATAAATTAATATAATCTTTGTTGTTAACATTTAATTTAATTTTGGTTTTACTCCCTTAAATTTGAAATTAAAGGTTTTGGTCATTTTAGGTGTAAAATAATCCATATTTTTACTGTAGGAACCAATATTTTGATGAAAATGAAATATGATTAACTAAAATCTTGTTTAAAGCTTCAACAATTGAAATCAAAATAGAGACAAACTTCATCGATGAAAGATTATACTAAGTCATGCCAATGTTCTACATGGTACTCCGGGGGGTGGTGGGGGTGACGTGGCGGTGGTTGAAAATCACGTGACGTTGCCCTTTGGAGGAAGAGCGTTCCGTCGCATTGAAGCTAAAAGACGCATGCCTATGATTATGAGCTCCCAATAAAAGTGGACACCACTGCAATCTCGACGCGTGGAATTCATGACGACATGAACAGATGGACGGTGGGGGCCACAGAGATCAGGGACGAGTGGCGATCGAGGGTGCCACCTAGACATCATCATTGTGGCGGGACCCACGCATTTGCTTCGTCCATTATTTCTCCTTCTTCATTTTTAGGGATGCATGTTGCCTTGAGGGGATGGAAATTAAAAGAGAGATGCATTGCACTGACGTATTCAGTTGGGTTGTGATTATTAATGAGGTGAGCTCATGTTAGTTAGTGGCTTTGCCTGCACCCCATCTGAATTGGGAACAACTTGCATCTCAACCTCACCTCCAAAGCAGGATTAATGAGCTTTGTATTATTACCCTCCGAAAAATACCCCATCGTCTTTTATCATAAGTTTAAAATAATTAGTTTAAAAATCATAATTACGTAAGAGAAATGCAGTTTACTTTACAGTTATGAACTTATCATTATATATGAAAGAGAACATGGAAGGAAAGTATAGTGAGAGGCAACGTGACAAATAAAAGATAATAAAAATGATAGAAGACGAATGAAAAAAATATTAACATCAAGAAAATTGGGAGAATGCAATAAATATTTGGATAAGCTTAAAGTAAACCCTATATTTTGGGACAAATTAAATACATTCACAAATTTGAAGTTCATGATAAGGGATATGGGGTTAGGGTGTATTTAGGTCAAGTTCATTATATCCATTTTGTCAACTTCTCATGTTACAGGTAGCCATGTGTCTTAATTTTTAAATATTGCAATTAAACAATAAATCTAAATGAAATAAATATGACACATGGTCTTTTTAAATTGAAAAAATTGATGTAATGGATATAAAGAATTTAATTTAAGTACGGTATTATATTACCCACTTGGTACCTTTCTTTTATAAGATCAATTTTTCCCAATAAAGACTATCCAAAAAATTTATAAGTGTATAGGTTAATTTATAAGATTATACTTACATCGATCAAGTTCCTTACATTATTTATATCAAAATTTTCAAACGCACAAGGTTATACTTATGTGTAATATTTATTTTATGTGAATTTATGGTAAATGAAAATATTTCAAAAATAATATATATATATATATATATATATAATCACATTTAATTAGAGAACTCAATGAAATGGATATAATGAACTTTATTTAAATAGTTTCCCAATTTATAAGTGCACATACGCATTTTAATAACTAATAATAGTAAATAACAAATGTGAGGATGTGATCATAAAACTTGACCTAATGAATATAATCAATTTGATCTAAGTTTTGTCCAGAAAGTTTTTTTTTTATCAGAAAAAATTATTTAAGTTTTTTAAATACATTGTGTTGCAACTTTATATACATACGTGTGTGTTATGTGTTTAACATGGTGATTTGTTAATGACACTAATTAACTTAGCTGCTTCTCTTTATGATTAATATAACGAGAATAATGTAATAATAAATGCATTAGATAGTGCTCTGATATAATGTTTTTATGTTTTAAGAAAAACACTTATCTTTATACTCCATACGGTCCTAGTTATAAGAGTCAATTGATTTTTTTAGAAAAATTAAGGATGTAAAATATATCACTATGAGTTGTTTATATTTGTCTTTTTTCTTTTTCAAAACTAAGTTATTTTACTCATAAACTATCATATAATTTAATTATATTTGGTATATATTAAAATTTAGGGATTTAATTTACTTCCTTAATCTCCTAAAAAAAGTTAACTGACCAGAGGTAGTATTAGTTATAAAGCACCCACGCATTATGCTTACTATAGTGGATTTGGACTCAACCTCACACTTAACACTAAAAAAAAAATGAAATGAGGGGTTCGAGATAACATGAGATACAAGGCCCAAGCAAAAAAGCTCTAAAAAATAAAATTTGTTTCCTATAAAAAGAGACAATGCAAGAGTGTATATATTTATATGTATATATGTATATATATTTGTATGTGCATATGTATGTACACACGCGTCCTTAGCATCTTTGCAGATATGTTATATATCGAGACTGATTTTGTCATAATTATGAGATGAGACAAATAATTACTGGTATTTACACCACTGCAGAAAGAGGTTTTTAAGTATGTTATTTAGGGGTTTTAATGTCACTTTTTTATGTAACATGAAAAGTAGTGACTTAAAAAAATGGATATTTTACGTCACACAAAATATGTGACGTGAAAAGTCAGATTTTCCACGTCACATGTTATGAAACAAGAGACGTAAATAAGTCGCTGATTTTTTTTTTTTTTTTTGCTTAAATGACTGAGAAACCACGTCACATGTTTTATAACATGTGACATGGTTTCTCTACAAAAGAGAATTCACGTCACATGTTAGAAAACATGTGACGTGAATTCTCTTTTGTAGAGAAACCATGTCACATGTTATAAAACATGTGACGTGATTTATCCTGCCAGGAGAAACCATGTCACTTATTACTCTAGTATGTGACGTGAATTCTATTTTTTTTAAAAAAAATAGTTTCTTTTTTGTTTCCCCCCCCCCCCCCCATATTTTCATGCATTGCATTGCTGATGGAAACAGATTATTACAACGTTAAATAGATGTAAACCATCAACCAGAGCTATAACTAATTTAATCAAACTAAACATATATACATGACTTTTGCTACTAATACACAAACAAAAAAATTCAATTTTTACACAACTTAGTATTTTGTACAATGCTCACTGATTTCTACTAACCAAATCTGAAAGAAAAATTAACTTTGAAATGTAGAGAAGTCAAGAATCAAATTGGGAAACAAGCAAGAACAATTTCAAGAACAACCTGGAAATCATCGGGTTCTTCTAATTGAAAAAGTAAATCACTTAATGTAACAAATCGGTCAGGAAAATGACATTGAATAAACAGATACGCATACCTGCCATTGAAGGTGTACACATTTCAGTAACTAAGAATGCTCGACAAAAGAGCTTAGAACTCCAAAATAAGAAGATAGAGAAAAATGTAAAAATACAAAAATGCAGTACATAGAAAGCAAAAACCCAAAATGAGAGAGATGGGAGCTAAACCTGAAGAAGTAACAGAACAAAAGAAGAGGAGGAAGAAGACGAAGTGAGGGAGCTGAGGGTTTGGGAGGAAGAAGAGGAAGTGAGGGAGCTGATGTTTTGATCGAGTCAAAGTAAGAGAGGGAAATAGGGAGATGAGGGGGGAAAAGGTGCCCTTTTTTTTCAAAAAATTTAAGAAACAATGTCACATGTATGCTTAATATGTGACATAGAAAGAAACCATGTCACATATCAAAAAACATGTGACATTGTTTCTTCTTTCCACGTCACATATCAAAAACCTGTGACATTGTTTCTTAGCTAAGAGAGGGAAAAAAGACGCATTTGTTTTTCAAAAAATTTTAATAAAAAATGTTTTTCAGAGAAACAACGTCACATGTTTCAAACATGTGACTTTGTTTCTTTGTTTCTTTCTCAAAGAAACAACGTCACATATTTCATACATGTGACGTTGTTTCTCTGAGAAACAATGTCACTTATTTGAAACATGTGACGTTGTTTCTCAGAGAAACAAACAATGTCACTTATTTCAGAAATAAGGGACGTTGTTTCTTTTCTGTTTTGAGTTTATTTACAAAATTATCACCGCTTTTTTTTAATGTCAGTTTTCTATATAATAGACGTTGTTTGGGGACGTGAAATGTATATTTTGTAGTAGTGTTAGGAGTTAAGTTATGCATTATGGCAAAATATTGTGGTACGTAGGGTTTAACATGGTACCAAATAATTAATGATTATTGTGAAGAGTTCGATTTTGTTTATAAAAAAGGATAAAACTTAGGGAAAAAGACAAAAAAATCCCAATAATAACTTTATGATAGGTATTACAACTTCATGATAGGTATTAACAACCATTAACAACTCAAAATTCCTTATTTGGGATTTTACAAATTGGAAGGGATTTTTTTGTGCTTTTCCCTAAAACTTAGATCAAATTGTTTATCTTTATTTGGCGAAATATTCTAATCACACTTGGTACTTTACTATTGTTTATTATTAAAATGTGTGTGCGCACATGCAAAATCCACCTACAAGCACTTGTAAATTTTTGTGTCAGCATAAATTTTTATATAGACTCTTGTTATTGTATCGTTGTTTGTTATTAAAATTAAGTTTTCTAAATGTTTATTTAGATACTTGTTTTTTTGTTGCTGTTAGTTAATAAAGTGCTTACATATGTATGCACCTATGAATTCTCCTACACCTTAGTTTAGTGGGTATAAGTAACGTCAATTAAATTTTTTTCTATAAAAAAATATAACTTTCTTTGGTCAAAATATATTAGTTTAAAATATGCTATTGAAAAACAGAGAATTCATCCAAAGACAAGTTTAGAATTCTTTTTACACAAAAATCTACAGATATATAGCACCTACCATACAAAATAAATCTTAATTCAATTGTGATTTAATTTATATTTTATATGAGATATTAATATTCTCAAAAGAGAAGTTATTCTTTGGATAATGGAGACATACCGCGCTTTTGAAGTTAGATATTTTTATATGTCTTTGTTTTTAACCAAATCTAATCCACTTTTTCCAAATTGAGCTAGGTAGTTTTACCTAATATTTTGAACAGGAAAGAATATATCTTTGTCTGTGTGACTTGAAGTTTTAATTGGGTTTAAATTATGGGTTCCATGCACTATACCTTTCATAAACTTTCAACGAGAAATTTCTCACTGAGCGTTGAATTTGCTCTCATTACATCCATGTATAAAACCAGACTCATACAAGAGCAAAAGCTTTGGTGAACTCGTACTTTAGTTCCAGTCTTCCATCTGACATAAGTACTGGGGAATTCCATACGTTGAGGGTTTAAATTTAGTCCTATCTTCCATGTAAAAATAAATCAGAAGCATGACTTAATAAGAATTATGAACATGATATACGATGACTGTGGTGTTGCTCGCCACACACATATTTGTCTGTGTCTAGGAGAGCTTGATATAGTTTGGTGGTAGTATTATAATGTGATTATGCTATGCGTTGGGAGTTAATTAAGGGAGTTTTACTAAATATCATTAAATAAGTTTACATGCTTAATGAAGTTCTTTTTATTTTTTTTTTAATTTTTGAAGCCTGTCGTTGAGTTGGTAGTAGCGTAAAAATTAAAAGTTATGGACATGCTTTATTCTGTATAGTACTTGTGACTTATTAGGTAATTTTCTCTAAGACCCATGACTCTTTTTACAATGTCATCAGTGAACTTATATGAAGAATCGCACAAAAGTTCTCATCATAATTATAGTATAATTAAAAATTTAAACTTCATTGTTTTACTATTGGAGCTAAAATGTTCAATTAAAAGTAGTCTAGCGTGCGGGTATAATTGAGGAAAACTCTCACAGAAACTTCCATAGTTGAACGATTTCACCATTTCTCTCTCTTATGCAATCAAATTAAATTGAATTCTTGGAAGGGACGTATGTCTAATGGAGGAACTAATTGATGAATGTGGATAATTTAAATAAAAGGAATAGGTGGGTATTATAACATTAAAATATATAGCTTCTGGTGTGAAGGATTAAATATTAAAATGGTAAGTTGGTAGTCAAATAGTTGTAATTTATACTCCCTCCGGTCCTAATTATAAGACCACTTTGACTTTTTTGACTTTTTTTTCTAATCCAAAAAAAGAGTAGTTTCAGTCCCAAAAATAATATTTTTTCTTCAAAACTAATTTATTCTACTTATAAACTAACCTATAATCTAATTTCACGTGACATATGTTATAATTTAGTGGTCTAATTTGCTTCCTTAACTTCCACAAAAAAAAGTCAAAGTAGTCTTATATTTAGGACCGGAGGGAGTATAATTTTCGCTGATCAATTAACATTAGTAAATTAAATCTTACTCATGGTGCCGTAGAGTGAAACTGAAACATAAAATTTATTTACTAAACTCCTGGTGGGTGAATATTTCAAATGTTGTTATTTTCACGTATTTATAAATTTTATCACGCTTTATTTTAGCAAATTTGGGATTAATTGTGCAGATTTGTGCTTGATGATAATGTGAAAATTATAGTGTTGACTATAATATTTTATAAAATTTTAATTGCAAATAATTCCAATTTCCTCGAACATATGCTATCATGTGACATTAATTGTTTTTTTTTTTTGGCACATGTGAAAATTGTAGTGCCAGTTATCATATTTTACCAAATTCCGTTTCATTCTCCATTGAAGCTATTTTCATATTGTATATATAATACTCATCTGTTCCTTTTTTTTTTTTTAACTTTTCCCCCTTCTTCAATTAATTACTTGCTAAACCAAACTTGGCTTCGTTACTTAGTGATATATACACATGTTGTTGCACAGAGATCCCAAAAACCGATTGAGCTCACAGGAAGGAGCAAATAAGTTCAATTTCAAGATAAACTCAAAAGAGGAATTTTGATATTGGACTTCAAAATCCTCACATAAGACTCAAATTTGTTTTCCTTTTTTCTTGATACAACAAATTTGTTTTTCTTAATAAGAAAGGAAAGTATGGGTGAAGGGGCTAGTCAATAAAGTAATAAACTGATGTTTGAATTCTTATTGAGCACGAGTGCAAATATTTAGTACGTGATAGTGCATTGAACATGATTCTTCGCAATTAGTGAATGTTTGTGTTTAGGAAAAAGTGTGTGGGACTGATAGGTAAGAGTGATTTGGAGGGGATGGCAGAAAAATTTTTGTAAATTGAATTTTTGAAAATTGAAGAAGTGTGGTTAAGATATTTTAAGAAATATAAGATGTATGAAATATTACTCGAAAAATGTCAGCCAAATTTCTCCAATTTTTGTAAATTTAAGTAAAAACATATTTTCTCTGCTGATTTTCTCTCCCCTTCCCTCATTCCAAACAAGCCTTAAATCTACTTCATCTCTCATAGGCTAAAGTAGAGAGAGTAGAGGTTGGAAGAGAGAAGGTTGGAAGATGAGGAGATGAAGCAGAGATAATGAGAGGATTAGGGTTTATGTGGGTGACCAAATCTAACTTCGAGAGTTTAGTTTTGCCTTTTATAGGTCCCCTAAATCAGGTCTAAGAGTGGGTACTTGGATGAAACCCTGTTTGGCACAAAACTAAAATGCTGATGTGTTCTAGAACCATCGTCACTGCGAGCAAGCATTACTTTTGGTCCTCTTCAGCTTCACTCGCCGTGGGGTCGCCACGATGAGCCCACGGCGAGTGCATGTCTTCTCTGCTTCTCAGGAGTGTGTTAGCTATGGGCTCACCGTGACGAGGCCAAAGTGAATGTCAGCTTTTCTGTTCCCTTGAATTGTTGCCTTCTTTACCCGAGATCTGATTCCTTTAGTCATAGCGACCCTATAAGTAGAACAAGAGAGAGAAAGAATCGAATGGCCCTATAAATTAATTCAAACAAATTAATCTACAATTATTACTAATTAATCCTAATCCTGTACTAATTTTACTTAAGAGCTTAAGATATTCAATAAGTACAATTAGACCAAATTTGCATCTCAATCATGTTAGAAACCTCAATTAAAGCATATAAAAACACTGCAAATCTTTGATTTGTCAGGTACGAGGGAGATTTGAAAGGGAGGGTAGAAAAAATTTTGTGAATTGAATTTTTGAAAATTGAAGAAGTGTGAGTATGATATTTTAAGAAATATAAGATATAAGAAATATTAATCGAAAATTTCAGCTCAATTTCTCCAATTTTTGTAAATTTAAGTAAAAAATATTTTCTCTCCCCTCCCCTCTCATTCCAAACAAGCCTTAAATCTACTTTATCTCTCATAGGTAAATACTTTTGGTCCTTTATGTTTACTTCAAGTCTCTTTTTAGTCCTTTAAGTTTGAAAAGTGCACTTTTGATCATTTTTTGTCAACGCATTAGTTTCATTTAACAGAAAATGCTGACTCAACAAATCTAAATTGTGATTTTGTAACTAAATACTAACAAAAAATATTTAAATTTTATTTATTTAGTATAATCATTCTTGTACTTTAAAATTTAGCAGTTTTTTTATCCGCATTTAATCATAAAAGCACCATCTATATTTGCTGCGTCAGCATTATCCACTAAATGAAACTAACGATGTTAACAAAAAAGGATCAAAAGTATACTTTTCAAACTTAAGGGACTAAAAAAAAATTTGATGCTAATATAAAAGATTAAAAGTATACTTTAATCTCTCTCATATTTATCAAGGCTCCAATGTCACCAAATTTGAGGTTTTTTTTCTTTTCTGACAAAAACATCCATGTTTAATGGGCTGGGTCAAGGCCCATGTATATAGAGTATTTTAGCACGAGGCCTAAATTATCGCCCTCGAAATGCAAGTGCCTGCAACGGTCAAATCCTCTGGAAGTTAAAACGACGCCGTCTTAGTCTCCACCTCCAGTCGAAAAGTTTTCGGGAAAATACAAACACTTTGATTATTGATTGATTATTTTCCCTCCCATTCGACTTCTCCATCAAACTCCAAAACCTAGCTACTCAGTCTTGGTTTCCAATTCTGAAAGGTCAAATTTAGGTAATGCTTCTCCTTTTCCTTTTAGCGAAGATTTTATAGAAATGCAGTGTTTCATGAATCATGTGAAATTTTCGCAATGCATGATGATATTCTTCAATTCTTTTCACTTCTTCCAGTTTTTTTTCTATACTGTGTTGACGTTGAAGAATGGATCCGAAGACACTGGAAGAAGCGGGACAAAGCGCTTTGAATTTTAAGTGTGTGAAGATTCTTCACGGAGCTGACAGATCTATCGCTTGCCAGACTCCAGAGAAGACTAGTGAGCCCTTACCTAATAAAGCCAAGGAGGGATCCACCCAGCTTCCTGAAACGTGAGTGCCTAATTGGCTGTGAATTGCGTGCTTATAGCAATTTCTTCATAGGAATAATTGTTTGTTTGCTCTTTTTCCCCCATCATATGTGTTTGAATTGGATATTGATATTTTTTCTTTGTTGAATTTCCTTGAGATTTCAGATACAAAGCTTTAGCAGATTTATTTGATCATATGAGTTGTTCACTGAGGTTGCTTCGTCTTTGTAAAAAATCTACCACCTTTCAAAACATTTGTTCCCAGGTTGAAGTTCTCGCTAAGAGGTAATTGTAACTTTTGATGTGATTTCAGTTATATTTATCCTCTGCTTTGTTTTATTTTTCAATGTCCCTGGGATAATTTACGGATCTTATTGATGGGTTTGGTTTATATCCTTTCCTGGATTTCTCTTCCAAATTTCAGTTTTCTCACTTTTGTTGGTTGTGATGTTGTGCTATTACTGTTTTCCCTTCACAGAAAATTCTTGTACACGGATCTTGCACAGATAAAGTATATACTTCCTGAAGCGATACATATAGAGAAGGTGTTAGTAAATGACAATAGAAGCTTGTGTATGAAGCCTGATTTGATGATCACCTTGGTATATGAGGTTGTGCTTGGACACTCTTGTGAAAGTACTTATGTGGCACTCCGGAAGCTTTTTGGTTCTAGGCTACTTGAGTTCTTCAATACGCATCCAGAGGTGTCACTCTAATATTGTGTTCTTATAGTCTATTGTATTTGTTGTGTCTAAAGCTGTTATGGGAGCCTTAGCAATAGTTTTGGTTAGTTCCAGAGGTCAAACTTATCTTATCTGCTTTTGTGTAAATATCAATTTAAATTCTCAGGGTCATGGGGCTGGATTGGTAAACAAAATAGAGCATGGAATGAGAAACGTCCCTTATGCCCTTAGATAAGAAGGTATTATGTACTTACTATAGGGTGACAACAGTAATAGTCTAATAGGTATTATATACTTCTGCAGTCCACAATTTAAGTCATTTTTTCTTATCTTGGCTTGGTCCAAAAAGATAAGTCCAGTTTGATAATATATAGAGCATTTAATACTTGTTTCTATATTTTTCCCTTCCATACAATTAAACTAAAAATAATTCACTATAATGAATATACTATTGACTTATGTCAAGGGTATATTTGGGAAGCTTTGTAAATTCTTAATATATTTATCGTTATAGCTACCATTTAACTTATATTTTTCGTCCACGTGAAGTGGTTAAACCAAACATATACTGTCTATTGTATGTATAGAGGCCTCTAGGTTTATATTTAAAAGTTACGCCCCACTAGGTGAATTATAGGAAAGATACCCCCTCTTCCTTTCAAATAAAAATCAAGACACTCCTCCAGTCCACAATAGGAGCTATAACAGCTCTGCTTGTGCGTAGATTATCTTTCTCTACATTGTGAGTTTTGGGTGTGATTTCCTTCTCGTATGTTTATGATTCAAAATAAGTTAATCAATCATTTTTGACAATTTTCTTTATTTTTGTGGGCAAGAATACTGATATTCCAGAAGCTACACTACCAGAGCCTTTTCAAACAGCTGATAGCTTGATTTATGAGGATTTGTTTGTAGATCCTTCAACAATACTCTCACCATCAACTGATCAAAATCAACATCTATCACAGGAATGCCAGCGATATCTTCTTAGAAGGCATTTCTCAAGGAAGAATGTTGTGGCAGAGACAGAAAAAAATGCCGTAGTAAGTCAAATTTCTCAGTCACATCATTCATCTGATTGCTTAGATAGTGAAGGAGGTGAAGGTGACAGTGACAGTGATTGCTTAGATAATGAAGGAGGTGAAGGTGACAGTGACAGTGATTGCTTAGATAATGAAGGAGGTGAAGGTGACAGTGAATGTCAGAAAAAATGTACTACCACATATTTGAAATCTGATCTGGATATGGAAAAAGAACAGAAGAATGAATCATGTTCCATGGGATCACAATGCAGTGTTGTTAATACACCAATACGTCTGATTTGCTCTCCACAGTCTGTTCGTTGTGGTAGTTATGAAAACTCTTATCTCAAGATTGCCCCATCCACGGATGTATTAATGGCAGAGACACCTGCTCAGTCAACACCTAGAAGATTGGCGCCCAATTCTGATGTTAAACTTAAGAATATGACCACCCAAAATTCAATTTCAAGCAATAAGCAAGTAAAAAGGGTTCTTTTTTCACATGAAGGGGATTATGATGTTGACAAGTTAGAATCAAGTAGAGATGCTTGTGATAACATCCCTGAAGTTAGTCAAGCATGCACTGAGGATTCTAATGTTTCTAATTCTATTCTATCCCAGAAGGTATGCCTTCTGACCTTGCTTCTTATTTTGAATTCTTCTAGGCATGCTATACTTCTAGAAATCATTCATAATTTGATGCAAATGATTGCTTTTCTACATACAACATAAAAGTCGCTAAGGTAGACTTTTTTTTTCCCCTTAAATTTTCTTGACTTTACTTTCCAGGTATCATTGAACAAGCATGTATTCCTTTTTTGTGTTGTTCAATGATGCTGGTATTTTGTTCATTTTGGATCTTCATCTAGGTTCATCTTAAATCTTGCTACCTTGGTCATGGGATTAAAAGAATAAAATAAAGTTCATTATTGTTTGAGTTGATCATCTTCGTATTTTAACAAGATTGAGGTACACTCTAAACAGGCTAGCATAAAAAACATAAAGATTTTTTTTCCTTTATAAAGATATAGAAAATGAGGCAGTTTCATAATTTCTTCTTCTTGTTTTTAATAATTTTTGATATTTTTTGTGATGAAAATTGAATAAGGTTCTTTCTTCGTCTGTCTATTTAGTTCTCATTTTTTGGCACTATATACAGTAAAATTTACCATGAATTCAATGGAGCAAAACGTACTGTGTGTACTTTTGGACTTTTGGTAACAACTATAACCAAACTCTTCTTTAGAGGATGCTGCATATTGCACATTCATACTCAATACGTGTATGTATGATTTTTTGTTTCCAAACAACTGTTGGGGGAGGGACCCCTGTCTTTTTCTTGATTTAATTTCTAAAAGATACATGCATCTCCATTATACTCATCTTGAGCATGGATACATTTTGAAATTTGAATAATGTAGCAAGAGTGTAGAATTAACTTTGGTATCTTGTCATAGAGGGCCATGATTTGATCAAGTTATTGCTCTTTACCCCAAATTATTTTTCTGTTTAGTTTTCTGGCAAAAATTACATCTTGTTTATGAGTTATGTGTGGTTTTATATTCTTGTCATTGGCTCATATTTAGATTCTCAATACAGGTGGCTAAGTGCATTGATTGTTCCCGTGAGAATACAAATCAGATACAAGGTGGTTCAACAACCTGGCAGCAGAAGCCTTCATCGTTGCTTGGCCTTGTTGATGTGATATATTCTATATTTTGTTCCATCAAATGCTCTCCAATCACAAAAGAGGAACTCCTGCACAAGATAATAATGAACAGTTTAGATTTTGTTGAGATGAGTATGTATTGATTATGACTATAACTCAAGTAGTTTTTAATTGCATGTTAGTGTCTTAACTATGGTAAGTGACTAACTAATTTGGTTTTCTCTACAGGAGAAGCTGAAGAGCAGATTAATTTCCTTGAAAATGCAGCGCCAGGTTGGATCTACACGAAGTTGGGCCCTGGTGGAGGCACTATGTACTGGTGAGTCTCTCAATTTGCATCTTTCAACTATGGAAGCAGAGTGGATTAGATCATTGTCAGATGCCTAAGCATAATATTTCTTTAACTTTTTTTTATGATGATAATATTTATTAACTTTGTGAATTTCTATCTTTTAAATTCGGTTTTAATTAAATAAGCTAATAAATTTTTAACTGTTGGTATGGTTAATTTTCATGCATACTCAAGGTAGTACACTAGTCGTCACAAGACATGGAAAGAGACATGGAAAGGGGGTATCGTTAGATTTGAATGTCTTGTGTAAACAATAGGTGCCGTTGTTCTTTTTTAGTTTAATCTCGAGTCAGTATTCTTTTCTTCAAGTTTGAGTTGTAATCTGAAAATGAAGCCTTTATAAAAAATGGGAGGGAAATCAAGTTCAAGCTACTATGGCATGCCATACTACAAAAAACGACTGCTTTTGTCTACTTGTACATGGACCACTGAGCAGCCGCTTTAGCACATTATTATGTTATTATATTTTTGAAAAATTACACTGCCAGAAATTTTGGTTTTCACTTTAAATGTAGTTTTTAGTTTTTCTTTTGAATTTTGGATACCATATCTCTGTAGTTTCCTGACTCTGAGGATTTTGCAGTATTAAGGAGGGGTTAGATTTGGAGTCTGTTCGATCAAGGCTATTAAGCAATAGCATGAAGGCTCTGTGAGTGGAGGCTTCTACTAGATTGCTAGATATGGGTTTTGGTCTCTCATGGAAAATGCCCAGTTGTCGCATTTGTGGACTTCTTTCAAGTATTACAGCTTATTATGAATTATAATTATTCAGGTGAAAAGAGGTTATGAGGAATGCGAGATAATTTGAAGCACAAGAATCTAAGCATAACCAACCCGTTTAATTTTACATTGGCCAGAAGCGAAATCCATGTACTTTGCCAAATCACTAAATCTACCACCTTTGGTGCTTGTTATCATTTGTAATTCGTTAAATAGCATAACCCAAAGCAGACAATGTGTTTCTTGGTGAACGGGAGAAAGGAATTTCAGAAGCCATTTGGTCATTTGCCTACAAAGTCTATCAAGCCATTTTCAATACTAAAAATTGTCGAAATTTTTAATGCATTTTTACGCTTAATTATATCTCTCTCTTCGTCCTTTTCAATACCACATTCTCTTTAATACATCCTCTCATTATTACTCTATTTCTTACTAACTATTTTTATTAAAGTGTGTAAAGTTGTTGACTTCTAATAATAAGTAGTAGGGATATAGTATATTCATAACCCACCAATTCAATCATGATTAGACCATGGCCAAATCAGCAGCAAACCTGTAATCACAATCTTAATCACACTTGGGAAAAAAAATCCTCATTTAGTGGTTACTCTTTGCTATGGTGAAAACTATGGGAGAGGAGGAACAGTTACTTGTAGATTGGCTCAATGCAAAAGAAAGTGAATTAGGTGATACGCTTCAATATTTCATCTGGCATACAAAACATGTACAACCAAAAGATTTCTTGAATTTTTATACGTCAAGTTTCGTGCCGTGGTGGTCTGTTCGCGACTTCATGGAATTTAACGCATGGCATCGATTTTCATATGAGAAGACCTTCCAATTGTTAGATTTCACTTCAATCCTTTGACTCTTTCCATTCCTGCGATGAGATTTCTTCTTCCTCAATTCTACGCGTCTGCCATTTTTATGCTTAATCTGAGAAAATTTCAGTTACTGCGACAAGCGATCATCGTCCTCTCCCATAAGCACAGACGTACTCATGATTTGTTCTTAGTTTTCGAGTTTTAGGGTTTTTTTGGTCATCTCTATGATTCTCTGCGTTAGAAGGGAATCAAAGCCTTCATTGATGACGAATTCATCTATCACATCATCTCTTTTCAAAGCCACACAAGAATTCAACAAAGCTTTCCTTTTTGAACTTGATAAAATTCTGGAATGCTTCAAGGAAGTTTATTCAGTATTTCATTATATGTGTGCATCGGAGTTGCGACTTCAAGGAGGGAGCTATGGAAACTCGTTGGCCCTGCTTGACGCCTTGAGAAAAAATTCGAAGGCGACAATGCAAAAATGGAGGTTGGCGACTCAAAACCAAGTAATGATCTCTTGACTGTGACTTTACTTCTTGTTTCTATTTTTAGTTTATTACTCCGTGACTAATTATAAGCTTTAAATAATTAATTTGTATTTATTAAAAAACGAGCTAAATTAGTTAAAACCAATAATTACTTAAGGAATCTAATTTATTTTTTAGCTTTACCCTTATTATTAAAGATGAAAAAGAGAATGATAAATAAGAAGTAATAAAGATGTAAGAAAAAATATGAGGAAAAGATAGTCAATGGTAAAATTGAAAAAAATACAATAAATGCTTAGATAACCCCAAAATGAAACTTATATTTTAAGACAATCCCATTCACAGACCTAAAGATTAGGGGGGGTGTTAACAGATATTTCATATTTCAAATATAAGATCACTTTGACTTTTTTTGTGGAAGTTAAGGAAGCAAATTAGACCACTAAATTATAGCATATGTCACATAAAATTAGATTATAGGTTAGTTTATAAGTAGAATAAATTAGTTTTGAGGAAAAAATATTTTTTTTGGGACTGAAGCTATTATTTTTTTGGACTGAAAGAAAAAGTAAAAAAAGTCAAAGTGATCTTATAATTAGGACCGGGAGTATTTTATATTCACTTGATTAAATGGGCAAGTATATATCGTGTACTATGGGATAAATCCAAAATCAATGAATCATTGGTATTTGTTTGCAAGAATATATGTAATTTTTTTTATGCTTTAAATACAAAATAAAAAGGTGGTAAGGCTTGATTAGTTTCTTTATTTGCCGTATTTACAAGAAAATTACAAAAATTATTTTAGACATTTCTTTTCAAGTTAAAAAAACATTGCAAGAATATTTCTTAGATCTTAAAATAAATTAGAATCTGTAACCAACAGGACCCCCGATTTGCAACCTCCATGAACAATTGACAAGAACACTATAAAATTATGCAATTATTTTAATCACTATACATGTGTATACGATTAGAATAATAGCATGTAGTATGTACAATCATCCGAAAAAAAAGAATAATAGCATATACATCTATTAATTTACAACATAACAATACTTAATTATTAGTGCTAGTAATGAGATCCTTTCTGATCTAGTAGTACAAACAGATGGGGCGAGGTAATTATTCCCCCCCAAAACTGGCATATAATGATTTGTAGCTGTAAACTTGTTCTAAATTGACAAGTGCATTAGAAAAAGAGCTTATTGGAAGGATCATTGGTGAAGTGTCTGCTAAAATTAATCGCGCTCCTTTATTCCTCTTGTGCATGAAGTAACCTTACTCTTGAGATCTTTGGTCCAATGAAGAAATCAAAATGGTAGAAATTTCGTGGAACTCGGGGAATAGGTAAATCAACAATTGCACCTGCTTTCTATAACTCAATTGCTGATCTTTCTGAAGATGTTAGAGAAATCTGTTAATGGTTTCACCAAAAGGAGCTTCAAGTATGAAACAGAGGCTTCAATAGAAGAAGATTCTTTTTAATTGGATCAATTGCAAGCACTGTCTGGAAGATGTGATTAGTTTTGTTCTGGAAGCAGAATCATCATCACAACTAAGAATAAACAGCTGTTAGTAAGTCACGGAGTTCAAGGAGTTTATGATGTTAACAGATATTTCATATTTCAAATATGGTCCTGGTACGTCTTTAAGCAAATCCTCAGGGATATTGGCAGAAAAGAGAAGACTTGATTTCTCTCAATTAAGTTTCTGACCGGGTGAAGAATATACTCTGCGGTTTCTAGCATTAGCATTTTGGAATTCTAATGTTTGTCTGTACAAATACGTAGTTCCTAACAAACGCTCATTGCTGATATGTGACACACCCATTCGAACCATTTTCAGTCTATTACCTAAGACTTTACAGATTGATAGGACGATATTGGTTAAGAGATTTTGGGCTGTCCAATTTCCTGTATGAGAATCAAATTTGTGCTGTTCAACTGAGATAAATCAAAATTATTAATATAAAAGCTTTCAACCATCTTACAGAGAGCAAGACTTACCTCATCAACTGCGAAAAATAGAAGAAAATCATCTATGCAATTGCCCCTCCTTCTTTTGGACCCATTGTTTAGTGTTTATCGTTTACTGTTACTGTACAAAAAAGGAATTTATTTCTAACAATATTTTATTTTTCACCTGAATTTATTTGGGAAAATTTCACTTTATCCCCATAGAGAATTAACCTTAGATTCAAAATAATATGAAATTTCATTACACCCTAAGGGTAAAATGAAATAATTTCAGCTAAAATATCAAAATGTCCTTATTGAAAAAAGTACAAACATATTGAAAATTTTCCGTATGTGTCTTGAAAATTCTCCATATGTGTATTGGAAATACAATTGTGAAATTTTGGATACTTTAATGTTGGATTTCATGATTTTTGAGATTTGAAAATAAATATAAATGTCTGGAAAATTCCCCATATGTGTCTTGAAATTTCTTGAAAATTCCCTCAAAACAATATGAAATTTCATTGCACCCTAAGGGGCAAAATGAAATTAAATGTTTCAACTAAAAGATCAAAATGTCCTTATTGAAAGAAGTACAAACATCTTGAAAATTTTCCATATTTGTCTTGAAAATTCTCTATATGTGTATTGGAAATATAGTTGTGAAATTTTGGATACTTTAGTGTTGGATTTTATGATTTTTTTAGACTTAAAAATAATCACATTGATGTTGAAAATAAACATAAATGTCTTAAAAATTCCCCATATGTGTCTTGAAAATTTCCCATAAATTCTTGGAAATTCTCCAGAAATTTTATTGTGAAATTTTGGATGCTTTAGTGTTAGATTTCATGATTTTTCAGACTTGAAAATATTGATGTTGGAAATAAGCACAAACGTTCTGGAAATTCTCCGTATGTATCTTGAAAATCCAGTACAAAATTCAATAAGAACATTTTGGTCTTTTTGTTAAAATATTTAATTTCATTTTAACTCATAGGTACAGTGAAATTTCAGTTAATTTTGGGGAAATCTTAAGGTTAATTCCCTCCTATTATTATTATTATTATTATTATTATTATTAATTAATAATAATAATAATAATAAATAATTAATAATAATAATTTTTTTTTTTTTGCCAGAAAATTAATAATAATAATAAGAAGAAGAAGGGTAAAGTGAAATTTCCCAATTTATTCCCCTCACATTTCTTTCTTAATTACTAAGATATAAGAGGAAGCTTCGTGGAAGTTTCGCATCGATTCAACTTTACAGTAACCCAATAATTTCTGGGAAGTCTCCTCCGTCAACAATCATACTATACGTAACGGAGCCGTATGGTGAGCACAGAGCGAGCTATTTTTCGCCTTTTACTAAAGAATACCGCGTGTTCTCCACTTAATATTTTTGGAGGGGTTCTATTCATTGAGGACTCCAAAAAAAAAGAGAAGGCAAACATACTATAAGTGGATGGGACGACCGAATTACTGCATCGCAAATGAGTGAATGATCACCTCTTTCCTTTACCTAGAGCTTCTCAGTCAACCCCTTCGAAGAAGGAGTCTGAGTCTGCTAAAATCGTTAGCAATGTCCTCTTCTATCACTTACGAGTGGAAGTACGATGTGTTCCTTAGTTTCCATGGCGAAGATACTCGCTTAGGCTTCGTTAGCTTTCTGCGTGAATCTCTTCGTCAAAGAGGAATCCATGTCTTTATTGATGATGAGTTCATCAGGACGGGGGAGGAAATCACACCAGCACTTCTCAAAGCCATACAAGAGTCCAGGATAGCTATCATAGTCTTCTCCGAGAACTATGCCACCTCCACTTTCTGCTTGCAAGAACTTGAAAAGATTCTCGAGCGTTTCAAAGAAGAAGGTCGGTTAATATATCCAGTGTTTTATTATGTTGATCCATCAGAGTTGCGACGTCCTAGAGGAAGCTATGCAAAAGCCTTGGCTGGATTAGAGGAAAGATTTAAGGACAACAGAGAGAAAGTAGAGAAGTGGAGGTTGGCTTTGTCCCAAGCAGCTAACTTGAAAGGCTGTCATCTCAAATCCAAGTATGCTTTTTTAACCCTCTTTTGCTGGTTATGTTCCTTCTTAAATTTATGCATTATTTTTCAACTACTTGGATTGTATTCTTCCGACGTACTTCTAACAAAATGGCCAGATTAATCAGGCATGATTATAGGAATTCGAGGTGAAAATGAAGGCTTTTGATTCAAAGTTTTTGTCATGTTTGCTTCTTCCAAAAGCCCAAAAAATCTGATGTGGACAAAAGAGTGAGGTGGATGCCGCATGGATGGGCATGCCATCTTTACAAATTTTGACCTTTAGGCCTTGCTAATAGATGGGTCAAATTGCTCCCCTTTTTAAACTATCAGGGCACATTTGGGCCATGTGTGCAAACTTCGGCAGTATTTTATTTTTATTCCTCTAACCCTTTATAAAAATGCTTATAAGTTGTAAACATGTTATTTATGTAAAAAAATTAATTTTTTCCCCTGATAATAGGGATTGAGTTTGTTTGTTCCTTCTACCAAAATAGTTGGGTTCAGTTTCATAGAATGGCGCTATATACTTATATTTGCTTTTAAGAGGAATGAAGCCTTTTCTTTACAAGGGCGAATAAGGATGACAACATAGGTTAACTGAGGCATGCCATGTGTTTTTATTTTTATTAATATTTAATGATCAAATTTTCTTCAATTTCTCAGGATTGCAAAAGAACAAGAATATACCACTATGATCATCAATGAAGTGTCGGCTAGGATTAATCATAATCATGATCCTTTACACGTTACTCGTTATCCTGTTGGACTTGTGTTTCGGGTAAAAGAAATGATCTCACTTTTAGATCTTTGGTCTACTAAGGAAAATAAAATGGTAGGAATCATGGGAGCCGGTGGGATAGGTAAATCAACGATTGCAAGAGCCGTGTATAATTCGATTGCTGATCATTTTGAATGCCTATGTTTTCTTTCCAACATTAGAGAAAATTCTAAAATGCCCAATGGTTTGGCACATCTTCAAGAGATATTACTTTCTAAATTAGTCAGGGAGCGGGATCTCAAATTGAGTGATTTTTTTGAAGGAATACAAATAATAAAACATAGGCTTCGCCACAAGAAAATTCTTTTGATTCTCGATGATATAGATGCATCGGAACAATTAGAAGCACTGGCTGGAAGTTGTGATTGGTTTGGTCTTGGAAGCAGAATTGTCATAACGACAAGGGATAAACAGTTGTTAGAAGGTCATGATGTCAACAACATTTATAATGTCAGGGAATTGAATAATGATGAATCTCTTCAATTGCTTAGTTGGTATGC
Source organism: Mimosa bimucronata (assembly GCA_037074515.1). NCBI lineage: Eukaryota > Viridiplantae > Streptophyta > Magnoliopsida > Fabales > Fabaceae > Mimosa > Mimosa bimucronata. The sequence continues at coordinate 26,786,080 of CM073437.1, read as the reverse complement.
CTTTAAAACCGAGAATGTGGAGTTTGACTTCATGGAGGTTTCTAAGCGTGCAATACTTTATTCTTGTGGCTTTCCACTAGCTTTAGAAGTGATTGGTTCTAACTTACGTGGTAAAGGAGTCAATGAATGGCACTCTGCATTAGATCAATTTAAGACAATTCCAGAAGGAAAAGTTTTGGGAGTTATTAAATTAAGCTATGATTCATTAGCAGAAATTGAGAAAAAAATTTTCCTAGACTTGGCTTGCTTTTTCAAAGGTGAGGAATTAGACGAAGTCATGGACATGTTGTCATGTTTACATGGAAGCCGACAAGAATATGCTATCGGAGTTTTGGTTGATAAATCCCTCATAAAAATTGAAGGCAATCGCATTTTAATGCATGACTTAATAGAAGATATGGGTAAAGAGATTGTTCGACAAGAATCACCAAATGAACCCGGTGAACGGAGTAGGTTATGGTTCTACAAAGATATTCTTCATGTTTTAAAACAAAACACAGTAAGATCACCAATATGAATTATGTCTTTTTCTTCTTTTAAATGATATTATGATTTTTACACGACAAAGTTTTGAAATTTATTAGTTGTTCATTTTGAAAGGGAACCAATAAAGTTGAAGTCATATCTCTTGATCTACCTGAACACTTACTTGAAAGTAATGGAGCACAAATCCAATGGAGTGGAAAGGCATTCATGAAGATGAAGAATCTCAAAATGCTTGTGATAAAAAATGCCAGCTTTTCTAGGTGTCCTACATATCTCCCAAATAGTTTAAGATGTTTGAAGTGGAAGGGGTATCCTTCCAAGTTTTTGCCATATAAGAGTTGCTTAACAGAACTTATTTATCTTGACTTGTCCTGCGGTCATTTTGATACGCTTGGTCCATTTACAAAGGTAAGTATATATAAATATCTATTATTTGCTGTGTTTCTTCATGTTTTATTTGCCTAATTTTAAGAATTTATCTTTATTTTGCAGAGGTTCCACAATTTAAGTCGTATGAATTTTAGAAATTGCAAATTTCTGAAACAAATCCCAGATTTATCTGGAGTTTCTAATTTAAGAGCATTGTGGCTTGACGGGTGCACAAATTTGGTTGAAATCCATCATTCAGTTGGATGTTTAAATAAATTGAAGGAATTGAGCGCCATGCGATGCTATAACTTGGAGATTTTGCCTCCTCACCTTAGCTTGACATCTCTTGAGCAGCTCAACCTCTTTGGTTGTTCGAGTCTCTATTGTTTCCCAGATATATTAGTGGAGATTAAATGTCTGCGAACACTTGATGTAGGTAGGACAGCCATTATTGCGTTGCCATCTTCAATTTGCAATCTCATTGGACTTGAAACCTTAAACATGGAGGAATGTCCTTATCTTGAGCAGCTACCAACTACCATTTGTCTGCTGCCATTCCTTTGGGCTCTAAACGCAAATTTTTCAAAAGAAATGATGCGTTTTAAGATGTGTGAAGGAGGAGAAGAAAACTTAAATTGCTATGCACTATCTTCGAAATTGGAACATTTTTGTTTCTCAAAATGCAATTTATCAGATGACTCCCTTGCTCTTTGCCTCTCTTACTTCACAAATATGATCCGTTTAGATCTGAGTTTCAATAATTTTACAACGCTTCCAGCATGCATCATAGAATGTCGCCATTTGAGATATCTTCTACTAGATAATTGCGAGCGACTTCAACATATTGAGGAGATGCCACATAACTTGGAAAAATTCAGTGCCGTATGTTGCATTTCATTGACTAAGTTGTCTAAAAACAAAATATTGTATCAGGTCTCCCTCCCTCCCTCCCTTCCTCTATGTATATATATTTATCTGTTTTTACATTTTATTTATCATTCTTTTTCATAATATGAAATTGCTAGGCACTCAATTTCCAGCCTGGGAAAAGAAACTTTATTTTGCCTGGAGGGAGATTCCCAGAAAATCTCCACAACTATAGTACAGGAGGCTGTGTGTCTTTTTGGGTACGTGATGTGTTCCCTGCAATTTTTCTATGGATTCTTGTTAAACTTGATCAAGATTTTCTCTCCAATTGTACATTCCTTGTCCACGTCAACGACACCAAGATAGATATTACTTCTGAGTGGCTTTTGTTATCAACCATGAAGATGGGCCATTTATATATATTGGATCTGCAAAGTATGATTCACAAGGCTGAACTCCCCCTGGGATGTAGATGGAATCATGTGAAGGTTTCAATCAAGAGCAATACAAGTGGAAGGGATCAATTTCATTTTGCTATTCATGTCTATAAGGAACAAAATAACCCAGAAACTGTCCGATTCATGGACCCTATTAGAACAATATACGCTGATAGCAACTTGTGGCAAAGAGTGCAACAACCGCAAGATTTGAAAGAACTTGAAGAAGACATGGTATACCAAGGTTTGGTTTCTCCTTTCCTCGTTCTATATATAAACATGGACAAATTAAAAAAAAACAACTTTTTTCTTTGTTAAATTAAAAAATAAATTATCATTGGGGTTAAGGGTCAAAAATATACATGTGTTTTTGTCAAAAGTTCATCCAGCACCAAATGTTATTTTTTGAACCAAAAATACACATGACCTTTCAAATTGGATCAAAAATACACATCTATAGTTAAATTAGGGTTAAAAATACACATGTGATTTTGTAAAAAAGTTCATCTAGTACCAAGCGCTTTTTTTAGAATATAACTGTAAATGTGATTTTTGATCCAATTTGAAAACTCATGCATATTTTTGGTCCAAAAAAAAACATTTGGTGCTGGATGAACTTTTGACAAAATCATATGTGTATTTTTGACCCTTAACCCTTATCATTGATCAAATAACTACTGTATGTTTGATGCTATGATGAAATTCCTTTATGAAAATTAGAAAAAATAATTTAGTTATGGTTTACTCTAGTTATGCACTAGGTTCCTATAATTTGTTTTCATTTTGTTAGGTTAAGATACAAAAGTGCCCATAAACTTTTGTCAAAAGTGCATGTAGCACTATGCTTTTTTCAGGTGCAAAAATACCCATGAACATTCAAAATAGGGGCAAAAATACCACAACCGTTAAATATAACTTAACATCGTTACTATTAGTAGTGGGGCGCACATTATTTTTCTGAAAATACCAAAATACCCTTAACATAAATCCTCTCCTTCAATCTAAAATATGCGCCCTTCAATCTAAAAGCTCATGAGTATTTTTGCACTTGAACCTGTCTTTAATTTGTAGTTTTTGTCACTGGATTTGTTTGTTCTTCAAAACCGTTTAGTAGCAAGGAACCAACAGTGGTAACAGTTTCCTTAGAGAGCTCTAATATGTCGAGCAACTAGATTATTTTGAGAATTGAACTCTGAGTATCTATGTGCAAAACTTTTTCCCACATAGATGTTTAATCACAGTCCAAGTTATCAAAATTATTCAACTGTTTGGCGCATTAGTACTCCCGAAGGGAATTCTTAACACCGTTGATCCCTAATTACCTGATTTAAAAATGAGGAGGGACTAACAAATTTGAAGGCAGAAACTGAAAACACCTAATAAAAAAGGACAAAAAAACTTAGGGACCTTCATAACTAAATGAAACTACAAGGATCTCTATATTAATTTTATCGTCAAAATATGATAATTTTTAAAGTTTCTCTATTTTATTACTTATGCTTGCCGACTTTTTCACAACTAAAAGCTGTAAATCAAAATTTCTAACTTGAAATAATAACGTTTTGATGTACTTGTTAAGACCTAGCTCCAAGTATGGTCAATCTCAAGGCACAGCTTTCACCAAAGGAAGAAGAAAATCTCAAGGCAAAGCGAGCGGTACTGCCATCCAGGTGGACTTATGATGTGTTTTTGAGTTATAGAGGTGATTATGAATGCTCAAGTTTTGTCAGTCGTCTCTATAATTCTCTATGCCAACAGGGGATCCATGCCTTTGTTAATGATGAGTTAGTGAAGAGTACTAGTGGGGATGAATTGAAAGCAATGAAAGAATCAAGGACAGCTATCATAATTATCTCCAAAAACTATAAATCCTCACCGTCTTGTTTGGATAGTCTTGCAACCATACTTGAGTGCTTTAGAATGGACTGCCGATTCATTTGTCCAATTTTTTATGACGTGGAGCCATTAGAGCTGAAATATCAAACACGAATTTGTGGAAAATCATTTGATACGCTTGAGAAGATATTCAAACACAACAAAGAACAGGTGCAAAAGTGGAGGTTGGCTTTGTCTGATGCTGTTGACATCTCAAGAGGAATAATTTTCGATTCTAGGTATCTCCTCACCCCTTTCCTTAGTTATTCATATTTTTGGGCTTCACTTTAACTGTCACTTCCATATCTCAATTTAATGCGTTGCAGAAAATCTGTGAAGTTAATTCTTAAAGATTTAATTTAGAGTAAAATATATTGACTTCCCATTTATTTTTCTTTAATTACACACATCCTCTTTATTTTGAAAACACATAGTTTAATCTAATCTTTTAATACCGTTAGGAATATTCTAAAAAGATTTTAAAAATAGAATTTTCAACTGTAATTAATATTTAATATATTATTTTACCCTTTAGTCTAATATATCATTAAATTATAGGTGTATTAAAGTTTCTTTGGTTTCAAAAATTTCATTCCTAGTACATATTAAAACTTAATTACAAATTCAATTTTTTCTTTTAATAAATGCTTCCTTGGTTAAATGTATTTACAATAACTAACAAAAACTATGTTTTATATGGGAAAAGAATCTATATAAGAATTTTGAATTATTTACCTAAAAAAGAGTTTTGAATTATAAATTTAAATGAATTGTATAATCTAAAAAGTTTCTAAAATTTTTACTATAACATAAATTAAAACATAGTTGAAATATGATTTAGAAATTTAAAATAAATGTTTTTAATGAATATTTTTTTAAATTTAAATTATGAAATTTTATTATTTAAATAAAATTTAATAAATTTATTATAAATTTTGAAATTATATGTGTACGCTGGTTGAAAAAAAAATGATTGTGTGAGAATTTTTTTTTTGATAACAGAATATAAAAAATATTTTTGACATGTATAAAGTTTAAATAATTATTGTGTTTAAAAGGGGTATTTTTGTCCAAAGTTTAAAAGTCAAATTTAACGGTCAACTAATGGTTTGATTGAATGGAAATAGAATCTCAAATATAGAAGGGAGATTTGTGCAACATATATCTTAATTTTGAGAGAGGTTTATATACGTTTTCAAAATAGATGGGGAATTTCTATAATTAAGGTAAAATAGAGGGGAGTTGAGTGTATTTTACTCTTTAATTTATAACTCATAAGTGTGACTTGTTAAGATTTTTATAAATATATATATATATTTATAAAATATACATTTTGATTCTAATTCAATATAATTCTTATAGTCATGATTCTAATTTTACATGAAAATAACACACACAGCTAGGTTGCATGATATATCATATTCCTAGTTACTTTCAAAATTGAGTAGAAGGAAAAATAATAAAAGCACACTTTTTTAAGTGAAAAGTATTATTCATGTACTTGAATAAAAATGAATTAATATACGTAATAACTGTTATTTGTACGTGTTCAAACCACCTTAAACGATTTTCTACCATTTTCTCATTAATAGGTGCCACTCCAACTGGATCGCGTATATGGTCATTCTTAATCCTATCCTTTATTGTATAACAACGCATCCATCTCAACATCCTCATTTCAGTTACTTCTATTTTATGTTTATATTGTCCCTTCAAAGCCTAACATTCACTACCATATAAAACTGCTAGTCTTATAGTAGTGTGATAAAATTTTTCTTTTATCTTCTGGGGTACTTTCCTGTTGCCGAAAACTCCAGTAGCTTTTCTCTACTTATATCACCCAACTTGAATTCTATGGTTGACATCGTCATCAATCTCACCTAGCTTGAATAACTATACATGTCTATATTAAAAACTTATTTATCACTATAGCTCCTTAGTTTTTTTAATGTATATGATTGAATTTAATGTACACCATTTCCATTTTTTGTTCTTTATGTAACTAGTGCTATTATTTTTTTCCGCCAATGTTAAGAGTGCTATTAATTCTTATTCAGAGAAATGTTTTTTATTTTGGGGATCATCGTAGCTTTTATTTTCAAAATTAGTATAAGATATTTTTTGCTAGACTAAAAAGTGAATTTCTTCTAGATTCTTGAGCAAGAATGCAACAGAAGACCACGATGTTATTCAATCAATCATCGGGGAAGTCGGTTTGAGGATTGATGCATTTCCTTTAAGCATTCAGGTTGTCTTGAACGGTCTTGAATCCCGGGTAAAAGAAGCGATTTCACGTTTGGATGTTGGGTCAAATGAGGAAGTCAAAATGGTAGGAATTTGTGGAATAATAAGCGCGTCAACAGTGCTAAAAGCTTTATGTAACTCTATTGCTCGTCATTTTGAAGATTTGTGGTACTTTTATGGTGGTTTGGAAAGAGCCAGGAGCTATGTTTCCACCTGGGATGATTTCCAGAATTTGATAATGCAACCCTACTTCCCACGGAGGAAGATTCTTCTAATTCTCGTTGGTATTAGAGAATTGGATCAGCTACTAGCAGTTAGAGAATGTGATCGGTTTGGGGAAGGAAGCCGGATCATTGTGGCGACAATGGATAAAGAGTTGTTAGTAACTCTTGGTATAGAAAAAATTTCTGATGAAGAAACGGGTTGGGCATTGAGTAAAGTAGATCTTCATGATGGAGAATGGGGCTATGCATTCAGCGAAGGAGATCAATGTTACCTCAAGAGAAAGAGAGAATGCACACTGGCTGTGAGAAGGATAAGAGCAAGAAGGAGACAAGTGCCATTCTTGAAACCGGTACCCTAGACCATTCACTCTCATTTTTCTCTTAATCCTTTCATTCCATCTCTCATCTTTCACCGAAATCTCCATGACGCCGACTCTCATCTCTCATCTTTCACCCAAATCTCCATGACGCCGACTCTCATCTCTCATCTTCCAAATCTCCTTGGTGATGGAGGCGATTAGCATGAGCTTAGAACGTTAGTTTTTATTCTCCAACTCTCTCTTCCTCTTGTTTTGGCATTAGTCTAGGATTATGTCTTTGTATTTGGTTGTATTCTTCAATACTATCTTATGTTAGAGAGTGGTAGAACTATTTGTAGCTTTATTTTCATTTGTGTATGTTTGATAATTGCTCTTCCTTGACTTGAACTTTATTTGGATGTATGGATTCATCATTTTAAATAAAAATAAATGTTCTAGTTAATATTATGTGCTATTTGAGGATTTTCATATAGTGGATCATGTTATCAAGCAATTGCATTTGAGAATTGGCTCTTGAATTTGTCAAATTGCATGAGAGGCATTGAGCTTGAAACCTAGAGTAGTATTGGTTCATTATGTAGGATTTCAATAATGAATTAAAACCCTAGGTTTAATTAAGTGGCAATTAAAGATTCTAATTGTCAGATTATGAGCCCCTTTCAATTGGTAAATTTAATCCAGTTATTGAGCTTCATCAAGAAGTTGGAGTTTGATGTATAAGTAAGTGGGATTCCACTATTAATCCATTCAATCCAAACCTAGTTTAGAGGGATTCCTCTAGGGATCTTTCGAAATAATCAAAAATATTTTGAAGTAATGATTGTTTAAACCTTTAATCAAGGATTACCCATTCCCATTTTAATCCAAATCTCCCTCTTTGTCCAATCCTTAATTTGCTTTTGCACATACACACTTTTTATACCAAATTCATACTAAAAACCCAAACAATGATTTCACTTTTACAAGTTTGCATTAGCTACTAGGTTTCTAGTTGCATTTAGGGCTCCTCGAGAGAATGAAACCCCAAGGTTAGCTTCTACTATCCTCTTGGTTCTAATTTTCTTGAACGGCCGATCCATGTGTGCGCTACACTGCACACTCCATTTCAGTGCTCTTCATTATGTATGGATAGACTAGGGAGTCAAGAGCTCGTAATGGTTAGTTACCATATGATGAAGGAAAATGAGAATCATCAAAAGGAGCTTCGTATACAGTAGGATCAGCATGAGATGAAGATGGATCTGGGTTGAAGTTCTTTGGAATAACATTTTCTAAACCAGGAGGGATGGAAGGCGGATTCCTATGGTTCACTTCCTCTCCCACATGATCTTTCGGGGAATTAAGAACGGCCACAGGGACTTCTTGATCATTATCATTATCAGTATTGTCATCAGAAGAGAAATGGAAGAAACCATCATTGTTGTCTCCCTGGTGTAGCAGGGCAGCTTAGGGGGTAGTCTCATAGACTCTTTAATTATTTTTATTGAGCCTATAGTAGCGAATCCAAGTTGAATAAGATGCCCGATGTTGTCTTATCCAATTTTACGAAGAGAGTTTAGCAACACGTCCATCAAAGCTACACAACAGTCTTGATCTAAAGATTTTGGATACCTTATAAGCAATGGAGTTGAAACCTCTGAAGACCTCGCCTACAATCCTTGGACAGTCTTACATAGTATGCCCAATCACATGACAAAAGGAGCAGCAACAAAAAATCTTTCATACTTGTATTCAACCCAAGTAAGGGATCCATCATCAAGCCTTAAACGGATGATTTCAACAAGGGATGTTCTAGGATTTATTTGGACATGTACTCTAATGAATTGTAGGTGAGAAACATAGCAGATTTCATTTTCCTCGATCACCATCGCCCACTACTTCACCCAGGAATAATGCAACATCAGGAGTATGGTATTCAAGCAGGAGTCCCCAGAATTGGACCCACATTGGGAAGTTTCCTAACCTGTGGTTTTGCAGTATAAGATCTGGCTTTCACTTATTAATAACTAGGAGGGAGTTATCAATGGACCGGGGACCATTTGAGCAGACAAAATCTAGATCCTCCTCATTGTCAAACTTGAAAACAGAGAAGCAGCCCACTTGTCTCTCAATCATAAAGGACTCCTTCAGGAACCAGATGGAGCTCAAACATCGACTAAGGTAGTGAGAGTTGAATGGATAAAGATCAACTATAATAGCAATGGCTAATGAGGATTTATGAGCTTGGTGATTAGAGATGATCGAGGGATTAAGTAAGAAAGGTGGGTGATAAGAAGACTAACGAGAAAATGATGGGATGGAGTTCATGGTTAGGAACAGGGAAAAATGATGGGTGGTGAAAAGGAACAAAAAATAAGTAACGAAAAAATGAGTAAGGAAGCACATGTTTGAGATAAGGGAGTGAGAATGAAGGAGAGATAGCTTGAGCAGGGGTGAGTTGAAGTGAACTTACAGTTGAGTATTTATGAACAGGGGTGGCACTTAAGTTCCAAAGCGAACAATAAAGGCTATGGCATAATTGAGTGTTTAGGAAATATGATCTAGACCATCAAAGGGATCAGGAGTAGATATGGCGTGATGATTCATCTTCAGGAGAGGGAGAAAGAACTAAAGAGCAATTTGAGTAGCTAGATGGATTAGAGGAGTAATGGCACTTAGAGAAATTTGTAGAGTGAAGGAAATCAAAACCCTACCATCATTTCGATTCCCGAGAGCTGTGATGAGAAGGATGTGGTTGGGTTGCAGGTGAAAAAGAGCGGAAATGCAAAAGGCATCAAATGCATAGAGATACGTAATCAATCTACTTCAAGGATGTACTAAAACTCACCAATAAGAAAGAGCAACCAGTTAAATAAATTATTTATAAGTTGATTTGTCAAAACATTTTTTCGAACTAGTTTATTTGATTTACAATCTAACATACAATTTAATAATACACAAAAATATGTTATGCTTAAGTTCTTTATTTTAGCCTGATTGATTTAAAAAAAATGTCAAATAGGTCTTATATTTAGGAACAGACGGAGTGATTGAGTTTCTTTTTATCATTTCCAATGTTGAAATTTCACGGACTTGACTTTTCTTCTCTGCTCTTACCGTCCACTTCCCCTCTTCTACCTGATTGTCTCCATCCCCACCATTTGATTGAAATTTGAACAATTTAAACTTAATGTTTTGTAAAATTACTAATAAAATAGTAAATTTTATAATAAATAAATTCAAACTGTTATATTTTAGTTTATGATTGTTTGAAACATCAACAAAAAAATACGTAAAGTATAAATTTTTATAAAACATTGAGTTTGAACAGCTTAAATTTCAATGGGGATGTGGGCCAAGGAAGGGAAGTGGACAATAAGAGCTGAGGAAGAAAGCAAAACCCACTCCACCTAGTCCTCTCACCGTGTATTTGCTACCTTTTTCCCCAAGATATGAATGCTTTAATTTAGGTCTTGCCATATATAATTAAGAATGCTTCCCCTTTAAAATTTCTACTTCTCATTTATGGCAACGATTGTATATACCTTCCACTCATTCTTTTCCATTTATAATCTTTCTTTGAATTGAATTTATATTCTTGCAGGAGTATGATATGTTATTGTAAAGTTCATGTTCTGTGGACAGAAGATATTATAACTGTGATAATGTTATGGGTGATATCAGCCAATTGAAAAAGTTTGCTCTCCAGAATCTCACCTTTATAGCCAAGCTTCTAAAAGATATCTTGATGATTTTCACATTATATTCATTTTTTAGATCACTGTATTTTTACTTTTGATTTGGGATGTCAAACACCTTAAGCAAATTTATGTACACATGCCTAAAGTCTTCTAAAGTTAAGAATTAACTTTAATGCCATGATAGTGAGAACCCAAGTTCTTGATGAATCGCTCACTAGAGTTGCCGAGTTGGTGCTCTTTGCCTGGAATTAACATTTGCATCTTCACGTTTCTTTTGTAATACTGCGTATCTTTCAAAGTTATTAGTGGCAAAGTGTCTTTGGTTGCTTTCCTCCTAAAAATTTGTACCAACCAAATTGTATGTCGATGTGATATAATAGAAAATTGAGTATATATTTCTACGGAGAAATCAAATTTAGAAAAAAGATTGTTCTATGATGGGAAATATTATATCAGTTTTTTTTGGAAAAAAAATGAAAATTAATTATAGGTCTAATGTAAAAAAGTTAATTAATATGAGGTCCCATGAAATAACGTATTTGAAGTCTCTATCATATTACTTATGTGATAGGGATGATATTTGCTTGTAAGTATTTAGGAACTTGGATTGACCTAAATATGGATAAATCTCAAGTGCACTTACAAGTGACGTAATTAATAGAAAGAAGAACGTTTGCATGGAAGACACACCTTTTATCTCATGGAGCTAGGCTTACTCTCATAAAATCAATTCTATAATCTATAGACTTTCATGCTCTTTCATATCAAATTTCCTATTGACATTTGTAATATGAGTGACTGGGGATGCATTAATTTTTTTATCCAATTGTGACAAGGAGTGGATTTATTTACTTAAGAAGGATATTCTGTTTCTACCTATTTCTGAAGGTGGTCTTGGACTCTGTTCTACTTCTTAGGAAACAATCTCTTTTAGGCGAACAAGCTTGGAGAATCTTATCTTCTCCCAATTTTATGTTGTTTAATGCTGTGAAGATAAAGTATTGTGACCTTCCAAGTATTGATTTTGTGAAAACACTGAATAACTCTTCATGAATATAGAAAGGTATCTAAAAATGTTTTGATCTTATTACTGATAATCTAAAGTGGAAGGTTGGACTGCCAATCAACCACCCTTTATGGTGGCCCTATACAATCCGGATTATAAACATCTAAAAATATTCAGATTGTTGATCTGCTATTGCTTTTCGCATCAAATTGCAATCCTATAAAATGGATTTCCAAACTTGTGAGCGAACTTTATTCACATGATGTTGCTCGTACCATTATCAGTACCCCTCTTTCCCTCACTGATCAACCTGACGAATTTATTTGGAGTAAGCATGTCTAAGTAATTACACAGTTAGAGAAGGATTCAAAATGTGTAGACCTATATCATTACAACAATCTCATTATTATTTCTGGAAGTCTCTCTAGTCCATATTATTGCCAGAGAAAAATCTGTTATTCATATTGAAACTTGTTTATGAAGCTATTACATTTTGAGATGTGCTCATCAAACATCATCTTAATATATTGGTCAATTGCTTTTTTGGATGTGCTGAGTCGAAAACTTTGGATCACAAATTATCTCTTTCCCATATTCACATTCGATCTGATTAGTAGGGTTATCAATTAGGCTACCTGTCTTGAATTTTCAAAGTTTCCAACGTTGGCTCAAAAGACCCCATTAATATTACAGCAGGATGGGTTTCTACATATACTACACTCCATAATATCACTCGGAAATGTTCTCTGGAGAAAGAAATATTGGCTCTTCATGATGGCTCCATCGCCCCTCCACAATAGATTGTCAAAGAAATATAACTGGAAATCTTCTAAGCTTCTGTAGCTTCTCCATCCTTCTCATCAATATCTTTCAATGAGAGTTCACCAGTAGAGCTGGGAAAACGGGTCGGTCCTTCACGGACTCATGCCTAAATGGAATGGTTTGTTTACGCCTGAGTTTTATGAAGGGGCTCATTTTAGAAGCCCTGTACTTGAACTCGCGGGCTCGAGCAAACCTGTCGGCTTTAGGCACATTTAACAAAACTGCTATTTTATTCATTTTTCTTAAAAAATTAAAGTTGAATTGATGAAATTTCCAATTTAATATTTGTATCTATACTTATTGCTCGTTTAAACTTTGTTAGTTGCAATCTTTATTCTTGTTAGTCCTTTTTAACCGACTTGTGTTTTTCTAAAAAAAATAACTAAACTTAGTTAAACATAATAAATGTGCTGAAAACTTAGCCTTTTTTTTTCTTCTAAAAGTCTCATTGTTTATGAATGTGTAAGAGAGTAATAGTAAGAAGGGTTAATATACACTTAACACCCCAAATTAAAAAAGTTTCCTATTTGAACACAATAATTAATTTCGCAATTTCAAAAGCCAAATATTTTAGATTAAAATCAAATATACACGGATTATAAACATTGTTACATTAACAGGTTTTTGAGTTACATTAAGATTGAAATAAGTGATGGATAACATAAAGAATTAAGACAAGTGCACACTTTTTGCAATCTAATACTGTAGATTTAAAAATAAAGTATTTATGGTTCGAATTTTTTTAAAAAAATAATAGTTGAGTTACTCATATGTATGTGAGAATTGATTTTCATCTATTTTGATTTCTTAGCAATGGATTGATATGTATTATGCAAAATATTACATTAATAGGTTTGAGCTGATAAAAAATTAAAATCAGTGCAGCTTTAATGTAGAGATATGGCAGATTATTAATCATATATTTATGTTTTGGTTGTTGCCTAAAATATTAGCCTATTTCAACACAATAATTAATTAATTAATTAATTAATTAATTTTTTTGAAACTTCAAAAGCAAAATTAATAGGGCTGATTGTAAATCAAATATATATGTATTGACTGTTGCCTAAAATGGTGTCACATGTGAACACAATAATTGATTTTGAAATTTTAAAAGCCAAATATTCCAAATAAAAAAACACACATACACACACATATATGGATTATAAACAATATTATGCTGACAATTTATTTAAATTTAATTCTTGATTTATTTGAATAACAAAACACTCATTACAACTTTCCCTTATTCAAATAGAAATCGTGATTTATTTGAAAATTAACATATATGGACATGAAAATTGATTTTCATCAATACAGCTTCTTAGCAAATGAAATATTTTTGGCAATGAAATTCAAAATTTAAAAGAAAATCTTTCCAGATAGAGATTTAGGATGAAAATTGATTTATTGTTGACAATAAAGTTAAAAATGGAGAAGAAAAACTTCCCAAATAGAGATGCATGATGATGTGGTTTAAGTGAACATGTGGACCAATAATATAAGCAATTAAAGCTGACATCATAGGGCATTTTGATCAATAAGTGCATTGTTTGGAGATTTAAAGAAGTATATAGATAGATAGATTACAATTTGGAGACCAATTTCTCAAGCCAAGACCCCTAAATTTTCAGGTCTAAAGCGGAACCCATTTTCCCAGCTGCATTCATCATTGTCCTTTTAGAGATATCGGTTACTATATTTGTTATGAAAAATGGTCCATTTTCATTTATTTGCACAAGTACAAATATAGAATGGTGCAACATTCCTCTTTCCCGTTCACTAGGCTCACAATACGGAACCTTCCTATTTAATTATCTAGGCTGCATATTTAAGAGTCGAACTTGAGAGTCAAACCACTAGTTAAGCTATTAGTTATTCTTTCTTTCGTTTCTTAATATAAGATTCAATTGACTTTTATTTTAAAAAATTATGGAAGCTAAATGAGCCAGTTAATCATAACTTATTTCATGTATAATTATATTATATGTTAGTTTATAAGTCAAATAAACCAGTTTAGAGGGAAAAAAATTAGGAAAATCAATTTATAAGTAAATTATTTAGCTTTCTTAGGATTTTCAAAAAAAAAATCTACTAAATCCACTGAGGGAGTAGTTGACATAAAAGCAAGGTTCAAAAAACCGGACCGGGTATCGAACCGGATGAGGCACTGGTTCAAGGGTTAATGGTCGGATCGGGGTCGGACCGGGTCAAACCGGATTATATTAAAATAATAAAATTTTATTGATATTAACATTAATAATCACTAATATCAAAATGTAAATGTAGATAGGTATGCATGATTCATCAAATATGAATATTTTAATGTTTCTATAAAGGAAAAAAGAGAAAATATTAGTTGATTACACATGAAAATAAATATTATTCTACAATTCACAGACTAAAATACAAATATTGAGAGGAACAATAATAAAATATTAAGTATATGCAAGTAAAATAGGATTTAAAGTATTATAGTTTCCTAATTTCTAAAATTGAGTGAAATGAAAGTTAGTAATTAGGTGAATTATAATAAAATAAAAGATTTTTTTTTATAAAAAAAAGCGTCAAACCGGTTGAACCCCCGGGTTGACCGGTTTTACCGGTTCAACCGGGTTGACCGGGTCAACCCGCCCTCTTACCGGTTCAATGCCCCTCCGGTTTTTCAGCTCGCCCGGAGCGGACGCATGGCCGGTTCACTGTTGAACCGGCCGGTCCGGGTTTTATTTCATTGCATAAAAGCTTGGTGGTTTGGATTTGTTGTCATGTTCAAGCCATAAAACAATTCTACCATTTTATTTCTTATTATAAGTTAAATAAACCAGTTTAGAAAAGAATTTAGGCAAATTAATTTATAAGTAACTCATTTAATTTTTTTAGGATTCTCCAAAAAAGTCAATTAATTCCTATATTTAAAAATAGAGGGAGTACTTGATATAGTGCATCAAAACATGATTCTAAGCAATAGGTGAAGTTTGTGTTTAGGAAAAAACGTGTACAAGACTAATATCTCAATTTACTTTATCTCTCATATTTACCAAGGCTCCAAAATCACCAACTCGGGCTTTATTTTCCTTCTGACAAAAATGGGATGGGTCAAGGCCCATATATCCAGTATTCAACAGGAGGCCTAAATTATCGCCCTCGGATACGGTGCAAGTGCCTACAACGGTCAAATCCTATGGAAGTTAAACGACGGCGTTTTAGTCTCCACCTCTAGACGAAAAGTTTACCCTCCCATTCGACTTCTCCATCAAACACCAAAACCTAGCTACTCAGTCTTCGTTTCCAATTCTGTAAGTTCAAATTCAGGTAAACGCTTCTCCTTTTCCTTTTAGCGAAGATTTTATAGAAATGCAGTGTTTTTCATGAACGATGTGAAATTTTTTCAATGCATGATGATATTCTTCAATTCTTTCACTTCCTCCAGTTTTTCCTACACTGTGTTGACGTTGAAGAATGGATCCGAAGACACTGGAAGAAGCGGGAAAAAGCGCTGTGAATTTTAAGTGTTCGAATATCCTTCATGGAGCTGATAAATCTATTGCTTGCCAGACTCCAGAGAAGACTAGTGAGCCCTTACCTAATAAAGCCAAGGAGGGATCCACCCAGCTTCCTGAAACGTGAGTGCCTAATTGGCTGTGAATTGCTTGCTTTTAACAATTTCTTCATAGGATGTTATTATTATTTTTTTTTTGCTCTTTTTTCTTCCCATCATCTGTGATTGAATGGGATATTGAGATTTTTTTATTTTTTTTATTTTTTTGAATTTCCTTGAGATTTCAGATACAAGGCTCTAGCAGATTTATTTGATCATATGAGTTGTTCTCTGAGGTTGCTTCGTCTTTGTAAAGAAGTTACTACCTTTCAAAACATTTGCTCCCAGGTTGAGGTTCTCGCTAAAAGGTAATTGCAACTTTTGATGCGATTTCGGTTATATTTATCTTCTGCTTTGTTTTATTTTTCAATGTTCCCTGAGATAATTGACGGATCCCATTGGTGGGTTTGGGTTATATCCTTTCCTGGATGTCTCTTCCAAATTTCAGTTTTCTCACTTTTCTTGGTTGTAATGTTGTGCTATTACTATTTTCCCTTCACAGAAAATTCTTGTACACGGATCTTGCACAGATAAAGTATATACTTCCTGAAGCCATACATATAGAGAAGGTATTAGTACATGACAACAGAAGCTCGTGTATGAAGCCCAATTTGAAGATCACCTTGGTATTTGAGGTTGTGCTAAGGCACTCTTGTGAAAATACTTATATGGCACTCCAGAAGCTTTTTGGTTCTAGGCTACTTGAGTTCTTCAATACGGATCCAGAGGTATCACTCTTTGTGTTCTTATAGTGTATTGTATTTTGTGTCTAAAGCTGTTATGGGAGCCTTAGCAATAGTTTTGGTTCGTTCCAGAGATCAAACTTATCTTATCTGCTTTTATGTCAATATCAATTTAAATTCCCAGGGTCATGGGGCTAGATTGGTAAATAAAATAGCACGGAATGAGAAACGACCCTTATGCCCTTAGATAAAAAGGTATTATGTACTTACTATAGAGGGGCAATAGTAATAGTGTAATGGGTATTATATACTTCTGCAGTCCACAATATAAGTCATTTTTTCTTATCTTGGCTGGGTCCAAAAAGATATGGCCAGTTTGATAATATATAGAGCATTTAATCTTTGTTCCCATATTTTGCCCCTCTATACAATCAAACTAAAAATAATTCACTATAATTAATATACTACTGACTTTTGTCAAGGGCATATTTGAAAGGGCGAAGGGGCAAATTTGACCACAAACTTTCAGTCCAGGAGCATCTAGCACCACGAACTTTTTTTTGAGAGTTTAAATGCACACCAACTTTCAAATTTGGATCATTTTTAACCACCGGGTTGACGGTGTCAAATTTGAGGGTTAAGTGGGACCCAAAAATGCACACGTGTCCCTTGCCCAAGCAGTAGAATAGTACACGTCATTTTTTTTTGTTGATAAAACAAATCTGCTAAATAAATAATAATAAACATTAAAGTTAAAAAAAAACTTTAATGTTTATTATTATTTATTTAACTTTTTTCCCCATATTTCTGAGAGACAGTTTGGGTTCATGCCAGGGAGATCCACGACTGAAGCGATATATCTACTAAGGGGGATAATGAAAAAGTATCGAAGTAGAAAAAGAGACTTACATATGGTTTTTATTGACCTAGAGAAGGCGTACGATCGCGTGCCAAGAGATTTACTTTGGAAAGCCTTGGAAAAGAAAGGAGTATGTGTTGCCTATATTAAAGTTATACAGGATATGTATGATGGGGTGTTGACTAAGCTTAGAACGCCGGGAGGTGAGACAAAAGACTTCCCTATAGGAATTGGCCTACATCAGGGATCAGCTTTGAGCCCATATTTGTTTAACTTAGTAGTAGATGTTTTAACTGAGCCTATAGAAGAAGAGGTCCCTAAGTGCATGCTTTTTGCGGATGATATAGTCCTTCTGGCTGAATCAAGAGAGGAGATTAATGATAAATTAGAGATATGGAGAAACACGCTGGAGTCTAAGGGTTTCCGTTTAAGTAGGAGTAAGACAGAATATATGCATTGCAATTTTGCAAATAGACAACTTAGAGGTGATTTGGAGGTTAAATTGGGAGAGCAAACAATCCCTCAAGTAACAAAATTTAAGTATTTGGGATCAATTATAAGACAAGATGGTGAGATTGATGACGATGTCAATCATAGAATTCAAGCTGGGTGGTATAAGTGGAGGAAAGCTACTGGAGTTCTCTGCGATAGAAAAGTACCCCATAAGGTAAAAGGGAAGTTTTATCGCACTGCTATAAGACCAGCAGTATTATATGGTAGTGAATGTTGGGCTTCGAAGGGTCAACATGAACATAAAATTGGGGTAGCTGAAATGAGGATGTTGAGATGGATGTGTGGTCACACAAGAAAGGATAAGATTCGGAATGATCATATACGAGAGCAAGTTGGAGTGGCACCTATCAGTGAGAAAATGGTAGAAAATCGTTTGAGATGGTTTGGACATGTACAAAGAAGGCCATTAGATGCGCCAGTAAGGAGGGTAGATCAAACAGTCTGGAGTTTAAGAGAGGAAGAGGGAGACCCAGGCTTACACTCAGTGAAGTTGTGGAGCGAGATCTTTTAATAAATAATATATCTAAAGATTTGATTACCGATAGAGCACAATGGCGTCGTGCGATCCATGTAGCCGACCCCACTTAATGGGATAAGGCTTGGTTGTTGTAAGTTTTTTTTTAAAGTTAAAAAAAAGCTAAAGAATGTTTATTATTATTTATGTAGCATATGCGTTTTATAAAAAAAAATGACGTGTACAATTCTGCTGACTGGGCAAGGGACACGTGTGCATTTCTAGGTTCCACTTAACCCTCAAATTTGGCACCGTCAACCCGGTGGTTAAAAATGGTCCAAATTTGAAAGTTGGTGTGCATTTAAGTCCCAAAAAAAGTTCTAGGTGCTAGATGCTTCTGGACTAAAAGTTTGTGGTCAAATTTGCCCCTTTACCCTATTTGAAAAGCTTTATAAATTCTTACCATACTTAACGTTATAGCTACCATTTAACTTATCTTTTTTTGGTCCATGTGAAGCGTTTAAACCAAACATATATTGTCTATTGTGGACTGGAGGAGTTTCTTGATTTTTATTTGAAAGGAAAAGGGGTTTCTTTCCTATAATTCAGCGAGTGGCGCCTAAGTTTTAAATATAAACCTAGAGGGCTCTGCTCCTTTTGTTTCGCTAGAGCTATAATGGCTCTGCTTGCACGTAGGGCATTTTTCTCTACATTGTGAGTTTTTTGTGTGATTTCCATCTAGTATAGGCTTGTTTGGCTGGGCTACTTCTCCTCAAAAAAGGACTTATTTTTGGCCAAAAGAACTTATAATAAAAAAGGGCTTCAGAATGGTGTTTGGTTGGGCTACACAAAATAAGGACTTATGGTAAAAAAATGACTTATTTTTATAAGTTGATCTAAGGAACTTCTGGGTACGAAAAAGGACTTATGGCCGTTGGTGGAGGGCCCACTTCAGCTGCCACTTTTTTTCTCTCTCCCCGAAAACACCATCAGTCCCAGACCTCTCTCTCTGCTCTCTCTCTCTCTCTCGATCCATCTATTCGTTCAAGTTCCAGCAGGAAGCTCCGGCGAAGAAAGCGGTGAAAAGCGGCGATTAAATCGTAAGTAAGCATCTCTCGCTCCGTAATGGCGGCTTAGTCTGGGGTGAGTTTCTTTTCTCCATTTTCTTCCTTCTTTTGGCCGATTCGAGCGAGCTTAGGGAGGGAGGTTGATTCGAACTCTAGGGTTTCTGGGGTTCCTAAAATCATCAAAATGAAAGTTAGGCTTCGAATTCAAAGATTTGGGGAGTGATTTTGAGCGAAGAAATGAGTTTAACCGAGTTGCCTCAAAAATCCCTAAATCGGGTCCCTGTTCCTGCGCGTTTTTGTGGGTCTAAATTGAGATAATGTTTGATTAAACGTGAATAATAGTGTGATTAAGTTAAGGAATGGGTTTTATGTTGGATTTTGAGGTGTTTCTTGGGCGTGTGATTTCATCCTTGTCTAAGCCGAAATTTTTGTTCCTCTCCCTCTTATTTGATTTTCTTACCCTGATAAATCGATGATGAAATTGGTGTTTGATTGTGTAGGGTAGATTCTAAGACCGAATGTATAATTTCTGTTTTTTCCTCCTCTGTTAGGTGCGGTTCTTTGTTCCTCTGTGAATCAATTTTTGTTGCTGCTTGAATCTTATTCTTTTGTAATGATGTTTCTGCTTATGATGAAGAGGATTGAATTTGTGTTCATTGTTCATTTTTTTTCCTTCTTCTTTCCTTGCTGGTTTGGCGTACGGGTTGCAGGGACAGAGAAGAGAAAAAGTTGGTGAAATTTATGTAAGCTCAATAGCATAATTATCCGATTATATGATGTTGTATGTGAATATAAACTTGTGCTTGTTGCTGTTTGAATTCTTGGGATCGTATTTTGGAATCTGGAATAATTTTTTAAATTCCTAATTGTGGTATTAGGCTCAGATTTTTATTAAAGCACAAAACTTAAAATAACCCACTGTTTTTATGTTCTAAAATGTGAATTTGGTGCGTGGGTGGGAAGTTTGTGTTTTTGCTAAGTTTTTGGTTTTTGTAATGTGGATTGTTGGTTTTTCTAATTATGTGAATGGTATGCTATTGTTATGTGGATTCATTGCACTATATTGCAATTTATCCCACAGAATTATGGACCAATGTAAAGCAAAATGGAATATTGAGACAACCAGAATTTTCATCAACATATGCATTGAACAGATATATGCAGAAGAATGCAGACATTTCTCTTTTACAGTGCGAGGGTGGAACAATATTTTTAACACATTCAAAGAAAGAATTGGGAAAGCATATGATAAGAAACAAGTGAAGAATAAGTTTGAGATTTTAAGGAGAGATTGGAAGATTTGGGATGAATTAATCTCTAAAGATACTGGTCTAAGTCGGGATCCTGTCACAAATGCAGTGGTTGCATTAGATGAGTGGTGGGCACAGAAAATGTAGGTACATTAATTGCAATGGTTGAAATTGTGATAGTAAATATTCAAATGTTGTTTGATTATTTCATTTTAACTTTAATTTTGGTTTCCTATATATGTATGCAGGAGAATCCAGGTTACAAAAAGTTCAGACACAAAGGGTTGATGTTTGAAACGGAATTAAAGTTCATATTCAAGGATGTGATGGCATCCGAAGATGATATATACGCACCATCTTGTACACAACCTCAAATACGTACGGATGATCATGATGATGTGTACATACCCAGCATAGACCGAGAATAAGGATCAGGGGACAGCGAAGAAGAGGATTTTGGTGCTAATATTGGAGCCAGTGCAGGAGTTACAGATGATTTGGAAGACTTTAACATAACAACAAGCACTGCACCTACTGGTCCTAGCGGTTCAGGGAGTCGTGGGAAGAGGAAAGTTGGTGAATGTTCCGTAAAAAACAAGAAGAAAAAACTTGCAGCATCAAAACAAATTGCAGATGCAGTCAGTGCCATAGCTAATGTATCTAAAGACAGAACATCAATATTAAATGAAATTAAAGGGACATCATTGATGGAGGTTGTGAAAGAATTAACTTCCATTCCAGAAATTGCAACTAATGAGCGCCTTCGAAACCGATGTATTAGACTTATCAGGGACAGGGGAAATCGGGAAATATTTTGTTCACTCAAAGAAAATCAGCCTTATTTGATATCATGGTTGGAAGATATGGCATACAACCCAGAAGGGAACAGTCCTCCACAAACATGAACCGTATTTCATGACACTTTAATTCTGAATGCATTATGAATGTATTTCTGTGGGTTATGTTTTATATTTCATGACACTTAGAAGCATGTAATTTGCAGTTATGGACTATGTTTTCTTTTTATGAATGCATTATGATGCTAGTAACTTATGAAAATATGTAATGGGTCGCCAAGCATTTTATTATGTGTTTGGATGTTTAAAAAAGTATTATTTTTATGATGATACTCACTAGATTTTAATGAAACTAGTAGGTTCCATATTCTATGGCATCTTGGAACAATCAATTCATGTCAGAGGGGATTGAGGAAGACGAACAATCACAACTCATTTCCCTTATAAATGAAAAGTTGGACGAGTATGAACAAGTATGTGCGTTGGTGTGTCAATATGTGACACCGTATGTGTGCAAAGAACCACGTAACAACAGTAAGCAAACGGGTCATCTATGTGTGCAAGAAATATTGGCAGGGCACGACTCTAAATGTTATGAAATGTTTAGAGTGGAAAAACATGTTTTCTATAGGCTATGCTATAAATTGGTTGAGCATGGGTTGGAGGGTTCTAGGTATGTTGGAGTTGAAGAAATGGTTGCCATGCTCTTGCACACTGTAGGGCATGGACAATGTAATAGATTGATACAAGAAAGATTTCAACATTCTGGAGAAACTGCAAGTAGGCTTTTTCACAAAGTATTAGAGGCATGCCTTAATCTAGCCCGATAAAATATCAAACCGTGTGACCCTATGTTTCAAGACTGTCACCCAAAAATACGGGATAATCGGTGATATTACCCATTTTTCAAGGACGCAATTGGAGCGATTAATGGAACTCACGTACAATGCGTGGTTAAGCAGCCCGTGCGTGATAAATATATTGGGAGGAAGGGATACCCTACACAGAATGTAATGGCTGTATGTGATTAGGATATGTGTTTTACATTCATGTTGGCGGGATGGGAAGGTTCTGCACATGATGCTCTTGTGTTTCACGCTGCTATTTCGACTCCTTCAATGAATTTTTCTCATCCACCTGAAGGTATATTTTCAAATACTCCAATTCAATTAGACCTTTTATGTCTTCATGTCATATTTCAACTTTAATTACTTGTGACAATGAAAAAATTATTTTATCATTCATTAGGAAAATATTATTTGGTCGATTCTGGATATCCAACACCAGTTGGATATCTTTGTCCATATAGACGAGAGCGTTATTACCTTCCAGAGTTCAGGCGTCAATCAGGATTTAGAAATCATAATGAGACCTTTAATTATTATCATTCAAGTTTGAGATGCACTATAGAAAGGACTTTTGGGGTATGGAAGAATAGATTTGAAATTTTACAAAGAATGCGCAAATACGGGTTCCCAATACAAGTCCTCATAATCTGTGCAACAATGGCCATACATAATTTTATCAGGAGAAACTCCCAAACATATGTTCATTTTAGAGAAGTTGGAGATGAAGGGGCTGATGGTCAACATAACAATCGACAACAAAATCATGAGGCGTAATCGTCAAATTCAACCACAATGATGTCTTCACCACAAATGAACCAACTTCGTGATACAATTAGAGCTCAAATTGTAGCAAGCATATGATCCAATTATTATATGTATCATTATTTACCTAAAAAAACTTATGTTTGTATGATTACTAATTCATATGACTTTTTATCCATTAAATATATTTTTTAAGTTTCCATTTTATTATGTTTGCAAATAATTGTCATTAAATTTCCATTTTATTTTGTTTGCAAATAATTATACTAAAATTTCCATTTTATTTTTTCAGATAATGTTAATTTTTCACTCAAAATTATCATAATTCAAAGATTTAATGGATAATTTTAATTTAGTTATATTATTGAGGTTAAAGTTCATGTCCTTTTTGGTTATTTTCATCTTAACCTTACTTTTCAAAAAGTCCATCCAAACATGTTTAAAAGTTCAATTGACTTATAAGTCATTTTTTTAACCGCTCATCCAAACATAAAAGTTATTACATAATCTGACTTATTTTCAGTTTGACTTATAAATAAGTCACTTTTCCAGAAGTCCATCCAAACAAACCTTATGTTTATGATTCAAAATAAGTTAATCAATATATTTTGACATTTTTCTTTATTTTTGTGGACAATAATACTGATATTCCAGAAGCAGAGCCTTTTCAACAAACAGCTGATAGCTTGATTTATGAGGACTTGCCTGCAGATCCTTCAACAATACTCTCACCATCAACTGATCGAAATCAATAACTATCACAGGAATGCCAGCCATATCCTATTAGAAGGCATTTCTCAAGGAAGAATGTAGTGGTAGAGACAGAAAATAATGTTGTAGTAAGTCAAATTGCTCAGTCACATCATTCATCTGATTGCTTACACACTGAAGGAGGTGAAGGAGACAGTGACAGTGATTGCTTATATAATGATGGAGGTGACAGTGACAGTGACTACTTAGATAATGAAGGAGGTGAAGGTGACAGTAACAGTGACTGCTTAGAAAATGAAGCAGGTGTAGGTGACAGCGATTGTTGTTGTAACATCCCAAGTTTGTAGATAAATATTAATTGTGATTTTAAATGGATATTTGACGATTTAAGGTGATTCTTAAGGGATTAATTAAATTCAAGAGAAAGGATATGAATAATTAACCATTAGAGAAAGAATAGAAGATTTAAATTTTAAAATTTGAGATTTCCCAGAATCTAGGAATTTTAAATATTTGAATATTGTAAAATAAAAATATTAAGATATGACTCAAAATTTAACTGATTGTGTAAATTTTAGGAGAGTTGTATGTTAATATTTAAATTTAAATTTAAATTTTAATGATATGTGTGAAGTTATATATATATATGAATATAAAAAAAAGTTGGACGGAGGAGCACATGACTCCCCCATCAATTAAATATATACATATATAAAAAAAACAAAAATATTGAAAGAGGGAGCACGTGGCTCCCCCTTTCATATTTATATATATATATATATATATTGAAAGAGGGAGCACGTGGCTCTCCCTTCATATATATATAAAGATATATATGATATATCAAATATATGAGTCGTGGGATCCACAGAAAGGGGGTTATTTAATACCCCAAACCCTCTGCGAGCACACGCACAGTACGAGAAAGAGAGAGTGTGTGTCGACGGTGTAGTCTGCCTTTTGTTGCTATTTTCAGTTCAAATTACATCTTTAGAGAGTATTTTGGTAAGTAAAACCACTTCTGTTCACAAAACTCTTTTCATGAAAGTTTTTCTACTCATTTAGATCTTTCTAACAAACAAATTGTTGAAGTGATTAGAGCAAAATTTTGGGTGTAGGTTTAAAGTGGGTGTTAATTACTGACAATAAGTGACCATAAAATTGTTAAGATAAATTAATAGGATAATTTCATGGGTTTAGATTTATTTATTGGGTGACCTTAGGATTTAAAATAATTTTTGTAAGTTAAAAGTTTTAGGGTTGATCTTAATTTCAAAGATCCAAATTTGTAACGAGAGTTTTATATTTTCAAGAAGATTATTGAGTGATGACTAGTGATTTTTAAATTATGGAAATTCTATATATATATTGGTTAATTGAATTTTGGCATAACAAAGTCTTAAAAATGTGGGGATTTTGGGTGTATTTTGAAGATGAGCTTTGATAACTGATTTTGGTGATTTAAGAAAATTCATTGAAATTAAATGAATTTTTCTAATACTTTAAATTGGCAATTCAAATTTTGGTTGCATGATTGGTTGTTGTAGATTTTAATCCGGGTTCGTAGAGCAGCGGGATAGCTTTTGTGGTAATACTTAACTATTCCATAAGGTAACCACTTCCTTGTCTCTAATTATTGTATGATGAGTCGGTAAACTCCACTATTGGTTGGTTGTGGAGCTTGGGGCTAGCATGCCATACTAAATGGGTAACGGTGAATGTTTATTCTACCACTCTGTTATTTGGAAATAGTATGTAGTGGATCTTGTTTGATGTGGGAATTGTTTGTTGATAAAGATCATTACTATACATATGCGTGGTTGCACTTGAACATGTATGATTAATTGTGGTAGATGACATATTGTATTTAATAACCAGCCTGTACATGATCATTCTATTTGAAGTAACATGTATATTGTTGTTTGTTGGTATTAGCGCCTGGTATAAGTGTGGTTTCACCCCCTTCACGTGATGAGGTGCCCGAAGGCCATCGGGTTACCATTTGGGTTTATGTCACGTATGGACTTACCGACAGTGAAGTCTCTGGTTTCGTTGGCTTCTGTCGGGCCGTGGAGTTTAGTTTCGGTGGCTCACGGTTAGAGGATTTTGGTTCCATCATAATTTGTAACGACGGTGAAGTCTGGTTTCGGTGGCTTCCGTCGGGCACAAAATGTATGTTACCCTTTTCGGAGGATTATTTGCATAACGTGTAAATATTTGGTGATGCATGCAAATTCTAGTTGTATCAATGTTCATATATGGTTTCATTCTTTGAGTATTGAGGAAAGTGATGATACATATAATAAAATTTTATTGTTGGGTGTTCTTCTTTTGTATTTGTGATGTGTAATTATTGTTAAACGCTCCACTTAATTATATTAATACACACTTATGCATGTAGACAGTATAGGAAGAATAAGTGTTACTGGGACCTTGTCTCATTTGGTTACTCTTCAGTTTCAGGTCCTAACTCGGAGGGTAAACGGGAAGGAAATGAGCCAACCCAACCTCATTGATTTGAGGTGGTTGTTTTATTATTTGGGATGTCATGTATATTGCCACATACTATCGACTAGGCATGTATGCATGTAGCTTCTGCATTTTAATTATTACTCTGGACTGTATCTGTTACAGATTTTCTAAGACCGGTCCCCTTCTGGCATCTACGACCGGAGGCTTTATATTTGTGTTATTTTGCTGATAGTCTTTATTTTAATTTGGTACCTTGTTTCCATTTTATCGTGGATAAAATTTACTTTCAATTACTAGTTTATTCCTTATAACTATGATAGATCATTTTCTATCATAGTTAAGCTTTATAAATTACTAAACTCTTTTGTTTAACTACGATAGGCTTTTATATTTGACATTCTTCTTTTTCTATCGTAGTTAACCCCTATTAATATCTCCAAACTTTTAATAACTATGATAATCTCTTTTCTATCATAGTTATGGTTTTTAAATTAACGAAAATTCTTTTCTAACTACAATAGACCTTTCGGTTTTCACAATTCTCTTTTCTATCGTAGTTAGTATCATATTAGTGTTATCTGGATGCAAAGAATGGTTGTACATATTTAAAAATTTGGAGGATTTTACAAATGTCGAATAAAATATACTATTACATATTTGAAAGTTCAGGGATCGAAACTAAAATTGAGTGAAAGTTCAAAGACAAAAAATTATATTAATCCTTGTTTTTTTATAATTTTTGACATTTTCTGTAATAAAAATTGAATAAGGTCCTTTCTTTGTATTTAGTTCTCAGTTTTTGGCACTATATACGGTAAAACTTACCGTGAATTCGGTGGAGTAAAAGGTACTGTGTGTACTTTTGGAATTTTATTAACAACTATTACTAAACTTTTCTTTATAGGTTGCTGCTTTATTGCACATCCATACTCAAGACATGTATGCATGATTTTTTATTTCCAAACAACCTTTTGGGGGAGGGACCCTTGTCTATTTTTTAAACTAACTTCTAAAAGATACATGCATCTCCATTATATTCATCTTTAGCATGGATGCATCTTGAAATTTGAATAATGTAGCAAGAGTGTAGAATTAACTTTGGTAGAGGCCATGATTTGATCAAGTTATTGCTCTTTACCCCAAATTATTTTCCTGTTTAGCTTTCTCGCAAATGTTACATCTCGTTTATGAGTTATTTGTGGTTTAATATTCTTGTCATTGGCTCATATTTAGTTTCTCAATACAGATGGCTGAGTGTATTGATTGTTCTCGTGAGAATACGAATCAGACACAAGTTGGTTCAACAACTTGGCAGCAGAAGCCTTCATCGTTGCTTGGCCTTGTTTTTGTGATATATTCTATATTTTTTTCCCATCAAATGCTCTCCAATCACAAAAGAGGAACTGCTGCACAAGATAATAATGAACAGTTTAGATTTTGTTGAGATGAGTATGTATTGATTATGACTATAACTCAAGTAGTTTTTAAGTGCATGTTAGTGTCTTAACTATGGTGAGTGACTAACTAATTTGGTCTTCTCTATAGGAGAAGCTGAAGAGCAGATTAATTTTCTTGGAAATGCAGTGCCAGATTGGATCTACATGAAGTCGGGGCCCTAGTGGAGGAACTATGTACTGGTGAGTCTCTCAATTTGCATCTTTCTATTATGAAAGCTGAGTGGATTAGATCATTGTCAGCTGTGAAAGCAGAATATTTCTTAACTTTGTGGATTTGTATCTTTGAATTCAGTTTTAATTAAACAAACTAATAAATTTTTGACTGTTGTATGGTTAATTCTCGTGCATACTCAAGGTAGTGAATACGCTAGTCATCACAAGACATGGAAAGGGGGTATCGTTAGATTTGAATGTCTTCTGTAAACCATGGGTGCCGTTGTCTTTTTTGAGCAGAATCCCCAGTCAGTATTCTTTTGTTCAAATTTGAGTTGTAATCTGAAAATGAAGGGAGGGAAATCGAATTCAAGCTACTACCAGAATTCAAGCCTTTATACAAAAGATGATGACTTAGTCTACTTGTACATGGATCATTGAGTAGCTGCTTTAGCACATTATTATGTTATTATATTTTATCAAAAATCATACTACCAGAAATCACACTACTATGGGATGCCGTACTACAAAAAATTACTGCTTTGTCTACTTATACATGGAGCACTGAGTAACTGCTTTAGCTCATTATTATATTGTTATATTTTTTGAAAAATTACACTACCAGAAATTTGGTTTTCACTTTAAAAGTAGTTTTTGCTGTTCCTTTTGAATTTTGGATACCATATCTCTGTAGTTTCCTGAATCTGAGGAATTTGCAATATTAAGGAGGGGTCAGGTTTGGAGTCTGTCCGATCAAGGCTATCAGACAATGGCATGAAGGCTTTGTGAGTGTGGAGGCTTCTATTAGATTGCTTGGTACGAGTTATTGTCTCTCATGCAAAATGCCAAGTTCTCGCATTTGTGAACTTCTTTCAAGTATTAAAACTTATTATGAATTATAATTATTCAGGTGAAAAGAGGTTATGAGGAGTGCAAGATAATTTGACGCACAAGAAACTAAGAATACCCAGCCCATGTAATTTTACTTTGGCTAGAAGAGAGATCCATGTACTTTGTCAAATCACTGTATCTACCACCTTTGGTGCATGTTATCATTTGTAATTCGTTAAATAGCACAAGCCGAAGCAGACAATGTGTTTCTTGGTGAACAGGAGAAAGGAATTTCAGAAGCCATTTGGGCATTTGCCTATAAAGTCAAGCTCAGCTTTTGAATAGAAGTTATGATCCTGTGTGGCAATGCTTTCACAGTATACCATTAATATAATTTTGGTCCCTGAAGTTTGCCCTGTTTTGGTTTTAGTCCTTGTAAATTCAAACAAAAGGTTTTGGTCCCTCAAGCTTCCTTCTGTTTATAAAGTTAGTCCATATAGTTTAATAATGATCTTAATAGTGTTAAATATGATGATGTGACACTAATACCATCAAATAGGCTAATGTGGCTTGAATATATAGATAAGCTGACTGTACATCTTGTGGCTTACGTGGCTAACTTATAATATTAAAAAAAAATAAAGAAATGCCTCACCATCTCAGCCCTCGTCTCTTCTTTCCTCCCCTCCCTCCACCCTCTTCTCAGGCACCGGTGATGGTCCGGCGTCTTCTACTTGCGACGGCGCCCTTCCATTTTCTTTTATTATTGAGCGCTATCCATGGGTTCAGATCTGCATTGCAAGGGGAAGGAAAGACAGTAAAGAAGTAGTTTAATTGATTCAGATCTGTAAAGTAGAAAAGGAAAAAAAAAAAAAAATCGACAGGTTCACCCCAATCTGTAAATGGGAGAGATGCTGCTTTCAAGACTTCAAGAAAATCGATATACACAACGGTCACTGGTGGAGGTTTGTCGGCGTTGGCTTCGGCGTCGGCGTTGATGGAAGATCTGGCCGTTATCGATGAGTTGGTGGAGTGCCAGGGATTTTGATTAATATTATACTAAAAAAAGTCATATGTTTAATGGCTTTGTTTTTGACATCTCTAGCTTCTGTAAGTGAAGAAAAGGAAATAGAGGTGATGTATTGGGGGGTTGGTGACTATAGAAATATAAGGATGAGGGGGGATTGATGCGTATTCAACGGAAAATCAAGAAGGTGCCTGGTGGGTGATATTGACAATCTTCCAAATGCATCCCATGGCCTTCCCACCTCGATGAAGATGATGATACAGGATGGAAGAGCGTTCTCTCACCTGGAGCATTTATTTTTATTTTTAATTTTATAAGTTAGCCATTTAAGCTATAAGATATGCACAGTCAGTCTAATCTTTAAACAACGTCAGTCTATTTATTTAACGGTGTTAGCGCCATGTCACCATATTTAACACTGCCAAAGTTCTTATTAAATTACAGGGACTAATTTTATAAACAGAAGGAAACTTGACGGACCAAAACATTTTGTTTGAAACTACATGAACCAAAACCAAAATGAGGGCAAATTTCAGGGACCAAACATTATATTAACCTCGTAATATTAGTTGTTTAAGGTGTTCTGGTACAAACTAGTGAATCGGTGCCATAAGTGATGGGGAATTCTGTAAAATTTGTCTACATAACCAACCAAATACTGGAAAAAATGGTTGAGTTACTGGTTCAATTGATTCAATTTTCTAGTTAATTTTTGTTCATAACTTCTTAAGTTGATAGATCAAAATAACATCATTTTTTAGGTTAAAATCTATTTATTCTATTATCCAGTGTCATAGTAGCATTATTTTTGTATCCAACTGAGAATAATATTAAAAGTTATTTTCTCCCAAAATTTATTATTCTTATAATAAAGTACTTTTACAGCTTTTTTCTCATAAACTATTCTCCAAAAGTTAATCCAAACAGAATAACAGTATTTACATAATACATGTACATAATTTGCAACATAACAATGCTTAATTATAAGTGTTAGTACTACTGAGATTTTTTCCTGTCCAGGAATAGATGCGGCAAGGTAATTATTTCCCCCCTAAAACTCGCATATCATAATTTTTAGCTTGACCAAGTGTAAACTTGTTCTAAAATCTAAATTGACCGGTGCACAAGAAAAAGAGCTTATTGGAAGGATCACTGGTGAAGTGTCTGCTAAAGTTAATCGTGCTCCTTACGTCACTGATGGTCCAGTTGGACTTGTTCCTCTTGTGCATGAAGTAATTCCTCTAGTGCATGAAGTAACTACTATTTTAAGTCTTTGGTCCAATGAGGAAATTAAAATGGTAGAAATTTGTGGAACTAGTGGAATAGGTAAAGCAACAATTGCACCTATTTTGTATTACTCAATTGCTGATCTTTTTGAAGATGTTAACAGAACTCTGTTATAAGCATGGTTTCACCAAAAGGAGCTTCAATTATAAAACACAGGCTTCAACAAAACAAGATTCTTTTTAACTGGATCAATTGCAAGCACTGTCTGGAAGATGAGATTAGTTTGGTTCTGGAAGCAGAATCATCATCACAACAAAGAATAAACAGCTGTTAGTAAGTCATCCAGTTCAAGGAGTTTATGATTTTAACAATGATATTTCAAATACGGTGGTCCTGGTACGTCTTCACTCAAATCCTCAGGGATATTGTCAGAAAAGAGAAGACTTGATTTTCTAATAAAATTTATGACCGAATGAAGAATATACCCTATGGTTTCTAGCATTAGCATTTTGAAATTCAGAATTCTAATGTTTGTCCTGTACAAATAGGTAATTTGGAACAAAAGCTCATTGGTGATCTGAGACACACCCATTCGAACCATTTTCAGTCTATTACCTAAGACTTTACAGACTGATAGGACGATATTGGTTAAGAGATTTTGGGCTGTCCAATTTCTGGTATGAGAATCAAATTTGTGCTGTTCAACTTAGATAAATCAAAATCGTTAGTATAAAAGCTTTCAACCATCTTACAGAGAGCAGGACATACCTCATCAATCAACTGAGAAAAATAGAAGGAAATCATCTATGCAATTGCCCCTTCCTTTGGACCCACCGTTTAGTGTTTATTGTTTACTGTTACTGTACAAAAAAGGAATTTATTTCAAAAATATACTGTATTTTATTTTTCACCTGAATTTACTTGAAAAAATTTCACTTTAACCCTAGGGAACTAACCTCAGATCCCATGAAACAATATGAAATTTCATTGCACCTTAAGGGGGTTAAGTGAAATCAAATGTTTCAACTAAAAGATCAAAATGTCTTTGTCGAAGGAACTACAAATATAATGGAAATTTTTCATATGTATCTTGGAAATTCTCCATATGTGTTTTGGAAATATAGTTGTTAAATTTTTGATGCTTTAGTATTGGATTTCATGATTTTTGAAACTTGAAAATAATCACATTGATGTTGAAAATAAGCACAAATGTCTTGAAAATTCGCCATAATAAACATCAAATTAAGGTTTTAGTATTGGATTCCATGATTTTTGAGATTTAAAAATACTCAAATTAAGGTTGTAAATAAACATCAACGTGTTAAAAATTCTTCATATATATCTTAAAAATCCTATTAATTCAGTTTGTTTTGGGGGAATATAAGGTAATCATGGATGATGTGAAATTTTCCCCATTTATTTCCCGTCACATTTCTTACGGGAAGCTTCGTTGAAGTTTCGCATCGGGTTCAACTTTTGAACTGTACACTAACCCAATAATTTCTGGGAAGTCTCCTCAGTCAACAAACATACTATTAGTGGATGAGACGACCCAATTACTGCATCACAAATGAGTGAATGATCACCTCTTTATTTTACCAAGAACTTCTCAGCCAACCCTTCGAAGGTGGAGCCTGAGTCTGCTAAAATTGTTAGCAATGTCCTCTTCAATCACTTACGAGTGGAAGTACGATGTGTTCCTTAGTTTCCATGGCGAAGACACTCGCTTAGGCTTCGTTGGCTTTCTGCGTGAATCTCTTAGTCAAAGAGGAATCCATGTCTTTATTGATGATGAGTTCATCAGGACGGGAGAGGAAATCACACCAGCACTTCTCAAAGCCATACAAGAATCCAGGATCGCTATCATTGTTTTCTCCGAGAACTATGCCACCTCCACTTTCTGCCTGCAAGAACTTGAGAAGATTCTCGAGTGCTTCAAAGAAGAAGGTCGGTTAATATATCCAGTATTTTATTATGTTGATCCATCAGAGTTGCGACGTCCCAGAGGAAGCTATGCAAAAGCCTTGGCTGGACTAGAGGAAAGATTTAAGGACAACAAACAGAAAGTAGAGAAGTGGAGGTTGGCTTTGTCCCAAGCAGCTAACTTGAAAGGCTGTCATCTCAAATCCAAGTATGATTTTTTACCCTCTTTTGCTGGTTATGTTCCTTCCTAAATTTATGTATTATTTTTTAACTACTTGGATTGTATTCTTCCGATGTGCTTCTAACAAAATGGCCAGACTAATCAGGCATGATTAAGCCAAATTACAATCTTGTAATATACATAGGTGGATGCCGCATGGATGGGCATGCCAACTTTACAAATGTTGGTCAATCACGTTGACCTTTAGGCCTTGCTAATAGAGGGGTCAAATTGCTCCCCTTTTTAAACTTTCAGGTTACATTTGGCCTTATGTCGATACGTGCAAACTTCCGTAGTATTTTATTCCTTTAACCCTTTATAAAAATACTTATAAACATATTATTTATATAAGAAATTTAACTTTTTTTCTCATAACGGGGATTGAGTTTGTTTGTTTCTTCTACCAAAGTAGTTAGGTTCAGTTTCATAATGGCGCTATATACTTATATTTGCTTTTAAGAAAAATGGAGCTTTTTCTTTACAAGGGCGAATAAGGAAGACAACCAAGGTTAACTTAGGCATGCCATATGTTTTTATTTTGATTAAGATGTAATGATCAAATTTTCTTCAATTTCTCAGGACTGCAAAAGAACAAGAATATACCACAATGATCATCAATGAATTGTCCGCTAGGATTAATCATAATCAAAATCCTTTACACGTTACTCGTTACCCTGTTGGACTTGTGTTTCGGGTGAAAGAAGTGATCTCACTTTTAGATCTTTGGTCTACTAAGGAAAATAAAATGGTAGGAATCATGGGAGCCGGTGGGATAGGTAAATCAACGATTGCAAGAGCTGTGTATAATTCGATTGCTCATCATTTTGAATGCCTATGTTTTCTTTCCAACATTAGAGAAAATTCTAAAATGCCCAATGGTTTGGCACATCTTCAAGAGATATTACTTTCTAAATTAGTCATGGAGCGGGATCTCAAATTGGGTGATTTTTTTGAAGGAATACAAATAATAAAACATAGACTTCGCCACAAGAAAATTCTTTTGATTCTCGATGATATAGATGCATCGGAACAATTAGAAGCACTGGCTGGAAGTTGTGATTGGTTTGGTCCTGGAAGCAGAATTGTCATAACGACAAGGGATAAACAGTTGTTAGCAGGTCATGATGTCAACAACATTTATAATGTCAGGGAATTGAATAATGATGAATCTCTTCAATTGCTTAGTTGGTATGCCTTTAAAACCAAGAATGTGGAGTTTGACTTCATGGAGGTTTCTAAGCGTGCAATACTTTATTCTTGTGGCTTTCCACTAGCTTTAGAAGTGATTGGTTCTAACTTACGTGGAAAAGGAGTCAATGAATGGCACTCTGCACTAGATCAATTTAAAAGAATTCCAGAAGGAAAAGTTTTGGGAGTTATTAAATTAAGCTATGATTCATTAGCAGAAATTGAGAAAAAAAATTTCCTAGACTTGGCTTGCTTTTTTAAAGGTGAGGAATTAGACGAAGTCATGGACATGTTGTCATGTTTACATGGAAACCGACAAGAATATGCTATTGGCGTTTTGGTTGATAAATCCCTCATAAAAATTGAAGGCAATCGTATTTTAATGCATGACTTAATAGAAGATATGGGTAAAGAGATTGTTCGACAAGAATCACCAAATGAACCTGGTGAACGGAGTAGGTTATGGTTCTACAAAGATATTCTTCATGTTTTAAAACAAAACACAGTAAGATCACCAATAGGAATTATGTCTTTTTCTTCTTTTAAATGATATTATGATTTTTACACGACAAAGTTTTGAAATTTATTAGTTGTTCATTTTGAAAGGGAACCAATAAAGTTGAAGTCATATCTCTTGATCTACCTGAACACTTACTTGAACGTAATGGAGCACAAATCCAATGGAGTGGAAAGGCATTCATGAAGATGAAGAATCTCAAAATGCTTGTGGTAAAAAATGCCAGCTTTTCTAGGTGTCCTG
This sequence comes from Mimosa bimucronata, assembly GCA_037074515.1. Classification (NCBI taxonomy): domain Eukaryota; kingdom Viridiplantae; phylum Streptophyta; class Magnoliopsida; order Fabales; family Fabaceae; genus Mimosa; species Mimosa bimucronata. Next base: position 26,750,950 of record CM073437.1, on the reverse strand, counting down.
CATATCTCCCAAATAGTTTAAGATGTCTGAAGTGGAAGGGGTATCCTTTCAAGTTTTTGCCATATAAGAGTGGCTTAACAGAACTTATTTATCTTGACTTGTCCTGCAGTCATTTTGATACGCTCCATCCATTTACAAAGGTTAGTATATATAAATATCTATCACTTGCTATGTTTCTTCATGGGTTATTTGCCTAATTTTAAGAATTTATCTTTATTTTGCAGAGGTCCCACAATTTAACTCGTATGAATTTTAGAAATTGCAAATTGCTGAAACAAATCCCAGATTTATCTGGAGTTTCTAATTTAAGAGAATTGTGGCTTGATGGGTGCACAAATTTGGTTGAAATCCATCATTCAGTTGGATGTTTAAATAAATTGAGGGAATTGAGTGCCATGCGATGCTCTAACTTGGAGATTTTGCCTCCTCACCTTAGCTTGACATCTCTTGAGCAGCTCAACCTCTTTGGTTGTTCGAGTCTCTATTATTTCCCAGATATATTAGTGGAGATGCAATGTCTGCGAACACTTGATATAGGTAGGACAGCCATTATTGCGTTGCCATCTTCAATTTGCAATCTCATTGGACTTGAAACCTTAAACGTGGAGGAATGTCCTTATCTTGAGCAGCTACCAAGTACCATTTGTCTGCTGCCAAACCTTTGGGCTCTAAATGCAAATTTTTCAAAAGTAATGACACGTTTCAAGATGTGTGACGGAGGAGAAGAAGAAAACTTGGATTGCTATGCACTATCTTTGAAATTGGAACATTTTTGTTTCTCAAGATGCAATTTATCATATGAATCCCTTGCTCTTTGCCTCTCTTACTTCACTAATACGATCCGTTTAGACTTGAGTTTCAATAATTTTACAACTCTTCCAGCTTGCATCAAAGAATGTCACCATTTGAGATATCTTCTACTAGATTATTGCAAGCGACTTCAACATATTGAGGAGATGCCACCAAACTTGGAAAAATTCAGTGCAGTATGTTGCATTTCATTGACTCGGTCATCTGAAAACAAAATATTTTATCAGGTCTCCCTCCCTCCCTCTACGTATATATAATTATTTGTTCGTACATTTTGTTTATCATTTTTTTTTTTTTCATAATATGCAATTGCTAGGCACTCAACTTGCAACCCAGGAAAATAAACTTTATTTTGCCTGGAAGAAAATTCCCAGAAAATCTCCACAATTATAGTACGGGAAGCTATGTGTCTTTTTGGGTTCGTGATGTGTTCCCTACAATTTTTCTATGGATTCTTGTTAAACATGATCAGGATTTTCTCTCCAATTGTACATTCCTGTTCCACGTTAATGACACCAAGCTAGATATCACTTCTGAGTGGCTTTTGTTATCAACAATGAAGATGGGCCATTTATATATATGGGATCTGCATAGTATGATTCACAAGGCTGAACTCCCCCTAGGATGTAGATGGAATCATGTGAAGGTTTCAATCAAGTGCAATACAAGTGAAAGGGATCAATTTCATTTTGCTATTCATGTCTACAAGGAACAAAATAACCAAGAAACTATCCAATTCATGGACCCTATTAGAACAGTATACGCTGATAGCAACTTGTGGCAAAGAGTACAACAACAACCGCATGATTTGAAAGAACTTGAAGACGACATGCTGTACGAAGGTTTGGTTTCTCCTTCCCTCGTGTTACTTAATCCCTCTGGTCATGAATATAGCAGTTAGATAATTAGTTTAATGAGATTAATAAATTTAGTTAAGTTAGATATTTGTGGTAAATTTGTACTAGTTTATTTAAAATAACCCTTAAATCAACTGCACTGGAAACTACCTTCATTGATAAAACATACCTTGGTTATTAGCCATTGGTGACAAGTCCACCAACCACAAGATAGACAAGAACATGATGATATGAGTAAGGATTCAAGTTTAATGAAATCTTCAATATCAAGATCACCACAAGCAGTGAATCTTTTTTGTCCTCCCTCCTTATTATTGAATTTAGTCAAAGTTGTTGTTGTTTCGTCATTTCCAAATATATTGTGTTTTTCCTAATAAAGTTTCAAACTTAATATTGAGATATTTTATACATCTATAGATTCAATAAATTAATCTATAACAAGCATCATTGTATTGTTCACAGGTTGTGAACAAATGCACTTTGATATGGTGTCCATAGTAAAAATTAGACCCCTCGTATCATCCTATGTCATTTTTTATTTTCGTTCTATATATAAACATGGACAAATAAAAAAAAAACAACTTTTTTCTTTGTTAAATTAAAAAATAAGTTATCATTGATCTAGTAACTACTGTATGTTTGATACTATGACGGAATTCCTTTATGAAAATTAGAAAAAATAATTTAGCTACGGTTTACTCTGGTTATGCGCTAGGTTCCTATACTTTGTTTTCATCTTGTTAGGTCAAGTTACAAAAATACCCATGAATTTTTATCAGAAGTGTGTGTAGTACCATATACTTTTTTCTAGTGCAAAAATACTCATGAACATTCAAAATAGGGGCAAGAATACCATAACCGTTAAATATAACTTAACATCATTACTTTTAGTAGTGGGACCCACATTATTTTTATGAAAATACCAAAATACCCTTAACTCAACATAAATCCTCTCCTTCAATCTAAAACATGTGCCCTTCAATCTAAAAGTTCAAGAGTATTTTTGCACTTGAACTTATCTTTAATTTGTAGTTTTTGTCACTAGATTTGTTTGTTCTTCAAAACCGTTTAGTAGCTAGGAACCAACAGTGGTAACAGTTTCCTTAGAAGGCTCAAATATGTCGAGCAACTAGATTATTTTGAGAATTGAACTCTAAGTATCTATGTGCAAAACTTTTTCCCACATAAATGTTTGATCACAGTCCAAATTATCAAAATGATTCAACTGCTTGCCGCATTAGTACTCCCGAAGGGAATTCTTAACACAGTTGATCCCTATTTAACAGATTTAAAAATGAGGAGGTACTAACAAATTTGAAGGCAGAAACTGAAAAGACCTAATAAAAATCTTAGGGACCTTCTTCATAACTAAATGAAACTACAAGGATCTCTAAATTTTATCGTCAAAATATGATGATTTTTAAAGTTTCTCTATTTTATCACTTATGCTTGCCGACTTTTTCACAACTAAAAACTGTAAATCAAAATTTCTAACTTGAAATAATAACGTTTTGATGTACTTGTTAAGACCTAGCTCCAAGTATGGTCAATATCAAGGCACAACTTTTACCAAAGAAAGAAAAAGATCTCGAGGCAAAGCGAGCAGTACTGCCATCCAGATGGACTTATGATGTGCTTTTGAGTTATGGAGGTGATTATGAATGCTCAAGTTTTGTTAGTCGTCTCTACAATTCTCTGTGCCAACGGGGGATCCATGCCTTCGTTAATGATGAGTTAGTGAAGACTAGTAGTGGGGAAGAATTGAAAGCAATAAAAGAATCAAGGACAGCTATCATAGTTATCTCCAAAAACTATAAATCCTCACCGTCTTGTTTGGATAGTCTTGTAACCATACTTGATTGCTTTAGAACGGAATGCCGATTCGTTTGTCCAATATTTTATGACGTGGAGCCATTAGAGCCGAAACATCAGGCCGGGATATATGGAAAAGTATGTGATAGGCTTGAGAAGATATTCAAACACAACAAAGAACATGTGCAAAAATGGAGGTTGGCTTTGTCTGATGCTGTTAACATCTCGAGTGGAATTTTCCATATTGGTCCTAGGTATCTCCTCATCCTTAGTTATTCATCTTTTTGGGCTTTACCTTAACTATCACTTCCATATCTCAATTTAATGCGTGGCTCAAAATCTCTGAAATTAATTCGTTATCATTTACTCTGTTCGTTCCTAGATATAGGACCTATTAAGGAACATGAGCATGTTCTAAAAAATATGACCCCTTTCTATTTTTTTCACATTTTCCTTAAATTATCCCAATTGAAACTCCTCAATAATAAACAAGTAAAATAGGGAGGATAAGAATAAAAGTAGATGGTTAGTGTGTTTGTGTTTTAGTAATAAAACATAATTTTAACTTATTTAACTAACATTCTTAATCTAATTAAATTATATAAATATGACTTATATTGAAGAATGATGGGAGTAGTTTATAACTCTTAAGTGTGACTTGTTAAAATTTTGATATATATAATATATAGATCTCGATTCTAGTTTAATATAATTCTCATAGTCATGATTCTAATTTACATGGGAATATCACACATACATACACACAGCTAGGTTACATGATACATCATATTCCCAGTGACTTTCAAAATTGAGTAGAATGAAAAATAAATGAAAGCATACTTTTTTTAATGAAAATTATTTTTCATGTGCTTGAATGAAAATGAATAATATTAGTGATGTAATAACTATAATATATATTGTGTAGCACAAACCAAAGCATTCGTAGATTCGCAAATGGAAATGGAGATCACATTTTCAAGAAGGAAAAACAGAAGAGGAAGATTATAAGACCCGTTTTTTAATTTTCTTTGTACTATTTAATATTTACAATAATTTTGAATATTTATTCTAAAATTTTTCAAAATTAGTTTTTCTTTTTTATAATTTTAAAAACTTTATGAACAGTAACTGAACAATCACCTTACGCATAACTGGATTTTCAATCATCAAAACACCTGGCACCGAAGAAAAAAGGGAACAGACTTTATTTTTGTAATTATTTTAATTAATAGCTACACATGTCTATATTAAAAATTTATTTATCATTATAGTGACTTAGTTTTTTTAATATATCTGATGTAAAACAGGTTGGGAACACGCACACACACTTGTTTAAATATATAGGTAGTGATGATTTATGGAAAAATAGATAGAAAAACAGAGATGTAGGGGATGGGAGAAACTGAACAAAAAGCGGGGAGAGGCAGAGAGACTGACGAAGGGAACATGATAGAATTGAGGGTGAAGTAGAAACAGAAATATGGAGGAGAAAATAAGAACTAGAAGATGGGGGAAATAGAGAGAAAAGGGGGAGCTCTCAATATTGCAACATCATAATATTTTCATTCATTAAAATCTATCTACTCCTTCCGTCCTAATTATAAGATCACTTTAACTTTTTTTAGAGAAAAGGAGGATGCAAAATTAATCGCTTTAAATTGTGTATAATTATCTTTTTTCCTCAAAACTAATTTATTCTATTTACAAAATAACCCATAATCTAATTATATGTGACATATGTTATAATTTAGTAGTCTAATTTGCTTCTCTAACTTCTATAAAAAAAATCAAAGTGATCTTATATTTGGGACCCGAAGGAGTATTATGTAAGTGGCATACACACATATATAGTTGAGTTTTTCTTCTCATAAATGAACATCCACTTGCTTCTACTACTTCTTTCCTATTAAGAAATCCATCCACTTGCTAAATAAACTAATAATAAAACATTAAGCAAAAAATAAAGTAATAAAATATGTAAAGCAAGACATATTTTTTTTTCCTTATTTGATTCTTCAAAATATCTTCTCATATTCCATCAATATGTGACCGGATTTAATGTATTTTAAATTTTTAAATAATTTTACACCATTTCCATTTTTAATTATGTTAGCGGTACTTTTTTTTTTTGGGGGGCCAATGTTAAGAGTGTTATGAATTGTTATTAGGAGATTTTTTTTTATTTTTTTTTATTTTGGGGATCATCGTAGCTCTTATTTTTAAAATTAGCATATGATACTAAAAAGTGAATTTCTTCTAGATTGGTGTTCAAGAGTGCAATGGAAGACCAGGATGTTATTGGATCAATCATCAGCGTAGTCAGTGCTAGGATTGATATACTTCCTTTAAGCGCTTGGCATCCCTCAGTGAGACATGGATCCTGGCTAGAAGAAGTGATCTCACATGTGAATGTTGGGTCAAATGAGGAAGTCAAAATGGTAGGAATGTGTGGAATAGGCATATCAACAAAGGTAAGTGCTGTGTGTAGCTCTATTGCTCGTCATTTTGAAGATTTGTGGTACTTTGATGGTGTTTGGGAAATAGCCAGGGGCTATGATTCCATATGGGACGATTTCCAGAATTTGATAATACAACCGTGGTTCCTACAAAGGAAGATTCTTGTAATTCTTGATGGTGTTATCGACTTGGATCAGCTACGAGCAGTTAGAGAATGTGATCGATTTGGAGAAGGAAGCAGGATCATTGTGGCGACAATGAATAAACAATTGTTAGTAAGTCATGGTATCAAAATAATTTATGGTCATGAATGGAATTCTCCATTGGATGAGAAGGAAAAAGACCCAAATGAACTTTTATCAAGGGAAGATGATCTCAAGGCAAAGCGAGTGGTATTGCCATCCAGATGGACTTATGATGTGTTTTTGAGTTATAGAGGTGATTATGAATGTTCAAGTTTTGTTAGTTATCTCTACAATTCCCTGAGCAAAAGTCGAATCCGTGCCTTTGTTAATGATGAATTAGTGAAGACTAGTGAGGAACAGTTGAAAGCGATACAAGAATCAAGGACAGCTATCATAGTTATCACCAGAAACTATGCATGCTCACCATCTTGTTTGAATGGTCTTGCGACCATTCTTGAGTGCTTTAGAATGGAATGTCGAATCATTTATCCAATATTTATAGGCGTGCTGCCAATTGAGCGTCAACATGAGAAAATGAATTATATAGAAGTACTATTTGATAGGATTGAGAGGAGATTCAGACACAACAAAGAACAGGTGCAGAAATGGAGGTTGGCTTTGTCTGATGCAGTTGACATCTCAAGAGGCAATGGCTCTTTCTTTGACTGGTATCTCCTCACCCTGTCCCTTAGTTATTCTCCTTTTTGGGCATTACTTCCATATTTATATATATATATATATATCACTTTGATGCGTTGCACAAAATTTGTTAACTATTCCCTCCATTCCTAAATATAGGATCTGTTTGGGAAGATGAGCTTGTTTCTAAATATAATACTTCTTTCAATTTTTTTCTCACATTTTTCCTAAATTATATCTACTGATGCTCCTCAATAATAAGTAAAAGGAGGAGGGTAGGAATAAAGGTAAGTGGTTATGGTGTTTTGGTAATATCATGTAATTTTAACTAATTTAACTAACATTTTTAATCTAATCAAATTAGGTAAATAAAAAGTGTTATATTTAGGACGGGGGAGTAATATATTATCATTTAATTTATAATTTATCATCTGCATAAATTTAATGTTATTTTATTTTTTAAAAATAATTTTACACCATTTCCATTTTAAATTCTTAATGTTAAGGGTGCTATGTGCTATTAATTCTTATTGGGAAAAATATGCTTGCGGAGGGGGAGAAGAAAACATTTATTGCTAAAAGCATTATATCATAAAATTTTGTTAGACTGAAAAGTGAATTTATTCTAAATTGGTCAGGGAAATTTTGCCCGGTGTGTATTATAACGATAATATTATTAAAAGGGCCATTAAGGAAGTCTCTGCTAGGATTGGTAAGTTTCCTTTACCCGTTCGGGATCATTCAGTGGAACTTGAGTCCCATCTACAAGAAGTAATCTCACTTATGGATGTTGGGTCTAATGGGGAAGCTAAAATAGTAGGAATTTGCGGGGGAACTCCCAGATCAACAATAGCACATGCTGTGTGTAATTGTATTGCTTGTCATTTTGAAGATTTATGGTACTTTTATGGTGTTAGTGAAATAGCCAGGGGCTATAATTCCACATGGGATGATTTCCAGAATTTGATAATAAAACCCGGGTTCTCACAGAGGAAGATTCTTGTAATTCTTGATAGTGATATAGAATTGGATCAGCTTCAAGCAGTTAGAGAATGTGATCAGTTTGGGGAAGGAAGCCGGATCATTGTGGCGACAAGTGATAAACAGTTGTTAGTAACTCTTGGTATAGAAATAATTTATGATGATGAATGGAATTGTGCATTCAGCAAAGGAAATCAATGTTACCCCAAGAGAAAGAGAGAGGACACACTCACAGCTCAGAGTCACAAGAGAAAGAAGGAAACAAGCGCCATTCTTGAGACATCAGAGAGGGAGTTATGTAGAAGATTTGGCTAGATTATTCGGAAGAGGAAGAGGTCAGGTACAAGCACTCTGAGATCTCAAGTAAGTTTTTGCTTCCCTGATGACTCTGTTTTTATTTCCTGGACAAAAGACTGTTCTCTATTTCAGCGTAAAAGTCTCATGGACTCAATCTTAAGTTACTTTTTATTATTTCCAATTACAATTGAAATTTCTCTTGATTCTTCTAGTTTTATGAGTTTAGTATTTGGGATCTTTTGCTACTTTTTTGCCAAAGTATGAATGCTTTAGTTATTGGCATATATAATTAAGGATACTTCCCCTTTTTAATTTTTACTTTTCTTTATGGCAGCAATTATATACGTTTAGTTCATTGTTTTTCATCCATTATCCAGCTCGGAAATGAACTTCAATAAGTTATTCTGATGTTCATGTTCTGTGAACGGAAGTTATTACAACCGTGATAAATTTTTTGGATGCCATGCTCATGAGCATGTTGAAAGAGGGAAACAAATAAGCTGAAGTATGCCTCCCTAGCAATAATAATGGAACATTCAATTCTCATGATGATCTTTCCTTTCCCTATATACTCTCATGAGTTCCCATAGTTTCCTTTTCTTCTATCATAGTCTTCCCATTTCTTGGACATAAATACTAGATCCCTACACGTTCAATTGTCCAGAGTCGTATCATCCTCTGCGGATTTGTTCTTTGCAGTCTTAAAGTGCTACTGATTTTATTTTGGTTGCCAACTCATGTGGTGACACTGTAGGTGATAACAACCAAAAATGTTTTCCCTCTCCAGAACCTCAACTTTATATTGTCACGCTTCTACAAGAAATCTTGATGATGTCCATATATTTGTGTGTGTTTGGATCCTACTTTTGGATCCTAGAAGCACATCCCCAACGGCAAAAGTCAATTTAAAAAAAAATATGTTGGTTGCACTTATTTTCAGAATGACTTTTGGTCCAAAATGACTCCTGCAACGGCAAAAGTCAGAAGTAAAAAAAAGTGGCTTTTAGCTTTTAACTTCTGGCTTCTGGTGGGTCCTACGCCTTTTGTTAGGTATTATTTAATAAAGTGGGTAGGAAAATTAGACTGTTAAACGCCTAAAATTCTCAAATAAGATAATTTCTTTTAATCTAAAATTTTCTTTTTATCTCCAAAAATTTACCATAATAATTTCTAACTACTTTCTCCCATAATATACTTCTTTGAGCTAAAAATATTATTTTTTAAAATTAGTTTCCTGAAAATAAGGGAGAAACTAAGCATTTAATAAGAATATATGCATATTATATATGTATTATTTAATGACAATAATGCTCTTTTTAGTAATTTTTCATCTAAAAGTGCTTTTCAATATAATCATCCAAACATGTTTCTAAAAGTCAAATTGAAAAAAAGTCACTTCTATCATCACAAATCCAAATATAAATCACTTCACACAATCTAACTTTTATCTAAAAGTCACTTCTAAAAAATTCATTCTAAAAAAAAGTCACTTCTCCAATGGAATTCAAACACACCCTTTATCGTTTAGATCACTGTATTTTCACCTTTGATTTAGATGTCAGACAACTTTTTGCAAAGTTATATACACATGTCTAATTCTTCATATCTTTCTATAAAGGGGTTCATATTATGGACTGAGAAATCTTGGGTGACTGAAATTTTTGTCCTCATTACTCGACTTGAAAATTTGCGGGCTCATTTCCACTGATGTGCAGTATTGTTTACACTGGTTTGCATCATTGCTTTATCATCCATTAATGGGCTAGCGTTTACTTATGTATTGATCTATCAAAGGATCTATAGCTTCTTTGAAAGAAATGAGCCTTAATTTGTTCAATTTACATCACATACGAGTAGTGATGAGGTGAGATGATGGTATATGTAATCTCATCATTGCCTGGTGCAATACAAGTAGGAAAATTTCCTTGCACCTTTGTTCTTTTTATTTTTTTCTGACCCCATATTTGGGGTCTCTATTTGTGCCTCAGCCCATTTGAACTAACGATTTTGTACCTGGTGGTGCTTTGTTTCCAATAGAATCCATCAGCTTTGAGGGTAATGGATCCTATTTCATCTGGTAAACAATGGATGAATGGCGGTTTACATCTTGCTCTCCTATATAAAAGCATTTAGAACAATGGCTAGTAGTTCAGGTGGCTCAGGCTTATTTGATTTAAACTCAAATTAATGAGGACTGTTATCATCATCATTGTTAAAGCTTACCTTGTTTTTGTTTTCCATCTTTCGACAACATTACTATAGGGACGCACATGTTAAACATGTTTTCATGAAATTTTTAAATAGACCCTTATTGGATGCATTCGAATCGTGATTCATCGTTGTGAGAGACTTTTGCTGAACTCATCATGTTGGTATTTGCAGGAAATTTGAATGAGGAAGTGATAATTCAGGATTGAACTTTAATGTGCTGACTTTAAGAACCCAAGTTCTCGATGAATCCCTCATTGGAGTTGGTGCTCTCAGCCTGAATTTAACATTTGCATCACGTCTCTATATATGGCAATATTACATCTCTTAAAAAGTTATTAATGGAAGAGTGTTTTCAGTTGTTTTCCTCCTAAAAATTTATCTGAACCAAAATATATGTCGATGTGATAATATAGAAAATTATATATTTTTGCGAAGAAATCATCCCATTTTTTAACAAATATTGCTCAAAGTTAGGAAAGGACATCAGTTTTTTTAAAAAAGAAAAAGAAAAAACCTCTCGATATTTAGTATTATAATTTTTTAAGGAAGTATTAAAAATTGAATGATTATGAAGTCGAATAATATTTGTACATAAACTTGATATTATAAAGTTAGTAATGATTTTCTTCTCTGATGATTCTGTTTTTTCTTTGCTCAAAAGATTGCTGTGTGTTTCAGCTTAAACCGATTGTTGTTTCCAAAGGCGCAGGAGGATTGCGGACGGTGGCCGACGTCGTCCCCCACTTCGATCTGCAAGCTTTTCATCATCGCCTCCCTCTCCTCTTTGATATGTGATTTCTACTGCATTTGTTCGACTAAAACAACAATTAAAATTGAATTGCAATATGGAGCAAAATTATTTACATTGAACATTAAATAGTAGCTTCCAGACCCCTTTCTTTCCCAGATTTAACATTAGAATCCTCAAAGACTTGATGCTAAACCAAATTTTAAATAAAACTCCGCAGGTGTACGGGCGTAAAAATAGTAAAATGGCAAATCAAGGTCGATCCCACATAGACTCAAAATAATTAATAATTAGGTACTAAATCTCCTATTTTTGTTTAAATTGAGTAAGACAGAATTTGATTCAAAAGAGTAAAAGAAAACTAACTAAGATTTAATAAGAAAAACACGAACTTTAACGTGTATTTAATTCAAGCGTTAAACGAACAACTTAGAGTCACTAATCCCTTGTTTGCTTCTTAGATTTTATTCCCACTAAATTAATCATACCTTAACTTAATTAGCTAATCTAGAGTACTAGTATCTATAAATGCCTGTCGGTCCATTTATATCCTTACCTAAGTTAATTATGTGAAATTAACTAGGAACAATTTATATTGGTAACACTCTAATGTGATTATGCAGAGCTTCTAGGTATATGTTTATCCTAGACGCAAATTAGATTTAATTCTACCTTAGATTAAAAATCTAATTCCACATTATTTAATCTCACGGTCTATTTAGAATTCCCTTTGTCAAGTTCAATCATAAATTCCCTAAACATGTTTAATGGTGATCAGTCACTAAACAATAATCGATAATAACAAGATTCAATAAAGTGAATTAAAATTAAACATAATTAATAAGTGAGAAAAATATCCAAGTCACAAACAAGTTCATAGTTCCTCTAGGTTGTAAAAGAAAATTAGACACACATGACACATGTGTTCCAAATCAATCCCAACAAATATCATAACTGAATAGGAAATCATGATGACAAGGAAAGATAAGCAAATTGGACAATGGCTACCCAAACTGGGCGTATGGTCTCCTTCTAGTCTCCACAGCTTGAACTCGTCGAAGAAGAAGAAAGAGATGAACAACACCGCCGTCTCTTGCTTTTCTCCTGTGTTCCGAAGCAAAGTGAATAGTGCGGCGTGAATGAATAGTGTCTGTGGTGATGATTCTCAACCAAACAAAATTGGGCCGCCTCCCTTGCCTCTTGTGCATTGTTCGTCGACCCGGACCAGACCGGGCGATCGGACCGGTTCAACCGTGAACCGGCCACAAGACCGGTCCGGGTGAGCCTTTAGCCCGAGGGGGAGCAACTGAACTGGTGGAGAACCGGTTCAACCCGCCCAAAATCGGGCAACCCGGCCAGAACCGGGGGTTGAACCGGTTCTATCTTTTTCTTTTTTTTTTAAATTTGATTTTTTTTATTTTGTTATAATTCACCTAATTACCAACTTTCACTTTACTTAATTTTAGAAACAAGGAAATTATAATATTTTAAATGCTATTATACTTGCATATGTTTAGTATTTAATTGTTATTGCTCTTAGTATTTGTATTTTAGTCTGTAAATTGTAGAATAATATTTATTTTCACGTGTACTCAACTAATATTTTATATTTTTCCCTCAATAGTAACATCAAAATATTTATGTTTGATGAATCATGCATACTTATCTATGTTTACATTTTGATATTAGTGATTATTAATATTAATATCAATAAAATTTTATTATTTTAATATAACCGGTCTGACCCCGATCCGACCATTAACCCTTAAACCAATGCCTCATCCGGTTTGACATCCGATCCAGTTTTTTGAACCTTACTCTTGTGTGTCCCTCGATGAATTCAATTAGGTCTCCCCTTTTCAATTATACTGTGCGTTTTGTCCTATCGGTTGCTGCCCCACAAAATCAATTGCTTCCTCCACTGTGCCGCGTGTGTGAGTGTAGAAACTTCAATTGGGTCTTCCAATAATCTCCCCAAAACGCTGCACCCCATCCACTTCCTTTTTTACTATAATTGTTTTTTTTAAAATAATCTGCACACCTATATCATTAAAGGAGAATAAGGAAATATGATTCTACAAATAATAATACTAAAAGTCAATCATCTAAAAACATCTTTTCCTTTATTTTTGTTTTCTTTCCTATTTTCATTAAAAACAAGATAATTAAAAAGAAATCCCTAAATAATATCTTAATTCAGTATCTTTTCAAATCACAACAAAATATCTTTATTTTTTAATTGATGACTCCCCAAAATATAATAAAATATATATTCAAATACACTAAAATTGGGGAGTCATCAACTCCACACTAAATTGTTCCCACGTTCATGGTATGCATTATTTAGTTCATTTTGCCATTCAATTCCTGGGTGTTTTATATTTTATGATTCAGTTTTTGGTTTATAAATTGTTCTTCTTCTTCTTCATGGTGATTTTGGCTTTGCGGTTTCTTTGCTCCTATTTGGTTCTTGTTTGTACTCAATAGTGGGTCAGATGAAGGTGGGGGACCATAGATAACATGGTTGGGGAGGAAGCAATTGTTTAAAATTAGAGGGCATTTTAATATTTTCATATTTAAAGTATACATTTTAATTAAAAATTATGTCCCACTTCCATCATAATACCAAACATGTTTTAAAACCCAATTCTACTTCCACCTTTGCTTCTATTTTCACATCCAACAAAAATTCTTCCATTACACTAAATGAGTCATAAATTTTTGGGTCTAAAGCGGAACCCATTTTCCCAGCTGCCTTCATCATAGTCCTTTGGGAGTTACCGGTTACAATAGGTCCATTTTCATTTACTTGCACAAGTACAAATATAAAAGGGTGCAACACTCCTCTTTCCCGTTCACTAGAACATTCCTCTTTCCCGTTCACTAGGCCTACAATGCGAAACCTCGCTACCTAATTATCTAGGTTGCATATCTAAGAGTTGAACTCGAGAGTCGGACCACTAGTTAAGCTATTAGTTATTCTTCCGTTCCTAAATATAAGATCTGATTGTTTTTTTTTGTTGGAGAAATTAAGGAAGCTAAATGAGTCACTTAATCATAACGTATTTCATGTATAATTAGATTATAATTAGTTTATAAGTCAAATAAATTAGTTTAGAAGAAAAATTCAAGAAAATCAATTCATAAGTAAATTATTTAGCTTTCTTAGGATTTTTTTTTCAAAAAAATTAACTAAATCCACGGAAAGGAAGTAGTTGATAAAAGATGTTGGTGGTTTGGATTTGTTTTCATGTTCAAGCCATAAAACATTGTATTCTATTGCAGACGAGAATCTGATCATACTCAAAAGGACTTGGATCCTCTCCTTTGTCCTTCCAGTTATCTTCTGTCCTCTACCCTGAAATTAGATAATTTTAGGGTTAAATTTTTTGTGTTTGATTTCATCATTAGATTCTACATAAAATTAGTAACAATTTGATATCTTATGAACTAAAAATGGCTCGGTTTTCAATTTTATATGATTTTTTAGAGATTTAATGCTCTAACTTAAAAAAATACAGAATTTTAAACATTAAATTTTTAAAATTTTTTATAAAATTAAAAACTGATGTTAAAATGTGATTAATTTTATGTCTAATAATAAAATCAAACACAGAAAAATAAAAATAGACAAAAAATTATCTAATTTCATAGAACACCGAAGAGAAATGGAAGGAAAGGAGAATCCAAGGCCCTTCTTTGACTACGAGCATTTGAGTGTGGTGAGTTTTCCAACGCACGGCCACGGTACGGCTGTTCATATGAGAAGACGTTCCAGTTGCTAGATCTCACTTCAATCCTTTTACTCTTTCCATTCCTGCGATGATATTTTTTCTTCCTCAATTTCTACGCGTCTGCCATTTTTAAGCATAGTCTGCGAAAATTTCAGTTAGTTGCGACATCGTTCTGAGTAGAGCTACTTACAATGCCGAGCCCATGGCGTAGCGATCATCTACCTCTCCCATAATTACAGACGAACTTATGATTTGTTCCTAGTTTTCGAGTTGACGAAACCCGTTTAGGGGTTTTTTTTTAGTCAACTCTATGATTCTCTGCGTCAGAAAGGAATCCGTGCCTTCGTTGACGATGAATTCATCTATCACACCATCTCTTTTCAAAGCCACACAAGAATTCAACAAAGTAAACTTTTCCTTGTTGAACTTGCTGAAATTCTGGAATGCTTCGAAGAACAAGGTCGATTGGTTTATGCAGTATTTTATAATGTGGGTCCATCGGAGCTGCGACTTCAAGGAGGGAGCTATGGGAACTCATCGGCCCTGCTTGACGCCTTGAGAAAAAAATTCGAAGGCGACAAACAAAAGGTGCGGAAATGGAGGTTGGCGCCTCAAAACCAAGTAATGATCTCTGTGACTTTGACTTTTTTTTATTTGTTGTTTCACTTTCTATTATTTCGGTATTATCTTTTATTTTTATATATTTTATATTTACTTGATTAAATGGACAAGTATATATAGTTTGCTATGTGATAAATCCAAAATCAATAAATCATTGCTATTTGTTTGCACGAATATATATCGTTTTTTATGCTTTTGGTTCAAAAAAAAAAAAAAAATCAAAGTGGTAAGGCCTGATTATTTCCTTTATTTGACGTATTTACAAGAAAATTGCAAAGTTATTTTGAACATTTTTTTTTTCAATTTTAAAAACATTGTAAGAATAATTCTTAGATGTTAAACTAAATTGGGAGCTGTAACCAACATGACCCCGATTTGCAACCGCCATGAACAATTGACAAGAAGACTATCAATTTATGCAATTAATTTAATCACTATACATGTATATACTATTAGAACAATAGTTTGTATTCTCATCGAAAAAAAAGAGTGATAGGATATAAATATATATAATTTACAACATAACAATACTGAATTATTAGTGTTAATAGAGGGGTGAGGTAATTATTTCCCCCCTAAAACTGGCATATCATAATTTTTAGCTGGACTAAGTGTAAATTTGTTCTAAATTACCAGTGCATAAGAACAAGAGCTTATTGGAAGGATCCCTGGTGAAGTGTCTGCTAAAATTAATCGTGCTCCTTTACATGTCACTGATTGTCCAGTTGGACTTATTCCTCTTGTGCATGAAGTAACCTTACTTTTTAGGTCTTTGGTCCAATGAGGAAATCAAAATGGTGGAAATTCGTGGAACTGGTGGAATAGGTAAAGCAACAATTGCACCTGCTTTGTATAGCTCAATTGCTCATCTTTTTGAAGATGTTGGAGAACTCTGTCACAACCATGGTTTCACCAAAAGGAACTTCAATTATAAAACAGAGGGTTCAACAGAAGAATATTCTTTTAATTGGATCAATTGCAAGCACTATCTGGAAGATGTGATTAGTTTGGTTCTGGAAGCAGAATCATCATTACAACAAAGGAATAAACAGCTGTTAGTAAGGCATGGGGTTCAAGGAGTCTATGATGTTAACAATGATATTTCAAATATAGTCCTGATACGTCTTCACGCAAATCCTCAGCGATATTGGCAGAAAAGAGAAGACTTAATTTCTCTCAATTAAATTTCTGACCTGATGAAGATTATACTCTGCGGTTTCCAGCATTAGCATTTTGAATTCTAATGTTTTTCCTGTACAAATCTGTAATTCGGAACAAAAGCTCATTGGTGATCTGAGACACATCCATTTGAACCTTTTTCAGTCTATTAGCTAAGACTTTACAGACTGATAGGACGTTACTGATCCCTCTTGTGCACGATTATTGGGTTGTCCAGCTTCTGGTACGAGAATTAAAATTGTGCTGTTCAACTGAGACAAATCAAATCGTTAGTTGAAAAGCTTTCAACCATCTTACAGAGAGTAGGGCATACCTCATCAACTGTTTAAGTTGTTTCATTTTTGCTGTGACTGGGAATGTTTTGCCATGTGTCTTTGTTTCTTGAAAATAAGTGTATATCACTATAATATATATTTTATTTCTCACCTGAATCCCCCCCCCCCCCCCCCCCCTCTCTTCATGTCTTCCTAAAACGGTGAGATTATGAGGAAACTTCGTGGAGGTTTCGCATCGGGTTCAATTTTTTAACTTTACACTAAACCAATAATTTCTGGGAAGTCTCCTCAGTCAACAAATGAGTGAATAATCACCTCTTTACCAAGAACTTCTTAGTCAACCCTTCAAAGACATTATCTCTCTTGTTTGCTTTATTCTAGGGGTCTGAGTTTGCTAAAATTGTAGTGATGTCCTCTTGTATCAATTACAAGCGGAAGTACGATGTGTTCCTTAGTTTCCATGGTGAAGACACTCGCTTAGGTTTCGTTGGCTTTCTGCGTGAATCTCTTCGTGAAAGAGGAATCCATGTCTTTATTGATGATGAGTTCATCAGGATGGGAGAGGAAATCACACCAGCACTTCTCAAAGCCATACAAGAATCCAGGATAGCTATCATTGTTTTCTCCGAGAACTATGCCAACTCCACTTTCTGCCTGCAAGAACTTGAAAAGATTCTTGAGTGTTTCAAAGAAGAAGGTCGGTTAATATATCCAGTATTTTATTATGTTGATCCATCAGAGTTGAGGTGTCCCAGAGGAAGCTATGCAAAAGCCTTGGCTGGTTTAGAGGAAAGATTTAAGGACAACAGACACAGAGTAGAAAAGTGGAGGTTGGCTTTGTCCCAGGCAGCTAACTTGAAAGGCTGTCATCTCAAATCCAAGTATGTTTTTCTTAACCTCGTTTGCCTGTTATTTTTCTTTTTAATTATTAAGCTATTATTTTTTTAAACTACTTGGATGTTATTCTTCTGACCCGCTTCTAACAAAATGGCCAGACTAATCAGGCATGATTATGTCCAAATTACAACCTTGTATAATTTACATAGAAACCAAAGATGGAAATGAAGGCTTTTGATTCCATTCTTGTCTTGTTTGTTTCCTCAAAAAAGCCCCCAACAAAATATGTTATTATCACGTATGTCCTATTCATGCCCCGTGCAGATCTGCTCTATCAATTTACGTGATTAGTTTAGTATTCATATTTATAAAAATACTTATATATATCGTTTATATTAGATTTTTTAAATTTTTTTTCCTGATAATGGGGGTTAAGTTTTTTCCTTCTACAGTTCTACCAAAATAATTAGGGTTCAGTTTCACATAGTCACGCTACATACTATCATTTGCTTTGATGAGAAATGGAACTTTTTCTTTGTAAGGGCGGACAGGGAAGACGACAAAGGTTAACTTAGGCATGCCATATAATTTTTAATTTGATTGATAGTAAACTTTTCTTCAATTTCTCAGGATTGCAAATGAACAGGAATATACTTCAAAGATCATCAATGAAGTGTCTGCTAGGATTAATCATAATCATAATCCTTTACACGTTACTCGTTATCCTGTTGGACTCGTGACTCGAGTAAAAGAAGTGATCTCACTTTTAGATCTTTGGTCAGCTGAGGAAAATAAAATGGTAGGAATCATGGGAGCTGGTGGGATTGGTAAATCAACGATTGCAAGAGCTGTGTATAATTCGATTGCTGATCATTTTGAAGGCCTATGTTTTCTTTCTAACATAAGAGAAAAGTATAAAATGCCAAATGGTTTGGCACATCTTCAGGAGACATTACTTTTCAAATTAGTCATGGAGAAGGATATCAAATTGGGTGATTTTTTTGAAGGAATACCAATAATAAAACATAGGCTTGGCCACAAGAAAGTTCTTTTGATTCTTGATGATGTTGATGAATTGGAACAGGTAGAAGCATTGGCTGGAAGTTGTGATTGGTTTGGTCTTGGAAGTAGAATTGTCATAACAACAAGGAACAAACAATTGTTAGTAAATCATGACGTTAACAACATTTATAATGTCAGGGAATTAAATGATGAGGAATCTCTCCAATTGCTTAGCTGGCACGCCTTCAAAAAGGAGTTTGTGGAGTTGAACTTTAAGGAGGTTTCTGATAGAGCAGTATTTTATTCTTGTGGCTTTCCATTAGCTCTAGAAGTGATTGGTTCAAACTTATGTGGTAAAAGAGTCAATGAATGGCACTTTGCATTGGATCAATTTAAGAAATTTCCTGAAGGAAGAGTTTTGGAAGTCCTTAGATTAAGCTATGATGCTTTAACAGAAATTGAGAAAACCATTTTCCTAGACCTGGCTTGTTTTTTCAAAGGTGAGAAATTAGGAGAAGTCAAGGGCATGTTGTTATGTTTGCATGGAATCCAATCAGAATATGCTATTGGGGTTTTGATTGATAGATCCCTCATAAAGATTGAAGGAGATCGAGTGTTAATGCATGACTTGATAGAAGATATGGGTAAAGAGATTGTTCGTCGAGAATCACCAATGGAGCCTGGTGAACGGAGTAGGTTATGGTTCTACCAAGATATTCTTCATGTTTTAAAACAAAACACAGTAAGATCATATTATATGAATCATGCTTTTTTCTTCTTTAAAATGACATTATGATTTTTACATGTCTAAGTTTTGAAATTATTGTGTGCTAATTCATTTTGAAAGGGAACCAATAAAGTTGAAGTCATAGTTCTAGACCTACCTGAAGAGTTACCTGAAGGTAATGAAGTACAAATACATTGGAGTGGAAATGCATTTATGAAGATGAAGAATCTGAAAGTGCTTGTGATAAAAAATGCAAGCTTTTCTAGATGCCCTACATATCTCCCAAATAGTTTAAGGTGGTTGAAATGGATGGGGTATCCTTTCAAGTCTTTGCCATATAATATTTGCTCAACAGACATTATTCTTCTTGACTTGTCTTGCAGTTATTTTGCTGCACTCCAACCGTTTACAAAGGTAAATATGTATATGTATATTTAACACTTGCTATGTTTCTTCATGGTTTATTTGCCTAACTTCTTTAAGAATTTATCCTTGTTTTGCAGAAGTTCCACAATTTAAGTTGCATGAATTTTAGAAATTGCAAATTTCTACAACAAATCCCAGATTTATCTGGAGTTTCTAATTTAAGAGAATTGTGGCTTGATGGATGTACAAATTTAGTTGAAATCCATCATTCGGTTGGATGTTTGAATAAATTGAAGGAATTGAGTGCCATGCGATGCAGTAACTTGGAGATTTTGCCTCCTGATCTTAGCTTGGCATCTCTTGAGCATCTCAACCTTTTCGGTTGTTCAAGTCTTCGGAGTTTCCCAGAGATATTAATAGAGATGAAATATATGCGAACACTTGATATAGATAGGACAGCCATTACTGCGCTGCCATGTTCAATTTGCAATCTTGTTGGACTTGAAGTCTTAAACATGGAGGAATGTCCTAATCTTGAGCATCTGCCAACTACCATTTGTCTGTTGCCAAACCTTTGGGCGCTAAATGCAAATTTTTCTACAGAAATGAGGCATCTTAAGATGTGTGAAGGAGGGGAAGCAAACTTGGATTGCTGTGCAACATCTATGAAATTGGAACGTGTTTGTTTCTCAAATTGCAATTTATCAGATGACTCCCTTGCTCTTTGCCTCTCTTTCTTTACTAATATGATGTGTTTAGATCTATGTTTCAATAATTTTGCAACCCTTCCAGCAAGCATCAAAGAATGCCACCATCTGAGATATCTTTTACTGGATCATTGCAAGCGACTTGAACATATTGAGGAGATGCCACCAAACTTGGAAAAGTTCAGTGCCGTATGTTGTATGTCATTGACTAAGTCATCTAAAAGCAGAGTATTGTATCAGGTATCTCTCATCCCTCCTCCCTGTATGAATATGTAATTATCTGTTCTTACCTTTTATTTATCATTTTCTTTTGGTAATATGCAATTGCTAGGCACTCAACTTGCAGCCTGGAAAAAGAAACTTTATTTTTCCTGGAGCAAAATTCCCGGAAAATCTCCACAATTATAGCAGGGGAAGCTGTGTGTCTTTTTGGGTTCGTGATGTGTTTCCAACAATTTTCCTATGGATTCTTGTTAGAGATGATCAGGATTTTCTCTCCAATTGTATATTCCAGGTGCATATCAATGGCACCAAGCAAGATACTTATTCTGAGTGGCTTTTGTTATCAACAATGAAGGTGGGCCATTTATATATATGTGATCTTCAAAGTATGATTCACAAGGCTGAACTCCCCCTGGGCTATAGATGGAATCATGTGAAGGTTTTCATCAAGAGCAATGCACAAGAGATCAAAAGTGGAAGGGATCAATTTCATATTGCCCTTCACGTCCACAAGCAACTAAATAACTCAGCAAGTATCCGATTCATGGACCCTAAAACAACTTGTGTTGATAGCAACTCGTGGCAGAGAGTACACCAACCACAGGATTGGGAAGAACTTAATGAAGAACAACTACAAGATTGGGATGAACCTAATGAAGACGTCTTGCACCCAAAGAAACGATCAAGAGCGTCACGCCGTGCACCCACGACAGTGCTGACGACTGACGCTGCCAATTTCAGTTCATTGGTTCAGGAATTCACTGGTATGCCGGCAGCACCATAGTTCAATAGAGGAAGCTATAGAACATTCATGTGAATTCCGAAAATTTGCAATATGGATTAATTAACTGGTATATGCTCTTAACGTGGAATTAGAGTGAAAATGTGATTTTTATGGTCAAATAATGAGAATTCCGAAAATACCTCTGCTTCATTATGTGTTGAATCTGGCGCCGGCTGAAGCGAAAAATGGAACTAGAATTCAAGAGGAAAGCAACGGAAATGTGAAGGAAGTGTATAGAAGCTGAGATTAATTGGAGTGCCAGCTGGATTCACATGGTTTTTTGGAGAATTGGAGAGTTTCACTGGAAACGGAAGAAGAGAACAGAAGGGAATCGGAATGGAGGGAGAGACATATATGTTGATGCATGAGACATTCACATTGCACACTTACCATTCATTCTTTTTTCCTTCTCAGTTTCGGCTAGACCAGAGCTGTCTCATTCGACCACACATTTCTTCTTCTTCCACGGAATTCATCCATTTTCTTGACCTCTCTCCATGGCCGAAAACAGAATCAGCCATGGCAACTTCAAACACCAGTTTCAGATCATCCATTTCAGCTATGTGTGGCTATGAACTTCTTCATTTTCCTTGAGTGAAGCTTGGTCTAGAGACAAACTGCTTCAACTCAGTGAGTTTCTTCATTCCTTCTACTATGTGCTTTCATGTTCTTGATCTAGTTGTTCAAATCTGTCTCATTCTTAATTTGTGTCAAACTCTATAAATCCTTAAAAAGCTAGAAATCAAGAGAATCGACTTAGGGTTAGCTCCACTACACTATGGGAGATAATTATAGTATTTTGAGGCCTATACGGCTAATGTTGATCAATAAACTAGAGTTGTTTACCCTTTATCAAGAGAAGAGGCTAAATGGAAAAAGGACTTGAATATTTTGTGTGTTCTTCTCCCTCTTGTCTCATTCTTGGAAAATTCTCCTCTCTATCGCATTCTTCTGCTCTCCTTTCCCTGCATGGTTACTGTCAATTCTGCGTAACAATGTAAATCTAAATGTATTTTCATGTGCTTAGAGATGTTATAACCGGATTAAATAAATATAAGTGTATATACTCTTGTTATTTCATTGTGCTGAGATTTATAGTTCCCATTTAGACTCATCTCAGAGAGACATGAGCTCACAAAGATCATGGACGCTGGTTAGTTATTCTAATGTTCATGTTCTGTGAACAGAATTTATTACAACTGATAAATTTGGATGCAAATCAGCACAAGTGTGTCTTCCCGGCAATAATGGATCAGTCAAATCGTGATGGCCATTCTTGTTAGACTCCTCACATGTAGAATGATCTTTCGTTGCCCTTTACTCTTATGAGTTCCCATAATTTCCTTTTCTTCTACCACAGTTTCCCAATTTCTTGGACATCATCACAAGATCTCTATGGACAATTCTTCATAATGTGATGACATCATGGGTGATAGCAGCTGAAAGAGTTTTCCCTCTTCAGAGTCTCCACTTTATAATGCCATGCTTCTAAGGGGAGGAATTATGATCTTCATGGATTGATCTTTTCGATCACTGCAATTTTCCCCTTGATTTGAGATGTCAAACAACTTTTGCGAATTACAAACACGTGTCTAGGTCTTCATTATCTTTCATATAAAAGAGTTGATATTGATGGACTAAGAAATTCTTTGGTGACTGAAGTCTTTTTCCACATTACTTTCTATGTTATTCCATGAAAGCTTATCTTATTATATTCCACTAATGTGGACGATATTTTACACTTTGCACCATTGCCTAAATGTCATCCTTTATGCACTCATCAATGGGCTTGCTTTTTCTTATGCTTTGATGAATCGAAAGTTTGTAGCTTGTTTGAAAGCTTGGAGCCTTTGTTTCATTAACTCACGTACAAGTAGTGAGATGGGTTGAATGTGAAATATCTCATCCTTGCTTGGTTCAAGTAGGAAGATGCGCTTGCGCTTTTCCTCTCCTATTTTCTCCTGCTATCTGAACTTGCGATTTTGTGTTTGTGGTGCTTTATGTGGTTGAGAATCAATTAGCTCTAACAGCAATGGATCCTAATTTGTTTGGTAAAATGGATGAATGGCAATTTGCTTTGATGTCAAGGTTAAAAAAAGGGGACCGGACATCGAACCTGGCAAGATACCGGTTTAAGGGTCACTGCTCTGATTGAAGGGTCCACTCGGGTCAAACCGGATATATTAAAATAATAAAATTTAGTAGTTTATATTTTATTTTATTGGCCATTTTATATTTTATGAATTGATTAGTTAAATATTGGATTATGATTAAATTTTTCATTTAATATTTTTATATACATAAGAATTGAATATAATTTTATTTTAAGCATAATGTTAGAGAATAATTAAAAGAAAGTATCGAGTGCCCAAGCCCATAACTACAATCAAACAAAACCCTAAGTCCCTCACATACTACTCCACGCCTCATTTTTTTTTTCATTCCAATATCTATAGGGGTGAGCATTCGGTTATTCGGTTCGGTTTTCGGTAAAAACCGAAATAACCGAATAGGAAAAATCTTCAAAACCGAACCGAAACCGATTTACCGAATAACCGAAACCGAATTAACCGAAATATTTCGGTTCGGTTAATAACCGAAATGACCGAATTTTGTTTTTTAATTAAATTAGAATTTTTGAATTTTCAATAAATAAAACTCAATACAAATTATAAACCTAATAACATCAATAAGTTCCCAAATAACATAATACAATATATAAACTAGAAACATAATATAAGATTTCTAAGAAAAATACAAAATACAAAGAAAAAAGTGTATTTAACATTACTTCATCTAAAAAAAACATAATAAAATTTTTAAAAACTAAATATTGATAAATGATATATGACATATCATTTTTTAAATTAAAATAAGGAAAACAAAAGGTACATTTTTAAGTTTTGAATTTTAAAACTTAAGTGTATAAAAAGAAAAATATGGGAAAATTTATTTTTTTAATATTTTTTAATATTTCGGTCATTCGGTTTTAACCGAATTATTTTTTAAGACACAGAACCGAAAATCGAAAACCGAATAACCGAATTAAAAAAACCGAACAATCACCGAAAACCGAAAAAACCGAATTTAATTCAGTTCAGTTCGGTTTTCGGTTTCGGTTTGATTTTGCTCACCCCTAAATGTCCAGCTTCAGGCACACACAGCTCCATCTTCCTCGTACAGCGGCAAATGAAGGGTGGCCTTCCTCCTCATATTCATCAATCCGTCTTCTTGCCCCTCAAATGTGACGATTTCATCTCCTGCAAGCATTCTTGTTCTCAAATTTGTCTCCTTCCACTCTCATTTTCTTCTCCTATCATCATCTGCCTCTTTTTCTCCTAGTAACCAGATCTTTGTTTTGCATTCAGATTGTTTCAAAAGGTGAACCGGCTGACCCCTCCTGACCCGCGGTTTACAGGGTTCTCACCGGTTTACAGCGGCCTAAAGCCGGTGCAATTCGGTCCGAAGCCCTCCCGGTCTAATAGCTGAACCGGACCTGATTTTGGTCTGCGTTTTTTGAACACTGTTCTTGAACTATAATTTGTAATTTAGGAGGATCGGATTTAATTTTAGTCCAAGTTCGGATTAGCCCAAATAAGCTCAAGCATGCAGAAAATTGTTGTTCATGTTATTTAATTGTTTTATTTCATTTAACTACTCCTAGTTATAACAGGTTGGTCTTTCAAGCTGGCCAATAAATCCAAATGGTTAGGGCTATCCTTTTTGGGAGAATTTCAATATAAAACCATAGTATCCAATTAATTTCAGATTGCTCCCAAAAGTTTCTGAAATTTCATTGCAAGTTTAGGTCGACGGTCGTTAAATGAAATTAAATTGATGTGGAAAAGACCAAAATGGCTTTGTTTATTGACCCCACCCTCACATCGCCTCTTTGACACACTCTCTCACACACTAACAAACACACTTTATTTCACTTTGTCATATGAGTTTTTCTCTTGTTTATATGACCATTCCACTTGTTTGTGCTTTGCTTCACATGGCCTCTGACATTACTCTTTGACACACACTCTCTCTCACATACACACTCCACTGATGGTGTAAGGAACTTGTTCATATGAGTTTTTCCCTAATTCATATGACAATTTCACTTGTTTATGGCCTGTGTTTCAGTTACATACATATAGCATATCACTAACAAGTGAAATGATTATATGAACAAGGGAAAAACTCATATAAACAACGGGAAATCTCATATGAATAAGTTCCTTGATCTCCATAAAAAGAGTCAACTTTAGCTTATAATTATGACAGAGGGAGTAGCTTCTAATACAGTGTATTAGTAGAAAAAAAAACTAGAAAGCATCTTTTAGCTTTTTAGTTTTTAAAATAAATATTTATCTTTTTTTTTTTTTTTTTTGAAAACAACGAAATAAAAAAGACTAACAAATAAATTATATATATATATATATTTTAAAAAAAACTGTTCTTATTGTTTTGAAAAATTGAATCAAACATGCCTATTTTCCTCACTTTGTTTTATCCGTTTGCCACATTTTTTTTTATCTTTAACTAGTATAGATCCCCTGCTATGTGCGGTTGTAAACAAAAATGAATTAAAAAAACATACAGATTAATATATGGATATATGGATATTAACCATCATTGATATGTGGAGCCTAAAAATTAGGAGAGATGAGTGAAATATAATTCAGGTATCGAATAATAAGTAAAAAATAAAAAAGATTGCATAGAAAGTGATTAAATTTTCAAATGGAACTTCATATGTTCAACAAATGGGGGTGCGTAGTGGGGTTTCTGCGATTGTTGAGAGATCATGGGGCAAAGAAAAAAACTGTTACAGTTAAAAAGAAAAAAAAAGAAATTGTTACAATTTTAAAAAAAGAAAGAAAGAAATTGTACAGAAAAAGTGGGAATACATGGAGACGTGGGTGACAAATTATACAGTTTATATGCCAATTGTTACAAAAAGAAAAAAAAAAGATAGCATATGTCAAAATATTAGATGTGCCATATGGCATTCAAGGAGACTACCAACGTACATGAAATTATATAGATAGATTTCTATAAAGCCGTTAAAATCAAGGGAATATCTATATGCTGAGTATAAGCTTCGTGGATGTAGCCATGATTGCAGTTGGATTTTATGAACTTGTTTTATTTAATCTTCTTTGGACACGGACATATATTTTTTTTCATCGCCATATTATTTCAGTAATTTACCATCGTTTATTAGATCACACAATAAAAATAATAATTTCAAATTAATTAAATATTAAAGTTGTAATATTCATTGACATATTCCTCGATATACATCTGTATGTCTATACATGGAATTTCTCTACATCCTATGTGTTCTTGAGATTATTAATGCTTTTCATGTCACCCTCCTAAGATTGGCTCTGCACGTCGTGGGGATCAATCATGGCGCAACAAGGAACATCGTCTTCCATCTCTTACAAATGGACTTATGATAGTCATCTCTATGAAGCTCTTCATCTAAGAGGAATTCATGCCTTCATTGATGATGAATTCATTAGGACAGGAGAACAACTCACACCTGCTCTTTTCCAAGCTATAGAGGAATCAAGAATAGCCATTATAGTCTTTTCAGAAAACTACGCAAACTCAACATTTTGTTTGGAGGAACTTGTGAAGATTATGGAGTGCTTCAAGAAAGAAGGTCGGTTGATATATCCAATATTTTATTATGTGGATCCATCTGAATTACGACGTCCAAGAGGAAGCTATGCACATAACTCAATTGGAGGAAGAACGATTCAAGGAAAACAAGCAGAAGGTGCAGAAATGGAGGATGGCTTTGCATGAAGCTGCTGGAATTGAGGGCTATCATCTCAAACCAAAGTATATATATCTCCTTCTCTCTTTTTCTAGCACAGTTAATTATAATTTCCATCTTAACCAGTTATGTCTCATATTAGAACTTGCTCAAGGTTTTACAATATTTTGTGAAAATCGTTGACTTTTTTCTGTGAAGAGGCCAACTAAAATATTTTTGTATTTTTTCTCTAATAAAGAGAAACAATAATAATATAATCAATCATGCCCTATATTCCTCCCATAGCGGCTTCGATTAACTAGAAAACCATTAATCCATATTACTTTCATTACTTACATTTGTATGCATAACTTATATTTATAATTTATATAAGCTAAGCCTGAATCAAGGATTTTGAGAGCGACATGGCGAGCACAGCGGAGGTGCATAGCCTCCTTAACCTTTACAACCTAAAACCCCTAACCTTTCAAATATATGCAAATATATAACGCCAAACTAATAAATTTTACACCCCCTTAAACTTTCTTTTTGTATGCATATAACCTCCTTAAACATTAATTTATATTCAGATAACCCTTAAACTTTGAGCCATTTGAAAATGTATAAATAAATTATAACTAATATAGTATGGAGTTATCTGCATATATGAAGAAGTTCCTTTTTTCGACCGAAATATAAATGTAAATTTAGGGATGTTTACCGTAAAGTTTCAAATTTAAGGAGGTTATTTATATATAATATAAAATTTAGGGGGTTTTGTGTAATTTTGCTTTTATATAATCAATTTAACAATTTTCTAATCATTGTGATGAGTTTAATATTATACTTCAACACTTGCATATGCCATCACAATGCAAGGAATGAGACTACTATTTCTTACAGGGATGATCAGGGAATGCAACCAAATCTATTTTTCTAAATTGACATATTATATGGTTTACTTTGACTACAAGTGAACTTTCCATAAATTGGATAGGATCACAAACGAACAAGACGAACAAGAGTGTATTACAAGAATCGTCAGTGAGGTTGCCACTAAGATTAATCAAAAGCTTTTGTATGTTACAAATTGTCCTGTTGGACTTGTATCTCGAGTGAAGGAAGTAATCTCTTTCTTAGATCTTTGGTCTACTAAGGAAGTTAAGATGATAGGCATTTGGGGAGCTGGTGGTATAGGTAAACATTTTTGTAATATTAGTTTGGATATAAATAATAAAATTAGTTCATTTTTTCATTTTAAGTGTTGCATCAACAATTGTAAGAGCTGTGTATAATTCAATTGCTGATCATTTTGAAGGCTTATGTTTTCTTATCAATGTAAGAAAACAATCTAAAATGCAAAACGGTTTATCACATCTTCAAGGGACATTATTATATAAATTGGTCAAGGATAAAGATCTCAAATATGGTGATTATCATGAAGGAATACCAATAATAAAACATAGGCTAAGGAAGAAGAAGATTCTTTTGATTCTTGATGATGTTGACAAGTCAGACCAATTAGAAGCACTTGCTGGAAGTTATAATTGGTTTGCTTAGGGAAGCAAAATCATCGTCACCACTAGGAATAAACAATTGCTAGTAAGTCATGATATCGGGGTTCAAAGCATTTATGAAGTCAAGGAATTAAATAAGGAGGAATCTTTTAAGTTGCTACGTGCGTATGCATTCAAAAAGGAAAGTGTGGTTTCAAACTACGTGGATGTTTGCAATCGTGCAATACATTATTCGTGTGGCTTTCCATTAACTTTAGAAGTGATCGGTTCTAATTTGCGTGGTAAGGGAGTCAATTACTGGAGTTCTACATTGGATGAATTTAAAACAATACCACATGAAAGAGTTTTTGAAGCCATAAAGTTAAGCTATGATACTTTAAGGGATGTTGAGAAAAAAGTCTTCCTTGACTTTGCTGTCTTCTTCAATGGTTAGAAATTAGGAGAGATGTCAATGATATATTGCTATACCTTTATGGAATACGGCTAGAATACACTATTGAAGTGTTAATTGATAAATCACTTGTAAAAATTGAAGGAGACTGTGTGATGATGCATGATTTAATAGAAGATGTGGGTAAAGAGATTGTTCGACAAGAAACACCACATGAGCCTGGTGATCGTAGTAGATTATGGTTCTATCAAGACATTTTTCATGTCTTACAATATGATATAGTAAGATTGCTCATTAATACACAGCTCATTTACTTTAAAAAATAACCTTGTGATTTGTACTTATATATCTAAAATTTGAAACTCATTGTGTGCTTTTCATTTTGAAAGGGAACTAACAAGGTTGAAGCCATATTAAGGTATAGAAGTGCAATGGAGTGGAGAGGCATTCATGAAGATGAAAAATCTCAAATTACTCGTGATAAGCAAAGCATGCTTTTCTGAATGTCCCAAGTATCTCCCAAACAATTTAAGGTGGTTGGAGTGGAAGTAGTTTCCTTTCAAATTTTTACCATATATATGCCCAACAGAACTTGTTTATCTTGACTACTTGTCTTTATTGCGAATTGCTCCAACTATTTGATAAGGTGAGTTAATAACCATTAGTACTTTTGTTCTTTCTTTATCAAATTCTCAAAGATATAAATTGATATTTGTGTTTTGCAGAAGTTCCACAATTTAAGTCACATGAACTTTAGAAATTGCAAATTTTTGCAGCAAATACCGAACTTGTCTGGAGCTTCTAATTTAAGAGAATTGTAGCTTGATGATTGTATAAAATTAGTTGAAATCCATCATTCAGTTGGATGTTTAAATAAATTGAAGGAATGGAGTGCCATGCAATGCAGTAATTTGAAGATTTTGCCTCCTGACCTCAAGTTGGCATCTCTTGAGCATCTCAACCTCTTTGGTTAGTTCAAGTCTTAAAACTTTTCCAGATACATTGATCGAGATGTAATTTATCAAATGACTTTCTAGCTCTTGGTCTTCCTTACTTTCTAAATATATAACACATTTGGATCTAAGTTTTAATAATTTCACAACTCTTCCTGAATGTATCAAAGAATATCACAATTTGAAGTATCTTTTCTTGGATAATTGTGAGAAACTTAGACATATTCAAGGGATGCCACAAAACTTGGAAAAATTCAATGCCATATGTTGCATATCGTTGACTAAATCATCTAAAAGCAAAGTATTAAAGAAGGTATCCTCTCTATACTTATATTCTTTTGGGTTAAAGGTCATATTTACCCTGAAAATGTGCAATATGTATCATATCTGCCTCGGAAGTATTTTTGAATCCAAATTTGTCTTGGAAGTATAGAAATGGATCAATTTCGCCCTTAACCTTTAAAAAACTTTTGTTGATTGTTAAATAGTGGACGTTGAGCATTAATATTTTAATGGTAAAAGGTGAAATTGTTTCATTTTCATATTTTCAGAGCAAATTTAGACCCAAAAGTATTTTCAGGGCAGAAATGATACATCTTACACTCTTCTGGGGTAAATATGACATTTAGAATTTTTTTATTACTGTAATGTTATCCTACATTTTTTAATCTTTTTGGCAATATGCAATTGGTAGGCATTCAATTTTCAACCTAGAAAAAGAAACTTTATTTTACTAGGCCAAAAATTCCCAGAAAGGCTCCATAATTGTAGGCGAGGAAATTGTGTCATTTTGGGTCCGTAACATGTTCCCGACCATTTTTCTATGTTTTCTTATTAAAGATGATCAGGATTATGTTTACAATTGTAAATTCTCTGTGTACATTGATGGCATCAAGATAGATATTTCTTCAAAGTGGCTTTTACAGTCGACGATAAAGACTGATCACACACACACACACACATATATATGTGATGTGCATAGCATGATTCACAGCAGTGAACTCCCCAATGTGAATAAGTGGAATCAAGTGAAGGTTTCTATTGAGAGCAAAACACAGGAAATAAAAAGTGAAAAAGAAATTTATTTTGGAGTTCATGCATGCGATGTGCAAAGTAACTCAGAAAATATTCAGTTCTTGGACCCTAGAAGACTCGTTGATCAGAACTTGTGGAAAAAATTACAAGAAAAACTGCAAGATTCAGATGAACTTGACACAGATATGAGTGTTGATTCATACTCAATTAGATCGGCAAAGTCGATTGATAACACCATAGATTATCAAGGCACTCTTCCCGGCCCCCTTCAATTCTCTTTCTTTTCTTGCACATTCTTTCCCTATCAAGTCAGAAAATACTATGAGGAAAAACGGAATACTAATTTTTTAACTTCCATGGGTGAAAATATTGTTTTCATTTTTCAACCACTCTGCGATGGAAATGGTAACAAGGTTGGTAGAAGATAAGGCGGTGGTGATATTCAGCAAGAGCAGTTACTGCATGTGCCATTCAATGATGGCTCTGATATGTTGCTTTGAAGCAAACCCTACCAAGATAGAGA
Source organism: Mimosa bimucronata (assembly GCA_037074515.1). NCBI lineage: Eukaryota > Viridiplantae > Streptophyta > Magnoliopsida > Fabales > Fabaceae > Mimosa > Mimosa bimucronata. The sequence goes on along the minus strand of CM073437.1, from coordinate 26,719,322 downwards.
TTGACAAATCGTCTAATGGAAAACACATAGAGAGGGCTCTCATGCAAGCAGGTTTCAGACCAAGTGTTCCTGCGGTGTTCATAGGTCAGAGATTCATAGGAAGTGCTAAACAAGTCATGAGCCTCCATCTTGAGAACAAGCTTGCCCAGTTGCTTTCTGGTGCTAAAGCTATCTTCATCTGAGCACGCTGGCTATATGTATCTATGCAGATTTCAAATAACCCCTCTTCTTAATCTTCTTATTACTACGTACCTTTTTTAGTTAATTTTTTTAATATATATCAACTAGCAATCAGCGCCTAATCTCTTACTACATAGCTTATTAGAATGTTGTTTGTGTTGATATTTTGGTCCTTGTTATAGTGGTAGTATAGAGATTCTTGGGGTTCACTTTTTTTCTTGTGAGGCAGCATTTGTCTCATGTCATTTGAGATATGAGATAAACTGTAATGGATGTAGAGAAATGACAGCAAATACTCTGTAACATTAAAAAAATCAAGGTATATTCGGTCCTTACAGAGATTCATCCAACATCATATTAGAAATATACTAACAATGGAATGAATGGATAATGAAAGCTGTCAAACAAAATGCAGTGAATTCTAATAAAGAGCAAGCAATAACAGAAAGGGAAAGTTGCAGAAATTTCAGAGGGATTAGCAGAGAATAATCAGAGAGAGAATCATCAAAATCCTCCTTGCCTCCAAGATGCGGTCACTCTCACTAATATAATACATGCATTGCTATTTGCTCTTACCCTCAAAGGACATGGGCCTTAGCCCATTTCTTCCCAAACAACATAATAAAATTTGTGATCATGATAACAAATTTGTCGTACATATTCCCAGATTCATATTGATACAGTAGATAAATTAAAATAACTCATATATGCCTCGCAAGGATTAAGACAGGCATGTTGTCACCACCATAAGTCCGCCTTATAAATATGATCCATGTCACCACCATAAGAGTGCACTCCCTCATACCCTTAATATAATAATTAACTAATTTATTTACAAACATTAAAAAATTTCTTAAATTAATTACTCCATCCATTCTTTTTATAAGAAACAATTTACTGGATCCACTCATTAAAAAAGTTTAAAAGCTGAAACTTTTTTTTGGCAAAATATACCAGTCATTTATGTAAGGGTGGTAATGAGATGGTACGGGATGAGATAGACTTGTTCTGTGTTTGGTCCGGTAAATTGCCTTTGGGACAACAAAGTTATCCCATGTCTAGTTCTTAGTCTTGTCCTTTCCATTGGGATCAGGACGAGAACGATATAGCACGGAACAGCCCGTTTATTATTCTTTAAAGGACATGGATATACTTAATAGGTCATTTTTCTTTGGGGTAATCAATTACAGGTCCCATGTAAGGAATTTAATTAAGATAAGGTTTCACGAAATCCCGTAATTAATTTCAGTTCCCTGACACGAAGTTGTTATAGCATGCTCATTAAGTTGTTATCGTAGGCCAAACAGTTGTTATTATTTGGTCAAAAGTTATTATTGAATTCTCAGTCACTAACAATTGAATGAGCATGCGATAACAAATTTTTGGCATACGATAACAACTTCATGGGCATATATATATAACAACTTATGACTAACTATAACAACTAAATGAGCATGTGTAACAACTCTTGTTTAGTAACAACTTTTGAGCTGCCGATAACAACTAAATGAGTAGGCGATAACAATTTTATGGAATCTGAGATTAATTATGGAATTTCGCTTGGGACCTAAGATTAATTACACGATTTCATAGGACATCATGATAATTAAGTTCCTTATCAGGGACTTATAATTAATTTTCCCTTTTTCTTTTCAAAATTCTTTTCTAAACCAGTAAAAACTAACATGTACGGCCATGTGTTGGACATTAGACATTGAAAATGGATGATTGAAAATAATTAATACAAATATGCAGTCATCTTGTTTATGGAGTGTCATTTTCAAAGAAAATACATTATGAAAAATAAGAACTAATTAAAACTTGAACATGACAAGTTCATCTCTGGTAATCTTCCACTAAGTTCATCAGATTCCTCACTTCTATTGTTGGAAGACGTAATGGAGAGCATTATTGGACTTTGATGAACCAAAAGCCCGCATCGTTGTGATCAAGTAGATGAGCGGTAATGTCAAACCCATTGTAAGTTTTCTTGAAATGGACTTGAAGAACTCTTCCATATGAAATAGACAGAAACAAAATCCCGATTATTTTCTCTGATTCAAGCTTGATATGATCCTTAAGAGATTCATTGGCGGAGGATTTTATGTTGTCGCCGTCGCTAGGATCTGGGAAAGTTTGGAAATTATCTTTATTTTGGGTTCTATGTCTATTAAAATAATAAAAAAAATATTAAATCTGGTTTTGTTCAAATTTTTTGACGAGTTTCAAAAGTGATTCTCATCGTCAACCACCCCTCTCTTACGAGAGCTAACAGAGAGATCTCATGACTCATTCATTGGAGATAAACTTATATTATGGATACTACATCTCTCTTTCAATTCTCATCAACGCTGAAATCTGGTTTAGATTTAATTTTGGGTGAATGTGCAATCAGCACGTTAAACTATTATTCAGGGTGTAATTAGCATCCTTATACTTTAGGCCTTGCACCTCAAACTTAAATTGCACTCCCAAAAGTATTTTTAGGTGAAATCAACAAATTTAACATCACCAACATATTAAATGTTCCTTTTCTCTTTTTTTTTTTTTTAACATTTGTTGTCATCTTTTTTTCCGGTAAGAAGCAATGGAGGGTAGTATAGGTTGAGGGTGCATTGCATCCTAAAATAATGCACCCTAAAATACTTCAGAGTGGTGATTGTATTCTCAAAAATAGTTGGAGTGGTTATTACACCTTTACCCTTTAACTTTTTACTTTTTCTATTTTGTTTTACAAAATTATTTTAATGTGTAGATGATGACTCCCCATTTATCATTGATTTAGGGCATATTTATAATATATTTGGGGAGTCCTTATTGCTAATTAAGGGCATTTTAAGAACTTTTAAGAGCAAATTGTGTAAATATGTCATATGAACTTAATTTGATTATTTTTAAGAAAAATATGATAATTTATTAGGAAATTTAATTGGCATGATTCCCTCACATTTATACATGTTTGGATAGGTAAATATGGATATTTTAAGCTAGGAAGAAGAAAAAGATCAGCGGAAAAGCAGGAAGAAAGCTGGAGGTCATTTAAGGAAAATTGCTGAAAATTGTTTATAATGTCGCGACATTGCACCAGGATGTCACGACATAAGGTGAAAATCCTGAAAAATCTGTAAAACGCACAGCTTCGATTTTTACCCTTTTAAAACAACTAGGACACGAAAATTCAGAGAGAATTGGCCCCCTTTCAACCCTAGAACCCTTAGGAACGATAAGACTCATCTGTGCACACAACTACGGAGCTAGGGTTTGCAAAATTGGAGGTTGAGAAGCAAAATTGGAAGAGAGTTTCTTGCCCTAAGATGATAGATTCTTCTTGTTTTCTTCAATTCTCACTACTCTTGTGAATTAGACATGTGATTTCTTTGTATTTGCTGGTTTAATTCATTCATGAGTAGCTAAACCATTTGTTCTAGGATTGATTCAAACCTTGTATGGATTGAAACCTAATTTGTTTCCTTTTCTTTTAGAATTTGATGACTATCTATGTTGATTTATCTTGTTCTTAATGCCTATAATTGACTTATCACTCTTTAGAACGATTTGTTTATTTAAATTATACTCGAGAGAGATAGTTTAAGTGTGAAACTAGGGTAAATCAACTAGACTTGAAGTTTAAATCAACTAACGGATGGTTTGTCGGGAGAATAGAGATTTATATATATATATCGACCTAGTTTTGTCAAATTAAGGTTGGCTCTTAAGGTATACTTTCATTAATTTGTAACAAGAGATTGAGCAAGTTTAATGAGAAGTATACAATTGATTTTGACTCAAGAGAGCGTTTCAAGTACTTTAGAACCTTAGGCAAACATAGATTGTTATTTAAAGACTAAAGGAAGGGAAATTAATTAGAGTTCATGAAATACAACGGTGAAAATTAATCATAGGCTAGTTCATTGATAAATTAAATCTTGTTTGTTTTTTTATTTTTATTTTAAAATTAGTTTTCAAAACCAGTTTTCTAAAAGAATTTGATTAGTTTAACTGAATTGAGTTCATTAACCTGTTGTTTGATTGGGGTTTTAAAATAAATCTCCGTGGAAACGATAATTTTATACTACGTTGCGATCCATACTCTTACGGACAAACAGTAGATAATGTAAATAAATGTAATATCTTAACTTTAATTCTTTTAGAAGACTTTTTTTTTTTATTTTAGAACAATTAGTTAAAAAATTTTAATCTAAATCATTGAAACTACATTTAGAAACCGGTGCTTTATCTTTCCTTACTGTAACATGCATTGTGTATGACATATTTTTGTTACTAAATAAGATTAATTTTTTTTGTTAATAATTATATTAAATAGGTATCAATATCCAAAACCGGGTTCTCTACTAAGCACATTGAAAGTAAGAATTATGAAAAGCTAATCAAATTTGGATCCTCTACTTCTAATCTGGATAGTTCATATATTATTTTGGGACAATTGCACCTAGATCCCAAGTAAGGAAATTAATTTCAGAGAGGTCCCAAGGAGTTGTTAATAACAACTATTAACAACTGCAATAGCCTTAGTTAACAAGTGAAGAAATTGTCAATGGACCTTTCTGAAATTAATTCTCTTACTTGGGATCTATATGCAATTCTCCCTATTATTTTCAAATGATTATGTATTTTTTTTAATAATTTTGATTGATATAAAAAATAAAATGCTCTGAATATAGATGATGATATCTATACATATGGATCTAATATATATTATATATTATACAAGGGAGTACCGCATGCAGACAATCTCTTAGCTAGGGCTGAGCAAGCTAGCCCATACCCGCGTAACCCGACCGGCCCGCCCGCAAATTCCCCGTTTACGGCCCGCCAATTAAAAGCCCGTCACGGGTACGGGCACGGGCAGACCTATGGGCATGCCCGTACCCGTTAAAAGCCCATTTATTTTAATCTTTTTTTTAAAAAAAAAATTTTAACCTTCACTTACACTTATATGTTAGGCACTTTCTGGATGCGATGAAGGTAACGATGATGACATTGAAACAGATGGATGATTGAATGCTTTACAATGTTTTTGAATTTTGAATGTTAGAAGTTGAAACTTACAAATTTGGGATTATTATTATTCTATCATGTTACAAATAGTTTGACTTGGAACTTTAAAGTTTGATTAATGTTGGATTATGAATTTTTATGAATGTTGAATGTTTGATGTAGGAATTAAGTTACAGATAGTAAATTATGTGTTATTTATTGTTTATGATGTAGGTCTTTTTTTTTTAAGGAAAAGATTAAACGGGCAACCCAAATGCCCGTTTAGCCCGTCCGCATACAGCGAGCCCGTTTAGGGCCCGCCCATTTAAGGCCCGTCACGGGAATGGGCATGCCCATACCCGTTTATGTTAAACGGGCACGGGGTAGACCCACGGGCCGCCCGTACCCGCCCGTTGCTCAGCCCTACTCTTAGCTACCATCATTTATTCCAAAAATCATTTTAAAAACAAACAAATGTGGGCCGTAACCTTTTCCTGCTATATATTTGCATATCATTCATATTCCCTAGATGGTAGTGCCCTCTTTGTATATATTCTCTATGATAGAAAACAGAGGGAAACAGAGTCAATACATATAATTGAGGGGCAATCAAGTTAAACCGAAAGCAGCGATCTTTTTTCTGAATCCAACAATGTGATCAGATTTGTGCAGAAGGGATGCGACTTGGCAGCATATGACAAAGTTTAACAATGCGCCGTATCTCCTCACTTTCGTTCCTGCTCAGTTGCATGTATATATCCAGCAGAGTAACCATACAGAGCAAACAAGCCATAATTGATATTCTTTTTTTTCCCCCTTAACATAAAGCAATTTGAATTATAAAACAACACAATTTAGATGCAGCTATGCTTCAAATGTGTGTGTGCGTGTGTGTGTGAACACACACGTTAGAAAATAGTCAAGGATGTAATTTGTTTGTAATGGTATCTGTCTTTATTATTGAAAAACTAGTAAGTCTCATCTAAAATACAAGGCCAACTGATTCTTCTAAAGAAATAAATGAATCACTTTAAAATATTTATATTATCAATTTTCTCCAAATTAATTTACCTAACTTATATGCTCAAATATAATTTAATTATATGTAATATATGTTATGATTAAATAGTTTATTTGGATTTATTAATCTCCAAAAAAGTCAAATGAACGAGTCTTATATTAAGGACTAGAAGAACTATATGCTCCCTTTGATCCTAAATATAGGACTTATTCGGGGAGTTAATCTTTGTCATATAGGATCTAATTTTATTTTTTGTCAACTTTTTTCTAAATTATCCCTATTAATGCTGCTCCAACTATAATCAAATAAGAGATGATGAAAGAATAAGGGAAGATGATTGGGGTGTCTTAAAAAAACACATCATATTAACCAACATAACTAACATCCTTAATTTAATCAAATTATTTAAATAGACCATATATTTAGGACAGGAGGTTTCGGAGTAACAAATATGTTTGGAACTTGGGTAAGTTTTGTCCAAACTAGCTAGTATGTGCTAAGTACTGCTAATGTACAACAGAACTAGAAACAAGTTAAGCCTTTTAGATGTGTGCTTAATATAAAAGTCCAAAATCTAGGAAAAAAAGAAGGGTTAAGGTGCATTTTGGCCAATGATTTATTATAAAAAGGGTGCCCAGCACAATTATTTTTAAAATGTCCATATAAGTCAACCATTTTTTAAAATGAGGCAATTTGACCAATACCGTACATAATTCTGTTGTGTCAGACGCTCCTTTTTGAAATAAATTATTGGCTAACTTGCCCTATTTTAAAAGATGGTTGGCTTATATGGATATTTTAAAAATAATTGTGCCAGACGTGCTTTTTGTAACAACTCATTGGTCAAAATGCACCTTAACCCAAAAAAGAAAAAACAAAGATGCATAAACATACCTATCATTTATCACTAAACCATCGATGTAGTATGCTTCAGACAAAGCCAACTTCCAAGCCTGCAGTATTCTCATGTCATTACAGAATCTGGCTACATGCTTATCCATTGCTCCTGCAAAACTTCCTCCTTGATGTTTTACGATTGAGGGGTCTATTTTATAGAAAACTGGAACAACCCATGTGCCTTGCGTTCTCCTTAAGTTAACACTCACAAAAAGTTCCATGAGACATTGTATTGAAGATGCATAGTTTTTTGAGAATAAAATAATTGAAATCTTAGACTCTTCAATTTCTTTCATCGCACTTGGCCAAAATTCTTCCCTACTTCTCATATTCTCAACATCTTTGAATGCCTTAATCCCATTCGAATCAAAAGCACTATACAGAGACTCCATGAAACTATGGCTATCTTTTCCTTCAAAACTAACGAATATCTTTCCTCCTGCAAAACATGACATACCATCGCATTGTATTGATATAAATGAGGCTATGGAGATAACACTATAAACGAGATATATATAAGTGTGTGAGCAAATTGAATACTTGCTATAATTCATGATATTTGTCTTTAGTCAGTGAAAATAAAATTGTTTTATTTTCTTAGTTTTTCTTTTTGGATCAACGGCACCGTGCCTCATTACATTAATAGAGAACGAAAATACAGCCAATCCAGAAACTAATGCATAAAGTAAAGAGTGGGAAGATGCACAAGGAACCACTGAAATAAAAAAATTGTCCAGTAAGATCATTCTCATCAATAGCCAAATTAAGAGACTGGGTTAGCTATAATTCTTGGGAAGATGATCGACCTAATAATTTTACAAGTAAATAATGTGCTAATTAACATTCAAGACCGTAAACAAAGACAAGAAATACAGCCAAATTATCCTGGCATAAAATACAAAACAGCCATGCACAATAATACACACACGCATAAAATGGGGGAAAGCATATCGTACAATATAAAATAGTGACGTATGAAGAAAGAGGAAGGACGAAAAAACACCGTGCTTAACCGTGATGTGCTCTCTTGAATTGACAACAAAACCATCCAAAACCATCCAGTAATCAACCACAGCAAAACTTACCACGCCACGGTCACGGGGATGATTGAACCGACACCTAGAACCATACCGACAAAACCCTGTCTGCAAATAACGGATACAATCAGCCTCATCAGGTCGTTGAGGGTACGATTCCCCACCGATCAATCCCAATTGCCGAATGGATTCTGCATTTCCAAAAATCAAGATAAAAAATTCAGTACATCACACACCCCACATTCTATTAAAAACCACAAATCACCACACCAAAAACCCAAAATCCTGTCAAACAAAGAAACCCAAATTCAGAATGTAGAACCTCACACACACACCCCCACCACCACCACCACCAAACCACCTACCCACCTACCTTCAAGCCCAGTTTCGCTCCATTCCGGCTACGGATCGGAGTGTGACTCATCGCTTGCCCGGCAGTACCGCTCCATTGTACGGACCAGATCAAACAGAAAAGGGCCGCAGACAAAGCTTTAATTTTTCTCAGAGAATGAGGGGTTCCGATCAAATGGGGGTGGCCCAACTCAGAAATTACAGGGAAAAAACGGGTCGATTTTTTCTGGGTTCTTTTTTTTTTTTTTTTTAGCGCACACAAAATTATTGAAGCATACCCGAGTTTGGATTGCTAAAAAAATCCAAAAAAAAAAAAAAAAAGAACTTTCCACATAAAATCGCGGGAGAAGATGAATGTTGCCCAGAGTCGCCGCCGAAATTTGCTCACTTTCACCGTTCAATCTGCGAGGCTGAAGGATGGAAGATTTGTCCCTAGCTAAATAGGCATACAAAGAAATCGTTCTAAACCAAAGAAAATAAGAGAAAACGAAAAAAACCAATAATCTGATTTACGTTCAGATTGCAAGAAACTTAATGCTTAAAAGCACAGCACTCACTGGTTTGGTGAAAACGAAAGTACGGAAGAAGAAAGAGAGGGTTGAAGAAACAGATAGAGTAAAAGGAAGGTTGGCGGGTAAGTGAATCTCGCAGAAATCGATTCTCCCTTCTTCTGACGCTCCGATCAGGGTGGCGGGTTGAGGGGATGTGATCGAGGGTTTTTTGTTGGGGAAGATGGCCTGGGGTTCCGAGAGGAAGGGTGGTGATATAACGAACAATACGTTCGTTGAGGAACGAAGAATGAAGACAAACGAAAAATTATAGGATGTCGTACCGTTAAAAATTCGAGATGTTCAGTGTGTTCGGCTCGGCTCTTACCCACCAAATAAGTCTTTTCTTTCGATCAAAAGGATTTATTGTAAAAAAAAGTTCACATGTTTATATTTGCTTGGCTTTTAAAAAATAAAGATTTAAAACTTATAAATCCAAATAAGATTGTGTTTGGTTGGGCTTTTTCTAGCAAAATAAGTCCCTTTTTTTTTAATAAAAATGACTTATTTTGGTGAACAGTAAAAAGAACATGTTTGGCTGGACTTATAAAAATAAGTAACTTATAATTTATAAGTCAAAATAAGTATAAGTTCTTTTTTTCAACTTATGACTTATGACTTATAAGTCACTTACGGAGGTAGATCCCACAATTCGAACTTATTTTACACATCCAATTACAACTAACCCAAACATAAATCACTTTTCCAAAAGTCCATCCAAACATACATATCATTACACAATATGACTTATGGAAAATAAGTCACTTATAAGTCATTTTTTTAATAGATGATCCAAACATAAATCTCATTACACAATCTGACTAATTTTCAATCTGACTCATTTTTAGTTTAACTTATATATAAGTCACTTTTCCAAAAGTCCATCCAAATACACCCATTATTTCTCACAGGCCATGTCATTTTTAATGAGAGATATTGTTACTTACTATGTCCCTTATTTTTGTAATTAGAGATGTTATTTCTTCTCCCACATGTTATTTAATTACAAAATTATTACCGGCTTTTTCAACATAGTTTTATAAAAGTATGGTCTGACTTGAAAATCAACTTTGTCTTTTTTTTTCTAGGGTACAAATGTTGAACATCATGAAAATAGCTAAAACTTTGACATAGATGATTTTTTTGGGCCTGAAACCTTCATGTTTTACTGGTTAATCACGTGCGTGTCAAACTTCAAGGGACATAAAACTAAGAACATATTTCTATAGTAACATTACAAAAACAGCATGTGCGCCTAAGCTTCCATAGAAGGGCATAGAATACCGATGATAACAAATGATGAAAGGAGGATAAAAACTACCTTCATAAACCGTGGTAGATTTCATTGAATATGAATCTTGATGCATATAATCATCTTCAAGCTCTTCCTTATGTTCTGGTGGTTCTACTTTTGCAAAAGGCAGTATTATATCAAGGGCAGTCACTACAAAAAAATGGGGTTTTAGTAGCGGTTACATTAGTCGCGGAACACCAAAACCGCTAGTAATTATACATTAGTAGCGGTTATAAGCACAAACCGCAAGTAAATACAACGGTTTGACCACAGAAGTAGTTAGTAGCGGACATTAGTAGCGGTTTGGGGGAAAGAACCGCAACAAATTTGGCGCGTTTTGGCGGGATGAGTAGTGGCGTAAATTTAGTCGCGGTTCTGGAGGGAAAAACCGATAGAAAATGAATGGACGCTGAATTAGTGGCGGTTTTCGTACATTAGTAGCGGTTTCCCCCAAAACCGCCACTAATTCAGCGAAATAAATGCAATTGCATTTATAACTGGGTGAATTAGTCGTGGGTGACTGATCAGGTGTACGACCGACTGGACTCCTGGGTGCACAACGCCAATAGCACGTTGGAACGGATACAGCGGATGTTCGACCCGGATAGATCTCCTTTGCGAGTACCACTACATCCACGTCCACCGAAGCAGCCTCGCAACCGTTCTCCGGAGAATCAAGACGACGATCAGCCTCCTGCGGCGTAGCTCTAGGGTCTTTTTTTATTAGAATGTTTTTTATTTCAGGATTTCAGTTGAACATTTTTATATTTAAATGTTTGCTAATTTGAATATTAGTTGTTTAAATATTTCATATCTTTAATGTTGCATAATTTTGTTAGTTATTATTATCTGATTTTATTTTTTACTTTACAAATGGCGATAATTTTTTTTAACAGTTAAACAAAAAAGTTTCTCCCTGACTTACTAAATAAACCGTTGTTATTTGTTTATTTTCTTATATAGTATTTGAAAAAAACAAGATAAAAATAACATTAAAAATACAAAATAGCACATTTAGTAGCGGTTTCAGAACCGCTACTAACTGAAGAAATATTAAAAAAAATTTAAACTTAGTAGCGGTTTTAAACCGCCACTAAATTACTAATTATAAAAATAATTTAATATTAGTAGCGGTTCTAAAACCGCTACTAATGTATACTCAGACAGCTGCCACCTGTTAATTTTCCAACGGTCTGATTGAGTTAGTTGCGGTTTTAGTAGCGGTTAAAGAACGGCTACTAATGTCTAAATTTCATTTTATAAGCCCTTGATTCTTTCCAATTCATTTTCACATTTCATTCAACCTATTAAGCTCTTTCCTTCTTTGATAATATCTTCAGTCATATGATGGATAAATCTTGGATAAATTTGCCACGGACATCTCCCCGCTATTTGGTTGGTGTTGACCACTTTTTAGATTTTGCTTTCAACCGCACCGGTGTTAACAATCAGATATTGTGTCCTTGTCCGAAATGTAAATTTAAGAAGTGGCATCCCAGAAATGTTGTGCGTGAGCATCTTATACTGAAACAATTCCCATCCAATTACACATTCTGGGGTATTCATGGCGAGAACGATGATGATGGTGGTGAGGTAGTTGCTCGAACATCTCAGGTTGGAATGCAGATCGACGATGACGATGATGACGACAATCATGTGGATCCATTTAACGATGTTGTGCGTGATGCTTTCGAGGTGCAAGGTGACGGTATCGGGAGTCAGGAAGAGGTTGAAGGACTGCTCCCGGAGTTTTTTCGAAATGAAGCTGCACAGAATTTTTTCGACCTTATGACGGATTCAGATAAGCCATTGTTTCCAGGTTCTACTAAAAATTGCCTCTCATTTCGTTTCTATTTTTGTCACATAAACGTTTATTTTAGAATAAGAATAATGTTTATTCATGGTGCAGTAAATATTCAAAACTATAATTTCTTGTCAAGCTCTATCATATTAAGTGCTTGTGTGGCTTCAGCGATAAGGGGATGTCGATGGTGTTAGAATTATTGGGAGATGCATTCTCTCAGGCAGAAATCGCACCATCATTCTACGAAGCAAAGAAGACTATTAACAAGTTGGGATTGAACTACACTAAAATCCATGCCTGCCCGAATGATTGTATGTTGTATTGGGGAGACGACGCCGAGTTGGACAGATGTAAGCGGTGTAATGCGTCTCGGTACAAACAGGCGAAGAGGGGTCGAATAGCAACCAAGAAGCCTGCAAAGATTCTAAGATATTTCCCCCTGACTCCACGACTTCAGAGGTTGTATGTGTCATCCAAAACGGCGTAGCACATGCGGTGGCATTCATCAGAGCCCAACGTCGATGGGAAGTTGAGACATCCTAAGGATGCTGAAGCTTGGAAAGCGTTTGATGCTCGATTCCCGGAATTCATCAGTGACCCAAGAAATGTCCGCCTTGCTCTCTCGTCAGATGGGTTCAATCCGTTCAGGAATCTTAGCACTACGTACAGTATATGGCCTGTGGTATTGATACCGTACAACTTACCCCCTTGGATGTGTATGAAACAGAGCTCATTCATTCTTTCGATGATTATTCCAGGGAAGAAAGCTCCTGGAAACGATATAGATGTCTACCTTCAACAGTTGATACAGGAGTTGAAGGAACTTTGGACCAACGGAGTTGAGACGTATGACGCTTACAGTAAGACGCTCTTCACACTCCGTGCGTCGTTGATGTGGAACGTGCATACAGGCAGAGCTTGCCCCAACTGCAACTTTGACCAAGACTCGGTCCGCCTTCCTCACAGTCGCAAGTGGTGCTTCATGGGTCATCGGCGGTTCCTTCCTGGAGGTCATAGGTTCTGGCTGCAGAAGATTAGATTTAACGGATCGCAGGAAATGAGGGATCCTCCTACGTTTTTTTCTGGCACAGATATTCTTCAACAGCTTGAAGATGTTCACGTAGAGTTCGGGAAGACAGACGGCGTTCAGCCTGGGGGAAGAAGGGGACGCGGCCAGTCCCAGGGGGAAAACGTGCAGCAATGGCGAAAGAAGAGCATTTTCTTCGAGCTCCCCTACTGGAAATCTAATCTACTTCGCCATTGTCTTGATGTCATGCACATCGAAAAAAATGTGTGTGACAATATTTTGTACACTTTACTCAACGAGTCTGGAAAGTCCAAGGACCATCTTCAAGTAAGGAAAGATCTGATGGCGATGGGAATACGTGAAGACGCATGGCCGGATGAGAATGACAAGTTTGCCCCAGCCTCATTCACACTAACAAGAGCCAACAAGGAAGTCTTCCTCTCCACACTTAAGGACATCAAGGTCCCTGATGGTTATTCAAGCAACATCTCAAGATGTGTGGACATGCACTCTAAGAAGATTGCCGGGTTGAAAACCCATGACTGCCACGTTTTGCTCTTGTAATTCCTACCTCTGGCAATTAAAAGCACATTGCACATGCACTCTAATGTTTTGGTTCAACTCAGTTCTTTCTACCGACGGTTGTGTGCAAAAGTTTTGGACAAAGCAGAGCTGGATCAATTGCAGGAAAAAATTGTTCTAACGCTCTGTCATATGGAGATGATATTTCCCCCGTCTTTCTTCACGGTCATGGTCCATCTCACTGTACACCTCGTTCAAGACGCAAAGATGGGCGTCCCAGTTTAATACCGTTGGATGTATCCCATAGAGAGGTCAGTTGATTCATTTTTCCAGTGGTTTCATGATTTTGTTTCAGTTACCTGATTGTACTTGTAATTACAGATACTTGGGGAAATTGAAGTCGTATGTGAGGAACAAAGCATCTCCAGAGGGTTCTATAGCAGAGGGTTATTCTGGTGACGAGGTGTTAACATATTGTTCGCGCTATTTTGATGATGACATCGAGACTTCATTCAACCGCCCTCCTCGTGTCGATGACAGCCCATCCAATGTCCAGTCACCTTCCAACACATTATTCCCGCCAGTCGGAAAGCCAGTTGGAGGAAGTCAGTATTATAGGCTCACTCCCATTGAGAGGTTGCAAGCACACAGACATGTCTTGACAAATTGCCCTCAAGTGGAGCCCTACATTCAGTAAGAATTGTAACACTATATACACGTATCATGTTATTTTTTTTATTTCCAAACCACATAACCCTCTGATATGTTCTATTGGAATTTAGGGATTTCCGCTGCTATGTTAAACGCCAACTACGAAGCCGCACAAGGTCATCTGCCGAGGTGGACAAAAAGGTCCATCGAGAGTTTCCGGATTGATTTGCACAGAGGATACTCAATGACAACAATCCCCATGCACCTGATATGATAAATCTAGCAACCGGTCCACTCGACCATGTCAGGAGATATACGGCATACAACGTCAACGACTTCAAGTTCTGCACCATTGCAAGGGATGAAGGTTCTCTCACCCAGAATTCTGGAGTCTTTGGCACATTCGGGACAAGGAGTTATGCCAGCTCACGGGATACAGACATGCGATTTGGAGGCGTATCATACTATGGAAAGCTCGTGGACATCATCGAGCTTAACTATCAAGGTCATTTCACCGTGCCTCTTTTCAACTGCATGTGGGCAGACACCAGAACTTCTCAAGGCATTACATTGGACAGCTTGGGCATCACGTCCGTAAATTTCTCGAGGCTCATTCACACAGGGGTAATGGCAGATGATGAGCCGTATATTCTTGCCTCACAGGCGCAGCAAGTATACTATGTGGAAGATCGGACACATAAAGATTGGCACATGGTGATTCATATGAAGCCGCGTGACCTCTACGACATGGGTGACGAAGATGATCTGGAACTAGGCAGCCAACATTTTGAACCTGAAAACTTCGACAATCTCATTTCTGAAGAAGACGGTCATTTACAAGTAGTTAAGTGAGGATTTTCACTACAAATAATTTAAACAAATTTTAACACCTTTAGCAATAGAATTTTATATATTTGTTTATGTTCTTTTTAGGCAGGAGCAAGAAGAAGATGATTGAAGCAGCCAACCATAATTATTTTTCATTTTATAAAATTTTCATAAAAATGTGTATCAAACGTTCATATATCATATTTTTTTAATGTAGGTTGAGCTTTTTTTTAATTAAAGACATCCAGTAGCGGTTCCAGAATCGCTACTAATTCTGCGGACAAATATTAGTGGCGGTTCTAGAACCGCTGCCCAAACCGCTACTAAATCCCGCACAAATCACTATAAATATCCACCCCCTCCCCTCATTTTTCTTCACACATTTATTCAATTCCTTCTCCCTTTCCATTCAATTTATCCTCAGTCTGACCGCTAATGCCTTTATTTTTTGTTCTGAAAACAATTTATCTTATATTTCTTATTATTTAGTGTGTTTTATTTTCTATTCTGAATTAATTTATTTGCTAATATATTTTTTTTCAGGTAACAATATCAAATTATTTCCCATTTTTAGTGATAAAAATGTTTTAATTTATTATTCATATTATTCTTACAACAAATATAATTAGTTGTTTATTTTTAACTATTTCTTTTTTAAGTGTTTAATATATTGTTTTTTATACATATGGTTCTTAATATAGTTAAGAAATTTTTTTTATTTTAACAATAAAAACATTTTGTAATAGACTAATTTATTATCATTGTTTTTTGATTACATTTGATCATATGACATTGATTATTTAATATCTAATCTGGTTGTTTTTTTAAAATCCTTAAACTTTAGTAGCGGTTTCAAACCGCTACTAATAAATTGGACCAATTCTTTTTTTATTTTTTTCCTTCTTAATTAGTAGCGGTTTGAGAACCGCTGCTCAAACCGCCACTAAAAAATGGGCCAATTTTTTTTTTGTTTTTTTTGTTTTTTAATTAGTGGCGGTTCAAACCGCTGTTCAAACCGCCACTAAATTGAGAATTGAACTTTTCCACGATTATGCTAATTTTTACATTAGGGGCGGTTTTTTTTATTTAGTAGCGGTTTTAATAACCGCTACTAATTAGTAGCGTCTTTGACTTTGTTACACGCGGTTTCAATAACCGCTAGTAAATGTTTGTCACAGACGATTTAGTGGCGGAAATAAAAACTGCTAGTAAGATGTTAGTGGCGGTTAGAACCGCTACTAATCGGCATTTATAACCGCTACTAATGTACGCTTTTTTTGTAGTAAGTATCTTTTAATATCGGAAAGAACATCAATGGTATAGCACAAAAAGAAAGAGAATTGAATGGGGAAATACCTTGATAATCCATGGTTTCCTCAACAGACTCTTCAGATTTTGCTGAGTATGAATCCCAACTCATATCTTCCTCGAGTTCATCCAAATCTTGGGGTTGTTCTTGTATTTTTTGCCACAAGTTGTGATCAATGTAACTTCTAGGGTCCATGAACTGAATATTTTCCAAGTTATCTTGGAGATTGTACACATGAACTCCGAAATAAATTTCTTTTTCACCTTTTATTTCCTGTTTTTCGCTCTCAATGGAAACCTTCACTTGATTCCACTTATTTACATGGGGGAGCTCAATGTTGTGAATGATGCTTTGCATATCACATATATATATGTGATCAGTCTTTATTGTTGATAGCAAAAGCCACTTAGAAGAAATATCTGGCTTAATGTCATTGAAGTGGACTGAGAATTTACAATTGTAGACATAATCCCTGTTATCTTTAACAAGAATCCAGAGAAAAATGGTTGGCAACACGTTACGGACCCAAAACGAAATGAAATTTCCTCGACTACAATTGTGGAGTCTTCCTGGGAATTTTTTGCCTGGCAAAATAAAGTTTCTTTTCCCAGGTTGAAAGTTGAATGCCTAGTGTCACAATTACATGTTGACAAAAAAGATTAAAAAATGTAAGTTAGCACATATAAGTAATAAAAGAATGTAATATAATTATAGAGAAAGGATGATGAGGTGGAGAGAGATCTAAACCTGCTTCACTATTTTTCTTTTAGATAGCTTAGTCAATGATGTGCAACATATGGCACTGAATTTTTCCAAGTTTGGTGGCATCCCTCCAATATGATGAAGTTGCTCACAATTATCCAACAAAAGATATTTCAAATTGTGATATTCTTTGATGCATTCTGGAAGAAGTGTGAAATTATTAAAACTTAAATCTAAATGTGTCATGTTTGGAAAGTGAGGAAGAACAATAGCAAGAGAGTCATTTGATAAATTGCAATTTGAAAAGTTAAATTGTTCCAATTTCAAAGACATTGCCGAGCAATCTAAGCTTGCCTCTTCCCCACCATCACACATCTTAAAATACCTCATTCCTCTAGAAGAATTTGCGTTTAGTGCCCAAAGGTTTGGTAATGTACAGATACTAGATGGTAGTTGCTCAAGTTTAGGACACTCCTCCACGTTTAAGATTTCAAGTCCAGTGAGATTGCGAATTGAAGATGGCAATTCAATAATCGTTGTCTTGTCTAAATCAAGCGTCTGCATTTCTTTCATTTCGACTAATATTTCTGGAAAATTCTCAAGACTTGAGCAACCAAAGAAATTGAGATGTTGAAGAGAAGTCAACCTAAGGCCCATAGGTAAAATCTTCAAGTTTCTACATCTCATGGCACTCAATTCCCTCAATTTACTTAAACATCCAACCGAGTTATGAATTTCAACTAAGCTTGTGCAACCATCAAGCAATAGTTCTGTCAAATTAGAAGCTCCGGATAAATCAGGTATTTGACGTAAAAATTCACAATTTCTGAAATTCATGCGACTAACATTATGGAACTTCTGGAAAAAAAAAAAAGAGAGACCAATTTATCTTTTAGAATTTGGCAAAAAGAAGAAAATAAAGTATTTGTGGTACTTCGACACTTACCTTGTCATATGGTTGGAGCAATTCACAATAACTATAGGACAAGTCTAGATAAACAAGCTCTGTTGGTCGCATACATGGTAAAAATTTGAAAGGAAACCCTTTCCATTCCAACCACCTTAAATTGTTTGGGAGATATTTAGGGCATTCAGAAAAGCATGCTCTTCTAATCACAAGAATTTTGAGATTTTTCATCTTCATGAACGCCTCTCCACTCCATTGAACTTCTATGCCTTCAGGTAAATCTAGAATTATGGCTTCGACTTTATCAGTTCCCTTTCCAAATGAAAAGCACACAGTAAATTTCAAATTTTATATTGGTACTAAGCATAAGGCAATTTTCTAATAAAAGGAACATGTATATTAATTGGTGAACTTACAGTGTCTTGTTGTAAGACATGAAGAATGTCTCGATAAAACCATAATCTGCTACATACACCAGGCTCATGTGGTGACTCTTGTCGAACAATTTCTTTACCCACACCTTCTATCAAGTCATGAACCACTATTAAGTCTCTTTCAATCTTTATGAGTGATTTGTCGATTAGCACTTCAAAAGCATATTCTAATTGTATTTCATGAAGGCATAACAACATCTCTTTGACATCTACTAATTTCTCACCATTGAATAAGACAGCCAAGTCAAGGAAAACTTTTTTCTCGACATCCCCTAAAGTATCATAGCTTAATTTTACGGCTTCCAATATTCTTTGATGTGGTATTGCTTTAAATTGATCCAATGCAGAACTCCAATAATTGACTCCCTTACCACACAAGTTAGAACCAATCACTTCTAAAGCCAATGGAAAGCCACACGAATAATGTATTGCACGGTTGCAAACTTCCATGTAGTTGGGATCCACATTTTCCTTTTTAAAGGCATGCCAGCTAAGCAACTTCAGAGAGTCCTCATTATTTAATTCCTGGACATCATAAATTCTTTCGACATCGATATCATGACTTACTAGCAATTGCTTATTCCTAGAGGTGATGATGATTCTGCTTCCACAACCAAACCAATTACAACTTCCAGCAAGTGCTTCTAATTGGTCTGATTTGTCAACATCATCAAGAATTAAAAGAATCTTCTTCTGACTAAGCCTATGCTCAATTATTGGTATTCCTTCGTGATAATCACCCAACTTGAGATGTTTCTCCTTGACCAATTTATATAATAATGTCTCTTGAAGATGTGATAAACCATTTGGCATTTTAGATTGTTTTCTTACATTGGAAAGAAAACATAAGCCTTCAAAATGATCAGCAATCGAATTATACACAGCTCTTGCAATGGTTGATTTACCGATACCTCCAGCTCCCCATATTCCTATCATCTTGATTTCCTTAGTAGACCAAAGATCTAAACAAAAGATTACTTCCTTCACTTGACGTACAAGTCCAACTGAATAATTTGTAACATGCAAAGGCTCTTGATTAATCCTAATGGCAATTTCACTAATGATCTTCATAATACTCTCTTGTTCTTTTGCAATCCTGACCAATGTGTAAGTTCACTTTCGTCAGATTAAGCATTATATATGCATGATATTTCAATTTAAGAATACAAACTTGGCTGCATTCCCTAATTGTCCCTATAAAGAAATAACAATTTCATTCCTCACAAAGTGAATGATGAATTTAAATATGAAAAGTGTTGTAGCGTAATCATTATAAATTCAATCCCAATATTAGAAAATAAAGTATTAAATTGATTTGCCGCTATCAGGAAGTATAGGGCATGGTTTATTATTGTTTCAGTTTTAGAGAAATAAAAAACAAAAAGGGAAAATTAATTACAAGTATCGTGTAAGGAAATTAATTAAGATAAGATCCTACAAAATCACGTAATTAATCTTAGGTCTCATGAAGTTCTTATCGCCTACTTATTAAGTTGTTACCGCCGATAGCTCAAAAGTTATTACCGAAATAGAGTTAAAAGGTTGTCATAGTCAGACCCCAAGTTGTTATCGTCTGACAAAAAAATTGTTATCGTCTGGTCAAAAGTTGTTAGTGACTGATAATTTAATTATGGATCAGTAACAACTTTTGACCAGAAGATAACAACTGTTTGGCTTACAGATAACAACTTAATGAGCAGGCAATAACAATTTCTTGATAGGGACATGAGATTAATTACGTGATTTCGTAGGACCTCATTTTAATTAAGGCTGTTCAAGTACCGGGACGAAATCGGGACACCCTTTGTCCGAGTCCTGGTACTATAAGAAGGCTGGGACGCCATTTGTGTCCCGATCCTGGTACTGGTATTGAAGGGGTTCTGGACCCATCGGGATGCGGCCGAGACATGGACCAAGACCGGGACGTCCCGATTCTCTTTGACACAATCTGCTTTATCAAGAAACGAAAAAACGAAGCACCTACATATGTTTATACTTTAGTTACTAATAATATAATATAATTAATTTTTTAATATCACACATATATTTATGTGTAAAAAAAGATTAATCATTCAATAATCATTCAGTCCAACAAATCTTTTTTAACTACTTATAAAGTCTCCAAAATATTATAGCGAAACAAGACAACAACCATAAGTTTATAATGAAAATTTAAACATTCAAATTCAAAGCAACATCATTGTTCAGAAAAAAAGAAATTCAAAGCAATAGCCAACAATTCAGTCATTCCCTACTTCTTCGATCCTTCTTCTTCGTTAAGGATTATGGAACGATGGAAAAGAAAAAAGAGGTGTGCCTTTTAAAAGGTTAAACCTTAAACCTTAAATGATTGAATCAATCAATCATCAATATAATTAAATGATATTGTAAAGAAAAAAAATAATATTTGGGTAGGGACTTGATTAATTAATTGAAAAAAATAAAGGAATAAATGCATGTTGAATTAGGAAAAAAAATTAAATAAGTACTATACTTATGGTATCGGGAAGGGGTCGGAAATCCCGGATATGTGACCATATCCCGGTACCGTCCCAATTTCAATTTGGTCCTGGTACTGTTGATCCCGGTACCGGATCCCGTTGGTCCCGGGAAATTCCGGTCCCGACAGGTCCGGGACAGGACCGGGATAACCGGGACAGGAACTTTTTGAACAGCCCTAATTTTAATTAAGTTTCTTACACGAGACATGTAATTGATTTCCCAAACAAAAATGTTTTTTGAGGATTTTTAAAGAAATAATCAAATTTCTTTCACGAAATATTATAAAGGCTAAATTATACTTTTGATTTTTTATATTTGCATTAAGTATCATTTTGGTTCCTTAAATTTGTAAACTGCACTTTTAGTCTTTTTTGAGTGATAGCGTTAGTTTCACTTAATGGAAAATGCTGACTCAATAAATTTAAATGATAATTTTATTATTAAGAGTTGACAAACTATTCTTACATTTTAAAGTTTTCTTAGCATAATCATTTTTCTATTTTAAAGAGTAGTCATTTTTATCAACATTTAATTATAGAATCATCATTTAAATTTGCTGAGTCACTGTTTTCTGTTTAGTCAAACTAACACCGTTAGTAAAAATAGACTAAAGTACACTTTTCAAATTTAATGATCCAAAATGATACCTAATGTAAATATAAATGACTAAAAGTATACTTTAATCTATTATAAACCCGACAAATATAGAACATAAATGTCTTTGACTTCATTTTCATCTTAAAATGGAAATTCTAATTAGCTATACTTAACAAAAGTAGAAAAAAGGGTAAGGAAATATACTTTGGTTTGAGATGACAGCCTTTGAGTTCGGCAGCATCAGACAAAGCCATCCTCCATTTCTGCACCTTCTGCTTGCTGTCTTTGAATCGTTCTTCTTCCAATCGAACCAGTGCCTCTGCATATTTTCCTCTTGGACGCCGCAATTCAGATGGCTCCACATGATAAAATATTGGATATATCAACCGACCTTCTTCCTTGAAACACTCCAAAATCTTCACAAGTTCCTCCAAACAGAATGTTGAGTTTGCATAGTTTTCTGAAAACACTATGATGGCTATTCTTGATTCCTCTATAGCTTTGAAAAGAGCAGGTGTGAGTTGTTCTCCTGTCCTAATGAACTCATCATCAATAAAGGCATGAATTCCACTTTCATGTAGAGCTTTGTAGAGATGGCTGACGAAACCTAAGCGAGTATCATCTCCATAAAAGCTAAGAAACACATCATAAGTCCATTTGTAAGAGATACAAGGCGATGTTGCTTGATGCGCCATGCTCGCGATCACATGCAGACTTAATCTTAGAATAAAGCAAGAGATGTCTCACAGGACTGCTACGAATGGATAGATATAGAGATATTGACCTTGATATGAATTGACGAGGAATATGTCAATGAATATTACAACTTTAATATTTAAATTCGAAGATATTCGATGAAGTGAACTTAATAATCATGACGATAAAAAACTATGTCAATGACTATTACAATTTTCATATTTAAATGTGAAGTTGTTCTATTTTATTGTGTGATCTATTCATAATGGTAAATTTAATAATCATGACGATAAAAAACTATCTATCTCAGTTGGCAAGGGGCCGGTTACTCTGACAAATAGATTCAATTCAATCCCTAGGCTGGTCGAGACGCTGGGGACATATTCACAGCTTAATGATGATGGTAGCTAGATTCCTACCTATTAGATCAGAAAAGAAAGTGCATGATTGTCATGCTCTTGTGTCTGTAGGAAGAGGCCTTGGAAGATTATGAGTCAGTTTCGCTAACCTTGGATTGTGGTAAGTCTAACCTCTTTTCTAAAGTTTTGTTCCCCAAAAAAAAGAAGATAAAGTAAAAAAACAATTAATTTGATAAAATCCAACTGTACGTAATCATGGCTTAATGAAAGGGATATACTTTCACAATGGTTTTAGTCGCCACATTGATATTCCCTTATTTTTTAGAGCTTTGCAGAAATTAAAAGATACAAAAAGGTGGCAAACGGAGAAAACATAAGTGAGGTACAGATATTTTATGCGAATGGGTCATTTTTAACGAGTTAGGTTCATGGCATGGATGATTACAAAGTTAATCATTTGTTGTTACGACAAGTTAATTGTCTAATTCCTATGCTGATAACATGACATTTGGCGATCCTTCCAATTTGAATGCGACGAGAATGATATGTTAGTTATTATTTAATTCCTACTCTAATAAAATGACATGGTGAAGATACTTTCTAGGGAAAATTATCTTGCATGTAACTATATTTTCGTTCATTTTTAACCTTTTTGGTGGGGACCCAACAAAAGGCCTAGAGACTCAACAAACTCCCTAAACAAATATGTACATAAAAAAGAGGCACAAACAAATCAAAACAAACAAAACCTAAACTCCATTGATTGAAAAAGAGCAATTGCCAACTTTGCCTGCAATGATCAAAGAAGAGGCAATAAAAAGTGGTAGTCTATAAGGACTAGCTTCAACGGCAAAACAAGTAGGTTCAAACATCCTTGTAATCACTGCATACAATTGAAAGAGGAACAATCGAAAATTGACAAAAACTTCCGTTGCAAAACAAATCATTGCATACATAAACTAACCACCACCCAAATTATAGGAATATACATAGTCCACTCTAGGTGGATTAGGGCCCAAGCCCAATGAGAATTAGAGCAACTATGTAAATATATAAAGATATGGGTTAAAAGGGATGAATTTTCCCCAAAAGATTTGAAACTCAAATCAATATGACTACCCATATGGTATATATGGGATTGGGCCTTACGTTAGTTGGTTAAAAAAAAATCCAATTTTAGATATAAACTTTCGATATAAACTTCTTTCCCATCTCTTCTTTTCCTCTATGGTGTTTTCTGTTGTATAACTTAATCGGAGTCCTAATCGGCACTTTTATTTCGTGTGGGTACCTAGTGAGTCAACCAGATTCTAAGTATGCTCGAATTCCTTCAATGGTATCACAAGAAAAAGACATCTAAGAAACCAGGAGCGAAAGAAGACATGAAACCATCAATTACAAGAGAGAACCGAAACCATTGGAATTTTTTTTTTTTGAAATTGGGTCAATTTAAAATGAAATTTTTAGGCCTCAAAATTGGTCCCATTGTGTAGATCTCGAAAAAACAAAAAAAATGACACCAAGAACGAGTAAATCGAAGGTTAGACGGAGGAGAGAAAGTATCAGGTCCATGACCCAACCCACTCCTCCGGTCTGGTCTGGAGTGACCCGGCTAGAGGTTAGGGATGACCAAAATGGTGCATTTTGGTCATGCCTGAAACGGCATCGTTTTGAACAAAATGGTGCCTCCTCATCTGTATACCAAAGCTGCATTGTTTTGGTGCCTAAAATAAATTAAAAAAAACACACGCAGAATTCGCTAAGGCCTGATTTG
Organism: Mimosa bimucronata; assembly: GCA_037074515.1. NCBI lineage: Eukaryota > Viridiplantae > Streptophyta > Magnoliopsida > Fabales > Fabaceae > Mimosa > Mimosa bimucronata. The sequence goes on along the minus strand of CM073437.1, from coordinate 26,694,884 downwards.
TGTAGACCCAAGCTATTTATAAAAAAATTAACAAAAAGAGGCTCTGGGTCTTTTTGTGATGTGGCCGAGACGAATAAAAAAACTTTCCAGATTTTTTTCTCACTCCCACTCCTTCTAGGGGCATGTGAAGGGGCATTTTAACTTCGATTTAGTTGATGTTTATTTTTAAAAATTCCTAAATTCAAGAGCTATATTTAGGAATAATATTTTCCTATTTTTGAGGCATTTTTGAGTCCGTATGGAGGTTTTTGGTGCTATTTTGTGTGAATTTTATAAGTTTAAAAATCCTAAAATTTTTTATAATAATTCATAAAAAATTTATTTTGAGACAAATATGAACCTAGAGAGTTCTAAAAGCACCAAACCAAAATAATTTTAATCTTTTGGATGACATTCATGTAGAAAAGCTTACACCTAAGTATGATTTATATAGTGGTAGATCATAAAATAAAAAATTTATTGTCTACTACTTCTAGTTGTGGATTCAAACCTATATTACTTAGAGCAATTTGAGCTTCTAAGTGATCGATGAAAGAAATGGGGATTTGTGTATTTGAGTATGAGACTCTAAAATATAACTTAGAAGGAGAAGATCCTAAAGAGGATCTAGCAAGAGATAATCAAATTAAAGTTCATTTGAACTTGAAATGAATTTAGAGGTCAAAAGAAAATATTTTTGATGCACCTAAGGAGAAACATGAATCTCCAAGATCCTAAGGTTTAGGACTGGGATCCGGATAAACCTTAAGGAGGCTAAAATAATTATCAGATACTAAAGATATAGTATCAAATCGAAGCGGGAGGAAATCTCAAATGGAGAAATTTTCACATCTTAATTCTAGGTCATGGTGAAACTCAGTGATAAAATACACTTCAGTATGACTTGAAAGCCCTACCTTAGGAGAAAAGAGAATCTTAAACTTAGTCCAACCACTACTACAGAAATACTCTATTGCAGCGCAACAATAGCAGCGCTTGCAAAACGCAAGTGATGGGATAGGTATAAAATGACCTATACCAGCGCTTTTATAAAAAAGTATTGGTATAGGTATAAGCATATACCAGCGCTTAAGCGCTGCTATAGGCCCCTGTGATTTAAATTTTCTTTAAAAAATTATCTAAAACCAATTTTAAATAAAATTTAAATCACAGGGGCCTATAGCAACGCTTATTACGTAATAAGCGCTGCTATAGGCCTAAATAGGTATTTTTAAATTTTTTTCCTTTTTTAAAATGAATTAGTATTTTTAAAATTGGTTTTAGATATTTTTTAAATAAAATTTAAATCACATGGGGCCTACATAGGCCTAAATATGTATTTTTAAATTTTTTTTCCTTTTTTAAAATGAATTAGTATTTTTAAAATTGGTTTTATAAATTTTTTAAATAAAATTTAAATGACATGGGGCCCTATAGCAGCCCTTAAGCACTGCTATAGGCCTAAATATGTATTTTTAAATTTTCTTTCCTTTTTTAAAATGAATTAGCATTTTTAAAATTGATTTTAGACATTTTTTAAATAAAATTTAAATGACAGGGGGCCTATAGCAGCGCTTAAGCGCTGCTATAGGCCTGAATATATATTTTTAAATTTTCTTTCCTTTTTTAAAATGAATTAGTATTTTTAAAATTGGTTTTAGACATTTTTTAAATAAAATTTAAATGACAGGGGGCCTATATAGGCATAAATAGGTATTTTTAAATTTTCTTTCCTTTTTTAAAATGAATTAGTATTTTTAAAATTGGTTTTAGATATTTTTTAAATAAAATTTAAATGACAGGGGGCCTATAGCAGCACTTAAGCGTTGCTATAGGCCCCTGTGATTTAATTTTTATATGTAAAACAATTTAATAAAAACAATTTAAATGCTTTTTTTTAATTGTTTAAGATATTTAAAATTGTATCAAATTGTTTTTATCTAATTTCTAAATCACAGGGGGCTAAATAAGTATTTTTTAATAAGTTTACCATTTCTTAATTTACCAATATTTTTTTTAAATTGTTTTACATATTTTTCAATATAAAAATTAAATCTCAGGGGCCTATAACAGCGCTTATAGGCCCCTGAGATTTAATTTTTATATTGAAACCCATAATTGATGATCTCTCTTGACGCAACAATTCCCAAAATTCCCCAAATATTATTTGTTTTTCCTCCATATTCCCCTAAAGCTCTCTGCCTCTCTCTCGTCCTCTTGTTATTTATCATCATCACCACGCCCTCTCTGCCTCTCGCCAGTAGATCAAAGCTCCTCGCTCCCACACGCTTCGAAGCTCGACAAAGACAGGCACTCGGTACTCCCTCGAGCTCGACAGTCTCTGCTTCTCCAAGACTCGTCGGCGCCGATTTCTCTCCCTCTCCCTCTCCGCCGGCATCTCTGCCAAAGACCAGGTGAGAAAAAGAAAAAGCATTCATCGTTAGGACAAGTGATCCGGCACCAGAAAGAAGTCGCCAACGACACTGTTAGATACAAAATCACTTTAATTTCTCATACCCCTCACACAAAGTCTCTTCCTTTCTTCTCTTTTCTCTCTTGTTCATTACAGATCCCAAATACCCTTTATCTTTGCTTTCGATTTCTGGCACCTTGCACAACAATGGCGGCGATCTCAGTCCATCAATTCGCTCCCTGTATCACTTGTCATGCTTGGAGTCCTGACAAATCCAGTAATTCATCAATCCCATCATCTTTTTGCTTTTGATTTCCCTATTTGACTGCTGAGAAAATGTGCCTGTTGGGCTGTTTTGTAATTACGATTTCAAGCTATGGAATTGCATTTAGTTGTTTTGATGGTTTTGGGAAAGTTGCTTTGGGTGAATAAGATGTGGTTTTTTCAGTGGGAGGTTTTGTACCCAAGTTTTTTCTCCTTTGATCTGTTAAATTCAAGTTCAAGTCAAAGTAGTAATTTTTCTTCAATTATGTGTGCAGTTTTTGGATTTGATATTACTTGAATGCAGAAATAACTTACTAGGTACTTTACTATGCGTTGTTTTAGCTGAAAATGGAAGATGTACTATTTGGGTTAAACATTGTTAATATTATTATTTCTCTTGCAATCTTTTGATCAATTTGATTTGGCAGCTGATTGGTCCTCTGGTGGCTATTCCAATTTGTTAGTGAGTCTTATTTGAACATTTTACACAGCGATGCTGATTTATGCAGAAACTTGACTAGCTAAAATATCAATATTTATATTTCATGCTGTGTTTATATTGTCATGCAAAGGGAAATTATAATCTGACAACGTATCTTGACTTTTCCTTAGCAGACTTTTGGCACCCAAATCACATGATAATACTAATCATCTGGGAGCTGCTTCTTTTATTTTTCATTTAGTAATATATCAATATTTATAACAGTTCCTGTCTTGAGAGGTTATTGACGAGATGAGAGAACAATACAAAATAATATATAGATAGAGAAGAGATCATCCTCGACCAAAAGAAAAAACAAGGGATAAAATTAAGGCTATTTAATGACCAACCCCTTAGGAGTTCAATGCAAATTGTTGTAAAACTTAAAGATATGAATGAACATTTTCCTGAGATGTACATGTATGTGTAAAGAGAACCATTGATGGGCCTTCCCTAATTGGTTAAATGAAATGCTCATTGGCATAGTATCAAAGTCCTCATAACCGAATAGTTAGGAGTTCAGTCTTGTATTCCCCCATTCATTATATTAAGTTTTACTTCAAATTTTAATGGGCTGTTGGGATATATATGACAACATTGAAGAGCGTTCTCCTTATAGCTCGAGGTTTATGTTTAAAATGGTAAAGGAGACACTTTTGAAGGGTTTGATATACCATAGACTGTTTGTCATTAGGGCATATGACTGCAGCTTTTTGAATATTTGAGTGGTCATAATTTTTTTTTTGAATTTTCGTAGTGGTTGCATTTTGTCCCAATAATAATGAAGTGCACATCTACAAACTGTTTGAAGACAAATGGGAAAAGGTGCATAACCTTCAAAAGGTACTATGTTTCTAACTTTTCTTCTCGTCAATTGCAATGAACTTAAAGCAATTTCACTGAATATGTTTTCCTGACTTTCGAAGTAATTTCATTCTTTTCACAGCATGACCAAATAATTTCTGGGATAGACTGGAGTACAAGAACAAACAGAATAGTGACTGCTTCCCATGATCTGAACTCATGAGTGCGCTCATAGTATAATTTTTGAAACATTGTATAATTTATACTTTGGTGAATAGTTTAATGTAAAGAAGCTTAAACTTTGAGTTGGCTTTTGCTATTTTTCTTTTACATTCGCTCACATTTGAACACATGCTAAAACAAAATCATCATGTCCTTTATAGATATGTTTGGAACCTTGAAGGATCAGAATGGGTGCCAACTCTCGTTATCCTCAGGCTAAACCGTGCTGCTCTATGTGTTCAGTGGAGTCCAAAAGGTAGGAAACACTGTTGCATGTAGTTTGGAAGATGTAGGTGTTATCATTTACCGTCTCTAGTAACTCTGTTGCTTTGTTGTTAAAAGAAATTTGGTTGTTTCAAGGCATTCTCTGTATTATGTAATTTGAGTAGAAAAAACTGCCTCTTTAGTCTAAGTGATAGTGAGAATGTTCTTTTGTCAGAGGCATATTTACGTTATATGAATATTTGTGATGAGAAATTTAATATTAACTGCTGTCTTATTTTTATTTTGTAAAAAAGCTTAATTGTTTTTATTTTATCACTGTATTTAACTCATTCTTAGTGTTCTTATAGTGCCACTAGTTTTACTGTGGTGGCTACAATTTTCTTGGCTTTTTGTTTATTTCCCCATTCATATGGTTTTATATTCCTCAAAGATAAGCACGTAGTTGTGTGATGAAACTTTTTGCATGGTTTTTTGTTTGCTATGAATCTGTAGGCATGACCTAATTGTAATTTTACCTAGTGTCACTAATATCTTTTGTATATAGCACCATTTTATATTATATTACTAGTTGTTTAACTTATTTTTTATATTTTAGTCAATTATTTTATACTATTAAAATAAACTGTTGATCAAGGAGTTCCCTATTGGAAATTTATAATTTAGCACGTTTACTAAATTGGTACTGGCAGAAAACAAGTTTGCGGTTGGTAGTGGGGCCAAAACTGTTTATGGTGCACTTATGTATTACCGCTTTTTCAATAAGTATATAGTAGTATAGCTAGTAGCGTGCTGTTTCCCAATTAGAATGGTTGGTTCATTTGTACATTGCTCTCTGGATGAGTTATTGGTGTATTTTCGTTGCCTGGAACTGTATAGAATTGCTAGTATTTTAGCACTGATGCAGGTGGGGTATATAAAATAAAATCAAATATTTTAAAAAAAATTAATACCAGCGCTTTCGTTATAAGCGCTGCTTTAGGCCTAATAGCCTATAACATCACTGGCTATTGCAGCGCTTATAAGCGCTGCTATAGGGCCAAAATAAGTGCTGCTATAGACATTTTCTGTAGTAGTGAACCACCAACGATTGAACCAATAAAAGACTTAAGAGTAAAGACTAAATGTTTTTGTAAGAAACATATATAAATTGCCTAAAACATTTGGAATATTTCTTTGAGAAGATATAGAGCATCTAAGAAATCACTAAAACAAAATGGCACAACTTCTATTATGTTACTTTGGAATATGAGATTTCTAAAGCTTTGCTGAATATTAAAATTGGATTTGAGAAGTAAAGATACTTCTCCCTTATCTTTTGACACTATATTTGGCTTAAATTAACTTCATAAAATCATGTGAATAGAGAAATCCAGAAAACTCTTAAGTCACCCAAATAAGAAGTTAATAGGATATTATGAAAATAATGTAATGAGAGACATGAAGAAATAAATGTCAAATACTCTTTTTGAGTGGGAACAAATGTCAAATGCCCCATTTGAGTGGAAGTTCTTAGAAAGCAAGTTTTCTAAGAATTTCATACACTAAGTTTAAGTGGGAGCTCTTGGAAAATGAGTCTTCTAAGAGTGTCATATGTTCCACCTAAGTAAGAGCTCTTAGAAAGTAAGTCTTCTAGTAGTTTCATATGCTTTATATAAGTGGAGCCAATGTCAAATACTTTATTTAAGTGGGAGCTTATGACATTGCTCTGTCTAAGTAGGAGCTCTCAAAAACTAAGCCTTCTGAGAGACATAATTGAGCATATTGTAGAAAGTACTTATATAAAATTCTTGATAGAAGATAATGTTATTACTGGTATCTATGTGATGGGGGGTATAAATGTATTCTCCTTATCGTGGACCCAATAGCGCTATTATCTTTTAGTCAAGAATGATACAAATATATAACATTGTATACTTAAATGTGCTACTAATAAATAAATTCTTGGATTAAATCAGATTGTGAATAACCATATAAATGGAATGGCTTGAAATAAGTAAGCCAAGAACAACAACACAATTAAAAAAATCTTAATGGGGGCAAATGTGATATGTCTGATATTAAAAGGTCTCATTCAATTTAATAGAAAATGTTGACATATCATTGAGCAGGGGTCATGATAAAGCTGAAGTTAGAAGCCAGCTTAGCCTATAAGAGAACATGTGACATACATGACCTAAAAAAAGGAACCAATGTAGCATATACTACCCTATAGAGTGCAAACATGATAGAAATCCAACAACAAAAGGGCCATGTGCATACGGGTGAGTAACGGGCAAGTACGGGTGGCCCGTGGGTGTACCCTGTTACCCGCCCATTTATCATACACTGGTACGGGCTCACCCCGTACCCAGGTGCAAACCCCGTTCAGCCTGTAAGTAAATGGGTATGGGCAAAATGGGCGAGTACCCATTTACCCCGTTTAGCCCATAATCAGAAACAAAGATATAAGCAAATGAGCAAAACTGGTATGGTTGGGAAGATAATTCAAACAAAGAAGAAAACCCCTTAAAATGAACAAAAATTCAAAAGGTGTTTCAAGAAAGTTGTGTTTCCAAAAACCCCAATAATCAGAAACATCCATTAATACAATCCCATCCCTTTAAGTAGGTGAAGATCGTCGGAGGTAAAATGGAATCAAACCAGAAGAGGAATCTATTTTCTAGGAAATGCAAGAGATAAAAGCAAATCAAGTAAGAGCTAAATCTGAATTTCTGAACTAGTATTCATATATACATACTGATAGAGAAACAAGGACCTGCAGAAAATGGGAATAAACACCCACATTTGAAACTACAAACCCTAATCCACAAGATTCTTGAGCAACAACAGATCGTGAAATCTTTTCTTTTCCTTCAATCTTTTCCCTCTTTTGAATAGAAAAAGGGAAGAGCAAGATTACACTCACAGAATCAAGATCACATACCATCATAATCTCGTATCAGATCATCATCTTCTCATTTCTATTCTTTTTTTAGAAAAAATGAGGGAACAAAAATATAAGAGTAAAAAGGAAAAAAAATAAAGAATCATTTCCTTCGATTCTACAGATCAGAGGCAGAGATCAGTGCAGTGAAGATCATTACCAGCATCATCCAACGATGAGAAATTAAGATCAAAAGGCAAAAGTTGACTGAGACACGACGATGAAGCGAAATCAGCAACCTCGAGGCTTCGAAGATTGCGACGAGAAGAGGGTTTAGAGGAATGGGGCGAAAGTGAATGAGAGGAGCTAGAAAAAATGAGAGGGTCTAAGGAATCACCGAATCGGGTGGCGATGGTGATGGTGAACGGTGGAATGAGAGAGTTAAAGGGGGTTAGGGTTTGAGACTTAAGAGGCGAGGTGAGTTGAGAAAGAGAATGAGTAAGGGTCTGAGGGAGGCTGAGAACTGAGAGAGTGAGGGAGGCTAAGTCAGGGAGGGGAGGGATTTTTTTAATTATTAGTCATATATGCAGGTACATGCCGGTAACAGGCTACTCGTGGCCATACCCGTCCCTAGAGCTGGTAATACGGGTAAGCTCGACGGGTTCATGCTGGGCCCAAAAAGCCCGTGAAAAAACGGGCGGGGAAAAAAACCCGTTTCGGATATGGGCTTGATTTTTCAACCCGAATCATATTATTCGGGTTTCAGGTTGGTTCCAAAAAACCTGTTTAAAGCCCATCTTTATCAATTTTTCCATTTTTTCAAATGAGTCCCCCCGTTATACAATTTAATTATAATAAAATATACAACACAAAATTATAAATTCAAGTTCAAGTTTTTAACACATTTCAAATAACAAAAATGATAGTAAAACATATAATACAATGTTCAACTTCAAATATTCCAAAATACAACAAACCCCTAAACTAAATCTAAAATTCGAAAGGCAAAGATTCCAAATTTCCAATACAAAATCAATTGTATCATTATCATTTTTGTACTCCTAAATAAACTACTATTAGCAAATGAAGAAGCAGAATGCCAGCCATCACATAAAGTGACTGGATCAGGATAACAAGCAAAAACAATGTACAATACATTGTCTTCTAAAACCCACAAACATGTTAACATTTTTTAGTGACTCAATTAGGATAACAAGCAACTACAATCAAATAAATATGCCGGTGAACAAAACTCTAATAGAATTGTTCACACCGCAAGTGCACAGGTCGCGCCAAGTAATAAAGTGATAAGTAAAGTATCGTTCCCATGAGGATTGGGTCCAAAAACCGGTCAAGCAATGATTGTCACACTCTCGCCCAATTTGAGTGATTCAAATGTTGAGATTGAAAATTAAATAAGAAAATAAACATATGTTAAATGAAAATAAAATTATAAACAAGTGATTCTCCAACTTCAAGGATAAAATGGGTCATAAAATTATGTATCCCCCTTATACTTCACAAAACTCAATTAACCTCCTCTCAAAGATGTTCTCAACGAAACCATGTGCTAATCTAGGATTCACAAAGGACTTGTAAAAGCTCTCTCAAGTCAAGAACAAGTGTTTAATCTTATTAATTGCACAATCTCTTGCTACAATTAATAAAATCCAATTTTAAAGCTCCAATCCTGATGTGACTATGCAAGGCTAGCAAGTATATATCTATCTTACCAACAAAACCATTCATTCGTCATGCAAACTTCAGGTTCTTACACTATTTTACCCAAGTTCTACACTCAATCTAGCCCTCTCAAGCATCAATCAAGTGAACCTAACATCTAAATGGTGATCAGTCACTTAGAAGCATTAGGAATAGAGTAAAATAAACACATAGATATCATTAATAACAAATTAAGAGGAGAAATCAAGAGTTAATCTATACAAGGGTTCAACATAACCTTAGAATAGAAGTATTTAGCTACACATGTTCAACAACTCCATGGGAGCATATATATACAAACAGAAACAGAGAACAAGAGAAGAGAATGAAGATGAAGAAGATAAATCAAGATGAGAAGCCCGAATCTCTTCAAAGCTCTAAGTCCAAGCTCAATCCCCACCAAAATCCATGCCCTAGCAGAGCCAAACACCCCCAAGAATGCCCAAGAAGTGAAGAATGTCGAATGAACTCTAAACCCTAGCTTTTATATCGTTTAAGTCCGCCTCTTTTAGCAAAACGCGCAGCAGTACAGACTTTCAGACCCTCACCGTACCCGTTGCTGTGGAGCCTCCACGGCGAGGGCCAGAGAAGAAACCTATATATTTTTGCCTTGCTGTGCCTGTGACAAATCTTTGATTTGTATGGTTTTTATATGCCTAATTTGAGGAAATTAACATGATTGAGATGCAAGTTTAGTCCAATAATGCTTAATTGAATATCTTAAACTCTCAAGTGAAATGAGTATAAAATTAGGATTAATTAGCCATAATTGTATATTAATTGCATTGATTAATTTATAAGGCTATTTGATCTTGGTTTTGTCTTATTTTTACTTACAGGGTCGAGCAAGGACCAAAGATCAGATTTCGGGCGAAGAAGAAAGGCTTTTCAAAGGGGCAGAATCAAATGTACCTCGCCATGACCTCGCCGTCACCTCGCCACGGCCTCGCCATGACCTCGCCGTCACCTCGCCATGGCGAGCAAGCCCCAAATTTGGCAGAGAAGAATGTACCTCGCCGTGGCCTCGCCACGACCTCACCATGACCTCGCCGTCACCTCGCCACGGCCTCGCCGCGGCGAGAGGAACGTTCTGCAGCATATCAGTTCGCGAATTTTGGGCCTGATTTGGATCCAACTTGATACCCACTCACTTGACCCGACTTGGGGGACATAAAACACGAAACTTAGACCTCATTAGGGCAGATTTGGAGTCCCAAAACCCTAACCTCCCATTTTTCTCTCATTTCCTCTCATCTCCATCTTCATCTTTCTTACTTCCTTCCACCCAAATCCATGTCCTCTTTCCTTCCCACCTTGGTTGTTGTTCTTCCCATGGAGTAGCAGCTAGGCTCCACCATTCTTGATGGTGGGAGCCAAGGGATGAACTTGAAACTTGAATAGGGGAGTTTTTCTAGTTCTAATCCTTCTTCCTCTTGTTGTATTTATGCTTTTCTAGGGTTCTAGGAGTATATTTATGACATTTGGTTGTGTTCTTGATTTCTATATTTTGTATAAGGGTTAGAAACTATTTTATGTTGTTTTGTTCTTGTTGAATGCTTGACATTGTGCTATATTAACTTTGAGTTTGATGAAATTTATGGGTTCATGATTTTGTTATTCTCTTTGTGAATATCTTGTGCTAATTCAAGGTGGCTTGGTTAGTGGATGAAAAATGTTAAGTGGTGAAGCATGAATGAAATGGCATAGGAATTAGTTAATTGTGTTTAGACATTGGGTAATCACTCTTTTCAACCTTAATCTTTGTTTGGGTGGCCATCAATGAGTTAGGGTTAATTGAGAAACTAAGTGCAATTGTGGGGTGGCCCAAATTGTGGATTTAAAGTCTTACATGATTGGTTAGTTCTTGAATTTGTCAAATTGCATGAGTGGCATTGGACTTCAATTCTAGAGTCTTGATTTATTATGTGGGGTTCCAGTAATCGATTAAACTCTAAGATTAATTAAGTGGCAATTCGGGGTCCCGGTTGTTGGATTAGGAGCCCCTTACGATTAGCAAATTCATATTGATTTTGAACTTAATCAACTTAGGTTAAATTAAGTAATGTGCGGGGTTCCGGCATTAATTAAGTTAAACTAAGCCTAGCCTAGAGGGGTTCCTCTAGGGATCTTTAGAAAATCAACTAAACTCCCTGAAAATCTTTAGTAGCAATGAATCCCAAAGCTTTCATTCATCGAGAATGATTCCATTTCCTTTCCCCTCCAAATCTCACTTTTATCTTATTTTTATTTTACTTTTGAACATATCATACCTTTTTGCATCTTTTCTAAATCAAAAACAAAATACAATACTTTTTACCCGCTTTCTCAAGTTTGCATATTAGCTACTAGGTCATCTTTTGCGTTAGGCTCCTCAAGTGAACGACACCCGGGGGTTAGCTTCCATTATCCCCTTGGTTCTTATTTTCTTGAAGGGCGGACCCAAGGGCGCGCTACACGTACACACACACTCGAAAGAGGTGGAGCTCTTCAGCCTAGCTGTAGCCCTTGCTGTGGAGGTTCCATGGCGAGGCCCTGCTGCACCCCTTGCTGTGGAGCTTCCACGGCGAGGGTCAGAAAGCACACCAACATCAATGATTCGCCGTGGGCCTTACTGTGGTGGTTCCAAGGCGAGGAACAGTTCCTGCATTCTTCTATTTGTTGCTCTAAGCTTTCTTCCTCTTTGAAATGGTCCACCTCTTTACTTAAAATGTTTAAAGCTTGGTGAGGGAGCTATAATCACTTGGTCAATGCATCAAAATATTCCTACAAGAGTTACATAAAACAACATAAGAAACTAACTAGAAATATGATCAAAATATGCACAATGAACAATGATGTACAACCAAAAATCAAATGAACATTTTCCTATCTTGAGTGTCCAAAATATATCAATGATTGAATAAAACTCAAGGAAAAAGAGATGTCATTACATGAATCCCCAGAAGTTATCAAGAACCAGCAAAGATGTACATATTTCAAGTGGATATATTTTACATTTTTTGTGTGCCAAAAATATTATGAAAGGATTTAATCTTCTGGTATATTATAAAGCTTTACTAAAGTAATCTCAACTAGGAGTTTCCACATTTGTTCGCATTTTTAATCTTAAAGGCCACCATTCATACACATTTATAAATTACTAATAGTATACAGTTATTTTTAATTATGTGGAGTGTAAGGGGCAAGAGTTAAAATGGAAACATGGTAATTAAGGAAGGAAATTACGTAAGAAAAATGAGGTCAAAAGTATAGGAGAGAGTGGAGAAAAAGAATTATTTAAGTGTGTATTGGGTAATAGGCATTTTGGTGGAATCATTTATTTTTGTGATTACTAATTGGATGATGAGATAAGGCTCATTAAGAAGGGAAGATATGGTTTGTTTTTTTTTTATATATATTAAAAAACAACAGAAAAAGGGAAAATAGGTTCAGGTTGGCCCATGGGTTTAACGGGTTAGCCTGTCACGGGTTCGGGGCCTAAAAGACCCATTTTAATATGGGCCCTATTTTTCTGAGCCCATAACCATGTTTTTTACGGGTTTCGGGTTGGCCCACGGGCTTCGACCTATATTACCGGCTCTACCCGTCCTTGTACCTGCTTATAAATAAACGGGCGGGCCCCGCCCATTTACTTCACGGGCCTAAAACGGGCAGGTCAGAACGGGTGAATCTGCACACTTGGCAGGTAGGCCCTGCGGGTCGCGGGCCCTTTTCTTACCCCTACATGTGAATTGTGTAAAAGGAAAGTGTTGGCCAAACTTCCATTACACAAGATAAAAAAGGTTGTTAATTAAGTTTGATACATATAACTTGAGGCTTAACACCTTCCAGAAGACAACATCTACATAAGATAACCAACAAGACAAGGAGATTGAAGGAAGTTAATTGTATGTTGTTGAATGAACAATAAGTGCAAGTTGTTCGTAAAAGTGCTCCTTTCCAGTTGGGAACATATGAATGTCAAGTTAAACTAAAGTTGGCACTTTGTTACTTTTCAATGATGTATCAAAGTTCTTAAAGCTTGAACATAGATGCCAGGAAGTATGCAAACCCTATGGGCTAGCATACTGCTGAGGTAGCACGTTCTCAATACTATAAACCCAAATGAGAAAAGGGTAAAAGGTTCTACAAAAGAGAAAAGGAGGACAAGTTTAAGCTTAAAAGAACAATAACTCTTAAAGAAGAAGAATGACCTAAGTAAGATCAAATGCTTTTCCTACTAGAAAATAAACCATTTTTAAGATGGATTTTCTTTTTTTGTCAATATAGAGCAGAAAAACGCTCAAGCGCTATAGACCAAAATAATAAGGATTAAATATCCTTTATTAAATGTTGTCGGTTATCAAATATAAGCAATAGGCTTAATATATTAGTAACAATGTAATGATTAAGGTGAGAGGCCTTAGAGGCTACAAGTCCATTTTTCACTAAAAAACAACCTTAATTCTCCATGATATGATTCATGCAATAGTCTCATGGGTTCTAAGCGAACAATCTTGACCTTAATGATGAAATCAACTGTTATGTGTTCCAGTCTTCCTAAAGATTTCTTTGTTTTTCGACATTGTTGATAATATTTGCGTGTTTGACTGCTTTACCACTCTAATTCAAGTATCGAATTGATTACATGTCATGCTAGGGAATGACATATAAATTGAATTATCACTTTCAAGAATGCTATGTTCATTACCCATGAGGAAATATAGATCCTCAAGCAGAATTTTCTAGTAGGTAAAGCAACAAGAAAAGGTTTTTCAATAAGGGAACTAAAATAGATAAAATATTGCAATTCTTTCATCCTATTATATGTGCTTCAATGAATAATAGAAATGTCATGCAGCTAAAATTAATTTAGGCTAAAGTATACTTTTGGTCCTTTATGTTCGCATTAAGTTTCATTTTAGTCCTTTATGTTTGAAAAGTATACTTTTGGTCCTTTATGTTTGCATTAAGTTTCATTTTGGTCTTTTATGTTTGAAAAGTGCACTTTTAGTCCTTTTTATCTAACACCGTTAGTTATATTTAACGGAAAATGTTGACTCATCAAATCTAAAAAGGTAATTTTATAATTAATTGTGGACAAAAAATACTTAAATCTAAAATTTTTAGTATAATAAATCTTATATTGTAAAAAATTAGTCATTTTTATCTACATTTAGTTATAGAATAACCTTTTAGATTTGATGAGTCAGCATGTTCCGTTAAATGGAACTAACGGTGTTAGCAAAAAAGGACTAAAAGTGTACATTTCAAACATAAAGGACTAAAATGAAACTTTGTGTAAACATAAAGGACTAAAAGTATACTTTTCAAACATAAAGGACTAAAATGAAACTTGGTGTAAACATAAAGGACTAAAAGCATACTTTAACCATTAATTTATTTGATGATTACTCATGTAATTATCATTAATTTATGTCACACAAGTATGAATCTCAAGTGCTTTCGACGATAAATGAATGAAGTTGAAAACCAAGTGCATACAGAATTTAAGAATTCTACACATTAATAGATGTTGTTCCTGACCAGTTTCAATGAGCTTTGAGAAGAGAAAGGGATATTTTTCAATTAAATGATCCCTTACATTCTATCATTAGATGAAGTTGTTAAGAGGCATAATGAAACGCTATTAAATATGGTCATGTATATAATGGTTTAAGTTAACCCACAAAAAGTGAGTGTGAGAGTGTTATTGAGTCCACCAAAGGTGGATTATTACACATATTTGATTGAGCAAGTATTTTTTTTTTCTATTTAAAGGAGACACAAACTTTATACTTAACCAATTGCCCTCCCAAGTGGTTTCTTCCAAACCTTAAGAATTATGGTCAAAGCACAAATCAAATTTGGAGTTCCTGCATGTCATAAAGGTTTGTTATACATTTCAATGCAAGTCAAGTTTTTGAGTTCTAGTAGGCCATAAAGGTCAATTATGCAATCACATAGTCGTTGCAATGGGAGCTCATCATAGTTACATTTTTCATAAATGAAAATGAAGATAGATTTGTCCCTGAAAGGAATTGAAATGAACCATATTTGTTATGGATGAGTTTTTTCAGATAATGATAAAGCTCATCACATTTATTTCTTTGTATACCTTTATGAGACACAGTGACTAGGCAATACAGAAAAAATCAATAGTCTTCGTTTGCCTATATAAGTCGGAGCTTGTGAAAGGTCATCATTAAAGAGACCTAAATATCATAGATAAGAAAAGTGAGGAGCTCTAGTAAGGAGTAACTTAGAATGTTATGTATGAGAGGCCTTACCACTTCTTAGAAGGAATTGAAGAAAGCAACAATAAAGAAAATATGAGAGTTAGTTGATCTACCACAAAGATGAGAGGTCATTTGTAAGTAAATGAATTCTCAAGATTAAGAATAAGTTGGTTACATCAATTAATTACATAAGGCTCATTTGGTTACAAAAAAGGGTATACATATATAGTAGGATGGTATACATTATGAGAATATCTTCTCACATATTATGTGCTTAAAACCAAACTCATTTTGGAGTAGTGAGGACAACTTGTGTTTGTGTCAACAAAAGAGGACAAAATGTCAAGATCGGTGGAGACATGAATGACACCTTTGTTGGGGTTAATAGGTATGAAGGATGATGGTAGGATGGGATCTTCTTGCACATTAACTACGTCAAATGGACACTTCTTTCTTGCGCTTATTAGCTGTATGCCGCCGCTCATGGGAGTGGGGATTGGAAGTATGAAGTATTTGCGACCTTCTCGCAGCTTTTTGCCGCCGGAATCGAGAACGGTCTCCGGTTCGGCACCTCCGAGAAGTGGCTCTGTGCTGAAGGCGCAGAGAAGGGCGAATGCTATCAACCATGCACGTGTGATCTTCATTCTTTGATTTGAATGCTTACAAACTTGTTTTCTTCTTTGTTTGGTCACTGATGAGATATGTGGTGAGATAACAAAGAATGTAATGGATTTATAGTTGCAGCATTGTCTGCTCTGGGATAAATCTATGGACTAAACTCGGACTGATGGTCAAGGATTTGGAGCTATACAATAGCAATTGAGGATAAACTCTGTAACGAATCTTTTAAAAAGCACGTGTCTTTGTTCCCTTATTACTTGGCACTACCATTTGTTTTATTCGTAAGAAGCACACTGGCTTCGACTATAACGCGTGTGTATTATGTTTGAGTCTTGCAAGTTGCAATCCACAGGAAACTCAATTAATTCATTCTAATCTATACATTTGTAGCTTCCAATTCCAGCAAGAGGTCCATAGTATTACGTCACATGATGCTCCTTAATTAGGTGGGACGCCATTTGTGTGTGAGTAATACAAAGTCCTCAAATCATACATATATATTGTGGGAGAATTTTACTTATCCACATTTAATTAATTATATTCTCTATAGTTGGGAATGAGGGCCAGCCTTTCACGGACTCATGTTTAAATGGGTCTGCCCCTTAGGCCCAACATCTATATAACACCCCCATCTAAGGGCGTTCAACCTTTTCCTCTACAAATGGGGTTATGGATGCTAGGTATGATGGTGTTCATGATGGTCAAGCCTTAATTAGTAATGATCAGCGGCAGCAGGTATTCAATTCAGCAACATCCACGAACATGCATGTGTGTTGTTTGTGGGCGAGAGAGGAATTGAAGAGACCATTGAAGAAGAGAATAAGGAGCGGGATGTGGCACATTTATGGCCACCTGGGTAAGAGAGTGGGTCCCACCAAAATAAATTAACAGTAATTAGGTGTACTCAAGAGTTGAGTCTCTTTTGCCCATTTTCAAATTTTTTGTAAGCATATTTGCACCAAGGTTAAAAAAAAGATGTTAAATACACTTTTGACAGATTGATATAGTATTTTACTATTTTTACCTCTTAACCTTAATTTTAAATTTGCAAAAAAATTTCAACAAATATAATGCCTTACACCTGGTTTATCATTGGGGAACCAACACATTTCACTGTATTGGCTAGTTAAAGCAATAAGCTCACCCCTTCTCGACGCATTAACTTGTTGACTTATTTTTGCATATACATACATTAAGGCTTGCTTTAAGTTTGAGTAATGTGAGACTCATTTTTCACAACCCAACAAAAGATTTTTTTGTTTTGGAATCATGCCCTAATTGGGCACAGCCCAACAAAAGATAATTAATTTTTTTTGTCTATATCTGAAAGGAATAAGATCTCAATTTTCTATTTTTTTTTTTTTGTAAAAAAATCTTCTATATTTGTCATCTTTATCCCCACCCCAACGTGTAAAATAATTTTTTAGTAAATAATTTTTAATTAAATTTAATATTCTTATTGTTAAATAGAATGTGTATAAATTCATATTGGACAAGTTTAGAACAGAAAAAAAAAATTAAGATTACTCCATTAAGAAAAGCAGTATTATCTTATCTCAACTGTCACTCAATTGTAAAAATAAAGTTTTTCCTAAATTTATAGTTGAACCAAACAAGATGAGACAATAATTTGTCCAATCATCATCATCATCCCTAAATTAATAATCTATAGCGCTAATTTATTGAAGATGATAAAAAAATGATAATCAATTGTTATACATTTAGAGGATTACTTGGGAGAATTATGGAGTACCATTAGTAGCATTTAAAAAATATTAAAATTTAAAAAAGACAATGAAAGACTACTTGAACCAACACAACAATTATTCACCCTTCACATGCCACTTTAGATGCATCACATCATGAGTTAGCCCCAACTGTTTAAAAGGATTATATTAAAAAAAAAAATAAAGACAACGAAAGATTAGAGCCCACATAAAATTATGATTCACCCTTTACCTGCCACTTTACCCTCGCATGAGTTAGCCCCAAGTGTTTAAAAAAGCATTAGAATAAAAATATCATGAGAGGCTATCATAAAAAAAATCATGCGCGGTGATCCATATATATATATATATATATATATTACTAAGTTTTTTTAGAAATTAACTTCAACAAGAAAATTGCAGTGGCTCATTTAAAGTTGTAAATATGCAATTGCTTGTGTGTTCAATTATAAACTATCTAAATTATATTCGGTAATAAAGATCAAGAAAAAAGATTAATATATAAATTATTGAAACCTGCTAGTATTGGCAAAAAAATTGATGGAAAAACATTTCAAACGGGTAGAGATATACCCACATTTGAATAATTTCCATTTGTAACCGAATGTGAGCTATTAGATAGTTTAGGTGAATTATTTTACATGGCCATCTTTGAAAATAACTATGTTCTTCTAACAAGAACGTTCTTGTACAACGTCATACAACAACTTTTTAGAGGCAAAATTGGAAATAGCTTGACTATTGATTAGGAGTAGTAATTAACATTCACACTTGGATTTGGAGCACTCAATAAAGTATGATATGTTGTTGGAAGCTTTACAAAGAAGTTCAGAATCAAAATCTTTTATGTGCGCATATATCTTTATGATGTTGATTACCATTAAACTTGTCAAGTTTTTTTGGCCTTGTTATAGAAGCATTAATGTAATTTATGAATAGATTCTGACAAAAGAATGTTATTTTTCATTATCACCGTAATTATTGGTTGTAGATAATTCTTTTCCTTTAGCTAGTTGAACAAGTATGAGCTGTAATTTATAAGGTAAATATTTTGTATTTTTATGCTTTTTTATGTTAACACTATTCTTTTTCTTTAATGCATATCTAATTGTAATGAACTGAATATAAGGAACTAAATTATTTTACTTTCATCTCATAATTTAATTAAACTGAGTGAATTTATGTTAGGTTGATTGTCACTAAAAAATATTGTGATGTCGGCTTTCAAAAAGCCCTTATCACTACAAAAAAGCCGGGAATTACCGACGGAATTTAAATTCCGTCGGTATTTTCCGACGTAAATTCTTTCGGTAAATTTACCAACAGAATAATTTCTGTTGGTAATTAGCAAAAAATACCGATGGGATTTTATAAATAAATAAATTAATAAATAATATGTTATGAAAATTAATATATATATATTTATGAAAAATTTAACTTTAAACATTTATTAAATAAAATGTTATTTATTAATAAATATTAGTACAAAAAATGAAAGCATTTATAATTTAATAATTTATATAATAAAATAATAATTAAGAAATTTCATATGATAAAAGCAATTCAAAAAAAATAATATTTATTATAAATATAAAATGGAAATAATAAATATAATATTATCAAGTAAAAAAATACTAGTTATAGTCTAATGTGTATGAATATAAAATATTGTTTATATAAAAACATATAGTTATTAATATGTAAATTATATATTAATAATTAAAAATATTTCATAATATATTTACTTAAATATAATGTAAAGTATATATAAAATTTAATATATTTATAATATTGTAGTTGAAATATTATAAATATAATAGTTTGCAAATAATATCACAGGGTCTTAGTAGCTCAACTGGTTAAGGCATCAGACACGTGCGCAAGAGTTTGTGGGTTCGAATCTCACTAATTCACAATTGAAGAAAATTTATGGGAGCGACACGTGGCGGCATGCGAAGGCCACACGTGACATATAATTTTAAAAATATTTATTGACAGAAATCCATCGGTAAATTAATTTCCGATTTAAAAATATTTATCGATAGAAATCCGTCGGTAAATTAATTTCCAATGGAGGAATTTCTGCCGGAAAAAATTCCTATCCGATTAAAGCTAAAAGTTCGATTAACACTTTTTTTCCTGTTCAGAAGTATGATTAATGCTTTTCATTTGTCACATTACTTGATGCACGAATTTCATATGATAAGTTGATCATTAATACCCCAACGTATGACATCTCATAATGACATAATATTTCATTCCGTGATGGACATATTATGCCATTATTAATTTTATGGAATAATCAAGTAAACAGTAAGAAAGGTCCAAAACATGCTACTAACAAGAGGAGGAAGAAAGGTGTGAAAGAAAATTTAGAGCGATTGGATCCTCGTTAACAAGGATATGGTACACTCCATCAATTATATGTATCTTTCTGTTTTTCTTTTGTTGGTGTTCTATTTTGAGACATATAACATATAACATAGATCATTATATACATATATATGTTAGTAAAAGGCATCGATAGCAATATCATGCATATGATGTGCCGTAACTAATAAGCCGAGGTGGTAGCCAACTCATGAACTGTGAGGGGTATTTATCTGTGTGTGCGTGTGGGAGAATCTCAAAAATAATTAAGAGAAAGGTGCTCTTTGTGAGAACATGTTTCGTTTTCTGCATTTTTTTATTAGTGAATTCAACTATTACTTAAATCATCACTACCAAAAAACAAATGAAATTACCATCGGAATTTCGGATAAAATAAATTTACGTCAGTAATTACCGACGGATTTCCGACGAAAAATTTACCGATGGAATTTTTGTCGCTAATATATTATAAATGCACTACAAAAAACATTAAATTACCAACAAAATAAGTTTCAATGGATAATTACCGACGGATTTCTGACGGAATTATCGACGGAAAATTTACCTACTGAAATACCGACATAATTTTTACCGTATTTCCATCGGTAAATTTATTAATTATATTATTTTTTAAATAAATTATTATTTTAATTTATAAATAATAAAGTAAAATAATAAATTACTGATGGAAATTCCGTTGGTAAATTTACCCACAGATTAATTACATTTTTTTGTAAATAAATTATTATTTTAATTTATAAATAATATATTAAAATATTATTATTACCCACGGAATATTTCTGTTGGTAATTTTATTAATTATATTATTATTTTAATTTATAAATAATATATTAAAATATTATTTTATAAATAAAATATTATCTTTATTTATTTTAAAAAATAATTTAATAAATATTAATAAAAATTAACATTTAAACATATATTGATATGAGTTTTTAATAAATTTAATTTTAATATTTATTAAATAATATGTTATTTATTAATAAATATTAGTAAGAAAAATAAAAAATAATGATAATGGAATAATACATATAATAAAATAATTTAGTAATTATAATTATTATTATTATTATAATTTAATTGTAAATTATATAATAATTTATATAAAATATAATTATAATAGTGGGAGCTTGAATGTTATAAATATAATAGTTTGCAAATAATATTACATGGTCTTGATAACTCAACTGGTTAAGGCATCAGCACGCGCATAAGAGGTTGCGAGTTTGATCCTCAGGTTTGCCACAGTTGAAGATAATTTGTGGATGCGACACATGGAGGTACATGAGAGCGACATGTGGTGGCTAAAAGAGGGATACGTGGCATATAAGTTTTTTTAAAAAAATTAAAAATTTACCGATGGAAATTCCGTCGGTAATAATAATATTTTAATATATTATTTATAAATTAAAATAATAATTTATTTACCGAGGGAATTCCGTCAGAAAATCCTTCAGAAATTACCAATAAAAAAAATTTTCCATCGGTAAATGACTTACCAATAGAGGAATTTCAGAGGAAAGAAATTCCATCGGAAAATTTTTTTCGTTGGTAAATTGAAATTACCTACGGAATTCTGTCTGTAATTCCATATTTTTTTGTAGTGGCATCAGCACACGCATAAGTGGTTGGAGGTTCGAGTCTCAACTCCCCACAATTGAAGACAATTTGTGGAGGTGACACGTGATGACGGGAGAAGGCGACATGTGGCTGCTTGTTGCAGGCGACACGTGGCAGCGCATGAGGGCGACACGTGGCAGCGCTTGAAGGGACACGTGGCATATAATTTTTTTAAAAAATTACCGATGGAAATTCGGCCGTTAAATTCTGTCGGTAATTTCTGACGAAAGAACAGAAAAACTTATCCACTGTTTTTTTATAGTGCTTAACCCCACAAAAGTCATGAAATAAGCACTTAAAACCTTTTATTGTGGTGAAATCTGCACAATTTAAATAAAATTTTAACCGTTTATAAGATTTTCAATCAATATTATTTAAAAGAAAAAATGAATTTTTAAAAAAATTGGTGGTTAAAGATTTTGAAGACAACAAAATAACTTTTGTTTGGGAAAAAAATTAAAAGCAACAAATATTCAACATAAACTATCCAAATTAAATTTTAATGGTCTTTAGCAATAAAGAGCTCTTAGTACTCATCATTGTGATTAGCTGTGAAACTGGTCCAGCAAAGTCATCTACGCCCTTCAAAGTTTTTTTTTGAATAGGAAACTGTATCTCATTGCATCAATAAAAGATTACATCAAAAACATTCTCAAAACCTACTAATCTATCCTCTATTAACCACCCCCTCATAGACACAGGGAGGGGGTTGATCGAAGGTACAAAAGTTCATGTCTAAAGTATGGGAGAATTTAGCTAAGTGGTATGCTCTAGAGATGTTTTCTCTGCAGCTATGTGCAATGCTCACTTGCCAATTCCTATGAAAAAACAGTCTAAACCATCTATTACATCTTTGAATGGGTGACTTTCTTCACATCCTCTCAATACAAGATTAACAGCTTCTATACAGTCTGAGGCTATGGTTATAGCTCTAAAACCTTAGGTCCAACACATGTGTAAGCCATGGAGAAGACTAAGTAACTCAGCAATCATGACGACACACTTGTTAGCTTGCAACTAAAGCCTTTGATCCACGTGCCTGCCTGGGTCTGGACTACACCCCCACACTCACTTCTGCCATCCTCCAATACCGATTCATCTACTAATAGCTAAACACTGTCAGTCTCAGTATGATGGTTGGCACTGGTGAAAAACCTATTATTTCCTCGTGGGTCGCATCTCCTTAGGTAATCCTGATCTAAACAGGCCCTGAAGAGACTAAGGTTCGCGTTATAGGTACCCTCCTCCGATGTATCACCAAACAGCTTGTTGCAACGGTTGATCCAAACATCCTGACCATGTATTCAAACAGGGTAGGCCACGGAACCTTTTTAGTAAATTCTAACCCTATCTCATGCGTAAGGTTCCACTTGACCTACTCTACTCCCTGTAAAGAGAAGAAATTGGTCCAATGATTTGAGTTAACAATAGAGTTCCAGGAATCCTTTGCCTTTAAGTAGTCTCTTAACAAGTGCATCACGTCCTCTTCTTGGTTGCATCCAAAAGGGCATTCTGCTGACTCCGAAATTACTCTCATTGCTCTCAGTTGCACCGTATGGACTCTATCATGAACAACCAGCCACATGAAAGACTTGATCTTTTCGGGAACATTCCATTGCCAGATACACTTCCATATGTTATCTTCACTCCTTGAAGTACCTACAAAAAGAAAATGGTATGCAAATTTAACAGAAAACCAACCATCAGTAGATGGTTTCCAGTATATTTTATCATTTCCTCTCTCATCACTAGGGGGTGTGCACTAACAATCCGATCAATAATATGGGATTCAAACCACGTTTCCAGCTTGTTTCTGTCCTATTCTCCATCCCACCTACTTTTTCAAATTAGTCAATATACCTCTCTTGACCAGGAAGAAGATCAATGAAGGGTATATTAATTTCTGACCAATTGTCAAACTAGAAAGAGGTAGATTGTCCATTTCCAATCTTCTTTCGAATTCCCCGCAGGAACTTCTTCCGGACTTTACAAATACCCTGCCAGGTTAGGGAAGGCATGTTCCTCTTGTTTACCAAAGGCATCTCCTGGTCACCACAGTCATATTTCGCCCTAAGGACTTGAACCCATAAAGCATCTCTCTTGCAAACTAGGCCCCAACACAGTTTCATGATAAAAGCTTTGTTCTGTTTCCTCATGTGTTTAATACCCAAGCCCCCCGCTTGCTTTTCTTGCAACACTTATTCCCCTGACAATAGATGCATCTTTTTCCCCTCATCACCCCCCATAAGTAGCTCTTACTTTGTTTTTCCAGCTCCTTGACCACTCCCTTTGAAATCAGCATGGTTTGCATATAGTAAGTTGGGAGAGCTGATAAAACAGATTTAATGAGAGTCAATAGATTCAAACATCCTTTCTTCCATCCTGACAACTTCCCTTTTGTCTTGTCTAATACTGAGGAGAAGGTACAAATTGTAGATCTCTTATGGATCAAAGGAATGCCCAAGTGCTTCCCTAAATCACTAGTAAGACCCACTCCCATTTGGTTTCTCAAATCAACCATACGGGAAAAGTGCACATTCTTGAAGAAGCATACTTTAGTTTTCCTTTTGTTCATTCTTTAACCAAACGCTTCATAGAAACGATCAATACAAGTCAACATCACATCTATTTGAAAGCTGGAGGCTTCTTTAAATAACATCAAATCATCAGCAAAGAAAAGATGGGAGATTAGAGGTCCTCTCTCATTAAGACAAATAGGTGACCACATCCCCTCATCAATCACATCTTTGATCACAAAGTTCAACCTCTCCATACATAGGGTAAAGATATATAGAGAGATTAGATCACCCTGCCTGAGGCCTTTGGAGGGGCGAAAGGACTCTGTCAGATCTTCATTCCAAAGAACTCTAAGAGAGGATGATGTAATGCATGCCATAGTTAGGTCACAAAAATTTTTGTCAAGCCCAGATCATCTCAAGATTCTCTCGAATAAAGCTCCACTCTAGTTAGTCATATGCTTTCTCAAGATCTACCTTCACTACTAACCATCCATTTTCTCTAGTCTAATTCATTATCACTACTTTGTCTACTTGGTATAAAGCTACACTGATGAGGCCCAACCATATGGTTCATGATCTTACGTAACCGCTTACTAAGGATCTTAGCAATTATCTTGTAACTCACATTGCATAGCGAAATCGGCCATTGATTCAGGGTGGTTTACCTTTGAAATGTGGGCAATATAGGTGTCATTGACTTCTCTTACTTTATAGGGGTCCTCAACAACTCCCTTTACTAAGTCACACACTGAATCCCCTATTATATGCCACATCTGATGATAGAAGAAGGCTTGGATTCCATTCGGTCCTAGAGCCTTAAAAGCTCCCAGATCCAAAGCTGCTTGCTTAATTTTTTCACAAGTGAGGTCCATAGAAATCAACACATGATCTTCATCAGGAAGATTCAGAAAACTGCAACTAGTTCGGCACTCTCTTACTCCTACATCCTTACTCTGGAACAGGTCTTTGTAGAATTGTAGGGCCATACCTTTGAGGTCACTCTAGTTATACACCCACTCACCTTTAGAGTTTTTGAGAGCCTCAATGTTGTTCTTCCGTCTTCTTATGATGGCTGAGGAATGAAAGAACTTGCTATTCCTGTCTCCCAATTTCAACCAATTACATCTTGACTTTTGGCACCACAAAAGTTCCTCTTATGCTAACACTTTATTATATTCATTCCATAGCTCTCTCTCAGTTTGCACAAGATGTTGACTATCTCTTCTTGATCTAATTTTTTCCACTCCCTCAATTCTCTTTCGGAGGTTACGCTTCTTAGATGGGATGTTCCCAACATGAGACTTATTCCAGTTACTAGCTTCGCATGTGAACCGGTTAACCTTGTCCTTCCAATCCCCATCCTCCCAGCTTTGTCTGACCACATTGATGAAATCCTCTTCTAGCAGTCAGACTACTTTGCATTTAAAAATAGGGGCAGAAGTTCGATTAAAATACCTCTACACTTCTTGAACAAGAATAGGCCTATGGTCAGATCCAAACTTGCTCAAGTGGTAGGCTTTGGCAAGAGGGAACTAAACGGTCCAGGTATCATTGGTGAAAGCCCAATCGATGTGCTCTTTTAACAAGTTTTTCTCTCAAGTAAATCTATCCCCAACACACTCCATCGCAATTAACTTAGAGCTCTGCACAAAATCTCCAAACTGTTTCATTGATGTCAAATTGGGTTCTGCTCTGCCTTGTTTATCCTCATATGATAGGTAAGCGTTAAAGTCGCCCAAAACTAGCCACGGCTCACTGATAACTCTTGGAATTCATGTATTTTCAGCACATTTTCCTTGAGGTTTTATTCAATCATTTATAATTTTTGGATACTCAAGATAGGAAAATGCTCATTTGATTTTTGGTTGCATATAATTATTTATTAGTGTAGATTTTGATCACATTTCTAGTTAGTTGCTTATGTTGTTTTATGTAAATATTGTAGGAATATTTTGATACAATAACCAAGGGATCCCGGATTAAGAAGAACACTTAAAAAGGGGAGAAATTGGAGCTAGAAGCTGAAATTTCAAGAAAAAAGGGAAAATACAAGTTTCTGGACGAATTGTAAAAATTACAGAAAAGGACCTCGAATTTCCCAAATTACAGATAGGTCTCCGAAATTCCAAAATTACATATAGGTCCAAGTTTGCCTTGACTTCGCCGCGGCGAACCCAAGGCGAACTCCATTTGCCTCTGCCCCTATTTTTGCTAGTTCGCCGTGATTTCACCGCGGCGAAACCCACGGCGAACTGCGTGCTCTGCTGCTCGTTTTTTGACAGATTTAAGTGATATAAAAGCTAGGGTTTCGAGGGAGCTCGATATTCTTCGACTTTGGGCATATTTTGGGAGCGTTTTGCTCTGCTAGGGCTTGGAGCTTGGTGGGGATTGAGCTTAGCCTTGGAGCTTTGAAGAGATTTGGGCTTCTCTCTTGGTTTATCTTCTCCATCTTCATTCTCTTCTCTTGTTCTCTATTTCTGATTGTATATATGTATGCTCCCATGGAGTTGTTGAACATGTATAGCTAAATACTTTGATTCTAGGATTATTTTGAACCCTTGTATGTATTGATTCTTGATTCCTCCTCTTATGTTGTGATTAATGATATATATGTGCTTATTTTACTCTTCTCCTAATGCTTCTAAGTGCTTGATCACCATTTAGATGTTGGGTTCACTTGATTGATGCTTGAGAGGGCTAGATTGAGTGTAGAACTTGGGTAAAGTAGTGCAAGAACTTGAAATTTGCATGACGAATGGATGGTTTTGTTGGTAAGATAGAGATATATTTGCTAGCCTTGCATAGTCACATTAGGATTTGAGCTTTAAAATTGGATTTTATTAAATTGTAGCAAGAGATTGTGCAATTAATAAGACTAAACACTTGTTCTTGACTTGAGAGAGCGTTTACAAGTACTCTGCGAATCCTAGATTAGCACATGGTTTCATTGTGAGCATCTTTGAGAGGAGGTTAATTGAGTTTTAAGAAGTACAAGGGGGATAGATAATCTTAGGACCCATTTTATCCTTAAAGTTGGAGAATCACTTGTTTATAGTTTTATTTTCATTTAGCATAGGTTTATTTTCTTAGTTAATTTTCAATCTCAACATTTATGTCACTCAAGTTGGGCGAGAGTGTGACAATCATTGTTTGACCGGGTTTTGGACAAATCCTCTTGGGAACGATACTTTACTTATCACTTTATTACTTGGCGCAAACCGTGCACTTGCGGCGCAGGGCGAACACTCACCAATACTCTTACTTAGCCCACCCAAGTTGTTCCAGAGTTCCTGCCTTAGGATTAAATTAGGTTCTGCATAGACACTAGTAAGCAAAAAATTTCTTCCAAGGACCTTGCTCAAGACCCGAACGTGGATATATTGAGTGGTTGATGTAATATAGTCAATAGTCACATAATTATCACACCAAAGAATCCAAATTCCTCCTACATATCCAGTAGCCTCTAGCCGAATCCAATTATCAAATCGCAATTTCCTTATTACCTTATCAGCTTTCAGGCCACTAACCTTGTTTCAAGTAAAATGCGAACATGAACTTCCTTACCTTTGATCATATCCCTAACTCTACCAAGGAATATCTTAGATGCAGCACCACGACAATTCCATCAAATAATATTCATAATAAAAAACTATTAATAGAAAGGGAGCAACTGTGTATATCTTCTTACGGATCACAAAACAAGATTATGTGGTTGGTTTAAATCCACCTCCACACTGACTCTAGCATACTTTCCTTTTTCAATTGCTATATTGTTATTACAGTGGGCTAGGGTATTAATGTCAACCTTCAGAGCTTTACCTATAATGTTACCTATCTCGAGCATACAATCTTCTCAGTAAACGTGCATAGGTAGTGTTGGAACTTTTACCCAGACTGCAACCTTTCTAAATTTATTGCAATATGGATTGAAATTGGGGCTCCATCTCTGCACTGCCAGGTAATGCCCCTGTATAACCCAAGGCCCCTCAAAGAAAAGCCTCTTGCTTAGCTCCTTATTTTCAGCTCTGAACACATAATAATTGTTTGGCAGGTCAATCAGCTCAAATTGATTACATTTCAACAACCAAGCAATCCTATCCTTCATCTTATCAAGGTTTGCCATTCTCCCCAGCAAAGTGAAAATCACAGCATCTTTCCAAGGCATACAAAGGTCCCTCAACCTCTCATCCGTCATTGGTAAAGTGGGTAGGGTGCCAATGAGTTTTTGTTGTTCCTCCGTCAGTTTTGGAGCTGTCTCTTCTTCCTCTTTCAACCAATCCTGCATCATCTCATCCAATTCCTTAGAAAAGGCTTGTTCTTCCCTTCCCATAAGTTTAGCCTTATAGGAAATTGGTGTCCTCTTTGTTGCATTCGGCACTCCCTGTGAGTGTGTTTTTGGCACATCCTTGCTCTCAGGTTGCACCTCCTCCATCTTTTCATCTTCCCTGTCTTCAACCTGGTCCTGTTGTACGTTCACTTCTTCCATAGGCACATCTTTATTCAGTTTCTTGACATTTCTTTCTAGTAAATCTTGTTCTTCTGGTGAGGTTTCACTACTGTTTGCCGACGAATCCCCTCCATTGATCAGATTGTTTTGTCTCTCTCTCTCTCCCTCCCTCCCTCCCTCCCTCCCTCTCCCCTTCAAATTTTGAAATGCATGTGGGAAATTTTGATGGAAAAGATCGGGTCAATATATAAATGTTTATTCATTTATTCTATAAGCTAGTTGATGACAGCTAGACAAGATGTAACCCAACTTGCCAACTTGGAGAACCTATGGCTGTAACAGACAAATTACAATATTCATGAACTACTTATGAATTAAAACGACCTTCAGATTCATCACTGAAACTGATCAACTTTGTATGATTAACAAATTCCTTCTAAGCATAAAGTTCAAACTGAACTTTGTACGGAACATCACTAAGGGCCAAATGCTCGTAACCACGGCTATCAATGTACGTCCCAATATCTTTACACAGAACTTTACAAGTGCTACACACACTTGGACAATAAACCAACTTATAACCATCTTCATACTTCTCAATCTTGAACCAATTCCTCACCGTTTGCACACCGGGATTCCCCACGACCCCACCGGTCGTCACGAACCACTGGCCGGAGTTTTTATCGTAGTCGTCAAGCCTCCACACGTTGGAGTAGTGAGGACAACTTGTGTTTGTGTCAACAAAAGAGGACAAAATGTTAAGATCGGTGGAGACATGAATGACACCTTTGTTAGGGTTAATAGGTATGAAGGATGATGGTAGGATGGGATCTTCTTGCACATTAACTACGTCAAGTGGACACTTCTTTCTTGCGCTTATTAGCTGTATGCCACCACTCATGGGAGTGGGGATTGGAAGTATGAAGTATTTGCGACCTTCTCGGAGCTTTTTGCCGCCGGAATCGAGAACGGTCTCTGGTTCGGCACCTCCGAGCAGTGGCTCTGTGCTGAAGGCGCAGAGAATGACCAATGCTATCAACAATGTAGGTGTGATCTTCATTCTTTGATATGAATGCTTAAAAACTTGTTTTCTTTGTTTGTTTGGTCACTGATGGGATGTGATGAGAGAACAAAGAATGTATTTATAGTTGCAGTATTGTCTAGTGTGGGATAAATCTATGGACTAAACTTGGACTGATGGTCAAGGATTTGGAGCTATACAGTTGCAATTGAGGATAAACTCCGTAACGAATCTTTTAAAAAGCACGTGTCTTTGTGGCTATGCTTGGCCCTACATTTAATTTGTTTTATTCGTAAGAAGCACGCTGGCTTTGACTGTAAAGCGTGTGTATTATATTTGAGTTTTGCAAGTTGCAACCCACAGGAAGGTCAGTTAATTCATTCTAATCTATTCATTTGCAGTTTCCAATTCCGGCAAGAGGTCCATAGTATTACGTCACATGGTGCTCCTTATTAGGTGGGACGTCATTTGTGTGAGTTATACAAAGACCTCGAATCATACATATATACTGTTGGAGAATTTTACTTATACACATTTAATTAATTAAGTTCCCTAGAGCTGGAAATGAGAGCCAACCTTTCATGGACTCTAATTTAAACGGTATGCCCCTTAGGCCCAACATCTATAAAATACCCCAATCTTAGGGCATCCAATTTTTTCCTCGACAAATGTGGTTATGGGTGCTAGATATGATTATGTTCATGATGGTCAAGCCTTGGTTAGTAATGGTCAGTAGCAGCAAGTGTTCAATTCAACAACTTTCACAAACAGTGGGAACCAATTTCTCTACTAAGCAAAAGAGTTAATTAGATCTGAACCTTCGAATCTGATTTGCATAATATGGGTTCGATATTTTTAAAGTCTATATTTTTTAAAAATATTTTTTAATGGGTTTAAAATATAAAATAAAGATAATATAATCTTGTAACTATTATATATAGTTTTAAAAACTATTTTTTTTTACCTATTTAGACATCATTTTAAAAATAATCAAATTTTAACGTTCCAAATTTGTTATGGAGAATTCAGATTTAGTTAGCTATACTTACTAAACATTAGGAAACTAGTTCTTATACATTGTGTGATGTTTGTGGGCGAGGGAGGAATTGAAGAGACCATAGAAGAAGAGAGTAAGAAGTGGGATGTGGCACCTTTATGGCCACCTGGATAAGAGAGTGGGTCCCACCAAAATAAATTAACAACAATTAGGTGTAGTTAATAAGGGTTGTTGTGTCACTTTTGACCATTTTCCAAGTTTTTGTATTGCACCCAAGGTTCAAAAAGGATGTCAAATGTAATTTTGACAAAATAAAGTATTTTTACCTCATCTTAACCTTAATTTTAAATTTGCAAAAACATTTTCAACAAATATAATGCCCAACACCCAGTTTGTCATTGGGGAATAAACACGTTTCACAGTATTGGTTAGTTAATGCATATAAGCTCACCCCTTCTCGACGAATTAACTTGTATACTTATTTTTGCACATACATATATTAAGGCTTAAGGCTTGCTTTAAGTTTAAGTAATGTGAGACTCCTTTTTCACAACTCAACAAAAGATAATTAGTTTTTTTTTTTGTATGTATATCTTAAAGGAATAAGATCTCAATCTTCTATATTTTTTTTTTGGTAAAAATAATCTATATTTTTCATTTTTACCCCCCCCCCCACCTCAATGTGTAGAATAAATTTTTAGTAAATAATTTTTAATTAAATTTAATATTATTATTTGTAATTAGAATGTGTATAAATTCATATTGGACAAGTTTAGAATTGGTAAAAATTAAGATTACTACATTAAGCAATGTAGCATTATCTTATCTAAACTGATGTCACTCAATGTAAAAATAAAGTTTTTCCTAAATTCATAGTTGAACCAAGCAAGATGAGCCAATAATTTGTTCAATTATTATTATTATTATTATTATTATTATTATTATCACTAATTTCATTATCACCATAATTATTGGTTGCAAGTAATTTTTTTCCTTTAGCTTGCTGAACAAGTATGAGCTGTAATTTTTTTTTTTTTTTGGATGAAGTATGAACCGTAATTTATAAGTTGAACATTTTGTTTGTTTATCCTTTTTATATTGACGCTATTGTTTTTCTTCAATGCGTTTCTAAGTGTAATGAACTGAGCATAAGAAACTAAAAGGGTTAAAGGTGCATTTTGGCCAATGATTTATTACAAAAAGTGCGCCTGGCACAATTATTTTTAAAAGATGCATATAAGCCAACCATCTTTTAAAATGGGGCAAATTGGCCAACACCGTACAGAATCCTGTTGTGCCGGGCGCTGCTTTTTTTAATAAATTATTGGCCAAATTGCACCATTTTAAAATATGGTTGGCTTATATGCACCTTTTAAAAATAATTGTGCTAGGCGCACTTTTTGTAATAAATCATTGGCCAAAATGCATCTTAACCCAAACTAAAATTATTGTACTTCATTGTTCTCATAATTTAATTAAACTCAGTGAATATGTTAGGTTGATTGTCACTAAAAAAATGTTGTGATGTAGGCTTTCAAAAAGCCCTTATATTCATCAAAAAAAAAAAAAAGCCCTTATATTATGTAAGGTTTTAAAGGCGGTAATTAGGTTTTAAATCTACTAAAACATCTTTTTAGTAACTTTCAAAACCTATATATTGTTAGGTAAAAATTAAACCTATATATCTATTTGGTTAAAAAAAAAACTATATATCTAACACTTGATTTAATTGTAAAATATTATAAAAACCTACACCTCGGTGTCTCTGCAACGAAATTTTTCAAGAGGGAGAGATTGAGAGACAAAACCTATAAGTAGATGATAAACGAAGAAAGGCAACAGTAAGAAGCAGAGAGAGAGAGAGAGAGAGAGAGAGAGAGAGAGAGAGAGAGAGAGAGAGAGAGAGAGAGTTATTCAGACCTCTAAAAATGACATCATGCATGGGTTTGTACCAAACAACTTGAAACACGAATAACTAAATCTTTTATTTAGACGTCGCTCTCGCCGCACATCTAATTTATTATCCATATTTTTTTTTAGATGGTCTACATCATATTTTTAATTTGATTACTTTTTATATGTGGAGAATAAGATAATTATTACTCCCCTAATCCTCGTTATGAGCTACTCCCTCCAGTCCATAATAATATAAGAAGGTAGTGTGAGAATTTTTTTAATTTACATTATAAGAAGTAACATGTAAAGATCAAGATAAGATAATAAATGTTTTATTTCCATTTTTGACTTTGCATATTAAATGTAAAGAGGTGAGAGATAATGAATAATAAATTATATAAGGGTAAAATTGAAAAATCACATTGATTTTACCCATGATAAATGACTTCATTATATTCCTTTGGTTTGTACAAAATGGTTACTATATCTTCTAATGTAGGCCAGAAGGAGCACCAACTAATAATTCTCACATATCAATAAAAATTGTTAAAAAGAATTAAATTTATCCTAAAAATTAAGTGGTGTCCAATATTACCCTTATTAATTACACTAAACTCTGGTATATTAATCATTACTCTCTCCTATTACTTTTATTAAATATATAGGTAAACATGGAAACAAATATTTAATGCTTACTGGAAAACAACAAATGTCTAATATAAGTACGAAAAAACAACTTTTTAGTGGATGACTTATATAACAAAGATTAGGAAAGTACTTATATACGTACTATACTTTCTCGCAAATAAAAATATAAAAAATAAAATATAAAGGACTTATACTGGAATGAGCGGAAAGCTATACCAGCTTATTTATTGCTTTAGGATAAGAACCCAAACATGGGGAACCCTATAAATCATACGTTAGCCATAAACTTCTTGTTGATGATGCCATCAATCTTCATGCTCTTTGGAACCGAACTTTGTAGGGCGAATCACTGACAGCAAGACGCTGGTTTCCGTCGCTATCAACAGATATGCCAATATCGTTGCACAAAACAGTATAGTAGTTGTTAATAACCGGACAATAAACAAACTTATAACTATCTTCATACTTCTCAATCTGGAACCAATTCCCTATTGTATCCCATCCAGGATTCCCAATCACACCACCAGTCCTCACGAACAACGTCACACCGATTTCATAATCATAGTCGTCAAGCTTCCACACGTTCAACTGAGGACAATCGGTGGTAGCAGAGAAGAGGATGTTGAGATCAGTAGAGACACGAACGACACTTTTCTTGGATTTAATAGGTGTAAATGACAATGGTAGGCCTGAATAGTTTTTCACTGCCACAACATCCATTGGACACTTTTCTCCTATGCTTGCAAGAGCAAGCCCTCCTCCATTTGCTGGAATTACGTAGTAATTGATTCCGGCTCGGAGCGCTTTGCCCGAAGTATCAACCACTGGTGCTGCACCGGTGGTGTGTCCGAGCAGTGGCTTTGTTTTTTTTTCAACAGCCAGCAGTGGCTTTGTTGAGAAGGTGAAGTAGAGAAGGAAGAATGCTACCAATGTAATCTTCATTTGTTGTTGGTTTCAGTGCTTACGAGTCTAATAACTATTTTGCTTCTTTGTGTAATTACGGACGGGAGATTATGATGATGATGATAAGAGATCTAAGCATGAATTTATACATAGTTGCAGTGTTGTGTGGGGAATACATGGACTAGTCAAGGACCAGGAGCCATACTATTGGCAGAGTTAGAATAAATTCTTTCTTCCAGTCTATTAAAAAAATATTCGTGTTTGTGGTTTGGCTGCTATCTTTTGTTTTAATTTATTGGCCAGATGCCCGCCGGATTTGACTAATATTGATATAGTTTATATTTGGAATTTCTTATTATTTTGTATACATAGTTTCGACTTTCCACCAATGAATAGTCCCTATGTATGCGCGTAACTAAAAGAATGAGGCCAGCAAACTTTTATATACTACATCCGGTCTTAAGGATATGATATGTTTACCTAATTTGATGAGATTAAAGATGTTAATTAAGTTAGATGGTATGACATGCATTTTCTAAAATATCTCCAACCATCTTCCCTAATTCTCTTAATCTTTCGTACTTAATTATTGTTGAAGGAGTATTTATGAGGGTGACTTAAGAAGAAATTGACAAAAATTAGACATAAATCTTGAATTTAGGACCAAAGGCAACTCATTAAATATGTCTTATATTAATGACTAGACGGAGTATTATAAATAACCATATAAGCTAGTTCTTCAATATCTAAAAATTAGTTACTTACTCTATAATAAGGTCGAGAGATTTCAAGTCATAACCCACTCAAAGGCAATTTCATTCTACCAACATGCATTTGCAATTCAGTAAAACATCCTTAGTTGACCTGTTACATGCGGTGGTATTTGATTACCGCGCTGTCATTTGTGTGTAGGCATGGATATAGGCTTGTTAGGGACTTTCAATCAAATTGATTATCTTTTTCGTATTCTTCAATGAATCAAAGTTTTTTTTCCTTTTTTATGCATATAAACGGAAGTTTTAATACTAATCTATGAGTCATGATTTTCATCATCAATCATTCTTCCATCTATAAAATAAATATATATTAGTTATCCAGGAACTATATCAATTTTATTATATGTAAATTCTTCAAGAACTAACATATATAGTATATTATTTGTAACATATATAGTATATTATTTGTATGTAAATTTATGACTTTATTATATTTGAATCCTCCTTTTGGGTTCCAAAGCGTGGTATTTTTTGTGTGGAGTATATTCTTGACGAACAAATCTCTCTAAGAGTTTTACAATGACTGCGCATTGCATACAATCAGTCATTATTTTGCAAACGCACTGAGAGAAGTTGATAAGCTGGAGCAAAATTTTCCATGACTATTGAAACATCTTCAGGTTTAAGGATGATAAATCCCTATTTTATCATGGTATTTTATATTTAATTTTGGGATTTTATCATTAATATTGAGTTAAAATGTATGTATTATGATTAAATTGAATTAAAGATGATTGGGTGTAAAAAAGAGCCAAATAAGGGAATAATTGTCACATTTGATTGATTGTCTTGAGTGATTAATTTTTTGGGATGAATGGTATTACATTGTATTTAATTTTTAATTTTTCCTTGTAGAAAATGATAAAAGGGACTGAAATTGCTGCTGCTGAGAGTTAGCAAAAATTACAGAAAATGGCCCAGAAATTCTGAAAAGGTGCAGAATAGTTAGGGGCAAATTATAGAAACTACCCAAAACTTCTAGAAATTTCAAAAAGGCCCAGATTCCCTAAATCAGCGCTTTTAGGGCATTTTGCATCAGAATTTGGAGCTGAACACACAGAAACCAGCGGCGCACAGCAAATTCAAGACGCAGCCATCGTTATCTTTCATGAAAAATCACCTTTTCTCATTATCCACCACCAATTTTCACCAATTCCACCTCTTTTCTAACATCATCCACCATCTTCTTCCTCATTCTTCATTCTTTTTTCATCCTATCTTCCACAACAAACATTCCAATCATCCATCCATGGCTTCTTATGTAGTAGACAATTTGTAGCAGTGATTTGCATCATGAGTGGCTAATCTTGTGTTTATTGGAGGGAATGATCTAGTTTAAGTTATGGAGCTTCTTATATGGGAGTTATTTATTTTTGATCGACTTGCCTAATTGTATTTTGATTTCCTATGTTAGATTTTGTTATGTGATTGTGGAACTGGGATTTGTCATTCAATTTCTCTGTGTGGATTGATTAAACTTGTAATAGTAATTATTGGGATTTGTAACTTAATGCTTGAATTTCTATTTCCTATTTTTGAGTTTAATATAATTATATTATCTATCATCGTTTTATCAATTGTATGATTTAGTTGAGGTTATCATTTGTCTTTGTGAGCATTTGGATTTAGAGGAACAAGTTGCTTTGACCAATTTCGATTACACACTAAGTGGTTTATGAAAAATGGTTTAATTGGTTATTAGAACCTAGCATTTAAGAAAAATTATTGATTAAATTCATTTGACCCAAACCGTATTTGGGGTTTGCAATTTAACTTGGTGGTAAATTTACTCCCATATCTTTTCTCAAGTAATGATAGCTAGTATTCCATCTCCAAGATTAATTTTTCTCAAATCTAATTTAATCAAGTCATTCTTCATTTATTGAAAAAAATCAAAAAGAGTAGCTTAGAATTTATTTTCATTGCATTCACAAGTAGTTTGATAGAAAAATCAATTTCAAATCCTTTTAATGTTGCTTTTGATACTTAGTTTAGCCTAAGATTTCAAATAAAGAGATTCTGCGAGATAATCAATCCGAGTTGTGCTATATTGCATAATTTGAAATTTTTGAATTTAATCCAAGATGACCAAAGGTGTTAAATCAAAGGACAAGATCAACAATTGAAGAAACAGTGAGATCCTCTGGGGAGTGGTCATGGTTGAACAACTTGTCTTTAAAGGAGATGGCCTGCTTCACAGGGGTATTAGAGGAGGAAATGTCTCCGGGGTAGTCTCCTTTGTTGTCAGGGGAGTGGCGCTAGGGACTCATTCTTTTCAGAGAGAGCCATATCATGGGTGGGGTGCAAATTCTGGGGTGCACGATTTGGCAGCAAGACTGTGCCTGATTCCGTGCTGGAATTCGTTTCCATTACTCCCTAAGCAACCCCATTTCCTAGGAGCTTAGACTTCTTCATGCAGACATCTTCCTCAGTGGGTGGAGGACGCTCTTCTTTCTCCACAAGTTTGACATCCAATATGAACGCATCAGGTTCACTGATATATTCTTTTGGACGCTCTCGGCCACGCCGATGACCATTTTCAGCATCTAATGATCTCAAGCCCACTTATGTCACTTTTTCCACTTGATCCCCTGTTGAACATTTAATTGAAAAGCCATGTGAATTTTTTTTTTTGAAACCCTCAGCAAAACCTAACATTTGCACTCTGAAAAACCATGAATTGCCGTAATCTTGAGATAATTGATGATTTGATGATTATTATTTGTGGTAACTATTGGTTTGGTGATTTTGAGATGAATATGATTGTAAAGTGGGCATGAGAAATGTAAATAGACATGATATTCAATAGTTTGCATTCAAAACTCATTTCAATTTTATTTCTTTTATTTTCATAAAAAATAGAAAGAAGAAGAAAAATGTAGAAAAAAGAAAAGAAAAGAAAGTTTAGTCTCAGTAAGACTTTGAGTACAAAGATCATTATATGTTGGCTTTTTTTGGAAGGAAATTTTGTTCAGAAAAGAGACAAAGATGAGCTACATATAATCATTTATCTCAACATATTTGAATCAACTTGTCCTATTCTTTCAATTAGCTTGATCATTGGCCTCATTACAAGCCTATTAAGTCCCATTGATTTTGAATTTATGTGAAAACATCTTTTGGTGGAAAAATCCTCTTGTCCAATTCTTTCAATCTTTTGCCGACTTGAGGCAATGAGATCTAACAAGGTTGATGAAAAGATCTGAAAAATGATTATGAGGGTTTGAGAGATTGAGTGGAAGGGAGAGAAATTGAGTAACCAGAAAGCTTTTATTAATTCTTTCTATATTAAAAAATCTGATATGAAAAAAAAGTGAGGTGGGTGCTGCATAGACATGCTGCCTCTGCATATTTTGGTTAATAATATTGATGTTGGGTCTTGTTAACCGAGGGTCAAATTACTCTCTTTTTTAAATTTTTGGGGTATATTTAGCCCCTAAAAAAACCCCGTATACCTAGTATTCTTATGTGGAAATCTTCAAGTTATTTTAACCCTTTAACTCTAAGAATTATTTCATCAAAATCTAATGATATTAAGATATCAATTTTTTATGTTCCACCTTTACAGTTTTACTCTTTCATTTTTATATTATACTTTAATAATCTACTAATACTATCGAATTAGTCTCCCTTTATTTATTTATATTATGCTTAATTTTAAAAAAGTATCCATTTTTTTTACCTTCAAATTTTTTCTAAGTTCAGAAAATAAGGATAAATATGAACCCAAAAAAAAAAAAAGAAAATAAGGTTAAATGTATTTTAGTTATTTGGATGCTAGGTCGTTTATTTTGCTCAAATTTTATCTCATCAGTTAAAACATGAGATAACATTTTATTTTTTCTTTTGTTCTTCTCTTTCTCCTCCCAATTTTTATTACTGTCCAAATTGAAACTTATGGGCTATTTGGTATGTAGGGCTGTTCAAAAAGTTCCTGTCACAGATGTGTTGGGACCGAAATTTCTCGGGACAAACAGGATCCAGTACTGGGATCAACGGTACCAGGACCAAATTGAAACCGGGATGGTACCAAGATACTGTCACAAGTAGTATAAAAAAAGTTACCGTTCTAACAGGAACTAAGGCAAAAAAGAATTTATCATTACAATTATGTTATCATTTAGGTTGAGTGAAAATTTTTGTCTTTTGAATTTCAAAAGTACCTAAAATGAAAATAACTTGATAAAAACTAAATTAAAACTTTAATTTAATTTAAGACAAGAGATATTTAGGATTTTTTATCACTATTGCATATGATGATGAAGCTTAATTAAAACCATCTCAATTAGCATTATAATGAAAATATGTGTTTGTTTAAGGTTCATAGACACTTCAAAATGATTTCTGAAGTCAAAATTAAATTTATACTCCCATTAAAATGCACAATCTCTTGTTACACTTAATGACAATTCTAGGTATTCATGGTCCAATCCATTGATCAAAACGCTGCGTGCAACTTACATGAAGAAAATAAAAGTAAAATAATAAAAACAACAACAACAATATCAATAGCATACCAATAGCAAGATGGATGCTTCGTCTTTTTCATCTTTTTTTTTATAAAGTTTAATTCTTATAATTTGTTTATTCTCTTTCCTAATATTTAGTTAATTCTATTTAATTCAAAAATATTATGTTTACCATGAGATCCCCTAAATAATACATCAATTTGATATCATATCAAAATCGTAAGCAAATCCCTTTAATTTTACATGAATAACTCCCCAAAATATACCTAAATATATATCAGATTTAATTAAAATGGGGAGTCAACAGTTACTTAATATTCACTGATCATAGAGTTCTCCCTATTAACTTTCAGAATCCCTATAGTTGAATAAGTTTTTCCTGACATCACTTTCAGAATTCCTATCAACTTTATTTCCAAACTTGCATTTTTTCATGCCATCGTTGAATAGAGTATTCCCGCCATCTAAATTCATAAGCAGCCACTCATGTATCCATCTTACATTGCTGCATCTCTTTGGTTTTTTCCGTGTTCTTTTATTTTATGTTTTCTGATTCTTTGTTTACTTGTTTTGTGTGTGGTGTGCTATATTCCTATATGTTCGTTTGTTAATTTAGAATGTTTACGTATTAGTTTGAGGATTTGGAAGATTGCTAAGTTGCCTCTAGAAATTTCTCCTCTGTGCCTTTCAAATGTCGTATTTTTGTGTGATATTTCAACTCGTGAGAATTCTTTTTGAAAGATTGCTTTCTAGTTCATTTTACAGGAGCGAGGATTAACTAATCCTTCAACGTTTAGTGGCTGCACATTTTTTTTTACTGAATTAGCTAGTGGCTGAACATTGGGCATTCGAACTATATTTATACTCCCTCAGGTCCTAATTAATTATAGGATCTATTTGGGAAGTTGGTTTTGGTCCTAAATATAGAATCTAATTCTAATTTTTGTCAACTTTTTTCCAAATTACTCATATTATATTGGTGTTCCTCCAACAATAATCAAGTAAAAAATGTGGGAGGGAATAAGGGAAGATAATTGAAGTGTTTTAGAAAAAATACAGCATACTAACTAACATAATTAACATCGTTAATTTAAGCAGATCAGTTAAATATGCTATATATTTAGGACCAGAGAAAGTATATATGAAGTTTTAAAGCTTTACTATGTAATGGGGTAATTAATTATAGGTCCCTTGTAAGAAACTTAATTAAGATGAGGTCCCACGAAATCACGAAATTAATCTCAGATCTCACAAAGTTGTTATCGGTAGCTCAAAAGTTGTTACTAAACAAATGTTTAAAAGTTGTGATCATCAGGCCCTAGATTATTATCATTTGGCCAAAAGTTGTAATCATTAGGTCAAACAGTTGTTATCACTTGGTCAAAAGTTGTTAGTCAATAATAACTTTTGACCAAACGATAACAACAATTTGGTATGCCGATATAGCAACTTAATGAGCATGCTATAATAGGAGTAAGTGAACAAAGAAATAATCATATAGGGTTATGAGACAAGTGAAAATGATTCAATGCATGGCTGTGGTTTTTGTAAATTATTTTTAAAAAAAAAACTCCAAGTAGTATGGCAAATGTAAGAATATTGGGTTGATACCACTTTTAGTCATTAAACTTTCATTCGATAGTAGTTTTTTGATTTTTGAATTTTAAAATTGGTTGTTTTAATCCTTCAACTTTAACTTAATTTTGATTTTGGACATTGAACTCTTAAAAACCAGTGGTTTTAGTCCTTTAACTTTATGTTTTTTATAACAATTGGTCTATAAACTTTGTATTGTTTATAACCATCAATTTTAAAGCTTAGAGACTAATGATTATAAAAGGCATAAACTCGAAGGATCAAACCATTTATTTTAAAGTTTAAGGAGCAAAACCAAAACCTTTATGAAAGTGTGGATTTGCGTTTAATAATTGTTTGATAAATCATTAGTTTAATTAAGGAATCAGTTTAATTAAGGAAAAAAAATTTTAATCGTTATACTTTTAGCTTAATTATGACTCAATATTTGGCCAAAAAAATTATGACTCAATACCTCAAGTTTGATTTGCTTAAATTGAGCCCCTATAGTTTTAACTTGTTAAGATTCCATAAAATTGTTAAAATTGAGTCAGATTTTGAAAACTCTTTCATGTGATAAGCAAGCAGAGTAGAGACCGAATTACAATTGGGTCAAAATATGGGGAATAAATTCTTT
The DNA here is from genome assembly GCA_037074515.1 of Mimosa bimucronata. NCBI lineage: Eukaryota > Viridiplantae > Streptophyta > Magnoliopsida > Fabales > Fabaceae > Mimosa > Mimosa bimucronata. The sequence goes on along the minus strand of CM073437.1, from coordinate 26,653,446 downwards.
TTCTTAATTAGAATATTAAGCCTATAAAAGTCCTTTTGGGTTCTCGCGTTGACTGCGATTGGGAAACTAAACAAATGATATCATTATGTAGAAGCCTGAAGCCCAATGTTCTCGTGCGGACTATGATACGAAGAACACGTCCCATTATACGTAGAAACCCAATCTGTTTAGTTAGAAAAAATATAAAAAGGATAAATAACTGAGGTGAGATCTAAATTATGAAATAATCAATAAAAGGTCCCACAATATGTAAGTATAGACCTGTTGGCATATTTTTTTTTTATCATTAATAAGTTATCATTGTATTGTATGTTGTTCACTTTTGAGACTTTGATCAAATAAAAATGTTTACATTTTTTTTTAAAAAAAAAATCTTGCAGTGATTTAAAAAAAGTCAAAAAGGTTCTTAAGATAGTGGGGTAATGAAATATTGAGAAATGCTTAATCAAAAGTTTGTCAAATTTCAACATATAATTTATTCAGGTAATGATCTTTCATCTCTTGCTCTCTTCCTCTGTGCCAAAAGTATATTATACGGACTAAACATCTTTCTAATAATGAAATAGCATAATAATCGCCTTTAAAACAAAGTTGTACAAGGGAATAATCACATGCCAAAAAATGATTTGGTTGGCTAACCAAAGTAACAAATTACTTCAAACTAAATCCCTAAATCTTCTTTATTCTCATGTAATGTAATGCAATTTGACTACAATCTCCTTCTTGGATACTTCAATTCTTTATAATATTTTTGCAAAAAAATTCATTAAAATCAAATCAAATCAATAGTTAATTTATAAATATATATTGTTAAATATCTTATGCTGCCCTGCAAAAAATTTCATTATATAACATTTTTACAATTATTTTGATGATCAATTATAGAAAAATATAATTAGTAATTAGTTGGGGGTTATTTTTTTAACCCCTAATTAACATTTTGCAATCATGTTGCAACTTTATGTGATTTTTTACTAGCTTGAAAATTGAATCATGCTGGCTGATTTCTCTTAAACAATGATTCCTGAAGTTATATATAATTATTAACGTAATATGTATGTGTGTGAAAATCAATGCCCAAATTAACGTGAAAAAAACAATGCACAGGCAAATCAAATAAATAAGGTCATGTCAACTATTTCTTTATCCTTTTATTTCTCAATCTTTTTACATAATTTGTTCAGATATAATGTTCACTTACTCTCTTTATGACTTTTGTTGGAAAAAAAAAAAAAAGCTCAGTATCGTAGAGTCTTCAAAGGGAAAAGGAGTTAAAATCAAAATGCGAATATGTCCATTAGACATTTTCTTAAGTATATTACTATTAAATTAATGATAATTCATTACCACTCAAAAGCCAAAAAGTTCTGATGACTAATACTTTTCAGTTGTCACATTCCCTTATGCACATATTTCATACTCATGCCCTATTAACAAGGTTGAGAGAAAATGTTTTATTTAATCCTTTTTATAGGGTATAATATTTAAATTTTATGTGCAAGTATACTATTTAGCCTTTCATTTATTATGTGTTGATTTTATTTTTATGTAATATAATGGATGTTAAATAGAGTTAAAGTTGGAAAGTTGTCAAAGTAGAATTAATAGGGTTTAAGGTTTTCATTAGTATGTGTAAAATATACTGGAAGTATCTTATAAATAAGACAAGAGGAGTTAGATAAGTTGATTTTTTTTTTTTGACCAAGATAAGTTGATTGATAATAGCCCAATGTATGACATGTCATAATGACATATTATTTCAGTCCGTGATGCACATATTACGCCATTATTAATTTTATGGAATAATCAAGTAAACAGTAAGAATGGTTCAAAACACGCTACTGACAAGAGGAGGAAGAAAGGCGTGAAAGAAAATTTAGAGCGATTGGATCCTCGTTAACAAGGATATGGTACACTCCATCAATTATATGTACCTTTCTGTTTTTCTTTTGTTGGTGTTCTATTTTGGGACAAATAACATAGATCATTATATACATATATATGTTAGTAAAAGGCATCGATAGCAATCTCATGCGTATGATGTGCCGTAACTAATAAACCGAGATGGTAGCCAACACATGAACTGTGAGGGGTATTTATCTGTGTGTGCGTGTGGGAGAATCTCAAAAATAAGAGAAAGGTATCCTTTGTGAGCACATGCTGCGTTTTTGGTTATTTTTTTTTTTTATTTGTGAGTTCAACTATATTACTTAAATCATAATCCCACCAAAGTCATGAACATGAGCACCAAAAAAAAAACTTTTTCTTGTGGTGAAATCTGCACAATTTAAATAAATTTTAATCATATTTAAAATAAAAAAATCAAGATTTCAACTACTAAAGGCAAATCAGCATGTGAAGTTAAAAGATTATTTTTATTTTAGGTTTTGAAAACATTAAAATAACTTTTTTTTTTGGGAAAAAAATAAAAGTGACAAACATTCAACCTAAACCATTCAAATTAAATCTGAATAGTTGTCAACAATAAAAAGCTCTTAGTACTCATCATTGCAATTAGCTGTGGAACTGGTCCAGCAAAGTCATCTACGCCCTTCAAAGTTTGAACACTACAAAAAAAAAAGCAATTTTCCGACGGAATTTTCCGGCGGAATTTCCGACGGAATTTTTTCCGTCGGAAATTCCACCGTCGCAAATCTATTTATAAATTATTATTTTAATTTAAATTAAATATTAAAATATTATTAAAATTACCGACGGAATTTCTGTCGGTAATTTTTTTAATTTTTTAAAAAATTTAAGTTGCCACGTGTCGCACTCTCGTGCTGCCACGTGTCGCTTCCACAAATTGCCTTCAATTTTGTTTTCAGAGAGATTCGAACCCCCAACCTGTTGGGGCATATCTGATGCCTTAACCAGTTGAGCTACGAACACCTTGTGAAATTATTTGCAAACTATTATATTTATAATATTTAAACACCCATTATTATAATTATATTTAATCTTAATATATTATGAAATATTTTATAATTATTAATATATAATTTACATATTAATAATTCTATTATGTTTTATAAATAATTTTTATATTCATATACAATCCATTATATTTAGTATTTTCATTTTATATTATTATATTATAATTATTTTTTATTTTATTTTATGACATTTTTAAATAATTATTTTATTATATATATTATTAAATTATAATTATTTTCGTTTTTATTACTAATATTTAATTATTTATTAAAAATAAAATATTATTTAATAAAAAATTAAAATTAAATTTGTAATAAATTTATATATTAATTTTTATTAAAAAAGTTTTATTTATTTATAAAATATTTTTTAAAATAAATTAATATAATATTTTATTTTTATATATTATTTATAATTTAAAATAATAATTTATTTATAAAATAATAAATAATTAATATTACCGACGGAAAATATTCCGTCGGTAATAATATTTTAATATTTAATTATTATTAAAATAATAATTTATAAATAAAATAAAATAATTAATTAAATTACCGACGGAAATTCCGTCGGAAATTTCTGTCGGTAATAATATTTTAATATTTAATTATTATTAAAATAATAATTTATAAATAAAATAATATAATTAATTTAATTACCGACGAAAAGTTTAATGGAAAAGATGAGGTCAATATATAGATGCTTATTCATTTATTCTATTAGCTAGTTGAAGACAACTAGACAAGATGTAACCCAACTTGCCAACTTGAAGAACCGCTACGTAACAGACAAATTACAATATTCATGAACTACTTATTCATTAAAACGAAATTCAGATTCATCACCGAAACTGATCAACTTTGTATGATTAACAAATTCCTTCTAAGCATAAAGTTCAAACTGAACTTTATAAGGTACATCACTAAGGGCCAGATGCTCGTACCCACGGCTATCAATGTACGTCCCAATATCTTTGCACTGAACCTTACAATTGCTGCACACACTTGGACAATAAACCAGCTTATAACCATCTTCATACTTCTCAATCTTGAACCAATTCCTCACGGTTTGCAGACCGGGATTCCCCACGACCCCACCGGTCGTCACGAACCACTGGCCGGAGTTTTTATCGTAGTCGTCAAGCCTCCACACGTTGGAGTAGTGAGGACAACTTGTGTTTGTGTCAACAAAAGAGGACAAAATGTTAAGATCGGTGGAGACATGAATGACACCTTTGTTGGGGTTAATAGGTATGAAGGATGATGGTAGGATGGGATCTTCTTGCACATTAACTACGTCAAGTGGACACTTCTTTCTTGCGCTTATTAGCTGTATGCCGCCGCTCATGGGAGTGGGGATTGGAAGTATGAAGTATTTGCGACCTTCTCGCAGCTTTTTGCCGCCGGAATCGAGAACGGTCTCCGGTTCGGCAGCTCCGAACATTGGCTCTGTGCTGAAGGCGCAGAGAAGGACGAATGCTATCAACAATGTAGTTGTGATCTTCATTTTTTGATATGAATGCTTAAAAACTTGTTTTCTTTGTTTGTGTGGTCACTGATGGGATGTGATGAGAGAACAAAGAATGGATTTATAGTTGCAGTATTGTCTAGTATGGGATAAATCTATGGACTAAACATGGACTGATGGTCAAGGATTTGGAGCTGTACAATTGCAACTGAGGATAAACTCTGTAACGAATCTTTTAAAAAGCACATGTCTTTGTGGCCTTGCTTGGCCCTACATTTAATTTGTTTTATTCGTAAGAAGCACGCTAGCTTTGACTGTAACGCGTGGGTATTATATTTGAGTTTTTCAAGTTGCAACCCACAGGAAGCTCAATTAATTCATCCTAACATTTGCAGTTTCCAATTCCGGCAAGAGGTCCACAGTATTACGTCACATGGTGCTCCTTAGGTGGGACGTCGTTTGTGTGTGAGTTATACAAAGTCCTCGAATCGTGCATATATATTGTTGGAGAATTTTACTTATCCACATTTAATTAATTAGGGGTGATTATAGGTCCCTTGTAAGGGACCTAATTATTATGAGGTCCCACGAAATCGTGTAATTAATCTCAGGTCCCATGCGAAATCGTGTAATTAATCTCAGATCCCACGAAGTTGTTATTGCCGCCTATTCAGTTATTATTGGCAGCTCAAAAGTTGTTACGAACAAGAGTTAAAAAATTGTGATCGTCAGGCTAAAAGTTGTTACACATGCTCATTAAGTTGTTATTGAAGGCCAAAAAGCTGTTATTTAGTTACTGAGAATTCAGTAACAACTTTTTAACCAGACGATAACAACTATTTGACCTATGATAATAACTTAATGAGCATGCGTAACAACTTCGTGACAGGGACCTGAAATTAATTAAGCGATTTCGTGGGACCTCATGATAATTAAGTCCCTTACAAGTTACAAGGGACCTATAATTAATTACCCCAATTAATTAAGTTCTCTTGAGCTAGAAATGAGAACCAACCTTTTATGGACTCTAATTTAAACGGGTCTGCCTCTTAGGCCCAATATCTATAAAATTCCCCAATCTTTGCGCATTCAATTTTTTTTTTTTCGACAAATGTGGTTATGGGTGTTAGGTATGATGGTCAAGCCTTGATTAGTAATGGTTAGCGCCAACAAGTGTTCAATTCAACAACTTCCACTAACAATGGGAACCACTTTCCCCACTAAGTAGGAGAGCTAGTCAGATCTTAACCTTCGGATCTGATTTGCATAGTGTAGATTGGATTATTTGAAATATAAAATAAATATAATCTTGTATTAATTATCATAGTTTTAAAAACTAATTTTTTACCTAAAAAGACATCATTTTAAAAATAATCAAATATAGAACATTCAGATTAGTTTTGAAGAATTAAGATTTGGTTAGCTCTACTTACTATAAGCATTGTGCTTAGTTGGAAACTAGTTTCCGTATAGTATGTGTTGTTTGTCGGCGGGAGAGGAATTGAAGGGACCATAGAAGAAGAGAATAAGGAGTGGGATGCGGCACATTTATGGCCACCTGGATAAGAGAGTGGGTCCCATCAAAATAAATCAGCAACAATTAGGTGCAGTTAAGGGTTGTTGTGTCACTTTTGCCCATTTTCCAACTTTTTGTAAGCATATTTGCACCCAAGGTTCAAAAAGGATGTCAAATGTAATTTTGATACATTAATGAAGTATTTTTACCGCTTAACCTTAATTTTATACTTGCAAAAACATTTTCAACAATTATAATGCCCAACACCTAGTTTATCACTTGGGAATAAACACATTTCACAGTATTGGCTAGTTAATGCATATAAGCTCCTCCCTTCTCGACGCACGAACTTGTATACTTATTTTTGCATATACATACATTAAGGCTTGCTTTGTTTGTTTCATCAAAAAAAAAAAAAAAAGGCTTGCTTTGTTTGAGTAATGTAAGACTCCTTTTTCACAACCCAACAAAAGATAATTAGTTTTGTTTGTATGTATCTTAAAGGAATAAGATCTCAATCTTCTATATATTTTTTTTGGTAAAAAAAGAAAATCTATATTTTAAATTTTTATCCCCCCCCCCCCCCCCGCGTAAAATAAATTTACTAAAGAATTTTTAATTAAATTTAATATTATTATTTTTAAACAGAATGTGTATAAATTATATTGGACAAGTTTAGAACAGGTAAAACATTTAGATTACTCCATTAAACAATGTAGTATTATGTTGTCTAAACTGTCACTCAATTGTAAAAATAAAGTTTTTCCTAAATTCATAGTTGAATCAAATGTAACACCCCAAATTTTAGAAAAAGAGAAAAATAAGGAATTATTTAAGATTTAGGAAATATTATTAAAATATTAAAAAGCATTAAAATAAATTTATGATGTTTTAGGTATTTTTAATAATTTTAAGGCTTATTTTATTTAAGAAACAAAGAAGAATTAATTAGAAGATAAAACGTAATTTGAAGAAAAAGGATAACAAGGATATAGTTGAGGTTTTAGAAATGTAATTTAGAAATTAGAAAGCCTTATAAATAAATTTATGAGGCCAGGTGTATTTTTAATAACTTTTAAAGTTTATTTTCTTTATTAGCTCAGGGAAAACAGTTAGAAGATAAATTTAAATAAGGGAATATTTAGAATCTTGGGGTATTGGTTATTAATTAAAAAGTCTTATAAATAAATTTAGAAATTAAAACATATCTAGAGAAATTATTTTGGGGACGGACTTAGGTAAATTTCCAAGTGATAATGATAAATAAAATTATGATTTAAGAGAAAAATAGGAGATAGAAAATGAGAAAGACAATATCTGCCTCTAGTTGAAAATATCTTCAATTATAAAGGGAAGGACAAGATAGTAAAATACCCATAAAAACAAAATATCATGTTTCTCTTTAAATATGCACCACACACGTGTTCCTCCAACTCATTCTTATTCATTTTATTTCTCTCTCTCCACACATATACACACACAAGGTAAATACTCCCTCTGCTCCCTCAAACCCGACTTCACCCTCTCACTCTCTTCTCCCTCTGTTCTTCGGCGTCCAGCGGCGACCGGCTCAGACGACGGTGAACGGCGACGGTTGACGGTGGAAGAAGCTCAAGAAGCTTGGAACAATTTTGGGTAAGTCATTTCTTCCCATTTCCTCTCCATTTCGGCGGGATTTTGATTGGATGGGGGGAAGATGATCCGAATTTTTGGATGGTTTTTGAAGTTTCTGAAATTATAAAAATGCTCCTTGGACCTTGTTCTTGGTTGTTTGAGTGTTGATTTTGGGAAGGAAGTTGAAATAGGCTCGGATTTGCTCAAATTTCTCCGACGGGTACTGTTCATGCGACGGGAAAATTGGGGATTTTTGGGTGTTCATTGTTTTGAAGCTTAATTACTCGTGATTTCCAAGAATTCTAAGGTTGTGGAATCGATTAAAGCGTGACTCTGAAGTTAAGGGATTTTTGAAGCATTTTTCCTCTTCCATGTTCTTGTGAGTCCGACAGCAATTTAGGGAATTTCTGGGTGTTTGATGAATGAATGTTTGATTAATCATGTTTAGAAGTAAGCTTAAGCATGTTAGGTGAATTGGATGTATGATTTGATGAAGTTGAAATTTTGTTGCTCTTTCCCTGTCTCTGTGCTGCCTGGCCGAAAATGAAGGAAGAAGGAAGAATTTTGGACGTAATATATTTGCAATTGAAAGCTATGATAAGTGTCTAGAATGTTTGAATCAATGAAATTTGGAATGGTTGAATTCTTGTTCTTCCACTTACTTCTGTTCTGTTCGGCCAAGAAGGGAAAAATACGGCCATTGATTTCTTGTTTTGCTCTGGGAGATGGATTGAAATCTGTCTATGTGTAGTTGACTAATATATGTTTGTCAAGTGTGCAATTCTTGAATTTTTGGATGCTTTGGTCGACTGGAATGGGTAAAGGAATAAGAGAAATACAATAATGATTATATGGACGCTCAAGCACAAGGAAAGGATAATGGAGTAGATGAAATTGATTGAGTGTAAATTGATTTCTTATTCTTATTGTTGCCTTGTTCTGTTCTGGCCGAGAAGGAGGAAAAGGGAAAGAAGAGAAGTTTAAAACTGTAATTCTTGAGGTGTAATTGTTAATTTCTGTCTCTGCTGTATGTGTGATTGGTTTTGAGTTGTAGTTGCTTAATTTTGTCCCTCAATTTTCTGTTCTGTTCGGCCAGGAAGGGGAAAAGAGGTCATTGATGTTCTATTTAGCTTTGGGAGATGAATTGGAATTGTTTGCTTAGGGATGGTTGATATGAAGTTATTAAAATGTGTAATTCTTGTTTTCTACCTGCTCTGGCTGTGAGTTTGTTTAAAAAAAAAGAAGGGAATCTGGTGATATGTTAATTGGGTAAGGGACTAAACCCTTAACAAATATTTCTGGAAGGACTTTCTTTGAGTAACTAGTGTTTGAAATTCCCAAATATGAAATGAGTTATAATTTCAAAGACTTCTCCTTATTATTATTAGGTTACAGGAAATAAGTTATTACATTAGCAATTGCTAGTTAAGTGTGATATAGGTGACTGTTTTGTTAAAGGTTTGATGTGAAAAATGAAATTAATGATCTTGATAAGCAAGAAGTTGAAAAGTGTAGAGGTAAGAAAAGCTTATTGTAATTTTGAAGAATTGGATTCGTACAGAACAAATGTAGAGGTTAGGGTCTTACTAAAAGAGAGATATATGTGAGGTGAATGCTTTTGACTTGCTTTGAGTTTGTTTGGTAATGGCATTATGTAAGTTATGTTTAGTAATAAATAAATCTTGAAGGAGAGGAAAGATTAATAACTTGTATTATAAAGTATGAAATAAGTAAGTTCTTATAATATAGAAGTTTTAGTATTAATTGAATTAAAGTTGTGTTACTTTGCTCTATTATGTAGTAAGTTCATAATTGCTTGATGGAATTGATAATTAATGATGTTATTCAAGAAATGAATTTTCTTTTAATTCTGTCCAGGATGATGGTATAATTAACCATTTACCTGGAAATTAAGATTTAATTATATTAGAAATAGAAAGGGGGTAGAGTTATAGGAATGTGAGAGACGTCCGATTATTATACCCAAGTTTAGATATTAATATATTATTTTATACTATAAATATATATAGGACAGAATAGTGGGATCGAATTCCCAGAGTACGTAGAAGAGAAGAAATACAGTGAGGAGTAAGCTCAGGAGACAGGTAGCAGTTTCATTCAATTTCATCTATCATGTATTAATAATTGCATAGCATGTTTTATAAATTCACAGTAAACTTCAGAGCCGAAAGGTCGCTTTAACTTTGTCAGAAATATTCATGGAATCCGAGTACTCGATGACTAGAGGGCTAGCTACCCCTAGTACAGATTAGATATGACCGAGAGGTTATATTCAGGAGGTTGAGCCTCACAGTAGTGCCTTAAGTGCACTAGTATACAAGGTTAATGTTTACTTGTATGGGATGAGTGCGGGGGCCCACAGAGGGGCAACATCCCTACCCATACAGACATGTTTTTTTAGTTATACATATTTTCTAATTATTATGCATGATAATGAATGAAATGAACTGCGTTAAATTGCTGTTTCAGAGAAGCTGGTAGATGATAAGATGATTGAGATAAGGCGGGAGTGCTAGAAGAAGATTAGATGAAGAATTTAAGATTATGTTATAAAAAGTAAGGTTATCTGTATATGATGTAATCTTAAATTTTTAAAAATTAATAATAGAAAGCATAGAAAATAGAATTGTATAAATTTATAAAGGGATTTAAATTTCCTAAATATTATGAATTTAAATTAGATACCCTAAGAGGGTTAGTTTACTTTTAATTGTTTTAATAACCACATTATTTTATAAAGAGTTTTTAAATTATTCAATTTGTCCGAAAAGCCCATTCCAACTGCATTAGAGTTGGAACATTGCTTGGAAAGAAAAAGTTTTAAATTTATTCATATTTTTGGGCTTCTGACATTAAAAAGTGGTTATAATTCAATTAAAATGTTATAGTATAGTATGAAAATTCCAGGTGTTAGACCAAACAAGATGAGACAATAATTTGTCCAATTATTATTATTATTATTATCCCTAATTTTCATTATCACCATAATTATTGGTTTTAAATAATTTTTTTCCTTTAGCTTGCTGAACAATATGAGCTGTAATTTATAATGTGAACATTTTTTTTTAATTTGTCCTTTTTTTTGTTGACACTATTCTTTTTCTTTAATGCATTTCTAATTGTAATGAACTGAATATAAGAAACTCAAATTATTGTACTTTCATCGTTCTCATAATTTAATTAAACTGAGTAAATTTATGTTAGGTTGATTGTCACTAAAAAAATGTTGTGATATAGGCTTTCAAAAAGCCCTTGTATTATTTAAGGTTTTAAAGGCGGTAATTAGGTTTTGAATCTACTAAAACATGTTTTTAGTAACTTTCAAAACCTATATATTATTAGGTATAAATTAAACCTATATATATATCTATTTGGTAAAAAAAACCTATATATCTACAAATTGTGAGCTTTAAATAGGGTCAAACCGTATAACACTTGATTTAATTGTAGAATATTATAAAAACCTACACCTTAGTGTCTCTGGCAACGAATTTTTCAAGAGGGAGAGATTGAGAGACAAAACCTATAACTAGAGGATAAACGAAGAAAACAAGCCGAGAGAAAGTTATTCAGACCTCTAAAATTGACATCATGCATGGGTTTAATTTGTACTATAAAGCCTGAAACGCGAATAACTAATTCTTTTATTTAGACGTCACCGTTAATCTCACAAAATTCATTCTATATTAACACATTTTCCTATCGTTTTTACATTTTTTTGGGTAGATTTATACATATTTTGATGTACACATGATAGGAAAATGTGCCAAATTGATATTTGGGTTAGAGTAATTGAATTCTTAATTTAAATGTGAATATTTTACCCTCTTTTTATCAACTTTGGCTTGTGTAGATTTTATTACTTGTTAAGTTGTTGAAGCCAATCAAAAGCTACATTTGAGTTGTATTTGAAGCTAAAATCAAGGAGAAAGAAGTGGAAAAAAAGATTTAGAGCAACCAAAAAAGCTGAAAAGAGGAGTCTGCAGAGAGAGTTATTGGCTGCACCAAACCTAGAAATTTCCAAGCAGAGACTTATTGGCCATAGCCAGCCAGTGCAGGCAGAAATTTTGGCCGCAGCCAAAATGCTGATAGAGTGCGAACAGTATTCATTTCAGCTCAAAAATTAGGTTTAAAAACACCAACAACTCACACTCAAACACATTCTTTTGACTTGAGCTTTCTTTAGGGGTTACTTGGGAGTATTTCTATAGCTATCTTTCTTCTTTGAAATTTTTTTCAATGTTGTTCTTATTTTCCAGATTTGTATATTCTTCTCCATGAGTGGCTAAACTTCCATCCTAGGATTATTTTGAATATTTGTATGGACTAAGACTTGATTCTTCCTCTCTTTTGGCAGTAAATGATATATATGTGTGGATTTTATCCTTCTCTTCATGCTTCTAAGTGTTTGGCCACCATTTAGCTTGATTTGTTCATGTGGGTTTGACTTGAGAGAACTAATCTATGTATAGAACTTGGTTAAAATCATGCTTGGCTTAAAATTTACATGATAAATGGAAAGTTTATTGGTAAAATAGAGATATCTTTAGTTCTTTACTAACCTTGCATTGATACATTAGCGTTGGTTTTCAAAGGGGATTTTCGTTATTTAATTTGTAGCAATAGATTGTGTATTCTAATGAAAAGATAAACTTGATTTTGACTTGAAAGAGCTTAGTCAAGTGTACATGAATCTTAAACGAACACATATATTCATGAAAAGTACCATTTGGTTAGAATCTTAAGTTTTGATGAGGACTGGCCCCATAGATAACATAAGTAAACAGAGTGTAAGTTACCTTTGAATTAAACAAGTAAAATCTGATAGGTAACAGATTACTATCGCTAGAGCTAAAGTCTATCGCAAATGAAAAGCCCAACAATAGCTGATGGAAACTTAACTGAAATCTAAAGTAAATATTTCTATAGCTAAGTGTATCCCTATCGCTAATAGACAAAGAGCCATAGCAAATGAAGACTTAGAAATAACAAAGTTTATATCTATCGCTAAGTCCTTCACTATCGCTAAGAAATATCCTATCGCTAGAAGTTCATTGAGAACATGGATAAATGAAAGGAAGAACAACTAGCAGAAAAAAATGAACCAAGTCCTTGAGCTATTAGAATCAGCTAGCGATATCATAAGCTGCTATCGATAACAAGATTAGCTATCGATATCTAAATACTTGAGGAAATAACATAAGTTACTCAGATAGCTAAACAAACTTGCGCTAACAAAGGTCACTAGCGATAACGCATCTAGCTATCGATAGGAGAATGCTCATTGTGATAACTTAGACAAACTAATAAGCTGATACATTGAGCTAATGGACTAAGCTTGCGATAACATCTGCTGTGCATTACATGATTACTTGTTTAGCTAACAGCTCAAGTGCAGGAATTATACTATGCAGTTAGCGATAGCAAAGCATGCTAGCGCTACTGAAAAAGCTGCTATGCAAGTACAGTTGGTACAGATGCTCAGAAGGGTCAGTCTACATCTCTCTTAGCTCACCCTACGCAAGAGCAGTTGAAGCTAGAGTAGAAAGTTAACTTCGATGAAGAAATTGCATTAATTGCCAACGGCTATGAGCTCTCAACGACCATATTCAAACGGCCTCATGAAGATGAACGCAATGGAAAATCTGAGAAGAGATATAAATACAGAACTTGAGCATTTATGAAGATCTGACGAAAAAAACAAAGAATATTCACGAACACATTCATTGCTCTCTGATCTTTGTATTTATTGTTCTTAGTGATTTTATTTGTACTTAAGTGATTATCATAATCTGTTAATTAAGTGAATTTTATTATTGAAATCATCTACTGTTTGAGGTTGTTCTAAAGCTTGGTGCTTTGAGAACAGGGTGGTAACCTTACAGGCAGTAAGGGGGAGTGTTTAGAGGGATTCTAAAACTCTGTAAAGGTTGGCAGGTGAACCTGTGTTGTAAAACCTGTGGTTAGTGGAACCCAACGAGGAGTTGGAGAACTGGACGTAGGCAGTGTTGGCCGAACCAGTATAAAGATTGTGTTGCATTAATTAGTTTTTAATTTTCGGAAGCACAATTCACCCCCCCTCTTGTGCGATTGCCATTCTCACATTTGAGAGGAAGTTCTTAATGTCTTATGAAATGCAAAGTAGATAAATAATTCTAGACCCCATTTAATCCTTTTAAGTTAAAAGAACAATTGTTTTTATCATTTTCTAGTTTTTAGAAATTGATTTCCATGTTTCTTTACACAACCAAAAATATGTTCTTAGTTTAACTTGATTGAATTCACTTAGTCTTTTGCTTGGTCAAAGATTTTAATCCAAGTCTCCATGGGAACGATATTTTATACTACTTACGATCTGTGTGCCTGCGGTTAACGCTTGATGGCGAATAAGTTTCTGATCAATAAGATAAATTTGCTGCTAATTTTCCAATGACAAGCGCATTCTAAATCCACCAATCCCCAGTCTGTTCAAGCATAATTTTCACAAAGAAATGCATTTTTAACCATGTTTAAATCAGGTTAGCTTCAAGATTACACTCCTAAGAAAATATTGTAAAAACACAAATTATCCAGAATTTGACAGCATTCTCAATATAGCAGGCATGAGCGGACAGCTATACCAGCTTATTTATTGCTTTATTATTAGTTGGGAATAGGATAAGAACCCAAACATGGGGAAACCTATAAATCATATATAATTCATAAACTTCTTGTTGATGATGCCATCAATCTTCATGCTCTTTGGAACCGAACTTTGTAGGGCGAATCACTGACAGCAAGACGCCGGTTTCCATCACTATCAACGGATATGCCAATATCTTTGCACAAAACAGTATAGTAGTTGTTGATAGCCGGACAAAAAACAAACTTATAACTATCTTTATACTTCTCAATCTGGAACCAATTCTGTAATGTTTCATATCCATAATTCCCAATCACACCACCGGTCCTCACGAACAACGTCACACCGATTTCATAATCATAGTCGTCGAGCTTCCACACGTTCAATTCAGGACAATCGGTGGTAGCAGAGAAGAGGATGTTGAGATCGGTAGAGACACGAACGACACCTTTCTCGGATTTATAAGGTGTAAATGACAATGGTAGGCCTGAATAGTTTTTCACTGCCACTACGTCCATTGGACACTTTTCTCCTATGCTTGCAAGAGCAAGCCCTCCTCCATGTGCCGGAATTACATAGTAATTGATTCCAGCTCGGAGCACTTTGCCGGACGTATCAACCACTGCCTCTGGTGCTGCATCGGTGGTGCGTCCGAGCAGTGGCTTTGTCGAGAAGGTGAAGTAGAGAAGAAAGAATGCTATCAATGTGATCTTCATTTGTTGTTTGGTTTGAGTGCTTACGAGTCTAATAACTAGTTGCTTCTTTGTGTAATTACTGATGGGAGATGATGACAAGAGATCTAAGCATGAATTTATATGAGTGTGTTTGTTTTATCTTTTTCTGGCCCAGAAGGACTTCTGGGCCGGAGAAGAAATTTTGAAGCAAAAATTTTGTTTGGGTTTACTTTGGGTGGAGAAGTGCTTCTAGATAAAAAGATCTTTTTCATCCAAAAAGCAAAAAGCAAAATGAAGTTGCTTTTTCATTTGAAAAAGGACTTCTTGAAGAGAGAAAGAGGAAGAATAATGGGTCCCACACATTTTATTGTGTGTTATTTAATAAAAGTGGGTAGGAAAATTATATTATTAGACCCCTAAAATTTCCTTTTTATCTCCAAAACTTTACCATAATAATCTCTAATTATTTTCTCCCACAATATCTTTCTTTGAGCTAAAATTATAATTTTTTAAAAATTATTTTCCTTAAAATAAGGGAGAAACTAAGCATTTAAAATCCTTCAAAAACCCAAATTTCACTTTTTCTTTATAAATTATAAGAATATATGCATATTATATATGTATTATTTAATAACAATAATGCCTTTTTTAGTAATTTTTCATCTAAACTTACTTTTCAAAATAATCATCCAAACATGTTCTAAAAGTCAGATTGAAAAAAAGTCACTTCTAACATTACTAATCCAAACATAAATCACTTCTACAATCTAACTTTTTTCCAAAAGACCTTCTGAAAAAGACCTTCTGAAAAAGGCCTTCTGAAAAAAAGCCAATCCAAACACACCCTATATAGTTGCAGTATTGTGTGCGGAATACATGGACTAGTAGTCAAGGATCAGGAGCCATACTATTGGCAGAGTTAGAATAAACTCTTTCTTCCAGTATATTAAAAAAGTATTCGTGTTAGAGGCTTGGCTGCTATCTTTTGTTTTAATTTATTGGCGAGATGCCCGCCGGATTTGACTAATATTGATATAGTATATATTTGGAATTTCTTATTAATTGTATACATAGTTTCGACTTTCGACCAATGAATAGTCCCTATGTACACGTAACTAAAAGAAAGAGGCCAGCAAACTTTTATATACTCCATTCTGTCCTAAATATAGAACATATTTACCTATTTTGATGAGATTAAGGATGTTAATTAAATTAGATTGTATGATATGCATTTTCTAAAACATCTCCAACCATCTTCCCTAATTCTCTTAATCTCTCTTACTTAATTATTGTTGAATGAGTATCAATAAGGGTAATTTAGGAAAATATTGACAAATAGGTGTTATATTAAGGATCAGATGGAGTACTATAAATAACCATATATATAAACTAGTTCTTCAATATCTAAAAATTAGTTACTTAACTCTTATAATAAGGTCGAAGAGATTTCGAGTCATAACCCACTCAAAGGTATGGATATAGGCTTGTTAGGGGCTTTCAATCCAATTGATTATTTTTTCGTATCCTTCAATGCACCGAAGTTCTTTTCCTTTTTTTAATGCATACGCCGAAGTTCTAATACTAATCTATATGAGTCATGATTTTCATCATCAATCATTCTTACATCTATAAAATAAATATATATTAGTTACCTACTAGGAACTATATCAATTTTATTATATGTAAGTTATTCGAAAACTAACATATATAGTATATTTGTATATAAATTTATTACTCATTTATAATAATAAACTTCAGTTTGTTTCTTTTGATGCATATTCAAAGTATGAACTATTAGAAATTTTCCACCATACAAAATAATATAAAGAAGTTACATATAAATAAATTCCATAATCAACATACATAAAAATGTACATTTCCATGATCTTTGATATTTAAGGGCTAGAATGAAATTAAGAATATGTATCATATCATCCATAAATTTGACTTGCAAATCAAAATCAACACCAATTATTCATAATATTTTTTATAAAATTAAATGAATAAATGAAGTATCAGTGCCAAAGCAGACATAAAGGGGGTTATCATTTCAAGTACTGTGAAATTATGAGCAATAGTTTCTAAATACTATGCTGACATAAGATTAAGAAGAAATTACAGGCAGTAAGATAAAGCATTATAAGATAAAAAATAGCCGTGAATAAGAATCACATCTAGATCTTCAGCTCAACATCAACATTATAGAACTCATTGTCCAACACCTAGGAGTATGTAAACAAAACACAATAATAATAAAATAAAGCTTTGCAGCGTTATGAATTTGCATTTGTTAATTCAAATATGAGATAAATATATGACTTTTTTCACAACTTTTACACATGATTAATTCAATTCTAAGATATATGTATTGTGATTAATGTATGTAACTTACGTAAGTAATACTCACCATCATATATTTAAATTTGTAAATAAATTGATACAATATATTAAATTTTAAAATGATAAATAATTAATTTTTCTAGTCAACAATATCACAAACAATAGTTGTATTATATTTTTTCAAAGATAGGCAAACAGTAGTAAAATAACAGTAACTCATATTGATCGTCAAAATTTCATTTATGTGTAGGCGTGGAAACATGCTTGTTAAGGGTTGTACTAAAGTTATGAAAGTGGGCCGAGTCTATCGGTCCAGTCTGTTTAAACCTGAAAATTTTAACACAATAATCAATATTTAATTTATGTCTTAAATTAAAAATTATATTTTTTTAATTTAATAATAAAAATAAAAAATTTAGGTCCGCGAGCATTCAGGATGATCTTCAAAATTCTACCTTTTTTGTTGGGCCTAAACGGGTTAGGTCATAGCTGGTACGGGGCGGTCCTACAAGGATGAGCCAGCCTATTTTCTCAACTCTAGTATGCATTTTGGCCTGGCTTGTTAAAAAACAGGCACTCCTCAAACATTTTAAGAGGCATGCTTTGATAAACATACATAAAGCCTCGCTAATAACATATTAGCCCTGTCATGCCGACTTAGACATGTTAATGATAACTCCTAGAAATTCATGATTATTTGAGTATATTTGTCTTGAGTTTTTGTCTATTATTTATACATTTTGGGTACTCAAGAGGGAAAAATGCTCATTTGATTTTCGGTTGCATATTATTGTTTATTTATGTAGATTTTGATTGTTTTTATAGTTAGTTTCTTATGTTGTTGTATATAAATTTTGTAGGAATAATTTGATGCAATAAACAAGAGATTTCAGCCCTCCACCAAGCTCCCAATTGAACAAAAATAAGAAGAAGCCAGAGCATCCCAAGGAATAAAGAAAGCAGAGTAAAAGACCAGAGAAGCAGGGACTTCGCCGCGGTGAAAGTCACGGCGAGCGGAATAAGCTTCTGCCCATTTTTGGATAGCTCGCCGTCAGCTCGCCGCGGCGAAAGCCACGGCGAGCATCTCTCAGTTCTGTCATTTTTGGACTTCACCGTGGGTTCGCCGCGGCGAAACCCACGGCGAACTGCGTGTTTTCTGCGCGTTTTGGACAGAACAAGCGCGTTTTAACTTATATAAAAGCTAGGGCTTCTAGTGAGCCCTCATTCTTCGACTTCTGGGCATATTTTGGAGGTGTATGGCTCTGCTAGGGCTTGGAGCTTGGTGGGGATTGAGCTAGGGCTTGGAGCTTCGGAGAGATTTGGGCTTCCTCTCTCGGTTTATCTCTTCCATCTTCATTATCTTCTCTTGTTCTTTGTTTCTGAATGTATATATGTATGCTCCTGAGGAGTTGTAGAACATGAGTAGCTAAATACTTGTATTCTAGGATTATTTTGAACCCTCGTATGTATTGATTCTTGATTCCTCCTCTTAATTTGTGATTAATGATATCTATGTGTTTATTTTACCCTGTTCTTAATGCTTCTAAGTGCTTGATCACCATTTAGATTGTTGGGTTCGCTTGATTTATGACTCGAGAGAGCTAGGTTGAGTGTAGAACTTGGGTAAAGTAGTGCAAGAACCGGAAGTTTGCATGACGAATGGATGGTTTTGTTGGTAAGATAGAGATATACTTGCTAACCTTGCATAGTCACATTAGGGTTGGGGCATTAAAATCGGGTTTAATTTTATTAACTTGTAGCAAGAGATTGTGCAACTTAATAAGGCTAAACACTTGTTCTTGACGCGAGAGCGCTTTTACAAGTACCCAATGAACCCTAGATTAGCACGTAGTATCGTTGAGAGCTTCTTTGAGGGGAGGTTAATTGAGTTTTGAGAAGTGCAAGGGGGATAGATAATCTTAGGACCCATTTTAGCCTTTAGGTTGGAGAGTCACCTGTTTATAATTTTACTTTCTTTTATTTTCTTATTTCATTTTAAACTCAACATTTGTGTCACTCAAATTGGGCGAGAGTGTGACAATCATTGCTTGACCGAGTTTTGGACAAATCCTCGTGGGAACGATACTCTACTCACTATTTTATTACTTGGCGCGACCCGTGCACTTGCGGCGCGTGGCGAACAGTTAATATATTCATTATAGTATAAAAAATAATTCATATTTAAAGATAGTTTTTTCACATCAATTGTTAAATCTCAATCTTCTACGTCTTTCCTTTTTTACTTGCCCCCTAAAGTGAAAAAATCTTTTTTAATATGTATATTTGTATACATAGGTTAGAAATATGTTTTATGTTAAGTTATTACTATCATTAGTAATTAGTATGTGTTTAAATTTATATTGTACAAGTTTAGAACAAGTGAAATACTCCCTCTGGTCCTAAATATAAGACCACTTTGACTTTTTTTGTGGAAGTTAAGGAAGCAAATTAGACCACTAAATTATAACATATGTCACATGAAATTAGATTATAGGTTAGTTTATAGGTAGAATAAATTATTTTTGAGGAAAAAAGATTTTTTTTGACCGAAACTACTTTTTTTGGACTGGAAAAAAAAGTCAAAAATAAAAGTCAAAGTGGTCTTATAATTAGAACCGGAGGGAGTATTAAGATTATTTCATTCAAAAACTTTAATTAAGATTACCTCATCTAAACTGTTACTCCATTGTAAAAATCAAGTTTTCCTAAATTCATGGTTGAACCAAACAATATGAGACAGTGCTTGTTAAAGAATTATTATTATTATCGTCGTCGTCGTCGTCCCTAAATTAATTATCCATAACGCTATATTATGGAATAGTTATTAAATTAAACGATGATAATAAAAAAGATGATAACAGCCACTTGTTATAAATTTAGAGGATTACTTTTGGGAAATATGGAGTACCAGTTATAGAATTTTAAAAAGATATTTTTAAAAAGGTAATGAAAGATTGAACCCATACAACTATTATTCACCTTTCACTTGCCGCTTTACCTTCATCGTATGAGTTAGCCCCAAGTGTATGTTGAAAGAAACTATTGGAATAAAAATATCATGAGAGGCATTCATAAGAAAATCGTAGTGGTGATGATCTATATGTATTACTAAGTTTTTTAAGAAAAAAAGTACTCCGGCAAGAAAATTGCACCCACTCATTTAAAGTTTTGAATCTGCAAGTGCTTGAGGGTTTAATTATACCATTTGAATTATATTTTGTGATAAAGATATAAGTAAAAAAAGTTAAGAGTTAAATTAACAACAGTTAGCATTGATAAAAAAAAAGTTGGTGAAAAACATGTCAAACGGATTGGAGATATACAAATTTTTGATCAATTTCTATATACAACTGAATGTCAAGTTTTTGAATATCTTAGATTTTTTATTTTATGACTCAATGAATATAGAAGATTATGGAAGACAATGAAGGCATTTTTCCGCGATATGACATTCTTTCGTAATGTCATACAACCATTGGAAGCAAATCGGAAATATAAGAATCAAGTAATTTTGAAGTAGGTTAAATAATGGAGGAAAAATATATATATATATATATATATATATACATGGATTTGGAGTACTCAATGAGCTATAATGAGGTTGTTGGAAGCTTTACAAACGTGTATAATGAGTGTTTGTAATTTATGTGACTTGAATATTAATACCAAGTGTTTGTAAGCAGTGAACATTTTGTTTTTGTTTTTTCCCCTTTTACCTTGAAACCATTCGTTTTCTTTGATAAATTTCTAAATGTAATGAAATGAACATAAGTGACCAAAATTACTGTTCTTTCATTGTTCTCATAAATTAATCAAGCTACGATGAATATATGTTATGTTAAATGTCATTAAGAAATCTAATTGTAATATACCTTATATTTCAGGTTTTAAAGGTAGTGGCTTTAAACAAGTTTTAATAAATCAAACGGGTCTTATATTAATAATTGGAATAAGTGTACAAGATATTAGAATACGTGTCTAACCCACTTGTATCAAAGCCCATGTGCTTCTTGCAAAAGAAACAAAGGAAAGACGCCATCAATAAACAAAAATCCAAGTGCAAAACTTTGATTGCTGCAACAATTCCGTGTCCATGGGTCAGAGCCACTCCTTGACTCTACAAATTCATTCTCCATTCACTTCAAATCTCTATCAACAACCGAATTAAACACAAAATTAAAGCTACCAAAATCCGAAGCATATATTTCTTGGGTCAAAAAAAATCCAAAGCATAATTAAACAATGAAGATATCATCAATGCTAGTAGCATTGGTCCTTCTGGCCTTGAGCACAAAGCCAATACTGATCGGAGCCACTGCGGCCGGTACAACGCCACAGGAAGCAGTACTCGATACTTCCGGCAAGAAGCTCCGAGTTGGCGCCTATTACTATGTAGTTCCCGACGATCCAGCTCAATACGGTGGCGGTATTGATCTCACAAGTATAGGCCAAGATTGCCCACTTGATGTTGTAGCAACGTATCAAGGCGAGCCATTGTCGTTTACCCCTTATAATAATAACAAAGGTGTCGTTTATGTCTCTACAGACATGAACATTGAGTTCAATGCTGAAACTGACTGTGCTCAATCCAATGTGTGGAAGGTGGAAGACTATGATTATTCCTCTGGTCAGTGGTTTGTCACAACCGATGGTGTTAGAGGAAACCCGGGTGCTCCCACTGTGAGGAATTGGTTTCAGATTGAGAAATATGAGAATGCATATAAGTTGGTTTATTGTCCTAAAGTGTGCAGCAAGTGCAATGTTGAGTGTAAGAGTATTGGATTGTACGAGGATCGTGATGGGAACAAGCGTCTCGCCCTGAATGATATGCCTCTGAGAGTTCAATTCAAACGAGTGCCTCGAAACTCCTAACCGCTTCAAATCCAGTCCGCATCCCTTCCCCTCACTTGTACTATGAAAATTAAGGTTACCTATTAAATAAGAAGAACATGTTCCATATGCATGCATGTCGATGAAATAAATGAATATTATCTTTTATCCTTATTATAAGAGTAAGAGTTAGATAAATAATTAAGAATACTGAAAATAAAAATATTTAAATTGATTATTTGCAATTGAGAAACGGGTGTTCATTTTCATAATATGTTCTCTTTAATCATGTCCTTTGATATAAATTTTTTTAAAACATGTACTCAAGAGAGATATTTTAACCCACATAAGGGCACTAATTAAATTAATTGATATTATATTATTTTTTCTGACTTGTTAGGGTAGCTTGAATATTGTTTACTGGTTTGTAATGATTAGACTAGCTTAATATAGATATTTTAGGGTAAAAATTATTACTTTGACAAATAAAGTGTACTGATGTCTTATAATTAATACTAAATTACATTATGATAATTTTAATTGTTGCAGTAGATTTTGCATAATTCGATATATATATATATATATAGATATTACAAAATTGTTTACTCCAAAATGATTATAGAATATATATATATATATATATTGAACTAAAAATTAATGAATATGCACGAAATTAAAACATGAAAATACTGACGAAATTGGTAAACCGCTTGCCGCATAAAAATTAGCAAAGAAAAATATTTTGTCGTTTAATTAAATAAAATTCTGTTAACAATAATATGTCTTCTGTAGCTACGAGTTTAGGGAAACATACATGCTATATTTTACACATAACAAACTTAACTAATTTTATTTGTCTTTGTAAATTAATTATCTAACTAGTATATTTAACGGGGGAGGACATATTACAGTTTATGAAAATCAGCCAGAAATTCTAGTAAAGAGAAAATGGAGTCAATTGGATCCTTACTTTGGAATGTCTTTTGCTCAACGTTCAATAACTTAAGATTGTTTAATTGCAGCACATCTAATTTTATTGCCCATGTCTAATATAAAAAGTAAGAGATAAAAGGACACGTAAATGCATGGGTGGAAAGCTATACCAGCTTATTCATTGTTTTATTATAAGTTGGACAAGATAGGATATATAGGAACCCTACTTGGGAAACCTATACATTAATCATTCTCCATTAACTTGTTGACGAAGCCATCGATCTTCAGATTCTCTGAAACTGAACTTGGAGTGGCGAATCACTCAAAGTAAGACGTTGGTTTCCATCACTATCAACATAGATGCCAATATCTCTGCACTGAACATTACAATAGCTGCACACAGTTGGACAGTAAACCAACTTATAACTATCTTCATACTCCTCAATCTTGAACCAGTTGCTCACTGTTTGCCACCCAGGATTGCCAGTGACACCACCGGTCGTCACGAACCACTGGCCGGCATTATTATCATAGTCGCCGAGCTTCCACACATTGGAGTTAGGACAGTCATAGTCAGCGGAGAAGAAGATGTTGAGATCAGTAGAGACACGAATGACACCTTTCTTAGTGTTAACAGGTGAAAATGACAATGGTAGGCCTGAATAGTCTTGCACTGCCACAACATCCATTGGGCACATTTCTCCTATGCTTGTAAGAGCAAGCCCGCCGCCACTTGCCGGAACTACGTAGTATTGGGTTCCTGCTCGGAGCACTTTGCCTGAAGTATCAACCACTTGCGCCGGTGCTTCACGAGCAGCTCCGAGCAGTGGCTTTGTGGTGAAGGTGAACAGAAGGATGAATGATACCAATATGATCTTCATTGTTGTTTGAATTGAATGCTTAGCTTCCAAACTAGCTTTGTTTTTTGTTTGGTTTATAATGTGAGATTATGAGAGAATTGGGCATGAATTTATAGTTACTTCGACGGTGTAATCTGTGGACTATAACTTGCACTTATTGTCAAGGATTTCGACTTATACGATTGGCCGTAGGGATAAACTCTTTCAATTTAAAGTTGCTTTTAGATGTCTTTTCACGAATTTATATTAATGAGTTGAGACTCTAAAGTAGTGTTGCTCGTCTGTTCCCGCTTACTAACATCATACTTTCGTGTTATAGCTGACCCCTAAACTTATTCATTGTTCATTATGCATATTTTTCTAAAAAGGGAAAATTACATTGCGGTCCCACATAAGGCATTTAATCACAACTAGTTCCCAAACAATCATCAAATTACATTGAAGTCCCAAAGGATCTGGATGTAATTAAACGGCTTGTCAATGAGTTGTCAATACCAGCTCTTTGAGTTGTCAATGTATACTCAATAGTTGTCAATGAAAGAGATGCATTGACAATTCAAGGAGCTGCTATTGACAGCTATTTAGTTGTGTATTGACAATTCAAAGAGCTGGTATTGACAACTATTGTGTTGTACATTGACAACTTAAGGGTTGGTATTGACAACTCAATTTTATTACATCCAGGTCCCTTGAGATTTTTATGTAATTTGATGATTGTTTGGGACTTAGTTGTGATTAAATGCCTTATGTGGGACCTCAGTATGATTTTCCCTAAAAATTAAAGATATTTTACCACTCACATTTGTGAGACGACAATAGTAGTAGCAGTGCTAATAAATAGCCATAGACTTCCCAGTTATGAAAGAATTAAAAATATATCGTCTTCAGTAAATTATTTTATGGATAATTTGAGAAAACTTCTGCTTTAATTAAAAAAGGTTATCAGGATAGTATTTAAAAAAAAAAAAATTGGGGAGGGGGATTTGGGGACGGTGGTACAGACTGAAGACATTTTTCAAAGCACAAGATATAAAAGAGGAAAATCGTATCTAGTTTTCCAAAATCGTTCAGCGCGATTTCTTTATTCTCAATTTAAATAATGGTAAACAAGTGGCATTTCAAGAATATTGTTGGTCAGAAAAGAGGGGAACCAAAGGGGAAAAAAAAAAAAATATTTGGTTTGTCCCCATTTATATATCAATGACTGTGTGCTTGCCAAGAGTTTTACAAGCAAAGCACTAATCATGACAGTAAATAGAAATACTTTAAACGAAAATCAACTTCTATGGAGTAAAAGAGTAAAAGCTACCAATCGTATTGGCTCAAATGCTTAATTACTACTATTGCACCTAAAGCCGTCGGGTTAGTCCGCAAGCAACGGCCCAGCCCACTGCAGCCTGCGGGCTAAACGGGGAGGGCTGCTTGATGGCCATCCACCTTTTTTTTACCAAAAAAAAAAAAAAAAACTCACTCCCCCTTTCTCTTTCACCCAGTCACATCACATCTCATTCCATTTTTTGCACGGTACAATGATATCTCACACTCAGAAATGTTGGACTAGGATAACATCCTCTGACCTCTCTACTACCTTATCTCTCCATTTCTTCTTCACTTACTGTATTCATCATTGGATTTGCTTTCAATGGTCGAGATCTATTATAATTGGAAAAATATTATATAATTAATAATAAATAGAAAATAATATTTTCCAATTATATTAGATCTCCACCATTGAAAACAAATCTAATGGCAGAGATATTAAGTGGAGAGGAAGTGGAAAGATAATGTAGTAGAGAGGCCCATTGCCCCTCATGTTTACCCCTTCCCTCCTCTATTCTCATGTTCTCTTTCCTACCATATTATCTTTTAATTATACTTAAAAAATGTATAAATAAATTTAATCTATCAAAATTTGATCTATACAATTCACAATTCAAAACTATATACTATTACTACTATAAACTAAAATTATCTTTTTCATTTTTATTATAGCTCTGAACTGTTCATATCAAAATTTGAGAGTTTAAATTTATTTAGGGAAAATTAAATAGAGGTCTCATAAAAGAAACATAATTAAGATGAGGTCTCACGAGTTGTTAACACTAAGCCAAAAGTTGTTACTGTCAGATCAGAAATTGTTATTTACAACTCTGTGGGATCTCATTTTAATTTTGTTTCTTCCATAGAACCTTTATTTAATTTCCCCCTTTATTTATGTGATTTTTAAGTATTATCACAATAAAATTTATTTTTATAAAAATATTTAATCTAAAACATTCAATCAAAGATCCAATGTTACAAAAGAGAAAAAGAAGAACAGAGGAGGGAAGAGCCAGAGGAGAGCATCTAATGAATTTTATAAATCTCTGTGAGCAAAATCATCAATGGAGATGTTGTCGGCGGTGATATCGAGTCAAACTCCCTCAAAGGCTTCGGCATCATCGCCAACAACATCTCCATTGACCATCGGAACACTATCCATTCCTCTCTCTCTGAACTCAGTTTCCCAATAATGCGGTTTTTCTTGAACCATTTTTCTTTTCTGGTGAGTTTCTCGACCTTGGAGTTGACAGATTGAATTTTGCCACCACCGGAGAGCTCATATGTGGTTAAAGGAGTTCTGTTTTAGTGCCTACTGAAATTGAATTCAAATCTCTGTTCCCAATTTCACCCTTGTCCTTTCGGCTTCAATCTTTCCGTTATCTTCCTCATGTTAGATTTCTGTTTTGATTACGTGTTTCTGATTTTGGTTATTTTCAAATGTGATTTTCATTGTGCCAGGATATACAATTGAAGTGTCTTTAATGCGGCAAATGGAAGCCTGCTCCTGATGAAGCCTATATAATGTATTTCCAGACTTGGGAGAGTTGGTATGTTCTGGTCACATTGATGTACAAGTTTTTGCTCCTAATAATTCTGGTGCTTCGTTCCTGGTATTGTTCTGCTTGTAGGGTTCTTGGCATGCAGGTGATTTCATCTCCTCTGGGGCATGTGAACTTTCTGATTTATATTTCTGATTGCAAATTTGATGACCTCAGTTTTTGGGTCTTGAACAGAGTATTCATTGCCACTTACTTCTTAGTTCTTGGAAACATCTAAGTGTCTTGTTTTCATTTCAATTCATGTTTTTGTTGAAAAACTGTTTATTAGCCCTATGCTTGATAGTTCTTTGTAAGGCTGGAATGATAATGTGCATCAGTTTTAGTGCTCTGATATGTTAATTCAAATGGAAGTTGTTATGGAAGAACAAGAAAAGCTGCCTCCTGAACACTACCTGAGCAGTTGGCTGAAAAATACACCATCATTGCAATCCTGATGTATCTTACAGTTTTGATCTTAGTTGTTGCCTTGCATCACACCATTTACAGGTTATAGAGAAATCTGACTGTCTGTTATTAGTTTAGTCTATCAAGGAATCTCCAACTTTATGTTTAGCTTGCGAGTTGCAAGAGAGGAGGACTTTTGCTTGCCATGGCTGGACAGGACTTTAGCCCCTATTGGCACGTGTTTCTCCCATTTTCTAATGCAGTAGTTTCAAGGCCTATATGTTCATGCTCAGTATTGTCTGTCAAATCTATGCAAGCCACTTTAGCTATAATGATAATGCTTGTTTCATGATTGTTAACCTAACTTATTATGTGACTATTTTTTCACTTTGTTTCATAACAGATTATACAGATAAAGAGCAATCTTGACCAAAGGTTGACCGAAAAACACAAGCAACTCAAACAACATTAGTTGAGAAGGCATGAACATGTTTGAAGAATAACATGATGTGTAGCATTCTAACTTCTCGCTCTTGACACACTACTACAAAAAGCCCTTTTTATGTCACCAATTAACGTCACTTATTTAAAAATGTGACATTGAAAACAAAAAAGAAAGAAACAACATCACACTTAAAATTAAGTGTGATGTTGAAACTTTTCAATGTCACACTTAAATTAAGTGTGACATTGAAAAGCACTTTCCATGTCACACCAAATTTTGGTGTGACATGGAAAAGGTTTCAACGTCACACCAAAATGTGGTGTGACGTTGAAAGTTGTTTTCCACGTCACACCAAAATTTTGGTGTGACGTGGAAAACCCGTCCCTCTTTTATTTTTTCTTTTGCCGCCCCCCCTCCCACATTGAAACCACTTTCAACGTCACACCAAAATGTGGTGTGACGTTGAAAGTTGTTTTCCACGTCACACCAAAATTTTGGTGTGACGTGGAAAACCCGTCCCTCTTTTTTTTTTCATTTCCCGCCCCCCCTCCCACATTGAAACCACTTTCAACGTCACACCAAAATGTGGTGTGACGTTGAAAGTTGTTTTCCACGTCACACCAAAATTTTGGTGTGACGTGGAAAACCCGTCCCCTCCTTTTTTTTTATTTCCCGCTCCCCCACTTTAATTTTTTCATTTCGCGCCCCCCAAAATAAAAACCATCAACTCCAGCTGTCTCCCACCCCCACCCCCCCCAAAACAAAAACATCAACTCCAACTCTCCCTCATCCACACCCCCGTGTCCTCAGCTTCCCTACCCCCCCAACGCCCACAGCTCCCCCCTCCAACACCCCTAGCTCCCCCTGGTGCCCACAGCTCCCCCACCCCCTAACCCACAGCTCCCCCTTCCCTCCCCCCACAACTCCCCCCAGACGCCCCCCATCCCCCTCACCCTCCACCTGCAGGTTCATTTATTCTTTTCTTTTTTCTTTTTTTTTTCTGGTAATTAAATATGCAATTTCTATAGGGTTCTTTTTTTTTACTTGTTCAAGGTTTTTTTTCAGCTCTGTTTTCCTCCTATCGGGTTCAACAATTTCAATCGTGCCTCCGTTCGCAGCTTCACTTCATCCAGGTTCCTTCTTTTCCTTTTTTTCCTGATAATTAAATCTGCTGCCTTTTTTTCTCAATTGTAAATTGCAAAAAATGCCATAGAATATTTAATGGTTTTGTAAGTCTTGTAAATTGGTCTGCCATAGAATGTTTAATGTTCAATTGTAAATTGGTTTGCAAATGCTGTTACGTTGTAATTGCTGCAAATATTGCATACTTGCCAAAATGTTTTATAAGTCTTGTAAATTGGTTTGAATAGGTTTTTGTTCTCAAATTGCTGAATATCAACGGGGAATAGAAAAATTAAAAACGTTTTTTTTTAAAAAAAAAAAGAAACCACGTCACAAATAATATCTTGTGTGACGTGGTTTCCTGGAAACCACGTCACACATAAATATTATGTGTGACGTGGTTTCTCCGAGCAACTTACAACGTCACACATAATATTATGTGTGACGTTGTTTCTCTAACTTTCTATGTCACTTGTTTATGTGACGTTAAAAGTCCATTTTTCATGTCACTTGATTCAATGTCCCCTGAAAAAGTGACGTGAAAACCCCTAAAATTTGTGACGTTAAAAGTACTTTTTGTAGTAGTGACATTGTTTGTTTTGGGCACAATTACCCCTCACGATTTCATAATGTGTCAATTGGAGGGATTAAACTCTTATAAGGTATATTTTGTTCACTTCTCAGCTGATGTAAGACTTACAAAAGAACGAAACGACCATCTAATTTGACTAAAATAAAATGAGTAGCCCAAAAAACAAAAATGGTGAGCATGCTTGACTAAAAAAAGAGAGCAGCCCATAAGAAGTCATATGCCGTACAAAATGAGCTAAACAAAATAAGATGAAGTGGAGACTTCATATTTGAAGTTTTAATCAAGTCAATAATTGAACTTGTATTTTTAATATTGTGTAACTTTGTAAACCGCCTTGAGATGAGACAATGCTATGTAAAATAATTTTTTTTGGGTCAAACTTTGTAAAATAATTCACGTGTCAGTAGAAGTGTGACAAAATTAATGTTTCGATAAAAGTGTGACGGAGGTGTAGGGGCCATAAACGGTAAAATATTAATCTATTATAAACATATTGACAAACTACTGCACAATTAATGTTTTAACGTTCAATAGGTTTTAAGCTATTGCACACCTATCATCCACTTGTATTGGGGGACAAGCCTTTTTTTTTTTATAGGTAAAAAAGTAACAGAACAATTAGAATGCTATTCGCATGTCTTCTCGTAAAGCCGAAGGAATGAAATCAGGTTGGTTCTCAAAACTTCTAAAATCCATTACTTGATCCAATGATGCTTTCGCCAGTAAGTCAGCTACCTTATTTGCCTCCGATTGCACCATTCCACTTCAACTCTCCAATTTCTGTCAAGGAGCTGAATTTCTGATAATATATTAGCTTCACGGTTATTCTCCCTATTTTTTTTTTTTTATTAAATGTGGGTTGGTTCAAAAAAAATTAATGTGGAAGTGTAACTGGTGATATTCAAACCCACCCTGGGCTTCGGAGACTTGTGGTTTACTAATAGGTCACCAAGTCTCTTTAATATAGTTGATGCAAAAATTATATTTGTATTATTCTTTATTCTTTCCCAATATTTTTTCAAATTTTACTTGTATTTTACCAAAATTGTTTTATGTCTTACCAAAAGATACCTATGTTTTACCAACTCGTCCTTTACCAACTTGTTCCCAAATTTTACCAACTTCTTTTATATTACCAAAAGTTTCTTATTTATCAAAATTGTTTTATGTGATACTAACTTCACATAATATTTTACCATTGTGTGTTTTTCCATTTACTAACTATTTCCCTAACTTAACCAACTTATTGTTTGTTATCAATTTCGTCTTGTGTGTCACTAACTTCTTATAATGGTTTACCAACTTCGTATAATGTTTTACTAGCATGTGTTTTTCCATTTACATCTATTTCCCTAACTTATACGAAATTGGTGAACCATTATACAAAATTGATAAACTATTATACAAAGTTGGTAACATAGAAAAAGAAATCGATAACAAACAAGAAGTTGGTAAAGTTAAGGAAATAGTTGATAAATGGAAAAACATATGTTGGTAAAATATTATATGACGTTGATAAACCATTATACGAAGTTGATAATGTAACATCCTATGTTTTAGGTAATTAATTAATTGCAAACTAAATGAATTTTTTAGGATTATGTGACTAAAGTATAGTCTTAATTTGTTGCTAATTGAGGTGAAATTTGTGGTTAAAAATGGCTAGGTACCTTAAAGCTCACGATTGGAAGTTATGCTTGGAAATTTCTAGAGCATTGCTGGGAAATAAGGGGTTTTGAGGTAGTAAATTGTATTATTATTTAATATTTCTTTTTGCATTAGAAAGCCAACATTCTAAGCTTTTTAAAAGTCTAATTTTTGATAATTTTTGGATATTTGTAGAGTCAGCTATAGAATTTTTAAATTGACACCCTCATTTCAAACTAAAGTTTTGGGCAGTCTTAAGACTTTATCATTTTTAAGGGGCAAATGATAATATTTTTGATTTATTTATTTTTCATTGAAAAGTAGACATTCTAAGTTTTTTATAAAGTTCTAGATCATGATTTTGGAGGTTTATAGTATTAGTAATGAATTTTCACTACTACAGAAATGGCCTAATGCAGCACAACAATAGCAGCGCTCAACAACTACAAGCGCTGGGATAGGTTTTTGGAAGCCTATCCCAGCACTTTATAAAACTGGATATTATAAAGCGCTGGGATAAACTCAAATTTGATCTATTAAAATTTATTTTATATAAAGCTTGATTTTGGGTTGAATTTAGTTTTTCTTTTAACATTTCTTTCACGTTTTGAATTATTTAACCTTTTCTCGTAATTTTCTAATTTTTCAAATTAATTCAAATATCTTTTTTTATTTTTAAAACGAGAACAATTAAAAACTAAAATTAAAAAAATGTTCCATAATGCCTATCCCGGAGCTTTATACGTAAAAAGCGCTGGGATGGGCCCCCTGAAACATTTTTTTAATTTTAATTTTTAATTTTTCTTGTTTTATTAATCTCATTATTTTATAATTTAATTTTTCAAATTTTTTTTTATTTTTCTGGACCTATCCCAGCGCTTTTTATGTATAAAGCGCTGGGATAGGCCCCTGAAACATTTTTTTATTTTTAATTTTTAATTTTTCCCGTTTTATTAATCTCATTATTTTATAATTTCTTTTTCCAATTTCTTTTATTTTTCTAGACCTATCCCAGCGCTTTTTATGTATAAAGCGCTGGGATAGGAACCTGAAACATTTTTTAATTTTAATTTTTAATTTTTCTCGTTTCATTAATCTCATTATTTTATAAGAATAGGGACTAAATTGAAAAGAACAAAAGTTTGAAGGGCAGAAACGTAATTTTCTCCCAATCCCTTTATAAAATCAAATCCCTTCTTCCTTCCTCTTATTCCCATCATTCCCTTCGTTCTTCTCACTTTCCCTCTGCTCTCTCTATTTTTCTCTTCGTTTTCTTCCATGTTCCCTACGAGTTCCGGCGACAGCGGCGATTCTCGGCGGCAAGAAGCTCCACCAACGCGTGCAAAGCTCGATTCAATCTCAGGTGAGCCTTTTCTACGTGATTCTTCCCTTTGATCCTTCGGTTGATGTCGTTTCTTTGAGTGAGGTTCGATTTTAGGGTTTGGGTTTTAAGGAGTTTTGAACCGATCGAATCAAGGCTAGGGCTTAGATATCTAGTTTCCCTAAAGAAATTCGAGCATGCATGAAGTTATTGGCTGGGTTCTTAATTTCTTTGTTTTTGTTATTGTTCACCAGCGCCGATTTGTGGGTGATTCCGGGTTAGAACTGAACCAAAGTTTAATTAAACTTAGTTAAAAGTAAAATAAAGCTAATATATGGACTTGTATGTTGAATATTGTTGAGTTTTGGGGAATTTCTGAAAATTCCCGATTTCTTCTCTTGTTTGGTCTGATTCTGGGAATTGAAGAGGGCTTAAAGAATGATTAAATGATAATAAAAGTGGATAAGAACAAGTGTATGGGTTTATGTGATTTGAAATTTCTGTCCTTTGCTTTTCTATGTTTTGTTCGATGTCCTGTTATGCTTGGTGTAAGAAGAAGATGTAATAGAAATTATATATATGTTGTTATATGTTTAATTTATTACTGAAGGTAAAAGTTGATTTTATCTTCTTGTTTTGTCTTTATTTGTGTTCAACGATGAGGAAGAAATAATAGTATTAAGATAATGATATTAAAATAACCATATGGAAATATTTAATTATTGAAGTAAGATGAATTATTGCCTATTATATAAATGTATGGGTGATGCTTACATGTTGAGTTGGTGTGAAGGGAATGGTTTGAAATCTGAAATTGCTTTCTGTTTCATTTGATGCTGCTATTTGGGTATTTTGATAAGTTGTTTTTGTTAGGAAATGAAAAAGATTAAGTGCTATGTAGGCTCGTGTTTCATTAATGTTCCCAATCAAGATCTAAATCTAACAGCAATAGAGATTCTTTTTAAGGGAACATTGTTGGTTAGGTTTTTAGAATCTAAATCATTGGAGTGTGTAAATGTTGAATCAATGTTTTATGTTATATGAGAGACTTTAAAGATGTAAAAGATTTGTTGGAATTGGAAGATAAGAAATGTTTAAGTTGAGTTTCATTTCAAATTCTATATAGGATGATTAATATTCAGCAATTTGCGGGAGTTCATAGTAAGGTACTGCTGTTGTGATTTATTTGAGGTGTTGAGTTGATGATATGATAATAAGTGAGGAAAAAGATGTTAGAGAGATGGTCGGAGTGTTAAAACCAATATGGTTAAAATTATTTTCTCTCAATTCATATCCATTGCTAACTTGTGTTCAATTCAAATCAATTATTTCTCTCAATGATCTCTTTATTCCCTCTCTTCTTGCTATCCGATTTGTGAAATTCAAGGTTTATGCTAGAAATTATGCTTCCCTTAAGTTTGGAAGGTCGCATTAATTCAAGGTTGATCTAATTATGTTATTTATATGTTGTAGGAATTTGAACAAGCACTTTCCTGGTCCACATTTTTATCCTCCACCAAAAGACAAGTCAGAGAATTCAATCAGGTACATTATATGTTATGTTAGGTGCTAAGACTACTGGTGGTCATTTAATGTACTTTTATGAAATGATTGCCTTGTGGAGCTGGATTTGTGAGCTGTAATTGAGTTTTTCTGCCTGTGAATTGGATTCAATCAGGTACCCAGACGCTCGTTGCTTCATGTTGTCAAGGGAAAAATTAATGCACTAATTGAAGAATGGTGCACTTATGTATACCCTATTTTCTCCAACATTAGATGATCCATTCATTAATTAGTATGCTTTTGTTTTCAACTTAGAATGGTTGGTTTAATTGTACATTAGTATGACTTTTCTGGTGTTTATGTATATATGGATTGGATGGAATGGTATAGAGCTGCTGGTTTTTTGCACTGATGCAAGAGGGTGTGAAACAAAAATAAATGAAATATTTAAAAAATAATAATACCTATAGCAGCGCTTATTATGTAATAAGCGCTGTTATAGATTATCTATAGCAACGCTTTTTTATTAATAAGCGTTGCTATAGGTATTACTTTTTATTTTTTTTAAAAATAATTCCTATAGGTATGACCTAAAGCTGCGCTATTGAGATTATAAGCGCCGACGCTTATAACACAAAATAAGCTGACCTATTGCAGCACTGGCTATAGCAGCGTTTAAAAGCGCTGCTATAGGGTCAACAAAAGCGTTGCTATAGGATATTTCTGTAGTAGTGTTTTGAAGTTGCCCGATGGTACTGTCATTGACACTTCACCGTAGGAAACCAAGGCGAGCGCCACGTCAATCATTCGCTGGGGAAAGCCATGATGAACACCACGATGAATACCCGATTTTTGCACTTTAAAGAGGCCAAATCAGCTAAATTAAAATGATTTGAGTGAGGTTCGTGGAGGAGGCCAAGGAGAGCTCTTTTGCTTTGCTGGGGCAAGCTTGTTGAGGTTTTTAAGCTTGATTCCATGCTTCTTACTTATAGGTAATGATTTTCCCCTCCCTTTTTTCTTCCTTTTCCTTCTCTTTTCTCCATTGTTCATGGTGGATATTTTGAGTTGTGTTGGGTACTCGAAAATCTGAGTAGGGGTGTTATTTTAATTTGTTCCTGTGCTTCTTTTGAACTTCTTTAAGCTTTGTTATCAATCCATTATGGTTGGGAAGCATCAAAACCTTGATTTGAGCAATTTTGGAACTTGTTTTGCCTTGGGTTCTTGAGGGACCCCAAAATCCACCTATGTTTTCCTTGTTTCTAGTTTTCAATGGGTTTATTTCTACCTAAAGATGGGTTGAAACATTATGGGTTCTTGTAATTTGATTTAGATTGGTTTTTTGGCAAATTAAAGTTTGAAATTCTTGTAGGTACTCTATGATTTTGAAAATTTTAACGTAGAAAGGGGAGTTTGATGTTTCCAACAAGTATTTTGGTGATGTTTAATAACTACTAAATATTGAAATCATTTGGGTTTTGCTCTAATTGAGATTTGGGTTATCAAATTTTCAAAATCTTGAAGTTTTGTGGTGTTTCTTGAAGGGAATCGCTGAAAAATGGTTTAATGGTTTTCAAAAGAGTATTGGATCTCAATAAATGCTTCTTATGCTTTAATTTCTTGAATGGTGACTTAACTCAAATTTTGATGTTGCAAAATTTTTAAAGATTGCTCTATGAAAGGAGCTTTGGGAATTTTAATTGTATTTGGGTAGTGTAACACCCCCAAAATTTCAAAAAGAATTAATAAGGAAATATTTAGAATATTGGGGTATTGTTTGATATTTAAAAAGCCTTATAAATAAATTTGGAAATTAAAGTATATCTAGAGAAATTATTTTGGGAGTAATTCAGATTAAATTGAAAGGGAAATGGTAAATAAAATTTGTTAGGAAGGGTATAATGGGAAGAGGAAATAAAAATGACAATATTTGTCCCTAGTTAAAAATATCTTCAATTATAAAAGGAGGGGCAAAATGGTAAACTCCTTATTTAAAATATCTCCTTCCTATCCTTATCTCCTTATTCCTCACGTGCTTCTTCATTTCCTCATTACCTCTCCCTCTCATTCCCGGCTTCTCCCTCAAGCTCTCACACTCTCTCCGTTCTCTCGTCCTCAACAATGGATTCCGAAGGCGAGGTGGCGCTTTCACGGCGGCAAGTTGCTTCAGAGCACGAGCAACATTGATGTGGCCCTAGGTGAGCCTCTTTCCTCCGTTCTTCTCTCTTCTTGGTCTGAATTGAGTGAGTCTTGGAGGCGTTCAATTCTAGTTCTGGGGATTTAGGAGTTCTTAAATCCATAAAAAGGAAGAGTAGGCTTCGATTAACCACTCTTGGGAAGGATTTTGAGTATTAGAGTGGTATTAATCAAATTTTTCCCAAATTTCTTCCTCATGTCACTGTTCATCCGACGGAATTTTTGTTGATTTTTGGGTGTTTAATGAATGAAATCTTAATTAACAGTGATTAGGAGTAAGTTTAAGTTCATATAGTGTTTGTATGTTGAAATTTTTGATTTTGGGTGATTTTGAAGTTTCAGTTCCTTTTCGCTCTGTTCCACCGATTTCTTTGTTCTCTGAATCCTTGCTTATCTATAATTGTGTTCCTGAATGTGATGAAAGTAAGAATGGGAGTGATGTTTGATGATGTTTAGCTGCTTGTTATTTGAGAGTGGATTTTCTTTCTTCTTCCCTTGTTTCGTTTGAAGCCGTCGGTCTAAGGGGCTGAAATTTATGAGTCTATAAATTTAAGATTAAGAAAGAGATAATGGATTATTTTGTATGTTGAATTTCTGAGCCTAGGGAGGTTGTGGGAGTCCAGTTTCTTTTGCTCTCTTTTGTTCTTGAATTCTGTCATGTTCGTCCTGGGTGCAGGGAAGAGGAAGAGGAAGAGGAAGTAATGGAATTAAACATATTGAACTCTGAGTTTTGGTGATTTTATTGTGCTCTGTAAATATGAAGTTCTGCCTATTGATTCTGCTCGGTAATGGAAATTAAATAGGAATAATTACCTAACATGTTAAATTGGAGTTGTGTAATTTTTACTTCCTCCTGGCTATTCTGTTTGTTGGATTTCAGTGGTAGAGGATGGGAATTTATGATGTTTGATGTTTGCTTTGAAAGGGGAAATTTTGTGATGTTTAATTGAGTGGAATTGTAGAAGTTATGATTTTTCTCTCTTTTGGTTGGTTTTGTGTGGCTATTAGTAAGGGAAAAGAGGGAGGAAGTTTGATTGATAGTAGGCTTGAATTGAAAGTACACTTTGGATAATTGAGATTTTATGATTTTTGAAAATTTTTGGTTTACTGGGAAGTGTTGAGTTGATCTTATTATATAATTATATCTTGTTGTGTTAGGTGTTTTGGTGATAACGAATATTTGATGGTATTAAGATTAAATTGGAATTTGATGCTTTATTGTTTATAGCTGAATGTGAAGTCTAAATTGATTGTTCCTTGTTCTGGTTGGTATGCCGAAAAAGAAGAAGAATTTATGATAAAGAGATTTGATTGGAATAATCAATTTGGAGATTGAAGGTTTGTGTTTGTGTGAGTAATGTTTGGTTATGAAAGGTGAATAGATTAAATGGATGTGGGTTGAGGAATTTAGAATTAGAGGATGGCTGGGCTTACTACTTCAATTGGACCTAAGTAATGAGTATTGTTTTTAAGTTCTCTTAAAGGTTGAAGAAGGATTACGAATCTAGGAAAAAGAACAAGTTTACTTGATTAGGTATTTTGGGCTAGAATCGTGATGATTGCTATAAAAGAATATGGATTCTGATTATTTCTATGCTAGATGCTTTAAGAAATTTAATTTGGGAGACTTGGTGATCAAATGTGGATTTGTTAGTTGGTGGGACAACAATATGGGATAATAATTGTTTTATAACTCACCTTTTTAGGATGTAGACAAGGGGTTTATTAAAAGACTTTTGATGATTATTGAGTGTAATGAAGAGTTTAATAGCATTCACTTGATGTTGGAAAGTAGAAGGAGGGGTGTAAACATGACTCCAAAGAAATGAAGGGACTTTGAGTGAATAGGTGGGAGTATGTATGTATGATATTTGGGTTATCAAGGATTTTGGGGGGGGGTGCTTTGGATGTACAAGTGAATTTAAGATATAATTAAGGACAATTTGAGTTAAAGATTGTTGCATTGGGTGAAACAAATAGTATAGGCTTGTTTTAAATCCCTATTAAGTGGCTGAAAGTTGTTTAAGTATTGAAGAATTGTAGGTTCTATTTCCGTTTGAAAGAGATAATTTAGTTAATTCACTTTTGGTTGTTTGGTTGATTATTAAAGTGTATTTCACATGAGTTATAGGGATAAATTAATGCTTGATTGTAAGATAGAAATGTCATAAAGAATTGTAATTAATAGATGAATAGTTGAAGTAAAAGGATGGAAGTAACAGTTAAGAAGTGAGAAAATTAAGTTATTGACTGAGGAAAGATATTTGTTAAGGTTAAATTAGAATGTGGTTGACTTTAGGGATTGAAATGAAGCATGTTGATGGTATTTGTTGATGGTTGTGATTGATTACTAGGAATTTCCTATAATAGAATTGTGACTAATGGGCGTAAATGTGTGGATGATCAAGGGGATTAGTGATTATGAAAGTATTAAGGTAAGCAAGAAGGATTTAGAAGATAAAGAAAATGGTTATTGATTTGTATTGTGATTGATGATTTATAATGTTCTTTAATGAATTGTATTGCTTGGGCTTGATTTATATTGTTGATTAATTTATGGGTTAATAGAACTTTTGGTCCCTGAACTTTCATTCAATTTTGGTTTTGGTCCCTAAACTTTAAAATTGTTGGTTTTGGTCCCTGAACTTTTGGTCAATTTTGGTTTTGGTCCTTGAACTTTGAAATTTTTGGTTTTGGTACCTAAACTTCCGATCAATTTTGGTCTTAGTTCCTGAACTTTCCGTAATTTTGGTATTGGTCCCTCAACTTTAACTTTTTTTTGAATTTTTTTTAAACTGAGGGACCAATACCAAAATTACTGAAAGTTCAGGGACCAAGATCAAAATTGACGGAAAGTTCAGGGACCAAAACCAAAAATTTTAAAGTTCAGGGACCAAAACCAAAATTGAGTGAAAGTTCAGGGACCAAAAGTAATATTAACCCTTAATTTATTATTGAGATTTTGTAAAAAAAAATAGAAAGTAAGTATATATTAGGTGTGTGTTTGCGTGTGTGAATGACTAAAGTCTTTAAAGATTGATTTTTGGGTTAAAGATCATTTTGGCCAATGAACTATGAGTCAAGTATCACCCAGCACATATATTTATAAAAAGCATCTTATATGCCAATGAACTTTCAAAACCGGACAAATTGGCCAATGCCGTCAAATTTACCCTAACTTTCGTTAAGTCCCTGCCACGTGTCGACAAATTATTGGTCCACGTCATTTTTTAGATCCACGTGGACGAATGACATGTCGACACGTGGCACCGTTTGGTTAAATCTAATGGCATTGGCCAATTTGTCCAATTGTAAAAGTTCATTGGCATATAAGATGCTTTTTATAAATATATGTGCTGGGTGATGCTTGGCTCATAGTTCATTGGCTAAAATGATCTTTAACCCTTGATTTTTATAAAAACTATTGGTCAAATATTGAGAATAAGAAAGTTCAATGTAGGTAAATTATCAAAGTAATCTCGGATGGTCAAGATCCTAATTAAGTATGGATAAATTATAATTTGCTTAAATGAAAAGACTTGGGTAGTATTAATTAAGTTAGGATTCGAGAGAGACGCATCGATTAGTTTATAATTCAGAGTCTAACCCAAACCTATATATGTACATAGGCTTTGACTTGTGATTTGAGTTCATCAAGATGGTAGAGAGGAAAGGAGATGGTTCATGACTAAGTCATGGTGACAGGTAGCAGTTTATTTCAGAACATTAAAAATTGCATGTATAATTTTGTAACATCTGTTGCACGTAATTGGTGAGTTTTTATTCCTTTCATGTTTGGAGTACTCTAGGGCTTAGATGGTTTGATACCCCTTTGCTAGATCAGTTTAGTTGTAACTTTAAATGTTATAACGAGAAATCCTGCAGGTAAAGTCTCCACTAGTTAACGAATATATTGTTATCAGTGGTTGGTAGATTAGTAGGATGCAAGCATGAGAATAACAGTGTATGAAAGAAACTGCTATTGGGATTTCCAATTTCGCCCCCTCTCTAAACATTTTTCAGTATGGCAGAAGTAAGGTAATATGAAGGAGCAGGAATGCCTGCTATGTTATGTACCATTGTAGATAGCTATATCGAAACCTAGTGACCTGTCTATGTTATAGGTTTAAGTGAGTAGAATAAGTTGGTAACTTGTAAAGTAGTTAGAATATAACTGTATATATATATGTATATATATCACTAATGATTAGTACAGCTGTGTCTTCAGATAAGAGGGTTATCAGTTGAGGTATCCCCAGTGTTTCACGGGTACGAATGGTAGAAACCTATAAGTAGATATTATATATATAAAGAGGTTTTTGCTCCCCAAGTACTATCAATAAGGGGTAGGACCATAAGAGGATTCAAGTAATTTAATTGTTTTATGAATCACTATGATTTATAAAAGGTTTTAAATTGTTTCAATTTGTCAGAAAAACCTATTTCAACATAAATGAAGTTGGAATAACGTTTGAAAGGAAAAGGTTTTAAATTTTTCGTATTTTTGGGCTTCTGACATTTGCAAAAGTAGTTATAAATCAATTAAAATATTGTAGTATAGTAGTAAAAATTTAGGTGTTACAGGTAGTCCAATAATTGTAGTGAATTAAGTTGGTATTGGGAAAGGTACTGGATGAGTTGCTTGGATTATATATGTATAAATTGTAGAATTGGCTTAAAGGTGGATTTTGATCAAAATAGTTGTTGCGGATTTTCTGAGAAGGATAATGATTGTTGAGGATAAGTTGATTGTTGTGAATGATATGGGCTAGTAATCAAGGAGGTAATGGTTAAATTAGAACAAACATGAAGATATAGGATATTGGGATTAATTGCGGCTGTTGGAATTTTGTG
Source organism: Mimosa bimucronata (assembly GCA_037074515.1). Classification (NCBI taxonomy): domain Eukaryota; kingdom Viridiplantae; phylum Streptophyta; class Magnoliopsida; order Fabales; family Fabaceae; genus Mimosa; species Mimosa bimucronata. The sequence goes on along the minus strand of CM073437.1, from coordinate 26,612,689 downwards.
ATTAGCAATTGGTCTTAGATAGCTTGAGATGTTACTTTTGGGCTTGGGTTATTCCCAAATAACCTTTTTGTGTATGATTCAAATCATTGATATAGCATTGTAACCTTGCTAATTATTGTAGAGTTTTGATATCTGGATAATTAAGCACTGGATTAACTCCTTGTGGTAACGTTTCTGGTAAAACTTAATTATGTCAAAAAGTAACCACTTCCTTGTCTTACTGTTGTGTGTGTGATTGGTGAAACCTAAAATGGTGGTATAATGGAAAATTAGCACATATGAGGTATCTATATGCACACTTGTGGCATCTTGGTTACGTTGAAATTGTTATTGCAATTGAGCCAATATTGTGGCATGAAATTGATAAAAATTTGTTGGGGTTGTATGTTAAATTGATCATTGTGGAAAATGAACATGCATTGAAAAGCTTTAGAAATTGTTATTTACAATTGAGCTAAGGAAATCATTGTGGTTAAATTGCCAATTTTTCAAGAAAACATCTATATGTGCATATTGTTGCATCCAATGGATTGATTGGTTTTGGCGCCCTTGGGCTGTGGCTTAGCCCATTCATGTGATGTGGTTCCCCCATGGTGATTCTGTCGAGTATTGGTGATTTGTCTCTTCGGAGGCGTTTGGAACCAATGTCCTGGTGATTTGTCTCTCTTGAGGCGTTTGGATCACACTCTTAATAATAACTAATTTTTTAAAATTAATAATGTTTTAGCATATATGATGCTATTTGGTTTCATCTTTTAAATTGTACCAAATTATTTGTTCTCTGAATATCTCTTATTGCAATTGGGCCCACATTATTGTACACTTGCACATGCACACATATGCATGACAATAGGGGAAGTATAAACGTTACTTGGACTTTTTTTCATTGGTTGCTATTTATTTTCAGGTTCTAAGTTTGGTGCTAGACGAAGGGCAAAGAGCCTGAGTGAACTCGCAGATTATGAGTTCTATTAGGTTATTTCTCTTAATATGTATATTACCAAACAATAAGCTAAGCATGCATGTATGTTTGCTTCCGCATCTTATTTAATATTATGGCATACTGTTTGGTGATAGATTTTGAGATCGGTCCTCTTCCAGCAATCTGTGGCTGGGGGCTTTGTGATTTATTTACGTTTTTGAAATTGTGTTTATGTTGCATGTTGTTGATCCTTAGGGTTGGGGAATCTTGCTGGACATGTTTGGCTTTGGCCATTATTGATCGAGTCGGTGGCTCTTTTTTGTGATGATATATTGTCTTGAGTCCAATCCACTTCTAGCAAATGGGTTAGTTGTGGTTATTAGGACTATCATTATCTGTTTAAATTGTTTCATGTGATTAGTTGTGGATATTAGGATTGTTGTTGTATGGTTAAATTTGTTTCACATGCATGTGACCCCGAATGGGAAGACATTCCTCAGCAAGTTTTTGGCCTTGGAATGCACTTGGTGCTTAATGGTAAGGCACATTATGGATAATAATTGTGGTTAAATTACGAAGTGTATGACGATAAATGTTTTGCTATTATGATGTTTGAAATGTGCTTTTGTAAAGCAGGACATTTCTTGGTTTTAAGATTGTTTTAATTACCGAGTTATGTGCACCCTTTTTGTAACATGGTAGATTTGCTTTTCTTAAGGATATTCTTTTCTAATTATGTTAGAGTCTTTTCTAGCATAGTTAAGCTAAATGAGTTACACTGGAAATTTTTAATAACTATGTTAGCAGTTATCCTTTTCTAACATGTGTAATCTATTTAAACTATTGTAGCATTTTGTTATCCATGATAGGCGTTTCAAATGATTTAGTAATGTCTTTTTCTATCATGGATAAACAATTTAAAGTATCCTCTTATTCCTACTAATTATGATAGATCGTTTTCTATCATAGTTAAGTTTTTTGTAAATAATTATCCCTTTCTTTAGCTACTATAGATTAATTTGATGTATGCATTTCCCTTTCCATCGTAGTTAAAACTGAATTGTTGACTAAACTCTTAAATAACTATGATAGTCTATTTCCTATCATAGTTAGCTTTTCAAAGGTAATTAAATACTTTTCTAACTATGATAGTCATATAGATGTGAGTGTTTTCCTTTACTATCATAGTTAGTTATGTCAATTGGTTCCCATTGGGTTAATTGAAATTGTGATTAGCTTTGGATGTGAGGGTGATGTAAAAATGGAAATAGTAAAGGATTTTATAGGTAACACTCAAGACAAAAACTTGTGACAAACAAGAAATAGGTAAAGTTAGGGAAATAGTTGGTAAATGGAAAAACACATGTTGGTAAAACATTATATGAAATTGGTAACACATACAACAATTTAGGTAAAATATAAGAAACTTTTGTTAATATAAAAGAAGTTGATAAATTTGGGAACAATTTGGTAAAAGACAAGTTGGTAAAACAAAGGAAACTTTTGGCAACACATAAAACAATTTTAGTAAAACACAAGTAGAATTTGGGAAAATATTGGGAATGAATAAAGAATGGTACAAATATAATTTGCATCATTAAGCTACCAAGTCTCCAAAGCCAAGGGGGTGAGTTCGAATTTCCACCTCCTACATTTCCGCATTAATTTTTTATACCATCCCACATTTAATAAAAATAAAATAAAACCCATGACTATCTGTCGGAGGCTGGACCCCGTTGCCAGCAGTCTAGCTAGGCCACCGGCTGTGGCAAGTGGCTGGCAGCTAACAGGTGTGGGTACTTTTTTATTTTTTTAAAAATAATTTTGTTCAGGGGCATTTTAGTCATTTCTTTTAAATTTGTAAATGACAGTAAGGTCAGTAGCATGTTATGGTTCTTTTTAAAATTCGTTGTATTTAACTATCTTTCATATATTTCAAAAGTCTTTCTCTAAAATTTTTCCTAAAAAGCATTGAGGACGAGCCGTGTACACAGGCAAAATAAAACTCAAAACAATGGTTTTTCTATCTATCTTTATGTTTTTATTCCCCCATTATGTGGAAACTGGAAACTCATTATTCCCCCATTATGTGGAAACTGGAAACACATTCAAAGGCCGTCTCATTTCAATCAAAATGTTTCAGATTTTTTTTGAAGCGTGCTTCTGATTTTCAATATCTCTAATTCTCTATCCGACTTTCAAAGGATGATGACCAAAATCTCTATAAATTTTGATTACATGATATTGACTTTTCTGTCATATTGCAGAGAGTTTATTTGAATTCCCAACAATATGCAAATAATGCTTTTGATTTCAAATAGTCAATTATAAAACTTTTGAAACTTTCAAATTTGTATAAAATTATATTCTATCTTATTATTTCTTTTTAACAAAAAAAATTCATTCTGTTAATAAATTAGAATGCCATCACTATGTACGCTCATATCTCAGTTCTGATGAATATGAAGCCTTCCCCACATTGCTGCATCTGTTTTTGGTGTTAAAACCTGTCACAGAACTATCGAAGTTTGCCGAGGAAAATGTAAAGAATATTTTGTTAAGTCCTGTTAGTTAGATCAATTTGCATCACATTTAAAAAATGAGAATCCAAATATGAGCATCCTCTGACAAGGAAAATTAATATATTCCAAAATATTGTATTGTAACATAATGTTGTGACTAAAGTTGTTATTTCAATCATTTTAAGTTTTTCTAGTCACACTCTTTAAATAACTGATGTAATTTTAATTCTCCGGACCTTATTACTCCAACTTCATCAGTATAATTTCTCATTTTACAGAATGGATCATTTTTTTTATGGAAAAAGATGTGACTAAAATGATGTCCATTCTACAAAACTTACACCAAGAAATATATAACCTTACACCCACCCACAAACAAATAGACTATTTTAACAATTTGAATATGTGACATACATATAACATAATATCAACTAATGTTTTAAAAGTTGGACCGGATGTCAAGCCGGAAAAGTTAGTGGGTCCTGGTCCATTCGGTCGAGCCGTTCAGTTGGGCAGGTGACATTATAATCAAATTTAAAAATAATAAAAATAGTTACATACATATTTTTACCGGTGAAATAAACAATATATAACTCTAATAATATTACTCTACTCTTTTTTATAAATCCATATTGCCTAATTCTCACATATTAAGAGAAGTTAGTTAACTCATTAAAAATTGTCTAAATTAATAAGCTTTTTTTAATTTTACCCTAATTTAATAATATTTAGACATTGTGTTTCATCTTTTTCTTCTCTCCCTATATTTATATTTATTAAAGACTAAAATCATAAGATTCACATAAATCCTGAAAAATAAAAATTTTAAAATACTTTTAATAAAGACAAAAATAATTTCACAAACTGGGTTTATAAAAAGCAGCACATGCGATGGCAAAAAAATAAAAATAAAATCAAAGCAGCATATAGCATAAAGAGTAAAAAAAAATTGAGGGGGGAAGACAAACAAATATCAGAGAACTAGAAAAATGCTGTCATTTCAAATTAGAAAGTAAGAAAAGCCTCAGTGAATGTGTGTGTGGCTATTAACCTGTCACTGGGATAATCAATTCTTTACATTGAAAAAAGAGAGTAGCAGTACGTATGACAAAGAGAAAGTTTCAATTGGGTGCCTTTACACATTTTTTCACCTTCATTCCTCTAAGTCTCCGATGTCTTCTTTCCCCTTCGTCTCCGTCTCCGGCATATTCAAAGTCAAGTGGTTCAAGTATCATCTTTTTCATTTTATCGCCATTTTTTCATGGTTTCATAGTTATTAACTTTCGGTTATTTTTTGGTTTGTGGGTTCTACAATAATTAATTTTAATTATTATTTTAAAATAGAATGATTTTTTTAACATTTTTCCCTCTCGACCCTTCTTCTTCTTCTTCTTCTAAATTTCTGCTACCTTCATCTACCTATTAACAACCCTTTTTCCCTCTCCTATCTCCTTTCCGCTACATGGCTACGCCTCTCACCTCCAAGCTCCAGACCATGATCCAGGCGTTTAATCTGTTCAATGGACTTACTCTCTCTTCTGGCAACCTTGTTTCCAACAAGGGTATCCCATCCATCTCACTATACAATACACATATGTATATATATAGCAGATTATGATTCGCTTCAAAACTTTGTGACCTTATTTCTGTTGATTGGTTGATCATCTTAGGATTCTGGTGTTGGCGAATGGTTACTACAATGAGGCAATCAAGACTCACAAGACAGTACAACCAATAGAAGTTAGTGCGGAGAAATCCCTCCAGAGAAGTCAGCAACTGAGGGAGCCAACTCTACAAATCACTGTCGGCCGGAGACATTTTTAAATGATTTTTAATTTGGCCAGCGTGGGGAAGAGAGGGAGGGGGCTGAGGAGGGAGAGAGGAGGGGTAGGGTAGGAAAAAAAGTTAAAATTTTTTTTATTTAAAATAATAATATAAAATTAATTATTATGGGACACATAAACTAAAAAGTAACAGAAATTTAATGGTGTTAAGCTTTATCTTAAAATTCCCCCATTTTACAAAATTTATGAGTATTATTGGTCATAAAAAAATTTTATGGTGTCAGACGCTACTGTCACAAAACTTAGTTGTTAAATTTGCACATTCACTCTAAAATTAAACAGTAACATCGTTGATTAGCAAGAATTTTAAACAGAGTAGCCTAGTAACATTGCATCCTTCTAGATAGAATAAAGTCTAAGGACTTTTTGTACAAGCCACACATTTTTCTTTTGAAATAAAAGAATAAGTTGATGATTGATAATGAAATGCATTAAATATTGAGGTCCCTACCATTTGTTACTAAAGATGCGGAACGCGTTAGGTACATGCATGTGCAAATTTTTCTCCATATAATCATATCTCAATCTCAATCCTTGAAGTCTTATTGTTGATTCTGTCTTGAATTATTTGAACGAAGAACCGTCAAAACTAAAATAGCAGTGGCTATGATATCTTGTTCTTATGCTCAAGGATGGATCTATGATGTTTTCTTGAGTTTCAGAGGCACAGACACCAGAAGAAGTTTCACTGGCTTTCTCTATCATGCTCTGTGTCAAAAGGGGATTAATGCGTTCATAGATGATGAGGAGCTCAAGAGAGGGAAAGAGATTTCTCCTTCTCTTCTCAAAGCAATTGAAGATTCAAGGATTTCTATCATTGTTTTCTCAGAAAACTATGCATCTTCCACATGGTGTCTTGAGGAGCTTGTTAAGATCCTTGATTGTGCGAAAGTCAAAGGGCAATTGGTTTTCCCAGTTTTTCATTATCTGGATCCCTCAGTTGTACGCCATCAAAAAGGAAGTTTTGGTATAGCCATGGCCAAGCATGAAGATCGATTCAAGGATAATATGGAGAAGGTGAAGAAGTGGAAGTTGGCTTTGTTTGAAGCAGCTAACTTGTCTGGTTGGAGCTTAGAAAACGGGTATGCCATTGATTTTTCCTCTTGTAGGGAAAAAGCTTGCAAAGATTTTTAGATGTTTGTTAAAATTTCTTAAAATAAAACATAATAAGTGATGAATCAAATCTTTAACTCATTTTAAAATTGCTTATTAAGGCTTTTGTATATATGCAAGTGAATTGTGTGGGTTTTACTCATTTAGAAAAAGATTGGAGCATAACTAAATTGTCGGTCTGTGCAAAACATTGCTTTTCACATAATCTGAAATGAACCACATGGTTCATAGTTGATGAAAATATCGCTTCTCATTTATTTATACTTTATTGAATGAAAGCAAGAAGTGATTTCCCAAATGCTTACTATTTGGTTACTCTGTCATGTAATTGGTTAGGTATGAATTTGAGCTTATCCAAAGAATTGTTGAAGAGGTATGTAGAAAATTAAATCACACCCTTATGCACATAGCTGAATATCCAATTGGACTGGAAACTCGTTTATCAGAAGTGAAATCACTTCTGCATATGGAGCCTGGGGAACATATTCGAATGATAGGAATCTATGGTTTTGGAGGTATAGTAAAAACAACAATTTCTAGAGCTCTGTTTAACTTGATTGCCAATCAATTTGATGCTGCATGTTTCCTTGCTGATATTAGAGAAAGTTCAAATCAACCAAAAGGCTTAGTACAACTACAAGAAGCTCTACTTTTTGATTTAGTTGGAGACAAGAACATTAAGCTAGGAAATATTTACAAAGGAATCCCCATTTTGAAGAAAAGATTGTGTTGCAAGAAAATTCTTTTGATTCTTGATGATATTGACAAGTTAGAGCAACTACATGCTTTAGCAGGAGGACGTGATTGGTTTGGTGCTGGTAGTGTAATTGTGATCACAACAAGAGACAAACACTTACTAGCTGCTCATCAAGTTGAAAAAACATATGAGGTAAAGAAACTACATCATAGTGAAGCATTTGAATTGTTCTCTTGGAATGCCTTCAAAAGAAAATCACCAGATTCAGCTTATTTTGAGATTTCACACCGTGTAGCTCTATATGCAGAAGGACTTCCATTGGCTTTGAAAGTAATGGGTTCAAATTTGTATGGTAAAACAGTTGATGAGTGGCAAGATGCATTGAACAAATATGAAAAAATTCCGAACAAAGAGGTTCAGAATGTACTTAGAGTAACCTATGATAATTTGGAGGAGAATGAGAGAGAAATTTTCCTAGATATAGCATGCTTCTTCAAAGGGGAGACAATAGAATATGTTGAAAAGACACTAAAAGCTTGTGGGTTCTATCCAAAATTTGGCATTAGTGTGCTAATAGATAGGTCTCTCCTAACTATTGATGAGTATAACAGATTAAGAATGCATGATCTGATCCAAGACATGGGAAGGGAAGTTGTAAGAGAAGATTCTCCTTTGGAGCCTGGAAACCGGAGTAGAATATGGCACCCTGAAGATGTTTATGAAGTGCTCACTCAAAATAGTGTGAGAGTCATGCTTTTGACATTTTTATTAATGATTTGTCTGTAATGAACTTGATTGGGTTTATTTGAAGGGTAAATCACAATGAGGTCCTAAGGAAGAAATATAATTACCAAAAGTCCCAATAACAAGCAAGCAATATAGGCTTGTTATCATTTCCTATATTGAAACTTGTCATTACTTGTTAACTTGTTGAACTTTTTGTTGATTATGTTACAACCTTGGGACCTCATAGAGATTTTCGTTTTTTACCCCCTCAATTTTAATTCATTTCTTTATGTTGTGTCATAAAGGGGTCAAGCAAACTTCAAGGCATGATGGTGGACCTCCCTGATCATTATATGGTACACTTGACAGCAAGCACATTTAAAAGGATGAGAAATATGAAAATTCTTATAGTTAAGAATGCACACATTTTTGGAAGCCCTCAACATCTTCCAAACAATTTAAGATTGCTTGATTGGATGGAATACCCCTCTCCATCATTACCATCTAATTTTCATCCAAGGAAACTTGTTATCCTCAATTTATCTCGTAGTTTTTTTACAATGCAAGAACCATTCAAGGTATATATCACTGTAGCTTATGCTTTTTGTTTTTTCAATATTTCTTTCTTCAGAACCTGCATCTGATAGTGATTCAATTTTTTTTTTATTTGCAGAATATGGACTCTTTGACATCTATGGATTTTAGCCATTGTGATCACTTAACAAAACTACCTGACATTTCTGGAGTTCCAAATTTGACAGAATTAAATCTTGATTATTGTTCAAATTTAGAAGAGATTCATGATTCTGTTGGATTTCTTGATAAACTTATAGAGTTGAGGGCTTCTGGATGCACCAAACTAAGGGAATTTCCACGTGTCATTAGGTTGCCATCACTCAAAAGTTTGATCCTTATATGGTGTTCAAGCATGCAAAAATTCCCAGATGTCCAAGGAAAAATGGAGAATCTTGTATCCATTTCTATTGAAAGTAGTGGTATAGAAGAATTACCAGCTTCCATTGGAAACCTTAGAGGACTTCAAGAACTATGTATGACATCTTGCTTAAGTCTCAAGGAATTACCAGAAAGCCTTGACTTGCTGCAGAATCTAAGAAACCTTGACATTGAGGGTTGTCCACAACTACGAAATTTTTTGAAGAAGCTAAAAGACATGGGACAACATACTCCTACCTTTCATAACGTTGATTCATTGAATCTAGAAAATTGTGGCCTATTTGATGAAGATCTACCCATTATCTTGCATTCTTTTCCCAATTTGACTTCATTAAACCTTTCAGGGAACAAATTTATAATGCTTCCATCCTGCATACAAGAGTTTCTTTACTTGCAATTACTTCACTTAGACAGTTGCAAGTTTCTTCAAGAAATTATATGCTTACCTTCTAATTTACGATTCATTAATGCAAGAAACTGCACATCATTGAATGCAAAATCATCCAGTTTATTACTGACTCAGGTTCGTATCTGTGAAATCAGATCTTCCCTTGTAATCATGTGAGCCTCAAATATTCTTACATTTTTCTTGTTTCACAGGAAACCTTTCAGGAAAGGGAGTTACATGTTATAGTGCCTGGAGCAAGCATTCCAACATGGTTTGATCTCTGCAGCAAAGGAGAATATATGACATTCTGGGTTTGCAAAAAATTTCCAGTGACTGCTCTATGTTATGTTTTTGCAGTTGAGAGAGAAGTGAAGAATTTCAGTTGTGAAGTTCACTTTTTTATTGATGGTGAAGAATTGTTTGAATTGGAAATATCAACAAGCTTTTCAAAAATGGTGACAGATCATGTTTGGCTATTTGATTTGCGAACTCTTCCTTCGTTTCAGGGGAACCCATTTGATTCTTATTTGGGTGATGACTGGAAGCAGGTGGAGATTTCTTGTGAAAAAATGTCTGAAGTTCCAAATGTAACTGTGAGTTGGTGTGGTATACATGTTAGCAAGGAAAGAGAAAATGCTATCAGATTCACAGACCCTTATTCGGATTCTGAATCTGTCACAGAAACTGAAAACATTAAGACTGAATTGAAGATTCCCGCTAGTAATAACAAGTCAGTGCAAGACTTTCAAGTCTTCAATGATAACTTGGAAGCCTGCTGTGAGACAGAGGATAGAAAAATGCTTGAATCCGTGGGAAATGAGATAAACATAACTCAAGATGATGATGAAATGGAAGCATTTTATGCTTCATTAGATGCTGAGACCTTTATTCCATTACCTTCAGAAGATATCATGTCTATTTCTGAATTGAAAACAGATAAAAAACCAAGTGAAAGAATCCAAAAAGCATGGAAAACATTTCAAGAATTTCTCACCAAAGATTTTTCTGAAGTACTGGAGCCTAATAATTATAGTACCATGAAAGCTACATTAGATTTCCTCTCTGGAATATCTGCAGATGATGGAGTATCAGTAGAAATGAGATCAGTAATAATCGAAGTTTCAAGAGAATTTACTCACTGGAGTTGGGATTACAGCAATGCAAGCAGGAAAATGGAAATTTCCAAAGCCAGCATGTTGAAAGTGCATGAACTAGATGAGGGTCTTGAAGCTAACAAGAGGCATTTCAAGGAAGTGATGGGCATGAAAAATGAGTTGCAAAGCCAATTGACTTATTTAGAGGAGAGAAAGAAAGAGATAGAGGATCAAATCAACGCCATTAAATCTGATATTAATGCTTTTGAAACAGCTAACAAAATGGCTACTAGGAGAAAGAGAGAAATTTTTGAGGAAGGAAAGCTACTCCTGGTTCAAAGAGATGAGTTGAGAGAACAATTGCCACGCTTGAGGGATGACTGTGCACTGGCCAAGGAGATCCAAACAAATATAAATACTGAATGGTCTAAACTTGAAGAGAAAATGAAGAACAAAAGCGTATATTGTTGTTTTTGAGTGAATTTTAGTATGTGATGTAACAGGAGGAACTAAGATTAAAAATAAAAGCTCAAGAATACATTTGGTCCTTTGACTTTAAGTAATGTTTCATTTTTGTTCCTTTAACATTAAAAACTGTAATTTTAGTCATTCTACCCTAATGTCGTTATGCTAATATTGAGATTTTAAATTTGAAAAGACCTTTTAAAGACATATTAAGGTTAATTATCAAAATAATAATGCTTGTTATAAAAAAAATCATCATTTGAGACTAATAATATGAAAATTAAAGGGTTGAAAACTTATTTTCAAAAGTTAAAGGACCAAATGCAACCTTACACAAAACTAAAGGATCAAATATGTACTCTAACCCAAAATAAATTACTTCTTTCATTAATAAATATAAGATCCAATTGACTTTTTTTTTTGTAAAAATTAAGGAAGCTAAATGAGCCACTTAATTATAACTTATTTTGTGTATTATCAGATTGTATGTAAGCTTATAAGTCAAATAAACTAATTTAGAGGCATTATTAGATTATATGTTAGTTTATAAGTCAAATAAACTAATTTAAAAAAATTAAGATAAATCAATTTATAAGTAGCTTGTTTAGCTTTCTTAGGATTCTCCAAAAAAATCAATTTGGTCTTATATTTAAGAGTAGAGGGAGTATTAAACTAATAATATCAAGTTCACTCAATATTGTCAAGTTTAAACATAGATATGACTTTTTAAGTATAGTTTGTTCTATCTATCTATGATTTAGATCCTTAATCCTTAACTTCATTTGAAAACATCGACTAAGGAAAATTAATCATTTAATCTTTATAGTTTGACCGAGTTTACGACTCAGTCTTTATAGTTTAACTCATCGTAACACAGCCCTTCAAGTTTTCTATGGGTGTGTTTGGCTCGCATACTCACAGCCAAATAAGTCCTTATTTTGATAAAAAAAGACTTATTTTCAGAAAAGGACTTATGAGTAAGTTTGTCTCGACTTATAAAAATAAGTAACTTATAACTTATAAGTCAAAATAAGTATAAGTTCTTTTTTTCAACTTATGACTTATGACTTATAAGTCACTTTTTTTGGTGGACCCCACAATTCTAACTTATTTTACACATCAAATCACAGCTAACCCAAACATAAATCACTTTTTCAAAAGTCCATCCAAACATACATCTCATTACACAATATGACTTATGACTTATAAGTCACTTTTTTTAACAGCCCATCCAAACATAAATCCCATTACACAATCTGACTTATTTTCAGTTTGACTTATCTATAAGTCACTTTTTCATAAGTCCATCCAAACACACCCTATATTTCATAAAAAAAGTCCGAGTGAAACATAACTCATCTTATATGGCGTTGACCAGAACCAATGTCGCTTATTTGACATCCATGTCAGCCACTCACTCAGTCAGCCTCTCAACCAAACAGCTCGAAGGTCTCATCCACTCCGTTAACCTTTCCAAAGTCCACTCCAACCATCACCACCTTCTTCATCTTCCTCTTCCTGCTTTCTTCTCTCATCTTATCATTCCTATATTATAACTCTCTACTTGCTCCATATTCTCACTCTCTTCTTCACGTACTCTTCTGTTCTCTTTCACACGTACTCTTCTGTTCTCTTTCACAGAGTCAGCCGCCATCCCCCACCGGCACCACCTTCGGGATGATTCTCTGACTGCTTTTTCCACCGCCACCGTACCTACGTCGTTGCTTCCAACCGGTGCTTTTCCATCATTTGCTCCGTCATCCACCACCTCGGTAACCCCGTCAAAGTACTCTTGGTCGATGTACTCTCCGCATTTGAGTTCTTTCTGGTTCTCGCCTAGTCCTCCCATTACATAGAACCTGTTGATCATGAAACACCTAAAACAGAGCTTCCTCCCTCGATTCATATTAGGGAGGCATTCCCAGGAATTGGTTTCTGGATTGTATTTCTCAGCAGAATTCAGGATTGTCTTACATGTTTCTGTTTCAAGACCATTTGCAATGAAAGCGATCGAAGTTGCCGCAGGTTATGACTTGGAACTGCAGGAAAAGCTTGGTTAAGAAGGAAAAGAAAGCAAGAAGGTAGAGGGAGAAGAAAGACTGAGGGGAGGGAGAAGAGTGAATAGCTGTGATGGATGCCAAATAAGCAACAATTGTTCCTATCAATGCCACATCAGATGGGTTATGTTTGACTCAGACTCTTTTATAAAATCAAGAAAACTCAAAGGACTGAGTTACAAAGTCGATCAAACTATAAGGATGAAATGATTAATTTTTCCTATAGACTAATAGCTGTTAACAAAATTAGTTTTTATTTTATAAGAATAAAAATATGCAATTTTTGTTTGCCTCTATATAGTAATTGTTTTCTCAAAAAAAGAATATATGAACCTAAACATACAAAAATGATACATTAAATTGAGGTCCCCAAAAGCACTTAATTAAACTGAGGTCTGTAATTCTGACAAAAAAATTAGTATAATCTGTTTAAAAGTTATTACCATTTGGCCAAAAGTTATTATTTGGGTCACTGTTTTGAAATATGTTTTGTTCAACTTTGAATAACCTTATTAAGATGGTTTAATTAGTTGTTGCACATCTAATTTTATTGTCCATGTTTAACATAAAAAGTAAGGGATAAAAGGAGACGTAAATGCATGGGAGCAAAGCTATACCAGCTTATTTATTGTTTTATTAGTAGTTGGGCAAGATAGGATGTATAGGAACCGTGCTTGGGAAACCTATACATTACACATCATTATATTCATAAACTTGCTGTTGATGAAGCCATCGATCTTCAGATTCTCTGGAATTGAACTTGGAGTGGCGAATCACTCAAAGTAAGACGTTGGTTTCCATCACTATCAACATATATGCCAATATCTCTGCACTGAACATTACAATAGCTGCACACAGTTGGACAATAAACCAACTTATAACTATCTTCATACTCCTCAATCTTGAACCAGTTGCTCACTGTTTGCCACCCAGGATTGCCAGTGACACCACCGGTCGTCACGAACCACTGGCCGGCATTATTATCATAGTCTCCGAGCTTCCACACATTGGAGTTAGGACAGTCATAGTCAGCGGAGAAGAAGATGTTGAGATCAGTAGAGACACGAATGACACCTTTCTTAGTGTTAACAGGTGAAAATGACAATGGTAGGCCTGAATAGTCTTGCACTGCCACAACATCCATTGGGCACATTTCTCCTATGCTTGTAAGAGCAATCCCGCCGCCACTTGCCGGAATTACGTAGTACTGGGTTCCTGCTCGGAGCACTTTGCCTGAAGTATCAACCACTTGCGCCGGTGATGCACCGGCGGCTCCGAGCAGTGGCTTTGTTGAGAAGGCAAAGAGAAGGATGAATGCTACCAATGTGATCTTCATTGTTGTTTGGTTTGAATGCTTAGCTTCCAAACTAGCTTAGCTTTGTTTTTGGTTTGGTTTATGATGTGAGATTATGAGAGAATTGGGCATGAATTTATAGTTACTTCGACGGTGTAATCTGTGGACTATAACTTGCACTTATTGTCAAGGATTCCGACTTATACGATTGGCCGTAGGGATAAACTCTTTCAATTTAAAGTTGCTTTTAGATGTCTTTTCACCAATTTATATTGAGTTGAGACTCTAAAGAAGTGTTACTCGTCCGTTCCTGCTTACTAGCATCATACTTTCGTGTTATAGCTGACCCCTAAACGTTTTCTTTGTTCATTATGCATATTTATCATAAAAATTAAAGATATTTTACCACTCACATTTGTGAGACGACAATAGTAGTAGCAGTGCTAATAAATAGCCATTATAGACTTCCAGTGCTAATAAGTAGCAGTGCTCTGATTAAAAAAGGTTATCAGGATAGTTTTTTTTTTTTTTTTTTTTTTTTTAAAAAAAAATTTGGGGAGGGGGATTCGGGGACGGTGGCACAGACTGAAGACATTTTTCTAAGCACAAACAAGATAAAAAAGAGGAAAATCATATCTAGTTTTCCAAAATCGTTCAGCTCGATCTCTTTATTCTCAAATTAAATAATGGTAAACAAGTGGCATTTCAAGAATATTGTTGGTCAGAAAAGAGGGGAACCAAAGAAAAAAAAAGAAAGAAAAACTTGGGCTTGTCCCCATTTATATATCAAAGACTGTGTGCTTTCCAAGAGTTTTACAAGCAAAGCACTAATCAGTGACGGTAAATAGAAACACTTTAAACGAAAACCAACTTTTATGGAGTAAAACAGTATAAGCTGCCAATAGTATTGGCTCAAATGTTTAAGGGATAAGGGCCTAAAATGTTCTGGAAGTTTTCATCAAGAGGCACTGAGTGTCTGGAAGTATTTTTAGGGCCAAATCTACCTCGGAAGTCGTAAAAATGGGGTAATTTATAGACGTGATATGCCTACATGGCATCTACGTCATCCTCATTTTTTCATGTCATATTTTTTAAAAAAAATAAAAAATAAAAAAATATTTGTCAACTAAATTTCTCTTCTTCTTCTTTTTTTAAATATGTTTAAAAAAATATAATTTTTTATATTTTTTAATTAATATATACATGAAAAAATGAGGATGACGTGGCATACTGACGTGGATGCCACGTCTGCATATAACGGTCAAAGGTGTTGATCGTTACGAAGTGTTAACGGATGAGCGGTTTTGCCTCGTTTTTGTAACTTTCAGGGCAATTTTGGTCTCTAAAAAACTTTCAGACGTCCAATGCCCCTTAGTAAAAACTTTCGGAGTATTTTAAACCCTTATTCCAATTTTTAATTACTACTATTGCACCTAGAGCCGTCGGGTTAGTCCGCAAGCTACGGGCCAGCCCACTGCAGCTTGCGGGCTAATTGGGGGGAGGGCTGCTTGACGGCCACCCACTTTTTTTTATTAAAAAAAAAAAAAAACACTCACTCTCCCTTTCTCTTTTACCCACTCACATCTCATTCCATTTTTTGGCACGGTACAATGATCTCACTCTCAAATGTTGGAGTAGATCCTCATCTTTACCCCTTCCCTCCTCTATCCTCCTTTTCTTTTGGGTACCATTTTATCTTTTAATTATACTTTAAAAATATATAAATAAATTTAATCTATCAAAATTTGATCTGTATAATTCAGAACTACATATTATTATTACTATAAACTAAAATTATCTTTTTTATTTTTATTATAGTTGTAAACTGTTCATATCAAAATTTAAAAGTTTAAATTTATTTATGTGATTTTTAAGTATTATCACAATAAAATTTATTTTTATGAAAATATTTAATCTAAAATATTCAATCAAAGATCCAATGTTACGTTACAAAAGAGAAAAAGAAGAACAGAGGAGGGAAGGGCCAGAGGAGAGCATCTAATGAATTTTATAAATCTCTGTGAGCAAAATCATCAATGGAGATGTTGTCGGTCGGTGATATCGAGTCAAACTCCCTTAAAGGCCTCGGCATCATCGCCAACAACATCTCCATTGACCATCGGAGCACTATCCATTCCTCTCTCTCTCTCTCTGAACCCAGAGTTTCCCAATAATGGGGTTTTTCTTGAACGATTTTTCTTTTCTGGTGAGTTTCTCGACCTTGGACTTTGACAGATTGGATTTTGCCACCATCAGAGAGCTCATCTGTGGTTCAAGGAGTACTGTTTTAGTGCCTACTGAAATTGAATTCGAATCTTCGTTCCCATTTTCACCCTTGTCCTTTCGGCTTCAATCTTTCCGCTATCTTCCTCATGTTAGATTTCTGTTTTGATTATGTGTTTCTGATTTTGATTATTTACCAATGTGATTTTCATTGTGCCAGGATATACAATTGAAGTGTACTTGATGGAGGCAAATGGAAGGCTGCTCCTGAAGCCTATATAATGTATATATTTCCAGACTTGGGAATATGTTCTAGTCACATTGATGTACAAGTTTTTGCTCCTAATAATTCTGGTGCTTCTTTCCTGTTATTGGTCTGCTTTTATGGTTCTTGGCATGCAGGTTTTTTTCTTTTACATCCTTGGAAATTGCCTAAATTTCATCTCCTCTGGGGCATGTGAAATTTTTTTATTTATATCTCTGATTGCGAATTTGATTACCTCAGTTTTTGGGTTTTGAACAGGGTATTCATTGCCACTTACTTCTTAATTCTTGGAAACATCTTTCTTGCAGCATTTGAAATCACCAATCACCTGGTAAGTGTCTTGTATTCATTTCAATTCATGTTTTTGTTGAGAAAATGTTTATAGGCCTTATGCTCGATGGTTCCCTAGAAGGCTGGAATGATAATGTGCGTCAGCTTTAGTGCTCTGATGTGTTAATTCAAATGGAAGTTGTTATGGAAGAACAAGAAAAGCTGCTTCCTGAACATTACCTGAGCAGGTGGCTGAAAAATACGCCATTTTTGCAATCCTGATGTATCTTATAGTTTTGATCTTAGTTGTTGCCTTGCATCACACCATTTACAGGTTATACAGAAATCTGAATGTCTGTTATGAGTTTAGTCTATCAAGGAATCTCTAACTCTATGATTAGCTTGTGAATGTTCCTAGTCACAACCTTGTCACAAAATTAATGTCAAAGACCACCTCATCTTTTACTTCTTTGTGCAACTCCATACTACTCACAACGGCTTTAACTCCAGCTACGTTAACTGCATTATTCATACTACCTTCTCCCACCTTGGCATCCATAGCACACTCATTTGCTTCATGGCACTTTAAATTAGGAGTAGTATCCTTATGTGGGCGGTGATCCACATGATCATATCTCCCACATTTAAAACAAATAATTAGGTGGATCCCTTCATACTGCACTCTAGTAACCTTCCCATTAATAAGGATAAACGGTCTCAATGGCGATGCCAAATCCAGCACCACACATATCATATCAAACCTTCCCTTCTTTCTCTTCAAAGTCTGCGTATCAACCTTAAGAACATTGCCCACTTGTGAGCCCAAAACATATAGGGCCTATTTGTCATAGTAATTTAATGGAAGCCTCGCAAATCTAATCCACTCAAAAATCTTAGTCACAACCTCTCCTTTAGGGTCAAAGTCCTGTTTCCATGGCTGAACTTGAGATGTAGTGATCAAATAATAACCATGGACCTCCGGTTAAAGCTAGATCATAGTCAGTCTCCTTTTCAGGGAAATGAACTACAAAAAATCCTGTACCCACATCAATTGTCTCCACTGTCCCCGCTCTCACCCACAGTTGTGCACCTTCAAGGCCATGTAAACAGGATTTACCATTCTCCCCACCTTGTTGTAGTCCCTGGAAAGGGAGAAAAGTTGTGCTAGGTGATCCATTAATCATTACTTGATAAGAGACAGTAAAAATACATTGCATTATTAATTGTGTCCAAGAAGCAGGAAATTGCATTTTTTCCATTACAGTTTACAAAAACTGCCAAGAGACCTTATCATAAGCTTTGGCTATATCAACCTTAAAAGCACACCAACCATTTTTATTTTTATTTTTGTTTTCCTAATTTTTTCCATACATTCCAAAGCCAAGATAATGTTATCAGAGATTAATTTGCCTTTCAAAAAAGCATTTTAATTTGGAGTTATAAGGTCTGGGAGGATTTTTTTGAGTCTATTACATAGGACTTTTGACAACAGTCTATAGATGACATTACATAAGCTAATTGGGCGAAAATCTTTAAAACTATTTGGACGGTTACATTTTGGAATTAAAACTATGAAAGTTTTGTTAAGTTCCTTAAGAAGATATCCTGCATTATAAATTTGGAAAATCATAGCAATAATATCCTCTCTCAAAATAGACCAATAGTGTTGAAAAAACTTTGCATGGAAACCATCCGGTCCTGGAGCACTATCCCCCTTAATCTCAAAAACAGCTTTCTCAATTTCATCTACTGTCAAGGGATTTGTCAAAACTGTTTGATGATTACTTGAGATAGTATGAATATTTATATTATCTAAGTTGGATTGGCCCTTTCCTGATCTAAAACAATGGATGATTGGAAAATGTTTGAAAAATAATGAATTGCTTCATCATGGATATCAAATGGATTTTCACAACATATCCCTTGTTCATTTTGAATTCTTAAAATATGATTTTTCAATCTTTTTTTGAGATGAAGAAATGTGAAAATATTTTGTGTTTCTATCCCCTTGAAAAATCCAATTATAACGAGCTTTTTGAGACCACAGAATTTCTTCACAGTCATACCAAAATTCTAGTTGAGAACGTAGAGAATCAGTCTTACCTTGCCGAGATGAAATAAAAGATGGATCATGTTGAGATATTTGCAATTCCTTTTACAAAGAGACAATATTATGATGAATATTTCCAACACAATATTTATTCCATTTGGTAATGGATTTTCTGATTTGATTTAACCAAATATGATTTTTAAAAGCGAAAGATCCATGGACTTGCAAACTCCATTCCTTAGCTACAATGTCTTTACATGTGGGAAAGAAAAACCAAAAATTCTCAAAACGAAAAGGTTTTGGACCTTACTTGAAACACTGAGTTTGGAATAAAATCGGTGATTGATCCGAAGCATCTATGGCCAAAGTCTCAAGGGTAGAGTTAGGTTATGATTGAAACCAAAAATTATTACAAAGAGCTCTATCTAGTCTTTCAAGTACTAATTGAGAACCTTGTTGATTGTTTGACTATGTATACCAACCCCCCTTTGGAACAACATCAATTAAATTACATATATCTATCATATTACGAAAGAAGGAAGAACCCAAAGTGAAAGTGGATGCACTAAATTTATCCTCCGAACTAGAAATCTGATTTAGATCACCTATAATTAACCAAGGTTTACCGATTGAAGATGCTAGAGAAGTGAGCCAAGACCAAAGAACGTGTCTATCAAAAAGATGCGAAAAACCATACACAAAAGTTATATAATATTCATTACCATCAAGAGAGGTACAGGATACATGAAACCAGTTTGAAGTTTGGTCTAAGATAGAACAAGATTTAAGGTTACACATCCCTAAGAGCAGCCCACCCTTTCTACCAACAAGATCCATATCATACACATAATCAAAACCAAAAGAGGATAGCTTTTTAGTTATAACATTATCATACATTAAAGTTTCACTTAAGAACAAAAAGTTAGGATAGTATTTACAAAAAAGGTTTTTGAGACGTTGGAATGTCGTGGTGTTACCAAGACCACGACAATTCCAAGCTAGTACCTTCATGGAGCCATTCGGAGCTTTTTGGATAAAACTCCTTGGAAACCCAGAGAAGATGAAAAGAAATCCTGAAACATGATGGAACCATCAAGATTCCGAGCAGAGATGGTAGAATTGAAGGTACGACACTGATCAGCTTGTCTGCTTCGCTTTCGAAAACTAGAGTATGTTGGGAGAAATATGTCGAAGTAGAAGGCCGATTTGCATTTTGAGAAGGATCCTAAGAAATGGTATGATGAACTTCATTATTAGGAGATGAGGCATTTTCCAGAAATGGAAGAACACGCATATAAGATTGAGTAGCAAAATTATAGATGATGAGAGGATCTCAAGTATCATTTGGATATGCAATGTGGATCATTGGCTCCCAAAAGCCTGTGATAACCTGAGCCCAGATATTTTGATTTGGAGGAGAAGATCGGTGAAGAGCTCGAAAATTGGAGTTTGTATTGGAGCAGTGCCGCCTCGAGTCCGCTCTCCAAGAAATTAAACCCGAGGGGATAGTGGAAGCTAACCCTTGGTGTCGATCTCAAGGAGCCTAGTGTAATATGATTCCTAATAGCTAATATGTAAACTTGAAAAGGCGGGTAAAAAGCATTTTTGTTTGGTTTTAGTATGAAGTTTGGTATGCGGAAAAGGTAAAGTAAAAGGTTGGAACTAAAAGTGAGATTTGGATGAGAATGGGATAAAGATCATTCTTGATGAATGAGAAATTCGGGAATCATTGCTTCTAAAGATTTTTAGGGAGTTTGATTGATTTCTAAAAAACCCTAGAGGAAACCCTCTGTTAGAATCTTAAGTTTTGATAAGGACTAGATCCTATAGATAACATAAGTAAAACGAACATATAACATATAACTTAGTCTGAAAACAATTGAGATAAGAATGAAGGTATATGACTAAAGAAAAGTATAAGGTATCTAAATGTTGAACAAAGTCCTATAGATAACAGATACACTATCGCTAGACTGAGAGCCTATCGCTAAGAAATAGAGATAAGGGTAATAATGGCTAATGAAGTCTTGGCAATAACCTGAAAGCATACCTATCGCTAAGAACTTCACTATCACAAATAAAATGGTTTGAGAAAGTCTAAGCAAAGAACATTAGTTTACTATCTCTAAGACATGCCTCTATCGATAAGACTGATTAGAATAACTGTATTAAAACATAGTCACTAGCGATAGCATGAATAGCTAGCGACAGCGGAACTCTTAGACATACAGATAAGTTGCTGAGTAGAGCTAATGAAATGAACTAGCGATAATGTAGGCTCTAGCGATAACAAGTTTAGCTATCGATAATGAAATCACTTGCTGAGATAACTTAGTCATTCTGATAGCTGATATATTGTGTACATTAAGCTAATGAATCCTACTAGCGATAATAAGTTTAGCTATCGATAATGAAATCACTTGCTGAGATAACTTAGTCATTCTGATAGTTGATATATTATCTGTGTACACTGAGCTAATGAATCCTTCTAGCGATAACAAAACTGTGCTTCACCTGAATACTTGTTTAGCTAACATCCTAAGTGCAGGACTAACACTATGTCACTAGCGATAGCTTGAAATGCTAGCGCTACTGAAAAAGTTGCTATACAAGTACAATGTTGTAGGTAGTTGGTAGTCATAGTCTCTATCTCTCATAGCTCATCTTCTGCAAGAATTAAATGAAGTAAGAGATGAAAGATGATTGAAATGAAGACCAGCATTAAATGCCAACGGCTAGGAGCTTCCGACGAACATATTCAAACGGACTCATGAAGTTGAAAGAAAAAGGCAAATCTGTGAAGAGATATAAAAACCAAGACTTAAGCATTTATGAAGGAGCGAACAAACTGACGAACATTCATTCATTATTCTTATCTACTTTCTGCTCAAGGTTTTATTACTCTTAGTGAGTTCCTCTGTACTTCAGTGATTATCAAAATCTGTTCATTAAGTGAACTCATTTATTGAAATCCTTTACTGTTTGAGGTTGTTCTGAAATCTGGGATTTTAGAACAGGGTTGTAGTCTTACAACTTGTAAGGGAGAGTGTTTAGAGGAAGTCTAAAACTCTGTCTTGTAAAGGTTGGCAGGTGAACCTGGTTTGTAAAACCTATGATTTAGTGGAACCCAACGAGGAGTTGGAGAACTGGACGTAGGCAGTTTTTGGCTGAACCAGTATAAAGGATTGTCTTTGTGTTTAAAGTTTAATTTGTAAAAAGCACAATTCACCCCCTCCTCTTGTGCGTTTTGCCACTTTCACCCTCTAGGCTAGGCTTAGGTCAACTCAATTAATGCCGGAACCCCACACATTACTTAATTTAACCCAAGTTGATTAATTTCAAAATCAAGAAATAATTAATTATGCAAGACTTTTAATCCACGATTTGGGCCACCTCATAATTGCTCTAAGTTTCTCTCTAAACTATAATCTATCGATGGCCACCCATACAATAAATTAGGACCTAAAGAGTATTTGCCCAATGTCCAACACAATCAATTAATCCTTATGCCATCTTCCTCAAGAAAATAACTTAACACTCTTAATCCACTAACCAAGCCACCTTGCATTAGCACATAATTTTCACCAAGAGAATAATAAAACTATGAACCCATAAATTTCATTAAACTCAAAGTTAATAAGTAGCAATGCCAAGCATTTATACAAGAAGGAAATAACATCAACATAAGTTCTGACCCTTATGACATAAATGCACTCAACTAAGTGTCATAAATGCACCTCAACCAAATGCAATTAATACATACCACCAAATGCCATAAATGCACACCTAGAACCCTAGAAAATCATAAATACAACAAATGAAGGAAGGATTAGAACTAGAAAAACTCCCCTATTCAAGCTTCAAGCTCATCCCTTGGCTCCCACCACCAAGAATAGTGGAGCCTAGCTGCTACTCTCCATGAAAGAATCAGCAAGAAGAGAGGAAGGTGTGGAAACCATGGATGGAAGAGAAGAAAAGAGAAGAAGATGAAGATGAAGATGAAGATGAGAGAGCTAGGGCTTGGAGGGTGTAAATGTGAGCCAAATATGCCCTAATGGGGTGTATCCTTCGAGTTTTAAGTCCCCAAGTCGGGTCAAGTGAGTGGGTATTCAAGTTGAATCCAAATCAGGCCCAAAAACGCGAGCTGATAACTGCAGAAATCGCGCAGCTCACCGCGGCAAGGTGGAGGCGAGCTCCAGTATTTTCTGCCAAAATTAAAGGTTCTTCACCATCTGCTAGTCGCGGCGAGGTCACTTCGTTTCTGCCTTTTTGAGGGCCTTCTCTCCATGGGCTCGTCGTGGCGAGGCCATGACGAGGTCACTTTGTTTCTGCTCCTTTGTTTGGCCTTCTTCTTCATCCTGGGTCCGATCTTTTGGTCTTGGGCGACCTTGCAAGTGGAAACAAGACTAAACCAAGATCAAACAGCCCTATAAATTAATCAATGTAATCAATCTACAATTATGGCTAATTAATTCTAATTTTGCACTCATTTCACTTGAGAGTTTGAGACATTCGATTAGACATTATTAGACAAAACTTGCATCTCAATCATGTTAATTGCCTCAATTTAGGCATATAAAAACCACACAAATCAGAGATTTGTCAATCGGCCCATACCAGGTTGAGGAGAATTGAATCCAAAATAAGAAAGAGCCAAAAAACACCATTAACCCAAGCCAAATCCTCTTGAAATTCTTAGTCTGGGAAAGCTTCAATCCACGTCCCTTCCATAATCAAAAAATTGGACCAATTTCTCTGGGCCTCCAAAGATGAGGTAATACAAAAATGGTCCACCATGGTTGCTAGATGTGTGATGTTGTCCAACCACCACTAAGATATAACTTGCCAAATTTTTTGAGGGTCTACCTCAGCAAATACGTGGCACTCAAATAATGAGTCAACATTAGACACTAAACGTACTCCTTCATGCAGGACTAGATCATTGAAAAAGGATTGGACTAATTGGTCTGTTTGGTCTGGGATGTCAAATTCAGGAGCAACTAAATGAAAGTGCTCGTGATTTTGTTGATGAGAGTAAGAGTCATTATGACCCATATTTACCTCATTGACCGTATTAGTAGGTTTGGTGGGTGAAAGAGGCAGGAATGCACAAGAGGGGGGTGAATTGTGCTTTTTTAAAAAAAATACTAAGTGAGACAATGTTTATACTGGTTCAGCCCAATCTTGGCCTATGTCCAGTTCTCCAATCTCAATTAGGTTCTACTATTACTTTCAAGATTAGAGCAGGCTCTTGAATGGCCTTACAAGTGTCAGCAAGAAATCTCCCTCTCTTTACTGATCACTCCCCCTTACAACTTGTAAGATTATACCCTACTTTTAATATCCCACTATCTTAAGAGTAATCCTCACTGGATTTGTAAATACAGAATACTTGTTCACTCTATTGAACAGATTGTGTTACACACTGAAGAATACTAATAAATGAACTTTCAAAGGATTTGTGAGTATTGAATGTAGTAGTTACAGATAATCAATATGGCAATCAATGTTCTCAACCAACTTCTTTACAATGGCTTTTATACTTTCTTTTGGAAATTTTCCCGTTGTCAAAATATAGCCGTTGCATGTCCAGAGAGTAGCTAAATCTGATTATAGAGTGTTAGGATAGTATTCAGAAAGCTTCAGCTCCATTTTGCTTGATTTGCTTCAGTTCATCTCTCTTCATTAATTGTTGGAAGTAGTTGGTGTGTCTAACGGCTTTAATGGTAGTTTGCGTGCCAACGTTAACTTCCTGAAATAGGCCTGTGCACTTTCTGTACTTGATAGCTTAAAATAGTCTGAACCATTGAATTTTGAATAAGTCCTATCGCCACTTCGATCATAGCCTCCAATCGATCACAGGGGATGGTTTCTAATCGATCACATATCGATTACACATAGATCACAGCCTGCATAACTAAATATCAAGTTAGAAAATTACTCGCCTGATCGATTACAGGGAAACCCTGATCGATTAGGCATGTCCAATCGATTGCAGATAGATTATGCTCAGATTACATGCTTTCTCTGATCGATCACTCAATATCCTTCAATCGATTAATGCTCTCTGTTCAATTAGACTTAGATTATGTTATTTCCTCTGATCGATTATACTTAGATTATCTTATTTCCTCTGATCGATTAGGCTAACTTCTCTGATCGATTAGGCTTACTTCTCTGATCGATCACAGGACCTCTGATCGATTGGGCGACTACAACTCTAACTTCTAATTTGAACCTAATTTGATCCTGATCGATTAGGCTTTAAGTTTCTAATCTTGTAATCTGAACCTGATCGATTAGGTATCACTTAGAATTTTCTATCAGATTATTTTTAAGTCATCCCTGATTTTTACCTAGCCTTACTTTATGCCTAAGTTATGTTTAGTTATCATCAAAACTCATTATTCTAACAGTGGGAGCATTAGAAGGTGACACCTGTCTTTGTTGATTCGTGTTACCATTTGAGTTAAGAGGGGAATTAACCCCCATCAAATCATGTTGCTGATCTATAGAAGAAACCCCACGTGCATGAGAGAGAGAATGATGTGGGCCCACTTGAATAATTACTTTGGCTGGAATGTTTTGTGGCAGAGAATTTGCCACTGGAACTTGATCGGAAAATGGAGGTATATTGAAAGTATTATTTTTCCCATGTTGAATTAGAGAGTCATTGATGATATCAACAAGAATGTCTTCATCAGAAGAGGTAGGAGTGTTATTTGAAGCTGCAGAACGAGCCGACTGAGCACGAGAATTGTTGTGATTATCTGATGATTCTATGAAATTCGGACTGAGTAAAAATTCCCCTAATTTCCTTGGATCCAAGTGATGATTGTAGTGCGACGACTATGAGCTTTACCATAGAAAGCAATGTTGTTTCTACCAACCATTGGAAAATTGAAGTCTTTCATAAAGTCAGTTCCAAATCTAGCAGTTAACCTTGCACGATGTACAGCTATTCCATGCTCAATTATCTTATCATCCCAATCACGTTGTTGTTCAATGTGACTAATACGACACAAGAATAGCAAATGTGAAAGATACATTCATACCGAAATTGCACCCATGACAGACTATCAGGATTTTCTGAGTCTTCAAAATCAACATGGCAGCCCATGATGAGAGGAAGGGACGGATCGATTGTTGCACGAACTTGTAGAATATGCATGCTTTCTAATTTTGTCTTCCTCTGCCTCGAACTTAGAAAAATCACCAATAATATTGCCAAACAGTTGAGCTGTAGATAACATGTGATACTCTAAAGGAAGACCCCATACTTGAAACCAGACATTTATATGAGGAATGGGCATATCTTCTAGCACCTTGTTATTGAGAAAAGGATGAACAATAAACACCGAATTTTCCAGAGACCAAGGCCCTTTTTCATGCAAAAATATTAAGGCTATGTTTGGTTTGGCTTTTTTAGGGCTAGAAGTACTTCTGGGCTGGAGAAGTGAAATTTTTGCTTTTTTTGTTTGGATTCATCTGATAAGAGAAAGACTTTTTGGCTAAAAGGACTTCTGAACAGCCAAAAGCCAGAAGTAAATTTTTTTGGCTATTGGCTTCTCGCTTCTGGCTTCTGATGGGTCCCACGCCTTTTGTTATGTATTATTTAATAAAGTGGGTAGGAATATTAGACTATTAGACCCCTGAAATTCTCAAATAAGATATTTTATTTTAATCTAAAATTTCTTTTTTATCTCCAAAAAATTATCATAATAATCTTTAACTATTTTCTCCCACAATATCCTCCTTTGAGCTAATAATATTATTTTTTTCAAATTATTTTCCTTAAAATAAGGGATAAACTAAGCCTTTAATAAGAATATATGTATATTATATATGTATTATTTAATAAGAGTAATATCCTTTTTGGTAATTTTTCATCTAAACTTGCTTTTCAAAATAATCATCCAAACATGTTTCAAAAGTCAGATTGAAAAAAAGTCACTTCTATCATCACAAATCCAAACATAAATCACTTCTTACAATCTGACTTTTTTCCAATCTTACTTTTGAAAAAGTCCTTCTAAAAAAGTCCTTCTGAAAAAAAACCAATCCAAACACACCCTAAATCCTGTGGGTTTGAAAATTTCAGCAAAAAACGATTTCTGCCCCTGCCATTGACTGAAACTGAACCTTAGAGAGACCATGCATTATCTAGAGTGGATTGAAAAGATGCACATGACCATCTTTTTTGTCTAAAATGAAACCAAAAGCACATGACATGAGATATTGATGACGATGTTCAGTGTGCTAAGGTCTTAAGGTAATAGAGGGACCCTGTCTTGGAAGACGAAAACCAGAAATCCCACCCCTTGGAAAATTAAAGTCATTAAAACCAGAAGAAAAAGATTCATGAGGACAGCTACTACTTTCTTCCCAGTTATATTCTTGTTCATGGTAGAAACGATTTGCCATGTTGAAAATACTTGAAAGGATAAGCTTTGATAGATGACTGAAGAGGATGATGATGGAACATAAAAAAACAACGTTGGAAGCAAGGAAGAACAGATCGTGGGATCAGACATCTGCGATCATTGCCATACCTACCTTGGACCTTATTACTCCAATTTTATCAGTATAATCTCATTTTACAGAATGGATCATTTTTTATAGAGAAAGACGTGACTAAAATGACAATCCAGTCTACAAAACTCACACCAAGTGGGGCTTAAGGATTGACAAAAACATATAACCTGACAGCCGCAAACAAATACACTATTTTAAGAATTTGAATCTGTGACATAAAAATAACATGATATCAACCTTAAAATAATTATGGTTGTCAAATCTGGACTGGACTGGCCGTTCTGGCCCAGAAACCGCCCACCCAGACCTCGAAATGATCCAAGTAAGGGACTAGCCTAGGCAAGCAGTGCACCGGAGTCGACCCAGTTGACTCGGCCCTACCTGGGATTAACCTGGTTGACTCGACGAGTTGGTCAAGTTGTCCAAGTTGAATCCTAGAGATTAAGGCTATGTTTGATATAAGGGGAGGGGAGATGCTCTCTTCCTCTAGTTTGGTTTAAAATTTTGGAGGGTAGGGGACCCAAATTCTCCCTCCCCTCCCCTCCTATACACCAAATTTTGCTCCCCCCCAAATTGAGGGGTTTTGGAGGGGAGCTAAATTTTTTTGACACATTTTCCCTTATAACTTTTCTATTGTTTTATTAATACTCGTAATAAAAGAAAATTATTATAATTATAAATAAATAATACTATTAGAAAATAATATTGCTGGAAAAAATTATAAAAATATATTCTTATAAATAAAAATAGTACTATAATATATATATTACTATATTAATTTCAAATTAAAATGAATTATTCTAAAAAAATATTATTTCAAATAAAAATAATATTATTTGAAATTAAAATATTATATTATTAATTTATTATGATAATAATATAAAATAAAAAAATATTATAGATAATAAAAAAATAATTAACAATATGATATTAAAAATTATTTTAAAATAAAAATATATTATCAAAAGTTGGAAAATATTATTCCTTTTTGAAAATATATTATTATATTAATTATAAATAAAAAATATTATTATGTAAATTAAAATTAATGCGTCAAATAAAACATTACAAATAAAAAATTATTTATTTTTATATAAAAATAAAATATTATACAATATATTATGACAAATAAAACTAATGTTATTAGAAATAAAAAATGTTATAATAATTTTAAATAAATAAAAATTAATATAGAAAGTATAATTAAGATGTAATAAAAAAATAAGCTAATGTGTGAAGATATAATGGTAAATTGTTATCGTCTATCCGCTTCCCTCCCTCTTAACCAAACAATGGATCATTAAAAATATTTAACCTCCCATCCCCAGCAACCAAACCAAAATAAGGTAACACCCCCTCTCCTCCCTTATAACCAAACATGCCCTAAGTAGATGATGAGGGAGAAGGAAAGGGGAGGAAGAAGATGACGAAGAAAGCAAGGTGGCCGGAAAGGCATTGATGATGCGATTCAAGGTAGAGAGAACGACCCAAGCTCGTGAGTCGACCCCTTCCATGGCCTCCAAGATGGATTTTGATGATGGGATTCTGATGACGGGAGTGAAACGGCGGAAAAAAAGATGTGGCAAGTAGAGATGCAAGCCGATGTGGAAGAAGAAAGAAGAAGATAGTGGAAGCCTTTGAGTTTTTAGTTTTTACCCGAGTTCAAGAGAGTTAAGAAAGGAAAGAAGAAGTGATTCAGCTTTGTGTCTTTTCATTTCTAAGTTTCTCCGTGATGTGTGTTGTGGGGTGTTGGGAGAGGATCCTCTCCCCTTCCCATTCTCTCCTCTTCCTTCCTTTACCCCAAATTTTTTTATTTTTGGGGTGAAATTTTTTTTATTGTTTTCATCATTAGATTCTACATAAAATTAGTGACATTTTGATATTTTATGGACAAAAAATGGTTCAGTTTTCAATTTTATATGATTTTTTAATGATTTAATACTTAAAAATCTGTATTTTTTTTAAGTTAAAGTATTAAATATTTGAAAAATCATATAAAATTGAAAACTGAACCATTTTTTGTCCATAAGATATCAAAATGTCACTAATTTTATGTAGAATCTAATTATGAAAACAATAAAAAAAATTTGACCCCAAAAATAAAAAAATTTGAGGGTAGAAGAGGGAAGAGGAGAGAATAGGAAGAGGAGATGATCATCTTCCGTGGGGTGTTGTGTTGAGTGTTAAGACTTGAGAGAAAAGTGGGAAGGTCACGTAGGAGAGAGAGAGAGAGACAACAAGGAAAGAAAAGGAAAAAGAATGAGAAAATTTAAATTGAAATTAAAAATAGCATCTATATTCAAACAAATTTAAGAGAGATAATTTAGACTATAATCAGGGGAAAAATAGTTAAATACTTTGCATAACATGAGTACGTATTCATAAATAATTTTGGGAAAAGACAAATAACTCTCCAATTATCAAAAGGACAATTTGATACACCTAATTTCAGAAATGATAGATCAGTACAATTGACTGAAGTGTCCAATGCAAAATTAAAAGGAAAAGTCCAAAAAGCCCTCAAAGATTACCAGAATGATCCTCTTTATTACCAGAATGGTATAAGGGAATACCAAATTCTTATAAACGATTACCAATTTCAGCTAAAGAATTACCAACATCCCTCTATCCATTTGCCAACTTTACCAAAATCTTCCTCTTTGTTACCAGAATAGTATAAGGGAGTACCAATTTGGTTAGAGCCATGCTGGTAATCTTTTAGCTGAAATTGGTAATCGTTTATAAAAATTTGGTATTCTCTTATACCATTCCGGTAACAAAGAAGAAGATTTCGGTAATCTTTGAGGGATTTTTGGATTTTTCCCTTTAATTTTGCATTAGACACTTCAGTTAATTGTACTAATATGTCCTTTCTGAAATTAGGTGTATCAAATTGTCCTTTTGATAATTGGAGAGTCTTTATTTGTCTTTTTCCAAATAATTTTTAAGATTCCATTCTAAATAAATGACCTATTTTTTAATCAAAAAAATATATGACTTATTTAACTAATTTGAGCAAATTATGGATGTTAGTTATAGTAGTTAGAATGGTGTGTTTTAAAACGCTCCAATCAATGACAAATTCTTGTGTGAACCCAGTGCATTACATCATTTATGGTCTAACCAATTACAAGTAAACATATTAGGTTTGACATGTAATTATTAATCTCAATTGGCACCTTAAAAAATCAACTAATCGATAAAAATATTTTTTAACTTGTAAAATAAAAAAATTGCAATCATGTGATTTAATTTTTTTTATATTTTAGTTAATTTGTTTAGGGTGCTAAGTCACATTGAAAATTTCACGTCAAATCTTATGTGTTTACTTGTGATTGGTCAAACCACAAATTATGTGATGCACCAGGTTCACACAAGAATTCCTCCCAATCATGTTCCCATATCCATTCCCTCTCTCTTATTTGATTATTGTTGGATGAGCACTAATAAGAATAATTTGGGAAGAAGCTGACAAAAATTAGAATTAGGTCATATATTTGGAATCAAGATCAACTTCCCAAATTGTAAAGAAGGTTCGATACTTGAAAATGATTTTTTCATTATTGATCTAAAGTAGTAAAATGAAATTTATTATTTGGAGTTTTCGGAAGTGAAATGCGAATTTAAATATTTTTTTCTTAATAAAAAAGAAATTAAATATTGTTTAACTTTTTATTTCTCATTGGTCTGGCTCCCAGGGTTGAATACGGTCTGACTCACTGACCCTTGATCCACTACCTCGACTGGTTCAATGGCTGATCCATGTTTGATTAATTTGAAAATAATGTGATTTGGGCAAAAAAATTTATGTGACTTAAAATTATGGGCAGAGGTGTAAATTTAACAAAGTAGTTTTGTGATAAGATTGTTTAGCACCATAAATATTTTTATGACAAAAAATACACATATAGTTTGTAAATTGGACAATTTTAACACAGGACTTAACACCATTAACTTTGGTTATTTTTTTGTTAATGGGTCCTACAATAATTAATTTTAAATTATTATTTTAAAATAAAAAAGATTTTTTTAAAAATAATTTCCCTCCTCCGTCCCTACCCTTCTTGGATCTGAACCCATCACCTCGTGATTTACTGAACCAGTGATCACCATCAAGCCATTGGCAATACAAGTCATCCCTACCCTTCTTCTTCTTCTTCTTCTTTGTTTTTTTTTTTTTTAGATTTCTGCTACTTTTATCAACCTATTAACAACCCTTCTTCCGCGCCTTTCTCCTGTCTCCTTCCAGTTACATGACTTCGCCTCTCACCTCTAACTCTAGACCATGATCCAGGCCGTCGTTTAATCTGTTCAATGGACTTACTCTCTCTTCTGGCAACCTTGCCCCCAACAAGGGTATCACATCCATCCCTTCTCAATTCTTTCTTTCTTATCCCATCTCTTACTTCACTATACAATACACACACATGTATATATATGGCAGATCATGATTCACTTCCGAACTTTGCTACCATATTTCTGTTGATTTGGTTTATCATCTTAGGATTCTGGTGTGGGCGGATGGTAACTACAATGAGGCAATCAAGACTCGCAAAATAGTACAACCAATGGAAGTTAGTGCGGAGGAAGTGTCTCTCCAGAGAAGTCAGCAACTGAGGGATCAAGCTCTACGAATCACTGTCGGCAGCGTGGGGAAGAGAGGGAGGGGACGAAGGAGGGGGTAGGGTAGAAAAAAATTAAAAAAATCTTCTTTATTTTAAAATAATAATTAAAAATTAATTATTGTGCAGCCCAATTAATTTTGTATCAATAGCATTTTACATTTTATGGTATCAGATGCTATTGATACAAAATTTTTTTGTTAAATTTATATCTTCACCCTAAAATTAAACAATAGCATCGTTGCTTAGCGAGAATTTTAAACAGAGTAGCCTAGTAACATTGCATCCTTCTAGATAGAATAAATTCTAGGGACTTTTTGTACAAGCCACACATTTTTCTTTTGAAATAAAAGAATAAGTTGATTATGATTGATAATGAAATGCATTAAATATTGAGCTCCCTACTATTTGTTACTAAAGATGCGGAACGCGTTAGGCACATACATATGTGCAAATTTTTCTCCATGTAATCATATCTCAATCTCGATCCTCAAAGTCTTGTTGATTCTGTCTTGAAATATTTGAACGAAGAACCATCAAAACTAAAATAGCAATGGCTATAATTTCTTGTTCTTATGCTCAAGGATGGACCTATGATGTTTTCTTGAGTTTCAGAGGCACAGACACCAGAAGAAGTTTCACTGGCTTTCTCTATCATGCTCTTTGTCAAAAGGGGATTAATGCGTTCATAGATGATGAGGAGCTCAAGAGAGGGAAAGAGATTTCTCCTTCTCTTCTCAAAGCAATTGAAGATTCAAGGATTTCTATCATTGTTTTCTCTGAAAACTATGCATCTTCCACATGGTGTCTTGAGGAGCTTGTTAAGATCCTTGATTGTATGAAAGTCAAAGGGCAATTGGTTTTCCCAGTTTTTCATTATGTGGATCCCTCAGTGGTACGCCATCAAAAAGGAAGTTTTGGTATAGCCATGGCCAAGCATGAAGATAGATTCAAGGATAATATAGAGAAGGTGAAGAAGTGGAAGTTGGCTTTGTTTGAAGCAGCTAACTTGTCTGGTTGGAGCTTAGAAAACGGGTATGCCATTGATTCTTCTCTTGTTCTACTTTGGGAAAAAGCTTGCACAGTTTTTTAGGTGTTTGTTAAAAGTTCATCAAAATAAAACAGAACGATTGATAAATCAAATCTTTGACTCATTTTATTAGTGGTTATCAAGGCTCTTCCATATATGCAAGTGAATTGTGTGAGTTTTACTTTTTAGAAAAAGATTGGAGCATAAGTAGATTGTCGATCTCATTTATTTATTTATTTTTATTGAGTGAAAGCAAGAAATGATTTCCAAAATGCTTACTATGTCGTTACTTTGTCTTGTAATTGGTTAGGTATGAATTTGAGCTTATCCAAAGAATTGTTGAAGAGGTCTCTAGAAAATTAAATCACACCCTTATGCACATAGCTGAACATCCAGTTGGACTAGAAACTCGTTTATTGGAAGTGAGATCACTTTTGGATATGGAGACTGATGAACATATTCGAATGATAGGAATCTATGGATTTGGAGGTATAGGAAAAACGACAATTGCTAGAGCTCTATTTAACTTGATTGCCAATCAATTTGATGCTGCATGCTTCCTTGCTGATATAAGAGAAAGTTCAAATCAACCAAAAGGCTTAGTACAACTTCAAGAAGCACTACTTTTTGATTTAGTTGGAGACAGGAACATTAAGCTAGGAAATATTTACAAAGGAATTCCCGTTTTGAAGAAAAGATTGTGCTGGAAAAAAATTCTTTTGATTCTTGATGATGTTGACAAATTAGAGCAGCTACAAGCTTTAGCAGGAGGACGTGAATGGTTTGGTGCTGGTAGTGTAGTTGTGATAACAACAAGAGACAAACACTTACTAGCTGCTCATCAAGTTGAAAAAACATATGAGGTGAAGAAGCTACATCTTAGTGAAGCAATAGAATTGTTCTCTTGGAATGCCTTCAAAAGAAAATCGCCAGATTCAACTTATTTTGAGATTTCATACCGAGTGGCTCTATATGCAAAAGGGCTTCCATTGGCTTTGAAAGTAATGGGTTCCAATTTGTACGGTAAAACAGTGGATGAGTGGCAAGATGCATTGGAAAAATATGAAAAAATTCCCAACAAAGAGGTTCAGAATGTACTTAGAGTAACCTATGATAATCTGGAGGAGAATGAGAGAGAAATTTTCTTAGATATAGCATGCTTCTTCAAAGGGGAGACAGTAGAATATGTAGAAAAGACACTAAAAGCTTGTGGGTTCTATCCTAAATTTGGCATTAGTGTGCTAATTGATAGATCTCTAATTACTATTGATGAGTATAACAGATTAAAAATGCATGATCTGATCCAAGATATGGGAAGGGAAGTTGTAAGAGAAGATTCTCCTTTAGAGCCTGGAAACCGAAGTAGAATATGGCACCCTGAAGATGTTTATGAAGTGCTCACTCAAAATAGTGTAAGAGCCTTGCTTTTGACATTTTTAATGATTTGTTTGTAATGAACTTGATTGGATTTATTTGAAGGGTAAATCACAATGAGGTCATAAGGAAGAAATATAATCACAGCCAATAACAAGCAAGCAATATAGGCTTGTTATCATTTCCTATATTAAACTTGTCATTACCTTTTTTTTTTTGTGCCAGAGAGAAACTTGTCATTATGTGTTAACTTAAGGGTAATGGGTCAAAAATGACCATGTACTTATGTGATATGTCCAAGGTGCATCTGGGACCTTCTACTTTTTTTTGGCTCAAAATTGTCCATCAACTTTGAAATTTGGGCCAATAATGACTCATCCATCAAACTGGCCCAACTGACGTTTCAAATTCGGGTCAATAATGACTCATCCGTCAAACTGGCCCAATTTTCGTTACTTGTTTTTCGGTAGGTCCCACTCTAGAATTTCATAGGACTCTAATTTTTGTTGGACCAGTTTGATGGAGGAGTCATTATTGACCCGAATTTGAAATATCCGTTAGGCCAGTTTGATGGAGAAGTCATTATTGGCCCGAATTTGAAACGTCAGTTGAACTAGTTTGACGGAAGAGTCATTATTGGCCAGAATTTGAAAGTTGATGGACAATTTTGAACAAAAAAAAAAAAAGTAAAATGTGCCAAATGCACCTTAGATATAAGTACAGGGTCATTTTTCACCTTTCACCCTTAACTTAACTTAATAGGAAACTTTTTGATCATGTTCCAACCTTGGGACCTCATAGTGATTTTCTTTTTTTACCCCACTCTATTTTAACTGTCATTTCTTTATGCTGTGTCATAAAAGGGGTCAAGCAAAATTCAAGGCATGATGGTGGACCTCCCTGACCATTATATGGTACACTTGACAGCAAGCACATTTAAAAGGATGAGAAATATGAAATTTCTTATAGTTAAGAATGCACATTTTTCGGGAAGCCCTCAACATCTTCCAAACAATTTAAGATTGCTTGATTGGATGGAATACCCCTCTTCATCATTACCACCTAATTTTCATCCAAGGAAACTTGTTATCCTCAATCTATCTTTTAGTTGTTTTACAATGCAAGAACCATTCAAGGTATATATCACTGTAGATTATGCTTTTTGTTTAATGTTTCTTTCTTCAAAACATGCATATGATAGTGATTCAATTTTTTTGAACTGCAGTATATGGACTCTTTGACATCAATGGATTTTAGCTTTTGTGACCACTTAACAAAGCTACCAGACATTTCTGGAGTTCCAAATTTGACAGAATTAAATCTTGATTTTTGTGATAAGCTAGAAGAGGTTCATGATTCTGTTGGATTTCTAGATAAACTTGAAAAGTTGAAGGCTAGAGGATGCCCCGAACTAAGGGCATTTCCAGGTGTCATTAGGTTGCCATCACTCAAAAGTTTGACCCTTATATTGTGTTCAAGCTTGCGAAAATTCCCAGATGTCCAAGGAAAAATGGAGAATCTTGAATCCATTTCTATTCAAGGTAGTGGTATAGAAGAATTACCAGCTTCCATTGGAAACATTAGTGGACTTCAAAAACTAAGTATGACATCTTGCTTAAGTCTCAAGGAACTACCAAAAAGCCTCGACTTGCTACAGAATCTAAGAGACATTGGCATTGCGGATTGTCCGCAACTTCGAAATTTTTTGAAGAAGCTATATGACATGGGACAACATACCCCTACCTTTCATAATGTCGATTCATTGAATCTAGGAAACTGTGGCCTATTTGATGAAGATCTTCTCATTATCTTACATTCTTTTCCTAATTTGACTTCACTAGTCCTTTCAGGGAACAAACTTGTAATGCTTCCATCCTGCATACAAGAGTTTCTTTACTTGAAATTACTTCGCTTAGACAGTTGCAAGTTTCTCCAGGAAATTATATGCTTTCCTCCTAATTTACGATTCATTGATGCAAGTAACTGCACATCATTGAATGCAAAATCATCAAGTTTATTACTGTCACAGGTTTGTATCTGTGAAATCAGATCTCCCCTTGTAATCACGTGAGCATCGCATATTCTTACCTTTTTCTTGTTTCACAGGAAACCTTTCAGGAAAGGGAGTTACATGTTATAGTGCCTGGAGCAAGCATTCCAACATGGTTTGATCTCTGCAGTAAGGGAGCTTATATGACATTATGGGTTCGTGAAAAATTTCCAGTGGTTTCTCTGTGTTATGTTTTTGCAGTTGAGGGAGAAATGAAGAAATTCGAATGTGAAGTTCGCTTTTTTATTGATGATGAAGAATTGTCCGAATTGGAAATACCAATAAGCTTTTCAGGAATGGTGACAGATCATGTTTGGCTATTGGACTTGCGAACCGTGCGTTCGTTTCAGGGGTACCCATTTGATTCTTATTTGGGTGATGATTGGAAGAAGGTGAAGATTTATTGTGACAAAATGACTGCAGTTCCAAATGTAACTGTGAGTTGGTGTGGTATACATGTTAGCAAGGAAAGAGAAAATGCTATCAGATTCACAGACCCTTATTCGGATTCTGATTCTGTCACAGAATCTGATATCATTGAGATCGAAGGGGAGATTCTCGCTAGTAACCACATGTCAGTGGAAGACTTTCAAGTCTTCAATGATAACTTGGAAGCCTGTGAGACAGAGGATAGAAAAATGCCTGAATCCTCGGGAAATGAGATAAACAAAACTCAAGATGATGATGAAATGGAAGCATTTTATGCTGCTTTATATGCCGAGACCTTTGTTCCATTACCTTCAGAAGATATCATGTCTATTTCTGTATTGAAAACAGATACGAGACCAAGTGAAGGAATCCAAAAGGCATGGAAAACATTTCAAGAATTTCTCACCAAAGATTTCTCTGAAGTTGTGGAGCCTAATAATTTTAGTACCATGAAAGCTACATTAGATTTCCTCTCTGGATTATCTGCAGATAATGGAGTATCAGTAGAAATGAGATCAGTGATAATAGAAGTTTCAAGAGAATTCACTCATTGGAGTTGGGATTACAGTAATGCAAGCAGGAAAATGGAGATTTCCAAAGCCAGCATGTTGAAAGTGCATGAAATAGATGAGGGTCTTGAAGCTAACAAGAGGCATTTCAAGGAAGTGATGGGCATGAAAAATGAGTTGCAAAGCCAATTAGCTTATTTAGAGGAGACAAAGAAAGAGATAGAGGATCAAATCAACGCCATTAAATCTGATATTAATGCTTTTGAAACAGCTAACAAAATGGCTACTAGGAGAAAGAGAGAAATTTTTGAGGAAGGAAAGCTACTCCTGGCTCAAAGAGATGAGTTGAGAGAACAATTGCCACGCTTGAGGGATGACTGTGCACTGGCCAAGGAGATCCAAACAAATATAAATACTGAATGGTCTAAACTTGGAGAGAAAATGAAGAACAAAAGCGTAGATTGTCGTTTTTGAGTGAAATTTAGTATGTGATGTAACAGAGGAACTAAGATTAAAAATAAAAGCTCAAGAATACATTTGGTCCTTTCACTTTAAGTAATGTTTCATTTTAGTTCCTTAACAATAAAAACTTTAATTTTAGTCTTTCTACCCTAATGTCGTATGCTAATATTGAGATTTTAAATTTGAAAAGACCTTTTAAATTGTTGACATATTAAGGTTAATTATCAAAATAATAATACTTGTTATAAAAAAAATCATCATTTGAGACTAATAATACGAAAATTAAAGGGTTGAAAACTTATTTTAAAAAGTTAAAGGATCAAAATGCAACTTTACACAAAACTAAAGGATCAAATGTGTACTCTAACCTAAAATAAATTACTTATTCCGTTCATAAATATAAGATCCAGTTGACTTTTTTTTTGTGTAAAAAATTAGAAAGCTAAATGAGCCACTTAATTATAACTTATTTTGTGTATTATCATATTCAGATTGTCTAATTTGATGAGATTAAATATGCTAGTTAAGTTAGTTAAAATCACATGATATTACTAAAACACTCAAACCACCTACATTTATTTCCACCCCTCACTTACTTGTTTTTTATTGAGCAGCTTCAATAAGGATAAATTAGGGAAAAGTTGTAAAAAATTAGAAAGGGGTCTTATATTTTGGAACAAATCTAACTCCCTAAATATGTTTTATATTTAGGAACGAGTGAATGCTATAAACTAAAATTTTCTTTTTCATTTTTATTATAGTTGTGAATGGTTCAAATCAAAATGGGAAAAAGACAAAAAAATCCCTTCCAATTTATAAAATCCCAAATAAGGAGTTTTGAGTTGTTAATGGTTGTTAATACCTATCATAAAGTTGTTATTGAGATTTTGCAAATTGGAAGGGATTTTTTTATCTTTTTCCCAATCAAAATTTTACAGTTTAAATTTATTTATGCCATATTTGAGTATTATCATAATAAAATTTAATTTTATAAAAATATTTGAGTATCATCATAATAAAATTTAATTTTATAAAAATATTTAATCTAAAACATTCAATCCAAGGGTATAAAAGAGAAAAAGAAGAACAGATAGAGGGAAGGGCTAGAGGAGAGAATATCAATGGAGATGTTGTTGGTGGTGATATCGAATCAAACTCCCTTAAAGTCCTCGGCATCATCAACAATGGGGTTTTTCTTGAACGATTTTTCTTTTCTGGTGAGATTCTCAACCTTGGAGCCGACAGATTGGATTTTGCCACCATCGAAGAGCTCATCTGGGGTTAAAGGAATTCTGTTTTAGTGCCTACTGAAATTGAATTCGAATCTTCGTTCCCAATTTCACCCTTGTCCTTTCGGCTTCAATCTTTCCGCTATCTTCATCATATTAGATTTCTGTTTTGATTTTGTGTATCTGATTTTGATTATTTGCAAATGTGATTTTCATTGTGCCAGAATATATAATTGAAGTGTATTTGATGGGGCAAGTGGAAGGCTTCTCCTGAAGCCTATATAATGTATACATTTCCAGACTTGGGAGAGGCAGAATGGTCTAGTCACATTGATGTACAAGTTTTTGCTCCTAATAATTCTGGTGCTTCGTTCCTGGTATTGGCCTGCCTGTATGGTTCTTGGCATGCAGGTATTCTCTTTTACATCCTTGGAAATTGCCTAAATTTCATCCCCTCTGGGGCATGTGAATTTTCTGATTTAATTTCTGATTGCGAATTTGATGATCTCAGTTGGGTTTTGAACAGGGTACTCATTGCCACTTACTTCTTAGTTCTTGGAAACATCTAAGTGTCTTGTTTTCATTTCAATTTATGTTTTTGTTGAAAAACTGTTTATTGGTCCTATGCTTGATAGTTCCCTGGAAGGCTGGAATGATAATGTGCGTCAGTCTTAGTGCTCTGATATGTTAATTCAAATGGAAGTTGTTATGGAAGAACAAGAAAAGCTGCTTCCTGAACATTACCCGAGCAGTTGGCTGAAAAATACACCATTGTTGCAATCCTCATGTATCTTATAGTTTTGATCTTAGTTGTTGCCTTGCATCACACCATTTACAGGTTATAGAGAAATCTGATTGTCTGGTATTAGTTTAGTCTATCAAGGAATCTGCAACTTTATTTTTAGCTTGTGAATTGCAAGAAAGGACTTTTGCTTGCCATGGCTGGACAAGACTTTAGCCCCTATTGGCACCTGCTTCTCCCATTTTCTTATGCAGTAGTTTCAAGGCCTATATGTTCATGCTCAGTAGTGTGTCAAATCTATGCAAGTGTCTTTTTTCTTTCTAATTTAATAGCTATAATGATAATGCTTGGTTCATAATTGTTAACCTAACTTATTGCGTGACTATTTTTTTTTTTTTTCACTTTGTTTCATACAGATTATACAGATAAAGAGCAATCTTGACCAAAGCTTGACCCAAAAACACAGCAACTCAAACAACATTAGTTGAGAAGGCATGGGCATGTTTGAAGAATAACATGATGTGTAGCATCCTAGCGTCTCGCCCTCTACATTGTTTGTTTTGGGCACTACTACCCCACACGATTTCAAAATGTGTCAGAGGGACTAAACCTCTTCTAAGGTGTATTATTTTCCCTCCTCAGCCGATGTAATACTTACAAAAGAACGAAACGACGATCTAGCTTGACCAAGAAAAGAGAATAGCCCAAAAAAAAAAATGGTGAGCATGCTTGACTAAAAAAAGGGAGCAGCCCATCAGAAGTCATATGTTGTACAAAATAAGCTAAAACAAAATAAGATGAAGTGGAGACTTCATATTGGAAGATTTAATCAAGTCAATAATTGAACTTGTATTTTTAATATTGTGTAACTTTGTAAACTGCCTTGAGATGACACAATGCTATGTAAAATAATTTATCTTTTGGTCAAACTACGTTACGTTTCAATAGAAGTGTGACAAAATTCATGTTTCGATAAAAGTGTGACGGAGGTGTAGGGGCCATAAACGGTATAAAATATTAATCTACTATAAACATATTGACAGACTATTGCGCAATTAATATTTCAATAGGTTTTAAGCTATTGCACATCTCTCATCCACTTGTATAGGGGACAAGCCTCTTTTTTTTTTCTATGGATAAAAAAAAAATAGAACAATTGCAATGCTATACACATGTCTTCCTGTAAAGCCGAACGAATGAAGTCAGGTGGGTTTTCAAAACTTCTAAAATCCATTACTTGATCCAATGATGCTTTCGCCAGTAAGTCAGCTACCTTATTTGCCTCGAGATTGCACCATTCCACTTCAACACTCCAATTTCTGTCAAGCAGTAGCTGAATCTCTGTGATAATATATAAGCTTCACTATGGTTATTCTCCCAGCCACTTGAAATCAGATCACACACAACCCAACTAGCTGATACAATCAACACCCCATCTCTCCTTACCTCCCAAGTGAGTTTCAACCCCATTAAGACAGCCCAGCATTCTGCATGTAGACTATTTCCCTTCCCAATTCTAAACATGAATTCTCTTATGACCTGCCCTTCATGATCCCTAATTAAACCACCACATGCAGGAGTTCATCCATCCAAACTACAGGCTCCATCAACATTACCTTCACCCTTCACCCATCCATCAATGGGTGTTTTCCAATTTCTGCATTTTGCATTCTCATAGTAAGTCTGACATAAATTAACATCCGACCATTTAGCCTGGGTTGATACTTGAGCTAACACTTGAAGTGACCTCCCGCCTTTCCCGTGAACACGCCTGTATTTCTATTAAGCCAGAGTTGTCTACATAACAACGCAAACCACACTCTCCAAGCAATGCCCATATGATTAAAATTTTGGTTAATGTTCCAATTAATCCAAGAACAGATATCCAGATATTGGTAAAATTTACCATGAATTGATATTGGCAATATTTCGTCCCAGCAACTTTGCGTCACGCTACAGTCTCTAAGGACAAGTATAACACTTTCACATTCATTTAGACACTTGTAGCAATAAGGTGAATCATAAAAACCACGCGCAAAACAAGGGAATTAGTCATCAGTCTTTCCCTTGCAGCTAACCACACGAATGTCATGCATCTTTGAGGTGTAGGAATCTTCCATAATCTTCTCCATACCTCCATTACTCAGACCACTAGAACATTAATCTACCCATAGACCGATTTAAGAGAAACAACAACACTACTTGAATGCATCCAGATCGGAACATCATCCCTAACCCTCCTAGCATCAATCTCCACCCTTTTGATATCATCAATCACAGAAGGAGGCAAGCAGTTTGTAATCCCAACCACCTGAAGCCGTCCAAAACTCACATACCTGCTCTTACTTATGCTATTTGGGTCTACCCCAACGCAGTCATAATTCAAGACATCATAGTGAGGTAGCCATGGGTCATTCTAGCATTGGATCTTCTCTCCATTGCCTAGTCTCCACCATATTCCTTTCTTAATTCTATTCCAAACATTTTTAATTACCCTCCATGCTTGAGAGGCACATTTTGGGTTTCTAATAATTGGCACAATATCCTCTCCACATTTATATCTCCCTCATGAAGTGCACCTATAAAACATCATGTCTCTTTACTAGACCCTATCCCAACTTCATCGCATGTGGTTTTAGGAAGCCATGTTGACTGCATTGCATAACTTGGAATTGTGGACACCATCGACGACACCAGAGTATGTCTAGCTGCCATTGATAAAGAATTTTCTTTCCAACCTTTCAATCGGTCATCCATCTTTGATAAGACATACTGATAAGTACTCTTAAAGACTCTCATGGTGAATAGGAACACCTAGGTACTTGGCAAGATCCGTTGTAGAAGATCAAGAAACCCATAAAAGAACTTATTTCACCTCTCCGCTAGTGACACAAATTCTTCAAGAAGAAAATTTTAGACTTAGCATAATTAACTTTCTCATCCGACGAGGAAGAAAAATCATCTAGACACACTTTAATTATAGCTGCTTGATCATAAGATTGAATCATCTGCAAAGAATAAGTGAGATAGTTGGGTAGCCAATTCTTCAACTGAACCTCATTCTGAATAAGATGCGCAAACTTCTTCAAAACCAAAACAAAAAGGTAAGGAGAAATAGAGTCTCCTTGTCTAATTCCTTTGGAAGGCATGAAAACTGGACTATGTAACACCCCAAATTTTAGAAAAAGAGAAAATAAGGAATTATTTAAGATTTAGGAAATATTATTAAAATATTAAAAAGCATTAAAAATAAATTTATGATGTTTTAGGTATTTTTAATAATTTTAAGGCTTATTTTATTTAAGAAACAAAGAAGAAATAATTAGAAGATAAAACGTAATTTGAAGAAAAAGGGATAACAAGGATATAGTTAAAGTTTTAGAAATATATTCAGAAATTAAAAAGTCTTATAAATAAATTTACGAGGCCAAGCATATTTTTAATAATTTTTAAAGTTTATTTTCTTTATTAGTTCAGGGAAAATAGTTAGGAGATAAATTTAAAGAAGGGAATATTTAGAATCTTGGGGTATTGGTTATTAATTAAAATGTCTTATAAATAAATTTAGAAATTAAAGCATATCTAGAGAAAATTATTTTGAGAATAAATTCAAAGTAAATTGAGAGGGAAATAGTAAATAAAATTGACAAAGAAGGGTATAATGGGAAAGAGGAAATAAAAATGACAATATCTACCCTTAATTTAAAATATCTCCAGTTATAAAAGGAAGGACAGAATAGTAAAACAACTATTAAAAATATCCTTCCACCCTTCCTATTTCTATTTACTCCCACGTGTCTCTCTCTTCTCCCTCACTCTTCTCCCTCTGAACCCGAGACTCCCTCTCTGCTCTCTCACTCTCTCCATTCCTCCGAGTTCCCAGCCCTCACCACCGGCGGCAAAGGCGATTACCGGCGTCGGAGAGGTTCAACGGCACATGGGGGGACTCGATTCGGTCTTTGGTGAGTCATTTCTTCTTCGTTTCATCCTCTGATCCTCCGATTCATGTGAGATTAGAGAGGAAATCGATTTGGGATTTTGGGATTTCAGGGCTTGTTAATAAAGGAAATCGAAGCTTAGGCCTTGATTAACCACTCTTGTGATCGAATTTGAGCTGTGAAGTGGCATTGCCCAAGTTTTCCCCAAATTCCTTTGTCTGTTCACTGTTCATCCGACGAAATTCTTGTTGATTTCTGGTTGTTTCAATGAATTAAAGCTTAATTAAACATTAATAGGAGTAAGTTTAAGCATATTTGTTGCTTTGTATGTTGAT
Source organism: Mimosa bimucronata (assembly GCA_037074515.1). Classification (NCBI taxonomy): domain Eukaryota; kingdom Viridiplantae; phylum Streptophyta; class Magnoliopsida; order Fabales; family Fabaceae; genus Mimosa; species Mimosa bimucronata. Next base: position 26,568,550 of record CM073437.1, on the reverse strand, counting down.
TATTGAAACTTAGGATTTTTCTTTGAATTTTTCTCTTCTTCCTCCCCTGTTCAGCGTCGCTGCCGGTAATTGGAAAGGGAAGTGGCAAATTTATGCTCAATAGTGAAGGATTTAATCTACTTGTTTTAGTTTCTTGATGATGATATTTAATAATTGTTCAATTCCCTTTTTCTTGCTGCCCTGTTCATTCGAATTTCTTCCCTCTCTGCCGTCAGATTTCTTGTTCTTTTCCTGGTTCCATGTTGAATGATCTGTTCTGATGGAATTTGTATTTAATGTTGCTCTGAAAATTCCTGAGGATTGCTTCTGTTCTGTTTGATTTCTCTGCCTTGGGAGGTTTTGATAAATGATTTAGTACTGATAGGATTAGAATATAATTAGTATCTCGTTTTGTATGATTGATTATTGATGGTGTAGATTATTTGTGTTTTCTCTTTTTCTTGATTGTGGTTCGGCTGGTCCAAAGGGCTGCCATTTATGAGTTTATAAATTTGAGATTAGGAAAGATATAATGAAATGATCCTTTGAGTTGTTTGATTCTAATCCTGTTCTTGTTCTTCTCTGTTGGCCGAATTTTCTAAATTGGGAAGGGAGTTTTAATGATAAGGAAGATAGGAATAAAAGAGAGATAGGTTATGATCTGATATGTTGGGTATATGTATTTGAATTTCTGGTTTTAGTGTTGCTGTGATTTTTACTGGTTCTTCAGCAATTGCAGCAGGGGAAAATGATTTTAGTTGCTTAGGTTCTGATTAATCTTAAAAGGAAAAAGTTTAAGCATTTTCTTTGTTAGAATTATGGATATGGATTCTTTAATATTTTAGAAATAAAGTCAATGTTCCGGTTTGCAATTATGAGAGAATGTTGTAAGGTTTAGTTAAGAAGTGGCTATATGAGTTTTGAAACAATTTAAGTAATCTATACTACTGATTTGAGAAATATTGATATGTTAAAAGGTTGGGGAAAGACTGTTTTGATATTAAACAAGTATTTGGTGGTTGAGAAGTTGTACAGCAAAGTTGAGATTTAGAAATTTTATATTGATTGGGTGTTGTTATTTTGCTGTATCTAGGGGAGTAAATTAGTAAGTTGTATAATTTAGAAGATGTGAAATAGAAAGACAAGAGAGGATTTTTGAAGTTTAGAATTTGGAATATATGAAGAGTTTAGGTATTGTTTTATGCAAAAATGATTTTGAAGAGGTAGGGCTAATACTAAGTTAATAATTGAATTTGATTTTGGGCACGAGTAGGCCTTAAAGATTTAGTGAGTAAATTATTGCTTAGAGGTTCTATGGTTATCAAGCAAATCTGAGTTTGATTTAGAGATTCGCAATGAAGATTTAAGGATGGAACTCTAATATAGTTTGATGTTTTATTGCTGAAGCTCAAAGCATATTTCGAGTCTTTCTTGGTCAACATTTATTGTTTTGATAGTAGTACCGTACAAGTTGATAAGGGGATGAATGTGAAGCTGACTATATGCAAGATTTCGAGGATTAAGTTTAATAGCCAAGACTTTTGAAAAAAAAAAAAAAAGATAAATGGTTGTAGGCTGTTATTTTGGATGCACAAATTTGATATAGTTATGAGTGTAACTTAAACTTACAAAGAATGAATTTAAGAACTTTGTAGACGAATGATCTAAGTTGCTAGAATTTCTATAGCTTTACAAAGGGACTAATAGTATGGTGCTCGATGTGCCAAGTGATTAGTAATAAAGAGTGTCAAGTTTGGAATGAAATGGTTAGAGCTGGAAATAGGGATTTTGATGAAATCCAAATTTAAAAAGGATAAGATCTGTTATTTAAACTTTTAAAGATATTAATGCCAATGGCTTCTAGAAGAATGTTTAAGATAATGTTGCTAGAGGTAAAGTTTTACTATTGCACATTGGGTTGTTTGGTAATTATTTTAGAAATGTTGGTTAAGATTTGAGTTTTATTTTAAGAGATTGATTGATTAAATCTTGAAGTTTTATTTGGAGTCTCTTGTCTTGTTTTGCAATTTGATGAATGTTAGAAGGATTAAATGGTTGTTTCGATGTGTTCTTTAAGACCTAAGTCTTTGTAATTTCAAATTGGTATTGATTATAATCAGGTTTAAATTTGAAAAGTCTTACTCCGTTCCTGTTCTGAGAATTCATGAGGACTAAACCTAAGAAGCAAAATAAATAGGATTATGGTAAGGCTGGTTTATAAATCTTGCAATAAGGAATTAAGTTTGAACTTGCTGTTGAATTTATATATTAAATAATAAATAGTTAAGGTCTTTAAATAATGGTTCTTATGTAAACTATTGGTCAAACATTGAGAATAAGAAAATTTAATATAAGCAAATTAATAAAGTAATTTTGGACGATCATAGTTCTAAATAAATATGGGTAAAACATAATTTACCTAGAAAGCAAGCTTTGTGGTAGTATTAAGTATATTAGGATCCGAGAGAGACGCTGAATAATTACATAGAAATATAGATATTAATTTATTATACATTACATGTAAATAGGTCTTGATAGTAGCATAAGTTGAGAAGGTCAGTGGAAAGGAAAGGAGCAGATAAGGACTAAGCTTGGAGTTCAGGTAGCAGTTTCATTCAATATCATTTATCATGTATGATAATTGCATAGCATGTTTTATAAATTTATAGTAGCTTTAACCTTGTCAGAATTATTCATGGGATCCGAGTACTCGATGACTAGAGGGCTAGCTACCCCTACTACAGATTAGATATGACCGAAAGGTTATATTCAGGAGGTTGAGCCTCACAGTAGTGCCTTAAGTGCACTAGCAACAAGGTTAATGTTTACTTGTATGGGATGAGTGCGGGGGCTCACAGATGAGCAACATCCCTACCCATACAGACATGTTTTTAGTTATACATATTTTATTAATTATTATGCATGGTAATGAATGAAATGAACTGCGTTAAATTGCTGTTTCAGATAAGCTGATAGATGGTTAGATGATTGAGATAAGGCAGGAGTGCTGGAAGAAGATTATATGAAGAATTTAGAATTATGTTATAAAAAGTAAGGTTAATTGTATATGATGTAAAATTAAATTATTAAATTAATAATAGATAGTATAGAAAATAGAATTGTATAAATTTATTAAGGGATTTAAATTTCCTAAGTATTATGAATTAAGAATAGATACCCTAATAGGGTTAGTGAACTTTTAATTGTTTTATTAACCACTTTATTTCATAAAGAATTGTAAGTTATTTCAATTTGTCTGAAAAGCCCATTCCAACCAATGAAGGGTTGGTCTAATGTTTTAAAAAAGAAAAGTTTTAAATTTATTCGTATTTTCGGGCTTTCGGAACTGAAATAGTGGTTGTAATTCAATTAAAATATTATAATATAGTAGTAAAAATCCAGGTGTTACAGACTAGGATCACCATTCCATAATACTTGCATCTCCGCTGTTCTCATATAATATTTAATTAAATCAATCATCGTTGACAGAATATTCAATTCTTTAAGACAGGAAATAACAAACTCCCATCTTACATGATCATAGACTTTTTCTAGATCAATTTTCAAAGCCATAAAACTCTTCTTTTTTTAAGGTTATCAAGGAATGAATAATCTCCTGGACTAAAATAATATTATCTAACCCCTGCCTTCCTGGAACAAAACTACACTGATTGGGAGAAATTATAGTAGGCATAATACTCTTTAATCTATTTGCAATGATTTTAGTGATAACCTTATAAATCACATTGCACACGCTAATAAGACATAAGACAAAAATCATGAATAGTTTGAGGTACCATTGATTCTTCTTATCTTCTCTGACTTTTGAAAAATCTCCTGAGCCATATTGATCATTGTGCTAGCCACCATACTCCATTGGTTCTTAAAAAACAAAGAGTATAACCCATAAGGACCCGGAGCTTTTAGGGGACCCGTACTGAAGATTGCATTATTTTTCACCTCTTGACCAGTCACAATATCTCCCATGTTATTTAATATACTAGTCTGCACTGGAGGATAGGTTCCACCAAACTAGACTGTCACTGAGATATTCTCCTCCTCGGTATAAAGCTTCTGAAAGAATGTAGTACCCTCCTTCTTCAACTCATCCTCCGAATATATCCATGCACCTTTCCCATTCTTTAAAGCTTCAATCTGTTTCCTTCTTCTCCTGTTGTTGTAGCTGAATGGAAATATTTAGTGTTTTTATCTCAATTTGCATACCAGTTACATCTTGATCTTTGCTACCACATAATTTCCTCCTGAACTAAGAACTTCTCCATTTCCTCCTGAAGTTTCTTTTCTTCATCATCCTGGTCAACACCTTTATATCTACCCGATGCTAGATTCTCCATTCTACTTAGCAATACTGCTTTACGATGATTCACATTACAAAACATCGTCCTCTTCCACTCTGTGACATCATTTTTAAAAGAAGCGACATTTTCCTCCAAGGACCTATGTTACTGCCAAGAGTTCTTTACCACTATTTGAAACGATTCCTCAGTAATTCATGGGGCAAAGAATCTAAAGCTTCTCTTAATCTTGATTCTACCCCCCATTAGCCACTTTAGTAATAAAGGACAATGGTCAGATTTATACCCTGGAAGATGAATAAGTGAAACCTCTCTGAATTAATTTATCCAATCTTGACTGGCAACTATCTTATCAATTCTGCTTGTGAGTCCTTAGCTTCCTCCACCATGTGAATTCGAGCCCTGAAACTCCAACTTTTCCATTACAAAACTTTTCATCCATTCTACAAACAAGTAGTCCTTACAAGATGGGTTGTTATTAATTGATTTCCGCTCACAAGCCTGAAGTGTCGCATTAAAATCCCCTCCCACACACACCATCTTTTCACTCCTGATGCATGAATCTGTCTTAGTTGTTGCCACTGTTCTCTTCTTTTTGGAAATACTGGGTGACCATAAACAATCGACAAATCCCATCTATTGCTCTTCCCTTGATTAAAGACACCAAGAAGGACTTGGGAAGCTTTGTATGTCACCAAAAAATCTATATTATCTTCCCAAAAGCACCAAATACCCCCACTTACGCCATTAACATCTACCACCTCCCTATTCGGAAGACCCAGATGTCTACCAATAACAACACATTCTCACTCTTCCCACGTGGTTCAAGAAGAGCCAAAAATGAAAACCGATAGAGCTGTTTCAATTCTATAAGCAAGCCAATAGAAGATCTTCCACCAGTTCCACGAGAATTCCCAAATTAAGATGTTTGAATCCATAAAAAAAAACAACTTTCTTATAGAAGTACCAGCTCAATTGAAAAAAAAAAAAAAACTTCAAGCACCTTGAGAGATATTAACATCACCTATCTCAACGTCAATTGGCTCTTGGGCTAACGGGTTCAACCTAGTCACAAAATTAATGTCTTGCTTCACACTATGGTCCTATGGCTCATCAGCAATTAAAGTCTCCATAATAGCTTAGTGCTCATTTGGTTCAATTAATCATAGGGAATGTAATATAATGTAATACAATGTAATGGAATGTAGTGTAATGATGATTACATGAATCTGTTTGGTTCATCATCAAAGAAAGATGATGCATTTGTTTGGTTGAATTACATTGAACCTGGAAATAGATGAGAATGATATAAAATGAGACAAAATTGCCCCTATATAATTTTATTCAAATCCAGATTTGAACTATTATAGGTTGTTATCATCTTATTTTAATATAATTTGTTATTATGAAATATTATTAAATCGAGAATTAATAAGTCAACAAACAATATTTCAAATTTTTAAAATATAATTAATCATTATAAAATGTTATTAATTAGAATATTTATATGTTTCTCATGCATCGCACTAGGAGAATATTCTAGTTACTTAGTAAAATAATACATTAATTGATATCTAAATTTAACATTATAGAAATATTCTAATTACTTCATACGAAAAAAAATAGTTACAAATAGTATATATAATTGAAAATCATATCAAAATAGTAGTTTAACTTTTTTCCCATGTTATTGTCCTATGAAAATCAACATATCTATAAAAGAATATTAAACATATCAAAATTAAAATATTAAATTATAAAATTATTTTAAAAAAATATGAAATTAAATTATTAAATTAAAGTAACTCTATGAAATCTCTAATCTCTAAATATAAAAATAGAAACATAAAATAAAATATATGACCCTAATTCCCAAACTTCTTGACATATTCATTATATTAGCTGCAATCTTCAATCTTTGTCTCTTTTTTTCCCTCTATTAAAAAATGAGATGCATAATGAAACATATGCATAATGATTATGATGAAATGTTAAATAGAGAGTGAAAGAACCATACTAGATGAGATTAATAGTGATCTTTCCCGTAAGTAGTATGGCATTTGAGATGTATGATCAGGAATAAGAAAAAGAAGAAGGAGAATAACCAATAGATAATTTATATGGATAATTATTAGGGTTTTAATGTGCCAATTAATAGTATTTTCTTAAAGGGTACTTTAGTCAATTTAAAAGTTATAATGGTAATATTGTCTTTTTACATGATTACAATATGCATGTAATCCCCATTCATTAGTCCTATCAATGTAATCCCTATTACATCTAAAGATGTAATCAGGATTACATCATGTAATCCTCATTACATTACAAAGGCCTAACCAAACGTTGTAATCTGTTTGTTACATCAGGATTACATGTAATCCTCTCCCACGGAATTGAATCAAACGGGCTATTATTTTTTCCTTCCAGTATCACCTCCCTTTATCGGTGTTAGTTCGCTAACACTTGGCTGGCTGGGATAAACTATTCTTCTTTGCTATTGTTACATTCTTAGAATTCGGCCCAACAATCTTGTTTGCATTCTCATTAGGTCCTCCTACAATTAGGCTCGATGAAGAAGATGTCCCTAGGCCCAACCTAGCCTTGGCGTCCAAAATAGTGCTCACCCCTAATGAAATAGTTTTTAAATCAGAATCTTTCTTCTTCTGGATCTTAACGGCCTTCTTACTTTAGTGATTCAGCATTAATACCCTGTTTCCTAATTTCCATTGATTGTTCCTTATTTTTTGGAGCAATAACTTCCTTCTCCTCCATAACTGCCTTATCCTTGATAACTTCCTTTTTGGCATTATTTGAGATATCTTGTACATGCCCATTCTCACTAGGATTTTGCTCCACCTTAGCTACCTCCTATCTCTCCTCCTTGTTTAATGCATGAAAACGTGATCCCCTATTATCACTACTAACGTTATGCCTTGCCTCACGACGTCCTCCTCCGATAGAACTCTCAGGGATCTTTAGCCGCTTTGGACGTCTCAAACGTTATCTAGTTATCAAAGACCACTTCATCTTTTACTTCTTTCTGAAACTCCATATTAATCACAACGGCTTTAACTCCAGCTACGTTAACTGCATTATTCATACTACCTTCTCCCACCTTAGCATCCATAGCACACTCATTTGCTTCAGGGCATTTTGGATTAGAAGCAGTATTATTATATGGGCAGTGATCAAAATCATGATCATATCTCCCACATTTAAAATAAATAATTAGATGGATCCCTTCATATTGCACTCCAGTAACCTTCCCATTAATAAGGATAACCGGTCTCAATAGTAACACCAAATCCAGTTCCACACATATCCTCGCAAACCTTCCCTTCTTTCTCTTCAACGTCTACGTATCAACCTTAAGAACACTACCCACTTGTGGACCCAAAACATACAGGGCCCCTTTTTCATAGTAATCCAACGGAAGCTTCACAAATCTTTTCCACGCAGCAATCACAACCTCTCCTTTAGGGTCAAAGTCCTGTTTCCATGGCTGAACTGAGATGTAGTGATCAAATAATAACCATGAAGCTCCAGTTAAAGCTAGATTAGAGTCACTCTTTTCAGAGAAATGAACTACAAAGAAATCCTGCGCCCGCATCAATCATCTCCACCGTCCCCGCTCTCGCCTACAGTTGTTGCATCTTCAAGGCCATGTAAACAGGATCTACCATTCTCCCAAAAAGCTTTATTATAAGAGCATTCTCCATTTCTTTGATAAGCAATCTTTCTCTTCGGGAGAAAAAATGACATTCGAACCCAAAGCAGTAATCTCTACCTTGATTCTTTCCTTCCATCTTCCTCCACTCCACCAATCCTCCTCCTCCTCCTCCTTAGTAACATCTTTCTCATACATCACAACTTCCTTAAAAGAGTTTCATTTGCAATCCTTTATTTACAGCTGACAACCCTTGTGTTGGTCCCTTCTCATCCACTCCTTTACCAGTCTCATTCATGTCTGCATCATGCATCCATGCTTCATCTCTCTACACCATGTGGGTGGTTCCAGGAAAGCTCCCTGACTTAGGACAAATCTTCTTCCTTCTACGATTCATTTCATCTCTCTCTTCCGGCGTCGGCACTGGATTCCCTCACTCACGACACCGCTCGCGCTCTCTCTTACTCATGTTCTCTCCCTCTGGCACTTCTTACAAATTCAGCGAACCACTACACGGAAGGTAGCGCGAGAAGAAGGAAAGATGCTTATAGGGGACAAGCCTTTACTGGCTTGGCACAATTCGCTTATTTTTTGTTTTGTATACAATTGGTTTAGATTAAACATATACGTTGTTGATATTTCTTTCTTTTTTTTTTCAAAAAATAAAACTGCAAAAAAATCCCAAATATGTGGAAGCCCAAAGTGTAAACACAGCCTGTTTTAAGCCTAAAAACAAGGCCTTGCGCTATAGAACATAAATATGAGAGATTAACAACTCAAGACCTCATAAGTCATAAGAAAAAATATTTAAAGTTGTATCATAGTGTTACAAAAAATACATTTATAAAATGATCTTTTTTTTCACAACATATAGAATTGATACCGATGAATAATTTAATTTCAAGTGTTACTATATTTTTTTTTTCCATCAACATGACTAATCATCGTGTTCTGTTTTATTTTACTCAATTCATATTTTAAAGTTTTGTTAATAATTATTAAAAACAAAACAAAGAAAATAAATTTATAATAGCCGAACAAGGTGTTGTGTTTTGGCCCAAACAGCGCGTTCCGGTTTTTTTTTCTTTTTCTTTTTGTTGAATTAAAATATAAGAACTGAGAAGGCTTGAAGGCTGAAAGCAAAAAACCAAAACAGTGACAAGAAATTACCCACGGAACAAATCTAAATATATAATTTCTTCGACTAGTCCAAACCAAGCATGTACAATTATACTTTGTTGTAACATAGTAAGATAAAATCTCATCGTTTATGTTTTTTTAAGCAAATATACTACTAAAAAGAGGGGAAAATTTCAGAAAAATACTTTTAAAATATTCAAAGAACAGTTAGATAAATCGAATTTAAAAAAAAATCATAACATGCCATTAACCTAACAGTCTATTACAAATTAAAAGGAAATGACTAAAATTTCCCTAAACATAATTATTTTTTAAAATAAAAAAGTACACACACCCACAACCCACAGGAGCTCTAACCACCGCCAGCATGAGTCATATATTCATCGAACTGCAATTTCTTGAGTCATGAGTCTAATCTTACTGCGTTTTCTTGTTTTTTTATCCCTTTCCTTTTGATCTTTGATCAGCAAGATTTTAAGCCGCTTGTATTCATCAAAAATCTACTTAGCTTACTTCATTTCTAATCCTTCTGTTTTCTTTTTATTATTTCATCAACATCAAGCGTAAAAATATTTTCACCTACCCCGAGCACCAAAAATTCATACTCATCGATAAAACACAGTGAGATCGCTTAATTAGGCGACGAGGAAATGAGAGAAGGAAACAATTAATTGTGAATTAATCAATCAATTAAGTAATTACCTGGGGTGCCATGGAATCTCGTTGGTGTGAGTATAAGTCAGCTGAACGTGATCTCTGATCTGAAGCGAAACCGATGACGCGTTGCTCTAAAAGAAGCGCTTGATCTGAGCAGTGGCCGTGATCTTTGGCGACGGTGTACGGCTGCCGGTAGTGATGAGCTTGTCCGGCGGCAACACGATGGAGCTGCTAAAATGGAGAAAGAGAGGGAGAGGGACGGCGAAGGGAGAGGTTGTGAGGGAGGTGAGGGGTAGGGAATTATTTATTTTTTAAAAACAATTTAAAAATAATAAAATGGGGCCCACTTAACAGAAATGTTAATAAGCTAATGGCCTTGTTATTTTTCCTCCAATTTGGATGCACAGTGTAGCGAGTGATATTCGGACCCACCCCCTTGGCTTTGGAGACTTATAGCTTACCATTAAGCCACCAAGTCTCCTTAATGTAGTTGATGTAAAAATTGTATGGGAAAATTTCATTGTGGGACCACTATAACTAATTAATTGAAAAGAATGACCAAAGCTTTCTGAAATTTCACTGCAGGACTTAGGTCCTTAACTGAAATTACATTGTCAATGTAAAAGACCATATTAACCTTTGAGAAAAAGTTTGAGTTCTCTTACTCTCTGCACTCTCGTTTTCTCTGGTTCCTTCAAGCTCCAGCGGCGAATCTGGCCACCAACGACGGCAAGGAGAGGAAAACGTTCAATAAGCATAAAAGAACATTGGGTAAGCTTTTATTCAATCCTCTTCTCCTTTTGTCCGATTTCAAGATTGAATGGGGGAGAGAGATTCGAAAATTTGGGGGGTTTTGAAGCTTCTAAACCCATGGAAATGGAGCTTAGGACTTGAATAACAATAATCTCGAAGTGGATTTGAGTTGGGAAGCTCGAGTTGTCCGATTTCTCAAATTTTCTTCCTCTTTCTACTGTTCATCCGATGGGATAATGGTCTAAACCCAATGTGATTTGTTGCTAATGATGAAGGGATAATGGGATAATGGTACCTCTGCTCTTGATTAAATTATATACCTTAGTTGTGATTTGTGATGTTTTTAGCTTTTATTTCCTCTTGCTTGTTCTGGCCACTAGTTTATTTTGAGATTCCAAGTAAGATTATATGAATAAGAATTTAGAGATATATCTCCAATTGCTGCAGGTATGAAGACAAAATCATAAGGTCAATTAGTAAAGAGGAATTGATGTTGAATCAGTATTAAAGAGCATGAGAATTAGTGGAGTATGAGAAAGTAATTATTTAAAAATTTGAAGTTAGGCCACGCACAAGGAAATATAAATATGCACAAGGAAATGTCAATATGCACAAGGAAATTGTCATATGAATAATTAGTAATAAAGTCACCTTATAACATTATGTCCAGGTCACGCACAAGGAAATATGAATATGCACAGGGAAATTGCCATATGCACAAGGAAATCGTCATATGAACAAGCAGTAATAAAGTCGCCTTATAACATTATATTCAGGCCACGCACAAGGAAATATGAATATGCACAAGGAAATGTCAATATGCACAAGGACATCGTCATATGAACAAGCAGTAATAAAGTCACCTTATAACATTATGTCCAGGCCAAGCACAAGGAAATATGAATATGCACAAGGAAATGTCAATATGCACAAGGAAATCGTCATATGAACAAGCAGTAATAAAGTCCCTTATAACTTGCTATGTCCAGGCCACACATAAGGAAATGACCATATGCACAAGGAAATCGTCATATGAATAAGCAGTAATAAGATAACATTAAAATATGTAATAAATACGTTTTGTCAGCTCAATGTAATTACGTTGTGTCAGCCAAGGAAGACTTTTGCACAGTGGGTGCAATATGAAATTAATTCATCTTTTCGCAAGGGCTTTTAGGTATTTTTACACAGCCATTTAATTTCATTTAAAGACCCAAGGCCTACAGTGAAATTTCAGACTTTTTTGGCCCTTATCTGAAATTAAATTGCTACAGTGGTCCTTTACTGAAATTTTCCCAAATTGTATTTGTATCATTCTTTATTTTTTCCCAATGTTTTCTCACATTCTACTTCTGTTTCACCAAAATTGTTTTATATTTTACCAAAAGATTCCTGTGTTTTACCAACTCTTTTACCAACTTGTTCCCAAATTTTATCAACTTCTTTCATATTACCAAAAGTTTCTTGTGTCTTACCAAAATTTTTTGTGTTACCTACTTCGTATAATGTGTTACCAACTTCGTATAATAATTTACAAGCGTGTTTTTTCATTTGCCAACTATTTCCTAACTTTACCAACTTATTTGTTACCAATTTCGTCTTGTTTCTTACTAACTTTGTATAATGTTTTACCAACTTTGTATAATTGTTTACCAACTTCATATAATGATTTACCAACTTTGTATAATGTTTTATTAGCATATGTTTTTCCGTTTATGAATTATTTCCCTAACTTAAACGAAGTTGATAAACCATTATACAAAGTTGGTAACACACAAGACGAAATTGGTAACAAATAAGAAGTTGGTAAAGTTAGGGAATTGTTGGTAAATGGACAAACGCTTGTTAGTAAAATATTATACGAAGTTGGTAAACCTTTATACGAAGTTAGCAAAACATTATACGAAGTTGGTAACACACAAGACGAAATTGGTAATAAACAAGAAGTTGGTAAAGTTAGAGAAATAGTTGGCAAATGGAAAAACACGTGCTGGTGAAACATTATACAAAGTTGTTAAACCTTTATACGAAGTTAGTATAACATTATACAAAGTTGGTAACACATAAGATGAAATTGGTTACAAACAAGAAGTTGGTAACGTTATAGGGAAATAGTTGGTAAATGGAAAAACATATGTTGGTAAAACATTATACGAAATTAGTAATACGTTATATGAAGTTGATAACATATGCAACAATTTTGATAAAACATAAGAAACTTTTGGTAATATAAAAGAAGTTGATAAATTTGGGAACAAGTTGGCAAAAAAAGAGTTGATAAAACATAGGAAACTTTTGGCAACACATAAAACAATTTTAATAATACACAAGTAGAATTTGGGAAAATACTGGGAAAGAATAAATAATTATACAAATATAATTTTTGCATCATCTATATATTTCTTGAAAGCTCCTAGCAACAATCCAATTGGTTCACATGCCCAATGACATCATATTCACTTAACTCAATTATTGGTCCATATGTTCACATAATCAAAGTCATAATGGAAGGTTTTATTGTTAATTTCAAATTTTATTGCCAATAATTAATTATTACTCATAATATATTTCTACTTTTGGGAATGTACTTTTATAATTTGAAAGTTATTTAAAATTGAGCAAAGCAATTATTAAATACATAAATGTATGGAAGTTATTTAATATTGAGCAATGATTAAATAATACATATATATCTACTTTTAAGAAGGTATTCTATATTAATTCTCTTTTTCATCACATACATACCTCTTAACGTAATATTGTTTATGCATAAATATATCCATATGTATTTATTTTTAATCTGTAATATTTGACTTTTCATATATACAAATTAATTATTATCTTCAAATAAGTCACTATATTTTAGGAAACAATTAAGACATACTTATATATATGTGTGTGTGTGTTTGTGTGTGTGTGTGACTTAAAATCAACACTATTAAATTTTCTTATGAAATTTACAAAATAATTAATGTGTTTACATATGTCAGTAAATTATACAATAGGGTATTAATTATTTTTCTATTTGAAAAGTTTTTCTTTTGAATTTTCATTTCCATTGTTAAAAATAAATTGATTGCTAAAAAGCTACACCGATGAAAATCAGTTCTCATGTACATATATCTTTATTTACTATTGTTTTTTCAAAAAAAAAATACACCATATAAATTTTGTTTTTCAATCTACAATATTTGGCTTTTGAAAGTTACGAATTGATAACTATGTTCAAATAAGTCATTAGTTTATGCAATAAACCAAACATATATATTTCATTAATATGCCATAACTGTAGAAAAAAAACTACACTTATTTGAATATATGATCATTTACATATTTATTAATTTATTATTGTTTATGAAAAATTCAAATCATATATATTTGTTTTTAATATCCAATATTCGGTTTTGAAGTTTAGGAATTAATTATTGTATTCAAATATATTGCTATATTTTAGGCAAGAATCAATACATATATTTTTTATTTACAATATGTAATATTACCTCAGAAAAGAACCCAATTTAAGGAAAAGTATATCATATTGAAAATTCCAAATTAATTGCACCTATTAAAATCCCACTTTCATTACTTCCAATTTCAAATTCAAACTTTCAATTTACCATTGTCAAGTCTCAGCATCTTTAAAATTCGAATTTTATCATTCATGAACCCTTTTATATTAGTGATTATCTCTCTTTGCTTCTGTATCATTTCTTTCAAACCCAGTTCCTAGACTCTCTAGGAAGCACTCCGACAAAAGAAAAAATGACTCTCAGGCAAGCACCACATTCCAACCTCATGAGAATACCTTATTCTTCTTTCGCACGCTTAATGTTGTACATTGATGTCTATATACTTATTCTGGCATTTTTAATTCTTTTTTTTCAAGATAAATGATATTTTCAAGTTATTGATATGTTCTTTATAATAATAAATCTTGCAATCATGATTATTCAATTAGAAAATTTTGAGAATGAATAAAAACGTTGTTCATAAACGGAATTGTTTCCATAATCATGGAAATTTCATTTGATAGCGCAATTTCATTGTGTAGGGCTAAGAAGAGCCTTCCCCATTCATGTTGTTTTGTTTATAAGTTTTGCTTTGCAGTGATTTTTAGTTGACCTAATTCATCTTTTCTTCTGGAACAATATGAAATAATGAAATTCTTCTATGAGCATTCAACTTATTTTGTTCCTTTACCGCTTGCTCTCATTTTTTGATTTATCCCTAATAATTATGTTTACATTATTTTTTGTTATGGTTCTTTATTATTTTTTGTTACATTATGTGTATCGCATCAGGATACTTTTCAATTGTTACATTTTAAGTATTTTCGAGCTGAGTTCAATCAAATAAACCATAAAGAGTGAAGAAAAGGGGATCGGTCAGGGAAGCCCTTTAGGACACTGTTCATAATCTCTTTTACCCAACATGTACATGAGGCGATTAGTGGAGAGATACATCATTGTCTTCAAAGGGTTGCCATTAAGACCTTGAACCAATGAAGAGACAATGAACACGATCTTGGTGAGATGAAAAGAGATAGACCAGAGTTGAATTAGCAACACCGTTAGATGATATAGGCACGAGGTTCAGCCATCTTCTTCCTCTCCCTTTGTGTCCTATGTAAAATGGCTGTTTATATCTTCAATATAGACTCTTTGGTTTTTTTGTTTTATTGTACATTTATTTTTAAAATCATTTTTATATGTAAGACTGTCTTTTTGTTGCACACATGAAGAACTTGGTGCTTAACTTTTTTTTTTAATATACTAGAAAACAACTTGGCTTTTAACTTTATTTTGTATATATAGAGTAAATAGTCATATGTATCTTACTCCGTTGCTCCAAACATACCAATGAGAATCAATTGAAGGAAAAATATACCATATTGAGAATTTTGAAGTCCTCCCAAACAACTACCTTATTAATATTCTTACAAAAAAAATATTATTTCACTAAAAGTCTAAGCACATTTTTTATTGGTCCATCTAATTGCTGAAAACACCTTCCATCAACAAAATTAGTGGTATATTAGTTCATTCATTAAATGTAAATCAACTAGATGGAAATGTCACATATAATTAATGCATTATACACACGTTTGATACTGATTTTATACTAATTGTTTTACTTTCAAAATTCTAACGTGCCCATAAGCTGTCCTCTAACATTTATTTTCAATTTGAATCATTATTTTATTGTCTATATGAATGATTTATTTTTAAAATTCATACTTACATATCTCGCTGAATAATCATAGACATTTATGAATAAAATTAAAGGAAGATCAATATGTTCATTTTGGTAACTAACACAAATATAAAAACATGCCTTTTGAAAATAATTTATAGTGTCTTATTTAACCAAATCTACAAAGTTCAAATCATATAAATATATATACATACGACCATACATACATATATATATAACATTTACATCATAGGTACAGTTTCTTAGGTGACTTTTGTAAATTAGATTTTTTATTAAAAAAATATTCATAAAATAAAATTATAAAATGTGAAAATATAACAAATATGTCAACTATCACTTTTTCTTTTTTCAAGAAAAAAATTACTTTTTTTCCTTTTGCAATGTAATCTATGCTCGATCAGTTGTCATATTTATTTCTGATTTAAATCATTATTGCATTATCAATATTATTAGATTATTTTCAGTTGTCAAACTCACTCAAACATTTGCTCATCTCATTTATTTATGATTAAAATTAAACCAATATCTAAAGCAACATTTTAATAACTCAGACAATTTTGAAGTTAAGCCATATTAAATTAATTCATATTTTCTCTTTGATTCAAATGAGTGCAATCAATGATTTAGATCATTTATATTCATTTGAAATCAAATTTTGTTGTCTTCAAATATATAATGAACATATAAATATGTATTTTGATAAGTTACAATTTTGCAATAAAGCCTTTTAAAAATAATTCACATTTTCTCTTTTATAAAAAAAAATTGCGATCAATGATTTAGATTATTTATATTCATATGTAATCAACTTTTTTTGTTTTCAAGTAACATTTTTAATCATAAAATAGTTACTCAAGATATTATGTTCTTTAATTTATTTCATTTTTATTTTTAACTTCCGTGCATCGCACGGGGAAAAAAATCTAGTTAAGCTACCAAAGCTCCAAAGCCAAGGGGGTGGGCTCGAATCCCATCCCCTACATTTCCACATTAATTTTTTGAACCAGCCTTCATTTCATAAAAAAATAAGACTCATGACTATTTGCCGGCGGCCGGAGCTCTGGTGACCAGAGGGTGTGGGTCCTTTTCTTATTATAACACAATAGTTTTGTTCTCGGGTATTTTGGTCATTTCTTTTAAATTTGTAAAGGACAGTTAAGTTAGTGGCATGTTATGGTCGTTTTTTAAATTTGTTGTATCAAACTATCATTTACATATTTCAAGAGTCTTTTTTCTAGAATTTTCCCTATAAAGAATCGAGGACGAGCCTTGTATACACTCAAAATAAAAACACAAAAAGATAGTTTTTCTATCTTTCTTTATGTTTTTAACTTTTTATTCCCCCATTATGTGGAAACTGCATTCAAAGGCCATCTCATTCCAATCAAAATGTTTCATATTTTTTTTGAAGTATGCTTCTGATTTTCAATATTCTCTAATATATTGGCATGGAATAATAATAATAATAATAATAATAATAATAATAATAATAAAAAAAAAAAAAAGCAGAAGAAAGTCATATGCAGCTAGTTTGACTTCCTGTGCATAAACCGCCATTCCATTGATGATTGACTTTATTTTTTTTAATGGAAAAATCTTATTTTATTTGGCAACTATACCTTTTGACAATATCTCTATCAGATTTTCAAAGGATGATAACCAAAATCTCTATAAATTTTGATTACATGATATTGAATTTTCTGTCATATTGCAGAGTTTTGATTCCTTAAAAAATGTCTATGTTCTTCTTTCCTTCAATCCCATAAGGATGGATTAATTGATGAAATCAAGAAGATAGTCATTCTTCTTAATAATATTTGGTGGCTCCGAAATTGTACTCTACACAATGGATCTACAGCTTATCCGTGGACCTTCTCAAATCAAATCCGGCAAGCTCTTTCTTTCAGTTCTTTAGCATTTGATTCTCCAAATCATACTCAAAATGTTGCATCTTGCCTCATGGAACTGGATCCTCCTCTAAATCCCTCAGCCTTGATAGGCACTAATATTTGGTGTGTGCTTGCACTTAAATCTAGGCCTAGTTCAGGACTAACATGCAATATACAGATTTTCTTTGATAAAGTGCTGATACAATCTTTTTAATGGAAGAATCTCAAGTATTATGCCTTGTTTCTTATGAAATTTTTTTGGGCAGCTCTTCAATGGATCATTTCAATTGATCTGATTTTCCCACAACAGTCAGTTGCTTTCATCTCTTCTGTTTCAATATCTGCTTTTCATCAATCATCCTTACCACAAAATGATGTTGTAGGTGTCGACATTCAAAAACTGCTTCAGTCTTTTCGACAGCTTTACAATTTTATCCATGTAGGGGTGTGACCTTTATGCTTTTATGAATTCTCATTTTCAAGTATTTTCTTTGTATTCATCTTTTATTTAGCTACTTGTTACTTTGTAATCCGTTTTATATTTTAATGAATTTTATCCTTGATAAAAAAAACATTGCAGATGTAGTGGTCAAAAAATGGTAAAGATGAAATTTAAGATATTTTTATATAGTTTTGATTCTTTGACCTTACAAGAGTTAAACAAGGGGTCACCAAAAACCAAGAGTCAAATACAAGGATTAAGAGACTGTCCTGAGATGATGAAATTTATAGGGAAATAAATGGAAATACAGGGAAATCATAGAAATACAAAGAAAAATATGGAATTGAGAAATATGGAAAATGACCAAGGAAATTTAAATGTGTGACAGGAACAAAGAAAATATGGGAGCTATAAACCGGGAACTGTGATTTGTAGTGGGATGTAGCAGTGAGAAGAGCATTTTGGGATGATATTACAGGAGTTAGGGTGCTGGAACGAGAGGATCTAGAGATGAAACAAGAGCTGGAAGGCTTCTTTACAAGAGTCGTACGTCCTATAAATGACTTTCGGGAGCCACATGAAGAATTGAGAAAAACTTTGAAATTGCTGTGCGTGATCTTTGAATTCTTCTCCCTTTGTTCAGTCTGGATTGTTGTCTTATATAGGCTTCCAAACTATTCCAAAATCCTCCCTGTGCGTGAATAAGCTCTTCCTTTTATGGGTCTAATGATAGTGGAGGAAGTAATAGCCGTTGAAGGAGTACTGTCTGAGCTTGATGAAGAAGGGGTAACAGATGGAGTAATTGAGGGAGTAATGAAGGGAGTAATGGTTTGACTTGGTCTCACCTCTTGGGCTTGAAGAAAATTTTTGGGGCTTACATTTACTCCCATACTCTGCGTGTTCAACATTGGTTGGGCACGGAAAGTAATGCTGAATTCATGCTGTCGATCGTGTTCAACATCTAGAGGCTGAAAAAGGTTGAATTTGAGGAGGCGATCAAGGGGTTTCAGCTACATATTGTGGATATTGCTGGGAGGTACATGCTAAGGACTCGAATCAATATAATCAAGGAGTGCCAAGCCGAGAAGCATCACTCTTGTGATCTAGGTAAAGTCTTAGCCGAGTAAGAAGAAAACTTTGATTCTTCACCACTGGACGAGGAGGATGAAGTCATCTTTGCTTTGAATGATGATACTTAGGAGTCTCCGTGGAAGGAGGATGAAGAAGGGAGTGAGAAGTCCACTAACAGTGGTTCTCCATTATTTGAAGATATTGTATACTCCCCCATTGTTCCAAGGGGTTTTCTTACTTCTTCCTAGCTATTGTGTAGGAATTCCAAGGTCTTTCTATGAATGATTTCATGAGCTTGCTAATAGTTGCCTTTCTTTTTTGTTCTCTGTGATTGATGTAATTGTAGGGCTCTATCCCTTGTAATTGATGTTGATGGATTTGGGAACCATGTTTTCCCTATACTGGGGGTGATTTCTGTAAAGTATTATGCATAAGTGACCATTAGGTTGCTTAAGCGTCTACACAATCTGTATATATATTTACTTGTGAAGTAATGAGTTATCTGAGAGATGAGCAAGAATGCCTTGACTTATGTGGTCATCTCAAGAATGCTATCTTGGAGTCCCGTGATGGGGTATGCAATGACCCTGAGTATGTGTCAATTTGAGCACTTGAAAGTTCCTATGATGTAATCGAAGTTCTTGACCTCCGTAATCACTTAACAAGTATTGTCCGAGAGTCTTGTGATGATTTGTGCCTTGTGCTCTTGCACTTGGACTGTTATGGGCACCTGAGAATTCTCGTAACGCCAATCATAATTCCGTGAGTTCTTAGATTGTCATGAGTCACTTTTGTCTAGAGACTTCTTGGAATGTTTATCTGAGAAGCTCTGATTGTTTCAGAGAGCATAGAGATGGGGTCGTGCGATTGACTCATATGTTGCTAAGAGTGCTGGCCAAAGGGTTGTCCAAGGTCCTGTGTATAAGACTTATGAGAGGACCTGAGTTCAAGCTATTCTGGGAAGTCAAAGTCCCTTTTTCGAACATATGACTATTGTGGGTATGGCTTTGAGTACTTGCCTTGTTCTTTGATGTAATTGAGTCCATTCTCGTGATGTTAATATAGACACACGCTTGTAAAATGATGAATCTTGACACTGGGGCCTTAATATCAATAGCCCTTAAGACAGCTGAGATGTATAACATGAAGCATAAGCTCTCTGTGATTAGTAGCGAGCCTTTAGATATGGCTCATCATGTACTTCCCCACGTGATTAGTTTCATGTTCTCCACAGTAGATATTGACAACATGGGGTCTGAGAAATGAATGATTACTTTTGGCATCAGGGAGGTGTCCTGTGATGTTATGTTTTATGTCCGGGATCTGCGAAGATCTAACCAAGTAGCTTATGGCATGGGTTATTTAGGACTTTGTTTTTCTTTTGCTTGCTCTTTGTAAGAATTTGTGGGGCTGTGTCTCCTTTATGTTGTTTTCTGTAGGATCTTGTGCTTCCTTATCCTTTTATTCGCTTCTAAATCAGGGTCACCAGTCATGGCATATGAGAATTCTAAGTTAGTGTGTGCCAAGGGTCTCCGTTGTAGGCCATTGTGAGCACTGAGATTTTTTGTAGTTTCATCGTTCTGAGAGATGTGATCATTCAATCGACTCTTGTGCTGCTGCGAATGTTAGTCTATGAACTGTGCGGCATCCTAAGTAAAGGACATTCATGTGAGTTTGTAACGGCTTAAGTAAAAGACATCTTGTGAATCTGAGAACTGCATGACGTCTTGTGTACAGGACATTCCTGTGAGTCTGAGGACTACGTTACGTCCTATGTACAGGATGTCCCTGTGTGGTATCTTGTGTTCAGGAAGTTCCTTGTGAATAGGTGAAACGTGTAACGTCTTGCGTACATGACATTCCTGTGGATCTGTGAAACGTGTGATGTCCTTTGTATAGGACATTCTTGTGAATCTGAGAAATAGTACGTTACATCTTTTGTACAGGACATTCTTGTGATTCTGTGAAATACGTTACATCCTTTGTACAGGACATTCTTGTGATTATGTAAAATACGTTACATCCTTTGTACAGGACATTCTTGTGATTCTGTATCGTTCTTTGTAAAGGACATTCCTGTGAATTGTGTGACGTCCTATGTACAAGATATTCCTAGGAATCTGTGAAAACATGCGTATATCTGGCTCAAGGCCATCAATCATGGCATCTGGGATTTTTGGATTCATGTGCGTTAAGGGTCTCCCGTAAAGACCTTTGTGGGTACCGCGTGTAACATCCTAAAAATTAATTGAGGTTTAGTAGGTGAATTAGGAATTGATTAATGAGAAATGATGGATTATAAGAATATTTGAAGGATTTTTGAGGATTTTAAAGGCCTAGTTTCTCCCTTATTTTGAGGACAATAATTTTGGGGAAATTATTTTTAGGCTCAAAAGGGGTTATTATGGGAGAAAATAAGTAAAGGATATTATAGGAAAATTTTGAGGGTGAAAAGAAAAATTTTTGGTTCAAAAGAAATATCTTATTTGAGAATTTTAGGGCCTATTAGTGTATATTTTTCCCTAATCTTTTTCTTTTTCCTTTACTCTCTCTTCCCCATACCTATTTATCTACTCCCTCACGTCAACTCTCTCCCTCACGTCACCTCTCTTTCTCTCCTTTCACACTCAATAATCATATCACACATTCTCTTCTTTATTTTAATATTTCTTCCTCTTCCTTCTCTTTTTCTCCTTTTTCCTCTTCTCTTTTCTTCATCATCACACCCCCTCACCGTCACTTTAGTTCCTCCATTTTCTTCTTCATCGTTAACTACCACCACCACCATTTGTCAAGCTTCTTCTTCTTGCTCCCTCCTCCCTCCTCCCTCCTCCCTCTCGTTTTCTCTCTCTTCTCTCCCTTAGTCTGCCGCCGTGGTGGACTTTGGGAGGGAGTTTTCGGGCGAGCTTCACCAGAAAACCACCATTCCTCTCCTCCTCTCACCTCCTCTAACATTGTACTTCATTTCTCCACTCATTTTCGGTCTGATTTGTGCTTAGAAAGTAGATTAAAATACTGTTCACCGGAGCTTTCGGAGCTCGCCGGTGCCGGACCGGTGGTTTTTCCGGCCACCTAAGACCATATTCAGACTCCCGTAAGTATTCTCTACGCACCTATGTCATTAGTTTCTTTATTTGTGATATTTCAAAAATAGACCTTATCTTAGTTGTGGTTTTTAGGATATCTAAATCTATTATATTAAAGTCTAATATTTGAGTTAGAATTTTTCTTAAGGAGCTTATAATTTATTTGAGGTTTTTCCAATTTATTTGGAATTTTTGTAATTTCTAATATCGGGAAAAATTTTGGGATATTGTGGTCTAACTGGTTGTGGTTAAATTGACAATTTATGGGTGTTTATTTATTATTATATTATGTACTAATCTGGCTGATTATGGTGGAAATTGTGGTGAAATTTTAGACTGATACAGTCCGGATTAGACTAATGATTAAGGAGGAATTTTTGAAATATGGACATTTGAGGTAAATTGATGATTCTTATAAATTTATGGATATTAAATTAAGGCTGTTGTTGGGATATATAGGATTGAATTGAGATATTATGGGAGTTGAAAAGATTTAATTGGGTATGTGAGGAATGAATTTTTGGGTTCTTAGGATGGATATGGATGGAGGATTTTAATGGTTTAGTTGAGAGAGAATTAAGGAAGGATTTGGAATAAATTTCTTGAGGATGGATGTTTTCTCTTGGTTAGGGAATTAAATTCCCTAACTTTGTATTGGAACACTTAATTTAAGTGTTAACTTTATGGTATATGATTGGTGACTTGCCTTGAGTCGAGCAAAGGGGAGCACGGTTTTACTACAGTACTTTGATTTTCTGCTTGGAGGTAACGGCTTCTACTTGTTCTATGTGTGGGTGCGTTGTTGGTAAGGGATTTCAAACTCCCTTTCAACCCTGGATTATGATGGTATATGTATGATGTGATTTTTATTGATTATTTTTATATAAAAATGTCATGTGGGATTCGTAGTTTGAAAAGTGGCATGTGTTGTGATGATCATTTTTGAAAACGATATATATAATGATTTAGAACTGTTGCATTATATGGTTTTTAAAATATTAGAAAAGGCCAAGTGCCTAGCTTTGGTTAAATTGCATTTCTGGTTGTGATTTATATGTTGTGGTAGTTAGCATCGATGCATTGGACACTCTTGTCATCACGTGATGAGGTACCATGTTGGCCCATAGGGACTAATATTTTGGGTGTACTGGGTATGGGTAGCCCCCATCGAGTATTACCCCTCATTGTGGTACTGGGTATGGGTAGCCCTCATCGAGTGCTACATGTTTGGTGTGCTGGGTATGGGTAGCCCCCATCGAGCATTACCCCCGTTGTGGTGCTGGGTATGGGTTGAAATCCCCATCGAGTTTCACTTCCGGGTCTGGGTATGTTTGGTGTGCTGGGTATGGGTTGCCAGGAGCCTTCTGGGTCTTTTCCGGGAGCGTCTTGGATTCTGCCAAGAACATTCTAGGTATTGGACTCCTGCATGACGGGATCACCCCTGTGACGAGATCACTTCTGTATGATGAGAGCACTCCAATATGACGAGATCACTCCTTTGTAACGAAAGCACTCCTGTATGACGAGAGCATTCCTGTAAACGAGAGTACTTTTATGCGTAAGGACTGTTGTGCATCGTAAAGACTCCTCATTGGGAAAAAAATGACTTTTGAAAAAATTTGGTTGTTGGGTCCCCATAGTCGGCGCCAAAATGTAGTGGTCAAAAAATGGTAAAGATGAAATTTAAGATATTTTTATATAGTTTTGATTCTTTGACCTTACAAGAGTTAAAGAGTCAAATACAAGGATTACGAGACTGTCATGAGATGATGAAATTTATAGGGAAATAAATGGAAATACAGGGAAATCATAGAAATACAAAGAAAAACTATATGGTGCTTCCCCGCGCGATTCGCGGGTAGATTTAACTTTTTATATAATTAATTTCATATAAAGATTAAAAGCATCATTCTTGAGCAAAAGTAGAAATATAAGTAGGTAGTCAAATATAATCATTCAATCAAATAAAAAGTACACCAGTTCATTGGGTAGATTTAATTTTTTATATAATTAATTTCATATACAAGATTAAAAGCATCATTCATGAACAAAAGTAGAAATGTAAGTAGGTAGTCAAATATTATCATTCAATCAAATAAACAAAACACCATTTCATTCTCATGGTACAATATGTCTAAACACTTCCTTGTAAACAAACCAGTGCATTTGTTATCATCACCATCACTGTCAAGGAACGAAAATCTTCAAACCATTTATAGTCTTAAATCTAGATGAAGCAACATATAATTGACTATAGTTGCACAGTGATTTTGATAAGTGATTTCCAACATGTCTCAATCATAAATTAGTCAATATAATTAAAGTTTATTCTATTTTGATTTTTTTCTTCTCTCAAACATTATTGTAATTTATTGGGAGCGGATTCTCTCCTCTTAATTTCTTCTTCCAATTTTATAATTGTACAATAATAAGAATAAAAATAATTAAGTAACTTCTTATTGCTAAATTTTGGGAACAGATAATTTCAGGTGGAAAAGAAAAGGAAGAAATAAGATTTTTTTTGCCAAGAGAAAATGAGATATTGCTCTCCTCTTATTGAAGAACTATTAAGTATTAACCCCTCTTTCAGTCAAATATCTCCTCTCTATATGGAAAATATTCAAGAATGTGATACCCTCAGCTGATACTCTTAGAGCTCATCACTTGAATGTAGATAATGATTGTGTTTTTGGCTGTGAGTGTCAAGAAACTATGCTACATATTTTCTACCAATGCCCCTTTGCTAAATCCCTTTGGTTTCACTACCTAGGAATCAAGTTACAGGTGAACTCGTTTGAAGAATTTAAAGACTGGCTCTCACAAGCTTTACTCAATCTTTAGAAGGATAATTTTTCTGATATGGTAGATGGAATGATTGTTTTGCCAAATGTAATATGGATGAAAAGGAATGAAGCTGCTCACAAAGATCCCAGATCTAGTAATTTCCCAAACAATTGTGATAAGGAAAATTAAGTACCGACGAAAGAAGAGTATTCAAGTTTGGATATGTTTCAGTAATCAGGCTTTGACGCGGTTCACGACTTCAACAAATCAATCTCATGATCATATGTTCCTACATAGGTGCTTAAGGTTTTCGCTACTATGGATCTCTCAAACCGACTTTTTCTCACAGGAAAATGAAGCACCTCTAGCGGTTTGGTTTCTTAAATCCAGAATGATGTGGCCCGTCAACACACTTCATCACTCCAGCAACATTATCTACAGGGACGTTACAAATATCCAAAGGAAATTTACCGATGTTTCAGAGCATTATTATGATTTCATTTTACCTATTTTTATCTTAGCTTTAAATCCTTGTCCTTACTTTAATATTATATTGTAAGACTCTTAATATCTTAATATATCATTTTGACTACTTTTAAAAAAAAAGTATTAACCCCTCTTTCTTTAACTTGGAGAAGGAACTCACAAGCAAACAATTTTTGGATGAGCAACTCAAACAAGATTGAAAAAAAGAGAGCTTACTTGCACTCAGAGGGAGGTTGTCAGCACCAAATTTTAAAAAAGTGACCAAGAGAGACTATGAACCTTTGAGTGGAGAGACTATTAGCCTTCAGTTTTTAATTTGTCCAAGTTATTCCAATGACTTCTCTTTCACCCTCTCTTTAACTTGTCCGAGTTAGTCCAACGTGCTTTCTTCTAAGTCTTCTCCTCTCTCAAGAATCAGTCAATAAATCTCTCTCTATTACTGTCTCTTCCTTGCAAAAGCACACCACCCCATCTCTCTTTGAAACCCCCACCAACGGCCACCCCCTCTCCTCTATCTCACCTAAATTTTTATTTTTTCAAGAGTATATATTATGGAAGTAATTTAGAATTATATATAATTATTTTTTAAAATAATATAGAACATGTATTATAAATATAAGATTAAAATAATAAAAAAATTATTAAACTATATATTAAATAAAAAAGTTTCATATATTAAAATGAAAGATAACTTATATTTTTTAAACATTTTTCTTTTTTCATTTTTTTAGCCATAAATATAATACCTTTTTAATTTTACTTTTGATATTTATTATTTTTCTATAAATTGATTTGTCTGGCTTATAAACTGATATATATATAGATGTATATGAATATAATTTAATTATTCACATAATATTTCAAAGGCATAATGTAATCATGCAATACACTATAAGTAAATAATTTATGCACTTTCATGAATCTCTCTAAATTAGTCAACTACCTTTTGTATTAAAGACTTGATATAATATTGGGAAAAAGACAAAAAAATCCCTTCCAATTTGTAAAATCCCAATAACAACTTTATGATAAGTATTAACAACTTCATGATAGGTATTAACAACCATTAACAACTCAAAATTCCTTATTTGTGATTTTACAAATTGGAAGGGATTTTTTTTGTCTTTTTCCCTATAATATTTCTTCTCTCTTCAATGGTAGGCCCCACAATTTATAAAAAAAAGTTCAATTGGATAAGCCAAAAGCCATAAATTTTAACTCATAAATAACTTTTGGAGTATAAGTGCAATTGAATATGGGTCAACTCAAACATGGCCCAAAAGTTAAAAATGGGTTTCAAACACTTTGTTCAGCCCAATCTAACTTATAAGCTACCATTATGTTCCTTATTATAAGTCCATCTTAACTACTTCTCACATATCAAGAAGTGGAAGTTATAGCATTAAATAAATCCTATTTTTAAAGAGTTTTCCAACTTTGCCCTTATTTAATAATAAGTGTCAAAATAAATTTTTATGCATTATATACCTTATCTCTCATCTTCCCTATTTCCAACATAGGGGTAAAAGAGTCACAGTAGCATTAATTGATTCCAAACTGGCCTTATATTTATGAACAAAAAAATTGTGGTAGTTAGACTTATAATAGAGAATAGAGTAGTACTCTTTATGCTATCACAAACACACCTATAATCATTTATCTTTCTTAGGCTCCTCACACAAATAAGCTGTAAACTTGAAAAATAAAAATGATTTTGACACATTTTTAATGTTTAATTACTTTTTTAATATATAAGAAAATATTTTTAAGCTTTTATATAGAGGGACACTTACAGTAGCTAAGAATATGACTTTATTCTCATTGCGCAGGAATGAAATCTTCTAAAAAAACTTTCTAAAATAATTAAGGATATAGTTTTTTTTTTGTTTAAAAAAATGTTGCAAGATCTCATTAAGAGGCTATCATTAGAACTAGAATTATTCTAATATCTTGGCCACTGAAAATTGTTGACAATTACAGAATCATACTTAAATTAAAAAAGGATATGAAAATATAAAAAAACTATAAACATAGTAAATGACAAAAAAAAAACAAAAATTGTGGGTGGTGTTTTTAATTTGTGTGGCTGAGGTTGTGCTTTTTCCACCTCGGTGAATGCGCATGGCTAAATTGCATTGAAAACTAAAAACAGTTGCTCGAAGGTTAAAAAACGAAAGATGAAGAAAACGAAAGTTTAGGTGCAAAGATAATTGCTTTCAGAAATCCGATGCGGTGAGCCTTCATTCTACCTTTTTCCTTCTTCCTTCTCTGCCTTGTTCAAGTATGAGTGGGAATTTTTTGGCTGGTTCTTCCCCTTCCTTCCTTCTTCTGTCTTTCAGTTTCTTCCTCTTTCTTCTTTTGTACAAGTCCGAAGCCATGAGCCCTCCAGCCTTTCGAGAAACCCTCTTCCTTTAGAATAATCCCTCCCTTATTTCTGCATCTCTTGTTAGAATCTTAAGTTTTGATGAAGACTAACCCATAGAAAACATAATTATAAGTTACCTCTGAATTAAACGAGTAAAATCTGATACGTAACAGATTAAAAGGATCAACTATAACAGATGGAAACTTAGCAGAAATCTAAGAATAAATATCTCTTTCGCTAAGTGTATCTCTATAGCTAATAGACAAGAGTCATAGCAAGTGAAGACTTGGTAATATCAAAGTTAATATCTATCGCTAAGTCAGTCCCTATCGCTAAGAAAGATTCTATAAATAAAATGAAGAATAACTAGCTGAACAATGTATCATATCCTTGAGCAAATGAAATCAGCTAGCGATAAAAGGTTAAGCTATCGATAACAAAGTGTTTCAGATAATGAACATTCAGATAGCTAGTGCCTGAGAGCAAAATGAGTTAATCAGCGATTAACATAGTTGCTAGCGATAACATATTCAGCTATCGATAAGAACCTTGAATAGTCAGATAACTGTATCTTAAAGCTAATGAGCAATCAAGTAACTAGCGTTAATTGGATTAGCTATCGATAGAGAAATGATTATTGGTATGATATTGCTAGAACACTAAGCATTGATCGAAAAGAATATGTTAGCGATGGCACTATTGTCTATCGATAGAGAATGTTTTTAACTCACCTTATATATATATTGTCTCTATCTCATTATGCTAACAGACTAAGCTTGCGACTTCTATGCATTACATGATTATTTGATCAGCTAACAGCTTAAAGTGCAGAACTCATACTATGTAGTTAGCGATAGCAGATCAAACTAGCGCTACTGAAAAAGCTTCCAAAAAGTACAGTTCGTACATATGCACAGAACGCTAAGTCTATCTCTCTCCTAGCTCACCCTACGCAAGAAGTAGTTGGAGCTAGAACAGAAAGTTAAGCCCGATGAAGAAACTGCATTTAATGCCAACGGCTAGAAGCTCTCAACGACTAAATTCAAACTGCTTCTTGAAGATTGAACGCTAGGGCAAAATCTGATAAGAGATATAAATACAGAACTTGAGCATTTATTGGAAGAAGACGAAAAAAGAGAATATTCAAAAACTCATTCATTGCTCTCTGTATTTATTGTTTTAGAAATTTTATCTGTACTTAAGTGTTTATCAAAATCAGTTCATTAAGTGAACGTATTTATTGAAATCCTCTACTGTTTGAGGTTGTTCTGAAAGCTTGGTGCTTTAGAACAGGGATATTGCCTTACAGGTAGTAAGGGGGAGTGTTTAGAGAGATTCTAAAACTCTGTAAAGGTTGACAGGTGAACCTGTGCTTGTAAAACCTGTGGTTAGTGGAACCCAACAAAGTGTTGGAGAACTGGACGTAGGCAGTGTTGGCCGAACCAGTATAAAGTATTAGAGTTGATTTTATTTGTCATCATTTTAACTTTTTTTTCTTAGAGCACAATTCACCCCTCTATTGTGCGATTGCCTCTTTCATCTCTCTCTCTTTATACCATTATGTAGCAGCTTATATTGATACACTTGCATGCAAACCCATACAAGACAGAGAATCAAGAAAATGAAAATACATTCTGAAAAAAAAGGTTATTGGACTGTTTATTTTTCTTACATTCACCTCCCTTCTTCGACAACTGAGAACAACTTTTAAAATGGTTTTCCATCAGAAAGCAAGGCGCTTGTTTCTTCAGCCAACAAAGACAAAATGGAGAAGGCAAAGAGGAAATGTGGAAGAAGACGAAACCGTAGATCCATGGATAGGATGAATCACTATCAAATCTGAGTGGTTTCTGTGGGGATGACACACTTGGAGCTCAGAAACACAAGGATAAATGTGGTCACTGTTCAATGTGAGGTTAGTGATTATGCCATAGAAATGCTTTGGGGTGATTTGTGTTTTTTTGAAGATGAAGATGAGTAAGAGAGATCGGTTATATTTGAGGTGGGAGGCTGCATCTTGTTTGAATTTGAATTTCAAATTTCAGATTTCCCTCCGAAGCAATGTTGAGTTTACTACTCTGTTCAGTCTGTTCACAGGAAAAGAGCTACAGAAAGCGACCTCACCTCTAGAGATATGAGGCAGGGTAAGTACAATATCATGTTCATAAACACTTTCCACTTTCCCTTCCATTCTTCAAGTCATTGCTATGTTGTCAACATCCAAGCATTAGAGGACAAAAAAGGATTACGTATGAAATGAAAGAAAGCTTCGTATGAGGGAAATGGTTTTCTCAAATACATCATTCATGCTCTGCTTTTGGTCACTCATAAGAAGAAAACACAGCTCATTAACATGGAAAAGCCAGCTTGCTGGACAATAAATGCAAGGAATCTGGTTAGCACTGAGCCACATACATTCGAGGCAACCAATCAAATTGTGAGAATCCCTTGTGAACAATAAAATGTGTCTAGAGCCGAAAATGAGCTAGTGGCTTGGTGGATTAGATTTAGTATTTTAAGTTGATATGGAACTGAGAAATATGGAAAAAATTACCAAGGAAATTTAAATGTGTGACAGGAACAAAGAAAATACGGGAGCTGTAAACCAGGAACTGTGATTTGTATAGTTTTGATTCTTTGACCTTACAAAAGTTAAACAAAGGGTCACCAACAACCAAGAGTCAAATACAAGGATTAAGAGACTATCCTGAGATGATGAAATTTATAGGGAAATAAATGGAAATCCAGGGAAATCATAGAAATACAAAGAAAAATATGGAATTGAGAAATATGGAAAAAATGACCAAGGAAATTTAAATGTGTGATAGGAACAGAGAAAATATGGGAGCTATAAACCAGGAACTGTGATTTGTAGTAGGATGTAGCAGTGAGAAGAGCATTTTGGGATGATATTACAGGAGTTAGGGTCCAGGAACGAGAGGATCTAGAGATGAAACAAGAGCTGGAAGGCTTCTTTACAAGAGCCGTACGTCCTATGAATGACTTTCGAGAGCCACATGAAGAATTGAGAAAAACTTTGAAATTGCTGTGTGTGATCTCTAAATTCCTCTCCCTTTGTTCAGTATGGCTCGTCGTCTTATATAGGCTTCCAAACTGTTCCAAAATCCTCCCTGTGCGTGAATGAGCTCCTCCTTTTATGGGTCTCATGATAGTGGAGGAAGTAGTAGCCGTTGAAGGAGTAATGTCTAAGCTTGATGAAGAAGGGGTAATGGATGGAGTAATTGAGGGAGTTATTAAGGGAGTAATGGTTTGACTTGGTCTCACCTCTTGGGCTTGAAGCAAATTTTTGGGGCTTACAGCAGAGTTTATTGAATTCCCAATAATGTGAAAATAATGCTTTTGATTTCAAATAGTCAATAATAAAACTTTTGAAACTCTCAAATTTGTATAAAATTATATTCTATGTTATTATTTCTTTTAACAAAAATAAAATTCATTCTGTTAATGAAGTAGAATGCCATTACTATGAACGCTCATACCTCAGTTCTAGTGAATATGAAGCCTTCCCCACAATGCTGCATCTCTCTTTGGTAGAGCTGGGAATTAGGGCCGGCCCTTCAAGGGTTAGGGCCTTAATAGGGCCGACCCGAAAAGCCTGGGTAGTGCAAATATCCCTATTTTTAAAAGCCCTGCCCTCAAATGGTCAAACTCAGGGCTGGGCTGGCCCGATTAGCGCTTATACACTATTTTTTAATTTTTTTCTCTATAAAAAATTAAAGCGATAAAATCCTTATCATCAATACAAATATCGATTTTAAATTATAATACAAACACCAACAAACAACAAACATTAAGAAATTATCAAGCAATTATAAATATTGTCCATATTTTTAAATAAGTCACACAAAATATATGTTTACCTTTAATTAATTGTTTTAATAAATATTGTCCAAATTTTTAAATAAGTCACTATTAAGAAATTATAAAGTAATGATAAATATTGAGAATTAGGTAGTATTATGGTTTTATTTAATACTGTCAATTAATTGTTTTATTTTGTAGTTGTTATTTTTTAAAAAAATATATATGTGACTGATTTAAAGGGTCAGCCCCGTTAAGCACGATTCCTTTCTGAAACCTCTAAAATCAAAGTCTGACCCTCCAAATACCAAGACCTGAGGCCTAAAAGGGCCGGCCCCCACCAGCTCTAGTCTTTGGTTTTAAAAGTTAAAACCTGTCACAGAACTATTGAAGGTTGCCGAGGAAATGTAATGAATATTATTTTGTTAAGTCCTGTTAGATAGATCATTTGAATCACCTTTAAAAAATGAGAATCCAAATATGAGCACCCTCTGACAAGAAAAATCAATATATTCCAAAATATTGTATTGTAACATAATGTTTGACTAAATTTGTTATTTCAATCTTTTTATAGTCACATTCTATTAACTGATGTAATTCTAATTCTCCATACCTTGGTCCTTATTACTCCAACTTTATGAGTATAATCTCTCGTTTTACAGAATGGATACTTTTTTTATAGAAAAAGATATGACTATATGACGGTCCAGTCTACAAAACTCACACCAAGTGGGGCTTGAGGGTTCACAAAAATATAAATATATAACCTTACACCCGTAAACAAATAAGCTATTTTCAGAATTTGAATTTGTGACATAAAAATAACATGATATCAACCTTAAAATAATGTTATTCAAGCAAAAAAAAATTGACGTGACTTAAAATTAAGAACAAATGTGTAAATTTAACAATGAAATTTTGTGCCAAAAGTGCTAGCACCATAAAGTTTTTTTAGCACAAAAAATACACATAAAGTTTGTAAAATGAGGCGATTTTAACATAGAACTTAACACTGTTAACTTTTGTTACTTTTTGGCATTGTTCAAAGAACCGGACCGGAAAACCAGTGAACAGGAACTCAGTCTAGGTTAAGCATTAGACCGGAGAAGCATTTGAACCGGAGAAGTCCGGTTTGACTCGGCAAAACCGCCCTTGACTTGGGCGAACCGCCGAATGAGGTGGGTTAGCCGGTTCAAATTTTCTGAAAGCTTGATGCGTTTAAGAAGGGACGAGGAAGAAGCCATAGTCATTTACAGTGATGATATGTAATGAGAAAAAGGTTGGGAAAACCTGGATATATATTAAGAAATAGGTAGCCCCCAGTCAGTCATAATTGCCAGAGACCGAACCTTTTGGAGATGATGGTATGAAGTCTTCTTATGTTCTTCAAAGCTTAGATTGCAGGAGGCATGGTGTGGTGATAGGGAATCTGAAGGCTGAGAGGAAAGAATGAAGAGTGAGGTGTTGAAAGAAGCTAATTAGGGTTGAACTTGTAATGGGCTTGGGCCTCACTTAGTCACTTTCTTAAATAACAAAGAATGTAAATTAAAACTATTTAAAAAGAGATGTAAAGGCTGAAAATGTGCTGATGTTGGTTATATAAATAAATGAGAAATTGACTTTTAATATTTAAAAAAGTTTGCGAAAATTTAATTTAATTTAAAAAGTTAACATATTATATATAATATATCACCTTTTGATCAACTAATTTGATTTGATCTTAACTAACTATAAATTAATTAAAATTATTCATAGTAAAATATAAATCTTTTCAACTTCAATTAATTTATATTGTTTTTATTAAGACCAGTTTGACCCCGAGTTGACCCCCGATCCGACCACTGACCATTGAACCAGTAACTCGACCAGTTCATTGGCCGGTCCGGTTTTTTTAATTGAACCTTACTTTTTGGTTTGTGGGTCTCACAATAATTAATTTTAAATTATTACTCCCTCCAATCCTATATGTAAGAGATAACATGGAAAATTTTTTGGTCCAAAATATAAGAGGTAAGGTGCAAAAGTAAAGTAATAAAAGCTTGTTTTCTATTTCTAACCTTGTATATTAAATAATGAAAGAAGTGAAAAGAAAGTGTGTATAATAAATGAGTGATGGTATAAATGGAAAAAATTATTTTTTTAGTGTAGAAATGGAAAAATTTATTAAATCTACCCATAATAAATAATTCCAACATGTTTTATTGGTATGTGTAAAAAGTTTGACTACCTCTTATAATAGAGACTGGAGGGAGTATTTTAAAATAAGAATTTTTTTTAAAAAAAATTTCTCCTCCCTCCCTACCCTTCTTTTCAAAACAAGAAAAAAGAAAAAAGGAAATAAAGAAAGAAAAAATTCTGCTACTTTTATCTACCTTTTAACAACCCCTCTTCCCTCACCTATCTCCTTTCTTCCTCCTTTCTGATACATGGCTTCACCTCTCACCTCCAAGCTCCAGACCATGATCCAGGCCGTCGTTTAATCTGTTCAATGGACTTACTCTCTCTTCTGGCAACCTTGCCCCCAACAAGGGTATCCCATCCATCCCTTCTTAATTCTTTCTTTCTTATCCCATCTCTTACTTCACTATACAATAACAATACTCACACATGACACATGTTGATTATGATTCACTTCAAAACTTTGTGACCTTATTTCTGTTATGATTCACTTCAAAACTTTGTGACCTTATTTCTGTTGATTTGGTTGATCATCTTTGGATTCTGGTGTTAGCGGATGGTTACTACAATGAGGCAATCAAGACTCGCAAAACAGTAGTACAACCAATGGAAAGTGTTGAGGAAGCGTCCCCCCCAGAAAAGTCAGCAACTGAGGGAGCGAGCTCTATGACTCACTATCGGTCGGAGACATTTTTAAATGATTTTTGGTTCGGCCAGCATGGGGAAGAGAGGAAGGGGACGTAGGGTGTGTTTGGATCGACATATGGAAAAGTGACATATATAAGTCAGATTGTGTAATGATTTCTATGTTTTGATGGGTTGTGTGAAAAGTGACTTATAATTCAATTGATCTTTTGATGCATGTTTGGATTGACTTCTTGAAAAGTAAGGTTAAAATGAAAATGACCAAAAAGGACATGAGCTTTAGATAATAATATAACTAAATTAAAATTATCCATTAAAACTTTAAATTATGATGATTTTGAGTTAAAAATTAAAATTATCTGAAAAAAATGGAAATTTAATTACAATTATTTGCAAACAAAATAAAAATGGAAATTTAATCAAAATGAAAAACATACCTTCCCATTTTTTACCAAGGTCAATGGCAAGTGCATTAAGGACGATGGGAAGTGAAGCCAGTCC
The DNA here is from genome assembly GCA_037074515.1 of Mimosa bimucronata. Classification (NCBI taxonomy): domain Eukaryota; kingdom Viridiplantae; phylum Streptophyta; class Magnoliopsida; order Fabales; family Fabaceae; genus Mimosa; species Mimosa bimucronata. The sequence goes on along the minus strand of CM073437.1, from coordinate 26,533,555 downwards.
ATAGTAGGCAGGTTTAAATTGATTTTTTTTGGTAAAGATTGAGTTTGATAGTATGAAATTAATTTAATGCAGGTTTTATTTCAAAAAAAAAGAAGGAAAAGTGACTGTCCACGTGGGCCCCCTTCTGTGCAGTGAAAGTGATCAACTCGTGGGCCCCACTATAAGTGCTTATTTTTTTCAATAAGCTCTTCAAAAAAGCTTGGGCTTATTTTCAGCTTATTACTTATAAGTCCTTATAACAATAAGCCCAGCCAAACATGTAAAATCAGTTGGACCCAATTTTAAGTCAATTTGTGAGGAAATAAGCACTTATTTTTGTCCCAAAAACCCAGCCAAACACACATGGAGAAGGCAGAGAGAGGAGAGAGGAGGGCATAGGGAAGGAAAATTTTTTTTTTAAAAAAATTTTTAATTTTAAAATAATAATTTAAAATTAATTATTGTAAGGCCCATAAAAAGTAACCGAAACTTAATTGTGTTAAACTCTGTGTTAAAATCGCCCCATTTCACAAACTTTAGTTGTATTTTTGGCCTTAAAAAAAAACTTTATGATGCTAGCGCTTTTGGCACAAAAAGTCACATCAATTTTTTTTTGCTTGAATCGCATTATTTTAAGGTTGATATCATATCATCCTTATGTCACATATTCAAATTATGAAAATAGCCTATTTATTTGCGGGTGTAAGGTTATATATTTCTAGGAATCCTCAAGCCCCACTTGGTAAGGTATGGAGAATTAGAATTACATCAGTTATTTGAAGAGTGTGACTAGAAAAAGATTGAAATAACAAATTTAAAGTTTATGATTTTAAAATGGCAATTATTTTAATGGATACAAAATTTAAAATAAAGATAATCTCTTAACTATCATTTTGTCAGAAAATATAAATTTCATTTAAAAAAACATAAACTTTAAATTAACAAATCGACCATCCAAATTAGTTTTGAACGGTTCATAATGGAAGAGCGCCATCTACTCATCTTTCTGACGAGCACTGAAACCAGTTCCAGGGGCTAGGGTAAAAAAAAAATTTAAAAATATTTTTTATTTTAAAATAATAATTTAAAATTAATTATTTTGCGACCCACAAACTAAAAAGTAACCAAAACTTAACGGTGTTAATGTCTGTCTTAAAATCCCCATTTTACAAACTTTATGTGTATTTTTGGCCCTAAAAACATTTTATGGTGCAATACGCTATTGACACAAAACTTCGTTGTTAAATTTGCACATTCTCCCTAAAATTAAACAGTGGCATCGTTGATAAGCAAGAATTTTAAACAGAGTAGCCTAGTAACATTGCATCGTTCTAGTTAGAACAAAATCTATGGACTTTTTGTACAAGCCACACATTTTTCTTTTGAAATAAAAGAATAAGTTGATGATTGATAATGCAATGCATTAAATATTGAGGTCCCTACCATTTGTTACTAAAGATGCGAAACGCGTTAGGCACATGCATGTGCAAATTTTTCTCCATATATTCATATCTCAATCTCAATCCTCAAAGTCTTGTTGTTGATTCTGCCTTGAACTATTTGAACGAAGAACCATCAAAACTAAAATAACAATGGCTATGATATCTTGTTCTTATGCTCAAGGATGGACCTATGATGTTTTCTTGAGTTTCAGAGGCACAGACACCAGAAGAAGTTTCACTGGCTTTCTCTATCATGCTCTGTGTCAAAAGGGAATTAATGCGTTCATAGATGATGAGGAGCTCAAGAGAGGGAAAGAGATTTCTCCTTCTCTTCTCAAAGCAATTGAAGATTCAAGGATTTCTATCATTGTATTCTCTGAGAATTATGCTTCTTCCACATGGTGTCTTGAGGAGCTTGTTAAGATTCTTGATTGTATGAAAGTCAAAGGGCAATTGGTTTTCCCAGTTTTTCACTATGTAGATCCCTCAGTGGTACGCCATCAGAAAGGAAGTTTTGGTATAGCCATGGCCAAGCATGAAGATAGATTCAAGGATAATATGGAGAAGGTGAAGAAGTGGAAGTTGGCTTTGTTTGAAGCAGCTAACTTGTCTGGTTGGAGCTTAGAAAACGGGTATGCCATTGATGCTTCTCTTGTTCTATTTTGGGAAAAAGCTTGCAGAGTTTTTCAGGTGTTTGTTAAAAGTTCTTAAAATAAAATATAACAAGTGATGAATTAAACCTTCGATTCATTTTATAAGTGGTTATCGAGGCTCTTGTAAATATGCAAGTGAATTGTGTGGGTTTTACTTTTTAGAAAAAAGATTGGAGCATACTCCCTCCTTCCATATATATATATATATAAGAGTTCAAATTGCAAAATCAAGCAAATTAAAATTAAGAAAGTAGTTGAAAATGATAAATATGTTTGACATAATTTTTATTTCTCAAGTTTGCCCTTATTTATGATGGATATATAAGAGAGAGAAATATAATAATAATGATATAAATGAGTATGAAAGAAAATGTCAAAAGAGAGAAAAATGATGGGTAAAAATGGGAAACACTCATTAATTACTCTGACAAATTTAGGCAAACTCTTATAAAAAGTACAACCCATTCAAATTTTGGGTTCTTATATATAAAGACGGAGGGAGTATTATTACTTTTCACATAATCTGAAATGAACCACAAGGCTAACATCTTATGAAATATGGTTTCTCATTCATTTTAAATTTATATAATGAAAGCAAGAAGTGATTTCCCAAATGCTTACTATGTGATTACTCTATCCTGTAACTGGTTAGGTATGAATTTGAGCTGATTCAAAGGATTGTTGAAGAGGTCTCTAGTAAATTAAATCACACCCTTATGCACATAGCTGAATATCCAGTTGGACTGGAAACTCGTTTATCAGAAGTGAGATCACTTTTGGATATGGAGACTGATGAGCATATTCGAATGATAGGAATCTATGGATTTGGAGGTATAGGAAAAACAACAATTTCTAGAGCTCTATTTAACTTGATTGCCAATCAATTTGATGCTGCATGTTTCCTTGCTGATATTAGAGAAAGTTCAAATCAACCAAAAGGCTTGGTACAGCTCCAAGAAGCACTTCTTTTTGATTTAGTTGGAGACAAGAACATTAAGCTAGGAAACATTTACAAAGGAATCCCCATTTTGAAGAAAAGATTGTGCTGCAAAAAGATTCTCCTCATTCTTGATGATATTGACAAATTAGAGCAACTACATGCTTTAGCAGGAGGACGTGATTGGTTTGGTGCTGGTAGTGTAATTGTGATAACAACAAGAGACAAACACTTACTAGATGCTCATCAAGTTGAAAAAACATATGAGGTAAAGAAGCTACATCATAGTGAAGCATTTGAATTGTTCTCTTGGAATGCCTTCAAAAGAAAATCACCAGATTCAGCTTATTTTATGATTTCACATCGTGTGGCTCTATATGCAGAAGGGCTTCCACTGGCTTTGAAAGTAATGGGTTCAAATTTGTATGGTAAAACAGTTGATGAGTGGCAAGATGCATTGGACAAATATGAAAAAATTCCCAACAAAGAGGTTCAGAATGTACTTAGAGTAACCTATGATAATCTGGAGGAGAATGAGAGAGAAATTTTCCTAGATATAGCATGCTTCTTCAAAGGGGAGACACTAGAATATGTTGAAAAGACACTAAAAGCTTGTGGGTTCTATCCAAAATTTGGCATTAGTGTACTAATTGATAGATCTCTCATAACTATTGATGAGTATAACAGGTTAATAATGCATGATCTGATCCAAGACATGGGAAGGGAAGTTGTAAGAGAAGATTCTCCTTTGGAACCTGGAAACCGGAGTAGAATATGGCACCCTGAAGATGTTTATGAAGTGCTCAATCAAAATAGTGTAAGAGCCTTGCTTCTGACATTTTTAATGATTTGTTTGTAATAAACTTGATTGGATTTATTTGAAGGGTAAATCACAATGAGGTCCTAAGGAAGAAATATAATCACCAAAAGTCCCAATAACAAGCAAACAATATAGGCTTATTATCATTTCCTATATTGAAACTTGTCATTATATGTTAACTTGTTGTGGATCTTTTTAAGGACCTCATAGTGATTTTCTTTTTTTAACCCCTCAATTTTAACTGTCATTTCATTATGCTGTATCATAAAGGGGTCAAGCAAAATTCAAGGCATGATGGTGGACCTCCCTCATCATTATATGGTACACTTGACAGCAAGCACATTTAAAAGGATGAGAAATATGAAAATTCTTATAGTTAAGAATGCACACATTTTTGGAAGCCCTCAACATCTTCCAAACAATTTAAGATTGCTTGATTGGATGAAATACCCCTCTTCATCATTACCATCTAATTTTCATCCAAGGAAACTTGTTATCCTCAATTTATCTCATAGTTGTTTTACAATGCAGGAACCATTCAAGGTACATATCACTGTAGCTTATGCTTTTTGTTTTTTTTAATGTTTCTTTCTACAGAACATGCATCTGATAGTGATTCAATTTTTTTTTATTTGCAGTATATGGACTCTTTGACATCTTTGGATTTTAGCAATTGTGATCACTTAACAAAACTGCCTGACATTACTGGAGTTCCAAATTTGACAGAATTAAATCTTAACTATTGTTCAAATTTAGAAGAGGTTCATGATTCTGTTGGATTTCTTGAAAAACTTCTAGAGTTGAAGGCTTCCGGATGCACAAAACTAAGGGCATTTCCACGTGTCATTAGGTTACCATCACTCAAAAGTTTGTTCCTTGTATGGTGTTCAAGCATGCAAAAATTCCCAGATGTCCAAGGAAAAATGGAGAATCTTGTATCCATTTCTATTGAAAGTAGTGGTATAGAAGAATTACCAGCTTCCATCGGAAACCTTAGTGGGCTTCAAGAACTATCTATGACATCTTGCTTAAGTCTCAAGGAACTACCAGAGAGCCTTGACTTGCTGCAGAATCTAAGAAACCTTGACATTGAGGGTTGTCCACAACTTCGAAATTTTTTGAAGAAGCTAAAAGACATGGGACAGCATACCCCTTCCTTTCATAATGTTGATAGATTGAATCTACAAAATTGTGGCCTATTTGATGAAGATATCCCCATTATCTTGCATTCTTTTCCCAATTTGACTTCACTAGAACTTTCAGGGAACAAATTTGTAATGTTTCCATCCTGCATACAAGAGTTTCTTTACTTGCAATTACTTCACTTAGACAGTTGCAAGTTTCTCCAAGAAATTATAGGCTTACCTCCTAATTTACGATTCATTAATGCAAGTAACTGCACATCATTGAATGCAAAATCATCCAGTTTATTACTGACTCAGGTTCGTATCTGTGAGATCAGATCTTCGCTTGTAATCATGTGAGCCTCACATATTCTTACATTTTTCTTGTTTCACAGGAAACCTTTCAGGAAAGGGAGTTAAATGTTATAGTGCCTGGAGCAAGCATTCCAACATGGTTTGATCTCTGCAGCAAAGAAGAATATATGACATTCTGGGTTCGTGAAAAATTTCCAGTGGTTTCTCTGTGTTACGTTTTTGCAGTTGAGGGTGAAATGAAGGAGGGTTTCAGTTGTGAAGTTCGCTTTTTTATTGATGGTGAAGAATTGTATGAATTGGAAATACCAATGAGCTTTTCAGAAATGGTGACAGATCATGTTTGGCTATTTGATTTGCGAACTCTGCCTATGTTTCAGGGGAACCCATTTGATTCTTATTTGGGTGATGACTGGATTCAGGTGGAGATTTCTTGTGAAAAAATGTCTGAAGTTCCAAATGTAACTGTGAGTTGGTGTGGTATACATGTTAGCAAGGAAAGAGAAAATGCTATCAGGTTCACAGACCCTTATCCGGATTCTGATTCTGTCACAGAATCTGATAACATTGAGACTGAATTGAAGATTCCCGCTAGTAACAACATGTCAGTGGAAGACTTTCAAGTCTTCAATGATAACTTGGAAGCCTGTGAGACAGAGGATAGAAAAGTGCCTGAACCTTCGGAAAATGAGATAAACATAACTCAAGATGATGATGGAATGGAAGCATTTTATGCTTCTTTAGATGCTGAGACCTTTGTTCCATTACCTTCAGAAGATATCATGTCTATTTCTGAATTGAAAACAGATATGAAACCATGTGAAGGAATCCGAAAGGCATGGAAAACATTTCAAGAATTTCTCACCAAAGATTTTTCTGAAGTGTTGGAGCCTAATAATTATAGCACCATGAAAGCTACATTAGATTTCCTCTCTGGATTATCTGCAGATGATGGAGTGTCAGTAGAAATGAGATCAGTGATAATAGAAGTTTCAAGAGAATTCACTCATTGGAGTTGGGATTACAGCAATGCAAGCAGGAAAATGGAGATTTCCAAAGTCAGCATGTTGAAAGTGCACGAAATAGATGAAGGTCTTAAAGCTAACAAGAACATTTTCAAAGAAGTGATGAGCATAAAAAATGAGTTGCACAGCCAATTGGCTTATTTAGAGGAGAGAAAGAAAGAGCTAGAGGATCAAATCAATGCCACTAAATCGGATATTAATGCTTTTGAAACAGCTAACAAAATGGCTACTAAAAGAAAGAGAGAAATTTTTGAGGAAGGAAAGCTACTCCTAACTCAAAGAGATGAACTGAGAGAACAATTGCCAAGCTCGAGGGATGACTGTGCACTGGCCAAGGAGATCCAAACAAATATAAATACTGAATGGTCTAAACTTGGAGAGAAAATGAAGAACAAAAGCATATATTGGTGTTTTTAAGTGAAGTTTTAGTATGTGATGTAGAAGGAGGGACTAAGATTAGAAATAAAAGCTAAAATATACATTTATTCCTTTAACTTTATGTAAGGTTTCATTTTAGTTCCTTGACTTTAAAAAAATGTAGTTTTCGTCATTGTGCCATAATGAAATTAGAAAATGCTAATAATGAGATTGTAAAAATAAAAGACCATTTACCATTTAAATTGTTGACAAAGGGTAATTTTCAAAATAATAATGATTGTTAGAAAAAAAATTTATTTAAGAAGCGATTGGATTAGCTTGGGGGATCGCATCACTGCTTACTGATAATGTTATGATTAAAAGACTGAAAACATGCTTTCCAGAGCTAAGGGATCAGTCATCCAAAAACAAGAAGTTAAGGGACCAAAATGTATTTTTACATAAAATAGAAGCACCAATGTGTCTCTACCAAAAAACAAGAAAAAAAATTATTAAACTAATGATGTCAAGTTCACTCAAGTATTGCCAAATCTAAATAGATGACTTTTCAAGTATAGTTTGTTCTATCTATCTATCTATGATTTACATCCTTAACTTTATTTGAAAATATGGACGTATGTCTGTTAATAAAGTTACTTTTTATTTTATAAGAATAAAAAATATGCAATTTTTGTTTTCCTATATATAGTAATTTTTTTCTTAAAAAAGAATATATGAATCTAAATATGCATAAATGATACATTCTTTTCTTTTTAAATTGGGTTAATACTACTTTTAGTCCTTGAATTTTTACTTGATTTTGGTTTTGGTAGCTGAACTTTGAAATCAATGGTTTTTATCCTTAAACTTTTACTTAATTTTGGTTTTAGTCCTTGAACTTTGAAACAATGGTTTTGATCCTTAAACTTTTACTCAATTTTGGTTTTAATCCCTCAACTTTGTACCATTTATAATCATTGGTCCCTAATTTTCCAAGTGAAAGTTCAAGGATTAAAACCATAATTTTAAAGTTTAAGACCAAAACCAAAATTGAGTGAAAGTTCAAAGACCAAAACTACCGAATTTAATGTTCAAGAACCAAAACTAAAATTTATCGAAATTTCAAGGAAAAAAAGTAGTAATAACCCTTTTATCACATCATCCTAATTTGGCTTAACCTTTTTAAATCAATAACTTTTTTTAAATAAATTGTTCATACTGAAAAATGAATTTATGTACTCAAGTAAATTAAAAACTAAGAGAAACTGGCCCATCAACAAAAAGTTCGTAATTAAATTTTTTATTAATGAAAAGGATAAGTATTTTCTTTTCTTTTTTGGCAACAAGTATAAGTATTTTCTGTACATAAAATTTAACAAAATATGGGCCTTCTAAAAAAATTTTAAATGCGGAATTTCAACCCATTTTCTAAAGAAATAATTAGCATTCATTAAATAATCAATCATATCAATATCAAAACTAGATTTTTTTTTCCTTTAAATAAAGTCAAAGCTAGATTTATTTTGATCAATAAAGATCATATAAGAGACAATTTCTTAGGCGAATTTGGTTTTCCGATCAGACCAATTACAAGCAAGCACTTTAAGTTTGACATAGAGCTTTTAATTCAATTGGACGCTTTTAAAAAATTAGCTGTCACATTACAAATTTTCAATCTGCGTTTTTCTATTTTGTAAGTTAAAAAAAGAAATTATTTACTAACGAATTCTTTAGGACGCTAGATTAGATTAAGATCTCCACCTCACTGGGTTATCTAAGATAAATAAAAATTTCTCCAGCTAGATCGCCCATATAAAAATACACATCGAAAAGGTGACGCATGAGAGCCAGGCTTAGGCCCAAAAGCCCATAGCCCGGCTCGGTAGATCGCAAAATCACTGTTACTTCCGGCCCTCACCTCTTTCCGCCATTATCGTTTCTTAGAATCAGACGCCTTCAAGGGCTCTGCTTTGCGGCCATTCCAGGTATCACTACAGTTCTGCTGGATTCAGTAGCACAACTTACGTGAAAGATTCTCTCATATTCTTTAAATTAGGTATGTAATTTCCATTTGCCTTTCGATCTTCGATCAATTTGTATTTCTTTTCTTTGATTGCTCCCTTGCTAAGAGGATGTTGTAGGGAGTTTAAATTTAGTCTTTGATAGGGAAAATATAGTGCTTGTGAGTTTACTAAAGTTTAGAGGTGATGCTCTGTACCGTGTAAGATGCAATCCGTTGGTGAATTTTCATTCAGAATTATCGAACTCGAAAGTTTTGATCCCCTAACTTATTACACTGAAGCTATCTATGTATACAGTTTTAGCGATTTTGAAGAAGTGGGGATGTCTCCCTTTTGTTTTATATAACCGTGAAAGTAATTGCAGGGATGCTAGTGGCGTCATTGTTTTTTTTTTTACATTCGTTGTTATTAGTTATTAGAGAAGATGGGTTATAAGATTCACAATTATCTTATATGAGAAAGAGTTGGTGTGGCATCTATTGAGGAGAAAATGGTAGAAAATTGTTTGACTGATTTGGACATGTTCAAAGAGGGCCATTAGATACACCGGTGAGAATGGTTGATCAAGTAGTGCGGAGTCCGTTAAAAAGAGGGGGAGAGAGACCAAAGAGAACAAGTGAAGTTATTAAATGAGAACTTTTGATTAATAATATGTTCAATAATATGATTTTTGATATAGTACAATGGCATTGTGCAGTCCATGTTGCCAACCCTACCTAGTGGTTGTTTTTGAGCTTTGCTTCAGAATGTCATCACAATTTCTATTGACATATTGTCAAATTCTTACTTCAAGTATGTGGATTGTTGGGAACCAAAAGAAGTTTCCTTAGCTTAATTGATGAATTCATTTTTTATTGGACTACAAAGTTATACTTTCAAATTAGTTGACCTTATCTTTGTTTTGTTACTTATTGGAAGTTATGTAAGATTGGTAGGAAATTGCAACTTTGTAAGATTTTAATGGAAGTTATATTTTAGTTTCTTGTCCTGATGGCTCTCTTGCATTGAGAGATTGCATTTTAATATGACAGTATCTTGCAAATTTGTAAGCTATTGTATGTGGCTTGTAGATAAGTTAGTGATTACTTCATGGAGTATTCATTTTTCACTGTTATCTGCATAACAGTTGAATGGTGAAGTGTCCAATTTTCTTGCTACCTCAAATTTTATGGGAAAAAGTGAAGAATAGTTCTGTTATATTTTTCTTGGCTGTTGGATTTTACATTTAACTTAAGGTTCTCATTTGTTCTATTAGAATTTCATGCATTTACTACGAGTGAATCCTTTTTTGTCGCCTTCCCTTCCCACTCTCAAATGTTATTTAGAAAAGTTAAGCATCTTTGATGGTAGGTTATACTTCCTCTGTTTTTTAACATGCTACGGAAGTTGTTAGTAAACTGAGCTGATGGCTGTTGTGTTTTAATAATTTCATTCAGATATTTTTTATTCATTTCAAATTTGAAAGTATGTTTTGTTTGTTAAGGCATCTGATATAGAAGTCCTGTTGGATTGGCTGTAGCTTAAGTATGAGGTTGTCTAATTTGTTTTGCTTGAAATGCATAAATGTCTCTGTTATATACAATTAGATGTTATATTTATTTCCTTCAGATCATGAAATAATTGGGTTGCTTTGCTAAATATCATTTATAATTATTCAACAGGATAAAATGACACATCAAAATGCGAGTATTGACATAGAATATGAATCTGAAGAATTAAATAGTTCCAAGCGATCAAAATTGACTTCTAAAGTATGGGAAGATATGCTGAAAATTCAAACAAGTGAAGGTAGTAAAGTTCAATGCAAACACTGTGGCAGGTTGTTGCAAGATAAGTGTGGAACTTCTCATTTAAAACGTCACATAGTCAGATGTATCAAGCGTCCAAAAACATTGGATGGCATTGACCAAGAAATAGTGACTGTACCACATGTTCAAGACACAGGTATTGACAAAGGTAAGCATACATTCTCTATGAATGTGACATATTGGCCCTCAAGTTCATTTTATCTCCACTCATATATCTAGCTTCATCATAAAATCCTATAATGTGAGGAACAGTACATAGCAGTACTATAGTTATAGCCTTATAGGCTGTTAGCTGCTTGCATCTAGCCAATCTCCCATACTTTCAGACGTACATTATATACTGATAGTGTTGCAAATTGCAATGATGCTAAAGTTGATATCTATTTAAGGAGCTACACATGGTTGATTGTCTGGGTGCTTTTACTTAAAAAAGATGCCTTTTTATTGGTTCCATTCTTGGTTGATATATAAAAGGAATGCAATTGAGATCAAATTGATAAGCACCTAATCAAAAGATTATAGAAGTTTGGTTTGTATTGGTAACAATAAAATGATTCATTCCCGAGTGATTTTCAATTTGTCATTGTGATGTTGATTTATGCCCCATGATTATCTATAGCCACAATGGAAATGCTAATTTTGACAATTGGGTCTAGAAAAAATAGTAAACTGTCTTGTCTATTCATTAACTCTGGTATAAGAGGCAATAGAAATAAAAATGGCTGATAGTTTGGGTTTTTTCTTTTATTTTTTTAATACTTGTGATACTGAATGAGAGAGGAGTGAGGGGGATAGAGGAAAATAAGCCAACTGTTAAAATTGTGGATTGGTAAGTTTTTAGACAAAACAGCGGTGGTGGCTTATGCTATGCCAATGGTGAAGGGAAAGACAAAGAGGCGGTGGCTTATAATTCACCTTGTAAATGACAAAGTTATAATTCTAGGAGGCAATACTGTCAGAGAGAGTATTGATAGAACTTATTTATATGATGAACAGTTGATATTTGGTTGTCAATGGCAGAAACATTAGAAAAAACAAATAAGAAATGGAGCAAGCAAAACTCCTAATGTAACCCGAATACTTGAATGACTTATAGTTTTAAAGGAAAAGACATTGCTTAATTTTGACAACAATATCCCCATTCATATATATATATATATATATGTATATTTTAGCTGTGATAAACTCTATTCTTTGTCTCTACTTTATTAATGCATCTTTCTGATTGATGTGCATTTCCTGGTATTAACATTTGTCAACCAGCAATTCCACTAAAGTAACCTTTTCCATCTTGTTAACTTGTAGAATTTGGACAGAACGTATTATATGTGGCTCACCCGTTAAAGGCTGAACCTATATCCCTTGTCACTTTTCCTGAGACACCAAATAGTCAAGGATCAATCATTACTGATTCTGCTACCGGACAACAGCATCCGAAAACCAAACCGATTTCTGGATTGGCTAACATTGAATCTCCCAAAAACCAGATCGATCTCACTTTGGATGATGTGGAAATGAGAGCATTTTATGCTTCCTTGGATGCTGAGACCACAGTTGTGTCCCCATCTCCCCAAGATATTAGGGTCAGTATGGAATTGCCTAGAACTCCACCATATGAAGAGACTGAGAAAGCTTTGAAGACATTACAAGACTTTCTCTCCAAAGACATTTCTGTTATATTGCATTCAGAGCAGCGAAATTCGATGAAGTCTACCTTAGAGTACCTTTCTGACCTCACAGACGATGATGGGATCTCTCTGGAAGTGCGCTTACTAATATCAGAAGTTTCAAAGAGATTTACTCAGTGGAGTTCTGAATACAATAATGCCAGTCGACAAATTGAGTGTGCTAGCACCAACCTGTTGAAAGCAGATAAACTAGAAGAAAGTCTTGAAGCCAACAAGAACCAGTTTAAAGAACTAGCATCATTAGAAAGCGAATTAAGCAGCCAGTTAGCTGGTTTGGAGGAAAGAAAGAAAGAATTGGAAGAGCAATTAAGTGGCATTAAAGCTAACTTGTGTGTTTTTCAGTCAGCTAAGAGCACGGCGACGAAGAGAAAGAGGGAAATTTTCGAGGAAGGAAAGACCCTTAAAGCTCAAAGAGATGAGTTGAAAGGACAAGCCCCACTCTTGAGAGACGAGTGGGAATTGGCTAAGAAAACCCAATCAAATATAAAAGCCGAATGGTCAAAGCTAGCAGAAAAAGTTTTTGAGAGGCTAGATGGTGTAAACTGTAAGTACTTTGATAGTAATAACAGGCGCATTGAGCCTTCTGGAAATTAATTGATTTTACAAACTGATTTTCAGTATAACAAATATTGGTTGCTGTGTATTGCAATTTAAAAATGAGGCAAAAAAGATCGGCAGGCTAGAATATATCTGCTGCTGTTCAACAAATCTTTGCTTCTTAGGCATATTTCTAGATGATATGTAAGAAAGAATCAATAAAATGCTGAAGGTCCGTTTGGATAGCACTTTTCAGATTATATGTTTGCGTTTTTTTTGGTGGGTGGGGGGGGGGGGGGTGTTTGGTTTGTTGTGCATAGTAAAGTCACTCGTGAGATAATTGAGCTGGTTTTTTAAATTTATTTTCATAATTAATATCCATTCTTAATTTGTCCATTCATTATAGGGTTAAAGCTAAAAAATACACTTGTGATTTTGTCAAAAGTTTATCCAACATCAAATGTTTTTTTTTTTGGACTAAAAATAAACACGAACTTTCAAATTGGTTTAAAAATACACATTTATTGTGAAATTATGGTAAAAAATATACATATGATTTTGTAAAAAGGTTCATCCAGCACCAAACACTTCCTCTTGAAATATAACTGTAAATATGATTTTTGATACAATTTGAAAGTTCGTGTGCATTTTTTATCCAAAAAACATTTGGTGTTGGATGAAATTTTGACAAAATCACATGTATATTTTTGACCCTAACCCCTTCATTATATTTTCTTTTTAAAGTGATCCACATTCTTATTTCAATTCATGATATATTATATAGAGAAAATTAATCTTTTGGTCCTCCAATTATTGACTCTTTTGATTTAATCCCTCAATTATGACTAACCGTGACTCACCTGAACTTTGACTCGCCTAGCTATGACTTAGTCCCTTGTTATTTAACCTTTCTATAATTTAGTTCTGATTCATCATGTGGCGAAAATTGCTTCCACTTCAGCTCCACATTGCGAAATTTTTTCCAACTCAGCTCACTGTTAGCTGTTTCACTGTCAACCTGCCTCAACCCTTTTCAAGCCATTCCAGATCCCACCATCTCTTTCCCTCCTCATCCTTTCTCTTTCCTTAAAAACACTCTGTTTGTAGGTGATATTGTTCTCTTTAGTTACACCCAGTTCGAGATCCTCATTAAGACTGGATTTGATTAGTCTATTGAATGGTAAATGGCATCAAGAAGGTTGTGGAGGAGAAAGACGGAGTCCTTTCTGTGGGAAAGATTCGGATTCTGTCATGGATCTCTACATGTACATGTTTTTCCAAGCATAGTTCAACAAAGAAGGAGACAGAATTCATAAACATGAAGGATGAAGGAGAGAAGGAAGACATATGAGTTTAATTTAAGAGAGGAAATGAGCTGTAATGTTAGAGGCAAAGAAGGTCGAAAGCTGAGATTTGGGAATTAATAATAATAAATAGAAGGCAAATGGGTGGTCATGTGAGAAACGAAGAAATAAAAAAAGAGAGCGTGTAAGAAGAAGAAATGTGACTTTGTGTGTGTACCGAGGCTGGTCACTTTGAGGAGTTTTGTGAATGTAAAGCTCTAGATGGAGAAACTCTGGTTACATGAGTTTGGAGATCTAGGAGAAAGACGATGGATGTGGAAATTGGAATGGCAGGAAAAAAGATGAGGCGGGGTTGAGGGTGAGTACTGACATTTAGCTGTGGGTTGAATTTTCGCGGCATGGAGAGGAGCTGAGGCGGAGTTGAGTTGAAAGCAATTCTAACCACATATGATCACGGAGAACTAAATTACAAAAGAGTTAAAAGACGAGGGAACGAGTCATAAGCGACTCAAAAGTTTAAAGACCAAGTATCGATAAGTTATAATTGAGGAACTGAGTCATAAGTGATAAGTGATAAGTGATAAGTGAGTTAATAGTTCAACTGTCACTTTTTTATTATTGTGAATTAGTTACAAGGGAGTATATTTTAATGACTATGAAATACTTGATTTTTGGTGAAAAGTTGTAAATTTAAAAAAATATTTATGAGTAGTTTACTTTTAAAATTAAAATTAAGGTACAATTTTACTAATAAAGTATAGGTGTGTCTGGCACAAAAAAGTTTTAAATGGTACTTAATTACACAAACTTTTGAAAATGGTGCATATTTAACAACGACGTTAACAGAGTTAAATGGCCATTACTTTTTTTGTTTATGGGACCCACATAGTTAATTTTAACTGATTACTTTTTGATTCTAAGGTGCAATTTTAACAATAAAGTTTTGCACCAGGAGCATCTGGCACAATTAAATTAAAAAATATCTCTTTTCCCCCACCCTCCTCCCTTCCTTCTCCTTCTCTCTCTCTCTCCCTCCCCTATTTCCTCTCAACTCTCTCTCACAAGTCACAACACCGGTGGAGCTGACGAAAGAGTTCCTCTTGCAACTATCATTAAGCATTATTAAAATTAATTATTTTAACTCTAAAGGTAACCTCTAACAATCACCTTCAACTATCCATGCTGTCAAATCTGTTGTCAGTCCTCAGATTCACTATCCCGTCCACTGCAATCACCCAAATCTTGCAGACATCATTGATCAAGACCAAATCCACAGATGACACATTGATCCTCTTGAGGCTAGTCCTTAAAACACCAAACTTTCCTATTATTTACACTTTTCTCTACCTGTGTACTGTGTAGTACACTCTAGTGTTGATTCAACTAGGGAGAAGACTAGACAGGAAGCACGACAGAGATATACAAAGTAATGTAGTGATGATATGATGTGGAGTTGAAGTGTTTGTATGGGGAGCTTTTTTCAAAACAAACACAAATGGTGTCGTAGTTTTTGCTCAAGAGGTGGATACTCTATCGAGTTAGAGGCATAGGTGTTTGTTTCAGCTAATAGCTGTGAAGTGTTTATTGGCATTTTTAGACCCCTAAAAACTTATTTGTGCACGATGCTCTTGACCCAAAATTTTGTTGCTAAAATTGCACTTTAACAAAATAAAAAAATCATTTAAAACTAATGCGGGGCTGACATTCAAAAAAATAACAGCCGTCAAAATAAGTTAAAGTTATAGTTAAATATGCACCATTTTTAGAAGTTCATGTGTAATTAAGCACCATCTAAAACTTTTTTGCACTAGACACTCCTAACGCAATAATTTATTGGTAATATTGCACCTTAACCCTTTAAATTATTTCAGGACATTTATAAATGATATTGATATTGAAATCACTAAATATATATTAATATTTAATAAAATACATTCTTGAATCAAATCAACAAAATTTCCCTTAAATAATGCATCAATAACTTATTAGAGAATGTTATTAGGGTTCTACCCAGAAGTATCCTCTCCCTTATTCTTCTTCTCCTTTACCCTCCTTTTTATTCTCCCACATGAGCTGAGGAGAGAAACGAAAACGCTTTATAAAGGTATAACTATAAATATTTCTTTCTCTAGATACATTTTAAAATTGAGAGAGCTATTAATACGTAAAACGGATAATTTTGAAAGCAAAATGTTACATATGGACTATGGTAACATAGTCAGGCTCGTGGACATTGACCAATTTAACCAAGGTCATTGAAGAGCTCACAGAATGGGATAAAGTCGGAGCAGTGCCGCCTCGGGCCCTCTCTTCAAGAAACTTAGGGACCAAGGGGATAGTGGGAGCTACCCCCGAGTGTCGTTCTCTTGAGGAGCCTAAAATGCAAATGATAACCTAATAGCTAGATGCAAACTTGACAAAACGGGTAAAACATTTTTTTGTTGATTTTAGGTATAAACTTGTGTGAAGAGTGTTATATGTTCAGGAAAGAATTAAGATTGGATTTAAACGGGAGATTTGGATTAAAAGGGATAATTATTCTTGGTAAATGGAACCTTCGGGAATCATTGCTTCTTAAAATTTTTGGGAGTTAAAAAGAATGGCCAATTTCCTAAAGAACCCTAGAGGAACCCCTCTAGGCTAGGCTTAGATTAATTTAACTAACGCCGGAACCCCGAACGTTAATTAACTTAACCTAAGTTGATTAAGCACTTGACCCAATTAAATCTACTAATCGCAAGGGACTATTAATCCTACAACCGGGACCCCGCATTGCAACCAAATTAGCCTATTAATTCCAATTTATTGGTGGAACCCCATCCAATAACTTGAACCCAATAGGTTGAAGTCCAATGTCACTCAAGCAATTAGTATATTTACTTGCCAATTTCTAAACATAAATACTTGACATCATGATCCACTAAACAAGAACCCTCATTTAGCACAAGATTTTAACAAGAAAACATATATTAAATGATGAACCCATACAAATAAAATATGCTCAAGTCAATTAATTCAATGTCAAGCATCCATACAAAGAAAATAAACAAGATAGGTTGTTTCTACCACTCTCATACAAGATATAGATTAAGCTTACAACCAAATACATAAGACAAATCCTAGAACCCTAGATAATTTGAAATATACAAGAGGAAGAGAGAGTGGAGAACAACACTCCCCTTTGAAGCTTCAAGCTCCTCCCTTGAGCTCCATCACCAAGAACAAATGGGCTTAGCTGCTGCCTTTCATAGGAGAAGCATCAACCAAGGTGAAGGAAATGGTGGAAGCCATGGATGGTGGGTGGAGAAGAAGGTGGAAGATAAAGATGAGATAAGAGAGTTGAGAGGATTAGGGTTTTGGTGTGTTGTGTGTGACCAAATCTGCCTTCTAGGGTTTAGGTTTAAGTATTTATAGGTCCCCCAAGTCGGGTCAAGTAAGTGGGTATGAGTTATGGATCCAAATAAGGCCCAAAAACGCGAACTGAAAAATTCTGCAGAACAGCGTCTCGCCGTCCCCTTCGCCGCGGCGAGCTGCCTTCCTCTCTGCCTCTTTAGGGTTCTTCTCGCCGTGGGCTCGCCACGGCGAGCTAACTTTGCTTCTGGTCCTTTTGTGGGCTCTTCGCCGTCATCTCGCCGCGGCGAGGACCATTCTTTTCTGCCCTCTTCGTTTGGTCTTCTTCCTCGTCCAGGATCAGATCTTTGGTCCTTGCACGACCCTGTAAGTAAAAATAAGACAAAACCAAGATCAAAAAGTCCTATAAATTAATCAATGCAATTAATCTACAATTATGGCTAATTAATCCTAATTTTACACTCATTCCACTCAAGAGTTTGAGACATTCAATTAGACATTATTAGACCAAACTTGCATCTTAATCATGTTAATTGCCTCAAATTAGATGTATAAAAACATTACAAATCAGATATTTGTTAGTCATGTCAGAGAAAAACATGGGCTGTCTAATTCAAGTTAGTTGGTTTATTCATATATAAACCTAACTCGAGGAAGATGAAACTTTAGTCTTCCTCCACACTCCTCCTCTCAATCATCATCATCATCCTTATAAACAAATTCAAACCGATATAACGGGCATAATCATTTTCTTGCCAAAGCAATGCACCTTTGAGCCCATAGTTTAGGCGTTTCTAATAACAACACAATGAAATTCAGAGATTCCATTATCTTGTCTAGCTGCTTTTCATGCTGAGGCACAAACTTTGAAATCTGTGCTTCGGACATGATCGAAACATACATGCAAATTAAAGAACTCTGAAATATATATTTTAAAGAAACAATCGTGGACCAAGATGAAGAAACCAGTAGTTAGAAATATAACATGTAAAGACCATGAATGATGAGAGTGAAATTATGACAGATAATAAAAGGGGAATGATGAGAGTCGAAAGTGTTTGATGTTGAATTTCTAGCATCGTGGAACCCGTCACAAATTTTCAAAATAGAATTTTGAACTAGAGACAGATAAATTATTAGAAGGATAACATATTGGTTCTTTGAAATTAAAACTCCATAACAAAAGTTTCATGGGTTAGGGTGTTAGACGGCTCAAGGTGCTCTTTGGATGTGGATATTTTTATTTGTTGGATTAAAAAGAAGGGCTTATGCATTGTGTAATTTTAAGAACAAAGTTTTGTGTGAGAAGCATTTTGTCACAATTAAGTTTAAGGGTGTAAAATAGCCAATAAACACTACAAAAGGGACAAATGTTTTTGGGTATTTGTATTTTGGTCGATAGATTGTACAAGAATATTATTTTCATGGGTGATCATTTTCTTTTGTTCCCTATTCATGTTTAATGAATCATGCATAAGTATCTATATTTATATTATGATATCAGTAATTTTATTAATATTATTTTATTTTGTTATTATCAATAAAATCATATTACTTTAATATGACAGGTTTAACCCCAAGTTGTCTATCGATCGGAGCATTAATAACCAATGAACCGATACAGAGTGTAAGGCACAATTAACTTTTGGCGCATTTTAGTCAATGACGTTAGACACCAATCAATGGCGTTTTGTTTGTACGCACGTGCCACATAAGTCAAAATGTGCTTCCCTCCCCTCTTCTCAAAGATCTTTCTGCGAACGTTAAACTAAATTGCCAAATGCAACTTTGTCAGTGCCACAAGTAAGGAGATTTCCTTGCTCATCAGATGAGTCCCGATTGGATAAACTTCAACATACCAATGTTGTCCTTACGTGTTTGATAGCTATATATGTTGATGTTTTTAAAATTACCCACATAACAATGAACCACTCTCAAGAATTCACGGATCAACGCAAACTCTTCATCAAGATCATCCTTCCAAATCTCCCTGATTTGAAACGAACCATCTTTCTACATTTTTGACACTAGATGCAAGAATACAAATACCAGAGCGGAGAATGAAATCAAACACATATATGCAAAAAGACACCTACACGTTCAAATCCTAAATAGTTTTCAAACCGATCTTCAACATACACACACAAAAAAATCTTCAAACATACATACATGAAACAAATTTAAGGGAAAGCTTCGAATAATATAATCTTTAAGATTCAGCCATATCTGAAAAAAGAAACCAGCCCAATAAATCAGCCGGTGAATGAGGAGTAAAGTTACAAATACCACAAAATATAACTGAGATGGTTTACAATTCAACACTTAAACAGTCAGTTGCAGGAGGTGTTCAATTTTTTGTTGTTGAAGTTTTATTCTTAAAAAATTTGGTAATATATATAGAGCACCCCTCATGATTTTTTTCTAATTACCTCCCACGGTATATTTACTCAACTAGTTTCTTTTTAACACTTGGGCTTAACTCATAGGTAGGGGTAGAGTGGCACGTACGTGAAGGGTAAATAATAGTTGTATGGGTTCAAATCAATGAAATAAAACCCGGACTGGACGGGGCGAGCTGAAAAACCGGATGGGGCATTGAACAGGTCAGGGGGCGGGTTAACCCGGGGGTTCAACCCGGTTGAACCGGTAAAGACCGGTCAACCCGGGGGTTTCAACCGGTTTGACCCTTTTTTTTTTTTTAAAAAAAATAATTTTATTTTATTATAATTCACCTAATTACTAACTTTCATTTAACTCAATTTTAGAAATTAGGAAACTATAATACTTTAAATCATATTTTACTTGCATATACTTAATATTTTATTATTGTTACTCTTAATATTTGTATTTTAGTCTGTGGATTATAGAATAATATTTATTTTCATGTGTAATCAACTAATATTTTCTCTTTTTTCCTTTATAGAAACATTAAAATATTCATATTTGATGAATCATGCATACCTATCTACATTTACATTTTGATATTAGTGATTATTAATGTTAATATCAATAAAATTTTATTATTTTAATATAATCCGGTCTGACCCGATCCGACCATTAACCCTTGAACCAGTGCCTCATCCGGTTCGATGCCCGGTCCGGTTTTTTGAACAATGGTTCAAATCTTTCATTATCTTTGTAAAAATATAATATTTTAAAAATGGTACAAACGGTATCTCATTTTTCTCACAAGTGATCCCCTAGATTTAGAACAAGTGATATTATAATTTTTTTTATTTTATCTTTTAATTTAATATAACACTATTCAATAATACTCCCTCCGGTCCTAATTATAAGACCACTTTGACTTTTTTGACTTTTTTTTCAGCCTAAAAAACAAGTAGTTTCAGTCCAAAAAATATATATTTTTTCCTCAAAACTAATTTATTCTACTTATAAACTAACCTATAATCTAATTTCCTATGACATGTTGATAAATCCATAATTTTATATATTTTATCCCACCTTATTCCTTTATTTTGGGGATTATTTGGGGCTAATTTGAATTTATTATGATATATTTAAATTATTAGCCAATTTTAGGAAATAATATGAATCTGCATTAATTTTAAGATATCTGATTTAAAAATTATGGATAGATATATTTAGATATATTGTGATTAAATTAATATTTTTAAAGTTTGAAAAAAATCACAGATATTATCTAATCTTTGCAGATTTAGGAGAAAAGATTGGAATATTCTAGGATCAAAATCATATATCTAGATTCTTCTATCATATTTTATAAAAGGACGCAAAGCCGAACGCCTTCATTCACGCTTTCGCTTACAGAATCAGATCACTCCGAACGCCTCACCAACATCATTCATCCATTCAGCCAAAAACGCACTTCAATCATCATCCTTCACACCATTTAATCAATTCCACCTCTTCGTGCGGGACCCACGAACCAATTGCCATTCATTCCTTCTCCCTGTAAGCACACACGCACGTAACCATTATTTCTCTTAAAACTCAATCATGAAGGTGCCTTCAACAATTAAACCTGGAGGAGTAGGGTTTGTGATGGAAGCTTAAATCATTTGGGAAGCAATTTAGGAGGAACATGGAGAAAACTAGAGTCTAGGGTTTGCACTTGAAGACTATAAGGGAGTGTTTTTTTCCTTTATCTTTTTAATCAGACACTTAGGATTATTTAGTTTTAAATAATTTTGGGTTATATTAATTGAGATTAATCTAGTTCTAGATTAAGGACTCATTTATTTTCTGATTAAATTGATAATTGGATCTTATTTGTGTTTTATTATTTGTTGGATTTTATATTTAAAAACCCTTACATTGCAGTTAAGTTTATGATTGAGTTTTCATTATTAATTTAATTGTCAGTGTGGATTCGATTGCAAAATTTGGGTTTTTATCACTTGATTGTTTGATTGAGCGGTAGATTATTTGATTGTTTAATTAGATAATCCAAAATATAATTTCCACAATTACTTTAATTAAACTGTATTGGTTTTAATAGATTTAGTTAACCAACTCTTAGTCCATTATGAGTTCTCTAGTGGAGTATGAGGTGTTGTGTGAGGGTTTCCCATACAATACATAGTTAATTAGATATATTAATTTCAATATCTTATATCTCCCTTTAGTCTAATTAATTTATTTAGGCTAAGATAGTTGACTCCATGTGATCCCTAAATTGTTACCATTTACCGTAACTGAATCAGATTTCATTTTCTTCATTTGTTGTTAATTAGTTTCTTTAATTAGTATTTTAATTTTTCATCATAAAAAACCCCCAAAAAAATTACCTTTGCATTCATATAGATTAGTTTCATTTTTAGGAGTTAGATTTGCATTTTAGTTTAGGTCCATCATTTTATTGCATTTTTCACCTAAATTTAATCCTAAAGAAAACCCATAGATTGCTCCTTGGGAGAATGACCTAGGTTGTCACTATAGTACATTTGTAGTTGGACCTAGTTTTAATTGATTACTTTAGCGACGAAAGTAAAGGACATCACATATGTTATAATTTAGTGGTCTAATTTACTTCCTTAACTTCCACAAAAAAAAGTCAAAGTGTTCTTATATTTAGGACCGAAGGGAGTATAACGCTATGGATAATTAATTTAGTGATAATATTTATTCGACAAAGTATGGTCACATCTTGTTTGATTCCTCAATCTTCAAGCAATTCCTCAATGTGCGTCGTCCTCGGATTCCTATAACACCACCAGTTGTCACAAACCACTGTCCAGAGGAATAATCATATTTATCCAGCATCCACACATTAGATTGAGGACACTCAGTTTCAGCAGCGAACTCAATGTTCATGTCAGTAGAAACATGAACGACACCTTTGTCAGTACTATAAGGGCTAAACGACAATGGTTGGCCTTGATAGCCAACGGCAACCCATCAAGGGAACAAGTTTCTCCTATGCTTGCAAGATCAAGCCCGCTGCCGTACTAAGGGTTGGAACGTCAAGGACAATATAGTAATTTGCGCCAACTCGTAGTTTCCGGCCTGAGGTATCGAGTACTGCTTCCGGCGTTGCACCGGTGGCGACTCGAAGGATTGGCTTCGAGCTTAAGGCGAAAGACCAATGCTAGTATTGTGATCCTCATTGTTTTATTATTTAAATGTGACTCTTTTGTTTTGTTTGGTTAATGAAGTGAATGGAACATGGATTTATGGGACTATTGTAGTGCGTGTTCAATCAATATAATTAAGTTAGGTGTAGTAGCAGTAATTAAGGGTTTGGTATATTTTGAGTTAGGTGTAATAGCAGCAATTAAGGGTTTGAGCCAATAATACGATTGGCAGCTTATACTGTTTTTCTTCATAGAAGTTGATTTCGTTTAAAGTGTTTTTATTTACTGTCACTGATTAGTGGTATGTTTGTTTAAATCTTCGAAAGCATACAGCCATTGATATATAAATGGGGGCAAACAAAAGTTTTCCTTTTTTCTTTGGTTCCCCTCTTTTCTGACCAACAATCTTGAAGTGCCTCTTGTTTACAGTTATTAAAATTGAGGAAAAAGAAAAGTCGCTAGACGATTTCGGAACACTATAAATGATTTTCCTCCTCTTATCTTTCCTTATTTAATAGGAAAACCCCACAAAAATCCCTTTAAAAATGGGGGGAAAAAAAATCAGTCCCCTAAATTTGAAATATCCCAAATCAAGCGCCATGGAGGAATATGGAGTTATTATATTTTATGGAAAGACACATATGCCCCTATAATTGTCAAATACTCCATTTGTCCCTATATATAAAAGCCCAAAATTTGGATGGCTTCGCTAAATTTATCAAAGCATTTAGTGAATTTTTTCCTGACTTTATCCATCATTATTATCTCTATTCACATTCTCTTTTATACTCATTTATAATACTATTATCACATTTTTCTCTCTTATATACTCAATCATAAATAAGAGCAAACTTGAGAAAACAAAATTATGTCAGACATATTTATCATTTTCAACCGTCTTAATTAATCTGCACGTGATTTTGCTAGTTGAGCTCTTATATATAGGGGCAGAGGGAGTACTTCATAATTATTCATAAGTTTAATATAGGGATTTTTAACTATATCATAACGATTTTCAAATTCATGTTAACAATTCACAATTTCAACTTTATCCATTAGAAATTGACAATACATACTACATAGTATAAAGGTTCACAACTTAAACATAGAATTTTCAACATGATCATAACAATTTTTAAATTCATATTAACAATTTACAATTTCAACTTTTGGTATTAAGAATTGACAATACATATGTTAGGAAATTCTTCACAAGATCAACATATGAATTTTTAACCTGATCATAACGATTTTTATATTAATGTTAATAATTCACAACTTCAATTGTAGAGAGCATTTGTGTCTTTTGGTAATATATGAAAATCTCATATTTCTCTCCGAGTCTGATTTGAGATTTATCAAATTTAAGGGCTTATTTAAATTTTCCATTTTTAAGGGGATTTTTGTGGTATTTAAAAAAAAAATCCCGCACTAAGATTAAAAAATGAATTCTTGTGTGCGCAGTTTTTATATATGCCCCCTGAAAATAGGGGAAAACCTCTCTTAAATATCCGAATCACATTATTTGTTTTCTAAAAGGGAAAAGTTTTCTAAATTCTCCTACAAAATACTATTAAGCAAATTTTAATCCTTCCATAACTAGCAGTCCATGGAGGCATTATTGCTGCTCTACCATCACTACTATTTTCATCTTTTGAAAAAAATTATTTTCCATCTCTAATAATACATATTCCTATCGTCTCAAAAATGTGTGTACAATATCTTTCTAATACTATATTTAGTCTTTAATATGAGAACTATTTGACTAATATCAGGAGATTAAATAAGCTAAATAAATTACTTTAGTATAGCATATATTTAATTGTTGTTGCCCTTGATATTTGTATTTTTGCTTGTAGATCACTTGAATGTAGAAGAATAACTAATATATGATAATTTTATATAATCCTCTTTGTAGAATTATTAGAAAATTTATGAATCATACATATCTATTTTGATCAAGAAAAAAACAATCATACATATATCTATCTATATTTAAATTTTGATATTAATGATGATTGATGTTATCGTATGTTATTATTGTCAATAACATTAGACTACATATTTAAATACAACTGCTTTGATCCTAAGTTGAACCTGATTTAATCCATGACCCTTAAACTAGTGTTTCGACTAGTTTAGTCCCCTTTTTTTAACCTTGATGAAATGAAGTCCATGCAATTTTTGATCCTCTATAACTGGCAGTCCAAAAAGGCTTTATTACAACCATTACTAATATTCTCCTCGTGAATAAGATTATTTTCTATTGTTAACAGATATATTATTATCGTCTCACAAATATATGTGAGTAAAATAGCTTTCTAATACTCTTTTCGGTTCTAATTATAAGTTAAAGTTGACTTTTTTTTTTTTTGCAGAAATTAAGGATACACAATAAATCAATTTACATTGCTTATATTTACCTTTTTTCTTCAAAACTAATTTATTTTACTTATCAACTAACTTATGATCTAATTACATATAGTATATATTATAATTTAGTGGTTTAATTTGCTTCCTTAAGATTTTAAAAAAAAAAAAGTTAACTTGATTTTATAATTAGAATAAGAAGGAGGAGTATAATACATGTAAATATGCATAATGAACGAAGCTAACACACGACAGTACGATATTGTTAGGCAGGAACGGGCTGAGATACACTACTTTCAAGTTTCCAGAAAATATGAATTCTTGAAAAGACATCTAAAAGTAACTTTAAATTGAAAGAGTTTATCCCTACGGCCAATCGTATAAGTCGAAATCCTTGAAAATAAGTGCAAGTTATTGTCCACAGATTCCACCGTACCGTCGCAGAAACTATAAATACATGTCCAATTCTCTCCTATTCTCACATCATAAAACAAGCCAAAAGCAAAGCTAGTTAGTAAGCTAAGCATTCAAATCAAACAACAATGAAGATTACATTGGTAGCGTTCACCCTTCTCTTTGCCTTCTCAACAAAGCCACTGCTTGGAGCCGCCGGTGCATCACCAGAGCAAGTGGTTGATACTTCCGGCAAAGTGCTCCGAGCAGGAACCAATTACTATGTAATTCCAGCAAATGGAGGAGGGCTTGCTCTTGCAAGCATAGGAGAAGAGTGTCCAATGGATGTTGTGGCAGTGCAAGACTATTCAGGCATACCATTGTCATTTACACCTGTTAACCCCAAAAAAGGTGTCGTTCGTGTCTCTACTGATCTCAACATCCTCTTTTCTGCTAACACCGATTGTCCTCAATCCAACGTGTGGAAGATCGACGACTATGATTACAATGTTAGCCAGTGGTTTGTGACTACTGGTGGTGTGATTGGGAATCCTGGATGGGACACAATAAGCAATTGGTTCAAGATTGAGAAGTATGAAGATAGCTATAAGTTGGCTTATTGTCCAAGTGTGAACAACTACTATAATGTTATGTGCAAAGATATTGGCATTTATGTTGATAGCGATGGAAACCAGCGTCTTGCTCTGACCGATTCCCCCTACAAAGTTCAGTTTCAAAGAGCCTGAAGATCCATTATCGCTTCGTCAACAAGAAGTTTATGAATAATGTATAATTAATAGGTTTCCCAAGTTCGGGTTCCTATCATATCCCCAACTAATAATAAAGCAACAAATGAGCTGGCGTAGCTTTCGGCCCATGCAATTACATGTCTTTTTTATCTCTTACTTTTTGTTTTTAATTTTGAGGAAGTATAGTATGTCTCTCCCAGGTCTTAATATAAATCATTTCAATTAATTCACCTGAACCAAAAAAATGTTTCTGATTGTCATGAGAAGGATGATATATAGGAGCAGGCGAGGGGAGGGAAATGAGAAGTTCACTTTTTTGCAGATGATTTAGAAATGTTTGACTACAAGTTAGGTGTACACTAGGTTAATATAAGAATTTATCTGGGCATTAACTGTCAAATATTTCAAGTTGCGAACTAATACTAGGGGTAATCTAATATTTATACATTGTTTTCTGTCTCCTTGAGTAAACGTAATTTTTAAAATTATTGTCAATAAATATAGTTTCTTCTAAGTCATTCTCTCTAATTTTCCCATAGGATTAATGTTAACCTCTTGAAATTCATGTCATTTTAGCACATTTTCCTATAGTTCATACACTTTTTAGGTGGAATTATACGTATTTTAATGTAGATATCGTAGGAAAATGTGCCAAGTTGATATTTGGGTTAAAGTCATTGAATTCTTGATTTAAATGTGAATATGTTACCATCTTTTTATCAACTTTGGCTTGTATAGATTTCATGGCTTGTTAGGTGGGTGAAGCCAATCAATTAAGCCACATTTGAGTTGTGTTTGAAGCTAAAATCAAGGAGCAAGAAGTGGAAAAGAAGATTTAAAGAAACCAAAAAAGTTTAAAAGAGAAGTTGCAGAAAGTTATTGACCACAGCCAAAAGCACAGGCAAAATTCCTGGCCACAACCAAATCCTAAAAAATTATAGGCAAAGAGTTATTGGCCGCGGTCAACCAGTGCAGGCAAAAATCTTGGCCGCGGCCAAAAATGCTGACAGACTATACAGTGAAAAATTCTGCTCAAAAATTAGGTTTAAAAAGACTCTCAACTCACACTAAAACACATCCTTTTGACTTGGGTTTTATTTGGGGGCTACTTGAGAGCTAGGTTTTAGAGATTTTCAAGGAGATTCAAGTGGAGATCCAAGATTTGAAGAGATTCAACCCATTTCCCTTTGTTTGTTCTTCTTCTTATCTCTTTCTTCTCTGAAACTTCTTCCATGGCTATTCATATTTTCCATATTTGTATATTCTTATCCATGAGTAGCTAAACTTCTATTCTAGGATTATTTTGAACCTTTGTATGGATTAAGACTTGATTCTTCCTCTCTTTTGGTAGTAAATGATATATATGTGTGGATTTTATCCTTCTCTTCATGCTTCTAAGTGTTTGGCCACCATTTAGCTTGATTTGTTCATGTGGGTTTGACTTGAGAAAGCTAATCCTTGTGTAGAACTTGGTTAAAATCATGCTTGACTTGAAACTTACATGATAAATGGAAAGTTTGTTGGTAAAATAGAGATATATTTACTAACCTTGCATTGTCGCATTAGGGTTTGTTTTCAAATGGGATTTTCATGATTTGTAGCAAGAGATTGTGCATTTTAATGGAAAGATAAACTTGATTTTGACTTGAGAGAGCTTAGTCAAGTGCATATGAACCCTAGACAAACACATATATTCATGAAAAAATACCATTTGAGAGGGAGTTCTTCATGTCTTATGAAATGCAAAGGGATAAATAATCCTAGACCCCATTTAATCCTTAAAGTCAAAAGAACCATTGTTTTTATCACTTTCTAGTTTTTAGAAATAGATTTTCACAATTTCTTTACATAACCCAAAAATATGTTCTTAGTTCAACTTGATTGAAATCACTTAGCCTTTTGCTTGGTCAAAGATTTTAATCCAAATATCCATGGGAACGATATTTTATACTACTTGCGATCTGTGCGCTTGCGGTTAACGCTTGACGGCGAACAATTAATTAATATTTTCTTTCATGGGTGTACGTTATATTAATTAATTCACAGTAATTTTTTTTGTATGGCCAAAAAAGCAATGCATGATGGTAGGATTAAGGTCCATTTTCCCCGAAAGTAACTACGAAAAAGCTCTGAGTATCTAAAACCAACTTGAGGAGTATTTTTGTCCTAAAAGTGACCAAATCATTGTAAATTTATCCCCACCATTTAAAATATTAACTTTGACCATTAAATTCTCCTTTTTGACCAACTGATGCTAATGTGTTTTGTCACCATATGCATATGTCATTATTTTAAGGTTTATTTTTTTCCTCAGAGGTAACCTACAATGAGCGTTTTTACCCCGGAAGTATCCAGATTGAAGCAAATTTGCTCAGACTATTATTCAAAGTTAAGTTTGACCGTTAGATGACACGTTACAGTGCACATTACACCCAATAATTCATCTTATCACACATCTCATCACCACAAGTCGTTTAAATAATGAACTGTGATTGAAGAGAAACAAAGTATGGGATTATACAGAATTGACATTTTTATTGTTTAAAAAATAATATAAATGAAATAAATGGTTAATGTCCATTTTTGTCGTTTCTGGTACTAGGGAGAGAGAAAGATAATGATAATAAAGCTAGTTTGTGTGGAGAGGAGGAGGGGCATATAGTGGTTATGCTTTTATTTTTTATTTTATTTTTTCTAGATGGTGATGAGGTATGTGATGAGGCAAATTATTGGGTGCGATGTAAAGTGTCACGTGTCATTTAACGGTAAAACTTAACTTTGAATAACATTCTGGATGAATTTGCCATATTTAGATACTTTCGGAGCAAAAACACTACTTGGTGGTTACTTCCGACGCAAAAATGAATATTGAAACGATGACATATATATGGTGACAAAGCCACGTCAGCATTAATGGATAAAAAATGAGGGTTTAATAGTCAAAGTTAACGTTTTAAATTGTGTTGGTAAATTTGCTATGATTTGGATGCGCTTCTGGGGCAAAAATGATCCTCAAGTTACTTCCGAATACTCAATATTCTTTTGGGGTTACTTTTGGGGTAAAAATGGATTTTAACCTAAAAAGTATAATATATTAGTTAAAATTGACCCACAGGGTAGCACAATATATTTATTAAATGGTTAAAGTATACTTTTGGTCATTTATATTTACATCAAGTTTCATTTTAGTCTTTTAAGTTTGATAAATACATTTTTAGTCTTTTTTTGTTAACACCGTTAGTTTCACTTAACGGAAAATAATGACTCAACAAATTTAAATGTTGAATATGTTGACAAAATATTATTAAAATTAAAATTTTTCTAGCAAAATTATTCTTATATTTTAAAAATTAGTCATTTTTTATCCGCATTTAATTATAAAATCACCCTTCAAATTTGATGAGTCATCATTTTCCTTTTGAATGAAAGTAACGGTGTTAAGCAAAGAGGATTAAAAGTACACTTTTGAAACTTAATGCAAATATAAAGGATTAAAAGTATACTTTAACCTTATTAAATTTATTTTTGATGCATTTATTTTAGGGTAATAAATACACTAGTTGTAAGAAAAAAGTAATGTGATAAAAAGACTGAAAAATTAGAAGGATGGAGAATATTTCTTTAACGAAAATGAAACTGTGGGAGAAATAAAGAGAATAAAATTAAAGTGGATAGATAACAAAAAGGGAATCATATCATCTAAAATTTGATATGATGGTTAAAATTTAAAATTTATAATAAACCACTTTTTCAGTAAAAAAATTAGTTTTTAAGAAATGTGGGTTATCATGTTATTTTTATTTAAAATTTTGTATTCATTAATATGAAAATCTATTTAAAAATATAAAACAATTAATTAAATATATGGACCATTAAAATTTATCTGAATTCAGGTTAAGATTAAGATAAGATGACAAATTTTTTTTCTGAGCAACTGGATGTGAAGAAATAGATTCTCCAAATATATCTGTGTATTACTCCCACACAGATGACATGGTAGTTAAAGACCACTGCGTATGACATAGAAATATAAAAGGAAATTAATTATTTAGTCCTTATACTTTTAAGGAGTTTGCAACTCAATCATTTTAGTTTTTGCCCCAGAAGCGCATCCAAATGAAAAATAAAGGGAGAATTTTATTGAAGTCCCAAGGAAGAAAACTAATATCAAGCAAGTTCTAAGGAGTTGTCAATGACACTTTTTCATTTATTAACATTGACTATTTCAGTTGTCATTGGCAACTTTTCGGGATTTGTCTAATATTTATTTCCTTGAGACCTGAAAGCAATTCTCTAAAAAAATAAATGTATAGATAGGATGGGGGTTAGGACAATAATAGATTTTGCAAATTGCAAAATTTAAATATAATGCGCACACATATATTAGTCAAAGCCGCTGTACTTCTTTGGAAAATAAAAAATAAAATAAAAAACACAGAGAGGGGCCAAATAAGCCAGAAACACAAGTACCTTAGTTTATAAGTAAAATAAATTAATTTTGAGAAAAAAGATAAATTTAAACAATTTAAAGTGATTTATTTTATATCTTTAATTTTTCAAAAATAAAAGTCAAATAAATCTTACAATTAGAATCTCAAGAGCATCTCCAAATCCTTGACCATAGGCCCAAGTTTAGTCCATAGATTTATCCCACAGTATTGCAACTATAGATTGTTTCTTTGCTTTCTCATATCAGTGAAAAAACAAAAAAGATAACTGACTAGTAATTAAGCATTAAGAATGAAGATCACACGCACATTATTGGTAGCATTCGTCCTTCTCTGCGCTTGAGCTAGCAAGCAAGCATCAGAAAAAAAGTGTCACACTTGACGTAATTAATGTGCAAGAGGATCGCATCCTACCATCATCATTCATATCCATTAGCCCTAAGAAAGGTGTGATTCATGTCTCAACTGATCTTAACATTGTATTCTCTGTTGACACAAACAGAGGTTTTCCTCAATCCAACGCGTAGAGGCTGACGACTACGATAATGACACCGGCCGGTGGCTCATGACGACCAGTGGGGTTGTGGGGAATCCCAGTAGGCAAACGGTGAGGAACTGGTTCAAGGTTGAGAAGTATGAAGGTATATAGTTATAAGTTGGTTTACTGTCCAAGTGTGTGTAGAAACTGTAATGTTCGCTGCAAATATATTGGGACACACATTCATAGCCATGGATACAACCATCTCTGGCTCTGAGTGATGTGCCTTACAAAATTCAAATTCTATGATTTTCTTTGGAGGACATTGTTTAGTAAAAGTTCAGTTTCCATCCGAGTGGTGAAGATCGTTTTGCAACTAGTAGTTCATAAAGAAGGTAATTTGTCTTTAATTTGCTTATTATAGAACAGCTATAGGTTCCCAATCGTTGGTACGTGGGTCGGGTTACAAACTAACAGCCTAAAATTGTGATAGTAGTATTTATTCTTTCTATTTTATTTGACAAACTTTTATTTTGAGTAGTAATTTCTATAATTCAACCTTTTAGAAACTATAATTCCTTTAGCTTAATTACTCCCTCCGGTCCAAATTATAAGATCATTTTAATTTTTTAGAGAAATTAAGGATGCAAAATATTAATTACTTTAAAATATCTATAGTTATATTTTTCCCTCAAAACTAATTTACCTAAATTATAAACCATCGTATAATACATTTACATGTAAGATACATTAAAATTAAGTGCTCTATTAAGTTTCCTTAATCTTTACAAAAAATGTCAAAGTGATTTTATATTTAGGATCAGAGAGAGTACCATATATAATGTTCTTTTATGCATCCACTACAAAAAAACCACAAATTTCCTACGGAATTTACCTACGGAAAAATTTCCGGTGGAAATTCCGTCGGAAAATTTACCGGCGGAATTTCCGTCGGTAATTTAATTAATTATATTATTTTATTTATAAATTGTTATTTTAATAATAATTAAATATTAAAATATTATTACCGACGGAAATTTCTGTCGGTAATTTAATTAATTATTTTATTTTATTTATAAATTATTATTTTAATAATAATTAAATATTAAAATATTATTACCGACGGGATTTCTGTCAGTAATATTAATTATTTATTATTTTATAAATAAATTATTATTTTAATTTATAAATAATATATAAAAATAAATATTATATTAATTTATTTTAAAAAAATATTTTATAAATAAATAAAAATTAATATATACACGTGATGTAAATTTATTACAAATTTAATTTTAATTTTTTATTAAATAATATTTTATTTTTAATAAATAATTAAATATTAGTAATAAAAACGAAAATAATTATAATTTAATAATATATATAATAAAATAATTATTTAAAAATGTCATAAAATAAAATGAAAAATAGTTATAATATAATAATATAAAATGAAAATACTAAATATAATGGATTGTATATGAATATAAAAATTATTCATAAAGAATAATAGAATTATTAATATGTAAATTATATATTAATAATTATAAAATATTTCATAATATATTAAGATTAAATATAATTATAATAATGGGAGTTTAAATATTATAAATATAATAGTTTGCAAATAATTTCACAAGGTGTTCGTAACTCAACTGGTTAAGGCATCAGATATGCCCCAACAGGTTGGGGGTTCGAATCTCTCTGAAGACAAAATTGAAGGCAATTTGTGGGAGCGACACGTGGTGGCACGAGAGTGCGACACGTGGCAACTTAAATTTTAATAATATTTAATATTTAATTTAAATTAAAATAATAATTTATAAATAAAATAATATTATTAAAATTACCGACGGAAATTCGGTCGGTAATTTTACAGACGGAATTTCTGTCGGTAATTCCGCCGGTAATTATCGACGGAAAAAAAATTCCGTCGGTAAATAGATTTGCGACGGTGGTTTTTCCGACGGAATTCCGCCGGAAATCCGTCAGAAAAGTCGATTTTCCAACGGAATTCCGTCGGAAAATCGCTGTTTTTTTGTAGTGATCCTCCATATATTGCCTTTAGCTTATTTACCATATAAAATATGAACATTGATGGAAAATATATATATATATATATATATAAAGTATGAACATAAAAAAGTCTACCATGCTGGTTTCTTATTCACTCGCTCATCTGGTAACTATCTAATTAAGCTTTTTTTTTTTTTTTTTTGTTATACAAGCTTCATTCAAATTCATTTATTGATGATGAATAAATGAAGACCCGCGCGCTTCCAAACACAACTACTATTTATTCTAACAGTTTTATTTTGTTTCTTTCTTTTTAGGCAAAGAAGGAACTGCGACCAGCATTGCTTGTAGGGGACATTATTAAGACTACGAGCCTGAATCAGTTTAGGGTTATATCGTGAGACTGAGGAGGAGATGAACAGGACTCTATGCGATTTCAGCATTCATAAAAATAGGCTGGTTTTATTTACTGAAGAGGGATTTCATTTGGTCTTATTTATATGTCAGCCTCATTAAATAGTTCATGTGAACATACAAATTCACGTACGTATTCATCATTTATCATATGTTGACTTTATTCTCATATAATATATGGATACAAAATATGAATAAGGTTTGAAAGTTTGTTTGATTTTAAGGCAAATTTAATGATGTTTTCTTTCTTTTATATGTATGAAATATATTCGAAGTGACTTATAAATTGGGGCGATGTGAGTTAGCATACATGACAACTGAGAGGAGCAATAAGTGATTTGATTTGTGCATTTGAATAAGTGTTTGATGGAATTAAAGATTAAAAATATTTAGATTTACACAATAGTAAGTCATTCGAAGGCAATATAATCACCAATTTTTAGGTATGGATTCCCACGTCAGCAGCTGATAAGGCAACGAAATATCGATAACGAGGCGTATGATATTACAAATAGGCACCTGATATTACAAATGATATTAATATGCATGTTTCATAGTGGTACTACTTTAGGATATATTATGATTTCAATAATAGTGGGATATATTCAAATCCCTGGCTGATCAATTCAATGAATAACTGGACATATGGATAACATTATTGAAAGGTCAGAGTACAAAAGCAAATACAGTAGCATCTGAATGAGTTGATCAATTTATGAGCAGTTTAAAAAAATTCACAAAATTAAAAAAATCGTTGCGTTTTCCATTTATTTTTTTAGAAAAGGCAATTTATATTCCATTAATTGCATTAAAATGGAGTTAAAGTGCATCTTTATCCAGCAATTATATAAAAAAGGGAGAGGAAGAACATAAACCAAAAGAGATAAAAATTGTAAGTCATGGCTTCGTTTAAGATGCGGAAGAATTTTTGAATCCTTCCATTTCATCCTTTTATAATTTCACAAATTTATCAAGTTATTAAGTAAATTTAAAGAATGTTTAGTAAGGTACGATTTAGAAGAACTCATCCTAGCACGATGAGCTGCCAAAATATGTAGAGGATTTCCAAAGAATTTTAATACATTAGCAATATCAATAGTGGAGACTCTGCTGTTTAAATGGAGAAGATCCTGAAGCCTTTGCATGAAGGCATGAGTAACACTACTTAATTAAAGGGGAAGAGTGATCAGGTAAGGAGTTATCAGGGGAAGAGTGAAAGAAAAAAGGGTCTAAAAATGACCAAATCATTGAAATAAAAATGGAAATTAAGGACGACAAAAATTGTTTTGTTCCATGGTTTTGAAACTGAAAATTGTCTAAATACAAAACTAAGGACGATGACAACGTGACATTAAGGAAATTGAAATTTATCCTATACTTTATCAACTTTGGGTATGGACGGTTGCACAAACCTAGACCAATAAGGATGCTTCTCCCAAACACTAGCCATTTCTTCAATTGGGATTCCCTTAGTCTCAGGCAACAACTTGTAGATGAAAATTGTCATGATCACCACAAAGCAAGCAAAGAATATAAAAAGACCGAACTTCATGTGACACAGCATTGCAGTGAAAATCTGAGCAATAACAAATGTGAAGATCATGTTCACTGAAACATTCACGCTCTGAGCCGCTGATCTCACCTCCAGTGGGAATATCTCACTTGGCACCAACCACCCCAATGGGCCCCACGACCATGCAAATCCACTCACATACACACATATTCCAGCCACCACCAAATATGCATACCAAGTAGGCAACACCCCAGGATTCCCATTCACCCCAAACTTGGCCGCTATCGCAATAGTTATCACCACCTAAAAAAAAAGAGTATTAAAAAATATAGAGTTCCTTAATTGCATGTTGAGACATAAATTAATTATATATATATATATATATATTATATTTGTCTTTCTATCACAAAAGCTTACGCCAATGTGTTTGATAATATTATACACACTTAATTCATCCTTTCAATGCAGGATTTATGTTTATGATCTTAATACCTGGCAGAACAACATTTGAAGACCACCTTCTAGGAAGAGGAGACGTCTTCCGTATTTATCGACAGTGATGATGGAAACAAGGGTGGCCAACATATTAAATGTGCCAGTGATGACAGCTGAGGCTAAGGAGGCAGAGGCACCAAATCCAATAGTTTTAAACAAAACTGGGGCATAGAAAGTGATGACATTCATGCCCGTAAGTTGTTGGAAGAAGGGAATAGCAATGGCAAAAGTGAGTTGAGGCCTATATTGTCTAGTTCTAAGGGTGGCCCATGGGTGTTTGATGGCACGAGAGTCATTACTTGCAGCAACAAGATCATTAAACTCTTCGTCAATGTCATCTGTACCCCTGATTTTAGCTAACTCTGTTTTTGCCTTATCATTATGACCACGTTCGATGAGAGAATTTGGTGATTCAGGAAGGAAGAGTGCACCGAGGATGATCATTATGGCTGGAACTCCGGCCAATCCTAAACTGTATCGCCAACCTTCACCACTTGGTAATTTGGCTAGGTAGTAGTTCAATACATTAGCCACCAATATGCCGATTGTGATGGATAATTGGAACATCATGTTCAGAGCTCCTCTGTATTTGTATGGTGCCACCTCTGATACATAGATTGGCACAGACTGTACAAAACAAAAAGCAAAGCGTGAGATCATGCAACTAGTTTCAATAACAAATTACATTTTTTATTCTTGTAAAACTATTTTAATGTGGAGATAATATAAAATAAAGAAAATTTGTAAATATCTAATTATTTAAAAATTCTTTTTATAAAAAAAAATCATTAAAACCGACTAACCACAATAGCTAATCAAATATGGATCAGTTAGATCTGATCTTGATGATCATTATAAATGTGCCACCTCCGATGGCACGGACTGTGTAAAAAATAAAATAAAATAAAAAGCTTAAGAACATGCAACTGGTTTCATTGCCAGATTACCTTTTTTTCTTTTTTTATGAAGTTTTTTTGAGTAGTTTTTTTTTTATTTTTCTAAAAATATTTTAATGTGTAGATAATATAAACTAAAGACACTTTTAAATATCTATTTTTTAAAAAAATGTTTTGTATAAAAAAATAATTCTGGAAAGTTTCCCTCGTAATCATAATAATTAATCAAATATGGATCATTTAAATCTCATCTTGATTATCATAATAATGAATTTGACCTATTGCTTTAGGTTCTAATATATGACGTATTTATCTAATGTTGGTCAAATTAATCAATATGATATGCTCTTAATTTTATCTCTCATTATGTAGGAAACATCAATAAGAATAATTTGAAAAACAAAATATCAACTTTTCAGTTAGTTCATAAATTAAGTATGATAGAACAATGAAGAATCTTTTTGTTAAGAGGGAAAAAAAAAGTACCTGATTAGCACATCCGATGCCAAAGCCAAGCAACAAACGACCGACGATGAGCATCCAAACGGCTTCGGCAAAGCCATTGAAGAAGGCGCCTACGAGAAAGAGGACACCGCCAGCAAGCATGGTGACTCTTCTTCCCAACACTCTAGTGATGGTGGATGATAGAAGAGATGAAGCCAAAGCAGCAAGATAGAGGGATGAAGTAAAGAGTGTTAATATTTGACTATCGAATTTGCAGTATTGGTTTGTTGATGCCGTAATGTCGTGTTCCTTATCATAAACTTGTGGGAAGAATTTCTTCAAAAAAGGATCCATTGACGTTACACCACCTACAATTAATATGTTATCACACGACACATTAATTCAAACATGATGAAAACCATAAGAGATTAATATAAAATAATGGTATTAGTGAATAACAATGAACCTGAAATTCCTAGATCATAGCCAAATATTAAGCCTCCAAAGGCAGCAACGATGCACGTGAAGACGACTCTCTTGGTGAGTTTGCCTGGATAATTCTTGTCACCAACACCACCACCACTGATGTGACTTCCTGCCATTTTTTATCTTTCTCTGTTCTGATTCACAGAATTGATCGATGTACCAGAAACCTATAATGAAGCTTGAAGTCTCTTCCTTGTTCTATTTATAATGAAATGTGAGATGAGAGAATTAATATTTTGTTGTTATCCATCAACCGGATTCGCCGGGCAAGTATGTACATACGTTACTTTATCTTTTATCTTTTTGAATTAAAATAAAACGATTTTTTTGTTATCGATCGGTTGAAATTTTTTAATCTGTAAATGGATATTATTAATATATCTTATACATCGTCGGGCCAAGGAATTTTTGAATTTTAGATGAATGGCTAACTCGAAAACTGAATATGTAATGTTTAGTTTTATTCTTTGTATTACTGCTTAATATTTATAATGCT
This sequence comes from Mimosa bimucronata, assembly GCA_037074515.1. NCBI lineage: Eukaryota > Viridiplantae > Streptophyta > Magnoliopsida > Fabales > Fabaceae > Mimosa > Mimosa bimucronata. The sequence continues at coordinate 26,495,441 of CM073437.1, read as the reverse complement.
TTTATAGAAGAGTAGTTTTAAACATTTTTTCCTACGTAGTTTTAAACATATATAAAATAAATGAATACACACACATAAATATATATATATATATATTGATTAAATTAATTGTTTGAATTTTTAGCCTTAATTCAATTTTTAGAATTAGATATACACACAGAAACGTAACCAAATAGTTACATATGATAAATATATTTTAAAAAATTAATTTCCAATAATATTTCAGATTTTAATGTAAAAAAATTCTTATTTCACAAATTTTATGAAATCATAAACAATAAATCAAAATCATGTTAATGGTTACCCTATATATTTGCAGCTTTTTTTGATAAGGCTCTTGGCAACTTTTTTTTAAATCCTAAGTGTTTGAGATTTCATTTCTCATCTTTCTAATTTTAATTATAACTTTTCCAAAGATTTCGTCATTTTTTTAATACTTCCTACTCGTCCTCTAACTTTTATCGGGATATCAATTTTTGCAAAATTCGAACTTCAGATTTTGAAATTTTTAATTCCCCTAATCTCTGGGAATATAGTTAGAGAAAGATATTGCAAGGGAAATACGATTAAAAATCAAATATTAAAGTATATTTTTGGTCATTTATATTTGCATCAATTATTCTTTTAATCCCTTAAATTTGAAAAGTATACTTTTAATCTTTTTTTGCGCCATTAGTTTTATTTAATGGAAAATGCTGACTCAATAAATTTAAATGGTGATTTTGTAATTATATCATAACAAAACATGTTTACATTTTTTAATTATTTACTAAGATCATTCTTATATTTTAAAATTTAGCTATTTTTTATCAATTTTTAATTACATAATCATCATTTAGATTTCGTGAATCAGCATTTTCAGTTAAATAATACTAATGACTTCAGCAAAAAGTATTAAAAGTAAACTTTTCAAACCTAAGGAACAAAAAAGAGACTTGATGTAAATGTAAAAGAATAAAAGTATACTTTAGTCAAAATCAAAATAATTAAATTTGTAAGTTTTTTGGATAAGACAATTGATTGATAGTTAAATTAAAATTTCAATAAGTAACGAAAATATATTTGATAAAAATTCATATGAAATGGAATAGAAAGTGAAAAAGAAGAAACTTCTTAAATAAGACTTAATGAGGAATGGAGAGTGACATTTAACTGACAATTTACCCGGCTTTCTATATCAGAGATAGAACTACTCCACTCCACTTGTTTTGTTGTGCACTCCTTTAAGTCCTAAAAACACAATCGATATCAGAGATAGGTACTCAAACTACTTTATGTAACTAATTTGATTCCCCCTCATTCCGCCCTTACTTATTATTGTTTTGTTTTGTTGCTACGACAGCTGTACCTAACAAAATTAACAAACTACGCCTAACTTAATATATTACATTACGTAGATTCACTAACTATCTCTCATAATCTATTTATCTAATTTGATTAAATAAAAAATGTTAGTTATATCAACTAATATGACATGTTTTTTTGGAAACACTTTAACCATCTTTCCTAATTCTCATCACATTTCTTATATTTAACTATTGTATAAAGGAAGTGTAAATAGAAGTAATGTAAAAAAAATATTAACAAAAAATTAGAAATAAATCACATGGACAAAAAACGAGTTTTTAAATAAATCTTATATTAAAAATAGGATGATAGATGGAATACTATTAACAGTATAAAAATTGATTTCATGAACAAACAACACATCAATTTAGCCAATTCACCTAAAACAGAAAACATCTTCGGCCACCATTCCACTTCAACTTCTCCATAATTTTTTACTAGGATGAAGGGTAAAAAATGACCATACTCATGTATAAGGTGCATCTGACACCTTGTAATTTTTTTTTTTTGGCTCAAAATTGTCCATCAACTTTCAAATTCGGGCCAATAATGACTTTTCCGTCAAACATGCTCAATAGACATTTCAAATTCGAGCCAATAATGACTTCTCTGTCAAATTGGCCCAACGAATATTTTAAATTCGGGTCAATAATGACTTCTCCGTCAAACTAGCCCAACAAAAATCAGATTCATATGAAATTTCAATGTGAGACCTACCCAAAAAAAAGTAACAGAAATTGGGATAGTTTGATGGATGAATCATTATTTGCCTAAATTTGAAATGTCTGTTGGGCCAGTTTGACGGATGAGTCATTATTTACCCGAATTTGGAACGTCCGTTAGGCCATTTTGACTGAAAAGTCATTATTGACCTGAATTTGAAAGTTGATGGACAATTTTGAGCCAAAAAAAAAGTACAATGTGCCAGATGCACCTTGAACATAAGTACATGATCATTTTTTACCCTTTACCATTTTTACTATGACCATCCTTTTTAATGTGCATTGATTAAAGAATTTCTTCCAGCATGATAAGAAATCGTTAAACCTGACTCAACCCTACCCTACTTCATTTTCATTATTTAATTAATTTAATTTTTTATGTTACATTATAAAAGTTAGATAACTTACAATTGAATTATCCTTTTTACTTAATTTCTCAAAATTCATTTCTCTCCAAAATTTTAATAAGAATTGAATAGTATAATATAGGAAGATCTTTTATCCATACCAAATGGATTTTTGATCCAATCCAAAATTCCTTTATTTTTTTTAATATTTACATCCTTCAATTAGCAGTAGGATAAATTAAATTGTATTAAAAGTTCAGTGTGAAAATTGGAATGAGATAGATTCTTTAAAATGCAAATGATTATGAATTGACATTAGTACTTAGTATTTTTTTGGATGGCATTATTACTTATTACTTAATACTTAATACTTGAAGTTATACAAAATCGGAGTAAAAAATAAGGATAAACTTTAAATCCTAAAGTGTTCTATCAAAATCAAAGAAACTCCTTTATTTTGTATTATGCAAATTTCATTTGTGTTGTGTGTTTACCGTAACCATATTCCATAGTACTTTATTTTATTACACTAATAAAAATATAATTTTTACAAAAATAATTTTAAATACAATATGTGCTTAATTATGGGGTTTTTAAAAAAAACTAAGGAATTTGCTTTTGGTTAAATCAACGTCTCTGGTTTACAAGTAATCCCTCTTTAATTTATATAAATGCTTACTAAGTATTTATATTATGTATAAATAAAAAACAACTCTATAAATTATCTACTACTAAATTGATTTAAGGATGAAAGCGCAAAAATACCTATAAAGTCTTGTAAAAAACGCACCCAACACCGTGAATTTTTTTTGTCCAACAGTGAACATATAGTTATCAAATGGATGCAAAAGTACCGGTGCCGTTAAAACACCAATAAGTTGACCGTTTACTATGTTTGACTTAAATGGTACCATATAGGGGTGTTTATGGTCGTCCCGGTCCTGTCCCGTTGAAAAGGGATTGTGACAGGATTTTCGTCTCGTGTCTAGTCCTGTCCCGTCCCAAAATTGTCACGGTCCTAATGATCGGAACGGGATGGGATCAGGATGGGACAGGATATTCGCAATTATTTTTTACTATTTTTTTATTGTTTTGGGCATTTTTTTATATGCTTTTTTTTCGGCCGATATTTTTTAACTTATATTTTCAAACATAAAAATCAAACAATGAGAGCTGCCCCTAACAACATATATGAGAGACAAGCAATACTAGGTGTTTGTAACTTCAGGTTGTACCTCACTAGCACTTACTTAGACTTGGAGGTTGCTCAATTACAAGTGCAGAAAGCTGCATTGAATACTCATTGTTTTCAACATAATTAATATGCTTAAATTTTATATACTTATATTTCATAAAATAATATTATTTGAGCTTGTATTAGTGGCAAACATTGTATATTTAATTGTCTAGGTATTTGTAGTGTAATAGTTTTTTTTAGAATGGGTTGTTTTAGAATGCTCTGGTGTAAAAGCTTTTTTGCTTATCAGTGTTAAATATTTATTTATTTATATTTGGGATTCCACTCTGATGTAAAAAAATTGTGCCATCTTTGTTATTTTGAGGATAATGTTGCAGTTCTTTGCTGCTTAAATGTTTTTTTTTTTGGAAAATGACTCATAAAACCTTTGCTGCTAATGAGGTAAACATTATGATTTTGATATTGCTTTTAGAAAATCTTCACAGAAACTCTTCCAAGTTAGCTCTTAACATTTATCGCACAAACATTTATTATCTCAGTAACTGCAATCCTAGATATTAAAATGTAATCACCGGTAATATGCTCCTCAAAGGCCACATAATTGAGTGATGTATTTTAGAGATTTAGATTTTTAAAATAAAAATACTTCAAGACGGGACGGGATCGGAATGACTCTGTCCTGAACCTTAATCTTATCCCATCTCAGTTTGTCCCTTCCCAAAAATTTTCGGGACAGGAAAATGGTCAGGACTGGGACGGGATGGGGAAATTGTGAACACCCCCTAGTACCACATGGAAGCTGAATGAGTGTTGAGTGGGTGACCAAAATGGGACCTATCTCTCTCACATGTAACATATCCCCCCAACTGTATCCAACCTTTGTCTCTCCGTCTCTCTCCATCACCACCTCTTCCCTTGAATCTCGGCCACACCACCACCACCTTCATCCATTAATTCATTGATTTTAGGACTGTTACTCAACTTGGCAACATGTCCACTCAAACAATCCCACCAACAAATGCATACAAGAGATTACCAGATTATGGAACTTCTGTCTACAATCATTTGGCGGAAAAAGACAAAGGAGAAGAAGAAAATAACAAAATAAGCATTCCATATGAACTATAACACTTAGACTCAATCCACCAAACAACCACTCTTCTTATTTGTTCCATCTAGAATCACTACAAAAAAAACTAGCAATTACCGACGGAATTCCATCGGTAAATTCAATTTTCCGACGGAAACGAATTTTCTGACGAAATTACCGACGGAAATCATTCCGTCACTAATTTTACCGTTGCTAATTAATTTAGCTACGGAAATTTGGTTCTGTCAGCAAATTTTTTTGAAACTTTTTTGAATTATTTGCCACGTGGCATGTCGCCACGTGTCCCTCGTTGTGATCGCCACGTGTCTCCTCTCGCACACCACCACGTGTCTCTTCCACAAATTGTCCGAAATTATGGCGAAGTGGAGACTCGAACCACCGACTTGATATTATTTGCAAACCATTAAATTATAATATTTAAACTCCCACTATTATAATTATATTTGATCTTATATATACTTTACATTATATTTAAATTAATATATTATAAAATATTTGTTAATTATTATTACATAATTATATTATTTTTATATAAATAATATTTTATATTCATATACATTACATTATATTTAGTATTTTTTTACCTGATAATATTATATTTAGTATTTCCATTTTACTCTTATAATAAATATTATTTTATTGTATATATTATTAAATTATATTTTTTTTATTTTTTGTACAAATACTTATTAATAAATAACATACTATTTAATAAAAAATTTAAAAGTAAATTTGTAATAAATTTATATCTATATATATATATGTATGTATATATTAATTTTTAATTAATATTTATAACATATTATTTATTAATTAATCTATTTATATAATATTTTTTATTATAAATTAAAACAAGGGAAAATTCCAAATAAATACCCCTCGAATATCAAAAGGACAAAAAGGTACCTCCAATATACAAAATGACATAAAAGGGATCGTTCCCAATTTGGGATAAACAATTTTAAGGCAAAAAGACCAAAATGCCCCTGTTTCCATTAACCACTCAGGTATGGCCATTAACCACTTCAGTATAGCGATTAACCACTCTAGTATTGCTATTAACTACTTCTCCGATTCATTAGTTAGGCTTTTTTTGTGAGAATTGTTAACTATTCTAGTATAGCAATTAACCACTTCAGTATAGCGATTAACCACTCCAGTATAGCCATTAACTACTTCTCCGATTCATTAGTTAAGCTTGTTTTTGTGAGAGTTGTTAACTATTCTAGTATAGCAATTAACCACTTCAGTATAGCGATTAACCACTCCAGTATAGCCATTAACTACTTCACTGATTCATTAGTTGGGCTCAAATACTCTTATATTTATGAAAGTCATTAACTACTCTAGTATAGCAATTAATTACTTCAGTATAGCGATTAACCACTCTAGTATAGTCATTAACCACTTCACTTTGAAAGTGAATGGAGACAGGGGCATTTTGGTCTTCTTGCCTTAAAATTGTTTATCCCAAATTGGGAACGATCCCTTTTATGTCATTTTGTATATTGGTGTTACCTTTTTGTCATTTTGATATTCAAGAGGTATTTATTTGGAATTTTCCCTTAAAACAATATACTATTTATAAAATAATTAGTAAATTAGTGACAGAAATTCCGTCGGTAAAATTTACCAACGTAATTTCCATCGCTAATTTATTGCTAATTACAGACAGAAATTCCGTCGGTAAATTTAGCGACAGAATTTCCGTCGGTAATTCTGTTGGTAAATTCATCGACGAAATTTCAGTCAGAAATTTGTCAGAAATTATCAATAGAAAATTTTTTTGTCAGTAATTCTATTTTTTTTTTTTTTTTTTTTGTAGTGAATGATATAGAGATCTTATTTGTGCTTCTTTTTTACTCTGATTCCTCCCAATCTCTCTCTCCTTCTCTCAATTCAAATCCTTGGTAGTGAGAGCCTCCTAATGGCTTCCAACAATACAACATCTAGGAATAATAAAAAACGGCGTCGTTCTCCTTTTCTCCCTAACACCATCCTCTACCCTATCTGCTTCCTCACCGTCACAGCCACTAGCTTTGTCTTCTCCACCGCCAACCCCATCTATAACCTCATCAACTCCCATGTCGTCACTGTACGCTATCCACTTGACTCGGCAACTTTGCACCTACTCAGCTTCCATGTCACCATTTAAATCAAAAGTTTCATAATTAATGGTCAACTTAATGGTGTTTTAATGGCATAGCCACTTCAGCTCCCATTTTAGTAATTACATAGTCACAGTTGGATAAAAAAAATTCCAGTGTTAAATGCGTTTTTCACAAGACTTCATATGTATTTTTTCACTTTCGCCCTTGATTTAATCATTACTTTATCATTTTTGTTAGGTGAGTGGAAAATGTAAACCCACCATCTTTTGGCTGCGGGTGTAAACTCATCTAACACATCATTAAAAAAATATAAATTGAAATTTAATAATATGTATAAATTTGTTCCACAAGTTTTTCGTTCAAGTGTTATTTCTTCTTGAAAGTTTTTTTTTATTCAAAATTACTCTAAAAGTTTGAAAACGTAGCAATATTGTTCTACGCATTATAAAATTAATGTTGATAATAAAAAAATTGATATTGATTGTTGATATTTGAACTGTAAATGGAAAAATTACTTCATTTTAATATTTTCAGGCCAACATTAACTCCCAATCCGAGACAGTATTGCTCATGAGCTAGCAAAAATATCCTTACAAATCAACCTTTACTTACATTTTCTACGAAAAAAAAAAAATTAAAATATCTTTATCCCTAATGGTTTCTTTCCTAGCAAGGAGTAGTGTGTTTGTTAGGAATACTTCACTCAAGTTTCCGGTGTTATTTCTTTTCCTTCGTTGTTATAGGACTTCAGCCTCTTTTTTCCTTTATTTTGTGTTTTTCTATATATGATATTGAACTTTCTATACTGATCTTTGAGAATGGGTGAATTAATATGATTTGGCTAAAAAAATAAATATAAGAAGATCAACTTGGACTCAAAACGAAAATATCAAGAGACAGAGAATTAATAAAACGAAGCCTTTTTTTTTTTTTTACTTTGATCCTTTATTTCTATTTTTGAATTTGTGCTTCCCTGCCATTTCTTTAATCCCTCAGCAAGGTTAATTTTGGCCCTCATAGTTGACATTTGTTTGATTATTGGTGTGGTCGACATTTTCTAAATTCTTATCTAATTGATGAATGTAAAGTCACCTGCAAGTGTAAACAAGTCTTTTTTGTAACATCACGAATAAGTCCTCTTTAAGTGCAGCCGAACCTCCTGTTATGCCCAGCTTTGAAAGTCTTGCAACATTCTCTTTATTTTGGATACATCCTCCCGTATCCCTTTTGGGCCTGTCCATACATGGTTGGGCGGGCCTAGTAATATCGGATTGCCTTTTGTCTAGAGCTAGGAAAACGGGCCAGCCCGCGGGTTGCGGGCTGGCCCGTGACGGGCTGCGGGTTAACTGGTGCGGGCCTGTGCGGCCCGCATCTTAATGGGTTGGGAAAACCCCAACCCTAACCCTTTACGGTGGGTTAGCGGGTTGGCCCGCCAACCCGTCAGTTTTTTTTTTTTTTTTTTTAATTTTTGTTTTAAAAATACTATAATAAAAAAATAAAAATTCTAAATCAACAAAAATATATCATAATTAGATCAAGTAAAATATAATACCCCAAGTTGTATACAAATATGGACTCCACAATTATATATATTTTTTTGTATAAACATCTTCCTAATTTTATTGTATTAATAATATTATTAAAAAGTTTATATTATACTATACAAACACCACAATTTGTTATGTGAACCACAATTTACATTAGTGAAGTGTCTAAAATATGCCTTAATGAATTAAATAGAGTTTTTCTTTTTCTTTTTTAATTAAAAAACATATTTGGCGGGCCAACCCGCCAACCCGTGGGCTAGCCCGCCTTAGCCCGCAGGCTAAATGGTGCGGGCCTGTGCGGCCCGCACTTTGATGGGTTGGGATTTTCCCAACCCTAACCCTGCTCAACCCGCGGGTTGGCGGGTTGAGCCCGCAGGTTGAGCCCATTTTCCCAGCTCTACTTTTGTCTATTTAACATAGACGGCACACATTTAGCCCTATGATAAGGCTCATCTTTAAAGTTAGGGATAAAAGCCAAAAATACCCGGAAGTATTCACAAGGGGGTATCTGATGTCTGGAAGTTTTTTTAGGGGTAAATATCCCTGAAAGTCAACAAAAAAGGGCAATTACGACTAACTCAGACAAAAATTTATATACCCTGAAAGTTTTTTTAGGGGCAAATATGCCCTGGAAGTTATGTATTTGCCCTCTTTTTTTGACTTCCAGGGTATATTTATTCTCTTTTGTTGACTTCTAAGGTATATTTGCCCCTAAAAAAATTTCAGCCACCAATTGGCCCCTGGTGGATACTTCCGAAGTATTTTTTACTTTTATCCCTTAAAATATGAGTCTTTGAATTTTCCTTGTGCTTCCTTTGACCATAAGTTTAGTGACAGCTGTCTCAATACGGCCGCCTCCAATGGAGACTCGCCCCTTATTATATGTGTGGATCCCTGGCAAAAAAAAAAAATGTGTGGATCCACCTTCCTCCTCTATTTATATCATTGGCTAGTCAATGAAATCAAACAGTGACAGTTCTGGTCACTTGAAAATTAAAAGAATTAATATAAGATAAGCCCCAATAAATTGTTATAGACAACATTGCCAAGTGAAAATATTATTATTTACAAGTGCAAAGCCTCATCGACAACTTATTAAATACTTGTCTGATACTACTTTCGGTCCTAATTATAAAAGCCAGTTAACTTTTTTTGGGGAGATTAAAGAAGCAAATTAAACCCCTAAATCTTAATATATGCGAAATGTAATTAGATTATATGGTAATTTATGAGTAAAATAACTTAGTTTTGAGGAAAAAAAAGACAAATATAAACAATTCATAGTGGTGTATTTTGCATCCTTAATTTTTTTAAAAAAGTCAACTGGCTCTTATAATTATGACAGGAGGGAGTAATATCTTGTTTGAGGACTCAATGCAATTCTCCTAATCAAAATATAGCAAGTCTATCCCTATATAGTATATTTTTCATTGTAATTATTTAACGGTATTGTATTTAGTTAAAAAAAAAAAATAACGATGCTTGGTTAAAAATCTTTTTCCCTATTTATTACATACTGCATAGTTAACTTTAAATAAGAAACATTAACAAAGAGCCGCAACTTTAGAGTTTTTAAGCTGCTAGACGAGACTATGCGTGCCGTATTCTATTGCATTGTATGGATAAGCTTAAAATTGCTCACCAAGCAACTTGACATGAATATAATATATATATATATATAAAAAAAAAGAATAGTTTATGCTTGACAATAGTCGAAATCATTGACTATCATTAAAAAACCATGGGATTATATTCTGACCACAAGCTAGCTATAAATCCATACCCAATTCTCCTAACCTCCCATCAATAACCAAACAAAACACAACCTTACTATCTTAGTTCAGAACCATTCAAGCCATAGAATGAAGCTCACATTATTTGCAACATTATTCGTCGTTATGTTCACATTGAGCATAGAGCCACTGCTCGGAGCAACAACCGATGATACAACGCCGGATCCGGTGATCGATACTTCTGGCAAAAAAATCCAAGCAGGCGTCAAGTACGTCATACTTCCATCTCCTCAGCCTCCTAGCGGCGGCGGCCTCTCTGTTTCAAGCATAGGAAACAAGTGTCCACCCGCCGTCGTGGCGGTGGTCGGAGATCCGGGCCTAGGCGTGTCATTTACCCCGGTGAATTCAAAGAAAGGTCGTGTTCGTGTGTCCACTGACCTTAATGTCATGATCTCTGGGAGCACAGTTTGTCCTCAGTCGTCCAACATTTGGAAGCTTGACGATTTCGATAATAGCACGGGGCAGTGGTTTGTGACCACCGGTGGGGTTGCTGGCAATCCTGGTCCACAAACAGTGAGTGATTGGTTCAAGATTGAGAAGTATGAAGATAGTTATAAGTTTGTTTATTGTCCAAGTGTGTGTAGCACGTGTAGGGTTCAGTGCAGAGATATTGGCATATATGTGGATGGCAATGGAAATAGGCGTCTTGCTCTTAGTGATACTCCCTTCAAAATTCAATTTCTATGTTGCCTTTAGAAGCAGGACATTAAAGTTTAGGGAGCCTCGAGACCGTGTCATCAATAACAAAGTTCATGAATAATGTTTATCATATATAGTATTAAATTTGGATAAATTGAGGATGGATATAGTTCCTACTTCCTCCATATAAAAGGTTCGTTGCATGTATTGAGAATTCATTGCTAGTTTGCTTGGTTTTGTAATGTTATAAAGATTGGAGTTGTTCTTAAATGTATAACCCTATTTAAGATGTACCATCTTCAATTCCAAGTATAGTAATTAGGCAAGAGGTTCATTATGCTCATAAGTATAAAACTTTAATCCTTTTTAATTACTTCCCAAATTTACAATTTTTCACTAAAGTATCCGTTAAATACACATATTATGCGGGTTATTAATTAAGAGGTAGTTCCCAAAAGAGCAAGGCCTCTCCATTAAGCCCCCTTCATTGAGCATACATTTAGATGAAATGATATCTGTTTAACATCCACTCAATTGCAAACCCAACGATGTTAAAAAAAATTGATCAGCACAAAGAGAATGCCACAACAGAATCAAACGGACTGTTTGTGCGCGCCGTTAATATGGGGTGAACAAAATTAAAAGATGAAGGCTGAATTTGCACCACAAAATAGATTAGGATATTGGGCAAACCTAAGACATAACATTATCATATATTCACATAGAATTTCTACCAATCTCAAAGTAAACAATGAAAGACTTAAATTATAAATTCATTTTGTCATGCTATTTGATATATAGATAGAAATCTAAAACGATAAAAATCATCAGACACAAGAATTCTTCTGACTTAAAGATAAGTACAATGATGGCCTGTTGGGTTGTCGTCTCCAGTCAGGGAACCCCTTTAAATAAGCAAGTACGTAATTTTTTTTTTTTTTGGACTGAAGCAAGTACGTGAATGAATATATCTCTTTATGTAAGAAAAGATGTTTGTACCGCTTTGAACGTAACCTTATATTATTAATCTCCTATCAAAACTAATAATATTTTTTGACCAAGTTAAATTACTCTGAACCAAAACATAATATATCTAATATGGGGGCCACATGCCCACACATAGGAGACATTCTAATATCTATAATATACATAATAAATAATATAATATAGAAAAAAAATCTAACACTTAGTTGATACAATCATAAAATAAAATAAATAATATATAATTTATCAAAATAAAAACTAAATATACAAGAAATTTTTTTCACAACGATTCTTTTTCGAACACGTTGAATTCAATCTTTAACATAACAATAACTGAAATCATCCGTGCTTGTAAGCTTAAAAAAGAAATTAAACAAGCCTTAAATTAATTAAAAGTATGAAATAAATAAAAGTACAAATGAATGTTATGATCTTGATAGTGTATACTCATTATTAAAAACCAAAGAAAAGAGTTTTATTAATTACAGGATAACGAAAAATAAATTAATAAGTGTTGATTATAACTTTAATTTAATCAAGTAGAGTAAGTTTATGACTTTAAAATTCAAATTAATTTGAATAAATCCTAATTTTTTCGGTTAAATAATATTAGGCAGATTATAAGTATGATACGAGTAATTTAGTTTTTCTAATTTTTTTATGGTCAGTCCTTCTAAGTAATTTTCATTCTTAACCTCATTTCCAGTGAATATTGATATTTTTACTAGGTTTTTGCCTCCAATTCTCCCTTGATCTTAGTTAGTTTATCCATTTTGATCAGTTCAATATATGAGTTGAAAATCTAAACCCATCCCGTCGGTTGGGTAAGTAAACTTGTCTCAACGCATCACTAAAATTTATTTTTAAAAAATTCAACATTTAGTATTATAATTTATTTATCACGAAAAGTTTGAAAAGTACAAATCATCCTTCATGTCTAGCCAGTTGAGGACAAATTTGAGCCCGTTCACATCTAAAACCATGATTCACAAGATGTGCATTGCAATTCTTAAAAAAATAAAAGAGGTTTTACATCTAAAATATAGCCATTCACAAAAATCATAAATGCATTTACAACTAAAATAGGGTATTTTTTTCCTTTCATTTACAGGATCATTTCCACCTTTACTCTATGCATTAATTTCACATTACCTTAATAAAAGGTGCAATGGAATTTCATACTTTTGTGGAAATTATTGGAAATAAAATGACTATAGTTTTGTCTTTACATTTTTCTTAAAAAGAATGTTGACCTTGGACTGGGCCAAAACAAATTGGGCTAAACCGAACCACGCCATTCTTATTAATAATACACATGTTACTTGCCCATGTTTTGACTATAACGTGAACAGTTTGAACTATGGAAAGACAGCATTAGCTACAAAAACATACGTCTTTTTTTTCTTGATTTGACAAAAACATGTGTCTCACTATCCATTTCAAACAACCCAGTTAACTTAGAGTTTTGACTAATGTAGTTAACGGTAAATCTAAATAATTATTTTAAGGGCAGCGAGTTGTGAGGAAAGGTCATATATACTAATACTTGTAATTAGTATAAAAACTAATTGAGATTATTTAGAGAGATTAAGGAAGTTAAAAAAGTTACTCAATTATAATGTAAAGATTAATAAGTTTGGATTATACATAAGTACAAGTCATAAGAATTAATTTTTAAAAAATATCAATATTAATATACTATAAAGTACTTCCTCCATTCCATAACAAAACATCTAGTTGACTTTTTTGAAGAGGTTAAGGAAGTTAAATAAGCCACATAATCATGACATATTCTAGAGTTGAATTGTGGTTAAATGAATGTTAAGGATAAGATTATAGGGTTAATGGTGATTTCAAAATAGAAATTAGTAAACGACTTTACAACTTGGTATCAGACCCAGGTTAATATCTAAGCAACCTTTGTTGAGTATTGCGAAGAGGCTGAAAAAAGCATGAAGTTAAACGTTCCAAACCGAATAGCCCACCTACTTGGAAAAGAGAGGTCATTTATGAATATTGGATATTCAACTAAAGGATTGATGCTAATATGTACATGGAGTATTTCTATATGGATATAATTTGTGATCGTGTAATCAGACAAAAATAAGCCAAATTGTCTCATTGTGAAGGCTATTAATAGTGAATTGTCAATGTATACTTGAGATATGCTCGAATATTTGGGTGAAAGAGTTGTGAGGGTGCTTTTTGTTGATAAGAAATATATTATAATGGAGGATGTGTCCTCCACTTTGAAGCAATGATATCAAGATCTATACTATGATTTTAAAGATGACAGTTGGATAAAGTATATTGAGCCACGTTTGATAAAATTGCTAAAGGGATTTATAAAGGCATCCACAAAACTTTACATCAATGATAGTCATGGAAATTGGAAACATGGTATCGCTGTAATGGATAATAGAGAAGGAAAATTATGTAATTTTAATTTTCCTCTCCATGATAAAGATGATTTTGCAAATGATTTAAAAAAAGTGGCTAACAATATTGAGGGTAAACATCCTTCTTTTTCTGATGACATGGATATATTTAAGCTTGTGATTCGTAGATGGAGTCGTGGTGATCACTATGAGGGTAAATGTTCAAAGGAATTTGCAAATTTTATAAACCACATGAGGACATTAATCAGCTGTAAAGTGAAGTTTTTCGCTCCCTTATATCCCACATTATTTTGGATCCTTGTAGAAAGATTTCAGTTTATGAAAATGATTTATGAATTTATTTGGAAGGAAAGGGATAAACCATTTAAGTACAAGATTGAGAGTTTCTTTGATAAAGATTGGTCAAGGCTTGATCTTGTTCCCAAACGTGGATGCTTAAGTGAATTATTTGATAGAATGCTTGTTGAAAAGAAAGCGTAATTTGAATCTAATTATTTAATTTGAAAAATGGTTAAAAAGTGAACAAGATGGAAATAGCAGAAAAAGTCCTCAAGGTTTATTACTAACGGATTCAATTCTTTACTAGAGGACTTGTCGTCACCACTATAACAATGATTTTCTTGACAAAGATGATGTGTTGACTGCTGGACAAATTGAGTTACAATTGGATCAATATCTTGACATATGTGGGAATGTATTTCAAGCCTTGTGTTCTTTCATCATTGAACATGATGATAAGCATGTTGATGTAAGCATACTTCATTGGATTCCAAAATCAATTGTTTTAGCAGAGTCTTGAATTTTGGCTCGTGGACCACCGGGGTAACACTTTATTGATAACGCTAAATTGCGTCAAGAGCTTACCACTTCCTTGTCTTACAGGTGTGTGTGTGGTTGGTAAGAATTTAAATAATAGTATTTTGAAAATTGGCATGTATGCCTTCAATTTAATAAAATAATTGTATGTTCACTTTTGGTATATTGGTTATGTGGGAATTAAATGTTAATTTTGATTGTGGTAAGAAATGAACATGCACTGAAATCTTTTAAAATTGTTATTGCAATTGAGCCATTATTATGGCATTTTTTTTTATAAAGTCATTGTGATTAAACTGCCAACTTTTTAAGAAGCTTGTATATGTGCATATTGTTGCATTAGACTGGCTGGTTGGTTCTAGCGCCCTTGAGCTGTGGTTCAATCCCTTCACATGATATGGTTCTTCAAAGGCTATTGGGTGAACCTTTTGGGTATTTACAGACATTGGAATCGATTCCAAATGGTTCTGTCGGGCCATGGAGTAAGAAATTAGTGACTTAAGGCGAGATGTGTAGTGGCAATAGTAAAGCCGCTTCATGGGGCTTCTACCGAGCAGTTAGTGTGGTTGGCCTCTTTGAAGGTCTTTGACCATGTTTTTGAAAAGTATTGTTTTTCAAATTCATATTGTTTGGCATCACTAAGGTTATTTGTTTTGCCACACTTATATTGAACACATGACTATTATATTAATTATCTAATTTTTATTACTGGTCCCACATAACTGTACACTTGCACACACATATGTAGGGTAGAATGGGAAGTATAAGTGTTGCTGAGACATTGTCTCATTTGATTACCCTTCAGTTTCAAGTGCTAATCTCAGTGGTAGACGTCAGGACAAGGAGTAGGAGGACGCTCGCACATAGTGAGGTCTCTTAGGCTATTTCTTTATGCCATGTATATTGCCAAACATTATAGACTATGTAAGCTCATTTTGTTGCTTCCACATTTTCATATTCTATATGCACTACAAAAAACCTCAAATTACCGACGGAATTCTGTTGGAAATTACCGACGGATTCCGTCGGTAATTTTATTAATTATTATTTTAATTTATAAATTTTATATTAAAATAATTAATTACCGACAGAAATTCTGTCGGTAAATTTACCGATCGGAATTTCCGTCGGTAATTTTTTTATTAATTATTATTTTATAAATAAATTATTATTTTAATTTATAAATTTTATATTAAAATAATTAATTACCGACGGAACATTTTCGTGGGTAATTTTATGTATTATATTATTATTTTGATTTATAAATAATATATTAAAATATTATTTTATAATTAAAATATTATTTTTATTTATTTTTAAAAATATTTTGTAAATAAATAATATTTAATAAATATTAATAAAAATTAACATATACACGTATATGATATAAATTTTTAATAAATTTAATTGTAATTTTTTATTAAATAATATGTTATTTATTAATAAATATTAGTAAGAAATATGAAAAATAATTATAATTGAATCATTCTTATTAAAATAATTTAATAATTATAATTATAATTATTATTATAATTTAATTCTAAATTATATATTAATAATTTAGATAAAATATAATTATAATAGTGGGAGTTTGAATATTATAAATATGATAGTTTGCAAATAATATTACATGGTCTTCATAGCTCAACTGGTTAAGGCATCAGCATGTGCGCAAAAGGTTGTGGGTTCGATCCTCAGGTTTGCCACAATTGAAGACAATTTGTGGAGGCGACACTTGGCTATGTGAGAAGGCAAAACGTGGCAGCATGTGGAGGCGACACGTGGCGACCAAAAAATGGGACACGTGGCATATAATTTTAAAAAAATTTAAAAATTTACCGCCGGGAATTCAATTAGTAAATTCCGTCAGTAATAATAATATTTTAATATATTATTTATAAATTAAAATAATAATTTATTTATATAATAAAAAAATTATCGTCGTAAATTCCGTCGGTAATTTTACCGACGGAATTTTGTTGGAAATTACCGCCTGAAAAAATTTTCCGTCAATAAATGAATTACCAACGGAAATAATTCCGTCGGTAAATTCCTTCGATAATTTTGAGTTTTTTTGTAGTGGTGGATTACTATATGGTAATATTTGCTTAGACAAGTCCTTTCCGGCAAACTAACTGTGATTGGAGGCCAGGTGATTAGTTTATATTTTAAAACTATGTTATGTGGCATGCTGTTAATCTCAGATACTATGTGGATCTTGGCAATTATACCGGGTTCTGGTCTATAGTTGATTGAGCCAATGGCTATTTTGTCGCTATTCTTCTTAATAATATACATGTTATTTGTCCATGTTTTGGCTGTAATGTGAACAGTTTGAACTATGGAAAGACAACACTAGCTACAAAAACATACGTCTTTTTTTCTTGAACTAACAAAAAGATGTGTCTCACTATTTACTTCAAACAATCTAGGTAATTAACTTAGTTTTGACTAATGTAGTTAACGTTGAAAAGGGCAACGAGCAGTAAGGAAAGGTCATATATACTACTACTTATAATTAGTATAAGAACTAATCGAGAGTATTTGGAGAGATTAAGGAAATTAAAGAAATCACTCATTATATGTAAATACTAATAAGTCTGGATTATACATAAGTTTACAAATCATACGGATTAATTCTTAAAAAATATCAATATAAATATACTATAAAGTACTTCCTCCATTCCTTAACAAAAGAGCTAGTTGACTTTTATTTTTAGAGAGATTAAGGAAGCTAAATAAGTCACATAATCATGATATATTTTAGGTATTATTAGATTATATGTTAGCTTATAAGTAAATAAACTAGTTTATTTTAAAAAAATACAAGCAAATCATTTTATAAGCAAACTTTTTAGCTTTTTTAAGATTTTTCAAAAAAATCCAACTAAGTCTTATATTTAGGAATGGTGGGAGTATGCTGGCAAAAAAAAAAGGAATGGTGGGAGTAACTTACTTAACTTCCATAATCTCCTAAAAATACATATCAAACACACATTTACACTTCTAACCATCGGTAGAGTTAGAAAAATGGGCTGGTCCTTCACAGACTTAGGTTTAAATGCGTTAGCATGTTTAGGCTCGACTTAAAAAAAAGCACCCATATTCTAAAGTCCAGTCCATTTACTCTCTAGTTCGAGCTGACCCGACAGGCCTTAAAATGTAATTGAAAATATTATTATTTATTATATTTTTAAAGAAATTAATTAAATCAACAAAATTCTTGACTTAAAACAAAGATGATAACATAGAATTTATTTCTTATCATTTTTCTGTAAATAGAATAAATAGTTGTTCCATGTGTGTGTATTAGCTTCTATTTTTTTTTATGATTTACATGATATATTCAAATACTCTCAAACCCAGTTGAAAATTTATTTCTTTGTTTATTTTACATCAATAAAAAATTATTATGTCAATATTTTATAAGAAAAATTTTCTTTGTAAAAATATTAAGAACCAAATGAAGTATTCTTGAAAATGGAGTAAACTTTTTTGAAAAACAATGAAAAGACATAACAAAAGAAACAACATATCTTATAAACATGTTTAAAAAGTACAAGAAATTTTCAAAATAAAGAACGCTCATATTACTATATACTTGAAAGGTGCAAATTACAACTTCCAAAATATAAAAAAAAATATTAGAAAATAAGTCAAAAAGTAAAAAATTTTACCTAAAAAACAAATATGCTGGTTCAAATGGGCTGAGCCTCGACCCTACAGGGCCAACCCATTTAAGACCGCGGCCTTACAAGGCTTGCCGTTTTAAACCTGACTCCTTTTTAGGTTATATTGCATAAGTCCGGTACCCACTTAGACTGACTCGACCCGACGACTTCAGCCCGTTTTCCCCTGTATAGCCATAAGAGATATGGCACTAGAAATTACACATCAAACACATGTACAACATTCAACATATAGAGACGGAATCAGCACACCTAGCATAATAAATAATGCTATGTTTGATCCATAATTTAAGATTAAGTTGAAGAATTAAGGTATTTAAGAAAAAATAAATAAAGTACTTTTTTTTATCAAGGATATAATATTTTCAAGGTTTTGAGTTCAAAGAGTTTTCGCCTTTTTCCACAAATGTGATTCATGTTATTTGAATATGTGTCCTCCTCTTTATGAAGGTGAAAACGCTTACCACTTCAATCAATAACTTATGGGTAAATTAGTCAAGTTATATTATTCCTTTGAAATACTTATGTACTTCTGATAAATTCGTTTAAAAAAATATAAATATAAATATTTTAAAAGTAATTTATTTAAGTTTATAGCCTCCCTGAATTGAATTAGTCATTTGGTTGTTATACCATGGATAAATCAAAGACTTAACTTTCTTTGCTGTAAAACTCCAAAATTTAACTTTTAAACTGGACAAAATTGGCCATTCTTCTTTGAATTTTCTTTCATCCCAGCCGTAATCGCAATGTTAGACTTGATAATAACTTTGTTGCAGGAAAGACCTTTTTAACGTTTCTTTTTTAGACTGTGAAGTAACTTAGCATATTTGGAATAGGCTGTTAGGTATTTTTAGGAGACTTGGGTTAGTGAGGCAAAATGAGCATATAGTTTTCTCTAGTGTGTGCATAGTCTTGTGATGTCCTTGTCTAGAATACAACGCTTGATTAATTCCTTCCGCCATAATCTTTAGGACAGCATTATATATTGTATCTTTATGTCCTCTACGTTGGTTTCAGCAAATGGCCTTTTCTAGGCTAGCATCGCTCTTGTGAATCTTCAAAGTAAATATTGTTAGTTTTTCTCTGGGTTGAAGCACAAGTTGTTTGTTTTTGCATTTTCTAATTTTCGAATTAATTATCTTGCTCTTCTAACAATACGTAATGCTTTTTAATTTGCTTCAATGTAAGTTAACTCCATACATGCATAAACCCAAATACAAACCCACAAAATGATTATACTCCTATATATATGGTGCTCATCAACCAGCTAGGGTTGGCTCAACAAATATCTTAGCTGAAATTACGTGGTTGAGTCCAATCATGCTTTCTTTTTTTTTTTTTTTTTAGCACCTCCTTTCCCTCAACTATAACCACTATCTAATGCGCTCCACTATGCCAAAAACCAAAATTTTGTTGCCTTATTATAGGCAGTCAAACACCTCCATCTATCACCAATTTTTAATTTAAATTTTATAATTGAAAAATAGACATCTCGAAGAAAAAATATTTACAGTCATCTAACCATATAATTGATCAGTTTATACGTGTGTATGTATATAGACATCATATTTATCGGTTGGATGGTGGTTAAATTTTAAGATTTCAAGGATTGGAGGATTTTTCAATGAGCTAATTTGAAATATTTGAAGAAACTTCTGCCTCTATATTAATTCTAAAATGGAACGGGGGATAATTAAAAAATGTGGAGAGGTTTGTGCTTTGGAAAATTCGAGTATAGTACGGATCGAAATCCCATATAATTATATTAAACTCACTACGATAAAAAAAATAACTAATTAATGTACGTACTTCCCAAAGAAACACTATTATTCAGTTAAAAAAAGGAAAGAAAGAAACACTAATAAAAGTTCTACACATTCACTACATAAAAAGCTAAAAGAATTAAATATTTCTTGGGTAACCTTTATGAAGAATTATACCTTTAATTTGTAATCTCTTAATATCCTTAAAAGTATATTATTTTCTTAAATTATTATAAACGTATAGATCAACATAAAAGAAAAGCATTGATGAAGCTCCAGCGTTAACACTACTCCCAAGTCCCAACAATATACTTTTTCTGATAATATCCTTAAAAGTATATTATTTTCTTAAATTATTATAAACGTATAGATCAACATAAAAGAAAAGCATTGATGAAGCTCCAGCGTTAACACTACTCCCAAGTCCCAACAATATACTTTTTCTGAGAAAAAGTGTATCCATTACCGATAATGCGAATCTTTCGTGGTAATCGCTCTTCTCTATGTTACAAGAACTAGTTAATATTTTTATACATATCAATAACAATATGTTGAAATAATTTATTATAGATAAATTTTATATTTTTACCGTTATTCGTTTATTATACACACTTTCTCTCACTTCCTTGCATTTGTTAATATATAATGACAGAAATGAAAAACATGCATTTATTACTTTAACTTTTGCATATTACCTCATATTTTGGACCAAAAAATTTGCAATGTTACCTCTTATATTTAGGATAAGAGGGAGTACATAAAGAATATTTTAGAGAATTTAAGTTATGGATTTTTCTAAATCATTAATAGTCTTACACATTGTATTTTCAAAATAATTTCTTATTTTTTGATTAATTTTCAGTTAAATGTTTTGTGAAAAAAGTAGTAATTTTTTAAAAATAAAAAAGTAATTATTATATGCTTTCTTATTTTCCTTTTTGTAAAATCAATTTATCTATAAAATTGGGCAATAAATAGGGAACTCTATCTTACTTTCAACTCTTAATGGTTTGAGCTCTGGCCCCCCGAACTCATATATGTCATTTTTCAATCTTAATCTATTCACCATCTCCACTCAGCAGATCGATTAGTGCCATCGAAATTGATTTTAAGAACAACTATTTTAAACATGTTTTTGTATTCCATTTTTTCAAATATAATTCTTTAGAATAATCCTTTAAATAGATTGTTAATTCACCCATCTTGTTAGAAAAAATATGATTGTATATAATTTTAGAACTTGATATAATGAATATAAATAACTTGACTTAAATTTTTCCTATTTTGTTCACATGAAAAAGACCACAATTGCAACAGCCACAATATCCATTTCAATATTTAATAAATACAGAAGAATAATATTCTCTTATCTCTACTACTATTTCACTTAATTTTTTAATATAATTTTAAGAAAAATGTATTTAAAAATTTATTGTTCAACTATGAAATTAGACAGAGTAGTTATTTAAATTCATGCTGCCAAGCCTTACATTACCAATATGACGTGAAGTTCGAGTTGCAGCTGCATTGTGGAGTTGAGACGTCTTATATTGGAAATAGTATCAGAGTCTTTGCTGTGGAGTTCTAGTTGCAGCTGTATTATGGTATCTTCGCTTCTTTTATGATAAACTAAATCGGCCTAGAGCTCTCTTGAACATGGGGATGACGTGAAGCAAAGCTTGTAATCCACTTTAAAATAGTTTTCTTTAGTTCCAATTGTGTAATTATGGATTTTCACATGTGTATTGGATACTTGATTATCTTGTTTTCATATTTTCAGTGTTTGAGACTAGATTATATGATTGTTGAATTCCATGTGTTTGTATGGATTGGGTTTTGTTTAGTTCCCTTTATTTTTCTAAATGACAATGTTATGTTTACTTCTTTGAGACTTCATTATTTAGCATGTATGTAGATGTATAATCCATTGAGCTTTATGTGATAATGTTGTTTGAACTGATTTTAGATGTTTGGTTTGATGATGTTTAGTTTTCACTTCTCTAGGTGCTTAGGCAATTTCATTAATTGAACTAAACTAAAGGAATTAGGCCACTAATCCAATATGCAAGCATGAGTTAATGGGTTTATGGATATTGAGTGATTTGGATGGGATATAAGTTATTCTATCTATTCAACCTGAAAAGTCTAGTTGATATTAGATTGCAATTAGTTTAATTGGTCTATTGAAGTTGAGTGGTGTTATAATTAACTTATTCATTCAATTAAGGCTAATCACACCCAATGCATGAACATAGCCCAATTAACTCCCTAATTCCTTGAAAGTGTGAATCAATAGCTTGTTATGTGTCATCTCTAACTAAAAAAGCATCAACTCATTTGCATTCCATCAATCTATCCTTTTTATTTCAAAAATACCAAAAACAAGTTTTTTACATTCATTTTATGAAAATACCAAAAATACTTACTCTAATCCCGGTTTTATCTCTTCAATTGCATTTACTTAGGCCAGGTAGTTCATTAGACTTCTTGCAAACGATCAGATGTTGTATCAATTGCTTGCAATCCTTGGTTTATTAATATTAATACTTGCATTTGAATCCTAACACATACAAGAAAAGGCTCAAATCAATGGTGTCGTGAAAAACACGTATTAAAATGGTTGGAATTTTGTTTTAAAAAAATAATTAAGGCTGGAATTTTTTATTCCATCAAATTAATGATCTGACTCTTCTATTAATTTTATTATTTTAAGGACCATAGTAAGTAATATTTTTTGTTTGGTGCTCCATTTTATATTTGTGTCTTGTGTTCATTGCATGAAAAGACACAAATATATTATATATATATGTGTATATAGTGGTTAACACGTGTTGGCTTGCAAGTGAAATTGAATTGAATGGTGGAGTCTAATCATACCTTCTTTATATATAACATCCCTCCTCTTCCCACTGCAACCTTTATTTATTGGGTCTTTAATTTGTTCACCCTAAAACAATGTCTTATTGCTTATCTATCAGTTGTACCTCCCCTACTACTCATACGCCATATTTATCAGTTTGATGTAAGTTAAATTTTGGAAAGATTTTACGGACTAAAAACTTGTGGGGCTGTACCACTTCTAAAATGGAACGAGGGATCATTAAAAATGGGGGAAAAGTTTGTGCTTTAGAAAAGGCTGCTGTAGTACGGAAATGCCATATAATTATATTAAAGTAAATAGATGTACTTGCCAAAGAAAAAGTTCTATATATCATGGAAAAGAATTAAATATTTCTTCGCAACATTTTAAACTAATAATTGTATCTTTGTAATCTCTTTTTTTTATTTTTGACCTTTTTGTAATCTCTGAATCTTCTTAAAATTATTTTATTTTCTCAAATTATTATAAAGGCCAACATCAGCATCAAAAAAAAAAAATATATATATATATATAATGAAGCTCTAGTTGTTGTTTTTTTTTTTTTTTTATAATCATGATTGAAGCTCTAGTTGTTAACGCTACACCAAAAATGTAGTTTTCTGAACAAAAAGTACAGCCATTACCAATCATGTCATTCATGTGAAGCTTTGGCATACTTACAAATCTACAAATACATCACTTTAGAGAAATTAAGTTATGACGTTTTTACACCTTGTATTTTCAAAACAATTTCTTAGTTTGTTTGTTAAGTAATTTTCAGTTGAATGTTTTGAAAAATTACAGTTATTTTTTGAAAAAAAATAGATTTTTTTATATGTTTTCTTAATTTCCCTTTTCTAAAATCACTTTTTCTATAAAAAAAAAAATGCGCAATAAATTGAACACTCTATTTTCTTTCAACTCTTGATGGTTAGAGCTCCAGCCTCGATCAAAATTAAACTCGTATTTATCACTTTCCAATATTTGTTTGTTCACAATCTTCGCTCATTCGTATGTTGTGCTCATCAAAACTGATTTCAAGAACAATTATTTCAATCAACTTTTTTGTATTGTTTTTTTGTAAATATTATTTTTTTCAGAATAATCCTTCTAGTAGATTTTTTTTTTTTTTGTAATCCCCCAAAACTTGTTGGGCCAAGACAGAATAGATACTAACCACCTTTTAGTTCTGAAATGATCTCTATTCCCTCGATCAAAAAAAAAATGATCTCCATTCCGTATGCAAAATATACACCACCCGACATCTTACCATTTAATTTCTTATGCAGTATTTTGGTCAATTTCCTTGTACATGATATAATGAATATAAATGACTTATGAAACTATTTTTTTCACCTGAAAATACCACCATTTAATTTTTTTTTTCAACACAACATATAATTTAATTTAGTTTTTAATTTGTCTGTCAACACAATTCAATCTTCATTATATAGATATTTAATATATGTGCAACCCCCCTTAGCCACGGGCCAGCCTAGCAATTACAACACCCACCATACCCACTTATATATTTAATATATGCAGAAGAGAAGAGAAAAGTATTATGTGATCTCTACTAAGTTCCACTTAATTTTTAATATAATTGTTTTTAGAAAAAACATAACGAAATATTTACAGTTCAACTATGTATAATTAGACAAAGTTATTTAAATTCAAGTTGCCAAGCCTTACATTAACAATTATTCCTCAAAATGATTTGCAAGCTACACCAAAAAAAAAATACAAATATCATTTAACTCCCACAATTTCCCATTTATTTTAGAAGTTTTTTTATTTAAAATTATAAAATAATACTCTCTATACCCCACCAAAATCACATCCTATAAATGGAACCTCATTCATTGTTCCTCCACCATATTCACAGCAACAATAACAATAGAAACATCCCAAACCATGTATAAAATTCCAATTCTACCCCTCTTCTTCCTTCTCCTTTCCTTCCCCACAAAACCACTATTATCCTTAAGAGCTGCGAGCACTGATCCCGTGCTTGACACCTCAGGCAAAGAGCTCCAACCCGGTGTCCCCTACCAGATCCTTCCGGCCACCGGAGGCGCCTTCGCCCTCGCCGGTTACCAAAATGACACGTGTCCACTCGTGATCATCCACACCCAACAAAAAGCCGATTCCCTCAAGTTCCCGCCGGCGACATTCTTACCGGCCGATCCGACCGCCGTCGTTATTCAAACCTCAACGAACGTGAACGTCAAGTTCTCTACGACGTTGTCGTCTTCTTCGAAGCCATGTGGGAGCTCCATGGTGTGGAGGCTGCTGAAGAGGATAACGGAAGCTAGGTTTATTAGTACGGACGGCGTTGAGGGAAACCCTAACATGAACACCTTCGTTAACTGGTTCATGATCGAGAAATCATCCGCCGTTAAAGGCGGTGGCGGCGCGTATAAGCTCCGGTTTTGTCCGACGGAAGTTTGCAAATGCTCTGTCACGTGCAGTGATGTTGGCATTTATGTTGCAGATGATAAGAAGAGATATTTGGGTCTGGCTGACAAGGTTGAACCTATTAGCGTTGTGTTTAAGAGAGCTAGCTAATTAAGCTTATGGTTATGATAATTAGTTCATGATAAATAATGTTGGTCACTTGATTAAACTTTGTTTGATTATTAGGATCAGGTCAGATCATGTCGTCTGAGAATTTATCAATTTTACTATTTTCTAATTAATTAGAGATTATGAATCCCTTTAATAATACTATAGCATGCTCTTTTTCTAATACTTTTTCATTTTTCCTTTTTTCCTTTTTTTGCTAGTCTGGCTTCTCTACTTAGCCATCCGTGGATTTTTTGAGTTTCGTGCAGTAATCTTAGTTATCATTGCATACTCATAACTGAAGGAGTGTTATATGATTTTGAATTTTTGATGCTACTTATAACTATAATAAGATACTCCCCTCTAATTCCAAATGAATGAATTAGAATGCTGTTCGCCCTGCGCCGCAAGTGTACGGGTCGCGCCAAGTAATAAAATGATAAGTACAGTATCGTTCCCACGAGGATTTGTCCAAAACCCGGTCAAACAATAATTGTCACACTCTCACCTAATTTGAGTGATTCAAGTGTAGAGATTGAAAATGAAATAAGAAAATAAAATGAAGATAAAATTATAAACAGGTGATTCTCCAACCTCAAGGCTAAAATGGGTCCTAAGATTATTTATCCCCCTTGTACTTCTCAAAACTCAATTAACCTCCGCTCAAAGAAGCTCTCAACAACACCATGTGCTAATCTAGGGTTCATTGGGTACTCGTAAAAGCGCTCTCGCGTCAAGAACCAGTGTTTAGTTTTATTTAAATTGCACAATCTCTTGCTACAAGTTAATAAAACCCAACTTTAATGCCCCAACCCTAATGTGACTATGCAAGGCTAGCAAGTATATCTCTATCTTACCAGCAAAACCATCCATTCGTCATGCAAACTTCCGGTTCTTGCACTACTTTACTCAAGTTCTACACTCAACCTAGCTCTTTCGAGTCATAAATCAAGTGAACCCAACATCTAAATGGTGATCAGGCACTTAGAAGCATTAGGAGAAGAGTAAAATAAGCACATAGATATCATTAATCACAACATAAGAGGAGGAATCAAGAATCAATACATACAAGGGTTCAAAATATCCTAAGATCAAAGTATTTAGCTACACATGTTCTACAACTCCATAGGAGCATATATATACAACATTACAAACAGAACAAAAGAAGAGAATGAAGATAGAAGAGATAAACCGAGAGAGGAAGCCCAAATCTTTCTGAATCTCCAAGCCTAAGCCAAATCCCCACCAAGTTCCAAGCCCTAGCAGAGCAAAACACTCCCAAAATGTCCCAAAAGTCGAAGAATCCGGGCTCACAACGAAGCCTTAGCTTTTATATCAGTTAAAACGCGCATATTCTGTCCAAAACGCGCAGAAAACACGCAGTTCGTCGTGGGTTTCGCCGCGGCGAGCCCACGGCGAAGTCCAAAAATACAGAAAGGCATTGAGCTCGCCGTGACTTCGCCGCGGCGAAGTCCACGGCGAAAAATGGCAAACATGCAGAGGCAGAGGGAGTTCGCCGCGGCGAAGTCACCTTTATTCTGGTGTTTTGCTCTGTTTTCTTTATTTCTTGGGCTGATCTTTGGCTTCTTCTTATTTTTGTTCAATTGGGAGCTTGGTGGAGGGCTAAAATCTCTTGTTTATTGCATCAAATTATTCCTACAAAAATTATATACAATAACATGAGAAATTAACTATAAAAACAATCAAAATCTACATAAATATACAATAATGTGCAACCGAAAATCAAATGAACATTTTTCCCTCTTGAGTATCCAAAATGTATAAATAATAGATAAAAACTCAAGACAAATATACTCAAATAATCATGAATTTCTAGGAGTTATCAAATGCTAATTTACATATATTAAAAAATTAATTCTGTTCACTTTTTGTAATAAAGGAGTGTTGGTTAATCAATCATTACTCTTATTGATTTAAAACCTCAATTAACGCGTATGCAATCAATTGGTAAAGTGTGTTAAAGTTTTACATTTAGGATTGAAGCAGCAAACTTCTCAACTATCTTGATCAAAGGGAGTAATAATTTGAAAAAAGGGCGGAGGGGGAAGACAGCATGCTTTGATGAATATATGTAGGAAAATGATAACTATAATTATACATTTAATTGTGAGTGCAAGCTTTTTTTGGCGTTATATAGAATTACGCAAGGACCAGCCACAATGGAAAATAAATTGTTCAATATCAAATTTTGATGATGTTAACAAAAAAATATCAAATTTTGATGATCACTTAGCCTGTCTTGTTTAGTATAATTAGAAATTAATTAACTGCTTTTAAGAGATTCTAGTGCCATAGTGCGCACCAAAATTCTTCCTCGTACTTTGTTACCATATATAAACTCAATAATATATAGAGTCTGAAATTAATTTATTTGCGGTACTAAGACGTGCAAATGGATACAATATATAAATATATGTTGACGAATAAAACCACACAAAGATTCTGGGATTTAATTGCAAAGGTGGCCGGAGGAGTGTGTATATATAAAACTATAAAAATAGCATCCACCCTGAATTAAAAATTAAAGAATATGAGTATAATATAAGCAGAAGCGAAACACAAAATATCTTGACAATAGCTTTTGAAAAGTGAAGAAGAGTTTATTGTAGTTGTCAGTAATGTACAGCCGTTCATTCAATCTAATGCATCACTATTTGACACAACAATCCAAGGCACTTTAATTTAAATATAAGGCAAGTGCGATGCACTAGATCTTTCTGCACGTGCTATATATTGCTTTATGACTCACTACTCACCAAGCCCCTCCTTGCACTGTCCTGAAATCATTAGTATGAAAGCAAAATAATGGGGAAATAAGGGGAAGGGAAAAGGGGAGAGAAGAGAAAAGAAAAGATGAGATTCCAAAATATTTCAACTCATTAAGTTCTAATTTTAGGATAAAATATCCATGAACAAAAAGATAGAAATTAAAAACATTCAAAATTCTAGTACCATTTAGATCACACAAGAATGTAAAAAGTTGGAAATCGTTTGAGTTAACTGACACTTGGCATATCTTTAAGTCTTGCTTGAGTATGACATTGCATGTTCGATCCTTTATGGGTGCGACGTGGCGTGAGTTTCTTTCTGATAGATGGAAAATGGAAAAACAAAAAACAAAAAGATGTAAAAAGAAAAGATAACAAATGCACATGAATAATTAATTGAATCATAATTAACCCAACCAAGCCACACCTATACATACCCAGTATCACAAGGTAGAGTGGATAATATGATCCTAATTCTTCATGCTACCGCCATTGTGGATGCTCACTACAAACACGCATGCAATTTATCACATGTAGTTAGTGGGATAATTGTGCACTGCACATAATACGAAAAAATAACAAGAGATATTGTTCATAGCTTATAAAGAATGTGATAAGATATTTTATATTATATATATAGATAGTTACTCACAAACTAAACCAAAAAGCAGCATGGGACCTAAAATTCTGTCTCAATGGTAGTCTAGTTTATCACCATGTATAACATATATCGGCTCTGAACCTCTCCACTGAGGATCTGTCCATTGAGCCCAATTGAGACAAAACTATTTTATTAAAAAAATTCTGATCCCTTAAAAAAACAAAATTTCGAAATTAATGCTTTCTATTTTAGAGATAAAATGATTATCCCATATATATAGTTTTTTAAATAAAATGATGTAGTTTTATATCAATGGAGACTCAATGGAAGGGGATGTTAGTTGAGAGTTTTTGAGCCAAACATACCTATTGTTTAGATTATATAATTGTGTGTGTGTGTATGCTGTGTTTCTTAGCTATTTTTCTCCTCAGAAAGGCCTAAATCTCTTCTGGCAGTCGCAATGAAATCCCATTCCCTTTACAAAATATTTACTGTGCTTGCATTATTAGTTTTTACTACTACTTAACAGTTACCATTGCTTTCCGTGTTATTTTCAGTTGAGGGAACAAAAGACAATATAATGACATTCATGTCGTGTTTTAGAGATAAATCGCCATCTCTCGTGTCTTTTAGTTGCAGGCACATGAATAATGCAAGTGTAGCCCACAATATATGACTCGTTTATCAATACATGCAATGTGTCTTCCATGCACGTAAAGAAACTGCTTCTCATATTTTTACACAGCACCTGTTATGTTTGCATATATATAAGGTATCACAAAAAGGACATAAATGAAACAAACCAAAAACAACCACATGATGTGACATGAACTAACTCGATCTTCTTAATCAAACCTTACGAAGAAAACCATGCAGGCTATTACTGCCTTCATCTTCTATCTCTTTCTTTTTGCCTTCACCACCACTACCACATTCGCATTTCTACGTGACGTGGACCGCAAGATTTTAATTAATGCTGGTTCATACTACATAATCCCAGCTTTGAAAACAAAAGGTAGTGGTGGTGGGCTTGAAATTGCCAAAACTGGAAACGAAACTCGCCCTCTTAGCGTTGTCCAATCTCCCTCTTATAACTCTAATGGCTTCCCTGCAACAATATCAACCCTAGCTCGAATTGGTATTATCACAAAAGGACATCTTTTGAACATAGAATTCAAGCCTTATAATGAGTAACTCAGTGCTTGTGTGCCTGTTCCCTCAGTGTGGAAGATGGAAGAAGAATCACAGGTTGTTAAGGTGACCGTGGAGAAAGAATTAGACGAGATGATGGTACATTTATGATCCGTGAACATGGAGATTATTATAAGCTTGTTTACTGTGATTTTGAAGGAGATCGTTGTAAGGATCTTGGCATTTCCATTGACAACCATAACAATAGGCGTTTGGTTGTTAAGAATGGAGATCCACTCTTAGTTCGGTTCATAAGAGCTCATGTTACTATAGATGATGTTGCTGTTGCTCCGGGCCCAAACAATGTGTGATGATGATCGCCTTTCTTTTTTGAGAAATCTTTATATGCATGGGGATCTTCCTTACTAGTTAACTTCTATTAATAAGCATGCAAGAAGTTGCTTCTATAAGAAATAATAAATATATGAAGAATCCCTTTTCGATAATATTATGAAAACACGCGCTTATATATGTTTTATTTTATTTTATTTTTTTGTGTAACCCCGCATCCTTAAGGATATGACCATATATGAGACATCTCTCTTCATTTTGAAAATCCTACAGAATTTCGTGTCATACACATGTTTTTGTTTTAGTATACGTGAACCCGAGTGTTGTGAGAAAATATACACCTCTTGTGGAACGATATACAATAGCTAGATAACCAATTTGTTGATAATAAAAATTTGTAGGAGTGTTGGTTTCTCTATAATATTGTTTTTAATTATGTGCAATGTAACCACCTTTTGTTGGGATTTTTTTTTTTTAACTATGTGCTATCAATTATAAGGATGCTTTGGAGAATAAAGTATACATTTGGGATATTGATATCCTATATTTAGGGTTAATGTGAACCTCTAATCTAGTTTATATATTTAGAATCGGAGTTAGTATAAGGGAATAGAAAGGCACGCTGATGAAGACTATGGCTCCACATCATTTTATGTCCTGCGAGAAGGTTATTGATGTGTCTTCGTCATCATGTTAGAAACGCACTTCATGTTTGGGGGGACATAATATTATCGTCATAGACAAAAGAAAACAGAAGACACGTATGCCAAGAATCCGAACCCTTATCTCATGGAAGGTGTCTTTAATGCATGTAACAAGATGTTTTTTTAGACAGCACATAAATGCGATGGTATCATTTTTTGTTGGTAAGAATTATAATGAATGGCATAAAAGCTTTACATGAAAGAAACAAATGACCATCACATGACATCAGAAATAGTTTAAGACACACACATCATTCCAATAAGAATTTAGGACCCATTACATGTGGTTTGTTTTTGTATACGTGGAACAATAAAGATGCATGTAAGCTGCAAAGTGTCGCTCATGCAGTTATATAAACTTGAGTGTAAGGAACACATTATGACGCGGATGCTTCGAACATTATTTATTCTTAGGAAGATAAAAACAAAACAAAAAACAAAAAACTAGCGTGTCATATACACATCAAAGGTGTCTTTAATAGAATGCATGCATGTAACAAGATATTTCTTATTTAGACAGCACAACATATAATTACCAGTGTATAAGATGGAAACAATTTCTGTGCTCGTCAGAAGTATGGGGAGGAGGCGCTCCTCCACTTTGAATCATCCCGATCTAATATGAATTGTCCATATTTAATATTTTAAAATTTATGAATTTTAAATAAAAATTATTTTTAACAAATTCAAAATCCAAAATAAAGATAATTATTTTGTCAAAAAATATAGTATCATTTAAAAATCATAAACTTTAAAATGTTAAATATGTACCATGGGATTAGATGTGGACAATTTGAAGTGAAGGAACTCCTCTCCTTCCAATCTTTTTAACGAGTACTAAAACTAGTTACCTATGAAAGACCTTCACAAGATGCAACGTGAAAAACTGAAAATGTATCTATAAATACAACCTTGTGAGTATATAGCTTTTCTCAAAACTCGCTTGCACAAGATTAAGAGTACTATTTTGTTGCCATTGCATTCCCTTTTCTTCCTCATTCTCTTTACCTTACCAAAAGCTAACGTTGCCAAAGACTTGCTTGACGTAGATGGGGGCAGGTTAATAAATGGAGGCTCATACTATATACTTCCAGCTTCCAAAGGACATGGTGGTGGCCTTCAACTTGCCATGATCCAAGGCCAAACCTGCCCTCTCAACGTCGTCCAAACTCCGGCCGAAACATCCCTGGGCTTGCCCGTGAGATTGTGGACCCCACCTCGAATTAAGTCTCTCTCACCAGGATTCAACCTCAACATTGGATTTATACCAAAAGATCCACCCCTTGCCTGAAAGAATTTTCTAGATTACAATGGAAGGTTGAAGAAAAATCCCAAGAAGTAAAGATTGCTTCTAAGGAAGAAGTGCGTCCATTTGGGAGATTTATAATCCAGCCATATAGAGAACACTACAAGCTTGTTTATTGTGAGGGTAATAATTATAGTGATGATGGCTGTAAAGATCTTGGTATTTCCATTGATGACGAGAACAATAGGCGTTTGGTTGTGAAAGATGGAGAACCACTCGCAATGAAGTTCGTGAAGACCTATGATGGAATTATGAGCTTTGATGGGTCATTGTCATTTGAAAATCGCAAAGGCCTTTTTATTTGTTAAAGTTTTAGAAGTCATGTTTTAATTAATAAGAGGAGCTTCCTAGCTAGCCAATAATTAGCTCCTGTCTGTATGTCATAGCCACGCATGATAAGACTTCATTGATTATATTTAGATATTAAGACCTAACAATTTTAAACTTTGATATTCTTCTTAAGCACACCGGAGTTGTAACTTGGAACCATATTTTTTAGCATATTCCTTCTTTCCATTTGCTTCCAAGTTCTAACATTGATCCCTAGGCTATTCACTTTTTACTTAACCACTATCAAACCCCGATCCATTTTTAAAATACTTCCTCTAGTATTTAATATTAAG
This sequence comes from Mimosa bimucronata, assembly GCA_037074515.1. Taxonomy (NCBI): domain Eukaryota; kingdom Viridiplantae; phylum Streptophyta; class Magnoliopsida; order Fabales; family Fabaceae; genus Mimosa; species Mimosa bimucronata. The sequence continues at coordinate 26,462,042 of CM073437.1, read as the reverse complement.
AGCTCAATTATTGAGGATTAGATTATATGGTTAATAGTGATTTCGAAATGAAAATTAGTAAAGTACTTTACAACTTGGTATCAGACCCAGGTTAATATCTGAGTGACCTTTGTTGAATATTGTGAAAAAGCTAGTAAAATGCATCAAGTTAAGCGTTTCAAACCAGATAGCCCACCTACTTGGAAAAAATAGGTCATTTATGAATATTATATATTCAACAAAAGGATTGATGCTAATATATACAGGGGTATTTCTATTGGGATATAATTTGTGATCATGTAATCAGACAAGAAGAAGCCGATTGTTTCATTGTGAAGGCTATTAATAGTGAATTGTCCATCTATAATCGAGATATGGCCGAATATTTGGGTGAAGGAGCTATGAGGGTGTTTTTGTTGGCAAGGAATATATTATAATGGAGGATGTGTCCTCAACTTTGAAGCAATGATATCAAAATTTATGCTATATATGATTTTAAAAATGGCAATTGGGTGGAGTACATTGATCCACATTTGATAAAATTACTAAAGCGGTTTATGAAGGCGTCCACAAAACTCTACCTCAATGATAGTCATGGAAATTGGAAGCATGGTATCGCTGTAATGGATAACGGAGAAGGCCAACTATGTAATTTCAATTTTCCTCTACATGGTAAAGATGATTTTGCAAATGATTTAAAAAGGTTAGCTAACATTATCGAGGATATACTAGATAAAACACATCCTTCTTTTTTGATGACATGGACACCTTTGAGCCTATGATTTGGAGACATAGTCGTGGTGATCAATATGCGAGTAAATGTTCAAAGGAATTTGGAAATTTTATGAACCACATGAGGACATTAATCAGCTAGAAATGAAGCTTTTTGCTCCCTTATATCCCACATTATTTTGGAGCACTGTAGAAAGATTTCGGTTTATGGAAACGATCTATGACTTTATTTGGAAGGAAACGAATAAACCCTTTAAGTATAAGATTGAGAGTTTCTTTGATAAAGATTGGTCATGGCTTGATCTTGTTCCCAAACGTGGACACTTAAGTGGATTATTTGATAGAATGCTTGATGAAAAAAAAGCAAAATCTGAACCTAATAATTTGAAGAATAGTTCAAAAAGTGAACAAGATGAAAATAACAGAAAAAGTTCTCAAGGATTATTACTAACGGATTCAATTCTTTACTGGAGGACTTGTCGTTTCCACTATAACTATGATTTTTTGACAAATCTGATGTGTTGACTGCTGGACAAATTGAGTAACAATTGGATCTACATCTTGACATATGTGGGCATGTATTTCATGCCTTGTGTTCTATCATCATTGATCATGATGATAAGCATGTTTATGTAAGCATAATTTGTTTGATTCCAAAATCGATTGTTTTAGTAGAGTCTTGAGCTTTGGCTTAAGGAGCACTGGGGAAATACTTTATTGGTAATGATAAATTGCTTTAAGAGATAACCACTTCCACATTTTCATATTTTGTATGGATTACTGTATGGTAATATTTGCTGAGACTGGTCCTTTCTGGCAAACTATAGTTGGAGGCCTAATAATTAGTTTATATTATGGAACTATGTTATATATATGGCATGTTGTTAATCTCGAGTTGATAACTTCTAGGAATTCATGTAATGTTAGCACATTTTCCTTGAGTTTTATTCAATAATTGATGAATTTTGGATACTCAAGATAGGAAAATGTTCATTTGATTTTTGGTTGCACATCATTGTATATTTATATAGATTTTGATTAGTTTTATAGTTAGTTTCTTATGTTGTTTTATGTAATTTTTGTAGGAACATTTTGACGCAATAAACAAGAGATTTTAGCCCTCCACCAAGCTCCCAAGTGAACAAAAATAAGAAGAAGCCAGAGCAGCCCAAGGAATAAAGAAAGCAAAGACAAGAAACCAGAGAAGACAGGACTTCGCCGTGGGCTCGCCACGGTGAATCCCACTGCGAGAGGCATTGGTCTCTGCCCATTTTTGGCTAGCTCACCGCAGCGAAGCCACGGCGAGTGACAATTGTTTCTGGAATTTTTGGGACTTCGCCGCGGCGAAGTCACGGCAAACTTCGTGCGATACTGCGTGTTTTGACAGAAAGATGGGCTGAAGTGAAATAAAAGCTAGGGCTTCGAGCTTATTTCTGAGAGTACTGGCTGTCACCCAAGAGGGGGGTGAATTGGGTGATAGGATAAAATTTAATCCTTTTTGAATTCTTTAAGCTTTTACTGAAAATATTTCAAAATATGAAATGGACTGACAGATATAAAAAGGATAGACTGGAAATTAAAAAAGTTTAGGGAAGAGATAATGCACACAAGATTTATCCTGGTTCGGTCAATCCAGACCTACATCCAGTCCTCAGGCTCCACCTGAGATTTCCACTACTCTCTTGTTTAAACCTGGCACAAGAGAAGCCTACCACAGGTTTTACGAGCACAGGTTCACCTGTCAACCTTTACAGAGCTTTAGAATCTTTCTAAACACTCCCCCTTACGACCTGTAAGGTTACAACCCTGTTCTAAAGCACCAAGCTTTCAGAACAACCTCAAACAGTAGAGGATTTTAATCAAAGTAATAAGTTCACTAAACGAACAGATTGTGATAATCACTGATGTACAAATGAATGTATGATGAAATACAAATTTGAGCTTAATAATCTACACAATGTATTGCTCGGGCTCTTTCTTCTCAATGCGCTCAACTCATCATTTCTGGGCTCGCTTGAATATTACTGTTACTCAGTATAGAGCCACAGATTTTCATCTTGTAGAATGCATCGTATATATGAGCGTATGTGTGTGTGATCCAGATGTCTTCAAGTCTTTATATAGAGTATTATATCTTTCTATCCGTTGGAGACTTGGAGAACTAGCCGTTGGAGATTTGCTTCTGATCTAGTCTTTGACGAGTCATGCGTAGAGTAGGCTAGACTGTGCGTTCTGAACGTCTGCAACAACTGTACTTGCATAGCAGCTTTTTCAGTAGCGCTAGCATTCTTTGCTATCGCTAACTGCATAGTATAATATTTCTGCACTTGAGCTGTTAGCTAAACAAGTAATCATATAAATGCACAGCAGTTGTTATCGCAAGTAAAGCTCATTAGCTCAATGAGATAGATAATATATGATTCAGTTAAGGAACTTTATAAAGCATTCTCTATCGATAGATATACCATTATCGCTAGCATATTTTCTCAGATCAACATTTAGCATACTAGCTGACATCTTAGAAATAATCTTCTATCGATAGCTAATCTTGTTAGTGCTAGATACTTGATTTGCTTATTAGCTTTAAGGATACAAGCATCAGACTTCAGAAGAACTTCAAGGTATCCCATTATCGATAGATAAACATTTTAGCGCAAGCAAACATATCAGCTCTTGATTCATTAGCTCTCAGGCACTAGCTATCTGAAAGATCATTATCTGAACCACTTATGGTTATCGATAGCTTAACCTATAATCGCTAGTTGATTTAGGGACTTAGTTCATTTATTTGCTGGTTTCATTTACTCATAAGCTCAATGAACTTCTAGCGATGGATCCTTTGCTTTAGCGATAGAGGGAGACTTAGCGATAGATATTAACCTTGATATTGCTAAGTCTTTACTAGCTATGGCTCTGTCTACTAGCGATAGGCTTTAACATTATCGATAGGATTCTGTTACCTCCTAGATTTAACTTGAATATTTCAGAGGTAACTTTTACTTATGTTTTCTTAGGGTCAGACCTCATCAAAACTTAAGATTCTAACAACTTCATCATTCTTCGACTTCTGGGCATTCTTGGGGGTGTTTTGCTTTGCTAGGGCTTAGAGCTTGGTAGGGATTGAGCTTGGGCTTGGAGCTTCGAAGAGATTTGGGCTTCCTCTCTTGGTTTATCTCTTCCATCTTCATTCTCTTCTCTTGTTCTGTTTTGTAATGTTGTATATATATGCTCCCTTGGAGTTGTAGAACATGAGTAGCTAAATACTTTGATTCTAGGGTTATTTTGAACTCCTGTATGTATTGATTCTTGATTCCTCCTCTTATGTGGTGATTAATGATATCTGTGTGCTTATTTTACTCTGTTCCTAATGCTTCTAAGTGCTTGATCACCATTTAGATGTTTGGTTCACTTGATTTATGACTCGAGAGATCTAAGTTGAGTGTAGAACTTGGGTAAAATAGTGCAAGAACCTGAAGTTTGCATGGATGGATGGTTTTGTTGGTAAGATAGAGATATACTTGCTAGCCTTGCATAGTCACATTAGGGTTGGAGCATGAAAATTGGGTCTTATTAACTTGTTATGCACTTAATAAGACTAAACACTTGTTCTTGACTTGAGAGAGCTTTTACAAGTACTCTAAGAACCCTAGATTAGCACATGGTTTCGTTGAGAGCTTCTTTGAGGGGAGGTTAATCGAGTTTTAAGAAGTACAAGGGGGATAGATAATCTTAGGACCCATTTTATCCTTGAAGTTGGAGAGTCACTTGTTTATAATTTTATTTTCATTTAGCATAGGTTTATTTTCTTAGTTAATTTTCAATCTCAACATTTGTGTCACTCAAATTGGGCGAGAGTGTGACAATCATTATTTGACCGGGTTTTAGACAAATCCTCGTGGGAACGATACTTCACTTATCACTTTATTACTTGGCGTGACCCATGCACTTGCGGCGCAGGGCGAACACGAGTATTGTAGGATTTTGATAAGTATGCTACGCTTTGGCCTCTAGCTGATTGAGCCGATGGCTATTTAATTACCTGTTTTAGATCCGGTCCCTTTCTAACAATTGGTTAGTTGTAGATATTAGGACTATTATTATCTATTTAAAATCATGGTTAGTTACGGATATTATGATTGTTATTGCACATTTAAAATTTCATTTAACATGCATGTGATTCAGAGAATTCGGGAGGCGTTCCTCAATATGTTAAGCTTTGGGTTGTTCTAGTGCCTTATTCATTAAGTTATACTATGGATTATATTGTGGTTAATTGTAAAGTATGTAACAGGATGGTTTACTATTGTTTGATTAAACTTTGGTTTGTAGAATTTGCAAAGACAGGCATGATTTTTCTTAGAACTTGTTTTTAATAACCATGTTAGCAGTTGTCCTTTTTTAACGTAGTTGATCTTTTCAAAGTTATTGCAGTCTTCTATTATCCATGATAGGTGTTTTAAAATGATTTAGAAATCTCATTTTCTATTATGGATTAACATCATTTAATTATTATCATCTTTTCTAAATAATTATGACAAATTGCTTTCTATCATAGTTAGTATTCACATATGACTAATCTTTTCTTTAACTACGATAGACTCTTGTAATTAGCGTTTTTCTTTTCTATCGTAGTTAAGACTAAATTATTTAGCTAAGCTCTCAAATAAATATGATAGATTCTTGGCTCTTGCTATCATAGTTAGTTTTCAAAGGTAGTTAAATCATTTTTCTAACTATAATAGACATAATAGTTTAAGCGTTTTCCTTTTCTATCATTGTTAGTTCTTTCATTTGGTTTCTGTCGTGTTTATCGAAATTGTAATTGGTTTTGGATAATGTAATGGTGATTTCGAAATGGAAATTAGTAAAGGGCTTTTTGCAAAAATGACTCTTATCCTTAGAATCAATTTGAGGCAAAAATGGTAAAAATACATTAAATTTTTAGACAACCCTTAGCAAGCTCTTACAAAAATGACCAAAACAATTAAAGTTCTAGACTCTTTTAATAAGGACCAAAGGTAGTACTTCCTATGTCCCTAGATATAAGATCTAGTTGACTTTTTATGAAGAAATCAATGAAGTTAAATGAGCCACTTAATCATAACATATTTTGTGTATTATTATATTATATGGTAGCTTTTAAGTTAAATAAACTAATATAGAGGAAAATTTCGGCAAATCAATTTATAAGTAACTTAGCTTTCTTAGAGTTCTCCAAAATAAAAAAATCAACTGGATCTTTTATTTAGAAACGAATTGGAGGGGGTATTAGAGATGGATTACTAATTTATAGAAATTAAAGTAATAGTTCAGTTAATTTTTTGTATTAATGTGTGTTGATTTTAAAAAGAATGTTAAATTTAATCATTTGGAGTTTTCTGGCAAAATTAATCTTTGGATTGGAAACTACCATTTATTGATAAAAACCCCCCAAATTAATATATCTAGTCAATAAAATTGTTTGGAAAAATAATTATAAATCTATGAGACAAAATAGGTTGAGATTTTAAAATTTAGGAATGAAGAAATATGTCCACCAACTCCTATATCTATATTTTAAACCGCAATGAATATAATTCAATGAAATTTTATTGAATGAATAGTTCGGTCCGCTCGATATTACTTTAAGTTTATTATTAACAGTTTTAATTCCCACTATATGTTTCTCAGCTAAAATAAATTCTACTTTTTTTATTCCTAAATATAAGACATATTTATCTAACTTGTTTATTCCTACCCTCCCTCTCTAACTTATTTATTATTGAGGAGTATCAATAGAGATAATATGGAAAAATGTTGAGAAAAAATAGAAAGATGTTTTTAATTTAGGAATAAGTTCACATCACTAAATAGGTCTCATATTTATGAATGGAGAGAGTACTATTTATTATTCTTACTTATTCTGCCTGTTTAGAATTTTATATTTTATACACTACATATTAAGAGATACAAACATGCAACAGAAAACAAAAGATCTACATACCATATATATTAGATATCGCCAACCTTTGAACTTGCTTACGTACATATGATGAATCAAAATTTTATATTTTGCTATAATAATTTAATATTTTATACAATAATTTAATATGTATTATAAAATATATCAATTTAATTACTATCATTCAACAAAAAAAAAAGATAATAAAACTGTTAATCTCTTAAGTATGTTTTGATATGGTTACCATAATTTAATTTTATCGAGTTTCTGAGGTTTAATAAACATACACAGTCATGACTATTGGTAAAAAAATATAAGTGATGATTAAAATATATATAGACAGATATATATATATAACATAAAAAAATTGTGTGAAAGAAAAGATATATATACATATATGTAAATGATACTAAATAATTAAGTAAATAATAATAATAATATATCAGGGCCCGCGGCCTCTTTCCATTCACGTAAGTGTGTATATAATATATAGACACTCAAACCCCATTGAATCACCTCATTTGTGCGCCGTATAAGTTCGTCTCTTCCTTCGTTCGTACAACGTCGTAGCAGTGAGCAGATTTAGGTGAGCTTTACAGATAATTTAGGTAACAAAAATCATTTCTTTTGACTTTACTTCCTCCATTAAAGTTTTTACACATAATTTTAGCTTTCCAATGGTAGTAATATTATGGTGATTAGAGTAAAATTTTGGATTTATGTTTGAACAGGGAGTTGAGCTTTGATAATAAATAACCATAGATTTGTTGAGGTAAATTAGTAGGTTGATTTTATGGTTTAAATTTATTTATTTGATTACTTGAGAATTTAAAATAATTTTCTTGGTTTGATTACTGCTTTGGTAGAGAATTATGGGTTAACGTTTGAGCCGTCTAGATAGACTAAAGATATTAGAAAGTCTAGTTGGACTAAATTCGGTTCTGTTGGGTGTAACCTAGTAATTAAAGTAGCTTTAAACTTAATTTTAATTTTAGAAGTTTATGAATTTGAGTGCCTGAGATGAATTGATGGAATTTGGGAGATCATTAGGCCTACGCCACTTTTATCTCACTTTTGCAGGTCCGAGTCATGAAGTAGACGGTCAAGGGAAGGATCCAGGAGTTTCTCACTGATATAGTGAGTTTCCTTTGGGCCATTAGGACATGGATTATTGTCACATCTTAGGCTCATGCATTTTTTTATGCTTCCGCTTTGATTTAGCATTATTGTCTCTTAGATTTGATTTGCAATTTCCTTTTTTTATCATCGTATATGTGCACTTATCTGAATTGGTCCTACTGTGTTGTAATTAGATTGTTTTATATATACATGTTAGGCAAATCCTTATCTAACATGGATTAACTGTTTTATGAGTATCTGCGATTTTAAATATCCATGTTAGCTTTATAATTTTAAAAAGTTCATTTTCTAACATGGACAAATGAAATATATTACTTATTGCTTTTGTGATCCATGTAAGCGTTATTTAAATTATTTTCATCCTTTTCTTACATGGATTTCCATTTTTATAAAGTTGAATCATTTTCTATCTATGTATTCGCACCGCAAGTGCACGAATCGTGCTAAGTAATAAAGTGATAAGAAAGTATTGTTCCCACAGGGATTTGATTACAAATGCGATCAAACAGAAGGCTTAGTAAATTAAATTAAGTTGAGCTAAAGCAAATTTCGGTTGGAAGATTTAACAAATAAAAGATTAACATTAAAATTCTACTTCTGTTTAAGGGTTTGGTCACAAAAGGTTATAAAATAGAGAGATGAACTAGTAAATTTGCTTAGGGTTACTTATCCCCAATTAACTTCATGAACTAGTAAATTCCTTTCCTTTTAGCATTCCAATGAATTAATGTGTGAGTCCAATGTTCAATTTCATTTGAAGAAGCTTTCTCAAGTCAAAATCAAATTTATACTTGTATTAATTTCACAACCTCTTGCCACAATTAATGCAAGTCATAAATACTCCACCAACCTCCTATAGACAATGTTAGGTTATAATTATATCTCTATATTACCAACTAACTATCCATTTAAAACCAGAAACTTCAAGTCTAACATGATCTCACCCAAGTTCTAAAACAAAATACTCTCTCTCAAGACATATTTCATTCAACAAATCAAGCGGTGATCAAACACTTGTATAAATAAGAGTAAAATGAAAATCCAAACATAAAAATTTATTCAATGCATCAAAGAAATGAAATACAAAGTTCAATCCATCAAATGGTTCAAAGTAACCCTAGAAAAGAGTTTTAGTTAAACATGGATGTATCAAAAACGAAAATAAAAATTGAGAAGGATTTCATGGCAAAAAAATAGAGAAGAAGGAAGAAGAAAGGAAACCAAGATAAGTAAACTTGAATCCCTCCAAGGTCCTCCAAAATTCCTAGCACTTCCCCCACTCTCTTTTGAAGCTCGAAAACTCCCAGAAATATGCCCTTAGTCCGTTCTCTCATGTTCTGGTTTGAAAACTTCTATTTATATGTCAGAAATTTCGCTGAGGAAGCAAAACGCGCAGCTGCACTTTTTGGACCCTCGCCGTGGCCCTTGCTGTAGCAGATCCATGGCGAGGACTAGAGAGCCACACCACATCACATGCCTCGCCGTGGGCCTTGCTGTGGGAGGTCCACGGCGAGGAGCAATTTTAGTTCCTCCTACTTGCTACTTGTCTTTGATTCCCTTACTTCACTCTTGTTACTTCAGGGTCTTTCTTCCTCTTTGATATGATTCACCTCTTCCTATACAAGATAAAGAGAGGGTTGATGAGTTCCAACCAAATTCACTTGCCAAAACAAATATAATTAAGCTCCAAAATCACAAATCAATGCAAATGTTTCTTTGTTTATCTTTTTCTATGAGCTTTTGTATAATTTTCAAAACTATACTTTCAAAAATATGTACAAATGTGGGAAGAGATACGATAAAATGCATCAAATTTTGGAGCTTATCACTATAATATGGTGTGTTTATATTTGGAAGCTTCTTTTTATATCATAGTTAGTTTGTGCTTTTTGATTTAAATGGAAACTGTCATGAAAAATCTTTTCTAACTATGTTAACAATTTCACTAAGTTAATTCATTTTTTCTAACATAGTTACTGTTTGAAATTTAGTTGGAGTTTATTAATGTAGTTAAAAGTGTATTAAGGGGCCAAACGTTACAGTTAATCCATTATACGAAGTTGGTTGGTAAAATATTGTACGAAGGTGGTAACACACCCCCTCATTCCTCTTTTCTTTTTATTAACTTATGGATACTTTAGGTGTTTCTTTTTAATTTGTCATTGGATAATTACGCCATTGTCACTTATTTATCCTATCTAAAATTGAATGTATTTAAGTGTCCTTTACTTATCTAGGAGTCTTTTTCTAAAATTTTTCCAATAAAAAAATCGGTTATTCTCATCGTGTATTTCTGAATCTAAAGTCATGTGGACGGCAGCCCATATTGGCCCACAATGACTCATATTCAACTCAAAAGTTAATGGATTCTACGTCAATAATTAAGCCCATTAAAAATATGCTTTTCATAATCGACTCTAAGACCCATTTGCTGCAGAGCCTCGTATTTAAATGAGCCGGGCACTCACCTGAAGGCACACACAAATGAACTTTTTTAAATGTTTGCTCTCTCGACCAGACTCCAAATATGTCAGAATCATGGTTGGTTTCAAGGCCATTGCTTCCACTAATTCTTTAGAAATTTGTTCAATTGATAATGAAAGCCAGGAGAGTTAATCACCTATTGAGTACATATACTAATGAAGTGAGAAGTTTGATCTACTCAGATTGAAATGGTGAAATGTGCAGTCAATCTTCAAACCATAGTCTTGATCTTTTTAAGGAACCACTCGTATAATTTTGGGCCGAACAGCAAAGTCAGTCTTTCGAGTGACTATGTAATTAGGGGTCCTAATATTTTCATGTGATCTGTGGAAAACTTTTTCAAGATCAGATCCACATGCATATAAATGTAGAGTTACCTTATAGATGGTTTTTCAAGGCATAAAAAAATGATAATCAAAAGCTTTTCATTCACTCAAAGAATGAGCGAGGGGGTTGACTTTGAATTATTCAGTGATATAAACAAAATTAAATTGCCCCAAAGAGATGTTACCGACGCTAACAGCCTGTTTGTTTCTGTTTTTAAAAACAGTTTTTCTGTTTTAAAAAAAAAATAAAAAAAAATAAAAATTTAAATTACTAGACCATTACAAAAGTTCCCCTATTGTCTTCACATATTTCATGATTTATACATCAGAAACTCTTACAAATTAGTTCTAGAATTTATCTTCCTGAGAAGCCATAGAAATCGCTTTCTGCAGATTCATTAAAGCTTTCTCATACCGCAGAAACCCCAGAAACCAAAACTCAGAACCATCTTTAGTCACTATCTCTATGTACTTCTGTTCTGACTTGTTTTCATTCTCACTCTCATTCGCCTCTTTTATCTTCCCTATTGGTATCATAACCTGCACAATTAATTAATCCCATCAACTTTCATATTAACACAGTACATGACAAATAATTAAACATTAATGCCATACATAAATATTTGGGTTTTTATCAGATCAAGACTGTACCTTGTAAGGTGCTTTGACCAAATCTCCAGAGTGAGAAGAGAAGTTCATGGACCTTTCACTGCAAAAAGCAATTTTTTGTGTGGAAATGAAGAGAACGCCAGCAATAGGACCAGAAGTTGTGTACAAATAACACTGAGAAGCCTTCAAAAGTTGCTCATCATCTTCCATCCTAAAAATACGCTTGAAAATGTTCCTTCTTCCACCTTCTTGTATGATCTTTGACCCCAAACTCAACTTTCCCTTGACAGTTTCTGACAGCTTAGGACCCAATTTCACTGCAATTTATTAATTTTTACACGTTTTTAGTTGTTATTATTATTATGCATAATAATTATAACAACAACAACAACAATAACAACAACGTTTTCATTAGAAGCAGATCTCTTTTTCCTTTATTCTGATCTGTTGATTAAAATGAAATCTGACATACCATGTTCACGAATCCTGTATACGAAACTGCTGTTCCTGCCAGAGGAGATCTTCTTATGCTCCAAATCTTCATTCTCTTTACCTGCAGTTTCAAGAGATTATAGGAGAAATTAAACCCCATGAGAATTTGACCAATATATATGTATTTATATATATTATGTGCTGAGAAATACAGAAGGGAAAATATACTGCTTATTACTTGTTTGGATGGAGGTAAAGCTATCATAGGAGGAAGTAGCACTTTGAAATGAATTGACAGGTTGTGGGAGAGAAAAGAAGCTTTCTGGAGTGGTATTATTGGAGGAGTTCATCGGAAAGAAGAAGAAGAAGAAGAAGACGACGACGACGACTCAAAATCTGATATACAACTTGGTCTTGAAGAGAAGAGAAGAAGAATATAGTTATTGAAGAAGAAATAGATTATATTATCCGATCCAAATGCAGAGGAAAAAGCAATCCTGTTTCTTAGAACGCGTTTCTTGAGTGCCTGGAGCACGCTTGAGAAGTTTCCTGGCTGTTCACTGTTTAGAGAAGTATATAAGTCAAACTTTTGCGGTGTGAATGCCAACTTTTCCAACCTTTTAGTCAACCAGATACTCTAATTTTGTTTGAACAAGTTTCATATATGCCAAAATGGAAGTGAAGACATTCAATATCCTGTAAATTCCATCAAAAAAATTCTCCTTCATTTTAAACTTACCTTTCATTTAATGAATATTAAAAAAGATGCTATATATTTTTTTGGCATTTATTACTCTTATTCAATAGGAGTAAAATTGAAAAATATTGATTAAGACTCCAGAATGAACTTATATATATTTAGGACTAAATAATTTTAACCAGCTGAATTATCTAAATAAATGACTTCTAAATTGATTTATCTAAATTTTTTTTAAACTAATTTGTTTGACTTATAAGTTAAAATATAATATAATAATACACAAAATATATCATGATTAAGTAACTCATTTAATTTCTTTAATCTCTTAAAAAATTAATTAGGCCTTATATTTAGGAATGGAGAAAGTATACTTTTTTTTTTTATTTGGTTATGAGGTATACATATTTTAGATTGATAAAAAGTCACTATACATGGCTTGATTATATGCCATATTTATACTAATATTGATTAGGCTCTGATTCTTCCTCCTTTTTTCATTACAGATGAGGCTGTGACTCTAGTTAGTCGAACTAACGGCGGCTCCATTTTTCACATAAAAATGACTCAGTTTGAACTGATATGAGGAGGGTCTCACTAATTGATTCGAATAATCCAAATTTAATTATTTTACCAGAATTCTCGATTTAATTTTTTATTAAGATAAAAATTCATTTTTTAATAAGTTTCAACTGTGGAAAGCACAAATTTTATACGTCTAACAATAAGTCACTGATACAAACTCGTCGTCTTGACTCTTGAGCACTCATTCACCCAAAGGAGTCAACACAGTTAACTGTGGATTGTCGGAAACAAAAAGGCAGAGGAAAAAGAAAACAGAAAGAAAGAAAAACATATAGGTTGTGTTTTGATGGATTTCTTGAAAAGTGATATATATATATATATATAAGTCAAATTAAAAATAAATCAAACTGTCAGATTGTGTAATGAGATTTATGTTTGGATGGGCTGTTAAAAATATAACTTATAAGTGACTTATAAGTCATACGTCATATTGTGTAATGAGATGTATGTTTGGATGGACTTTTGGAAAAGTGATTTATGTTTGGGTTAGTTGTGATTGGATGTGTAAAATAAGTCAGAATTGTGGGATCCACCTCCGTAAATGACTTATAAGTCATAAGTCATGACTTATAAGTCATAAGTTAAAAAAAGAACTTATACTTATTTTGACTTATAAGCTATAAGTTACTTATTTTTATAAGTCCAGCCAAACATGCTCAATTTAACTTTTCTGAAAATAAGTCTTTTTTTGTGAAAATAAGGACTTATTTGGATGATATGAGTCCAGCCAAACACCCCCTTACAAGTGTGGTGGTGGTCAAGTTCTCATACCAGAAATTTCTCTCTTTTTGATATACATCACATCACTCCATTACTTATTATAATAAGTTCAACTGCCACAAATTTTTTATTCCTAAATATAAGTCTACTTTAAGATCAATTAATGCTATTGTGACTATTTTACCCCTATATTGGAAATATGGTAGATAAGAAAGAATGTTTATAATGTATAAAATATTATTTTAATACATATTTTTAAATAAGGGTAAAGTTGAAAAAATTTAAAATAGGATATATTAATGTTATAAGTTATAACTTTCACTCCTTAATATGTTAGAAGTAGTGGTCCCTTATGGGAGCTTTTAAGCCCCACATTGGATGAGAATGTGTGTGTGTTAACGTATAAAGTAAAACATTCGGGCTGTTTGGGTACCAACAACGTTAGTTGGTTTTCTCAACCTTTGATCCGAAATTAATAAAAAAAACAAACAAAGCCCACTGCGGTGAGTAGCCCTGAAAGAACCGAGTGTGGGTGCACAATGGTGCGTGCTTGGGGGGTCCCTTGTGAGAGCTCTTAAGCCCCACATTGGATAGGAGTGTGTGTGTTAACGTATAAAGTAGGACATTCAGGCTGTTTCGATACCAACCGCGTTAGTTAGTTTTTCCTTCAACATTTGATCCAAAATTGATCCAAAAAAAAGTGTGTGAGAATTAGTTAGGGTGAACAAGTAAAGCGGTTATATATGTTGGATTTACCCGTCAACCCTTAAGTTTTGTTGGAAGAAATGGGCTTATTTTTTATAGCTTTTTTGCCTAAACACAACATGAACACAACACAACGGCTTGTATTTATCTTTTTTTTTTTTTGGTTAATTTCATTAAATTTAAATTTCTAAAAATTAGAATCCTTAAAAATTTGAAAATGAAAATTACAAGAGATATTTAAAACTATAACAAATTTGAAAGTTTGAAAATGTTTTTTTATAACCAAGCATTTAAATCATTAGATAATTAGATAAATATTTTTTTATAGTTTAGATTTGTGAAAAAACAATATTTTCATTTTGTGTAGGTAACAACCTAATAGCTAATCAGATAAATATCATTATATTGTTTAAAAATATGAAAAAGCGATTATGTTGAAAAAATATTGAAAAAAACAGGTTGGCAAACTAGTCCGCAACTAAATCGTAGTCTATTTAGATGAGGTCTTTTCAAACCAATTCATTGGGATTTCAACCCGTGATGAGTCAACACATAATTAATGAGATCGTTTATATTACCATCTCTAGTTACAAATCTAATAAACTCCCACATTAATGCCAAACTCTTGGTAGCTGCCTGAAAAGCTAATTACTACAATAACTCCCCGTGCGCATATATCATTCTGTGGGAGGCAATTCTGTTTGACACTAGTAAAAAATACTTACCATTGTCTACATAAAAAAATCCTTTCAGGTTCACCCTTGCATGGGTTCCTTATTTATGAATGTAGTCTTTCATGAAATTATCACTGTACTAAAATCTTTTATCGTAGTTTCTTTTTTTTTTTGGGTAAAATGGGGGCTAAACCCCTATCTATTATTCATGTCAATAAAATTCCTTGGGGCAGACATTCTGAGGTAATCATGTTCGAACAAGTACTACACCTCAACCGATGCATCATCTATACAACCAGATTAAAACAACTATACGAGGTTTTATTTGCTAACCAATGAGCAACCCTGTTACCTTCCTTGTATGTGTGTCTTCCCTTTACTTGCCAATCTGCATCTAAAACTCTAGCAACAAGCACCTGAATAGCACCCTCAACATCCTTCCACTTAAAATACAATTCAAAACTGATATGACAACCATAGAATCACCTTCTACTACTATTTTCTCCACCCATAACTCCTTAGCAATTCTCAAATCCCACAATACACCCCATCATTCTTCTGCAAAAGCATTGCAAATCCCTAAAATCACCATATACCCCTTCACCCATTTACCATTACAATTCCTCAAAATTCCACCATACTCTGCAACACTATACATTCCTTTCACAGCATCATCGAAATTTAATTTCAACCACCCAAACAATGGTTTCTCCCACCAAACATCAATTATCTTACCCGTTTCCTCCCTCCAATGGCCCAAAGGTACCTGTAAGATTTCCAATTTCCCAAACATACCCACAAATAATAGTTCCTGGGGAAGAAGGAAAGACAAATCCTTCATCAAACAACATCTTGTTCCTCTAATGCCATTGCCACCAGCAAGTTACAGCAAAAATTCTAGCCCATTCTACACCTTTCATGAGATTATTTAATACCCACTGCTTAACATCACTACTACAAAAAACACTTTTCACGTCTCTTTTTTGTGGGACGTGGATAGAGGAGACGTAGAAAGTCGGAACTTTTCACGTCTCATTTTAAAAGTGAGACGTGAAAAGTTGCAACTTTCCACGTCTCACATTTAAATGTGAGACGTGGAAAGTGCCAGTTTCCACGTCTCACTTTTAAATGTGAGATGTGGAAAGTGACCAGTACCAACTTTCCACATCTCTTTTTTAAAAATGAGACGTGGAAAGTTACCAGTGCCAACTTTCCATTTCTCTTTTTCAAAAATGAGACGTGAAAAGTCTTACTTTCCACTTCTCTTATTCAAATAAGAGACGTGAAAAGTCTTTTTTTTTAAAAAAGGACATTTTTTTAATTAGGATGATTAATTCCAATCCAAAAAAACCCCCAATATCTTATAGGAATAATAGAAATACAACACTTAAAATAAAAAAATGAACTAATTTTATTATTTATAGCCAAACAAATATTAGTCCAATACTCCAAATACATACACATAACAAACAGAAGTGATCATAGTCACTGACCTAAACAGAGGTGATCTTTTCACAAGAATCAATGACCTTTGGCCATTATATTTTTGATTAAGTCTAAGATACGACAGTAATCAAAGAGAGATGACTATATACAACAGTAATCATAAAGATTTCCTTTCTGGTTGGTTTGATCCCACCAGCTTCTGAATATGCTCCTATTTACCTCTGATTTCTCAACTGAAACAACATTCTTAAGAGGAATGCCAAGCCGGTAAAACGTTACTTCAGCACCACCAATTCCAGAAAACAGCAAGAGAAGATTGATTCCTTTAGGGAACAAATCCTTAAGAACTGACAGGTGGTAAGCCAGAGTGTCGACCTGAAAGCAACACGATAACATATCACCTATATCACTGCAAGACACCTTTCAAGGTTATAAAGAAAGTAAAAACAAATGCTGAATGTGCATATAATTCATATAACTTCTACCCGTCACTAGTTTCTTCTCAATAAAGTAAAAATACAGTGGACAATTGTAGATAGTTCTAATTTAATACTACTCTTTTCACACTTTTCTCCCAAATATATAGTTAAAGAGCCTCCTCACAATTTGCCAATCCAGCATTTTCACTTGAACCACATACAATAAGAAGAGTAAGAACACATTCAAAAAATAAAGATCTGCCTACAAAAATGAAAGATGCAAACTTGATACAACAAAGTTGTTTTGATTACTCACATGGAAGGAGCTCGCAGCATGCAGTAAGCAAGAGAAACAGCAATCATTACCCATACACCCCTACAAAAAACATTAGTAAGGTATTTACTCACGTGGAAGGAGCTTGCAGTATGAATGATTCAACATAAACTTAGAGTATAGATA
Source organism: Mimosa bimucronata (assembly GCA_037074515.1). Lineage (NCBI taxonomy): Eukaryota > Viridiplantae > Streptophyta > Magnoliopsida > Fabales > Fabaceae > Mimosa > Mimosa bimucronata. The sequence continues at coordinate 26,444,693 of CM073437.1, read as the reverse complement.
CCTCATTAAAATGCTTTTTTTTCTTAAGGGTTCAACATAAACCACCAGCAAGCAAGTGGTAAGGTAAATTATGATTGATATATAGAGACAGAATTCAGTGAAAGAATATGACTAATATCACAAACACTTCTATAAAATGGCAAGAGAAATCAATTTTACCAAGCCCTGTTACTTCTTGAAATTGAATCATCACAATTTTTTGGCAATCGCCCAGTTTCCAAAGAACTTACCAACTTTATCCTGTAAAAGAGAGTTAAAACAACTTGAAAAATTAAAGTGTAAAGAAAGAAAGAATGAATGCGCAGACAAGTATACAAGGTTATGATGGATATGGGAGTTAATGAAAACAAATGGAATGATGTTCAGATCACTGCAGGTTGCAGTCACTTTTATACTTAGAGAACTTACCAAGAGATTAATATCACAGCCACTTCTATAGATTAAAGCTTAATCAAATGAACATCACTCAACCATTTGGATTTGGAAAGCTACAAGCATGTCAGCAAACATTAATTTCTGAGACTCTGCTAGTCTTTTTTTCAACAAATCAATTTACTAGTTATTCAGCTCACATTACAAAGATGCTGATCAAGAATGATAAGAAAATCACATATGGAAAGCTAGCATTATAGGCTTGTAAAAATGCTTATAAACCTTGAAGGCATCAATATCTACACGAAAGTTTGAATACCAGAAGTAAATCTAAACATGAAGGTTCATAGATATATAGACAAAATTGCTAAAGGTACCAAAGTTTTAAAAAGAGATCCTAAGCTAATCAATGATGCTGCTGCTACAACAAAAAGCAGCCTTATCATTAGCTAATCAATATCAATAAAAGATATAGAGGCTATAACAAGTAGCATTATTCATAAGTTAAAAATCAGTTAAGGATTAATTGTTAATTTTCCATATTGATTAAAGGAATAAATGATTATGCATAAAATCCACGTAGCCAACAACAAAAGAAAACTCCTTCAAATGTTATCTCAAAACTTCTATGAAGACACTTACAAACTGTCTCCCTTGCAAGAGCTTCTGGATCATTCAAACCAGTAGTTTGCTTAGACACATCAGAATTGCAACAATTTATCGCAGCAACAAGTAGCTACTTTAATCTTTCTAGCAACATTTTTGTTTCCAGATGTCAAAACACTCCATACCTGAAAGCAAGGAAAAATACCTTTTAACTAAATATATAATTTCGAGGAAAACAAAATCCCCATCCCATTAATTGATTAAAAACAAATTTGCATCTTCACTAACATCACCCCAAGCAAGCAGATCAAATAAAAACTTCTCACAATTTTTCCAAATTCATAATCAATACCTCATTGAGAGTTACAATCTGATCCTTCCATACGCACAAGGTCATAAAGGGAAAAGATAAACAATAGAGGAATGAATAGAGAGCTCAACGTGAATGATCAAAATGACAAAAGGAGGTTAAGATGACTCATTTGAAATTGCGTTAACATTCATGAGTGATCAAAACCTCTGTTTGGTAAAAGCAAATAGTCCACATCTTCAGCCAGAAATTTCATCTAAAAGAACATCCATAAATTCGAGGAAAATGAAAAACCTTCAGTAGAGGGAATCAATCAGAATAAAATTCAAATATGGATGATAATGTGTTTTTTTTAGCTTTACCAAAATAACAACAAACAATTAAATGAGCAAACAACTAGAGAAATAGTAAGTGTAAGAAAGACCTGTTTTGGCAATGAAGCAGTATGACCATAGTCACCTCCTCGGCTACAGCTCTTAGCAAATTGCATAGCCACCTTGCCACCCATAGAGTGACCAATAAAAACTTCAGGCCAAGACCAGCCTTCGACATTTACCAAATCAGCCAAATCCTTGGCCACAGTATCCATAGTATGAGGAGGATTGAGTTTCCTGTCGGCTGATTTTCCATGATTCCTCATATCCAATAGCACCAACCTCCAATCTACACGCAATTACATAGATAATCCAGACTTTAGGGAAAACAAAAGAACTGCAATGGAATCTAGATCGTGCCTCAAGAAGAGAGTAGATCCAGAGAGTGAAGAGATCAAACAATTTCGGAGGTAAAGACATGGGATCTAATAATTTCAGATCCAAATAGAGAAAGAAAGAAAAATTCAAAGTAGGGAAAAAATGAGGACTGACCAAAACTGAAACCATAACCATTTCCAGACATGAGCTGTTTGTTGGCCATGATAATTCTAACGGAGCTGACAACGTTCATGCCCCATGCTCTGACATCAGAAATAGCGGACGCTTTCTTCTCGTTCTCCATCTTCAATAATCACAGGCAAAAAGGGTTCTAAAAACAGAACAATTTAGGGATTTATTTAAACCGAATAAACGAGAAGAAAAGAGGGAACAATCTCAGAGGATCTCGAAGCCGTTCTATAATCTGCAAAGAAAAATCGCAAACAGGAGATAAATTAAAAAAAAAACAGAATCAACCAACCACAAAGGAAAAGAGGCAAAGAGAAATGAAAGAGAAGTGACCTCTCGCTGTTGACGTTGAAACCCTCAAATTTTCAAGCCCTAGTAGAGGATTTTGTAGTAGGTTCACCACCGCGACCTCCCTAGAATCTGATCTTGACCACTGCGACCTCTCGCTGTTGTGTTCGGAGAAGTGTTCTCGCCGGAATCGGTCGCTCTTGTGATGAACAGATCTGGCGAAGTGGTGGAGATCAGATTTCTTGTGATGAACTGATTTCTTAGAACGAGGAAATGGTGGAGCTTCGAACAAAATCCTGACTGTGATGTGATTAGGGCTCAAATGGGATGGGGGTGGTGGGGCAGGTGTTTTTTTTAATCAGTTTCCACGTCTCACTTTACAAAATGAGATGTGGAAACCTTTTTTTTTAATAAAAAAATAGAGTATCCACGTCTCACTTTATAAGTGAGACGTGGAAACTTTTTTTTTTAATAAAAAATGTAGTATCCATGTCTCACTTATAAAGTGAGACGTGAAAACTTTTTTTTTAAAAAAAAATTATAGTATCTACGTCTCACTTCATAAGTGAGACGTAGAAAGTATTTTTTTAAAAAAAAAATTATAGTATCCACGTCTCACTTTAAAAGTGAGACGTGAAAAATATGTCCCACAGGTTTTTCACGTCTCACTTTTAAAAGTGAGACGTGAAAAATGCATTTTCCACATCTCACAAAATTTGTGAGAGGTAGAAAGTTTTTCCTCGCCTTTTTTCCCACCTTATTTTGAGTTTGCCGCTTTTTTCCGAGAATCAACGTCTCATAATTAAAAAAGAGACGTTGAAACTTTTTCACATATTTACAATTTTGCCACCGCCTTTTTTCTACATCTCATATTTAAAAAAGAGACGTGAAATGGGGACGTAAATACTGTTTTTTGTAGTAGTGCATCCATACAATAAATCTCCCTGTTCATTACTTCAACCCCAACTTCTTGCCATACATTCTTCGCCATCTTACAATCTCTTAAAGCATGCAATACCTTTTCCTCACACTCAGAACACCTGCTAATATCTTAGATCCATGCTTTCCTACTAACTGTCAGTAAGCAATCATGCACACCAAGCCACAACAAGACTTGCACTCTTCTTGGCCCTTTTCCAGTCCTATATTTTCCTCCAAATAATATCCCTAACCCTGCCTCCTTCTCCCTCTAACTTCCTATACATATCTGAAACACAATACTCAGATGAAGACGACCCCTTCCATCTAATTTTATCTCTACCCATATCACTACACGACCTTGGAGTAGCCCTTAATTTTAGGATATCTTTCTCATTCAAATAATCCTTCAAGAACATAAACTCCCACTCCCCATTTTCATTCAACATAACTTAACCTTACATTTTGTAAGATTCTCATTTGATTTAAACAATGCCTTCTCAAATAAACAAGCATCATCATCCAGCCAAACATCATTCCAAAAATTCACCTCTCCCCCATTACCACAACTCCATGAAACCTGCTTAGTAATATCAGACCAATTCCTACGCAAACTCTTCTATAGCTGATTGCACTTGATTATTACATATTTTTATCCACTAATTATGGGAAATTAGCATTTGTTCTGGGCTATTAAATGGGGATTTAGGCACTTTTATACTTAGGATCCAAGATTAGAGAGTTAATTGCATTTTCATTATAATTTGAGCATATTAGGCATTTAACTTGACAAATCAATGTGGTTTAATTGTGCTTATTTAATATCTTAGACTCTTGGATGAAATTAGTATGGGATTAGGATTAATTGGCCATAATTATAGATTAATTTGTATTGATTAATTTATAAGGCTATTTGATCCTTTTTCATATCATATTCACTTGTAGGGTCGCTCAAGGACCAAAGGAATGGATCCCGGATGAATTGTAGAAATTACAGAAAAGGACCTCGAAATTCCCAAATTACAAAAAAGGACCTCAAAATTCCCAAATTACATAAAGGGACTCTGGAATTTCCAAATTGCATAAAAGGACTCCGGAATTTCCAAATTGCAGAAAAGTCTCACTCAACAACTCCACCATCATTATTATATTCTACACACCATTCTCCACTCAACAACCCCACTATCATTTATTTTATTCTCCACCTACCATCCACTCAACAACCCCACTATCATTTATTTTATTCTCCACCTACCACCCACTCAACAACCCCACCATCATTTGTCTTCCATCACTCACTATATATATCATCTTCACTACCACCAAGCAACACACCTCTTCTTCATCCTCCTTCTCTATTCCTCTCATTCCATCCATCCCAATTTCATCTCCCCACCTCATTTTCTCTCAACCCTACCAACATGAGTGGCTAGGCACCTTTGTGGGGATCTTGATGGAGGAAGGCAACCGGAGCTTCAACGTCTTTAATGGGGAGTTATTAGTTTCTTTTCTTGTCCAATCTCATTTATGTATTTCAAATTCCATGTGTTTTGGTATATGTATATGTTTTTGGAACAAGTTGCCTTTGAATTTCTATTGGTCATGCATGTAATCAAGAGATGCTCTTTTATGTGTATGAACCTAGTGTTGTTTTTATGATATCATGCCATAGATGTGCTTCATTTATATCTCCTTTGGATTTCTAGAATATGTTAAATGCATGTGCGATTGTATATGTGTTTAGACACTAGGTCCAACGTTAGATGGTTTGATTTACTTCTAACGAGAGTCTCTTTGCATGTTTATCATGATTCTTCACTACCGAGTTGGGAATTAACGGTTGTTTGATTAATTAATTGAATGAGCGATGCGCCACGTCAATTAGTTAATTAGGTAACCGGACTAAGAGCGATTGCCTTAGGTTCGATCATTAGAACTCGGATTAGAACTCCCATATTCTTTTAGAAGCTAGGAAGGTTGCCCAATTCATCAAGAGACCCATGTTCATCTTAATAGTTTTCATAAATCCATTTTACTTGCTTTCTCCATAATCGAAAATCCCAAAAAGAAGTAGATTAGTTTCCTTAATCAAAATCTCAAAAACCCCGACTTTTTATAGCTTTTCATGCATTTAGTTAGCTTAGGTTAGTTCATTAGGCTCCTTGAGAGACGATCCGGGAAAGCACCACTAGTGCAATCCTTGGTTAATTTAATTTTGCATTTGAACCCCAAGGCGTATTAGGAAAGGTTCAAATCAATAGCCTTGAATCCCCTTTTTTCACAATACACTCCTTGCTCAATAAATCCCCCCTTCCATATTTCTCTCTTAGAATCACATAGCAGAGATTCTCTACCTTTACTAACACATTCCAAGCTATTTTCTCCAACAGCGCCATACTCCCCATCTTTTTTATCCTTAAACCCCCATTTTCACGAGGGAGACATAATGTTTCCCAACTCAATGCATGCATATTCCTTTTCTCCTCTCATGAACCCCAAATAAAATCTCTCTGAATCTTCTCAATCTCCTTACATGCTCTTAACGGCAAGTCTTCATGCTGCATAGTAAAAACTGCCATCTGCGACTTTACATATTGCACCAACGTTAACCTCCCTGCCAAAGATAAACATTGCTTCTTCCATCCACTCAATCTATCATGTGCCTTATTAATTAGGTACTGAAATTTATTTCGACCAACCCTTCCCTCCTTCATTATGAAAGCACCCAAATACCTTCCCAACTCTTCCATCCTTTGAAATCCACAAGCAAGACACAATTCCTCTTGCTTGCTTCGACTCACATTTCGGAAAAAGTAAATGCTAGCCTTTTTCTTATTTACTTTTTGACCCTACATCTACCCAAATAAATCCAAACAATCCATTATATCGCGTAATTGACCCACGTCTGCTTCATAAAACAGCAACAAATCATCCGCAAACATCAAGTTGGATATAGAAACCCCCTCCTTCCCACTCGAAGTGGCTGCCACCTATTATTCCCAAATTCATCCTCCACCAAATGAGAAAGCTTTTCCATACCCAACGCAAACAAGTAAGGAGATATTGGATTCCCTTGCCTCACACCCCTTGAAGGATAAAACTTCTCCCTCTTATCCCCATTCCACAACATAGACATATCCACAAAATTTAAACAACACCTAAACAATTGCACCCATTGAAATGAAAGCTTTGTGGATTTCCTCATTCTGCACAGGCCTTCCAACTCTCCTCAATTATTTATCACTAACCTTACCCCACCTCTGGTTAGTTAAGTGCCAACATGTTTTATCGTAGTTTCTATTATGACATGTAATTATATTTCATTGATGTTTCTATTATTATGACATGTAATTACGTTTTCTTTTCTAATGAAACCTTACATTAATAGAAATTCCATTTCTCTTTAATTAAAAATAATATTATTCATTTTGATGGTAACAAAATATTATGGATGTTATGTAAAAATAATATATTTTTTATAAAAAATAATATATGATTTGTGCTAAGAAACATTAGTCAAAAGTATTTGTTTCAAGAATTAATTGATTAGAATAGCCTAAATTTAAGCTAATGCAAGTTATCTTTAAGATGTAATCACTTTTCAACTATACACATATATCTTTAACTATATAAAAAATAATTTTCATTTAGAAAGGACTTTTGCCCATAATGTTATAGCACAACTAATGGTCTGTTTGGTTCAATCATATTGCATATTTGCGATGGTAATTTTTATTGCATTACATAGATAATTTGTTTGGGTGGGTTTAATGGTGATAAAAAATATTACAATTGTAACGAAGATTGCATATTTTTTTGGTAATGTGTTTTCATAAGGTCCCCCTATGAATGATCATTGCAGGCTATCATCTCAAATAAAATGTCTATTTTGTCCTAAATAAGCCATGTGAAAAAACAATTGTCTGCTCTCAATATTTTTCCATCGTCTCCCTCTCTCTCCAAACCTTCTCGTCACATCCAGTATCTGCCGCCGCTGAGGACGACCTGACCACCATCAAGGTCGCCGCACCCCTGTTTCCGCTGATGAAGACCTCACCACCATGAATGTCATCACACCCAGCACCCGCCGCTACCGCCGAGCAAGATCCGACTACAATGAATGTCACCACACCCAGCACCTGTCACCGTCACCATGTAAGATTTGAACACCATGAACATCATTGCACCCATCATCCCTGTCACCATGCTTTGCATCCATCAAGAAAGGGAGGATTGGCAAAGATCTGACCATCGTAAACATCTCTACACCCCAGCACCTGTTGTTATCGACCTGCCACTGCCATTTTTGTTTGCAAGACCTTCATCCATAGTTTATGAACAACATTCAGCAAGATCCACTCCTCCTGATCATATATCTTTGTCGGTGAAGAGTCAGATCTTCATTCAAAATGTGGTCTCCATTTTTGTTGATCTGGTTTTTTGTTTGCAGGATCGTTCAAAGAAGTATAGAGAAATTCCTCTTTTCATGCCAAGTTTGAGAAGACCCAAAACATTATCTATTGCAAAGTAGCTTATAAATCTTAAGAAGGAAAAAGTAGTCTAAATGTCATCGGAATATATGGAGCCTGACCCTGTTCATCAAAATGTTGATGAGGAAAGAGGGAATCCTTTCACTTTTTTTACTTATGGAAACTTTTTAAATGGGGCTATTTTAGACTTTTTATAATTGCAACTATTTAATTAATTATAAAAACTAACGCACTACTAAAAACTAACCAAACAACCACATGGTAATTAATATTGCATTACATATCATTGCATTACTTTGCATTGCAGTCATAAAGTAGGCTGTAATCGAACCAAACGGCTCCTAAATATATGTTACACTAGTTAGGGATGTTACAATTCCCCCTAGTCAATAAAATATTACTAGCTCACTAAGTTTCTCTTTTATCCTTTTATCTATCGCTATTAGTGTTATGAGAACACCACCCGTTCATTACTCAGATTAAAGATCCAATGAGAATTAGTGATGCGGACAAGGCCACATGAGATTCAAGTCTACTTATGTATATAGAGCTGGGATCTCGGACCAGCCCGCGGGTTTTGGGCCAACCCGGCCCAACCCGCCAGTTAAACGGACTGGCCCGTTTGTGACCCGAAATAATTCAGTCCAGGGTCCCCTTGACCCTGGACCTAGCCCGACAGCCCGAAATGCTTATTAAAAAAAACAAACAGTTTTTTTTTGCCCAATGACCCATGCTTTTTTTTTGCCAGAAAATGGGCCATGCTTCAAAAGTGAAAAGTCCAAAAGTGTATATTATTAACTATTAAGGAATGCATCTAAATTATTGTTACCTATTAGAGATTTTGCACTTTGCAGTACTTTATAATTTATATTCACCATCACAATATTCTAATATTTTCAAATAATGGAGATGAACATGAAAACCATTTAGATCAATTTGCAAACTTAATGGAAAAAAGGAATAAACATATCAATTAATAAAGTAGAATTAAGGGAAAACTCTAATAAATATAATAAACGAAATGGATTGGATCGTTAACTAAACTTATCCCTATGAAAGTAAGAAAGAACTAAGAACTAAGAAGTCTCAAATTGGGATTTTGAAAGTTTGAGAAAATGACAAATATAGTGGAAAATAACAAACATCGCTTGAAATAATAATAATTAATCCCACACAACAAAAGCACACATAAAAAAGAGCATCTAACAAGTAACAAACATGGGAGAGTTTTTATGGGATGTAAATCACACACAAGCATAAGCAGTCAAGCACAACACACATGACATGAGTCCAAATATTCTAGTCAATAGTCACTAATACAATAACAACACCAAAAGTCCAAAATACATCTAATAAATCATAAATTCATAATCATCTTCATTCTTCAATCAATGGTATTTGAAGCATTCTCTAAAGGTGCAAAAATTGGAACAGGAGCAGTTTCCTTTTTCTCAGCTTCGACGTCCTCTGCCACAAAAACATAACACATAAACCATAGTTATTTGAAACTATCACATTAATCAATACATATTTGATAAATAAACAAAATTGTAGATATTACGGTACCATTCCATGGAAAACCAAGAAGCCAATTTTGAGCACAAATCAGAGCTTCAACATTCTCTGGAAGAATACTACTCCGATATTTTGTGAGAACTCGAGAGCCGATGCTAAAAGTTGATTCACTAGCGACAGTAGTAATTGGAATGCTTAAAATGTCACAAGCCATCTTGGAAAGACAAGGGAATCGACCCGTGTTAGCCTTCCAAAAGTCTAACACATCAAATTTTGTAGAAATTCTAGGATCAAGTGTCCCTTCTTCCAAATAGTAATCCAATTCAGATTTGTCAATTGCTCTCTCGTTAGAACACTGTGTTAGTAAATCCTACAATATATGTAAAGAAAGTGTCAGCTATTTGTCATTGAAATTTCAAACATGCATTCAATGAAAAAATAAACATTTATCTAATCAACAAACAAGTTTTTCAAACTTACCCCAAAAACATCATTGTCATTCATGTCTTCATCCATAAAAGAATTTGAACTTGATCCTACTTGTATAGCTGGCCCACTAGATAACACATTGTTGTGGGTAGAATTTGATGCTGATGTACTCTCAACATGGGACGAGGATGATGATGATCCCACACATTTGTACTCATTGAAAACATCACAGAGCTTGCTCCTTATGTTCTCAATCTTCTCTTTAGAATTTAAGGGATCAATATTTGTGAACGTATACTTGATGCCTTCAAGCTTCATGCGAGGATCAAGAATAATTGCAAGTGAGAGAATGACACTATACTCACTCCAATATTTGTCAAACTTGATAAGCATACTTTTAGCCATAGATTGAATTACTAAATCAGGATGATTCAAATTCCTTTTCAATAGTAACTCAATCTTTGAAATCTGTGAGAAATACTTGTTAGAAGTGGGATATGTTGACCCAGAAATTAAGTTTGTAATCACAGCAAATGGCTTCAAGAATGCACACATCACCTCTGCTCTACCCCACTCTTCATTAGATGGACAATGAATATAGTTAGAGTCATTCAAAGCTAAGCTAGCAAAAGCACGACGATATCGTATAGCAATTTCAAGCATTGCATGTGTTGAATTCCATCTAGTCGGAACATCCAACCTTAAACCCACAGAACCATCAATTCCCCCAACTTGTAGAACCCTTCTTCTGAATTCTAGCATCCTCGCATCTGATTGCCTTACATATCTAATGCTTTCTCTAATCTTTTTCACAGCATCATCTGTTACATTCAAACCATCTCGAACAATGAGATGTAAGATGTGGGCACAACATCTCACATGAAAAAAATCACCATCACAAATCAAGCTGTTGCTCAAATTTAAGTTCTCTTTCAATCTTTCTTGCATGATGAAATTTGCTGATGCATTATCCAAAGTAATAGAGAAGATTTTCTTTTCAATCTTCCAATCTACCAATATCTCATGAGCTCTTTTTGCCAATTCAACACCAGTGTGTGGAGGCTCTATCCTAGAGAAGGAAAGTATTTTGCTATTGAGATGCCATTTCTCATCAACAAAGTGAGCGGTCAAGCAAAGATATCCTTCACCAGTTATTGCAGTCCAACAATCAGAAGTTAGACATATTCTACTACAACTCATCGCTAACTTTTTCTTAATGATCGCTTTTTGATCAAGGTAGAAATTCCAAACATCAGCCACAGCAGTTTTTCTACAAATGCTCTTATAATCAAGATTCAAATATGAGTGCAAATCCCTAATGCCATCATACTCAACAAGAGAATAAGGAAGATTGTGCCTGATAATAGAATAAGCAATCTTTTCTCGAACTATGCTATGATCAATTTTCCTAGCTCTCAAAGCCCCTGCATGATCTATCATCATGTTCTTAGCATCCATGTATTTTGGGGTCTCTTTGCAACCTAAATAATGACGTCGAAGCGTAGAAGTCCCACAATCCTTGCTTCCTACAACATATTTTTGTCCACAAGCATTACATTTAGCTTTTTCTTTCCCATCTACTTTGCCTATTCTTGTAAAGTATTTCCAAACCTTAGAAGTATTTTTTCTTCCCCTTTTTTTAACTTCACCATCTTCTCCCTCACAAGATTGTTGTCCCAATTGTTTTGGCTCAACCACACTAGCATTAGCATTAGTATCATCATCATCAACTTCAATTGAGTTATCGTTCTCGTTGTCAATGTCATCATCATCACTGCCAATAATATGCCTTTTTCTCTTCTCCCTATTTGATGTTGAAGCCATTTTCTATTGCAACAACAATAACATATTGACAATAACCTTTTACTTACATCACTAGGTTTAAATAGTCAAAATTACAGCAAGGCAGGCAGCCTCAAAAAAATTACAGCAACACTTTTCTACCTAGCATAATATTAATAGCATTTACCCCAAACAGTGAGGCAGCCAAGCAACCACAAAAAATTACAGCAACAAAATCAAACAAAATCAACAAGCCAGGCCAACAGTCATATACTTTCCTACCTAGCATAAATAAATAGCATTCATACACTTTCAAATATACACTTTTCAGTTCATACTTCATACCAATTAGGCAATTACCAGCCACAGCCCACAAGACCACAACCAGGCAGCCACAAAAAAATTATAGCACCAAAATCAACAAGCCACATGGTAATTTCATACTGAAACTCAAGACAAGCAAGAAGACAAGAGATTCAAACTCCACTATCAGTCTATCACCATTTCCTTTTTTTAATCATAGCCTCAAATCAATACAAAATGCAACATACATACACTGATACACATCCACATAACTGATACATACACTGATACATACAAGAGAGAAATCGGACAAATAACAAATTCCTATAATTTCAATTACTTATAATGTAATTCCAATTCAAGCTTAATATCAACAAATTCCTCCCCCTTCACTCTTCACTGTATCAGTGTGAGCAGAGCAGCAAGAGAAGGGAAAAAATCTCACATTCAAGCGTGAGCAGAACTCGAATCAATTCCCCCCACCAAGCGTCACTCGATTCAGACCGAGAGAGAGGGGGAGAATGGAGAAAATCAGAAAAGGAAGCTCAGTAGCTCACCTATGGTCCGAACGGAGGGAGAGCGTCAGAGCGGAAGAACGGAGAAAATCAGAAGGAAGAACGGAGGGAGAGCGTCAGAGCAGAGAGCCGGAGACGGAGAAGAGAAAGCGATGGTCTCTGAACTCTGAACGGAGGGTGAAATGGTGGTGAGGGGTGATGATGGTCTTCGTCTCTTCGAGCTTCTAGGGTTCGTGGTTGCAGAGACTGAGAGAGACTGAGAGTGAGAGAGGAAAGGAAGGAATTGTGTTGTGTCATGTGTGTGTGTGTGATGTGTCGTGTGTGTGTCACGTGTGTGTGAAGTGTGTTGGGTTGGGTTGGATTCAGAGACTGAATTTTGGGTTGGGTTGGGCCTTGGGGGCTGGGGCCTGGGGGTGATTTTTTTTTTAATAATATCGGGCTTAACCCGTCAAACCGACGGGTTAAGCCCGATTTAGCCCGAACATATCGGGTTCGAGCTGTGTGAGCCCGATTATTTTCGGGCTTGTTTTTTCGCAGCCCAGGACCGACTTTTTGGGTCATAATCGGGCCCAACCCGAAGGGTTGGGCCCGAAATCCCGGCTCTATATGTATAGATACATTTCCTATTCAAAAAATCTGATGCATTCAATAATTAAACATATATATGAGTCGATGTTTCTTCTTTTTCCTATAAACCATCAACATTTCTTTATTTTTTTCCTTTTCGGGGCTAGATCGCATCACATAATGAAGCAAACAGGTCAATATTCTTCTATTTTTTTTGTTTTTTGTAGGATTTAATTTTTTTGTTTGGTATTAATTCAATTTTTTTTTTCATGGTAGAAGATTAACTTGGGCCAGATTGACAAACGTGATTGGGCTTCTTTATTTGGACTTTCGTGATCCTTCATGACCCAGCTTGTGGAATAAGGAGTAATAATTTTAGTACGACTCCTGGAGGGGTCAGTCCACACAGTATAAGATTATACGGAACCAAGATTTGAGCTCTTACTTGGAAGATACGCTCATGTATAGTTCTCCGTCCTATCCTATAAGATATATTTGGGGTGGTTGGCCTGATCTTAAATAAAGGGGTTATTTATAATTGTTCCCAATTTTTCTTAAATTATTTCGATTGATGATCATCAATAATAAATAAGAGATGGAGGGTAGGGATGAAGATAGATGGTTAGGGTGTTTGGTAATATTAAGTGATTTTAATTAAAACAACAAACATCTTTAATCTAATCAAATTAGATAAATAAATTTTATATTTAAGAACAGAAGGAGAAGTATCAAAAAAATATGTCATGTATAATTATTTGCAACAAGAAGATACATGTCATTGGTCAAAAAAAAAACAAGAAGATACATGTGCCTAAAAAAAATATTCTCTATGACACGAGTGTTTTCTTGATTTTCTAAGAAGACACGAGTGTTTGTTATACGCTGGCTTATTATATGATTCCGTAAGTATAAGACCCATCGACATTATAGCTTTTCTTTTTTAAAAAAATTACCATTGTGGAATTTGCCAACATGGTAAATTACACCTACAAAAATTGTATAATGATTGATTTGATTGTTAACATGTAAAATGTGTCTTGTGTCATTTGGAGCTCAACGACATGTTTTAAAAGTAGAAAGTCTTGCATCGAGCTCCAAAGTTAAACGTCATTTTTTATATTATGTATTTAAAATGTGTATTATGTGTATATCGTATTTATCATGCACAAAATAAATTACAAATAGTACAAGTCATTTTGCATTAATAATCATGCAGTGAATTCACATTTGTTTACTCAATAATATATTATTATCATTCTTCCTTTTGTACTAAATATAAGTTTATTTAGTAGTTTTGCTTTGTTTTTTTTTTTTTTTTTTGCCAAGATTTTTAGTTTGGTTTTAAATATGAGATCATATTCTCTTTTGGCTTCCAAATTAAATTTTTCTTTTTCATAGTACCCCTATATATCGGTATTTTCTATTTATCAGTATTAAATCTTGATCATAAAAATGCAAGATTTTTTTAAAAGAATTTCTTATAAATTTACAACAATTATAGTTATCTAATTTAATTTACTAATTACAGTTTATAAATAAATTAAGAAAATTTTATGTTTAGGAGAATTTTGCTTCAGATTCTTTTGTCTTTTTTTGTTGCTTTTGTTTATATGGTTTCTCTCTTCTTCTTTTTTTTTTTTTTTAACTTGCAAGGTCTTACTTGAATATAAAATAAATTCAAAAAATTGAGGAAGAAAATTTCCATTGATTTTTTTTTAAATGAATAACTTAATGCATATTTATACACATAAAGTATCAATACTTTATAGATTTGATACATATAGAGTATTTATATTCTAATTTAGGTCATTCTCAATAACAACAATAAAATCTTATTTTATTAAATAAATTGATTTAGGTCGTTTTACCAATAAAATTTGGGAGAATGACAGAAAAATATTGTCTAAATTTTAAAATACCGTATAGAAAATTTTAACTAATTGAGTGAAAGTATTAGCTAATTGAATATATATATATATATTAACAACTACAAATCACCTGTATAAAATTTTAAAATTGATAAGATATTTTTTTGTCACTTTCTAATAAAATTTTAAGGGGACTTTTTCCTTCAAATTGGCCAATCATTTGATGGTAAAATAAAGGGTTAAGGATCACCGTTGCCCCGGAAGTATGCACGATGGATCACATCTGCCCCGGAAGTTTTTTTTGGTCCAATTTTGCCCCGGAAGTGTGTAAAGTAGATCATATTCGCCCTTTATCGGTAAAAATTTTTTAATGGTAAAGGGCGAATATGATCCACTTTACACACTTCCGGGGCAACGGTGAACCCAAAAAAACTTCCGGGGCAGATATGATCCACCTTGCATACTTCCGGGGCAACGGTGACCTTTAACCCTAAAATAAACAAAGAAAATGTATGTCACTCATGATGGGGAAGTATTTTAAATTTTAATTATATGTGAAACATAATAATGAAGTGGGTGGGGTTGAGGGGTAAAGCAGATCTCACCAAACCTCCATGAACCCCACAGTGATTGGACAGCCCAGCAGGCAAAGGCTGACACCTAACAGTTTAGTTGTAGGGTCGGTGAAGTACACGCGCCCACACATGAACGTGAATGGCATGGGATGATGGGAATAACCATTTTTGACGCGATGCTGTTCAACATCAGTACATTTCATGCCGCTTTTCGGGATCATCTATGATTCACTTCACAGCTCACTTCTGTTTTTTTTTAAAACATTCACTTCATTTCATAGCCCCCATTTCTCAGTACTACTAAATATAAAAATTTGTTCACACTTATCTATTTTCTTAATTGACGCTATTAATATTCCTTCCATGGTGATAAAGAGAGGGAGGGTGCTCGGGAAACTGAGGAATATATTTAGAGTGTTCTACAGAAATCATACTACACCTAATTTAAAATGTAAAGTGAAGAAAATTTATTTATGTAAACCGAAAAATTGGTTAAAATGATAAAGATGTAAACAATGCAACAAAAAACATTCTAATGTATGGATAGAGTGAATGGGAGAAAAAATGAGCAGTGAACAAAAAACCAGACTGGGCGGTTGGACCAGTCAAACTGCGAACCATCCACAAATCCGGTTTGGGTGAGGTATTGGCTCGGGAGGGCAGTTGAACTGATGGAGGGCCGGTTCAACCCGCCCAAAATCGGGAGGTTGAACCGGTTCTCTTTTTTTTAAAATATATATAATTTTTTTTATTTTGTTATAATTCACCTAATTACCAACTTTCACTTCACTTAATTTTAGAAACCAAGAAACTATAATATTTTAAATGCTATCATACTTACATATATTTAATATTTAATTGTTATTGCTCTTAATATTTGTATTTTAGTCTGTGGATTGTAGAATAATTTTTATTTACACGTGTAATTAATTAATATTTTATATTTTTCTCTCTATAGAAACATTAAAATATTCATGTTTGATTAATTATGCATACTTATCTACATTTACATTTTGATATTAGTGATTATTAATATTAATATCAATAAAATTTTATTTTTTTAATATAATCGGTCCGACCCCGGTCCGACCCCGATCCGACCATTAACCTTTGAACCAGTGCCTTATCCTGTTTGATGTACAGTCCAATACCCCTCTCTACAAATATTCATCTTATATTTCAAATAGGATGAAATATTATATTAAAAAACTTAACAAATATTTTTAATTTATCTACTCAAATTAGTTAACTAGGTCTAATATTTAGGGCTACACAAAAACCCGGTGGCCCATTGGCCTGCCCGGACCCAGCCCAGCCTAAAGCCAACCTGGTCCTGAGATATATTGACCTGGAATCATAACAAACAGGATGGGAACAAACCCGACCGCGGGGCGGGACAGGATGGGATAAGGGCATAGGTATTAAGACCAGAGGCCCGGCCTGGAGATATTATTATTTTTTATAAGAAAATAATTTCTTTTTCCCAATATAAAAATACACCATATAATAATTAATACTTAATACACCATGTAAAAATATTTAATTAATTCTTTTCCCAATTTCTTTTATTTTTTAATTTATTTCATTATATTTTCATTATTTTTTATTAGGATTAAAAGGGTTCAGAATCAACGAGACATGTCTTGTGGCCCAGAGGACATGTCCTACCCGATCTTGGTCTTAGGACTAACAGGACCGGGCCGGGAATCGGGCCATAAAAGCTAGCTCGAAAAATTTTAGGACGGGACTTCGAACATATACTTAACTTGGCCCGGCCCGGTCTTTATGCACCCCTACTAATATTGATAGACAGAGGAAGTATATTTCATGTTTGGGTGAAGGGCAGGCTAAATTATTTTTTATCACTTTGGATATCATAAATGACCAAGGTAAAGTAAAAATACTCATACATTTATCACATGTACGTTTGCACTACTTACAAAACCTTGGATGCAAAAATGTGTCTGAAAACTCAAATAGTAAAAAATTGCATTCACTATTAAGTGGGATGACATTAGTCTTTACACTGATCGAACATATTGATGTGGAGATTAATATGGTATAAAAATATTAGACACCACATGATTAAAATGTAGAAAGACTCATGTATTTTTTCCAAATGTACATACGACATCACATTCACATACACTCATTACTTGACTCATGTATTTTTTCCAAATGTACATACGACATCACATACACTCATTACTTGAGTGTAAAAGTACCCATAAATATTATAAAGGAATTGATCCCACATTATTATTTTTAATTGATTATTTAATTGAAAAATCCTCATATTCTCCACCAACAATCTCCCTGGCCCTCTCTCCCTCTCATCTATCATCTTCTTTTGACAATTCATGACCCTCACTTAATTTCTAGTATCTCCCTTATCCATTCTCCTTCTCATCTATCATCTTTAGAGCTGGTAATTCGGACTAAGCTCATCAGACCAGCCCTTTTAAATCCTGGCCCTTGAAAGGCCAGGTTTTGATTTTGGAGGCTTCAAAAAGGAATCGAGCTTTAAAGGGCCGGCCCTTTAAGCCTGTCACATATATATTTTTTAAAAAAAATTAACAACTACAAAATAAAACAATTAATTAAAGGTAAAAAACCATAATACCTAATTTCCAATATTTATCATTGTTTGATAATTTCTTAATGAGTGACTTATTTATAAATATGGACAATATTTATTAAAATAATTAATTAGAAATAAACATATATTTTGTGACTTATATAAAAATATGGACAATATTTATCATTGCTTGATAATTTCTTAGTGTTTGTTGCTTATTGGTGTTTGTATTGTAAATTAAAATTGATATTTATGTTGACGATAAGGATTTTTTTGCTTTATTTTTTTTATAGAAAAAGATTAAAAAATAGTGTATAAGTGTTAATTGGGCCGGCCGGCCCTGAGCCCTGCCATTCAAGGGCCGGACTTTGAAAAATAGGGATATTTGCACTACCCGAACTTTTCGGACCGGCCCTTTTAAGGCCCTGACCTTTGAAGGGCCGGGCCGGCTCTGATGTACAGCTCTAATCATCTTCTTCCGACAACTGATCGCACCTCTTCTAATCTCCAATATTATCTCTCATTTTTTAAATACTTATTAGCACATTACTAAATATAAATGATTGTTATTTTTAAATGATCATTTAATAAAAAATTATGTTCGTCATTCTTCCACAATAGACAGATAAAATGAAGACAACGACAACAATGAAGACGAACGACAAAGTAGGTTGTGGCGTACCACTTGTAATGATGAGAAGTGTAATGTAGAAGAGTTCTTGTGCCATCATAGTGGTTACGCAATTGAGGGTTTTGACTCTAAAATGAATTTGGATTTTATGGAAGCGCTTTCACTGTTGTCGTGATTGGTTTCCAACTTTCCATGGAATGAGGGACACCATGAGGTGATTGATATATGACATGATCAGACTTTTGTTTAATAACCATACAAAGACCTCAGAGAGAGACTATGAGTTTGAAGCTTTCTAGATAAATAACATGTTTGGTAGTAATAAACTATCAAGTATTTGATGAGCAAGAATTAAGACAATAAATTAAAATAAGGGGCAATGGGTTAATAGAAGAAGGTGGACAAGGAGAGCTAGAGAGGAGTGTGGATAGGGAAAAGTGTAAAGAGAAATTATGAGGGCTTATTTTAGGAGAAATGAGCAAATTTAACAACGAACTTTTTGTCCAGGAGCGTCTGACACCATAAACTTTTCGGAAGATCTTAAATACACACGAATTTTGAAATTTGGACCTTAAATATACACGAACTTTGAAATCTGAACTATTTTTAACACTACAGTTATCTCCTAACTTAATGTCGTTACTTTATTAAAATTGGAACCCACAAATTTATACACATGTAATACATTATTATTCTAACCATTCCTTTTCCATTCCACATCAGCCATCTTCTCACCAAATCCTTGAAATCTTGAATGAGGTAGAACGGCCTCCATTAATGAATCACCAAACTGCCTCTCGAATTCATGGTTTGAAATCAATGATTTGGCTAATTTCAAAAATCCATCAGTGATTTCAAAAACTCAATATTCCTCCATTAAAGATCTTAAGCGGCGAGCACACAGAAGCAAGAATCAAATTCGGCAAACCTCAAAGAAAAAAGCATAGAAGCAAACTACGAAGAAGAAAGAAACAGGAATTTTTAATACCTGGAAGTGCTAAACCTTACACTTCCATGGAGAAATAGCCAACTTTATCGGGTCCCACTTAATTATAAATTAACGCCGTAAACCTCATATTAACATCAGTGTTAAAAATGGTCAAGATTTCAAAGTTCGTGTGTATTTAAGATCTAGATTTCAAAGTTCGTGTGTATTTAAGGTCCTCCGAAAAGTTCATGGTGCCTATCGCTCCTGACCAAAAATTCATTATTAAATTTGCTCATTTGCCCTTTATTTTATTATTGAATATTCATATAAAAATAAATAATGTGGACCACTAATTTTTTTGAAAAATGTATGGATATTTTTGCGCTCAAGTAAACATTTGAGAAAAACTCACAAGTATTTTTGCACCTTAACCTAGTGAATTTTGATATTTTTATGTCACATTAATATTTACATAAGTATGTTCGGTCAATTTAATATTCAACAGCAGCCTAATAAATGATGTAGATATTTTAGCTATATTTTTTAACGTTTATAACAGACATTGTACACTCAATTTGTACATGTTTGACAAATGTATATAGACATTTTTTCACCTTTTATTTTTAAAAATTATGCAATGTGGTTCCTCATTTAAACATCCAAACTTTGATTAAAAATATTAATTATCAAAAAATTTCCAAAAAAATACAAATAAATATTTGACAAGAAAATACAATTAGGGAAGGCCATGATACATGTATAATAGACTGATAATTAAAAAATCTGGCAGAAAAGGCGCCCCGGGGGGGGGGGGGATATTCATAGCCATTAGTTGTAGTGAAATGAGCCATTTTCTACATTAGCATACAATTTCGTCCGTCATTAGTGAAATGAGCCATTTTTTGTATTAGTATACAATTTAATCTGTCGTTAATTATTGTGTTGAACTTTTACTCTTATAGGTAGAATATATATCAAATATAGGCAAAGTTAAAAATAATTTCAATTTTTTTGGTAACTAAAAAACATTTTCAATTTTATCATTATAAATTTTTTTCCAGTAGAATATAGAGATAAGGGCTTAAAACATCCTATAAGTATCCACGAAGGGGCTCTGGGCGTGTGTAAGTTTTTTTTGGGGCAATATTGCCCTATAAATTACAAAAGGGGGCGAAATCACCCCGTCGTTAACATACATCAATAGTCAATATGGTTGACTGCTAGTATGCAGACGTGGCATACATATATGGCTTCCAGGTCACCCTATTTTTCTACAAAGAATATTGAGATGCAATTTTGGAAAATAAGTGCTTAATGAACATCATAGATCTTTAGGTGAAATTAGCAAGAAAATAATATTACCCGGCCATAATTGGAGAGTAATTTACATTTATTAATTTCTAGGCCTTTTTTTATTCTTGTTCAATGTGATTTTCACTTGTATGATCGCCCAAAAATCAAAAGTGGAGGATCCCAAATGAAAAGGCAAGAAATTCAAGGGGGGAAGAAATTGGCTCTTCGCCGTGTCCACCCACGGCGAAGGAAGCCTAGTTCGCGGTGGGCACCCACGGCAAACACTCGAATTCTGCGGAAAAATCAACTTCGGATTTCAAACTCAAATCAGGTTATACTCAAAACCTACTCTTCTAACCTGATTTGAGGATGTTTTAGCTTGAGATTGGGACTCATTTCGGAGAACCTTAACTCAGTTCTCTCTTTTCTTCTCTCGTTTTCTTCTATTTCCCATCTATTTTCCATCAATTTTCTTCATCCTTCCACCATGACCACAGATGTAGTAGAGTTTGAAGATGATGTGCTATCTTCCATGAGTAGCTAAACACTTCACAGCTCTTGGGGATGATTGGAGATGGCTTGAACTCATGGTTTTCATTGGGAACTCTTGTTTCCTTTCACTTCTCTTTGTATTTATGAATTCTTGGTCTAGGTTTATCACTTATGCATTTGAAACTTGGATTGTATGTTTTGATTTGAATTTGTTGTGATTTTGGTTTATAATGAGGATTTGAACTAATCAATATATATGGTTATATATATGTTCTTTATGATTCCATTAATTCCTCTCTATTTATACAGGGTCATGGTAGATAGTTTGATTGAAATGAATTGTAATTGAACCTGATGCATTGCTAACCATTAAGCACACTCTAATGTACTTAATAATGCCTAATTGAATGGGTTCATGAGATTAGGTGTTAGACTTACCGATTGGTGAGGTTTGGGCTTATAGGAAATTTAGAGAAAACTCAAGGTGCTAAAGGGTTTAACAATGTCTAATTATATGGATTCCATTAATTAGGCATCAGACTCATTAGTTAATGGATTTTGGTATTTTAGTGACTTACAGCCTTTTACTTCCCAAATGTCTTATATGAGCCATGATTGCCATTGAAAATCAATTTCCAACAGCATTTTCATTGTTTTATTAAAAACCACTTTCATTCCACTCTTTTAACCAAAAACCCCAAAAATATTTATTTCAATCGCATTTAACATTTGAAAACCAAACACAATATGCTTTTACCATTTCATCTTACATTTAGGCATTTAGTTAACTAGGTAGTTTAGTTATACATTGGCTTCTTGAGAATAATTCAAATTGCATCACTATTATTACACCCTTATATTATAATTTATAAATATCTTCGTATTTGACCCAAGGATAACACAACAACGGTCCAATAAACTATCTTCATTTTGTCTAGTTATCTTTGTTATATTTAATCATTGTTAACCCAATTTAAGGTATAGCTAACTCTTCTAAAAATAATTTTTCCAAACACATAAATTTGAACTCAATAGCTCGTATACTTGAGCCAGTTAGACTCCCTATATGATTACTGTATGATGGAATAAATAAAAATATTGGTATAAAATTACACCATATATATACTAGGTAATTGATAAACAATGAAAAGATCATTAATACATACATTTATTAAAAGATAATATCATGTGTTTGGCTAACTGTTTGGAAGGCCAAACTGATTTTTTTCACAAAATTAATTTTAATATATAAAACATCAAAGGCCGATAGTTGATGAAAGGAATAGGTAAAACTCTTCAACTTTTTGAGTTTTCATAATAATAATAATTTAATATCTTATTAACTGTGTCGCATAATTTAATACTCCCTCGATTTCTAAATATAAGACATATCTATCTAATTAAATTAGATTAAATATGTTAGTTAAATTAGTTAAAATCACATGATACTATATCAATGCACCCTAACCTACCTTTATCCCACCCTTCCCCTCTTGCTTGTTTATTATTGAGGGCATAAGTAGGGATAATATGGGGGAAAATTGTGAAAATTTAAAAATAAGTCTTATATTTAGGGCCAAACTTATATTTCTAAATTGGTCTTCTATTTATGACACAAGGAGTATCTTATTAGCATAAATGAATTTCCATAAAATTAATTCAATAATTGAGACATCAAACCATCTAAAGTTCTATACCTCTTCTTTTAACCCTTAGATTGTAATTTGAACGGTCCAGATTTAATATTTTGTATAATTACTAATAAAATATTATATGCTATATTATTTAATAAATGAATAAATAAATTCAAATTTATTTATGATAGTTTAAAACATAAAAAGTATTTAAAATATAATTTTCAAAAAAATTTAAATCTGAATTGTTTAAATTTCAATGTAAATGTAGGAACAGAGAGAAAAGGAGAGAAAAGGAGGCGAAGATGACTGTAAAGGTAAAATGTAAAAGTAAAAGAGGGAAGTGAATCCCTTTTTGGGGGACTCGGTACCATCCAATCTAATAAGCATTCATGGAGTTGGCTTTTTTGAACTTTTCATGACAATTATAAGTTGATATATAACTCATCCAGTTATATATTTAATTATTTTATAAATATTATATTTTTTATACACAATATAATTAAATAAAAATATATTTTTTTAAAAAAATATGTTTCATGCTCACAATTTTAAAATAATAATAAATAATACCAAATAATTTATTATCATAATATTATTTGCAATAAGAGATAACAACGACATACTGACAGTTAGTAAAGGATTTTTTATTTTTTCAAAATTCAAGTAGAAAATTAATATTATTTTATATAGATGTGTAAGCATTACGTGTTATGTTTTACATTGATTTGAAAGATTTTTAATAAGGAACCAAACACACTCAATATCTTATTAATGAATTCATAATGATTCACAATGATCAAACTGACCCAGACCTTCCCCTCTTTCTTTTTTTAAAAAAAAAATCCTAAAATTAAAAAGTTAGGTTCTGTCGATAAGTTAACCTTCTTCCTTTGATCTTTTTGTTCACCTATTATAACATTACCATACATTAAAAGTTTTTTGTTAAAAATGTAAGATGAAATTAGTATAAATAAGTTATTGGGGATAAAACCAACATCCAGTCGAAACTTGAGAAGAAAAAAACTAAATGTGAAATTATATAAAAAAATTACTGTCATTTTCAAATAAATCTCATTTACTTAATTACCAATTTAGCAACATTTTTTTCATATATATATATATATATATATCTCTTTTTATTAGAGACAATGATATCTAAAATACGGTAGGACATAAAAGGTTGGTATATCTCCCGGCCGCAGAGAGCCAGGGACGTAAGTTGTAACATTTAAAATGTACAATGTCATTTAATTTCAAATTATTTTGTTAGGATATACCTTAATCCTAAACAAGCAATAAATCCATCAATCTTTTAAATTTTGTGGTGACGCATTGATTGTTTCGAACATAATTTCTTCCTGCTCCGGTTTATTTTAACAGAACTGATTACTCAAATCAACAATATGGTTTGATATTAATACTCCCTCTGGTCCTTATTTCCCGCTGTCAAATTACGTTTTTTAAGAAAATATGTAAAAATTAGTTAAAAACTATAAATAAGTCTGAAATAGAATTTTTTTTTTCAATATTACCCTTATTTATGATAAAACTATAGAGAGAGAGAGAGAAATATGGACATTAAGTAGGAAAGAGAGTTGATATAAAATAGGAAAAATTCATTAAATAATGGGACAACTCAATATGGACTCTTATATTTTGGACAAAAAAAATTCAAAATTTGGGCTCTTATAATAAGAACCGGATGGAGTATCATATAGCTAAGTATAATCTAATTGTGTTGTTTGCAAAAAAAAAATAAAAAAAAAATTAAGTGTGCTGAATTATGAGTTGCCTGCTTCGCATGCTTATAGTTTAATGACAGTGTAACTTGTCACCTGATGTTTGAGATTTAATTATCTAAAATATAGCATTATATTATTTCAAATAAAATCACATTTTTTCGGATCTGTATGTTAACCTCTATCTAACATCACTAGTAACCAACTAATCCAATTCATAGAAATGTTATCCCATAATAGGAAAATATTGTTATATCTAAGTAATTATTGCTGCTACGTACTCAAGACTTAAATACGAGACCACCATATAAAATGGAACAACTCACAATCAGTTTATTCAAACTTTTAGGGGTAAATTACATTAGGGAAAATTTCATTTAAGGACCACTGTAGACAATTAATGTAAAAGAATGACCACAAAAATATGAAATTTCACTGCAGGACTTAGGTCCTTAAATGAAAAAAAATTGTTGTGTGAAAAGACCTAAAAGCCCTTGTGAATTAATTTCAGATAGGGACCTGTGCAAAAAGTCTTCTGACGCTGACTGCTGACGCTGACACGCTGACGCTGACAACGTACTTCCTTGGCTGACAACGTACTTCCTCGTGCATATGGCGATTTCCTTGTGCATATGGCGATTTCCTTGTGCATATGGTCATTTCCTTGTGTGTGGCCTGGACATAGCACATTATAAGGCCAATTAATTACTCCTTGTGCATATGGTCATTTCCT
The DNA here is from genome assembly GCA_037074515.1 of Mimosa bimucronata. Classification (NCBI taxonomy): domain Eukaryota; kingdom Viridiplantae; phylum Streptophyta; class Magnoliopsida; order Fabales; family Fabaceae; genus Mimosa; species Mimosa bimucronata. Next base: position 26,419,243 of record CM073437.1, on the reverse strand, counting down.
TGTGCATATAGTCATTTCCTTGTGCGTGGCCTGGAAATAGCACGTTATAAGGCCAATTAATTGCTCCTTGTGCATATGGCGATTTCCTTGTGCATATGGCCATTTCCTTGTGCATATGGCCAATTAATTACTCATTGTGCATATGACGATTTCTTTGTGCATATGGTCATTTCCTTGTGTATATGGTCATTTCCTTGTGCGTGGTCTGGACATAGCACGTTATAAGGCCAATTAATTGCTCCTTGTGCATATGGCGATTTCCTTATGCATATGGCCATTTCCTTGTGCATATGGCCAATTAATTTCTACTTGTGCATATGGCCATTTCCTTGTGCGTGGCCTGGAAATGCCTTATAATGTGTTATGTCCAGGCCACGCACAAGGAAATGTCCATATGCACAAGGAAATGCCCATATGCACAAGGAGTAATTAATTGGCCACGCACAAGGAAATGACCATATGCACAAGGAAATGGCCATATGCACAAGGAAATCGCCATATACACAAGGAAGTACGTTGTCAGCCAAGGAAGTACGTTGTGTCAGCGTCAGCCTGTCAGCTCCAGCGTCAGAAGACTTTTTGCACAGGTCCTTATTTGAAATTAATTGGCCACGCACAAGGAAATGGCCATATGCACAAGGAAATCGCCATATGCACGAGGAAGTACGTTGTCAGCCAAGGAAGTACGTTGTGTCAGCGTCAGCGTCAGCGTGTCAGCGTCAGAAGACTTTTTGCACAGGTTCCTATCTGAAATTAATTCACAAGGGCTTTTAGGTCTTTTCACAAAACAATTTTTTTTCATTTAAGGACCTTGGTCCTGCAGTGAAATTTCAGATTTTTGTGGTCCTCATCTGACATTAAATTGCTACAGTGGTCCTATAATGAAATTTTCCCATTACATTATCTTTGTTAAATCAATTAATTTTATATATATGCACACACTTTACTTAATTCTCCTTCTCATTCTAAATATCGAAACTACTTATGAAGCTTGTTTTGATTCTATATGTAGACCTCAGTCTTATAACCTTATGAAAATCTGATAAAAAGACTCTCAAAATAAAAATATTGGAAGGACAGAAAGTGTTAACTAATTCAAGAAAAGACAAATCGATGTCATGGACTAAATTGTATTTTTGGAAGTTGAAATAATATAACGAAAATATCCTTCAATAAATGGAGAGTTTATAAGTAATGTGTGGAGTTGCTAAATACAAAAAAAATTGGCAAAACCATCATGAGAGCTTGTAAATACAAATACAAAGTTAATAAATTCGAGTAAAAACCAAAAAATGAGTTAGTAAGTGGCCATTTGTAGTTGGTAATAAAAAAATGGGTAAGTCAATTTGGAGAGTTGGTAAATCCAAATACCAAATTGATAAAGTCTAGTAAATAAAAAGTTGATAAATGTTTAGGTGAAGTTGGTAGACACTAACTGATAAGTTTTTGAAATTCACTGAAAGGTTTATTATTCATTTTTGCTTTTTTTTAGTAACATTAATTTCCTTTAAATTAATAAAAAGACACATTAATCCATGTCATCTATATGTCATTTCCTAGATTATGTGTACCTTAGCTTATTGTCATCTCCTTGTTTTGAGAGTCTTGTTGTGTCTTTTGTCCTAACTTTATCACCTAATTTACAATTTTCCGGAAAGTATTTATGTTTTCTTGGTAATTCCCAAAGTATTTATGTTGATATTATGTAATAGAATATCCCGGATAATTATAATATAAATTATTAAAGAGAATATTTTAACTCTTAAAAAGTAACACATACTTTTATTAAATAATAAGTAGTATAAATATTTTTTTTTTTAATTTTCGTAGAGTAATTATTTGAAAATTTTCCTCTAAAGATATATTGGTGAGCCCTGAATATGAAATACGGAACAGGGTTTTATTGTTAAATAAGCACAAGGAAAGCTTAATGCTAAGATAAACAAAGATCAATTAGCTGTCCTGACATATTCAAGAATATTAAACAAAGCAACATGATCATATGATTTTGGGTAAAGGTGCAAAAACACCCATATAGTTTGATCTAAGGTGCACTCAACATCGCTTAATTACCAAAATGGTTCCCTCGGTGCCAATACGTTATATTTTCCAAACAGTCGTGATTTTTGCAATGTTAACATCGTGAACTTTTTTTAACTCAAAAGTAGATTTATGAATCTCGGATCTTCTCACTTCATACACCTATTGTAGATTTTTGTTTCATAAAAAATTAATTACTATAAGTGTACAAATTTAAAGGAAAACAAAAAATAAACAAAACCAGTTTCCTCGCATCGGTAGCAACATTGGTAGCAGCCTCAACATACTCGATCTTGCGGAATTATGTAGAGATCTACATATGCAAAGGCTTCAATTTATTGAATGCCTAGAGCAAACAGAGTGTGACGCTAATATTGAAATTGAGGGCCTTGGTGAAGATCAAGGTGGGATATGATGGAGGATTTGCATTTCCATAGGCATATTGCTGTCAATGGAGAACAGCACTGGGGAGCGAAGTGGATCTGTTCATTTTCTTTACCTTTCAATTTTTTTCTTTATTCTTATGTGTATGCTTTTTAAGGATATCATGTGGACAATATTCAATTATATTAAATGACACATACACATAACAAGGACGTAATAATTAAATAGACAGACTACAGAGACTGAGTTACGATGAGTTTAATGTGAGGGAATTGACTTAGTTCAAAGTGACAGGACTAAATAATATCTTATATTGTGTGTTTTAATGAGGGGTAAGAAAGTCTTTTGAGCAAAAACAAAGTTCACTGTGTTTGATACATTTTAGTCTAAATTACATGAGTATTTTTTACACATTTTCTTCTCCCTAACGTTGCAAAAACACAACCGTTTGTGCAAAATAATGCCATGGGCGTTGAGGGAACCATTTCCCTAATTACGTGAAAACTTTTGGATCAAAAAATAGTTCAAAATATTGGATATGTGTTGGACAAAATTACATGAGTATTTTTCATATTCACCTATCATTTATATCATGTTGTGTGAATAAAATAGTTTCCATTTGTAAGCATTAAATAACTTAAATAATAATTAATCTGCTTTTGCCCATCTTCTTGCTTTAAATTATGTCCCTTTTAAGTCATGCCCCTTTTGCCTTCCTGAATTATTGGCCCTTGGGTATGACGATGTCTTTTTGGAGACGTCTCCCGTACAAAGACGACCCCACCATTGCGATTGTCAAATAAGGATTTAAGAAAAAATATATAAATCCAGTGAATTGCCGGTGACTGAAAAAATTCAGGCAATTACTCAGTTGTTTGAGTCATAAGGTGGTTAAATACAATTACTCTCTCTGTTGCTAAATGAAGAATATATTTAGTTATTTATCTAATTTAAATTAGATTAACGATATCGATTAGATTAGTTAATTTTTTTTATATATATTAACGGGCAATCTGTAACAGGCAGGAATGCACAAGAGGGGGGTGAATTGTGCTTTTAAAAATCTACCTCTGAGAAACAACACAGTTTATACTGGTTCATCCCAAACTTGGCCTACGTCCAGTTCTTCAACCTGTAGTTGGGTTCCACTAATTCCTCAAGATTAAATGAGACTCTTGACAGCCTTTACAAGTGACAGCAAGAACTCCCCTCTTTACTGGTCACTCCCCCTTACACTTTGTAAGTTTACACCCTACTCTTAAGATCCCACTATCTTAAGAGTAATTCTCGCTTTGATAATGAATACAGAGTAATTGTTCACTCAATTGAACAGATTGTTACACACTTAAGAATATGAAAACAATAAGTGTTGAGAGTATTGAATGCAGTAGATACAGATAATCAATGTGGCAATCAATCCTTTCAACTAACTTCTACACTGAAGCATTTATAGTCTCTTCTAGAATTGTATCCGTTGACAATATGATCGTTTGAATATGTCCAGAGAGTTTAGTGATCTGGTGGAGTATTGGAGATGTATTCTGCTATGCATTTACTCCATTGTACTTGACTTTGCTTTAGCTCATCTCTCTTCATCTATCGCTGGAAGGGTAGGTGAGTTTCAACGGCTCTTTTCATCAGATTGCGTGTTAACGTTAACTTCCATAATTAGGTCTGAGCAATTCTGTACTTGGAAAGTTTAAAGTAGTCTTAACCATTGATTTTGAATAAAAGCTATCGCCACTCAGATTATATGCCTCTGATCGATCACAGGGTCTGACGTCTGATCGATTACATATCGATTACACATAGATTATAGCCTGCATTACTGAACATCAGATTAGAAATCATGCGCCTAATCGATTACAGAGGAAGCCTGATCGATTACATTCAGATTACATGATTTCTCTAATCGATTACTAAATTTCCTATAATCGATTAATGCTCTCTAATCGATTAGGCTTAGAATATGTTCTGATCGATTAGTACTCTCTAATCGATTGGGCAATTGTCTCTTAATCAATTACTGGACTCTGATCGATTAGGCAAAGATACCTTAATCGATTAGACGACTATAATCGATTACTCCAATTTCTCCTAATCGAATGGGCTAATTTTCTCTCATCGATTACAGGGGCCTCTAATCGATTGGGCGCTATCTGATCTGAACTTGATTCATCTCTAATCGATTAAGCTTAAGTTCTTTGACTTGTAATCTATCCCTGATCGATTGGGCAAGACTTAGGATTTTCTATCAGATTATTCCTAAGATATTTCTGATCTTATCATAGCCTTTCCATATGCCTAAGTTATGTTTAGTTATTATCAAAATTTATTATTCTAACACAATCTGCACCTTTTCTGGATCATATTACTGAGTATCCAAACAGTCGACTACTTAAGCTTTGGGGTTTGTGGTTTCCCTTCCTGACACAAATATCTCCTCTAATTAAATTAGTTAATTTGACATACATACATACATTAAAATATCCTAATCATTTTCTTAATTTCCTCTATATCTCTCTTTTTATTAATCATTGTTAAAGAAGCATAAATATGGATAATATGTGAAAAACATAACAAAAAATAAAAAATATCATATATTTAGGATCAAGATCAACTCCTCAAATATGTTTCACATCAAGAAGCAAATAGAGTACTAAAGATTCAGACGGTACAAAAGAGTCTAATAGATTTGACAGTTAACCAGACTTGTTAGAAATCTAATTCGAGTTAGAATATTGATTCATTATTCAATCACGTTGATCTAGAGTTGGGTTGTCAACATGTGATCTGTTGATATGGTAAATGGTATTGATCCAATAAGGGTGAGAATATAAGTTTAATTCTCAGAAAGCGCATTTGTCAATAGAAAAATTAACCTATAAAAATGACACACTATACATTGTTGAACCTGAATTAGCCGGCTGTCAAGATAGGGGTCTCTCCCCTAATACCAAAAAAAAAAAAAAAAAAAGAGAGTTGGGTTGCCATTAAGCTAGAATTTGAAATTATAATGAAAGCCAAAAGGATTCTTACATTATTGGATGAGCTTTGAGCCTCAAGGGAAAGAGATAATTAAAAATCCTTATGAAAAAATTGACCCCCAAAAAATTTCTTATATATTTTGGGACCATTTGTGCTCATGCGTTAGCTCATTAAAAACTTCATATATTATGTACAACTAGACTTATTATGTGTTTGTATATGTTTTAGTTCATTACAAAATTCATATATTATGTACAACTAGACTTATTATGTGTTTGTATATGCATATAATTATTTTTATCATATTGATATATGATCATGCTTTAAGAATAAAAGGCTGTAAATATGTTGGCAAAAAGTTATTAGTTAATATTAAATGAAATGAATATATTAATTTAATATTTTATGTTATTTAGTAAAATATTTTTCATTATTCTTTTGTTGACCATAAATTATATTTATGTTCTTGAGAAATCACAATCCCACCACATTTAGAAAATAACATGAAGTAAGGGAAAATGATAGAAAAAATACATTCCAAATTTTAAAATCACAATAACTATTTTAGTATAGGTATCAACAAATTGAGTATAGGTATTAACAGTTATTAACAATTGCAAATCACCTATTTGAGATTTTGAAATTTGGAAAGTATCATTTTATCATTTTTTCAAGTAATAAACTAACAAAATTAAAATATCTTACTTTGTTTTAATAACATGTCACATCAAAATGCATTTTATAATATATTGATAAATCTATATGTATATATATAGAGATATATAACACAAGCAAAATCCAAACACATTCTTTTAAAACTTTAAGTGTGACATTGTCAATTTAAACTTGCCGTAGAAGATATACTATGTACGTAATAGGTATCTGAGTTGCGATAAAAAAAAAACATAAAATTTTTTTTATATGATTGACAAATGTTTTCAAAATAAGAAATTAAACAAATATTAACATTACTTTATATACACATATAATATATTAACATTGCTTCAATTCTGTGGTCAAGTAGAAAGCGACCAATGCAACACCTTAGACTTATAAGCACCTAACTCTGTCCAAAAAAAAGGCACCTAACACCTACAAGGCTACAACACAAATAGGGGCCAGACATGAAATGAATCGTGAATATATGTATTTTTCTCACTCACATGGTCACGGCTTGCGTCAATGTGCAACACATTATTATTGAGTATTGGTAATGGTAATAGACAAAACCACTTTTTTGTCTGGGCTTGTTCATTGGACAAAATTTTATTGGATGGGATGGATGGATCGATGGATGGATTCTTTGTGTCTGTCGTTTAGAGTATCTCCTATATATAATATACTCATCTGGTCCTATTTACAGGTAGAGAGAGAAGATTTTATTTGGTCCTATATATAAGTCACATCATTAAATATTTAGAGTGCATGTACAAGTTTACCCTTCATTTATTATATGTTGACTTTATTTTAATGTGGTAGAGTGGATATTAAATATGGGTAAAGTTGTAAATTTGTTAGATTTTAATGGAAAGTTAATGAGCTTTAAGGCTTTCCTTTGTCTGTGTGAAATGTGCTGGAAGTGCCTTATAAATAGGACCAGATGAGTATATAATAGGGTAAAGGGTCTTAAATAGCCAGGAAGTATTATCTAAGGAGCCGCCAGCACTATGAAGTTTTTCTTGGACTTTAAATACCCATGAAGTTATATTTTCGTAGCTTGAATGCCCAAAGCTAACGGAGAGAGAAACGGACGTTTGCCACGTCAGATTGAACGCCACGTCAGACTGATTGGGTGATGACGTGGGTTTGATTAAGGTTCTTAAATGCCTCGGAAGTTTTCTCAAAGGAGCATCCAGCACCCTGGAAGTTTTTCTTTAGTTCTTAAATGCCCCGGAAGTTTTCTCGAAGAATCTTAACCCAAGCCACGTCATCATCCATTCAACAAGGGTTAACTCTGATGTGGCATTCAAATCTGACGTGGCAAAATGGAAATCAAACTCAATAATTTGACTTAAATATAATTTAAATATGAATAGTTGATATTAAATGTATCGAAATTCATAATTTATCACACTCAATAAAGAAATTTATATATAAATTCATTGAATATGGTCTAATAAAAATAATTAACATGAGATTTAAAGCAAGTTAACAATATTGTTTCCTAAGGTGGAAGCATAAAAACAGTAAATCTGGTGAGTAAACTCGTAAGTTTAACCGGTTTTACAACTACACAAATTTAAGTAGAGCCGGGATTTCGGGCCAGCCCGAATCAACCCGCGGGCCAAACGGGCCAACTCGCATTCAGCCCGCCACATTTCGGGCTAGGGATTTTCTGGCCCTAGACCAAATGTGTCGGGCTGTCGGGCTAACGGGCTAACCCGATAGCCCGACATGAGATATTTATAAAAAAAATCCCAACCAAAGCCTTTTTTTTTGCTTCCCTGCAGGCTGCCATGCGTGATGTTGTCTTCTTCATCATCATCAATGCCGATCTTTCTCCTCTTCTACTTATTTGAAACTGAAGCCATTTCCTATTGCAACAAAAATAACAATAACCTTTACATCACTTAGATTCAAATTTAGGAATTAAAATTAGGACCAATGCCTCAATCACCCAGTATAATTAGGAATGACCAAAAGACCACAACATACCCAATTACACAAGACCAAAGAAACAATTTAACTGAAATTTAAAGGCAAGTTAAGCAATAAAACTCAAAAACCAACAATCAGAAATCAGGACAAAAGAAAATCTGAGTAATATCGTAGGAGTGAAATAACAGCCTTCTTTTGTTCAGAACCACAGAAAAATGTACCCAGAAATAAAAGAGAATGAGAGAAATCAACCACAAAAACGCAGGCACAGAAGATGAGAAGAAAGAAAGAAAGACGCAGACACAGAATCAAATAGAAGAATACCGAAAATCAAAAGAAAAATAGACGCCTATAAGGAAATGCACAAGAAAAATAGAAGTAAAGAAGGAAACAAAAATCAAAAGTGAAAACCCTAAAATGGAATAAAAGATAGAAATAGAAAACACCAGGAACAATTTGAGTAAGTCTCGTTCTACTCTCATTTATGAAAGAAGACGAAAGAGCCTGATGCAAGAGACACCTCCTGCGCCGTCTCACCAAGCTCTCTGCCTCTCTCACATTGAGAATCCGCCGGAGACTGATGATAGTGGATGGAGGATGGAGGAGTGGAGGATGGAGGGAGAGGCGGAGGTCTGGGAAATTGCTGGAGACTGAGAGGTCAGAGGAGAGGATAGAGGCTAGGGATTGAGGGAGGGCTGAGGTAAGGGAGCCAGAACCATCGAGAGAGAAAGAGACTGACTGAGGGAGACGAGTCACTCTGTGTCTCTGTCTGTGGTGTGTATATGTGTCACGTGTGTGTGTGTGTTGTTTTATTTTTTATTTTTAAATACAATCGGGCCAACCCGTAAGACCAACGGGTTAGCTCGACTAGAACCCGATTTTTCGGGCTTACGGGTTAATAAACCCATTTCATTTCGGGCTGCCTTTTTTGCAGCCCGAACCCCATTTTTTTATTGTTTTTTCGGGCTGGCCCGTGCTGAAAATCCCAGCTCTAAATTTAAGTGACTCGTGACATGTTTTGGTTAGATAGAACCGTAAAAACAATAAAATCGGATAGTCAACTCGTGAGTTTGACAAGAATGTGTAATAGCACTAAATGAGTGCTCCCTTTGGTCCATATATAAGAGGTAACATGATAATTTATTCTGTCCACAATATTAAGAGATAACAAGTAAAAGTCAGGATAATAATTATTTGATTTCCACGTTTACCCTTACATATTGAATGTAAAGAAGGGGGAGAGAGTGTTTGTGTATAATAAATGATATAAGGGTGAATGCCACATCAGAGTCAGCCCATATTGAATGGATGATGACGTGGCTTGGGTTAAGCTTCTTTGAGAAAACTTTTAGGGTGCTGGGTGCTCCTTTGAGAAAACTTCCGGGGCATTTAAGAACCTTAACTCAAGCCACGTCATCACCCATAATCAGTCTGACGTGGCGTTCAATTTGACGTGGCAAATGTCCGTTTCCCTCTCCGTTAACTTTGGGCATTCAAGCTACGAAAATAATACTTCATGAGTATTTAAGGTCCAAGAAAAACTTCCTGGTGCTGGCAACTCCTTGGATAATACTTCATGGCTATTTAAGACCCTTTACCCATATATAATATGATATGTATCACAATTTTAGAAGAATAATTTAGTCAAAATATAAGTCACTTAGGGGATAATTACCACTCATGTTTTAATTTTGACCCCATGATTAATACTCATTTCTAACTTATTTTTCATTATCTACTCTCTGTATAAATAATCCACATTTTCAATAAAAGGTAAAAGTGAAAAAATAATTCAATTTAGGAAAAATTAAATTAGTTAACAACCACATTTTGATTGTTGTAAATTAGTCAAAGTGACATAGTGACATATAAATATATATACTTATATAACGTGCATAGGAGGGAGCATTGTATGTTCATTTCATTGCTTCTTTCTCCAGTGGTATACTTACGTTTTAAAAATTTCTTCAGTAGAAATATTGAATTATAGTTAGATTTTATTTTCATAATAATGACACGACAAGTTGACAAGCCTTGCAACTTAAATCGTATCCACATAGCTTCTTGTCACCAATGTGCTTATATTGGTAGCATTTAAATCTCTCCAACCAACTTATCGAAAAATTGCTTAAATTAGGAGTAGCATTTAAATCTCTTTTTATTTTTTTAATTTATTTGAAATTTCAAAAATAAAAAATTTGAAACAATAACAATGGGTTTAGACATATTTCTGAAAATAGAAAGGTTTGGATGCAATATATATTGTGATAATTTATTAAAATATGATTCCTCCAATTTTTAGTATAAGACATATTTCATGAGTTATTCTTAATCCTAAATATAAACATATTTCTCATTTTTAAAATTTAACATTGCACGAGTATTTATTAGAGTGTTTTTATATATTTTTTCATGCATTAAGAAAACTGTAATAAAATTTATGATAAAACAGTATGTATATAAATATGTATGTATTTTTGTTGTTACTCTCCTTCAATACCATTGCCATCTCCCGCTTTTTCCAATTTCTTCTGTTTAACTTTTTATTAGTAAGGATACATTTTCATATTTACTTGTAAGAAAAATGTATATAATATAGTTTTTCTTGTATAGATGTTTAAATTGTATTTAATAATTGGGAAGAGGATCCTCTCCTAATTACTATCTTTCTCTTCCTACTTGATATGGTTGTCTATTTATATATAGCATAATGTCTTCAATAATTATTTGTTCATTGTATTTAGGGTTAAGGGTCAAAAATACACATATGATTTTGTCAAAAATTCATCCAACACTAAATGTTTTTTTTTGGACAAAAAATACACATGAGTTTTCAAATTGGATCAAAAGTCACATTTACAGTTATATTAAAAAAAACGCTTGATGCTGGATGAACCTTTTTACAAAATCACATATGTGTTTTTTACCTTAATTTAACTGTAGATGTGTATTTTTGATCCAATTTGAAAGGTCATATATATTTTTGGTCTAAAAAATAACATTTGGTGCGGGATGAATTTTTGATAAAATCACATGTGTATTTTTGACCCTTAACCCTTGTATTTATAGAAAATGCATTCAATTGTATAGCATTTTCTCACATACAATAGGCAAGTACAAAAATTATCCAATCTTAAGCATGAGTTAGAATTCCTTTATGATTGTGAATCGAGCTTTTAGTCCTAGAGAGCAAAAATTAATCGGCATGTTTTTGGTGAGCGTAACACCAAGTTTTTTCACTCTTTTGTGAACAAGAGATGCACTAAGAATTCTATTTTCAAGCTAAAAGATCAACAAGGTGATTGGACTTCAAACCCTTCAGAAATTCAAGTCTTAGCTCATTCATACTTTTTAGATATCTTTCTTGGTAGTGATTCCATATCTTTTCCTAAACTATCTGAGCAATTGGATGCTATACCTGTTCCTACTCTGGATGAAAATGAAGACATATCACTTCAAGAAGTCAAAGATGTTGTTTTTAATCTTCCAAAAAATAGTGCTCCTGGTCCAGATGGGTTTCATGCTGAATTTTTTCAAAGGAATTTGAACATTATTCATCAAGATGTCTATGCAATGGTTGTCAATAAATGGAGTACATAACTTCTTTTGAAGACCCTGAACAAGACCAATATTACTCTCACTCCTAAGTCGGATCACCCTCAAAGTTTTAAAGATTTTTGGCCAATAAGTCTAAGCAATGTCTGCTAGAAGATTTTTTCTAAGGTGCTTTGCAATAGACTCAAGCCTATCCTTGATAAGCTTATATCCCCTCATCAAAGTGCTTTTCTAAAGGGGAGACTTATATAAGACAATATCATGCTTGCCTCAGACTGTATTAATCAAATCCACTCTTCAGGCAAAAAACGGAAAAAGCTTGCCGCACTCAAAGTTGACTTTTCTAAAGCTTTTGATCAACTTTCATGGCAATTCCTTATTGCTTGTCTCTAGCGGATGCACTTCCCTGATAAATGGCTCAAATTGGTCGATCAATGCATATCTATAGTAAAGTCCTATATTAAGCTAAATGGTCAAATTATATTTTCCATTTCAACCAGTTAATTGTGGTGGGTTGGGTTTGCGAAATTCTAAATCTGTCAATCAATCCCTTCTTGCTAAACAATTATGGAGGGTTCTCTCTGCTCCATCCTCCTCCCTTCTTAGCTCAACTCTCAAAGTCAAATACATCGACATTTCATCAAAGAATATCTTCAAAAAGCCCTACAATTCATCATGGATTTGGATAGGTATCCTTAGTAGCAATGTTGTTATTCTCGATCATCTCAAATGGAGAGTCGGTAATGGTTATTCCATTCTAATCAACCACCACTTATGGTGGTCAATGCAATCAGGGTCTTAAACTCAAGATTCCAATCTTAGAGTTAATGATCTACTTCTGCATTCTCGGTTCTCTTGGATTCCTCTTCAATGGAATTCATCTCTAGTTAAATCCCTTTATTCTCCTCAACATGCAGCTGAAATACTTGCTACCCCGGTCTCTTTCACTAATTCCAACGACTATCTTAGTTGGCAGGGCTCACCTAATGGTTCATATTTGGTCAAAAAAGGTTTTCAACTATCATCATCCTCCAGACATAACACTCCTAATCCTTTCTGGGAAATGTTGTGGTCTCTTAATATACCAATGAAAAATCTACTTTTCATATGGAAATTAATCCATCAACCGATACCATATAGTGATGTTCTAGTTAGACACCATTTACAGTTTGGTGGGGTGCTATCTCCATCAGACCAGAATGGAGTTGTTTTAACTCCTTTAGAGAATGGCTCAAATCTTCCCTCCTTTCCCTTCACAAAGATGGTGAGTCTGATGTTATTGTCAAAATAATTACATTTTTAAATCAGCTTTGGATGTTACGAAACAACATTCTTCACCAAGGTTTTCCTACTTCTTTACCAAAACTCCTAAGACAGATCAATCAAGCTATGTCTTTCATTCAAATTGCTTTCATGTCAAATTCTCCGGATCCTCATCATTCATCCTTACCTAGGATTATGGGTCAAACACCAGACATTCACTTCTTTGTCTCTACTTATGATTGGAGCATACTGATGTATCGACACAACTCTAGTTTCAGACTTTCACGTAGGATGCAAATTTTCTTGAACAGGTTTCTAGTTCGATGCTTTGAATGGCGTAAGATCAAGTTTCAATCTTCAAACTTTAATCTCAGATGCGCCAGGGCTGCTATCCATTGGTTGCAAGATTGTGATTTGTTTCATTCTGGTCAATCTCTTGTGATTATTTCTACAATATCAAGTCATCACATGCTCTCGCAAACTTCCTTGCAGGCTGATATTGTTGGAAAGGATATCCTACAAATGCTCAAGGCTTTTAGATTTCATACTTATATGCATGTTGATAAAGAACAACTTTCTTCTTTCATGCAGGAACGTTCCTCTCTTTACATTCCTACTTTACTTTTTATATAGTTATGTAAGGATGTAGGATATTTTTATTCCATTTTAATGAATTGTCCTTTATAAAAAAAAGGCAAGTACTGTATTAGAATCTTTATCGCATTTAGTGGGTTCTATTGTGAATTTACATTCACACAAGTCAGACTAACTGGTTGCTAGTTGTGGTGGATGATAGATAACTCCTAAAACATATATAAATGAATAAATCTGTTATTTTAAATAGTACTCCCTCCGTCCCTATATATAAGAGCAAAAAATTTGAATGATTTTGTCCCTTTTTATCAGAGCCTGACACAATTTGTCAAAGCATTTAATGAGTTTTTTCCCATTTTACCTATCATTATTCTCTCTATTCACATTCTCTTTCATACTCATTTATAACACTATTATCACATTTATCTCTCTTACATAAATAAGGGCAAACTTGAGAAAACAAAATTATTTCAAACATAGTTATTTCTCTCAACCACTTACTTAATCTATGTGATTTTACCTCTTTAACTCTTATAATAAGGGACGGAGAGAGTATTGGCAAAACATATTTTCATTCTAAAAGAAATGAGTCAAAGGACTTTAAACTCTCTTGCTCTGTGTGCTAACTAGTCCTCTCTCTTATTATCTTTAAATTTCACATGTATTTATTATAAATGCCACATGACATTAAGTCAGAAAGAATGGAATTAAACATATAGATAATATGTGCCATTTACGGCTCTCAATTCAATAGGAATATTCGCATAATTATGCATCCCAAAAAAAGGTCCAGCTTTGATTGAAAACGTGAGCTTGAAACCCAAGTGGATAGCTATATAACAAATTAACTTTTCATATTATTTTAGGGTTCATGATTATTTTTATGGATTCAGGTAAAAATAATTATTTTTATGCATTTTATGAATTTAAAGAATCCATAGTCATTTATATTTTTGGACTGAACATAGTCATTTATATTGAAGATTTGTAATGATATTATCATTGGAAAATACATTTATTGTTAATCCTTTGGGTCAACCAAGCTATGGGTGTGTGTTCATGTTTAAATATATATATATATATATAAATATATATTGCGATGATAATTATTTGGAGGCTGTATAAGGTTCCCATTGTTAGGTCTTTGTTCCCACAAACCAGGTTAATCGATTATTAGAAACACCGGATACCTATAAATAAATCCAAAAACAACAAATGTTAAAATACATAAAACTCTTCTTCTTCTTCTGCATACATAAAGCTCTTCTAAACTTTAGATACGTTGTGCATAATCTCCCTCACTTTTAAAAGTTGAAGTGAGGGACTTTAAAGTTTTGTTTCGTGTTTTTTTGTCATTAACTCATTTTTCATTAAAATTATTGTTAAGGTTAACAACTTTTGCCATGTCAAATCTTATGTTTTTTTTTATTATATATCATGTCATTTAAACAACAATTGGTTGAAATTTAAAAATAAAAAAAAATTATTACATAGCAAAACCGTTATTGATAGTAAAACAAATGGATTTCATGTTCTTAGTTTAAATTTTCAAGGTTAGAAAAGTGATGGGCAATTGATATATAATATTTGGCTTAGTGCATTTTAGAAAAAAATAAAGCATGATAATTCATTAATTTGTTGTAAAGCCAGAGGTTAGAAGCATGTGTGTGCGTGTGGCCCCAGGAACTTATGAAGTATATCCTCTCATTTTTCTTTTCTTTTCCCTCCATATCTCATCTCGACCTTCATATAAAACCTGAATAATTTAAGTTTAATGTGTTGTTAGATTATATGATTACAATATTATTTTATTTATCAAAATTTTTTGTTTTGTTTGAAGTATAGTTATGAATGGTATAGGTTATATTTTCATATTTTAAACTATTCATTTTTTAATATAAAATAAATATGAGGTTCCAATAAGAAAATGGGAAAGATGAAAGCAAGAGAACCCAAACATGACTACACACCAATGTTGTAAAAACCGGACCGGAAGGTGAGCCGGAGAGGGCATCGGGTCACGGTTCGCACGGTCGGATCGGTCGGATCGAAGGTCGGACCGATGACGTAATATTAAGGAAAAATATATGATTTTTAAATGTAAATTAAATATAAACAAATTATGGTCCCTTCACCTCTTAATTTTTAGTGAAAGACCATTGACCAAGAAATAAATAGCCATTAGAGACTTAGAAAACAATCATTCTTGTCTTTAGGTAAGCAAAACAAAGAAGGCATATAGGACCATTTGAGGATCACAGTTGCAGAAATTTTTGTCGAGATAGAAGAACTAAGAAGTTAAGAACACAGGCAATTTCTGTTATGCAAAAGGTAAGAGATAGAATATGCAACTGATAAAAATTTCAAAAGAAATGTAAAATATAGAAAGACAACAAGTGCTAAATATAGAATAAAAACTTGGAAGAGACGTTAAACATCAACAATAGAGGAATGGTGATGAGAGAGATGATGTTCACCAATTGGTTGGAGTTTTGGAGATTAAATTTCACAGCCCTAAGATTTTCAAATGGTTGTTGGGGTTTTTAATTTGGGAGAAAGATATGAAGCTAATGAATTTGGGTTTCTTTTTTAAGAACTTGGGTTTTTTTTGGGCTTGATTTTATTTTTTTCATCTTTTTTTTTTGTTTCAGATTGGACCGTCCGGTTTTTATAAAACCGTTCCGGTTCCCGGTTTAACTCCGGTTCCCGGTCCAATGTCCGGCTGGAAACGGTCTGATCCGGCTTAATACAATAAAAGGTCAGACCATAAAATCCGAACCGACATGTGGAGCGGTCGATGGTCCAACCAGTCGGACCCCCCGGTCCGGTTCTTACAACACTGCTACACACTGCATAAATTACTTTTGAAAACTTAGTCATAAATTTGGCTCATATTATTTTTTATGAAAATTTGGTACACAATTTTAATTATATCATATGTAACTGCACTTTTGCCCAAACAATTAGTCCTAATTAAACTTAGTCATAAACATGTTTGAGATGAAAGGTGGGATCGAACTAACTAACTAAAAAACATAACACTATATTAAGTTTGTCAAACTCAATAATTTAATTAAGTATTAATTGCCAATTCAGATCATAACATCTCCTATTTCTTCTCCCCCCTCCCCCATAGACTGGTATGACTTTTCTAACATCTTTTTTTTTTTCAAACTTTTTTCTCTTAGCAATCTACAATTACACACACAAACACATCAATTAGCAATACATATTTTTTGTTTTACTTCTTTTGATGTTTAATTGTATTTAATAAGATTTTTAAAAATTTTCTTTTGGTCGTTAAGTCATGTGAAAGTTTACATTTTCATACCTTATATAGTGATCTATTTAGGGTGGTTTGGATTGGCTTATGATAAATAACTTTTTTTTTTTAATTTGACTTTTTCAGAAGTAAGATTGGATAAAAGTTGGATTGTGTGAAGTAATTTATGTTTGGATTTGTGATGATAGAAATGACTTTTTTTTCAATCTAATTTTTATAAACATGTTTGGATGATTATTTTGAAAAGAAAATTTAAATGAAAAATTACTAAAAATGACATTATTGTTATTAAATAATACATATATAATATGCATATATTCTTCTAGTTTAAAAAGAAAAATTAAAATTTGGGACTTTTTGAGGATTTTAAAGGCTTAATTTCTCCTTTATTTTAAGGGAAATAATTTGAAAAAAAATTATATTTTTAGCTCAAAGAAAGATATTGTTGGAGAAAATAGTTAGAGATTATTATGGTAAATTTTTAGAGATAAAAAGAAAATTTTAGATTAAAAAAATATTTTATTTGAGAATTTTAGGGGTCTAATAGTCCTATTTTCCTACCCAATTATTAAATAATACATAACAAAAGGAGTGGGACTCGTCATTCCAACCCCCAGAAGCCAGAAGCCAGAAGTCAGAAACTCCAACTTCCAACTTTCTCCTAAAAACCCGTTTGAAGCCATAAGCTCTTATCCAAATAAGCCAAACTAAACATCTCCATTTCCCTGCTATTTTCGGCAACTGAGCTTTTGGGTGTCCAAAAGCTATAAGAAACATACCATTAGTCTAGCATTAGGTGTTTTTTTAACTTGCTCATTTTTTCTATATAGGAAAATGAATTTAATGGTAAATTATACCACATCTTCTCAAGTCACAAATATGTAAGGTGGATTGTTTTAAAAGCTTCATTAATTATAAAATATGGCCCTTTTTTGTCCACATAAAAATCTGGAATTATGACATGACTTATTATCAAATGAAAAAAAAGTTATCTTTAAATATTATTGGCATAAGCCATAAGTTATTCTTATTCTTAAAACTAAGGATATTGAACTCAAGAAAATGTATCCATTTATTCTTACTTTTGTAGTGGATTATGATGATTGTTAATGGATTATATAAGGGACACATTGTAACCCTTCTTCTTGCTATATTTATATTTCACATAAATGCTATATGACGCTAATTTAGGTGGCAAAGATAAAATAAGATATAGATAATATCCACGTTTATTTCTTTCTATTTTAACCAGGAAAAGGTTCATAAATTGTCATGATGAACTTTTTGACAATTAATGGTCTTTAACATTTCTTGTCATTAATGAATTTGAAGAATTTATCGTAATTTATTTTCAAGACTTCTAGTATAAGTTATTTCTATTATTACATCTTACGAGAGTGGGACTTACGTATTGTTTGAATTAACTTATTTAAAGTAATTCGATGCTGCATAATTATTGAAGATAAATATATAAGAGAATTTTTATCTCGTCACTTGTAAAAATATAATATTTATCGTAAGTGCACTCAAGTTTCAAGAAACCACTTAGGTTATAACACATGCTAAGACAATTTTATTATAACTTTTTATGACCACATTTAAAATTAGAAACGATTTTCAAAATATGTATAAATTTCAAAAGAAATGTGGATGAATTATATAATATTATATTCGGTTCTTAAAATAAGATTTGGTTGATTAATATAGATAAACTAAATAAATAAATAAATTAGTCAATTATAACAAATGTGATAAAATCTTCCTAAAGCATTTCTATATAATATTTGACCGTATATCATTTGGTAAATAGATAAATTATTTTGAAAAATGATAGATATCATAAAATAGACGAAACTCTTGTTCAAAACCAAATCAAACCCATCAACTAACTTTTATACTAAAGACCGAAAGTAGTATTAAATCTGTGTTTGGAAACATGTTGCAGTAACCACAAAAGAAGTTAGGGCAACAATTTCAAAATTTAAGTTTTTATTTCTCTTTTATTAAAGGCTAGAGGTGATGTTGAATGTATATTTGGAATCATATTGCGCTACCACAAAAGAAGAGCATTGCACTCATGTTTAACCGTTAGTTTTTACTGGATTTCTTAAAGCTTGTGTAACCACTAGAATTTTGTGCAAAATGGGGAAAAACAATTGGGGCGACAATTTCAAAATTTAAGTTTTTATTTCTCTTTTATTAAGGGTTAGAGGTGATATTAGATATATGTTTGGAACTATATCGCGCTACCACAAAGGAAGTAGCATTGTACTCAACTTTAATGGTTAGTTTTTACTGAATTTTCCTAAAGCTTGTGTAGCTACTAGAATTTTGTGCAAAATGGAAAAAGAAACAATTAGGGAGACAATTTCAAAATTTAAGTTTTTATTTCTCTTTTATTAAGGGCTAGAAGTGATATTGAATGTATGTTTGGAACTATATCGCGCTACCACAAAGGAAGTAGCATTGTATAGTTTTTATTGAATTTTCCTAATCCTTGTGCAACCTTTAGAATTTTGTGCAAAATGGAAAAAGAAACAATTAGGGCAACAATTTCAAAATTTAAGTTTTTATTTCTCTTTTATTAAAGGCTAGAGGTGATGTTGAATGTATATTTGGAATCATATTGCGCTACCACAAAAGAAGAGCATTGCACTCAACTTTAATCGTTAGTTTTTACTGAATTTTCCTAAAACTTGTGTAACTACTAGAATTTTGTGCAAAATAGGAAAAGAAATAATTAGGGCGACAATTTCAAAATTTAAGTTCTTACTTATCTTTTATTAAAGGCTTAGAGATGATGTTGAATATATGTTTAGAATCACGTCGCGCTATTACAAAAGAAGTGGCATTGCACTGCCCTAAATCACAACTCTAGACCTATTAAATTAGGTTAAAACTTTGAAAAACTGGGCAAAAGTTGCAGCTTGAAAATTATTTTGTAAAAAAAAAAATCTGATATATTTTTTTTTTATAAAGTAAGGTAATTTATTGTTTTTTGTTTTTTTTGGCCAGTATTGTTTTTTGTTTAACCATTAAAAACATCAGTACGAAAATCCAGGATATTTTGTTAATGAAATTTTCAAACATCAAACAAAAACTTTTAACCGATTTCCCCCCTTGAACTTTTGTGTTACCTATAAAATTAAAAGAAGTAAGAGAATTATGGCAAAAAAGTCAATAATTCATACATTATCTCTCTTTTATTACCAACTAAAAGTAATAGTGAATATATATTTGGACTCACCATAAAAGAAGTAGCATTTAAAAAAGGTTTAAGCTTTAAAAAATGGGTGAAAATGTTTCAGTTTGAAACTTTTTTTTTGTCCGAAAATCTGATATATTTTCATACACTCCATACTCTATTGATTTTTTTTTTTAACTGTTGAAAATTCTACTACTCAAATTCAAGATTTTTTTGTCAATAAAATTTTCAAACATCAAAATTCAAACACGAACCTTTTACCGATTTTTCCTATAAACTTTTGTGTTACATCAAAATTATTAAAAAAATGGAAAAACAATTACAGCAACAACGTCAATAATTAAGGTCTCAATCTTTCATTTTAATTGACATATACGCTTAATTTGACGCCAACAAACACCAAATATCTCATTCTGACGTCTGCCTAGAATCGTTAACATTTCTGTGCATGTTCTACACTTGGCTCCTACCACCAATAATTTCTGTACCTTTCAATGTCGAAAAATGTAATCTTTTTATTTTCTTTAAGAATAAATTATATTAATAATGAATCCAGAATTAACTTTTCTTCCTTTTCAGCATCAAATTCATGAACCCATCAATTGGCAGTCAAAACCATTAATTTTTCTTCCGTTTTTTTCCGTTCCGTGCACAGAGACGACTCAACGTCCTTACTACTTGTAGTCACTCCTCACTGTCTGTGTAACCCAAAAACTGATCATACCAGCTGAGTCGATTTTCCAAACAAGGAAGGGAATTAAGGCATATAAAGCGAAGAAAAAAATCGAGAAGATTCAAACGAACAAGGGCGATTGATTACTGAAAGGAAGAAAGAAGCGAAAAGAAAGCTTGTTCAGACAATATCATGGTTCGTCTTATTTCAAAAGCTTTGATCATCATTACGTTACTTTTCGACTATTTTCAACTACCCATGACTTTTATTGTCGTTTTCAATGTGTTTGTGAAATACCCATTTCGAGTTATCTGCAAATTTCTTTTTGTTCGTTCGTTCGTTTGATGATTGTTTTTATTGGATTTGGAAATGATCAGTGTGTGTGTTCTTCTTTTCTTTTTTGTATATATGTCTCTATTTTGATCATTTTTTTTTTTGCGCGTGCTATGTGGTGGGGGAAATCTAAATATAGGAAATCTTTTTGGCTAATTTAAGCGTTCTTCTGCATTCTTGTTGTCTCGAGCCCGTTCCTAAATATGGGGGGCGAGTTTTCCGGATTGGGATACGCAATTCTTTCTTTGATATATAATTTTGGAAGAAAGTTTGTGGCGCAGTCAAATTCGTTTGTAGATTTTGTATTAACGGCTCAAATGCTATAGTCTCTTAAGTTCGATTGTTTTTATGTATTCTCCGTTCTTTATCATTATAATTTTCAGAATTTTCGGAATGGAAAGGTTAGTTTAGTGAGGGTTTTTTTATTAAATTAGACGAACATCTATCTTTTGACTGGTAGATAGATAATCATTACATTTTGGGAGAATCCAAGTTCGGGGTTCTCCATTCCTGCAGTTTTTTTGCTGGTGGAATTGCATTATTTCTTCTCTTCTGCATATGTGTTTCAATGCTTTCAAATTCATTGATTGATGATTAAGAATGGATGGATGCCTGATCGAATATATCAATCAATTGCTATCTGCACTTTAGGAGAATCTATGAACAATTGTTTTGGAACTTTACTTTTAGGTTATAGATTTGCTTATATTGGCAGGAAAGGAAGATGCATTGTGTCCTTGAAGACATAAGCACTGAAAGTCCAGAAGTTTTAACGCCAGGAAAGGATTCACCAAGGAATCAAGAACAACTACAGTTATCTACAACACCTTTGAAGGTCAGAAAATTGGATGCAGTTACTTTTCTCATGTGTTTTTGACTTTTCTTTTAGGCAATTTTTCATTACCACTTTCTAATTGTTATCTTCTATTTCTTTAGGATTGTGCAGAATCTGCTCTTTCAGTAAGGAACTCTGATAGCAGGTATATCTTCTTGTGACCAACCATATCTTATTCACCTTTTGTGTTATGGAACTTTCATTTGTTTAATTTCATTTCTTTTAGAAGGCAGATAGTTAAAATAAGACAATAGGATAGTAAGTACAACACTTTTTCTTTATGAATTACTCACCGAATTTGTTATTTTCAATAAAAATGTTGAAGCTTTTGTGTTTGTTGGTGGTTGATTTTGGTTTCTTAATGCATAAATATTGTACAAAGTTTCTCATGCTAATGTTTCTTTAAATATAATGTGGACATGTGGAAGTGACTTATTTTAAGTTTTGCTATTGTGTCTCAGCTGCCCCATCCTTGCTTTCCTTACTTTTGAACCTGATGGAAATTGGAAAATTGTTGCTTTACCTGTGTGGTGTCTCGGTCATACAAATTTAGCACCTGGAGTAGTTATGGACGGCTTGCAACTAGTTCTCCCTACACCTCTTAATAGGTCAAAAATAGATCAACACAAGGGGTTTAGAGCAAATTTGCCTGACTATGGCTATTCATTGAAATCATTTATGGGAAGAAGCAATGCTGGATCAAATGTCTACCGGCGATGTCAAAATAAGATTGCTAACAGAGCTGCTAAACTGAGCGAAATCTCTGGGAATTCTTGTTCCCGTCCCATGATGTCCAGTACTTCCTCTGATGCTTTTGCTGATAATCCTGCTATAGTTAATTTGTCTGATACATTCATGAGCAATTCCAAAGCAGAAAAACCTGTGAAGAAAAATTCAAGAAAAAAGACAAAAAAGAAAGGCAGACAGAGCAAGAAGCAATCGAGTGATAGCAGCTCAACTGAACCAGAAGTTCTTCCTGAGGTATATGGTTGTGCAGGTTTGGCCTCTGAAGCTTGTGGCAATAATGATGCGGAAGATCAGAACATGCTGATTTCTTACAAAAATGGATCAGGATTTTCATCTTCTAATCATAAATTAATACAAAATGATTCTGAAAGGCATGGAACTGATAACAGAATCAATCTTGTTGAATCATCAAAAAGTTGCACATCTAGTTCTGATGAGGTGGAGATACCAGAAGCTACCACATCTATGGTTAAGAAATCTACTGGCGATTCTTCCTTGTGTAACTCAAATAATCAGCTTCAAAACAGTGTCTCTGAATTTGTGGTCACTGAGGAAAACACAAAAGACTTGCAACAGAATCATTCTGCCTTGTACACTGAATGTTTGCCTGGTATACAAGACTCATTGGGGTTGGATTCAGTTTTTGCTGCTTCAGACAGCAATGGAAGTACCAATGCTGGAGTTTTTGAAGAGCAATCCAACAATGCAGTTTGCAGAACCAGTTGTTCAGAACCACCTGTTTCAAAGGCAGAAGATGGATATCTCGCTAGTCAGGGCTTATCAGACACTGTTGGTAATGACCTTGACCGAAATGAGGGAATTAAGTACGGTGCTCAGAATTGCAGCAATGGCGATAAGAGAGTTAAGCAAAAGAGAACATCCCCAAGCTGTGTTAACAGAACTGGTGCAGGAAATTTCCATTTCCGTACAGGAAAAGAAAACAGCCATTCCGTCTGGCAAAAGGTTCAAAAGCATAATGCTGATGAATGCAATGGTGATTCAAAGAAAGTAAATGAAAGTTTGCCTCAGTGTAATTCCAGTTTGAAAAAGGCTCCTTCTCTTAACAGGAACTGCAATTCTAACTGTGCTAATGGTTTATCTAGAACAGATAATAAGAGACACTCAAAAGGTAAAGTTAATAGGAAGTCAAAAGGGAAAATGGATTCAGATTCAAAAAAAGGATTCTGCAGTTATTCAAGGAAGGGATCCCATTTGAACAGGTCTATCTTTAATGGTAGTGCAGAAAATAGTGTACAACTGAATGACATGCTGCAAGTCTCATCTCAAGAAAATAGTCAAGAAGTACTGTGCAGTGTCTCTGAATCTCATTCTAGTTCTCCAAAGGTTGAGCTTGAAACCAAAGGAAATCAACAGATAACATCTGAATCAGTTGACAATGTGCAAGTTCATCAGGAGGACTCGGATCTACCAAAGAATAGCTCATCCTCAACACCATCTTCCACCGACCTATCTAGTTTGTCTGAGGAGCAGTCTGCTATTTATGCCCAACATTCAGGTCATGAGGTGTATCAAACAGAGAAAGAAGCTCCTTCTGCAGCCTACAATGTGCAAAACAACGGTTCTGGATCTATTCTCTGGAAGTGGATACCAATTGGGAAGAAAGATGCAGGGCTGGCCATTTCTGGATCCGATAGTTCAACCCCAGATTATTCTGATGAACCACCCCATGAGGATTTGATGTTGGAAAGCGATGCTGAACCGAAAGAGGTCTACTTTTCAGAAAATAAGGTTTCTTTATTAGATGAAAACAATGTTGAACCAAAAGAGATCTCCTTTTTGGAAAAACAGGTATCTTCATCAAATGAAAGCATAACATGCATGGATCAGATTTCCAATGGATTTTCTGGTCTAGATGAGGACGAGAATAAAGAACTGGGGAATCAGGTAGTATGTAATCTATCTGAGCATAAGGACACGAATGTAGTTGATAATCACTTAATTTATGAATGTAAGAATCGTGGAGCATCAGAAAATTATTCATTCAGAATTGCTCAAGCAATAAATGATGCTTGTAGAGTACAACTTGAGTGTGACGCTGTACACATGGCCACTGGTGGCCCAATTGCAGAGGTTGAAAGACTACTTCATAAATGTAGTCCTTTTATTTGCCAATCTTCCCATTCCCTCGGTTGTTTGACCTTCTCACAAGATGACGCAACCACACTGTGCAGACATGTTGCACCTGACCTAACTTTGGGATGCTTGTGGCAGTGGTATGAGAAACATGGGAGCTATGGGTTAGAGATAAGAGCTCAGGATTATAATTCAAGGAGACTGGGTGGTCGTCATGTTCCATTCCGTGCTTACTTTGTCCCTTCTTTATCTGCTGTTCAGCTATTTAAAGACCACAAAGTTCAATGTACGCCTAGCAGAGACATGTCTGAACACTCATCTGCATCTGCTGGTCAACATCCGTATTTTACTGGATGCTTTCCTCAGCCTTGGAGTCAGGACGCGAACATTCCAATTCCCCAAAGTCAAATGCTTTGTTCTGAACTATCTTCATCTGCTACGGATAATGGGTCTGGTCCATCTGTCAACTCATCATATTGTGGTGACTTAGAGCTTCTTTTTGAATATTTTGAATCTGAGCAACCTCAGCAAAGGCAGCCTCTATATGAAAAGTAAGAAAACTGGTCCTTTTTAGTTGATCTCAGAACACTGAGGTCCTCTCTTTTAGAGTTGACAGTTCTAACCCTCTTGACTGCTCTATGACTAGTAATCAATATATTTTTTTGATACAACACTTACTATAATCATAATTTTCCTTATACAAGAGGGATTGTTTGTGGTTGTTTCCTTTCCTTTTGGACTTTTGTTCCTTTTATGGGCTAGTTCCATGTCCTACTTCTCATACATTATCTCTGGATGCAATATACTATTGGAGTTGTTGTATGCATCAGTAAATACCATGTTAAAAGTCATTTCCAAGGTGGACGATCAACATTAATTGCTACTTCATGACAGTGGCTGTTCTGGGGAGAAAAAAATGGCCAGGATGGAAGGCATAAAGGAGAAATCATGACCCATTCAAAAAAAAAAAAAAATCCTTCAGCTTCATTTTGCTACTTTAAAAGCAGAAGCCCTGCTCAAGATTTTTTTTTTTTTGTTCAGCTCAGAAACTATTTTCGTGATTCTTAATATTAGGACTGCTAATTTGCCATTGAACAAGCTCAGGCTCAAATATGATACTTAATCCTATCATTCAGTTGCCCTCTGTATAATTAATTCTGCGCATTTGAAAAATAATGCATATTACTAAATGAATTAATTTTCCTGAAAAGGTTTGTCATTATCAACAAAATTTATTATTAGATTCATTTAGAGGGGGTTGAGGTAAGTGGCAGTTGAGAAGACTAGTAAAAAATGTTCTCCAGTCTATATTGTTTGCAGACACTCCTTATAGTTTTACATTTCCTCTTCTATGTTATGAACAGATTTTTGTCAGCTTTAATTTGGTCCTGATCTTCTCCTTTACAGGATAGAGGAGCTGGTTAGGGGTTTCGTATCGTCGCATTCCAGGGTGTATGGGGATTCTACAATACTAGACTCAGTAAACTTGCAAGATCTTCACCCTAGATCCTGGTTGGTGGTTTGCATGTCTATCTTAATTCATTCTATAAATAGAAATCATACGCTGTATCTACTGAGAGACAAGTTGAACGTAATTAAGCACAGTAATTAAATAATGCAAGAAAATTTGTAACATTTTAGACCACTTAATCTGCAGGTTCTCTGTGGCGTGGTATCCTATATACCGCATACCATGCGGCAACTTTCGTGCAGCTTTTTTGACTTACCATTCACTTGGACATTTGGTTCATAGAAGTATAAAGAATGATTCATCTACTTTAGATTCTTGCATAGTTTCTCCAGCTGTGGGTCTTCAAAGTTACAATGCCCAGGTACTAATTATGTTGCTTCAATTGCTTCCTGGAATTTATCTGAATATGCTGTTCGTTTGAGTACTGTGTGGGATGTTTTGACAAGGAAAGCCTTTTAAGTGGTTCTTTTTAACGCCAAAATAAAAAATGCAAGTTCTTTTATTATATATATTGGCCCCTCTCACAAAGACAATGAAGATAACAGCAAATCATAAAGATGAAGGAGCACCTTTGCCTCTGCTCTCCATAATTCAAATGGTGAATTTATACTTATGGAAGATTTTTAAAACTGTTGCTTCTTGATATGAGAAACAAAAATTGGAGAATTCATAAAAAATTTTTGCGATATTTTAAATAGAAATAAGATATGTGAATCGTAACTTACAATGTATCGGTTCGAAATGTTGCAACATGGCTGAAAAGCTTATAAAGAATTCTAATGTTATAAATGGAGGTGAAGATCAACGTTTAACTTGCACCGGAAATTATAGTTTTCATTTATACTTTTATCAGTAATGTGAATGTCTTTAATTTACATCTGAAATGTTTGTGTAAAATCTCAAATTTTTTGTATTGTCTAATTTCTCGTGTTAATTTAATAGATACTCACACATGCATTCCCGTGTTTTTCTCTCATATCTATATATTGAAAGCTTTAATATAGTCATATTTCACTCATTATATCATCTTGTATTAATATTACTTACACTGGGGAGGAATTCCTGGAATGAGTTCCATTATAAAATTACATAAATTCTGCTTGCCAGTACAAAAGTTTCTCTACATTCTATCTTCATTCTAAATGTGGATGCTCTTTTGCTTCATTTTACTTTATTTTTGTTTTCAAAAAGTTATTTGGTGCACCTTAGGCTTAATGGATATAATTGATGTAATACGAACAGGGTGAATGCTGGTTCCAGCTGAGTCAGTCTGCACAAGCAGCAGAAATGCTGGGCTTAAACCCTTCTATACTTCTCAAAGAGCGATTACGTACTCTTGAAGAAACTGCATCTCTTATGTCAAGATCTATTGTGAATAAGGGCAATTCAATCTGCACAAGTATACATCCTGACTATGAATTTTTCCGCTCTAGGCGGCGCTACTGAGATATTATAGTTTTTTTTTTTTTGCGGAGGATAGTTGATTGAGTAGTCTGTGTAGATGAAAATAACTTTGGCTGCCTTCAAATAGGGTCTGATATCAATTAGGAACAAGAGGTTGCCGATTGGGTTGCATCTTAGGCTCTGAATAATCTATCTGTACATAACATAGTTTCCCCCTTTTTCTGTTTTTTATCTCTAGTTCTTCATTCTCTTGTAGTTCTGATGTTGATAGAAACTAGCTGTTTTACTGGATTTTTTCTATAATAAATCAGTTCATAGTTCATAGTTCATAACTTCATATTACTTACCTTCCAAAGCTGGTGTTTGTTTTTCTCCCCCACCCCCTTTCACAAATACATGAGTTCAGAATCTAAAGTGAAACGGCACTGTTACCTCTTCATCTAATCCAAGAGAATGATATAAATATATATTTATATGTATATAACACTATGATTTTTCTTGAGAGCCCAAATATCCCACGCTGCATGATAAGAGAACTGATCATAAGAGCTTGATTTGTTGGTTGTTAAAGCTTTTCAACTATCAACAGCACATCTTAAATCTGTTTCCAATATATTATCTCCTTCATGGATTCCAAACACCACCCAAGTATGAGTATTTCATCTCTTTACAATTCAAAACCACCTACAATCCCTCTTAGCCCCTAGATAGTCCCTCTGGTCCTAGATAGTCGATGTTTGGTGTTTATAATTTCATGAAGAGCAAAGTTCAGAACTCAATCCCTAGAATTAAGTTGGTAGTTATCATTATAAAACTCTTCAAACACTTTCAAATTTCGAAATGTATTATGGCTCAAAATTTTTTTTGATATTTGATTTTCTCATAAATCTTGAATTTAAAACTTGTCAAAGCCTTTTTGTTTTTTTACACACATCAAGAATTAGTATCCTATGTTTTGTTGTCACGCCATTCATCCATCCCTATGAATTATTTTACAATTTTTACAAAGCATTCTATTAGAATTCCCTGTAAGAAAAGGTCGTTATTTCCTTTAAGTGCTATTTCCAAGTAAAAGCTACTTTTGGTATGGAAAAAAGCCATACCAAATACACCAGATACGAATCGCTTATTATCATTAGGCATTAAATGAGGCTTTAAATTTTGTTTGCCTACCTGATTTACCCTTTGTCTTATTTATTTATTGGTTAGTTATTTTTTAATATGCCTTTTTATGCCATTTTTTTTAATATAAACTTGCTTAACAAATTAATCATCCAAACATTTTTTATAAGTAAAATTAAAAATAAACAACTTTTGTTATTGCCATTCTGCCAATCCAAAACATAAATGTGATTGGAAAAAAACACTTTTATTTACTCTACGTTTAGATAAGTCCAATAGAAAATAAGCCATTACAATTACAATGGCCAATTCAAACACAATGTCACCTTGAGGCTCCACTCTCTTATATGATTAATACATATTTGGTTTATTGGTTTCTTAAAGTGTTACCAATCTTGAAATTGCAAGTCCAGGAAAAGTCAAGAATATATTGCTCTTCCTTATTAAACTCTCAAACAAAAATCATTATGAGCCCACACATTATCCTATCTTCTCATCAACATGTCCAAGGTCCCCACTAATAAAATCAAGTGGTATGTCTTGAACCAAACTTTCCAAATCTTCCCAAAACATTTTAGATTTTTTTTTTCACTTTTTATCAACCATGATACCAACGCTGTTCTTTGTACTACTTTCCATGTGTACCAAAGTTTTGAAAAATTCAAGTTCTATAGTTTTTCCTTCAACCCCATTTAGTTTTCTGCAGACACAAGATACTAATTTTTCTCTTTTTTATTCGTAAATCCCATCACTTCCATAGATTTACAAGATAGGGTTCAAATGTTCTAATTTTCAAATCTGATCTTGCTCATCCGTCCAGAAGAGTACATTAACGCCTACTCATTGGACATTACAATAACTCTTTCTTTATCATTGTACTCAAGTTATACATTGCATTACTTCTCTGCAGCAACCTAACAATAACACAATTTCATTCTAATCCATGCCTCGAGAGATTCTTCATTAAAACAGGATTTTTTTTGGTCGAACGTAAAATGCTTCTTTGAAGATTCATTTTTTTTTTTTAAAGAAAAATATGAAGACGGACACAAACCTCCGCGCCCAACGATTGGCCTCTCTGATGTCGTGGGCATGATGATTAGAAAAATTTTCAAAGCTATCTTTCTTTTTTTCCAACAAATTTTCAAAGCAGAACCATCATTAACACACACATGCATGCGCCCGCATCATTTATTCGGATGATGAAGCAACATCTATTATAAAATTCTCCCACCGATCCCTAATATAAGAGCATAATAACTGAATCTAAGTTTTTTTAAGGAAACTGTTAAAATTCGTTAAAAATTATAAATATGTCTAAGATAGAATTTTGCTTAATATTACCCTTATTTATGATATAACGAGTAAGAGAGGGGGTATTAATGAATATGGAAGAGAATGTAAGGAGAGAAAAGATAAATATAAGCACCAACCCATCATTTATTTAATACAATACTTCAAATTAATTAGGTGCAAAATAGAAAAAAAATAGATTCATTAAATGATGAGACAACCCAATACATGTTCTTATATTTTGGATCAAATTAATTAATAATTCAAGCTTTTATAATATGGACCGGACTCACCAGAGGGAGTAATCAAAATAAAAATGATATGCTTAATCATGTTTTGATTTTTAGGTTTTCAAAGCATTTTTAAGTATTAAATTTATAGACATGTACAATCCTTGAATTCGTAAAAGATATATAAAGTATTGAATCTACCAAAAGCAGAATGAACGACAATTTGAAACTAAAAAGTGAACAGTGATAAAAAAATATAATAAAATTTTTGTATATCTAAAAGTCATATGGCAATTTGACACTAATAATATTCTATATTTTGACAATAATATTTCAGTATTTGATATAAAAGAATTTTGTTAAAATTTAATGCTAATATCTTCAGTAAAAACCAAACGCTCTTGAAAATCTTAACACTCATATTCTAAAAGTTAACATTAATACGGATTTAGAACAATCATTGTCAAACTTCAAAGTCTAAGTTTTCAATTTTGAAATATTAATATTAAATTATTTAGAAAACATTCGTCTTCTACGTACTGAAAATTTAAAATCTTTCTCTCACATTAAAATTTAGTTCATATTTTAGCCTCAAACTGTTTTTCTCCCTAAAACGTTTCTTATAGTTTATTGTGATGAATAACAAATTCCAACCACTGAAATTAGTTTCCCCTCCTATACAACTACTCTATAGTCTATATGATATGTGTCAATCTAACTTTTCAATTGTGATTTTACAATTTACAAGGTAAGTACGACTATACGAAAGAAAGTGTCTCACTTTACATAACTGTGTTTACTAAAAATAGATCCAAATATACACTAATGCAGAACTTGTTATATATTAAAATAGTAAGAATTTATCATCCCTTCAAGTAGCTTTATTTTTAATATGTTTTTGTCATAACTCATAGTGCTATACTTTTAAAAAAACAATGTTTGGTGTGATTTGTGCGACAAGGCCTTTGATACCTAACTTTAATATGTGCGGCAATGTGAAGTGTGTCCTTTATTCAATTTTCATGTTAGACAGATAATTGAAGGAACCAATAGATTGGCCCTAAATATACTTTGATTCTTGGTGAGATGTCAATTTTAAAATGGGAACTGTAGAGATATCAATGATTGACCTCAAAATTAATCCAACATTTTCATAAAGCTCACGTGATAGTAACTTGCAAATTAGTGGAAATCATTTGTTATTAGAAGTAAATCACTTTACCCATTGTCCGTTGTTTTAGCTGGCGAAGGGGGTTAGACTTCAACCATCTTGGCGAGGGTTCAATCCCTCAGAAAGGCCACTTTATTGTGGCTCCAGTTACTGCGTTTAGGGAGGCATTTCCATAGCTTAGTAAAGTTGGGCGTAACCTACCTGTGTGGACAGACAGAATGGGCTTGCTTGTCATGCCTTAGAGCCCACAGGGATAGGTCCTAGTGAATCATGAGTTAGGTGCCATGCCCTTAGATCGTGGGTGAGCCAAACTCCTTTCCTAAAATTTAGTCATAAAAAAAAAGAAGTAAATCATTTTGAGGACAATAGAGCTTAAACTTTTCACTCTCCTAATTAAACAAAAGATCGCATTATCCCACTTCTTCAAAGCACAAACATGATTAAATCCGGTAAGAATGCTACTAAATCGTTCTCATAATTACGATAAATTAGCCGTTTAAAATGGAATATAATATAAAAAATAATGATAGATATCTCCACAATACAGTCAACCTATCCAATTTTAATGGCATCTTCCTCCAAAAATGAAGAAAAGTATTTCATTGACTTAGAAGTAGTGATCAAATACTTCAGTTTGTCTCTCAGAAGAAAATTATGGGGTTGGATTTGTCATTTTCCTATTTTTCTCTTACCTTGTCATAATCATGACATATCCATTTTTTTTATACATGACATATATTTAAATTGTTACATATAGTCCATAAATGTAGTACAAAAACTTAAAATAAAATTATATAGTACTCTCTCCATCCCTATACAAAATATCTCAAAAACATTTTTACACATATCAAGAAAGAAAGGTAGTTAAACATAATAAATATGTCCAAAATAATTATTATTTTTTAAGTTTTCCCTTATTCATGATGATGAATGTAAGAGAAATGATTATAATAATACTCCCTCCGGTCCTAAATATAAGATCACTTTAACTTTTTTTTGTGAAAGTTAAGGAAGCAAATTAGGCCACTAAATTATAACATATGTCATATATAATTAGATTATATGTTAGTTTATAAGTAGAATAAATTAGTTTTGAGGAAAAAAAAAGATAACTATATACAATTTAAAGTGATTAATTTTGCATCCTTAATTTCTCCAAAAAAGTCAAAGTAATCTTATAATTAGGACCGATGGAGTATAAATGAATATGAAAGAAAATGTTAACAAAAAGAATAATTATGGATAAAATGGAAAAAGACTCATTAAATTTTACGACAACTCAAGGCAAACTCCTATAAAAAAGGATAAATCCATTTAAATTTTGAATTCTTATATATAGGGACGGAGGGAGTATAATAATAATTATATAAGTTATAAGATCTGAACCATTCAATTTTTAATTAAAGGTAGAGATGAGATATTGCGGAAGAAAAGAGGGGAGAGGGTGTACTCAATACTTAAGTGCCGAGTCTTCCGCAAGGGCCAAAAACGACCGAAACAGGGTCAGTCTGCGTTTGGGTTCAATTCCACTCGGACACAAAAATTTCCATGTCCTATTAACTGAGCCATGTGAAGCATCAATTTCTTATCCGATTCAGATACTATATTCCACATTGCTGACGTTGATGTTCTTCAATAAATATACTCAATGAACCTTTTGCAGTATCTTTCAACTTTAACCAAACTTGTCAGCAACATTCATATCCTCTTAAGAGATTCCAAACCCTTTTACACAATCCCAAGATTCTAACATATTCTCTATTCCCTAAAGAGAGAGAGAGAAGAGAAATGGCTCAAACTGTAGAGCAGAATCAGAAGAAGAAGGACATGGAGGTAGAAAAAGAAGACCTTTCTGTGGAGAAGGTGTTCCAGAACCAAGAGGTTCCATCATGGAGAAAGCAGCTAACCATAAGGGCCTTTGTGGTGAGCTTTGTACTGAGTGTACTGTTCTGTTTCATTGTGATGAAACTGAACCTCACCAGTGGTATTATACCCTCACTAAACGTTTCTGCTGGGTTATTGGGTTTCTTTTTTGTGAACACTTGGACTAAGTTCTTGAATAAGTCAGGCATGTTAAGGCAGCCATTTACAAGGCAAGAGAATACTGTCATCCAGACCTGTGTTGTTGCCTCCTCTGGCATAGCTTTCAGTGGTAATAGTTTCTTTCAATGTGTATCTTAGTCCCTAATACTCCACTCAGTCCTTAATATAATATCTAGTTTGTAGTTCTTCATTGAAGTAGATTTTATATTAACTACAGGAGGTAGTATAATTTATCTCAAAGTAATGACGACTAACCCTCTGTCTTAGAATGCAAAATGAATGGTAAATCTCAAGCCACGATGAGAAATTTTTGGTGTGGTTTTTGAGTATTTGTTATCATATTCTACAATGAAAACATAGCAAGGGAATATTTTTGACAGTTCTCATCATATGATTGGGTTTATTCAAAAGTTATTTTGCATACTCTTTGATATGCCAATATATGATATAGAAAGAATCTTGCAGGAGGCTTTGGGAGTTACCTCTTTGGAATGAGTGAAAGAGTAGCCCAGCTATCTTTAAACAAAACTGATTTCAAGAACCCAGCAATAGGATGGACAACTGGATTTCTCTTTGTTGTTAGCTTTCTTGGCCTCTTCTCGGTTGTGCCTCTAAGGAAGGTGTGATGCAAGCTTGCTCTTTCCTTTTTGAACAATCCATCAATAATTCTACTATAATTAAAATTAGAAAACATGCATATTGTAAATCTCTTTATAATTATTTCCTTCGCATAATGCTTCATGTCTTTACCACTATGACTTTTTTTTTTTTTTTTTCCTTTTTCATCTTTTGTTGTTTGTTGCAGGTTATGATCATTGACTTTAAATTGACATATCCTAGTGGGACCGCAACTGCTCATCTGATCAACAGCTTCCATACTCCTCAAGGAGCCAAACTAGCAAAGTAAGGCTCTGCAAAAAAAAAAAAAAAAAAAAAAAATCCCTACAAAATTAAATATTGGACAGAAGAAATTAAACATCAAAACTAATTGAATAGTTCCTTTATACCTCTTTCAGGAAGCAAGTGAAAGTGTTGGGAAAATTCTTCACTTTCAGTTTCTTATGGGGTTTCTTTCAATGGTTCTATACTGCTTCTGATGACTGTGGATTTCAAGCCTTCCCTTCAATGGGGCTGAAAGCATACAATAACAAGTAGGCCATCAGATCTCCTTCCCTTTTAATGACACATTCATTTAATTGGGGAAAATTTAAAACCAGCATCATCTTCAGTTATTAGGAGAGCTCATTTCAGCCTTTAATCATTTGCAGGTTTTACTTTGATTTTTCTACAATCTATATTGGAGTGGGAATGATTTGTCCACATATCATCAATATATCACTGCTCCTCGGAGGAATTCTTTCTTGGGGACTAATGTGGCCTCTTGTAGAAAACAAAAAGGGTGACTGGTACCCTCCAGGCCTTGATGAAAACAACATGCAAGGTCTTGAAGGTTACAAGGTAAGTTTCATAATGCAAATCAACTTATTGCTCCATATTCTCATTGTAAAGCATCTTAATTTTGGCTCATTATCAAAGGCTGGATGATGACAGAAACCTATGGAACCTATGGATAAAGTTTGGACTTCATTCAATCAACATTATCAGAACTTGGATCTTCTAAATTGAGAGATTGTATGAACTGTTCGATTTAGTGATTTGAGCTGTCTAAATTGTATATGGATAGTCTAATTTTTTCTCTATTTATGTTGATATTCACACACACAGGGGAAGCAGAACAAGTAATAAAAATAGTTTTCTCACTGAAAGCTGAAAAAAATTATATATTTTCTAAATTAAATATAGATAGCTCAATTTGCTCAATTGAACAATTTACAAAATCCCTCATCTAAGAGGTTCCATGTGCAAATCTACAACCGAGCAGTTTAAGCCCTGAACAGCTCTTGCCACCATGGTTACTAACAAATCCATTGACCTTGAATTCAGATATTCATAGCCATATCCATGATCCTGGGAGATGGTTTATATAACTTCTTCAAGGTGCTAGGCTACACCCTCACTGGCTTGTATCGTCAAATCCGGAACAAACAACAGGAAAATGCTCTTCCTGTTGCAGATCAAAACTCTCCTTCAAGTCCTCCTCAGCAATCTTTTGATTTCCAGCGCCGCAATCAACTCTTTCTCAAAGATCAAATCCCCACATGGTATGCAGTTGCAGGCTATGTTTTGATTGCTATTGTCTCCATGATCACTCTTCCGCACATCTTTCACCAGCTAACATGGTACTACATGTTAGCTATCTACCTTCTAGCTCCAACCTTAGCATTCTGTAATGCTTATGGGTGTGGGCTAACAGACTGGTCACTTGCATCCACTTATGGAAAGCTAGCCATATTTACAATTGGAGCATGGGCTGGAGCATCACATGGTGGGGTTCTTGCAGGCCTGGCAGCCTGTGGAGTGATGATGAATATTGTCTCCACGGCCTCTGACCTCACGCAGGATTTCAAGACAGGCTACCTCACCCTTGCTTCGCCGTGCTCCATGTTTGTGAGCCAAATAATTGGCACTGCAATGGGATGTGTGATTTCTCCTTGTGTCTTTTGGGTTTTCTACAGAGCATTTGATGACCTTGGAACTCCTAAAAGTGAATACCCTGCCCCATATGCTATTCTTTACAGGAACATGGCCATCCTTGGGGTAGAAGGTTTCTCATCTCTCCCAAAGAACTGCCTCTTGCTGTGTTATGTCTTCTTTGGCTCTTCCATTCTGGTAAACTTGATTAAAGACCTTATGGGTGAGAGAGGGTGGTTCATACCATTTCCAATGGCCATGGCTATACCTTTCTATTTAGGGCCATATTTTGCCATTGACATGTGTGTAGGAAGTCTGATATTGTATGTCTGGCAAAAGGTAAACAAAGCCAAAGCAGATGCTTTTGGGCCAGCAGTTGCTTCTGGTTTGATATGTGGGGATGGAATATGGACTCTACCTGCTTCAATACTTGCTCTTGCTGGGATTAAGCCACCAATTTGCATGAAGTTCTTGTCTCGTGCTACAAATCAAAGAGTTGATAAGTTTTTAGGTTCGTAAGGCAATGTTTGGCTTGGGATCAATATCTTGTGCCATACTGCCATTCAACCTGTTTGGACAACACCTTTCCTAATCATGAACTTTGAATTTAAAGACGTACGAGGCACCAATATAGGTGAAGCAATAAAAAATTATGAAAGAAAAAATGTTTGTTATAAAACAGATGTATCATAGGGAAAGGAGTATATGCACACTAGTTTAGATTGCATTCTGTGATTTGAGGTTTCCATAAGACTTTAATTTCAAACTGTATAAATTTCAATGTGCATGATATTATTGCTTTAGATTAGCTTAAGCCTATCTTCTTCCACCAAGAGAAAACTGACAATCACCAACTTCAGTAAGTCCCAAGTCAACAGTCTTTCAGAGAGTTGGTAAGGCACATGATTTTAAGCATTGTCAACAAAAATTGTCATAAGCAATCAAGCTCAAATATCCTAATTACAAAATGCATAAACCTCTACAAGAAGGGGTGTCGGGGAGGCAAAAATGCAGATTATAGAAGATGCAATTTTGTATCATATGGCTGCAAGCATAAATCATGCGTACAGCAGCATATTTAGAACCCTTTTCCACGTTGAATCCAAATCAGAATATGGCGATCTTGTTTTGATTAACTTTCATAATCCAGTTGCTAACTCTCAATTAAATCGATACGGAAAGATTAGTTTGAAAGAAACAAGTTTATAGTTAGGGAGGGGAAGTAAACCAACCATATTATCAAAAGAATCCTCGCACAGTGCATTCTTTCCATCTCTGGAGAACTGCAGAGTTAGATATCCATACTATAGATATAAGATGGTTCCAAATAACTTCATTTAGCCCTGAAAAAATGGAAGTAAATATGCACCAGATATTCAGATGAGATAATCCAGCGTACAAAATCAAAATTTCACAATTCAGAGTTTATAGATTGCTCAAGATGGCCCAAAATTGAAAAAAAATGAGTGAAATATATATATATATATATATTCTTTTGCACTCTGCTTTCAATCTACCAAACCAAACAAGCATATAGGAAGGTGAAGTAACAAATCAACAGTCATCTTAACATGCGCTTGAAACATAGCAAGCAAGTGTATTCATACTGTAAGCTTGCAACTACAAATAGTGACTCAAATTGAAGGCGGAGAAAATCGGCAATTTAATGCCAATGTAACGAATTCCGATACAAAAGTGAAAATTCATAATGCGTTGAGGGAAAACATGAAAATTCATGATGATTCCATAAGAGGAGGCCATCCTTTAAATGGCGGGAGGGGGATAGTTACCATCTAGAAACAGTCCTTTTTTAATGACTGATTTTCGTTATGTTAATTTTTTTTATATAATCATGTGATGCGAGGAGATGGCCAGCACTCCAACATATATGGAGTACTAATTTTAAAATTGAGGGAAAAAGGCCATTTTTGGCCCGGAAGTTTTGTCTTTGGAGCAATTTTGGCATGGAAGTTTTTTTAGGACCTATTTTGACCCGGAAGTTTATAAAACGTAGCAATTTTGACCTTGACTAACGGAAATATAACGCTGCCGTTAATTACTTATGACACATGGCAAATTTAGACTACTAGGCCCTGAAATTTTCAAATAAGATATTAATTTTTGAGTTACATAATTCCTTTCACTTCAAAAGTTTTACCTACCAAACCCCTTAATTATTTTCTCCCATAATAACCTCTTTTGAACATAAGAATAATTTTTTCAAATTAATTGTCCTTAAAATAAGGGAGAAACTAAGCATTTAAAATTATTTAATGTCAATTTACTTTAATTTAGCCACAATCTGGAAAGAATCATTGATGAACAAAACTACAAAACAATTTCAACTCAACTGAAAACAACACAAATATGAGAGAATGAGGTTTCAGATTAAAAATTCCAATTGCAGAGCAACAATAAAATCATACCGTCACCATAATAAACTATAATGTAATCCTAATATAAGCTTATACCTCATCTTGCTCCAGATTAAGTCGAAAAATTGCAAGTTCAGGAATGGGCTAATTAGGAATTGCAGATGTAGATGGAGTTTATTTTTGGTTTGATGTTGGGTTCCTCACTAGTTTTTGGGAATCAAAGTGTGCTGGTACGGTTTATCTTGCTATTGAATTGAGCTCAATTTTGAAGTCAAAAGCTATATGAACATAGAAATTGTGTCTTATGTAAACATCCTAGAAATTTAGTTGAGGATTAGTTGGCTAATTAGGAATTGATTCATGATAGATTATGGGTTATGAGAATATTTGAGGAATTTTTGAGGCATTTTTAAGAATTTTAAATGCTTAGTTTCTCCCTTATTTTAAGGACAATAAATTTGGAAAAATTATTCTTAGGTTCAAAAGAGGTTATTATGGGAGAAAATAATTAAGGGGTTTGGTAGGTAAAACTTTTGAAGTGAAAGGAATTTTGTAGCTCAAAAATAAATATCTTATTTGAAAATTTCAGGGCCTAATAGTCTAAATTTGCCATGTGTCATAAGTAATTAACGGTCAGCGTTATATTTCCGTTAGCCCAGGTCAAAATTGCTATGTTTTATAAACTTCCGGGTCAAAATAGGTCCTAAAAAAACTTCCAGGCCAAAATTGCTTCAAAGGCAAAACTTCCGGGCTAAAAATGGCCATTTTCCCTAAAATTTATTCCATACTCCATTTTTACTTTTTAATTTTAAAATTTATTCCATAATCCAATTTAACTTTTTAATTCCAGTGGTGCATCATAAACCATGAAATTGAGGTAATTATTTGTTCAGATACTTGGTGATAGAATATACTAAAAGTGCATATTACCTCATAGAGAGTAAATAAATCTTTTGGTCCTATTTATAAATCAAGTTATTAAATTTTTTGCATAACAATAATAACAACAATAAAATTTTATCCCACTAGGTGCAACCGGCACCCCGAGTTGTATGACGGTGGGAAAGGAGGAAGGCAAGGGGGAGAGAGAAGGAGATACTGATGGGGTTAGGGAGAGGGGAAAAAAGTTAATGGTGGGGTTTATATTAATGACAATTAACTTCTTAAAGAGTTGCAATAACTCAACTGCATTGACAACTGAGGTTACAATTAAATTTAATATCACTTAGGTCAACTGAGACTTCAATATAATTTATTGATTTCAATGGTTCTACTTGTGTGTAATTCTCTTGCAAGATATTTGGTTGTAATTCTCCCTAAAAAATTTTGTTTTACTAAGCACATGTATCTTCTTGGAGTTAGTGCCTGTTTGGCAAACTTAAAAAAAGTGATATTTTTGGGCCAAACTTAGGTTTCAAAATCTGGATAGACAAACACTTTCAGCTTTTTCAGAATAGCTTTTAACTGTCAAAACCTTGGTTTCAGTTAAGCCAGACAAACACTCACAAGTTTTTCATAATAGTTTTTTTGCCTAAAAACCTAGGTTTGGGGCAGAAAACCTAGGTTTTGTCAGAAGCTATTTTTTTCTATAAGAAGCTATTATCTAAAAGCACATTTTTAGCTTTTTTCTCAGAAGCTATTCTCCAAAAGCTAATCTAAACAGGCCCTTAATTATGCTTGAAGTACTAGTACACTAAATACGAACACATTTTCAAACAGAAATTGAAATCTTATCGTTTCCAATTTTTTTTGGGGGATTAGCCCTTTTATCTAAACCCAACCTTGTTGGTATAGTTGGAACTTGAAAGTAATCTTGCTTTTTGAGATTTGTATGGATTATTGGATCAATAAATAATGTACTAAATCCATTTATGACACGTTCACTATCGGTCGAAGTTAAAATTTGAGCCTCAAAAGGAAAAGAAGATTATTGTAGAGTGTAAGATAATGCAAGTTACTAGGTCTTATATTAAGGGCCTGCTTGATTCCATAGAGAATGGGCCTAATTGAAGAATTTCAGACCCCTCTCTTGCCCTCCAAATCTTTCAAATACTACAATAAAACACAAAATTAGCGACGGAAATTTTTCGGTCGATAATTCTTCCGTTGGTAATTAATTTATCGACGTAATTTTTTGGGTAACTGAATTTCTTTTGGAAATTAATGCAAAAATTCTGTCGGTAATTTTAACAACGGAATTTACCGACGAAGTTTCCGTCAGTAAATTTTCTAAATTTTTTTTAAATTATATGCTATGTGTCACCTCTCCTTGCCACCACATGTCGCCTACACAAAGTGTCTTCAATTGTAGCGGAGTGGAGACCCCCCAACCTCTTGCGCGTTTGCTAATGCCTTAATCAGTTGAGCTATGAAAACCCTTTGATATTATTTGCAAACTATTATATTTATAATATTCAAACTCCCACTATTATAATTATATCTGATCTTAAATTATTTTTATATAAATAATTTTTTATATTCATATACATTACATTATATTTAGTATTTTCATTTTATATTTATAATAAATATTATTTTTGTGAATTAATTTTATTATATGAAATTATTTTTCATTTTTCTTACTAATTTTTATTAATATCTATAACATATTATTTATTTATAATTTTTTTTAAAATAAATTAAGATAATATTTTATTTATAAAATAATCAATATATTAGCGAAGGAAATTCGGTCGGTAAAATTACCGATGGAAAAATTTCCGTCAATAATTCCGTCGATAAATAGATGTTTTTTTATAGTGATACCCAACATACACTAAGGAATGGAGTATAATGCAAGTTGTTTGGACATCCTCCAATTTTTAGAGTTAAAAAAGTTGATGAAGCATCTGGTTATTCATTCAAAACCCACAATTTCATGAGGGACTTAGGGTTCCAATTTCAGTTCTTCAACCAACCCCTCATCAGCAATTTTCGGTCATTGGGAAGCAAGGGAATAGGTAAAGGAGAGTAGTAAAACAAAAGGATGGCAGAAAACTTGAATAATGGGTTAGATTTCAAATTATAAGTGTTGTAAATTTTTGAAAGTACAAAAAAATTAGGGAAAAAGACCCAAAAATACTTTTGAATTTTAAAAAGGACAAATCAGTCCCATAACATTTCAAAATTCCATGTCAGACCATGGGGATTAATTTGAGATTTTTATATGTTTGTAAAAGACCAATTTGGCCTCTACCCACATATGATCAATTTGGCCTTTTCTTTAAATCTAGGGCATTTATGTCATTTTACAACATTTTAATATCCCATATTCCTTCCTGATGGAAGACATGGGATTTTGAAATATTAGGGGACCGATTTTCCTTTTTAATATTCAAAGGTATTTTTGGGTCTTTTTCCCTAATAATTAAATAAATAATTTTTCAAAACCATAAAAATATTAAGGATCAAATTTTGAACAAGCGAATATATGGATTTGAACTGCACTAACTGGGGACACTTTCCTGATACAAAATTATAGTATAAATATTAGGGAAAATTATAACTAGATCCCAAATAAGGGAATTAACACAATTAAGTCTCAAAAAATCATTAAATTACAATGTAGTCCATAGGGACCTGGGTGATATTAAATAGTTTGTTATTGACAACCCTTTAAGTTGTCAATGTAGCTCCTTGGATTGTCAATGGCAACTAAGTTTTTAAAGAGTTGTCAATAACAATTCATTGAGGTGCCATTTAATATCAACCAGGTTCTTAGGGATTTCAATGTAATTTAATGACTTTTTGATATTTGATTGTGATTAATTCCCTTATTTGGGACCTAGTTATAATTCTCCATAAATATCACACACTGACACACACATATTCTCACACACGTATGATTAAAAAAGAGTAATATAATCCTTGGTTGGTGTATAAAGTTTACCCTTATTCTGGTTTTAATCTCTCAAAATTTCAAATACTAGGTTTTGGTTTCTTAAATTTCATTTTGCTCAAAATATTGGTTTCTTATTTTTTTTTTATGTTAATAAAAATATAAAACCATTACCAAAATCACTTATTTGAAACTTGACAGACCAAAACAAAAATAAAGGCAAATTTAGGGATGATTAAAGATTATATTAACCCTTAACAAACATTATATATATTAGTTACTTTTGGTAAATAATAAAATTACATAATATACATCGCATAAAAGATAAAATTGTGATATGCATAGAAGCTGCAAAGCGCAAATTTGTGCTAATAATGTCTATATATATATATATATTCAAATAAATATATATGTGTGTACCTATGTATGTATATATTTAGGTATATATAGGGAAAATTAGGTAAAGGGACCAAAGAAAAAAAGTAATTACCCATAAGGACCTTTTAAAAAGTAATTATTTAGAAAGACAAAAAAAAAATTGCTATGACAAATAGGAGCCAATCAGTACGTTTCAAAGTTTTGTACTGAACCTTCGCCATCTGTTTATAAGCCCAATCATATGATTGAATAAATATGAATGCAATGATGAAGAACAAAATTTCATTTTATAAACAAATACTAAAAAACAACTTACGTATGCACACGTGAGTTTGTAGCTGTAAATAAATAATTTTAATAAAAGATATTAATAATATTGTTGTTATATTCCTAGTTGATTGTGTTAAAAAATGTTTTAGGTAAAATAAATACTTACATTTTGATGTTGAATATCCCTATAATAGATATAATGAAATGAAATAATTTTTTTAATTTATTAAGTAACTTTCATTTGTTGAGAACACCCAGAACAGGAGAGAGAATGGGGGAGGAAGATTTGATTGGTTAAAAAAAAGAAACATTTGAGATATTGGAAAAAAATATAGGGAGGGTTAATTTAACAATTTAATATATTTATTTTATTTTTTTTATCCTTCAAAATAATTACTTTTTAAAGGATCACTAGGAGTGATTAATTTTTTTCCTTGGTCTTTCTCCCTAATTTTTCCATATGTGTATATATGTATGTATGGGGAGTCTGTTTATTGTTGTTGTTAATTTTGTTATTATGCAATCGAATTTTTTATTATTACAATAATATTATTATATGGTTTCCTAGGATAAAAGATTTGATTGACATTTTTAAATTACTCCATTTACTTTTTTTTTTTTTTGCCAAAGTACTTCGTTCATGTTAGAATGAATAACCCTAAATTATATGCTAAGATCAAATTGTATTATAATAAGTGACACAGTGACATCAAAATATTGTTAAAAAATTCAAATATGATAAGATTTCAAATT
Organism: Mimosa bimucronata; assembly: GCA_037074515.1. Classification (NCBI taxonomy): domain Eukaryota; kingdom Viridiplantae; phylum Streptophyta; class Magnoliopsida; order Fabales; family Fabaceae; genus Mimosa; species Mimosa bimucronata. Next base: position 26,375,771 of record CM073437.1, on the reverse strand, counting down.
CTTTTACATCTAAATCAAATAAAATTGTTTCCGTGAATAAATCAAATAAAGTACCTAACATAAAAACGGATATCCTTTAATAATCTTTTACTATACCTTTTTATCCAAATCTAATAAAATCTCTAGAATAAATTACATTAAAATTTCATTATATATAAAGTCATCCCTGGCTGAAATTAAGTAGAGACGAATAGGAAAATTTAGTAGAGGTAGTGGAGAGTAAATTAAACCAGAACAGAGCGATTAAGAGAGGGGAGACACCGAGAAAGACACTGAGAAAGGTATTTTTTCCTTCTTAACTCTTTTTTCGTATAATTCTTTTTGAGAATATATTTGTTAGTACCTATATTTTTAATCATTTTTTGTTTTAGTATCTGTGTATTTTTTGTCGTGATTAAATGTTTCTAATTTTTTTTTATTAGTATGGCTAGCTTCTTTACTAAGACAACGCTAATAAAACAAAGTTAGAAGAGCTAATAATCATGATTTAGCACAATAGATGGATTTTGAATTGTTTTTGTTATGTGTGCACATTAGATTTATGATTTATTTATCATGTATAGCAAGCTAGTGATTTGTTAAAACCCTTGCATAAGGAAACATATGCCAATTTTACTATTTCTCCCCCATTTTTCTTTTAGGATTTAAATCCTCGAATATGGTTATGGTTTTATTGGATGTAGGATATTAATGGGTCAAGCCATTATAACTAGGGTTTCTCGAATAATTAAATCATGTATTTACTGCAAGGTTGTTAATGGAGGAGCAAGCCATAAATATTTCCTAAAGATTGGAATATATGTGTAGTTATCTAATGCATAATGGAAATAGGTTAGGTTTCCTAAACTGAAAAACCCTATAAAAAATAGGTAGCTCTGGCTCCTAAAATGTTTTTTTCCGTTTTTTTGTTGTTGAGATGTTTGAACTTGGGAAGTCTTTAATAGAATTTTTATTGACATTTGAGTGTTATTGAATTGTACAGAAAATTGATTTATGTTCTATGATAATTCATAACCAATAATCTAACAACTTCTTTTGCCATTATAATTTACAAGTATGTTTATACTACTGAATTGAAGAATAACCACTGAGCGTTTTGAGCGTGGGGATGTATATTTATAATACTGAATTGAAGAATTAAGGAAGAAATAGGAATAAGAGATGAAAGAGTGAACAAACAAAGGGTTCAAGAATACCATATCGACAAAATCCATCAGATCGTTCCTCTTGTTTCTGGTTTCACAAATCTCCCACGCTTTTTAAGAGTTTTTAACACTAGTATCAAAGGAAAAAAAAAAGTAAGAGTCACAGACTAGTAATCACTAGAATACGATGGTGGAAAAAGTAAAAATATGTGTGAAAATAGTAATGTTAGATTTTAATATAATACATCAGATCATTCCTCTTGCTTCTGGTTTCGTAAATCTCCCTCACTTTCCGACGAGTTTTTAACACTAGTGTCAATGAAAAAAAAAAGGAAGAGTCACAGACTAGTAATCACTGAAATCTGATGGTAGAATAAACAAAATTGCAATGTTAGATGGAAAAAGTAAAAATACATATTAAAAACTAGTATTAAAAGTGTGTTCTTGTGTTAGGTTTGATACCATATCGCAAATATCAGACCCTTCTAATGAGTCTGAATTCTCCTCTATATTCATTAATTTTTTGGAGAGTATATGAAACAAAATCACATAAGTGATGTGTTTTACAAAATCACTAATTATCATTCTAATAGTTTCTTAAAAATAAAAAATTTAAACACGATGACAATAAAATTAAGTCTATAGAAAATTAAATTAGCCTAACTATATATATATATATGATATACCATTTACCCAATACTTTAAATTGCAAGTTTAATAGTAAATTATTGTCCACGGTAAATATTAAAATATACACACACATATACTTATATATATATATATATAAATATATTCCCTCAATCTAACTTATTGCCAACATGTTTTTCTCCTAATTTAATACTTTAATTTTACCTTCAAATACTGTGTACAAAAAAAGCTCCATTTAGAGGAGCTTAATGAAGAAAAAGTCTCTAGTATAAAAAGCTGAATAACCTCTTTCCATAGGAGTTTAGTATGCTCACAATCATAAAAAACAAACATGAACCCATGACACAAGTTAACATACACGCTCAGCACTCATATGCATCTTTTAGCATTACTCAAATTTCTACGGACCCAATGAACCAAAATGAGAGTGTATTTAGTTATGAGAGAATGAGCATAGGTACTAATTTAAAAATAAATGAAAAATTATAGGTATATATTAAATACTCCCTCCGGTCCTAATTATAAGACCACTTTGACTTTTTTGACTTTTTTTTCAGTAAAAAAAAATCTTGAATATTTATTTTTTAAAAATATAATATTATATTTTCTTTTTATAGATTCCTCCCACCTTCCGATAAAAAATATTAATTATTTTCTAATTAGAATTTATTTAATAAATCCAAACTCGTATGTAATTTAATACTAACCGATAAAGTAGATCAAATAGTTGAGATACATAAAATTTATAATATATTTAAAAAACTATAATTATTTAATGTTCGTATTTGAAATATAATCTTATTTAAATCCAGATTTGAATTATTAGGTTTTTATCATCTTATTTTAGTATAATTTGTTATTATAAGATATTATTAGTTCGAGTATTAATATGCCAACAAACAATATTTCAAATTTTCAAAATACAACTGATCATTATAAACTGTTATTAATTAGAATATAAATATATTCCTTAAAAATCACTGCATTGCATATGGGGAGAAAATTCTAGTTATTTGTATAATAAAATATTCTCATATTAAATTTAGTTATTTAATACAAAATAACATAAATATTTAAGAAACTAAAATATATCATATATCTTAACAAAATTTTATCAAAATATCTAACTTTTTTTATTAAATATACAATTTATTTATTTTAATATAGATATTATTTATATGAAAAGATATTGTATCTTAAATACAAAATACAAAATAAATATATAAGTAACCCATTAAACAAGTTAATGTTTTTCTTAAAAATAAACTGGACGTCCCCGATTATGTCCCAATCCCGATGGGACGGGACAAGACTAGTAATGGGGTGGGACATGGGACAACTTTGCTGTCCCGAGGCCTTTTACAAGATGGGATACAGAACAAGCCCGTCCCGTCTCGACTCATGAACACCCCCTCCTGTTCCTAAATTTAACATCTATTTATTTAACACTGCATTAAAACAGTCAATTATAGCCAAAATTTTTTTCGGTAAAAGTTTACAATGGAAAATATTTTGTCAGTAAATATAATTTACCTACGGATTTCTGACGGAATTGTGTTTGTATGTATCCCCCAAAAATTTTCCTATCTTGCTTGTTTATTATAATTGAGAGGGCATCATTAGGGATAATTTGGGGAAAATGATAAAAATTAGAAAGAAATCTTATATTGATGAGATTAACTCACAAAATAGGTCTTATATTTATGGACGGAGTATTTGAAAGAGCACAAATAACTAAAAATAAATTATTTAATTATTTTAAAATTTATATCCAATTTTTTTCAACTAAAATATATCCAAATTTCTTCATCAATATAACAAGGGATAGTAGTATTTTTTTTATCAATTTTAATTAATTTTATCCGAGTGAATTTTTTGCTAGTATAAGATTATTTTTACCTTATAATTAAAAATTTTTTTACCGAAAGTTTGTAAAAGTGAATACCCTGCTGCTCCAGTCCATAAAAAAAAAAAACCCTGCTGCTCCATGTGCTATCTTGTACAGGAACATTGTCATCCTTAGGGGCAAAGGGCTTCTTCTCATATTTCCCAAAAATCAAATAACTGCCTCCTGATGCGTTATGTCTTCCTTGTCACATGCTAGTGTGCTACAAATAAAATGCTTGATGAGTTTTCAGGATTTTAAAGGCAAAGTTTGGCTTGGGATAAACACCTTTCCTAAATCATGAAGTTTAAATATAAAGATGTGCCCATGCACCAATATAGGTGAAGCAACTAAAACATGGTGTATAAAAAATGGTATATTATATAAAGTGTGCGCACATATATGGAGTCTATGAACACAAGCTTTAAATTGCATTCTGTGATTTGATGTTTCCATAACACTTGTACTTCAAATATGGTTTCTCTTAACATAGTAAGTTCGATGTATATGACATTTTAACTGAGGATTAGCTTTTATTCCTAAAACCGATAGTTTATAGGAAATATTGAGTGGGTGTATCATAAGGAATAAATCCCGTATTGTTAAAAAAATTACACCCCAAAACTTAGACTGTTACTCGTTCTCAAGTAAAACAAGTGAAAAAATTGTTAGATTGCTTAATTATTCACTTGCATGTATGTATGATATTATACTCATTGGTTGCTCAAGAGATATATCAAAGGGAAAATTTCATTGTAGGACCACTGTAGCAATTTAATGTCAGATGAGGACAAAAAAAATCTGAAATTTCACTGCAGGACCAAGGTCCTTAAATGAAAAAAAATTGTTGTGTGAAAAGACCTAAAAGCCCTTGTGAATTAATTTCAGATAGGGACCTGTACAAAAGTCTTCTGACGCTGACCGCTGACGTTGACGCTGACACGCTGACGCTGACAACGTACTTCCTTGGCTGACAACGTACTTCCTCGTGCATATGGCGATTTCCTCGTGCATATGGTCATTTCCTTGTGCGTGGCCTGGACATAGCACATTATAAGGCCAATTAATTACTCCTTGTGCATATGGCCATTTCCTTGTGCATATGGTCATTTCCTTGTGCGTGGCCTGGATATAGCACGTTATATGGCCAATTAATTACTCCTTGTACATATGACGATTTCCTTGTGCATATGGTCATTTCCTTGTGCATATGGTCATTTCCAAGCCACGCACAAGGAAATGACCATATGCCCAAGGAAATGGTCATATGCACAAGGAGTAATTACTTGGCCTTATAACGTGCTATGTCCAGGCCACGCACAAGGAAATGACCATATGCACAAGGAAATCGCCATATGCACAAGGAGTAATTAATTGGCCTTATAACGTGCTATGTCCAGGCTACGCACAAGGAAATACCCATATGCACAAGGAGTAATTAATTGGCCTTATAATGTGCTATGTCCAGGCCACGCACAAAGAAATGACCATATGCATAAGGAAATCGCCATATGCACAAGGAAATCGCTATATGCACGAGGAAGTACGTTGTCAGCCAAGGAAGTACGTTGTCAGCGTCAGCGTGTCAGTGTCAGCGTCAGCGGTCAGCATCAGAAGACTTTTGCACAGGTCCCTATCTGAAATTAATTCACAAGGGCTTTTAGGTCTTTTCACACAACAATTTTTTTTTCATTTAAGGACCTTGGTCCTGCAGTGAAATTTCAGATTTTTTTGGTCCTTCTTTTACATTAATTGTCTACAGTGGTCCTACAATGAAATTTTCCCTATATCAAATAGGAGAATAATGAATTACTAAGGATGTAAGACTCACAAGTCTATGTGGCCGCGCTGAGGCAGAAAACAATTTTTCTGCAATACTTCAGAAATTGCAACATTTCAATATGTATCAAGCCTAATCCCTCCCTCCCTCTCTCTAAAAGATCACTTCACATAAATTCAAAATCATTAGGGTTTGATAGGCTTATAATGTTGCCAAAGGTCACCCTAATTGAAAGAATTGGACGAGAAGAGAATTCAAATATGTTGATATAAATGATCATATGCAACTTATCTTTCTCTCTTTTCTGAACACAATTTCCTTAATTTGTCTCAAAATGATCTCTTTACACTCTAAGTCTTATTGAAATCAGTCTTTTCTTTTCTTCTTCTTCTTTTTTTCACTTCTCTTTTTCCCTTTTCTTATTCTTCTTTCTTTGTTTTAAGAGCAAAATAAATAGACTCAAAAACTTTGGAGTACAAACTATTGAATATCATGTGCTATTTACATTCCTCATACCCACTTTTAATCATATTCATCTCACAATCGCCAAACCAATCCTTATACAGCCAATAATAATCTCAAAATTAGGGTAATTAAGCTTTTTTAGGATGTAAAAGTTAGGATCTACCGAGGGTTTTAAAAATAAAATTCAAATGATGGTTTTTCAATTAAATGTTCAATAGGGGCTCAAATGGTACAAAATCTCCAAATAAAAGCATTCAAATCTATCATTCCCAACTCTAATACCCCAAATTTGTTTAAAACTTGTTAATACTGCAAATCAGTCGACATCCAAAAATATTAACAACAATTTCCTCTTAAATATATAATATAAGTGACATTTCTATTAGTTGATTACACATTCATTTCAGAAGGTAGTTAATCAATCTGACTTCAAGTAAAAGACAAGAAATGGCTCAAGTTTCTAGAATTGGAATTCATGCCAAATCATCAAACAACATTTTATTACCAACATTTTTTATATCAGTAATTGTGCTTCACCCATGGGTATCTGTAACAATTACTATACTAAAAAAATGGATTGACTATCAATCAAATTTTATTTTTCAATTTCACTGTAGAAAAAAAAAGCATATATAGCTGTGATCCACGCAATTCTCACCGAAATCTTTATAATCATTCCACATATAGTATACCTACTAGGAATTAATCACATTAAATTTACGTCATCATTTCCTGTAGTATGTTAATTGACCATAGAAAATTATAGCACAGTGAGAAAGTTAAATTTCATATTTTTTTCTTTGTTGACGATAAATTCAAAATATTATTTGGTCATGACATGGATACACTGACAAATTAGCATGCGTGGAAGATTTTATTCTTGGTTGAAAATAGTTCTATTTCATTTTTGATAGGATGAAGATATTTTTGTTTCAAAATGGAAAACAACGAATCATCTGTTTACAAAACATATTTTTCCCATAATTCATAGAACATTGATTATGACTGAATTGTGATTCCTTCAACTGCCATAACTATTTTGGCAAAAAAAAAAGGCATAACTATATTGTTTGACCACGTGTTCTGCTAATTTTATAATTTAGGGTTATCAATATAGAGTACATGCCACTAATAACAAGTCTTGAAACGTTTCTGTAACATATAATCAGTAATGATTTTTTTCATCCACCACAAATTATTAATTTCATGCATTTATATGTTTTAATTGGATTAATATTCAGTATTTACTCATGAATTTGATATATACTTGCAATGCACATATTTCAATAAGTACATCAATTTTAATATAAGTTCAACCGACATAATGGTCATATATTAATATAAAAATTTTAAAAATAAAAATCAAATTCTCAATACAACAATATTGATTTGGTAGTACTTTATTTGCTATTAAAGCCATTCTAAAACAATAGAATGGTTACTTGAATTTTTGAAGTAATGTGAGATTCATCCTTCATTTAAACTCTCCATATCGTTTCTATTTCGACGGAACTAAATTATGTATTGTTTTGAGAGATAATAATTGTATGTAATATAAAAGAAAATAAGTTACTTGATTAGTCAAAACTTTTTTTGCCCGGAAACTTGATTAGCTTACTTAATATACTAATATTATTAATCTAGTTCCACATAAACTAAGATCTTCCCACATCCCAAATTAACAGAGAAATTGTTTTTGATACATCCTAACCATTTTTCAAAATAGGAAAAAGATAAAAATGATGACAAAAATCTAATAGCATCAGATGGATCCAACATAACAATTAGTACTCAAGCTCACAACAATAATCAAGCTCACATCAAAGCTCAAATCATCGAGTGCAATTGTGATGTGGGCAGTGCACATAGTGACAGAGGTAGTCTATACCACAATCCGGGTGGACAAAGTGTCCACACGGGGTGCGCAGAATAACATGACAACTGTCATAGATACTGAATTCACACCTCAGACAATTCATCTCGTATTCCACCTCCAGTATGACCATAACTTGTTTAGGGTCATAATATCTATAACCTCGTCCTCTGCAATTGCAGCCAGTCACATTTCCTTATTTTCCTACAAAAATAAAAACATTAAAATATTAAGTTACCAAACTTCTAGCCACTCTTATGCATCTATTATAACACTGATTATTTGAGAGAGTGATGGCCTCAAAGCTTCTTATTAAAACTTGCGAAGTAGCACTGAAAAAAATGATGTGATCAAACCACAGTTAATTGTGTGTTATGTTTAGGTTAATTAAAAGATTTAATTTTATTTGGTTTTCGATAAAAACATAAAAATACATTTTCAAAAGGTCACAAGGATTGATCTATGAAGCAGATTGTAGGGCTAAACAAATGAACTTAAACACTCATGGTGAGAATCTAGGGATTGATCTCTAAAGCAGGTTGTAACATCTCAACATATCACTTGCAAAATTGTCTTGGGTTTGACACCACATCATAAGTATCAGACTTTTCTAATGAATTATTGTTATCAGACTTTAATCTATTCCATATATATACTAATGTACTAAGGAAAATGATGGTGAATACATTTTTTATCGATGGAAAAAGTAATCATCCTTCCCTTACCCCTCTTATGTATATCATTAGTCAGACTTCTAAGCACCGGATGGACTAAAATTAAAGTACATTTAGTTATGACAGAATAAAAAACATAGCTATAGAATTAAAAATGAAAGAAAGTATAGGAATACGTAAAATAGTTTGTTCTGCATCATATTATTGAATTTACTACAATTATTATAATTTCACGGATAAATTATACTCCCTGGTTCCTAAATTTAAGACATATTTATCTAATTTGATTAGATTAAAGGTATTAATTAAGTTAGTTAGAATGAATGATATTAATAAAACACCTATATTCACACTCTCCCTCATTATTGAGAAAGCATCGATAACTAGGGATAATTTCAGAAATTTTTTAGGAAAATCAGAAATAAGTTTTCTATTTAAGACCTAGATCAACTCAAAAGAACACATAGAATTAAAAATAACAAATTAAATTATTTTAAAACTTATATCCAACTTTCTTCAACTCAAATATATCCAACTTTCTTTTCTTTTGTTTTTTTTATATATATTATATCCAACTTTCTTCATCAATGTATCAAAGAATCGTATTATTTTTTTTATCAATTTTAATTAATTCTTTCTTTATAAACCATTTTAATTAATATTATCCGTGTGAATTTTTCGTTAATGCAATATTTTTTAATAATAAAATACCCTGCTGCTCCATATGCTATCATGTACAGGAACATTGACATAATTGGGGCAAAGGGCTTCTCACATCTACAAAAAAAAAAAAAAAAAAAAAAATTAAAAAACTGCCTCCTCATTTGTTATGTCTTCCTTGTCACATGCTAGTGAGCTACAAATAAAATGCTTGATGAGTTTTCAGGATTTTTAAGGCAAATTTTGGATTGAGATGAACAACTTCCCTAAATCATGAAGTTTAAACCTAAAGATGGGCCCATGCCCCAATATAGATGAAGCAACTAAAACATGGTGTATAAAAAATGGTATATTATGAGGTGCACACATATATCATTGAAGAAGGAGTATGTGAACCCCAATTTTGGAGGGGAGCTGATGGAGAGGAAGGGGCCACTAGTTGACAAAAATTCTCCCCTCCCCTCCCCTCCATTTTGTATGCCCAAACAAGGTTTTTTATCCTATAACCCTCCCCTCCCTCCACCTCCCCTCCAAAACCCCCCAACCAAACAGACCCTAAAGTTAGTATAAATTTCAATGTAAATGACGTTTTAACTTCAGATTAACGATTTCCCATCTTCTTCCACCAAGAGAAAAATGATAGCTAACATTAATAATTCCATGGTCGGCAGGTTTTCAGAGTGGAGAGGCACGTGATCTCAAACATTGAATACCTATTGGTTTTTCTTCTCAGAAAACCTATTGGTTCTGAATTAGATATTCAATATACATTTTGTTTTTATTGTTTAGTGATCAACTGACAATGTATTTTGGATCAAGGAAATCAATAAGTTATTGTGTGGCTTGTCATTTGATTATTGGAACATTGGGCTTCTTCTTGTTCTTCTTGATTTTTTTTTTGCCATCGAAACATTAGGCTCCAAATGCTGCAGACCCAACTTTTGTCAAGTATCATTGGTACTTACTTCCTAGGCGTTTAAAGATGTTTTTATTTAAAGCTTAATGGTCAAAAATATACATGAGCTTTTATTAAAAGTACGTCCAGCATCAAATGTTTTTTTAAGTTTAATAGTGACAATAAACTTTCAAAATGAGATAAAAAATACGATCACTGTTAAGTTGACCGTTAGTTTGACTAAAAATGCTGACATGGAAGATGAATAAGCTAGTTTTAATCCAATTGGCGGTGGAGAGTGAAAATAAAAAATGTAAAAAATCCACATGGCAACATACTCATTTTTATTAAATTATTGTTTTTTAAATAAAAGTGGTTAGGGTTTCTTAATTTCTATTTCTTCTCCTTTTTCATCCTCACACTTCCTTCTTTCTCTTCTTCTTCTGATTAACGTGATTGCAGGTGTTTGTGCCTGCTTGGTTAAACGGTGGAAAGTGAAATAAGTCCGATTGAGCCAAAAACGTATTTATGTATTTGATTGATATTATTTGAGTATTCATTTCAAAATCACGATAGAGCATGTTCTTGCGTGATTTGGATTTTTTAAGTGCTTTTGACATAAGTGACGGGACGGTTGCTTTTGCGATTGGAAAAATCACAATTAACCATTAAAAAGTCTTAGCTACCCCCGCTTCCTGCCTAAAATCTCTCATGACCCAATTTATTTATCTTCCTTTTTATTTTTCAAAAAAATTATTTTAAGTCTGGCTATCTTTTTTTTTTGAGTCACCAGAGAATATATATATATAAATTAAAGTAGTTGATGTTTTGAAAAAAAAAACACAGAATATATTTATGATATAGAATGTGTATTCAAAACAAATATTCATAAGAAGTTAAACTTATAAGATAGAATAAAAAATTAGAATATCTACATAAATCAATTATTTTTTAGGGAAAAAATAATTAGTCTCTTGAATTCTACAAAAGTACGGTTTATTTTTATTTTGGAAAAACAAAATAAGGTGTAGTTAAAAGTTAACGGATTAAATTGAGCCAGCTTCATTAACCCAAATTTAAACTTTATAATATTATTATTAAATAAAATTACTAAGCTATTAATAAACTTTATTAATTTCATACCATTTTCGGTAATTATACATTAATATGTACTTTTCATAAATGAAATTCAAATATAATCAAACTGTCAATATCACATATGATTAAAATATTCAAATAGAAATCACGATTGTCAAATGTCACTTCTACACCATCTACTGTAAAAAATCATGATTAGTTAAAATCACGATTTTTATTGCTAATCCAAATTAGTACCAGATGGAATCCAGGACAATCCGAGTAACGTGCCCCGATTCATGGTGCTGGCACGGGAACCTATAATTCCACGTACAGACAGGCCATTTAAGACGAGCATAGTGTTGGTTCATGACAAGGGGACGTTAGTATTGTTCAAGGTTCTATCGACGTTCGCTTCCAGGAACATTAGCTTGACGAAGATTGAGTGAAGGCTTCATCGGAGCTGTCCGATTAGGGTGGTGGATGATGAGAATGTGGGGGCGGCAAAGCATTTTGAGTATATGTTCTATGTTTATTTTGAAGCTTCCATGGTGAAGTTAGGGCTCAGAATGCATAAGCAGAGGTTCAGCAATTTACTTCTTGAGGGTTTTGGGTAGTTATTTTATATATGGATATGACTACATGGAGCCCTTCTTCTTCCTCTTGTTCCATGGGAGATTAGGAAAAATCACTCTGCCCACTAGAAAATTTCCCAGAAAGTAAAAACAAAATTATTAAAAATGTTTTATATATCTTACAATTTGTGAAGATTTTTTTTGCCTGAATATGTGAAGATTAAAAACAAAAGAGAGAGAAATTATTTAAACTCTCTTTCACATATATCGATTTGATGCCTTGTTTTTCTTGGATTTTTTTACTTGATTAATTTATGAAGGAAATTGTTAAATTCAAACAAGTTTTGGGACCTTGAAAGGGATCAAAATTGAGGAGTGAGGATATCCATTGTTTGGGCTAAGGTTGTTCAAAAAGTTTATGTCCAGGTTGTCCTGGTCTTGTCCCGGACCTATTGGGACCGAAATTTCCCGGGACCAACGGGATCCGGTACCGGGATCAATGTACCCGAACCAAATTGAAACTGGGACGGTACCAGGATATGGTCACATCTCTGGGATTCCCGGTCCCGTCCCGGTACCATAAGTATAGTTACTTATTTAATTTTTTCCTAATTCAACATGCAATTATTCCTTTATTTTTTTTCAATTAATTAATCAGTTCCCTACCCAAATATTATTTTCTTCTCTTTCTTCACAAAATCATTTAATTATATTGATGATTGATTGATTCAATCATTTAAGATTTAGGGTTTAACCTTTTAAGAGGCACACCTCTTTTTTTTTTCCATCATTCCACAGTCCTTAACGAAGAGGAATGATCGAAGAAGTAGAAAATGACTGAATTGTTGGCTATTGTTTTGAATTTCTTTCTTTTCCGAACAATGATGTTGCTTTGAATTTGAATGTTTAAATTTTCATTATAGACTTATGGTTGTTGTCTTGCTTTTTCGTTATAATATTTTGGAAACTTTATAAGTAGTTAAAAAGGATCTGTTGGACTGAATGGTTGTTAAATGACTAATCTTTTTTTACACATAAATATATGTGTGATATTAAAAAATTAATTATATTAAATTATTAGTAACTAAAGTATAAACAAAGTATAAACATACATAGGTGCTTCGTTTTTTTTCTTGATAAGGCAGACTGGTCAAAGAGAATCGGGAAGTCCTGGTCTTGGTCTATGTCACGGCCCTGTCCAGCTGGGTCCAGGACCCCTTCAATACCGAGACCGGGACATAAATGGCGTCCTGGCCTTCTTATGGTACCGGAACTCGGACAAAGGGTGTCCCGGTTTCGTCCCGATACTTGAACAGCCCTAGTTTGGCCTTGCGGTGTGGAGGGCATAGGCATCCGAAGAAAAAAGAAAGAAGGAAGAGTGAGATGAAAAGGGACAAGAAATGGAAATCAAGAAACCTAACCATTTTTATTTTTTAAAAAATAATTTAATAAAAATGAGTATACTGCAATGTGGATTTTTTAACATCTTTTAGTTTCACACTCCACCACTAGCAACTAGATTAAAATTAGCTCATTCATCTTTCATGTCATCATTTTCAGTCAACTAAACGGTGATGATATTTTTTTATCTTATTTTGATAATATAAAGTCACTTTTGAACCTAAAAAAAGCATTTGGTATTAGACATACTTTTAATAAAATATTATGTGAATTTTTGACCCTTAACCATTTATTTAGTTGTAATTTTCTCCGACAAGTAATCACTTATTAGTGTTGGATATCTATTAAAAATTTTGAGGGTAATTACACCATTGAAAATATTTTAAAAAAATGAGCAATTTGTCCTAATTGTTAAAAAACTAACGTTGATAAATAAACAATTGGCAATGACCACTAACGTCTTTGATAAATTACTATATTTTGATTAGTTTCATATCAAAATTACCTCAAGAAGAACTTTTGGATATCAACGCTTTTCAGTAGGGGTGTTCATTATTTTCCCGTCCCGGCCCGGTCATTTTGGGACGGGACGAGACAGGGTGAATCTTCGGGACGGGCGGGACTCAGGACGGGGTCGTCCCGATCCTGTCCCGTCCCGAATATACATATACATTTTTTTTTAAAAAAAATACACATGTCCCCAAACGATTTGCTGCCATATAATATAGTTTTTTTTTCCAAACCCTCCCTCACTACTAAACCAAACACACACACACACACAGTCTCGGTCTCGAAGAAGGCGATTTAGCCCCTTTCCTCGGCCATCTCAAGCCCTAGCCTTCGTCCTCCATCATCACTCTCCGGCACCGGCGGATTCTCAGTGTGAGAGAGGCAGAGAGCTCGGTGAGATGGCGTCGGTGGTGTCTCTTTTGTCAGGCTCGACTCACACTCGCTTCACACACCTCTCATCTCTCTTCTTCTTCTTGCTCATGCACAATAGAGTGATCATCCTCCTTCCTCCTTCTTATATTTGCTAATTAGAGGTATGTATTCTTTCCTTTTCTTCCTGGGAACTGCTCGCCGTCGCCTCCATTACCGATTAGTCGATTACCTCCTAAAAACCTAAAACCTAATGATAATTACATAGGGGTTTTGTATGCGAAAACTATGTAATCTTGTTTTAAGGAAATGGTGTAACTGTGATGACCAACTCTTCTCTCTTTTACTGGTTTCTGTGACTGTGGGATGTGGGGTTCTGAGTCGGAGGCTTAAGTACGCTTCCTTCGCCTCCATTTTAGACTTTGATCAATTGTTTGATTACTTTGAATGTTCTGAAACTTTGAATTTGATTTGAAGTTTTCTAATTTGAAAACTTATTGACTGAGGAAAGAAAATTGAAAAGAGATATTAAAGTCAAATAATGGTATGTATGGAATGTGTTTAGCGAAGCTTGAAAAATTTGCAGAATACTTTTGTTTGTCATTGAGTTGAATGCAAAAGAATGTGCTGAGTGTAGTGTACATAGAATACTATAGGCTATGCTTTAGACAAAGCTGAATATTTTTGGTTGTTTGTTTATGCGTTATTCATTTTGGGAATATGTATTGTATGTGTTTTTTTTATTGTTCTTAATAAGTTATTCATTCTGAAAAATATCACTCCCTCAGTATATTTGACTTTGTATTCTGCAGTGCTTCAGTACATTAATTTTTTGAATGTAGATATGTATTCCTTCAATAAATTCTTATCCTACTCTATGATACACATGTATTCTGTAGTGATTCATTTGGATTTATCAACACGTTCTAACACACGGTGTTTCTCATTTGTTTGTAGGGTCTATTTGTTACAAATATAGTGGGACTATGTAGGATCTGATTGCTCATTATAATGGGTGGGTTTGTTCTTTGGACAGCACCTCACGGCTCACAGCAAAACTGGAGAATGGAGATTATTGTCTATTTATTATGTTGTAAAAGATAGATTTGTTATTGTTATTTTTTTGGGCTTCTTTAGTATGTTGTACAAGATTGAAATTGGGCCCATTTTTTTGTTTGCTAAAAGCCCAAAGGGCCATACTTTTTTTTAACAGCAAGCTATTTCTAATAAAAAAAATATTCGGCACATTCCCGTCCCGTCCCGGTCCTGTACCGATCCCAATCGGGACTGGACAAGTTCGGGATGGGACGGGACACAGGGCAAGAACCCCGTCCCGAACCCCTTTCTTCGGGACGGGATGGGGCCGTCCCGGTCTCGTGAGCACCCCTACTTTTTAGTGGTTACTTTTGAGAAAAATGACATATTGATCTTTTATAGAAGTGTTAAGGTCCGTTTTTCTTAGAAGTAACCAAAAAAGAGTACTGAGTATCTGTAACTTTTTTTTAGCTGCATTTTTACTTTAAAAGCATCCGAATTGTAGCAAATTGACCCATTGTTGAAAATGTTAACTTTGACCATTAAATATTCCTTTTAGACCAACTGATGTTGACATGACCTTATATTATCACCATATACACGTAATAATTTAAAGGTCTATTTTTGTTTCGGAAGTAACCATCAAGAAGGGTTGTGTATTCGGAAATTTTTCTAGGAGCGCTTTTGTCTTGAAAGTATCAAAATCATAGCAAATTTGTTCTGACCGTTATTCAAAGTTAAGTTTAACCGTTAAATGACATGTGGCACTCCACATTACACCCAATAATCCATCTCATCATACACCTCATCACCATAAATCATTTAAATTACATCTAAAAAATTAAAAGAAAAAGAAAAGAAAAGAAAAGAAAAAGCACAAGCACCACCCACTCTCCCCTCCTTCCTCTCCTCAAAGATTAGTTTTATTATCATCATCTTCCTCTCTCAATGCAACTTTCACCCTTTATTTAATATATATATATATATGTATGTATGTATGTATGTATATTTTAACAACAAAAATGTCAAATTTTGCATAATCTTATAATTTGATCATCTTCAATCACGGTTCATTGAATAGCTTCTTGGGAATTTTTCATGATTAATACATATAACCTCGATTGGTTGTTGTTCAATTACGTAGATTTAATCTTTGTTATAACTCTTTAGATAAAATTTAAGAACTTAAGGTCTCTAAATAACGGGCATACATCAAGTGATTGTAAAGTTGAAAGAAATAATAATCTCTCCATCCTTCTCTCCTTTTTTCTTTCTATTTTCTTTCTTCATCTTTCTCATCTCTATAACTCATATTTTTCTTATTTTCATCTTCCATTCATTAATGTACAGACATTTACGCATGACCCTGTCATTTGTATTTATTTATTAAATGGTACCTAACAATAATTTCATCTTGACTTCTCAGAGACTGAAACTATAGAAGAATGCCTACATCATATCTTTTTTCTCTCACAACAAATAAAATGAATGCCTAAATCATATCTTTTCATACCAATGCAAACGCAATATCAAGTAAGAACCATGACAAGTTCTAGAGGGTGGTAGATTATATTTAGTTAGCTACTTTTGGTACTTAGCTTGCTAGTATCTCAATTGTAATTTTGTAGATTTTGGCTTAAAACTTGTTGAAAAGAAGTGTAAATGTCATATGCTTTAATGCTTTTGATTAAATTTGATGAATGCAATTAGAAAGCCAAGAGTCTAGCTAGTCATAAAAAACATAGGTACTAAATTAAAAATAAAAGAAAATTATATGTATATGTAAAATAGTTTTTTCTGCATCATAAGGTTGAATTTACTGAAATTATTATATTTCTATTTCACACATAAATTATACCCCATCTGTTATTAAATTTAAGACATATTTAATATAATTTAATTAGATTAAAGATGTTAGTTAAACTAGTTTGAATAACATATATTACTAAAACATCTTTATTCATACTTTCCCTCTCTTATTTGTTTACTATTAAGAGGGGATCACTAGAGAAAATTTGGGGACGAGTTGAGTAAAAATAGAAAGAAGTCATATATTTATGACCAAATAAAGGGAGTATTTGAAAAAGCACGAAGAATTAAAAATAAAAAATTTATTTATTTTAAAACGCATATCCAATATTTTGTAACTAAACTATATCCAACACAACGTAACATGGGGGATAGTATTATTTTATCAATTTTAATTAATTCTATCTTTTCGTTAATATAAGATTTTTTTTTTTTGTAATATAATACCCTGCTGCTCCATATGCTATCTTGTCCAGGAATATTGCTATCCTTGGGGCAAATGGCTTCTCATATCTCCCAAAAATTAAAAAAACTGCCTCCTGATATATATGTTATGTGTTCCTTGTCCTATACTACAAAAAATGCTTGATGAGTTTACAGGATTTTGAAGGCAAAGTTTGGCTTGAGATCAACATCTTTCCTAAATCATGAAGTTTAAATCTAAAGATGTGCCCATGCACCAATATAGGTGAAGCAACTAAATCATGGTGTCTAGAAAAATGGTATATTATAAAAAGCGCACACACACATATTATCGAAGAAGGAGTCTATGAACACAAGTTTTAGATTGCATTCTGTGATTTGTTGTTTCCATAACACTTGTACTCAAATAAAAGGTTTCTCTGAACATAGTATAAAGTTCAATGTTTAAGACATTTTAACTGCGGATTAGCTTTTATGTCCAACTTCTTCCACCAAGTGAAAACCGATATGCCAACTTCAATAATTCCCTAGTCAACCGACAACTGATTTTTAGAGTGGGGGAGGCACGTGATCTCCAAGCATTGATATTTATAGATGTAAGATTTCAGGCATATTTGGAATTCGGTTGACTTATTGAGTACTCATACGAAATCGGAGTACTGATTTAGACTCTGAGACAGATGCATAGACATAATAGGAAGAGAGAGTTCAGAGAGAAAAGAGTTATCGGTTGTGGACGGGAGTTCTTTATAATTTAACTTACTCTCTCCAAACCACTAACATATATCATGTATGACAAGTTAGTTAATATTTGAATTCCAAATTATTAGTTAATATTTGATTTTCAAATTATGAAAGGAAAGTTACTACAATATCCCATAATTTTCTTTATTTACATAACAACCGAACTTTAGTTGGGTTTGAGCCGTAATTCACCAAATGTGGATTGAGCATTATATTTCCTTGCAATAGATATTTCAATGAGAGATTAAAACTCAAGAAAAAAATGTGCTAAAATTACATGAACTCTTAGATGTTATCACACCTCCAAACTTAGAGTTATATTCGTCCTCAAGTAAAATAAGTGATAAAATTGTTAGATTTGTTAAGCATTCACTTACATGTATGTGTGATATCGTTCTCATTGGTTGCTCAAGAGATATGTCAAATAGGAGAATAATGAAATACATAAGCATACATGTAAGACTCACAAGTTAAGAGCAATTTTCCTAACACTTTCAAAGTCTTTGTGGGCGCGCTGAGTCAGAAAACAATTTTTCTGCAATTCTGCACAAAAATTCCAACATTCTAATATGTCTTGAGCCTTCTCAACACGAGGGCTTCATATGCTTAATCTCTTCCTCTCTATCACTGAATGATCACTTCACACACATTCATAATCACTAAGACTTGATAGACTTGTAATATTGCCAAGGGTCAAGCTAGTTAAAAGAATCGAACGAGAAGAGAATTCAAATATCTTGAGATAAATGATTATATGCAAATTATCTCTCTCTTTTCTAAACGAAATTTCCTTCCAAAAAAGACAACCATTCTCCCAAACTTGTCTCAAAATGTCTTGTTGAAATAAAGGTCTTATTTGTTTTTATTTTTAAAAAGTGTTTTTTAAAAAAAACAGAAAAACAAAAAACTTATTGAGTAATCTGTTTTTTTTTAAAAAAAAAAAACAAAAAGTTGTTTTTAAAAACAAAAGACAAAAACAATTTTTTGGTGTTTTTTAATTTTTGTTTTTTTTCTGTTTCCAAATATGAAAATACTTTTTTTCCAAAAGAAAGTCTGAGTCCACCACCCATGTTATATCCAGAAGGTCGTGACATCACCGACAATGACAGAAACATCAAACAACAACGTCACCAATAGCATCCGAGTATGTCACCGACGACGGCGGAAACCACATCGCGACAGTCACAAGAGATGGCTGAAACTGAAGAGCAGAATCAGAAGAAGAAGGACATGGAGGTAGAAAATGAAGACCTTTCTGTGGAGAAGGTGTTCCAGAACCAAGAGGTTCCATCATGGAGAAAGCAGCTAACCATTAGGGCCTTTGTGGTGAGCTTTGTACTGAGTGTACTGTTCTGTTTCATTGTGATGAAACTGAACCTCACCACTGGTATTATACCCTCACTAAACGTTTCTGCTGGGTTATTGGGTTTCTTTTTTGTGAACACTTGGACTAAGTTCTTGAATAAGTCAGGCATGTTAAGGCAGCCATTTACAAGGCAAGAGAATACTGTCATCCAGACCTGTGTTGTTGCCTCATCTGGCATAGCCTTCAGTGGTAATAGCTTCTTTCATTAAGTATTTTAGTCCCTAAAACTCCCTCCAGTCATTAATATAATCTATAGTTTGTAGTTCAGTTTCTGTGTTGAAGTAGATTTTATATTAACTACAGGAGGTAGTATAATTGATCTCAAAGTGATGATGACTTACCCTTTGTCTTAGAATGCAAAATGAATGGTAAATATCAAGCCAGGATGACAAGTTTTTGGTGTGGTTTTTGAGTCTTTGTTATCATATTGTACAATGAAAACATAGCAAGGGAATATTTTTGACAGTTCTCATCATATGATTGAGTTTATTCAAAAGTTCTTTTATATATTGATATGCCAATATATGATATAGAAAGTACTCCCTCTGGTCCTAATTATAAGACCACTTTGACTTTTTCTTCAGGTCCAAAAAAAAAAAGTAGTTTCAGTCCTAAAAAAAATATTTTTTCCTCAAAACTAATTTATTCTACTTATAAACTAACCTATAATCTAACTTCATGTGACATATGTTATAATTTAGTGGTCTAATTTGCTTCCTTAACTTACAAAAAAAAAAGTCAAAGTGGTTTTATATTTAGGACCGGAGAGAGTATCTCACAGGAGGCTTTGGGAGTTACCTCTTTGGAATGGGTGAAAGGGTAGCCCAGCTATCTTTAAACAAAACTGATTTCAAGAACCCAGCAATAGGATGGACAATTGGATTTCTCTTTGTTGTTAGCTTTCTTGCCCTCTCTCGGTTGTGCCTCTAAGGAAGGTGTGATGCAAGCTTGCTCTTTCCTTTTTGAACAATCCATCAATAATTCTACTATAATTAAAATTAGAAAACATGCATATTATTGTCTATCTCTTTATAATTATTTCGGTAGCATAATGCTTCATGTCTATACAACTATAACTTTTTTTTTTCTTTTTTCTTTTTCATCTTTTGTTGTTTGTTGCAGGTTATGATCATTGACTTTAAATTGACATATCCAAGTGGGACCGCAACTGCTCATCTGATCAACAGCTTCCATACTCCTCAAGGAGCCAAACTAGCAAAGTAAGGCTCTGCAAAAAAAAAAAAAAGAACCAACTACAAAATTAAAGATTGGACAGAAGAAGTTAAACATCAAAACTAATTGAACAGTTCCTTTATACTTCTTTCAGGAAGCAAGTGAAAGTGTTGGGAGAATTCTTCACTTTCAGTTTCTTATGGGGTTTCTTTTTCAATGGTTTTATACTGCTTCTGCTGACTGTGGATTTCAAGCCTTCCCTTCAATGAGGCTGAAAGCATACAGTAACAAGTAGGCATCAGATCTCCTTTCCTTTCAATGACACATTCATTTAATTGGGGAAAAGTTAAAACCAGCATCATCTTCAGTTATTAGGAGAGCTCATTTCAGCCTTTAATCATTTGCAGGTTTTACTTTGATTTTTCTACAATCTATATTGGAGTGGGAATGATTTACCCACATATCATCAATATATCACTACTCCTCGGAGGAATTCTTTCTTGGGGACTAATGTGGCCTCTTGTAGAAAACAAAAAGGGTGACTGGTACCCTCCAGGACTTGATGAAAACAACATGCAGGGTCTTGAAGGTTACAAGGTAAGTTTCATAATACAAATCAACTTATTGCTCCATATTCTCATTGTAAAGCATCTTAATTTTGGCTCATTATTACACTACAAAAAAAAGGTGTAATAGTCACGGTTTACAAAACCGTGACAAACACATGAAATTTGTCACGGTTTTTTTACAAAAAACCGTGACAAAATGATGATAAAAATCGGATGGAAAAATTCTGACAAATTTGTCACGGTTTGTCCAAGAAACCCGTAACAATTCAGGCGGGAAAGTTGGAGGGAACAAATTAGTCATTGTTTTCAAATAATAAACCGTGACAAACGTTAAATTACTTTTTTTAAAATTTTTAGCATTTTGTTACGGTTTCCTATTGGTACACCGTGACAAAAAAATTTGTCACAGTTCCCATAGGAAAACCGTGACATCAGGTCACGGTTCTCAGAGGGAAACAGTGACATATGTCACGGTTCCTAAATGGAACCGTGACATCATGTCACGGTTTCCCACTGGGAACCGTGACTCTGAGTCACGGTTCCCATTTGGGAACATTGACCATGGGTCACGGGTCCCAGGGACCCGTGACCCATGGTCACGGTTCCCTTTCGGGAACCGTGACAAAGCCATATTGTCACGGTTTCCAAAGGAAACCGTGACATATGGTCACGGTTTTTAATCGTGACACACTGTAGAATTGTGTCACGGTTTTCCTAAACCGCGACAATTTACTCCTTCTATAAATTCATCCGAACCGTGACCTTAAAGTGTGGTAGAAAACGGTTAAAAATCTACGTTACGCTTGCGTTGTCGTTTTCTTTGAATTAGAATTATATATACAAATGTCATCCGGCAGAGATAGACGAATACCAAGAGGGGGTTCTCCTGGAGACGCTCGGCACAGAGGAAGAGGAGGAGGGAGAATACCGGTTTATATACCGTCTCAAAATTGTCAAACCGGACAGAATAGTGACACACAATTTTCTAATATTCCGCCAAATATAGGAAATTTTAGTATAGACGATTTCGATTTGGATGACGAATTGTTCAACGATTTTCATGTCTCAGGGGAAGTACCAGAAGAAGGGGACACGATGAATATTGAGATGAACAACCAACCAACCCGCCCCCCACAAACATCTTCACTGGGAAACAAATATTCGGTTGATGTTATAGGTAAATAAAATAATATCTTGTTATTTGTTAAAATTTTGTTAAGTTATTAAATTAATGTTAATTTAATTATTATTTAATTTGTGACATTTTGTAGATGAAGAAGGCAGGGTCACCAAAAGGAGGCTGGATGTGACCGGATTATATCAGCTGGGACGGGCCTACGAGTTCTAGTGCCCTTCAATGATGGATATAGACAACCTAAATGTGAGGGAGGCAATTTATTCAACAAATTTTGTTCCAATTTAGGCGGGAAGTGGCTGCGTTTTCCACTCGACAAAAAGACTTGGAAGCAGGTCCCCAAAGAAAATAAAGAGGCGGCATGGAATGAGATTGTGAAGGTAATAATTTAAATTGGAAAAATAAGTTAATTTTTTAAATTCATCATAATCTTATATAAAGCATCTGATAAATTGAAATTCACAGGAAAAGTTTTTAATAGAAGAAAAAGCATCAATGATGGAATATGCTTTTATGAAGATGAATGAAGGGTGGAAGAGCAAGAGGCATCGCCTCTATGATAGAATGAAAGGGGATGGCACAAAAACCGACGATGAGCTTATAGAAAATGTGCCAGATGGGGTTCCTCCCGATATGTGGGAACGTTTTATCCTCTTTAAGAGAAGCCCAGCATCTAGGGTTAATAAACAGTTTACGAAATTGTTTAAAAAATTTATTACACGATGTCATAATTAAATGAAGTTAATTTAAAATGTATTTGTATATCAGGTGTTGTCTTTGCAGAATGCAGAAAGGCGTGCCCAAAAAGTCGTCAATCACACCCTCGGAACAAAATCCATATCAGTTAGATACAGCGAGTTGGTGGGTAAATTGTTGAATTGATTGATTTGTTGTATATTTGATTTTAGAGACTTACAATTTAAAATTTGTGCAGGAAGAAGAGGCGGAAACGGAGGGAAGACAGACTAACTATGGGGAGTTATACACAATAACTCATAGACATAGGGACGGCGGTGCTGTCTCCGAACATACTGAGCGGCAAATTGTAAGTCATTTAACGTGATATGGGAACATGTATTTATTAGGTATATATATTTAATTACAAATTACAAATTTATTTCTTAGTTGTAAAGGAACGCATCCGACAAACTCAGGAGCGCATGAGCCAAGAGGAGGCGTCAGGAGAGTCACAGAATCCCATAGCCGCCCTAAGAGCCGCATTTGACACTCCAGAGCACCCCGGTCGGGTCCGAGGAATGGGGTTAGGTGCACGTCCCAGTAAGATATATGGGAAGTGCAGTACGTCTAAGGCTGGAACTTCCTCTGTTAAGAAGAAGTCGTGCGTCAATCCATCTGGAGAATGGGTTGCCAGCTTCACTAGGCAGGTAAATGAGTTTGGGGGTTACATGGACGAATGGCGTGAGAAAATGAATGCATTTGTACGAGATTCATTTGCAGTGAGCCACCCTGGAGTTGAACCAACTAGTATGCCTGAAACTCCTCCAATATTTAGATTCCAGCCCCCTCCGCCTTCTGAAGGTGATGATGATGTTGTCAGTTCAAGGCCCCGAGATGAGGCAGCGGATGATGGAGATGAAGACGATGATCAGTAGTTTTTTTAATGTTGTATGTGTGTTTGTTTAAATTTGGACATTTGCTTATTTAAATTTGGACCTTTGTTTAATTTTGAATGTAAGTTCTAATTATTTTTCTTAGTAGTTTAATTATTGCAAGTTTATTGTTTTAAATATGTCAGTATATCAATTTGACACTTTCTTTTCTCTTAATTATTACATTTTGAAAAGTAGAGATAAAAAGATGTGCATATATATTACATCGAATAAATACATCAAATAAAGGACAACCGATAAATTACATCAAATTAAATTATCCTAATACTCTAACCCTCAGTCGTTGTCCGCTTCCCTGACAAAAGGAACACAAATTAATTAGCAACAATGAAATTGAACTAGATTAAATAAAAGTTAAGGTCGCATGCTTAAATATAAGACTGTAACGTACCGAACTAAAGGAAGATCGCCGTCTCCTTCAGGGAGGAAATTCTCAAAATTGGCCGGTTCGAAAGGCTCATTCTCGTAGGTAATGTTATCACCATCGCCCATGTCATAGAGATCTCGAGGTTTCAGATGAACAACCATATGCCAATCCTTATGCTTTTCATCAGCAACGAAGTAAACCTGTTGTGCCTCTGATGCTAGAATGTATGGCTCATCATCTTCAGAGTGGCCGGTGTGAACTAGCCTGGAGAAATTGACCGATGTGATTCCTAATTCATCTGTATTCAATCCTCTTGAAGTTGTTGTGTTTGCCCATGAACACTTGAACAGTGGAACCATGAAACGACCTTGATAATTAAGTTCAATTATATCAACTAGTCTTCCATAATAAGGTACTCCTCCATACTGCATGGTACCATCTTTGCTGCTCGCATAACTTCTTGTGCCGAAAGTGCCAAAAACGCCCGAGTTTTGAGTCAATAGGCCTTCATCACGAAAAACCGTGCAAAATTTGAAACCGTTGACGTTGTATGCTGTAAATCTTCTTGCGTGATCTAAAGGCCCCATTGCAAGAGCTTTCAAATCAGGAGAGTGTGCAGTGTGATCATTCATTATTCGACGCGCGAACCATGATGGGAATTCTCTGTGGACTCTCTTATCAACCTCAGCTGATGTGTTTGTCCGGATCCTCAGTTGACGTTTGACATAGCTTCTGAATTCCCTGGAGAAATTATTTAAATGAGTGATATATTATATTGCATTGCCCGAAAACAAAAGGTAGGCTTGCTTTAAGGATCAAGTAATTCATACCGTAGGAATGGATCAACTTGACTGCAATTTATCAAGACATGCCGGTGTGCTTGTAGCTTGTCCATCTCGGTTAGTTTGAAATTGTCACTTCCTCCCACTGCCTTGCCAACATACGGGATTAAAGGTTCATCAGGTGAAATGCTTGTTTCAGGACGATCGTCTACCCGAGGTGGACGGTTGAAAGATGTCTCTATGTCATCGAAATATCTTGAGCAAAAATATAGAACCTCATCCCCTAAATAGCCTTCAGCTATAGAACCTTCTGGCCTTGCTTTATTTCTTACATAAGATTTCAACTTGCCAAGAAACCTGTGGAAGACATAATAATACATGTTTAAAGATTCAGTAACAGTTCAATTGGGAAGTTTAAATTTGTATGATAATTAGAAGTAAAATAATTACGTACCTCTCCATGGGATACATCCATCGATATTGCACTGGGCCAGCTAACTTTGTTTCATGAACAAGGTGTATTGTTAGGTGAACCATGACAGTGAAAAAGGATGGAGGGAATATCATCTCCAAATGACAGAGTGTCAGAATAATTTTTTGTTGCAGTTGATCAAGTTCATCTATCACCAAAACCTTTGAACACAACTGTCGAAAGAAAGTGCACAGACCAACCAGGACAATGGATACATCTGGAGGAAGTGTATTTTTAATTGCCATTGGAAGTAGTTGCTGCATTAGAACATGAGAGTCATGACTCTTAAGACCAGCAACCTTGCGAGCATGCGTATCAATGCAACGTGATATATTGCTTGAATATCCATCAGGAACTTTAATATTTTTTAAGGTCGCCAAGAAGATGTCTTTGTTTTGTTTTGTAAGAGTGAATTTAACAGGCTGGAATTTATCATTGTCATCTGGCAAAGCATCTTGACGCACTCCCATGACACATAGATCTTTCCTTGCTTGAAGATGGTCTTTAGACTTCCCCGGTTCATTGAGCAATGTATATAGCACGTTATCACACACATTTTTTTCAATATGCATGACATCAAGACTGTGTCGTAACAAATTGGTATGCCAATATGGGAGAGTGAAGAAAACGCTTATCTTGCGCCATTGTTGAGGCTGCGAAGATGACGGCCTGTTGACCTTCCTACCCACATTAATAGAATCAACAGCCTTTCCAAATTCGAATTCAACATCTGCAAGCTGCTCTAAAATCTCTAAACCAGATAATATTTTTGGGGCCGCTCTTTTCTCCTGTTTCCCATTAAAACGCTTCCGTTGCAATCTAAACTTGTGTCCTCCGTCTAAAAAACGTCGATGACCCATGAAACACCACTTCCGGCTATGTGGAAGGCGGACTGAGTCAAAGTCAAAATTGCAAGTGGGGCAGGCAAGGCCAGTATGAACATTCCATCCAAGTAATGTCCCTAAGCCCGGAAAGTCACTGATTGTCCACATCAAGGCTGCACGCAAATTGAACAGAGTCTTGTCGAATGCGTCATATGTTTCTATGCCATCATTCCACAGGTCTATTAGCTCATGCATAAGCGGTTGGAGGTAGATATCAATATCATTACCGGGTGCTTTTTTCCCCGGAATGATCATGGACAAAATAAAGGAGCTCTGCTTCATGCACATCCATGGTGGCAAGTTATACGGCACAAGGACAACCGGCCAAATACTATAACTCGTGCTTAGGTTCCCAAAAGGATTGAACCCATCAGTTGCGAGCCAGACGCACATTTCTTGGATCAGCAGAAAATGAGGGAAACTCACGGTCGAATGCTTTCCATGCTTCTGCATCACGTGGATGTCTTAACTTGCCATCCGGATTCTTGTCAACGCTATGCCACCTCATGTGCTCAGCCGTCTTAGAAGACATGAACAGCCTTTGCAATCGAGGTTTCAACGGAAAATATCTGAGAATCTTTGCCGGTTTCTTCTTTTGCCTTTTCCCCTTTCGCACTGGTCTGTATCTGGAAGCGTTACACCGCTTACATGTCTCTCTTTCAGCATCGTCTCCCCAATACAACATACAATCATTCGGACATGCATCAATTTTTTCGTAGTTCAACCCAAGCTTATTTATAATTTTTTTTGCCTCATAAAACGACGGAGAGATCTCCGCTTCGGGGAATGCATCATGCAATAATTCAAGTATCATAGATATGCCCTTATCAGATATACCGCATATGCACTTTATATGATATAATTTAACTAGAAAGGATAATTTAGAGTACTTCTTACAATTAGGATATAAAGACTTATCTGTGTCGTCCATTAATTGGTAAAACTCACGAGCTGCGTCGTTCCTATAAAACACTGGATCAGATCCTTCTGCTTCATCGCCCACGTTGTCCTGAGGAACGCCAAAAGCATCACGAACAGCATCATTAATCGGGTCGTGTTCATCACCTAATTGAACTGCTGCTTGCGAACTTTCAGCAAACGGATCATATATCATGTCGGGTTTTTCCCCATGTAGACACCAAAATGTATATCCTACTGGGAAAGGCCTCACAATTAAATGTTCCCTAACAATTTGCCGTAGATGCCACTTCTTACACTTGCATTTAGGACATGGACATAGGATCTTCCCGTTACAACAAGCATGAGTTGTAGCAAAATCTAAGAAACCATTCAATCCATCCAAATAAATGGAACTCGTTCGAGGAAACTTTATCCATGATTTATCCATGGGTTGATGCAAAATGTTGTAGGGAAAAACAATTGAGAAAAGAAGGAATTTTCGTTTTTGCAATGTCCCCATTACCAGTTATTATATATATTACATTATACCGTTACAATAATATGTCCGTTGGAACCTTTGTCACGGTTTTTTAGATATAAACCGTGACAAATATGTAATAAAGGTAATATATGGACGTTGGGCACGCATATTTGTCATGGTTTCAATACTGAAACCGTGACACGTTTTGTCACGGTTCTACAATGGAACCGTGACAAGATGCGTTTGTCACGGTTCCAACTGTGACGCACGCATCTTGTCACGGTTTTTTGTGGAACCGTGACAAAACGTGTCACGGTTCCAAACCGTGACAAATCGCCTTGTGTCACGGTTTGAAAGTTTCAACCATGACAAAAAGGCAATTTGTCACGGTTCTACATATAGAACCGTGACAAATTGACGTTTTGTCACGGTTTTAGGTAGTAAACCGTGACAAACATGTCACGGTTCATTTCTAACACCTCCGTACACATTTGTCACTGTTTCTTATTAGAAAACCGTGACAAAATGCAGTCCGATTTTAGTATATAAAGCCCCTCCCACTCACTCATTTGTATGCTTCTTTCTTCTCTCGCATCTGTTCTCTCCGCTCTAGAATGCTATGTGCTGCTCTTTGTTCATTTTTGTTGAGTAACTATTTGTTTTTTTAATTATATGTATACATATTTAATTTATATATTTTGTAGCCATTTTCTAATTGTTTTTTTTTGGAATAATTGTTTAAATTCTTTGGTTGCAGGTGTTTTTTGATTTTCTGAATATAAATATCTTATATGATAAAATGAAATTGTGGTGAGAAAAGTAATAGATGATTTGTTGTACAAATATTTTTGGAAAGTAATAATTATGTTAAAAAATAAAATGTGTTAAAACTTGATAAAATTTTCGTTCTAATATGTTTAATAAAAATAAAAAAGAAAGTTGCCAGAAAAAAAAAATAAACCCAACCGTGACATAGTGTCACGGTTCCGTAAAAACCGTGACACATCTGTCACGGTTCTCGTACGAACCGTGACACATGTGTCACGGTTCTCGAAAGAACCGTGACATATTTGTCACGGTTCCGGACCGAACCGTGACATATACATCTGTCACGGTTCTCCTACGAACCGTGACAATGTCACGGTTCTTGACTAAGGAACCGTGATGTCACGGTTCGACTAACGAACCGTGACACTACTGTCACGGTTCATAGTACAAACCGTGACACAGTTGTCACGGTTTTTTTTTAAAACCGTGACCATTGGCTAGCTCTAAGACCGGATTTGTCACGGTTTTGTGATTTAAACCGTGACAAATATTTCCTCGTGTCACGGTTTTGATAATGTTTGTCACGGTTCAAAAAAAACTGTGACAAAATTCCTTGTCTCGGATGTTTTTGTCACGGTTTTAAAAACCGTGACAAGGCCTCTTTGTCACGGTTAAAACCGTGACAAATTGCATATTTCAACCGTGACTAATGTCCAATTTTCTTGTAGTGTTAAAGGCTGGATGATGACAGAAACGTATGGATAAAGTTTGGATTTCACTCAATCAACATTATCAGAACTTGAATATTCTAAATTGAGAAATAATATGAATTGTTCGATTAAGTGATTTGAGCTGTCTAAATTTTATATGGATGGTCTAATTTTTTTCTCTATTTATGTTGATATTCTCACACACACACACACATAAGGGAAGCAGAACAAGTAATAAAAATAGTTTTCTCACTGAAAGATGAAAAAAATTATATATTTTCTAAATTAAATATAGATAGCTCAATTTGCTCAATCAAACAATTTACAAAATCCCTCATCTAAGAGGTTCCATGTGCAAATATACAACTGACCAGTTTAAGCTCTGAACAGCTCTTGCCACTATGTTTACTAACAAATCCATTGACCTTGAATTCAGATATTCATAGCCATATCCATGATCCTGGGAGATGGTTTATATAACTTCTTCAAGGTGCTAGGCTACACCCTCACTGGCTTGTATCGTCAAATCCGGAACAAACAACAGGAAAATGCTCTTCCTGTTGCAGATCAAAACTCTCCTTCAAGTCCTCCTCAGCAATCTTTTGATTTCCAGCGCCGCAATCAACTCTTTCTCAAAGATCAAATCCCCACATGGTATGCAGTTGCAGGCTATGTTTTGATTGCTATTGTCTCCATGATCACTCTTCCGCACATCTTTCACCAGCTAACATGGTACTACATGTTAGCTATCTACCTTCTAGCTCCAACCTTAGCATTCTGTAATGCTTATGGGTGTGGGCTAACAGACTGGTCACTTGCATCCACTTATGGAAAGCTAGCCATATTTACAATTGGAGCATGGGCTGGAGCATCACATGGTGGGGTTCTTGCAGGCCTGGCAGCCTGTGGAGTGATGATGAATATTGTCTCCACGGCCTCTGACCTCACGCAGGATTTCAAGACAGGCTACCTCACCCTTGCTTCGCCGCGCTCCATGTTTGTGAGCCAAATAATTGGCACTGCAATGGGATGTGTGATTTCTCCTTGTGTCTTTTGGGTTTTCTACAGAGCATTTGATGACCTTGGAACTCCTAAAAGTGAATACCCTGCCCCATATGCTATTCTTTACAGGAACATGGCCATCCTTGGGGTAGAAGGTTTCTCATCTCTCCCAAAGAACTGCCTCTTGCTGTGTTATGTCTTCTTTGGCTCTTCCATTCTGGTAAACTTGATTAAAGACCTTATGGGTGAGAGAGGGTGGTTCATACCATTTCCAATGGCCATGGCTATACCTTTCTATTTAGGGCCATATTTTGCCATTGACATGTGTGTAGGAAGTCTGATATTGTTTATCTGGCAAAAGGTAAACAAAGCCAAAGCAGATGCTTTTGGGCAAGCAGTTGCTTCTGGTTTGATATGTGGGGATGGAATATGGACTCTACCTGCTTCAATTCTTGCTCTTGCTGGGATTAAGCCACCAATTTGCATGAAGTTCTTGTCTCGTGCTACAAATCAAAGAGTTGATCAGTTTTTAGGTTCGTAAGGCAATGTTTGGCTTGAGATCAATATCTTGTGCCATACTGCCTGTCAACCTGTTTGGATAACACCTTTCTTAATCATGAACTTTGAATTTAAAGACGTACGAGGCACCAATATAGGTGAAACAATAAAAAATTATGAAAGAAAAAATGTTTGTTATAAAATAGATGTATCATAGGAAAAGGAGTATATGCACACTAGTTTAGATTGCATTCTGTGATTTGAGGTTTCCATAAGACTTTAATTTCAAACTGTATCATAGGGAAAGGAGTATATGCACACTAGTTTAGATTGCATTCTGTGATTTGAGGTTTCCATAAGACTTTAATTTCAAACTGTATTAATTTCAATGTGCATGATATTATTGCTTTAGATTAGCTTAAGCCTATCTTCTTCCACCAAGAGAAAACTGACAATCACCAACTTCAGTAAGTCCCAAGTCAACAGTCTTTCAGAGAGTTGGGAAGGCACATGATTTCAAGCATTGTCATCAAAAATTGTCATAAGCAATCAAGCTCAAATATCCTAATTACAAAATGCATAAACCTCTACAAGAAGGGGTGTCGGGGAGGCAAAAATGCAGATTATAGAGGATGCAATTTTGTATCATATGGCTGCAAGCATAAATCATGCGTACAGCAGCATATTTACAACCTTTTTCCACGTTGAATCCAAATCAGAATATGTCGAGATTGCTTTCATTAACTTCCATAATCCAGTTCCTAACTCTCAATTAAATCGATACGGAAAGATTAGTTTGAAAGAAACAAGTTTATAGTTAGGGAGGGGAAGTAAACCAACCATATTATCAAAAGAATCCTCGCACAGTGCATTCTTTCCATATCTGGAGAACTGCAAAGTTAGATATCTATACTATAGATATAAGATGGTTCCAAATAACTTCATTTAGCCCTGAAAAAATGGAAGTAAATATGAACCAGATATTCAGATGAGATAATCCACCGTACAAAGTCAAAATCTCACAATTCAGAGTTTATAGATTGCTCAAGATGGCCCAAAATTAAAAAAAAAATGAGTGAAATATATATTTATATATATTTATATATAAATATATATTTATTCTCTTGCACTCTGCTTTCAATCTACCAAACCAAACAAGCATATAGGAAGGCGAAGTAACAAATCAACGGCCATCTTAACATGCGCTTGAAACATAGCAAGCAAGTGTATTCATACTGTAAGCTTGCAACTACAAATAGTGACTCAAATTGAAGGCTGAGAAAATTGGCAATTTAATGCCAATGTAACGAATCCCGATACAAAAAGTGAAAATTCATAATGCATTGAAGGAAAACTTGAAAATTCATGATGATTCCATAAGAGGAGGCCATCCTTTGAATGGTGGGAGGGGGAAGCTGCCATCTAGAGACAGTCCCTTTTTATGACTGATTTTCGTTATGTTAATTTTTTATATATAATCATGTGATGCGAGGAGACGTCCAGCACTCCAACATATATGGAGTACTAATTTTAAAATTTATTCCAACTCCATTTTTACTTTTTAATTTTAAAATTTATTCCATAATCCAATTTAACTTTTTAATTCCAGTGGTGCATCATGAACCATGAAATTGGGGTAATCATTTGTTCGGATACTTGGTAATAGAATATACTAAAAGTGCATATTACCTCATATAGAGTAAATAAATCTTTTGGTTCTATTTATAAATCAAGTTATTAAATTTTTTGCATAACAACAACAACAACAAAGTTTTGTCCTATTAGGTGCAACCGGCACCCTGAGTTTGTATGGCGGTGGAAAAGGAAGAGGGCAAGGGGGAGAGAGGAGAAACTGACGGGGTTAGGGAGAGAGGGGGCAAAAAAGTTAATGGTGGAGTTTATATTAATGACAATTAGCTTCTTAAAGAGTTGTAATAACTCAATTGCATTGACATCTAAGGTTACAATTAGATTTAATATGACTCAGGTCAATATAATTTGTTGATTTCAATGGTTCTACTTGTGTTTAATTCTCTTGCATGATATTTGGTTGTAATTCTCCCTAAAAAGAAAATTCTTGGAGTTAGTTATGCTTGAAATACTGGTACACTAAATACGAACACATTTTCAAACAGAAATTGAAATCTTATCGTTTGCAATTTTTTGAGGGATTAGCCCTTTTATATCTAAACCCAACCATGTTGATATAGTTGGAACTTAAAAGTAATCTTGCTTTTTGATATTTGTAAGGATTATTGGATCAATAAATATGTACTAAATCCATTTATGACATGTTCACTATCGGCCGAAGTTAAGTTAAAATTTGAGCCTCAAAAGGAAAAGAAGGTTACTGTAAAGTGTAAGGTAATGCAAGTTACTGGCCTTATATTAAGGAGTGGAGTATAATGCAAGTTGTTTGGACATACATCCTCCAATTTTCAAGGTAAAAAAAGTTGATGAAACATCTGGTTATTCATTCAAAACACACAATTTCATGAGGGACTTAGGGTTTCAGTTTCCGTTCTTTAACCAGCCCCTCATCAGCAATTTTTGGTCATTGGAAAGCAAGGGAATAGGTAAAGGAGAGTAGTAAAAATTAGGATGGCACAAAACTTGAATAATGGGTTAAATTTCAAATTATAAAAGTTGTAAGTCTTTGAAAGTATAAAAGTTAAATAAATAATTTTTTAAAACCATAAAAATATTAAGACCAAATTTTGAACAAGCTAATATATGGAATTGAACTACAATAACCGAGGACACTTTCGCGATACAAAATTATAGAATAAATATTAGGAAAAATTATAACTAAATCCCAAATAAGGGAATTAACATAATTAAGTCCCAAAAAGTTATTAAATTACATTGTAATCCCTTGGAACCTGGGTGATAGTAAATGATTTGTTATTGACAACCCCATGAGTTGTCAATGCATTTCTTTGGGCAATCAATGACAACTAAGTTATTAAAGAGTTGTTAATAACAATTCATTGAGTTGCCATTTAATATCACCCAAGTTACTAGGTATTTCAATATAATTAAATGATTTTTTGGGATTTGATTGTGATTAATTCCCTTATTTAAAACCTATTTCTAGTTCTCCCTAAATATTACACACACATATTCTCACTCGTGTGATTAAAAAGGGTAATATAATCTTTGGTTGGTGTATAAAGGTTACCCTTATTGGCTTATTCTGGTTTTAATCTCTCAAAATTTTAAATATTAGGTTTTTGTTTCTTAAGTTTCGTTTTACTCAAAATATTGGTTTCTATATATTAATAAAAATTTGAACCATTACCAAAATCACTTATTTGAAACTTGACAGACTAAAACAAAAATAAAGGCAAATTTAGATATGATTAAAGATTATATATCAACCCTTAACAAAAATAAAAAATATATATATATATTATTTAGGTTTGTAACTAATAAAATTACACAATATACATCGCATAAAAGATAAAATTGTGATATGCATAGAAACTGCAAAGCACAAGTTTGTGCTAATAATGTGTGTGTGTATTCAAATAAATATATGTGTGTGTAGCCATATGTATATATGTAGTATAGGTATATATATATAGGGAAAATTAGGTAGAGGGACCAAAGAAAAAAAGTAATTATCCCTGAGGACCTTTTGAAAAGTAATTATTTAGAAGGACAAAAAAATGTTGTTATGACAAATGGGAGCCGATTAGTATGGTTTAAAGTTTTGTACTAAGCCTTCGCCATCTGTTTACAAGCACAGTCATATGATTGAATAAATATGAATGCAACGATGAAGAACAAAATTTCATTTTATAAACAAATATTTAAAAAAAATGTACTTATATGCACACATGAGTGTGTAGCTGTAAATAAATAATTTTAATAAATTATGTAATTTTAATAAAAGATATTAGTAATATTGTTGTTATATTCCTAATTGATTGCATTAAAAAAATTTTTAGGTAAAATAAATACTTCCATTTTAATATTGAATATCCCTATAATAGATATAATGGAATGAAATAATTTTTTAAATTTTTTAAATAAGTTTCATTTTGTAGAGAACACTCAGAACAGGAAAGAGAGAAATACTTACATACTCTAAGAGTAACACGTCATATGTACCCTATCAAATAAAAATATAACAATTAAGCTTATTTTAATCTTACTGAGATGATGACTCATCCAATAGAATTCAAATTTTATGTTACTTTTAAGAAAAATAAACATTTTAATTAAATAAAAAGCAAAAAAAAAAGTTATCACCTAATATTTTTCTTAAAAGTAACATAAAATTTGAATTATTTTGCATGAGTCATCATCCAACTAAGATTAAAATAATTTGAGTTATTATGTTTTCATTGGGTAGGGTACAAATGAAGTTGTACTCTTAGAGTATGTAGGCATTTCTCTAAGGAAGAATGGGGCGAGAGAGAGAATGAGAGGGGAGGTCAATTGGTTAAAAGAAGAAAAATTTGACATATTAAGAAAAAATCTAGGGAGGATTAATTTAACAATTTAATATATTTGTTTGATTTTTTATCCTTCGAAATAATGACCTTTTAAAAGATCATTAGGAGTTATTAATTTTTTTCCTTGGTCCATCTCCCTGATTTTCCTATCTATATGTGGGTATATATGTATGGGGAGTCTGTTTATTGTTGTTGTTAATTTTTATGTAATCGAATTTTTCATTATTACTATAATATTATTATAAGGTTTCGTAGGATAAAAGATTTCATTGGCATTTTTAATTTACTTCGTTCATCTTAGAATGAATAACCCTAAATTATATGTTAGGATCAAATTGTATTATAATAAGTGACACAGTGACACCAAAATATTTTTACAAAATTCAAATATGATAAGATTTCAAATTCTTTTATATCTAAAACAAATTTAATTATTTCCTTGAATAAATCAAATAAAGTGCCTAACATAAAAACGGATATCCTTTAATTATCTTTTACTATATCTTTTTATCCAAATCTACTAAAATCTCTAGAAAAAATTACATTAAAATTTCATTATGTATAAAGTCGGCCCTGGCTGAAATTAAGCAGAGACGATTAGGAGAATTTGGTAGAAGTAGTGGAGAGTAAATTAAACTGGAACAAGAGCGATTGAGAGAGGGGAGACACCGAGGATGACGCAGAGAAATGTATTTTTTTTTTCTTTCTTAACTCTTTTTTTATATAATTTTTTTGGAGAATATATTTGTTAGTACCTATATTTTTAATCCTTTTTTTATTTTAGTATCTATGTATTTTTTATCTCGATTAAATGTTTCTAATTTTATTTTATTAGCACGGCTAGCTTCTTTATAAAACAATGATAATAAAAAAGAGTTACAAGAGCTAATAATCATGATTGAACGGAATCCACTGATTTGCTTTGTTTTTCTTATGTGTCCATATTCCACTTATTTGCTTTGTTTTTCTCATGTGTCCACATTATATCGATGATTTATTTATCATGTATAGCAAGCTAGTGATTTGTTAAAACCCTTGCGTAAGGAAACATATCCCAACTCTACTATTTCTCCTCCATTTTTTTTTGGATTTAAATCCTTGAATATGGTTATGGTTTTGTTGGAATTAGGATATTAATGGGTCGAGCCATTCTAACTAGGGTTTCTCAAATAACTAAATTACGTATTTATTGCAAGATTGTTAATTGAGGAGCAAGCCATAAATATTTCCTAAATATTGGAATATACACTTAGTTATCTAATGCATAAAAGAAATAGGCTAAGTTTCTTAAACTGAAAATTTCGTCTTTAATCTTATACAGATAGGGGTAGTTCTGGCTCCTAAAATGCTTATTTCTTTACGGTTATTTTTTTTTTTGAGACTTGGGAAGTTTTGATAGAATTTTTATTGGCGTTCGAGTGTTATTGTATTACATGGAGAATTGATTAATAACGGCCAAGATTATATATATTGTGAGTGTGTGTACGATTTGTGTTTATCGTTATGTTCTATCTAGCAACTTACTTTGCAATTATAATTCACAAGTTTTAAAATTTTACTCTTTTGAAATTAGAGTTTATGCAACTGTTTTTTTTTTATAATTACATGCTTCATTGCATACGCTTCATTCTTCTCTCTCTCTTGATAAACAACTCAGGGATACATCAATGGAGGCACAATTATGGGCTCCATCTGATTTACGCACAGGTCGTGGTAGAGAAAACAAATTGATGCAGAGAATGAAAGTATTTATAGAGGAACTTGACAACTCTCGTTTCTATCATCATTTTCGACATTTACTGAGATCTTCATCGATTTCTGAACATGTACGTAAGGTTTTGGGTGTACACACTAAGATGCAGATGGGAATATATGGTATTGGTAGCTTCGAATCAAGTCAACATTCTGCTTTGCAACTTAGTCTTGCAATATTGATGCAAAGAGATTTTAAATGGATTGGAGACATACAAGTATTTGATCCTTTCCTTTCTGCAACTGAGTGCCGAATTTTCGATGCTATTGGTTGCTGGGTCTTCAACAAATGGAAGGAGGAAGGCGTTAAAGCCAACTTTATTCTTCATGCCTCATTGTGAGAAGACCTTATATAATGACCTATTGGAAGTGAATTGGAATCCTGATTTGTTGAGTAATGTCGTCATATTTGGGAACAGCTTTCAGGATTGTTTGGGAATGAATTCTATGTTGCCTATTGAGGCTGCTAGCAGATTTACAAATGAGTTCATGATGGAGACTCGTAATCCTCGTTTACGTTTTATTCAAAATTTGAGTTGGATGTTCTTCGACCTTGATCTTCAATTTTTGAACAATCTTGCCTACAATAGACGCAGCAACATAAGAAGGGAAATACATCTACAAGTTTATTCTTGGACAGAAATAAGATTAAAGGAAAAAATAGAAAATTACATAAACAATTTAAAGAGCTCTCAATTCTATTATAATCTTCAAGGTATGCGCTACAAACTCCACCCATATCTCAACATTTGGATATGATGATGATGAGATCAAAATCAAAGATAAAAATGGTAATTTATGATATTGGCAGAATTGAATCTTCAGAGATTTCTAGATTGTGGCTTAGCCTTGCAATATTCATGAAAAAACATTTTAAATGGGTTGGAGATATACAAGTATTTGAAAAATTTCTTTCTGCAACTGAACGCCAATGTAATGGCAGTATTATTCTTCTAAATAATTAAAAAAAATTTAAAGGTCATTTATTTTAGTTTTCCCTCAAATCAATGTATAATGCCTAAATTGATGCCTTCAAAAAGATATAGCTATGTTTAAACCTCTGATGATGGCCTACGAGTGATTGATTTTCCTAGAATATTGTATCAATTAAGTTTTTAGCAAAATTATACTTTAAATGTATTTGTAAAACCATAATAACTTTATGGCAGTACATATATTCCCTGAGCACTTGAAAAATTTAATTCAGTCATGATGTCATTTTTTCTATGCCTATCATAAATATTTTAGGCCCATTTTTTCAAGTTTTAATCAATATTTTTTCTATTACTTGAAAATATTTGGTTTAACAATGCTAGTTTAATTGAGATCAAAATTTCCATCCCCTCCACCAAAAAATATTGTAAATTTCAGTTTATAAGGCATATTTGCATACAATACCATAATAAATTTATAGCACTTACATATAATCATTGAACATTTGAAAACTTTAATTTAGTCATGATATTATTTTTTCTAATGCCTATAAGGTTAGTTTAGCCCCATTTGGCACTGCTACTTTAATTGAGATCATAATTTCTATCCCCTCCACAGAAAACTATTGTAAACTTCAGTTTATAAGGATATAATAGCATGCAAAACCATAACATTAAGGATAAATTTAAGGGTGTTGAGATTATATTAAGGATAGTAAAGGTGTCTATCCTCATGTATTATTATTAATCAATTTCTATAAAAAAAAAGTGTACTTTAAATTTGTTAGAATATAAAAAATCGATTTTAGCCTGCCCTATATATTCATATAAATATTCTTCATATTTTATTCTTATAAATGCCCATTTGAAAAAAATGATGTAGATTTTTCTTTACCAAATTTTAATTTTAAATAAATTATTTAAAAAGTTTTTAACGTTATGCTAAAAATATTAGAAATACAATGGAAAATGAAAATAACATATAAAGCTACTTAAAACATAAAATTTCTAAATTGGATTGGTAAATTCAAAAAATTCTTAATTGAATCACGGATTCAATATTGAATTTGACATTAAAGAGTAGAATCGTAAAATTATTCATATTATTTATGTTGAAATTATAACCAAAAACGTAAATTAGTCTGTTTAAAACGGTAATGTAATTATAATTAGGTCACAAATTCAAGAGCAAGATTTGTGAATATTCCCACATCTTCAATTGAATGTGTAGTGTCCCTATACATTTTATTTCTAAAATACTACAAATAGAAAAGAAAATTACATATGTGTTATAAAATATTATCTAATGGATGTCCATAACCTCTCTCTTAGGATTCTCTTCCTATAACCTCCTAATGAATAGCTTGTAGGAGTTTCTTCTTATCATTATTGCCATTATATTCATCTTTATACTTTTGTAACCATAGTTATAGGCTTGAATATATTGAGGCCTATAAATATAGGCCAAACACAAAGTATTTGTACCAAGAATTACAAGTGAATGAGAAATGCTCATTTCCTCACTCTTCTATTTTTTTTTTTTGGGTCTCATTATCCAATTTTCTCTCCATCTTTCTTCTTTTCTCTTATTTTTATAACACGTTATCAGCATGAATTTACTCTGAAAATTTGAGTGCTCCCTATTTTTTTTTCTTACCTTTCTATAAGTATATTTTATATTATTCCATTTTTTTGGTATACTATATTTTAGGTAGTCTATTTTTATTGTCTTTTACTTTTCTATTGCTATGCATTCACTCATGTTCATATTTTATTTGTTTACATTTTCTACATGCGCACATATATATTACTAGTTTTATTTATATGTTTAATTGTTGAACATATAGATATTATATATATATATTATATCATTGCAGTTTCCCCCATATATATTGATATATAATTTACCTCTCTATATATTTTCTATATATATATATTGCATCATATTCTTACCTCTTCTGAAAAATTAGAGAAGCTGTCACAATGAACTAGATTGGAAGGTTTTACCGCCTTTAGTTCATACGCCCTTTAGTTCTTACGCATATTTAATTTGATGTTTTAAGAATATATATATATATATATATCATATTATACTACATATTATATATAATACATGCGCACACACATATGCATGTTATATATATATATATTATATACACATATTATATACATGTATACATATATTTATTTTACACATCAATTATTGTCTTTTATTTCCTATTTTGTTTATTGGGTTATTTTTTTTCCACCTTATCTTTTCAATTGTTGATTATTATGCTCAAAACACCATATATATATATATATTTGTTTTTGTTCATATATACACGTAATCATGCTGTTTATGTAATTTATACACAATAATTTATAATAGTATTATACATTGTAGTTATATATAATGATCGATATGATTATATGTTTATTTATATGATTGTAAATTTTAATTTATTTAATTTATCTTATTACGTTATTTTTTTAAATTTTAAGAATGGCCAGTAGCCATAATACTTAGATTAAATGACCAGAAGTCATATCACTTTATATAATAATTCTTATATAGTTGTGATTGAATGACCAGAAGTCATATCATCTTTTTAATGGTTCTTTTAAAAAAAAAAAAGAACATTGTGAGTTCCATTAAATTACACAAGAAAAAGAAATTTTGCTATTCTGATTATTGAGTTAATATAAATATAAAAGCCCTGAAGGCTTATTGCCATGTATCAAATGACAAAAAAGAGCTTTATAGCCTTAAAAAAATATTTTAAGAATATATTATCCTGAAGACAAATAATTTATAGTAGATCATGGTACTCAAAAGCAATAGTCTTGCAGACTAAACAACATATTTTGCTATGATCACATATGATTAATGCCTAAATTAATAATTTGAGGCAACAATGTTTGGAAATATTAAAATAATTATATTTTGATATAAAATTATGAGCAAATATTTATATGTGGCTAGAAGCCATAGAGAAATGTGTATCTGTTCAGTGAATATAAAAGGTTAAAATGATTGTCAAGTTGAAAAAACTATGAGATGACAAATATAAAAAATGGCAATGAGTTATAAAGAAAATTGCTCAAACTTATTGTAAAAGCAATAAAAGATAATCATAAGCCTAGGAGGCTATCTAATGTTTAATTTTTATTATTTTTTAAATTCATTGCGGTTATTTTGTGTATGTAATATAAATTATTATAAAGTATTATGATGCACATTAATCTCCTAATAAAGTCTGAGCCTAAAGGAGAAGTTACATATATAATATTACACAATATTATGCTTTTGATAAATGTTTCTTAATGGTAAATTTAGTTCTCTCTAACAGTTATATATTTTTGAGATGAATGTGTAGAATTATTATATCAATGTAATTGGTAAATGTATTTTGATTTTGAAATATATCAATGTAAAATTAATTTTTTTTATTTTCCCTAAATATACGGATATTTAAGAGTTTGTGAGTTTGTTCATATTCAACGTAAAGCGAAAAAGGCTTTGCATTATGAAATGTACGTTTCTTCTCTATTAATTTTTTTTGCTATGATTATTTATTTTTTCTTTATTCATATTAATATTAAATTATTGTCATCACATCATAATTGTATTATATGCATGAGCAATATCCGTTTTTATTTGTATAAAAAATGTTTAAACTATATGAACCTTGGTTTAATTTCAACAATAAAATGGATGAATGGATATTATGTATTTCATTTTAGAAGGCCGTTTGAGTTATATCGGTAACTTATTTTCCACCTTATGGATCAACTTTTGTTGACGAATATATTGATTTTAATTGTGCATAACCTCCTCGTTTATATTATACCATGAATGTTATATCTATTAAGATTACCACATTAAGTGTGGCAATAGTAAGTAGTAATATTTTGATAAGACACCAATGGTAGTTAAATGCAAATACATATATAAATATATATATATATATATATGAAGGGTAGTGATACATTTTATATATTAATGGTACATTTTATCACATTTTGTGGGAGAAATTTGATATATTCATGAACTTAATGACAACTACATTGCATTGAAACATTATCATGTGAAATTCTAACTTAACTGTTACACATACATAAGAGAATACGATTATTAGTTTTATTTTGCAAGTGAGATTTGTAACACCTTACTCTAGGGACATTCTGTAGAGCCCTTTAACTGAGTTTGAACCACTAAAGCTTCTTAGAAGACCCAAGGATATCAATAAACTTAAAACTTTTCTTAACTATCTTACTTGGGCTTTTAACTATGAAAATTCATAGTTAATTCCTTTTAAATTCAAAAATAGTGGTTCAAAGCTCAAACTTTAGCTCTTTAAATATTCTTTATCATCATGATAAAACTTTGGCTCAATCTGGTCCCATTATCATTGAAAAACCTTCTTCTACTTTCCAGACATATTGGAATTTCGCAGGAATTCTGTTTTTATGCTTAACTTGTAAACTTCATATCTCCTAATCTACACGTCCAAAAATTATGCATGAGTACTTGATTTAAAGCTTAGGACGTGTACTATATATCTGGAAAATATCATGGGATAACTCAAATGATAACCTGACGAAATTTCTACCACAATAAAACTTGTTCACATGCTTTCATAACTTTTCTATGTGTAGATATAACTTTCTACTTGAAGTAGAATTCAGGCTCTTGGTTTCTTTGCACGTCTTTAAGCTACTCAAACTCCTTATGGAGTCTACAACACATCACACGTGAAACACCCCCCCAAACACCACAACATACCACACGTGAACACTGACAAACACCCCCCAACACAAAAAAACCACGCCCGGCCCCTCATAAGTCACACCACACATCCCCCCCAAAAGACACACACAACCACACAAGCCAACACCCCCACCCCAAAAACGTGAACTCTTCCTCTCTTCCTCTTCTTGTAATTTCTACAAATTTCTCTACCCTGCCCAGCAAAGAAGTCAGATCTACATGGCTGGGCAAAGAAGATGATGGAGGTGCCGATGAAAGAGCCGACAGCGGCGGCTCTGCTGGAAGGTCCTAGTGCCGGAGCGAGAACATCAGATCGGCCACGGCAACGGTGAAGGTAGCGGCGGCGGCGGCGAGAAAGAGGGTAAGTGCAACCTTCTTCATCTCCATGGCATATTTGTTAAAATCAAAGAGGAAGACTTTGTTGTTGTAGAAATAAAAGCTTCTTCATTTCTCTTTTTATTCCCTCTTTCACTGAGCAACAAATTAAATGAAATAAAAACATCCTAAGTTGTGAGAAATTTGAGAGATCTACTGCAACTGTTTGATGGGAATTTTTTCAGGAAATCCCGGTCCCGGTCCCGGCATTTCCCGGTCCCGCCAATCTTAGTCCCGGCCCCTCTTTCAGGATGGGATCCAGGAATGGGTATTCCCGGTCCCGTTCCCGGGTTTGGACACCCCTACTACCAGACTTATATGCAAAATAATTGCATCCACCGCAAAAAGAATACACCTTATCATAATCTTCATTACCTTTGTGAAAATATATGTTTCACATAAATATTTATAATTTTATATTTCAGGTATTTGGACTGCAAGTCCATAATATTCATGTATTGAAAGCATAATAGCATTTTCATTGTATCTTTCCCTTTTGTTTTCCTTTCTTGCCAATCATTTTCATATCTACTTCTTATAACATATCTCAATATAAGATCCTCATTTAATCACGTGATATCATTATCAAAATTGTTGTCGACAACTTTATTTTTTTCGATTCCATTTTCTTGTTGTGACATAACTTATTGAAATCTCTTTGTTAATTTTCAGGTACCTGTACCTCCTTTGAGGATTTTCAATTAGTTATGTCTTGGCACTTTTCTGGAGCGCATGCCTCCTCAAAATGATCATCTTAATTATGAGCTCCTATTTATCTGAAGTATTTATATTTGGAATCGACTGATTTCTCATGCTTCAGGCATGTTGCATTTGATAGAGCATTTTCAACTGGAATAGGAGATTTGATAATTCTCATCTAAGTCAGTAATTATATATGGCAGATATTTTGTAATATTTCTTGAATGCAAAGTATGGTGAACTTCTGGTTCATATTATCCTTGAGGATCTACATTTGATAATTATAGTACATTCAATACATTTTCTGTTCGAGCTACTTGATTCCCCCCCTCATATTTGATAACTTTGTCCAATGACAATCAAATAATCATGCAGTATAAGTCTCCAAAATCCATTTGTTCCCTTTTGAAACATCATTTTGTTTCATTTAGATTAAAAAGAAAGAGTTCATTATCTAACATTTATCTCAACTTTGTCTAAATATCCATCTATATACGTTGCGGTGGATTAATAGGCAATGCATTTCACATTCAAAATTTTTGAGATGGAAATTATCTGGCTCCTAACCAAAAGCCAATTTTATTGGGAGAGAATATTGTTGGCTTGATGTAAAATGCTGCAATATGTGATATTAGATATATCAACATTGAAAAAGAAACTTTGTTCTCATAAATATTTCATGGAGGCTTTAATGAATAATTTATGGATTATATAATCTAGAAATTGTGCACTCAACAGAATGATTTATTCAAACAATCTTGCAAACTCCAGGTTGCAAGCTAAATAATCGCACATGTAACCATTTTATAGATGCATCTATCAAATTTATTAAATACTTATATGGTTTACATGCTATTTGATTGGGCCCATGAGTTTGATATTTTTCCAGAAATATAGATACATTCCAAATCATAACTAGTGATCTTTTTATTATAAATTTTCTTTGAGAACAAGCAGCACAACATGTAACATCCTGAATTTTAAATTACCAATAAATGTGTATAATTTCCAAATTTAGGAAAGAGGTAATAAGGAGTCATTTAAAGTTCTCAGGTAGAGCCGGCATTTCGGGCCAGCCCGCGGGTTTCGGGCCAGCCCGCATCAACCCGATGATGAAACGGGCTAGCCCGTTTTCTGGCCCGAAAAAAACGGGCTGCTTATCCCTGGCCCTAACCCGCAGTTATCGGGCTATCGGGCTAGCCCGCCAGCCCGATAACACACCTTTTTTTTTTAAAAAAAATGCAGCTCTCATCCATCTTTTTGAGGCCCAACTCCCAAGCATCTTCATCCTTCAAA
This sequence comes from Mimosa bimucronata, assembly GCA_037074515.1. Taxonomy (NCBI): domain Eukaryota; kingdom Viridiplantae; phylum Streptophyta; class Magnoliopsida; order Fabales; family Fabaceae; genus Mimosa; species Mimosa bimucronata. The sequence goes on along the minus strand of CM073437.1, from coordinate 26,330,795 downwards.
GTTCAACTCATGATTCTCTGCCTCTCACCGATCTCTACCAAAAAGAATATCAAAACCTTATATTCGGTTCTCCCACTAACCAAGTTCCTACTAGTTCTCTCTCATGTCCTTCTACTTCCTAATAACAGACTCACAGAAACCATAGGCATACATATACTGATATAGTGATATACATGATACAAGCCGTTCCATTCCATTGTCATTGTTCGAAGATGTTCAGAATTCAGATAATAACTCATTAACTCAGTCTCAGACCCATCAATTGATTCAATTCGTAATATGAAAAATGAAAGAAACCAAAGACAAAGAGGCAAACAAAGAGCAGTGACAAAAAGATCAGAGAATCAGTTAAACATTCTAACTTCTAAGCTTTGCAGAAATGATTTGGGAATGAAAAAGAAGTAAATAAAAACCCCCAAGCCTACCTTCAATTGGACGAACCAACACTGAGGGAGAGACCGAATGAACTCAACTCACGATTCACGAATCACGAACGGACCGACGGAGGGAGAACGAACGAACGAAGGAGTAGCCGAGTAGGAGTAAACGACGGAGAGAGAGGCGATGGATGGCCGGAGATTCTCCGGCGAACGGCGAGCCTGGAGAGTGGAGAGGTGCTAGGGTTCGAAGGAAAGGAAGGGCTCTGCCTCTGCGTCTGCGTCTGCGTGCGTGAACTGATCTGAACTGAAAGGGAAGGGGGTTTTTTTTTTAATACTATCGGGCTAACCCGTCAGCCCGACGGGTTAGCCCGATTTCAGCCCAATTTAATTGGGCTGCGGGTTACATCAACCCGAATACATTCGGGTTACATTTTCCCTAGCCCTAACCCGATTTTTTTGGGCCAAAACGGGCCCAACCCGACGGGTTGGGCCCAAATTCCCAGCTCTATTCTCAGGTATCTCTAGAAAAATACATTAGCTTTATAAACAAATTCACAAGGTTAAGGTATTTTTGGAGGATTTTAAAATTGATTCCCAATATAAATTAAGAAGGAATGATTGGGTATTTATTTAGAATTTACAAAATTAGGGAAATTATTTTTAAAGCTTGAAGGAACTTTAGGGGAAATAAAATTTCCTAATCTAACATAAGGATGAATTTCAGGAAAATAATATAATCTGTTAGGCCTTACTTGTAAACTATTTCAAATTTTAGGGCACTTTTAGTAATTTTTCCCCACCTAACAACACTAATATTCCCCTTCTATATATATACACTTCACGTTCCTTCTTCTTCCTCATGCACACAGAGCGCCGCGCACGAACACACACCACACCTCTCCCTTCTTCTTCATCGCGACACACATACACATACACTCGGCTGTTCATTCGTTCCGTGTGTTCCTTCTTCCTCAAAGTGTACTGTCACTCACATTCACACACATACACAGCCGCTGCATCGTCACCGCCGTCGCCGTTCTTCGAGCTCCAGTCACCGGCGAGAGAGAGAGGGAGTGAGAGGGAAGGCAGAGAGAGAACGTCTTCTTCTTCCTCCTCCTCTGTTTTGGCCGAAGGAAAGGAGAGCAAGAGAGGAGTCCGTCCGCCGCCGCCGCCGCTTGCCGCCTCTTCCCTCCGTTTTTGCTTGTCTTCAAACGCCAACTTTGAACCTCTTTAGGTTTTGGCTCTTCTCTAGTTTCTCAATAGGTAAACAAGCTCTTCATTCCTCTTGTTTTGATTTCCAAACAATTAGCATATATTATCATGGAGCTTTTCACTCCTTTAAGCAAACATGTGATGTTGGTTTCCAAACACCAACTCTTGTTTCTGATTTTTCATTAGGAAAACAACTTATTGTGTTCGCTAGCTAAACACGTATGGAATGAAATATGGACTGAATATGTTTGTAATGAGAAGGGATAATTAATTACTAAATTGTTTAGAATTGATTTAGAGTTGGTTGTGAGACCAGGTTTTATTAGGGGCTAATTAATTAAGATTAATAATAAACTTTTAATTATGATTGATTGATTATTTTTCTTGAGCTCTTGTCTTGAGGGATTAGGATTAAGAATTTAGTTAATTGAGGATTCATTGGCCAGGAATTGAGATAGGTTGATAAGTGACATAAGTGTTGGGTTATAATAATAGTTTCAAAAGTTAAATAGAATTTATTTATTTTTATTCGTATGAAAAATTGTAATGATTGGCAATTTTTAAATCAAAATTCCAAGCCTTCATTCAAATGTAAATATATTTAGATATGAGATCGTCATGACTTGTAGCATGGTGGATGCTTATGGGGAATAGGATAGATATGGGTTAAAATAAACTTAATCTAGCCGTGTAAGTACAATTTGTTACGTAACGTAGCATTAGGAGCATTGTAGGATTAATTCCTAACGTTATGAGTGGTAGTATTTGATTAGTCACTAATTAGGTGCGTGTATATAATATTAATTGTAGACTCTGATTTTGCTTGACATTAAGCACACGGGGGGCGCGTCTACGGTAACTAGTGGTCTAACTTCAAGGAGGTAACTACTTCTGTTTGTTTGCGTGTGTGTGTGGGTTAGTGAGTATTTGAAACTTATAATTTTGTGATTGGCTATAGCCTTGATGGACATGAATTTTGGAAGCTTATTTTATAATATAACCTGTTTAGTGGAGTATATATTTTGAAATGGCATGAAGGTGTGAACTTGTATGTTTTGGAAATTTATAGTATTTATTAAATATACCTGCATGATTGAAATCTGAGAGTTTCTAGACTGGACTTTATGCTATATGTTGGATGTGTACATTTATGACGTGTTGCGCTGATTGTGTGAACACCGAATAAATAAATAATAATGCTATCGCGCGATGAGGTTTCTTGTAGGCCCACAAGGACTAAGTAACATAAAATGAAAAGACGAATTGGGGAGAACGCCCTTGGCCTCAGGCGAGGGTTGTGAGTCCCTACTGGACCGTATAATAACAGTGTTATTGTTTGTTTGGTTTTATTTATCCATATATTGGATTGCAATAGATGAATGTGAATATGTGATTTTATGTGTGATTTATGAGGAATTGTCACGTGACGATAATTTATGTGGAAATATGTTATGATATTGCCATGCATCTAAATGGTAACTGCCTCATGTTTCCAATTCAATTATATTTAGTAATACTCTACTGAACACCTTGCTAGCACACACCGCACATAGGCGAGCAGATAGTGGTTACCTGGGTCTACCCCCGTTTATCTTATCTTTATAGGTCCTAGCGACACAGTAGGAAACCAAGGGAAGGATTCGGGACCGTCCCACTAAGCTAGTGAGTTCTGGACTGGTTTGACGGAAGATATTGCCACAAATAGGGATTCATATAATTTGTTTTGCTTCCACTCATTTTTCCACGTTTTGCTTCTTTATTTCCAAATTGATAATTCGTTTTAGAATAATTCTTTTGGTAATTTGATGTTATTTCCTTTTTGAGAGACCAGTCCAAATTTTAGTGGTGTTTCAACTATTTTGATATTATTATGGACTATTGGGTTTTTGCATATTTTGAGGACGTTGAATGGCTGACAGATTTGAAATTATAATGGTTTTAGATATTGTTCGTAAAAGTGTTTAATGGTCAATTATGTTATTGGGTGTTTGTGAATGGGTTGATTAGTCAAGAGGTAGGTTGGCTTTATTTATCCATGTTAGCCATTGTTGTATTAGAGAAATTCTTTTCTAACATGGATAATCTTCTATTATATTATGTTAAACTCTTTTCGAACCATGATAGCCTTTTAATATTAGAAATCAATTTTCTATCATGGTTAGGGTATTTAACTGGTATTTTTATTCAAATGACGAAAAACCTTTTTCTAACTATGTTAGTGTTTGTTTTAATAAACTTCTTTTTCTAACATAGTTAGTCAATAAATAATTTTGTAATAGTTAAATGGTAATTTAAGGTATATTCAAAAGTATAATTAGGTAGTAAATATTACACAACATGATGTTAACTATTCAAGAAAACTCTTTTGGTTCTTTAATGGATGTTGATAATTTGATATTTCATATATATGACTTGGATGATCTAACATGCCAACAATAAATTTATTAGGATCAGTAAACTTCTGGTTTACTGTATCATCTTTCTTATCTAACATTCAATTTCTATATTAAAATCATTACATGACATCCATTTTAGGGAGATCTCAAAAGATTTTGTGAAGGAAGAATATAAGTATAATTTCATTTAACATTCAACATTGGTCCACACTTGTATTCCAACAATCTCCCCCTCAAGTGTGAGTTACCGATAAATTTCCCCAATTCATGTATTTCAAAGACAGTTATAATAGGCTAATAACCTACATATATTTCATTTGGAAGCTCAAATACTTAATTACTCACATAAATATATGGATTTCAATCCAATTGGATTATCTTTTCATTCCCTTCAATGAACGAAAATTCTAATATCATTCTATGAAGCATGATTTTCATCATCAATTATTCTCCCACAAAAAAAAATTGTATTGGTTCTTCAGGAATTATATCTATTTTGTAACATGTAAGTTCTTCAAGAACTAACATTTAACATTATATATCAGTAGTAATATACTTCAATTTGTTTTTTTTCTTAGAAATATATATATATATATATATTCTCATAATTTTATTGGATAATTAATACATCACAATAAGTAAAATTCATCTCACATCTCAAAAATGAAAATGACTCTAACAAAAATTAATTAACAATTATTTATCAAATCAATCAAGTTCTCATCAAAATTCGTGTCAATCTTGTAACATCCCAAAAATCTCAATAGCTCCAAAATAGCTATTTGAGTATATCACTAAGGAAGTTAGTAGAAGTTAATTTTGGGCTTAAGAAAATAGAGTTATCAAAGGGGAATTATTATAAGATTAAGGGCCCAAAAATAGTTATGAGCCTTTGGATCGGATTAAGTGAATTATATGATCCAAAAGTTTATATGTAGCAAGATTCATGTGAAAGTTTATTATTGGGATCATAGAAGAGCTTAATTTACATGTCCAAGACATGTTAAATAATCCCAAAATAATTAGTCATCTTGTTGCAAATAAAGATAATTTTATTTAGTAAGTTTCCAAATAATTTTTATTTATAAAGGTACCTTAGACATATGACTTATTTTGCTACAAGAGATAATTTTAGGCTTCAAGAAGAAGCCATTTAGCTTCATGCAGCCACCAAAACGTGGCAGCCCTTCTAGATGGAGCAATCCATCTATTTTTCCTCCTTTCACATGTCCAAAGCTTCCTCTAAAAGCCTATATTTGGCTTGCCCACCAAGTCAAGTTATAATTCTTGTTTAAGAAGCTTTGTTGGCTTCATGAGAAAGCTTTTCCCCTCTCATAATAGCCACAAAAACGTGGCTTTGTCTTCAAGAATAAGGCAGCCACATAAGACACATGTCTTGCAAGAATTAAAAGCTTCCTCTTCAAGTTGCTAAGGAAGCTTACTCTCCAAGTCCATTAGAGGTCTATATAAGGAGTTGGAAGCAAAGAGATGTGGCAAGGAGAGGGAGAGGACGGTGAAGGCAAGAGGAAAGGAAGAAAGAAAGAGAAAAATAGAAAGAAAAAGAGGAAGAAAGAAGGAGAAAGAAGGAGGCCTAGTTAGAAGAAGTTATAGTAGAAAGTTTTCTTTAAGCTCTTGGTAAGTATATTTTTATCTCCCTATTTTCGAGTTTATACAATTCTATAGTTAAATAAAGAGTTGAATTGTATAGAAGTAATTCTAAAAGGGAGAAGAAAGTGTTCATATGCTTACTAAGAATAAAGGCCTCAAGTTATAGCATGTAATAAATAAAAGAAGTTCTGATTTATGGTTAAAAGTTAGAGAAGAATTTATATGGAGTTTGGCCGAAATTTTAAGAGAAAGAATAGTAAAAGGTTTATCCTATACACCAAAAGTAATCTCCTTGCTTATATTTATTAAGGTTAGGAATTGATCTGCCCTCAGTTTTACCAGAAGGAAATCAGAGCAGAAGTGCTGTAGAAAGAGGCCAGTTAGAGGTAGCTTTAATTTGCAATTTTGTATATGTGTTTTGGTTGCATGTATAGTTTTGCCATTTATGCTACAGATAGGCATGAGAATATGTAATATCCTTACTCTGTTATTTTGCTATGATCATGTGTGAAATTAGTTATAGTTTACAGTTCACAGTTTACAGTTATCAGCTTGTAAGGTATTATTCTCATTGGCCAGTTTTTACATGCATAGTTTTTACCATGCATAATATACTAATTGTGATTATTGCTACGGAGATTTCCCCAAATCTCACCCCCTCTTTCCCTGTCCCACCCATAGGAAAGAGCACTTCCAGAGGAAAGGAGAAGCCGATGGATCATTAGCTAAGGCAAGGAGATGAAAAGAGTACTTTTGGAATTTATGAGTTAGCTAGCATATTTTGATCTGTATGTAACTTGTGGTGGGGGACAATGACATGTGGTGTGTGGGGCCGGGGGGTGGGTTGGGTTGGGTTGGGTTGGGCTACTAATATGGGCCTCACCAAGTCACATGTTCTTCTTCTTTTTTGTTTGGGCTCAATGTTTTTTTATATGGGGCTGGGACCGGGAATCCCGGCCCCTTTCCCGGATCCCATCCCGGTCCCGGTCCCGGGGATTTCCGGGACGGGAAATTCTCGGCTTGAATTTTTCGGGACCGGGACCGAGACCATATGTACACCCCTATCTGGTAGTATATGAAAATAAAGTATACGTCAATAATTAAATATTGTGAAATCTAAATGAAAATCCTTGAAGGATTTTAAATGCCAGAAGCATATATAAGAAAATCATTCAAAATATATTTTTCAAAATATATAAATTTGCATTTTACTTGACCAATAGATCAAGTTATTAAATTCCTCAATGATTTTAATAATCATGAATAGAGGTCCCATATAAATATTTATTAATTTCTTTAATATTACATGTTAAAATTTTTGTGGAAGAATTAAGTTTGCAGGTACACAACTTTATATGTGGATACAAAATATATCATAGAGATATGTTAGAGAAATATTTTTTAGCAGAACATATGGATGATAATTCAATTCGACCAAATGAAGATATGATTAAAAGGCTTTGGACAGAATATGCTTGAAAAATCAGTATACTCAATCGAGACAAAAAGACAAGAGTGATGTAGTCACCAAGGGGAGTAAGATGATTCTTTTCAGGAGGAGAAAATGTCATGTTGTACTCTTTTTCCCTTAACCAAGGTTTTGTCCCACTGGGTTTTCCTGGTAAGGTTTTTAACGAGGAATCTTTGATAAGTATTGTGTATTCTTTTTTCTTCACTGGGTTTTTGTCTCGTTGGGTTTTTCCTAGTAAGGTTTTAATGAGGCACAATATTTGTTTATGGACATCCAAGAAGGAGTGTTATAAAATATTATCTAGTGGATGTCCATAACCACCCTCTCTTAGGATTCTCTTCCTATAACCTCCTAATGAATAGCTTGTAGGAATTTGTTCTTATTATTAGTGCCATTATATCCATCTTTACACCTTTGTAACCATAGTTATAGGCTTGAATGTGTTGAGGCCTATAAATAAAGGCCAAACACAAAGCATTTGTACAAAGAATTACAAGTGAATGAGAAATGTTAATTTCCTCCCTCTTCTATTTTCTTTGTCTCATTATCCCATTTTCTCTCCATCTTTCTTCTTTTCTCTCATTTTTATAACAATATGAAGATACTTAAAACATAAAAATTCCAAATTGGATTGGAATTTGAAATTGAAGAGCAGAATAATAAAATTATTAATAATAATTATGTTAAAACTATAACTGAAAAGGTAAATTAAATCCATTCAAAAATTTTAATGTAACTATAATTAGGTCACAGATCCAAGAGGAAGATTTGTGAATACACCCACATCAATTTATTTTTTCTTTGCTTCTAGCACATCAATATATTAAAATGCAATAAAATTATATAATTATAATTATATCATACTAGATTTCTAACCACATTAATAGTCAAAGGCTAGTTTCAAAATCCAAGAGAAATATTCTTGAAAGAGTCATTTATTATTGAATTAGTGAGGTTTTGTTAAACATATAGCATAAAAGAAAAATCCCACAAAACCTAGAAAAACAACACATGAATAATCATCCACAAACAAACGTTTTCCATGGAATAATCAATGCAGAATTAAAAAAATACTCCCTCCGGTCCTATTTATAAGAGTCCAGCCGCCAAAACACTCTTCTTAAGAAAACATGTAAAATTAATTAAATGTGTCTAGAATATACATCTTTTTCCAATATTACCCTTATTTATTATGAGCCTATTAAGAGAGAGAAATATATGAGTAGTAATAAATATGAAAGAGAATTATGGATAAAATAGGAAAAGACGCATTAAATAATGAGAGAATATAAGGTGAGCTCTTATATTTTAGACCAAATCAATTCAAATTTTGAGTTTTTATAAATAGGACCGAAGGGAGTATAACACAATAAAAGAGACAAAAATGAGTAGTCCCCTATTAATTAAACTCTTTAATGTACTCCCGTAGTAATGTCTTCGCTATGTATAAACTTCTTGACAAAATCTGAATTCGAAGAGGCATTGGCATTTGGCAAAGATGTCTTTGCTGATATATCTCGTATTAATTAAACTCTTTATATATTGTGCTCCCATATTGATGTACTCTTTATTTGGATCTTCTTTTCATTCTTTAGTTTTATTTCTAGGTGCATGTACTTTTATAGAGATAATTGAAGCTAACATTAAATCCGAATATGATGCTTATAAACTAATTAATTAATAACATGATTATAACAATAGCGAATTTGAGTGCATAAATATAAAAAAATGTTTTTAAAATAATGAATTATATTATTTTTATTATGAGAATTCAAATTTTAAATACTCTAAAAATTAAAGTCTCCTCAATTAAATCGCGTCTAATAAATTTTGATGGGGAACGATTCTTAATTTTTGACTCACTTAATAAAATGTGATAAGCCATAACTCTTCAGACAGTAAAGCACACACCTAAATTTAATTAATAAATCAATAATGAATCATTAGAAATAAAAATAGAAATTGGTGTATGAACAAATCTTAGAGTGAAGTTAAGTCATGAAAAGAGAAATCATTTTATGAAAATATAATTTACTTAATGACATTTTCTGCCAAAATTTTACTCCACCACAAAGCACAACAACCTCATTATTAGTTAATTTGAGCACCTAAATATCAAAGATACCTCTTGAAAAAACAATCCATTTTAAGTATTTTTATAAGTATTTTCATTTGAATCCTATAAAAGAATTTCCAATGGTCGCTCGATTATATCAACATATAAATCCTCATATGTAAAATTCTACAAATATTAAATTTCTTGATAAATCATGATAACTCGTGGATTTATGGACAATGAGAAACATTTAAATCAATACAAAATTTTATCTTATTAAAAATAAAAATAATCCCAAAAATTTTAATTCATTTTGCATTATCTCATAAAAATAAAAATTATTTCCTAATAAACTTAAATCCATATCAAATCAACTAAATCAATCCGTTTCAATTAAATTAAGTATTTTTTGAATTTTTGGTTTTTAGTGGTTAAAGATTAATTGAACTTTTAAAGAATAAAAAAAAGAATATAACCGTGCGCTAATATTTAAATAACTTTTGACCTAAAAATAATTAAAAGATATTTTTTCCTTTTTTATTCATTAGCTTAGTGGTAACATAATTAGTCATGACATTTAAAAAGCAAGTTAAATTATCAATTAATGTGTTGTGTTGATATTAAATCATCATTATAAAATACAAATACCCATTCCATTTCTATTTATAAGCATCATTTCTCTCTTACAACTTTGGTCATTATTTAAGCAATAATTTTGCCTGCTTCAAAAATTTAATAATTGTTATGAAATTATATGTAGTGAATGTCCATGACCCATTCCTCTTAGAATTCCTCATAAGATTCTTTTCTCTCTAAATGCCCTTAACTTTGTAACCTCACAATGAATGGCTTGTAAATGCCATAAACTCCACCATTATTCTCTTGTAACCTCATGTATAGTCTTCAATGACTTAGGGCCTATAAATAGAGGTCATGTACAAGGCATTTGTACCATTGAATTATAAGTGAAAGTGATATCTTCTTTCTCTCCATCTTCTTCTCATATTCTCTTGTCTTCTTCGTATATTATATTGTCTTATTATTCTCTTTTCCATCTCTTCATCTTTCTTCTTTCTCTTTATTTTATAACACGTTATCAGCACGAGTTTGCTCTGAAAAGTTTTAGGTATACCCCCTAAAACTTTAGTAGTATTTTCATGTGCAATTCTTTTATTAGTATTTTATTTTATTTTTTTATATAATGCATAGTGTGTATCTTTCAATATACACACATGCATTTATATATATTATCACACATGCACAGATGCGTCTTGTGTGTATATATATAAAGTATATAATTATATAAATATAATATATGTATATATAATATATAATATATATATATATAATATTGCATCATATCCTTACCTCTTCTGGAGAATTAGAGAGGCTGTCACAATGAACTAGATTGGCAGGTTCTACCGCCTTTAGTTCATACACCCTTTAGTTCTTACGGAACACCCCGTCTGCATATTTAATTTGATGCTCTAATAATATATATAAATATATATCATATTATAATACATACTATATTTATATGTATACACATAAATATACACACACATATTATATATACGTGTATATATATATGTTATTTTATTCTCTTTATTTTGTCATTTTAATTTTATTATATTATGCCTTTTATTTTGTTATTTATGCCTTTTATTATCTTATATTATGCATTTTGTTATTTATGTTGTAATTTATATTGTTCTAATTTTATGTTTGTTATACTATCTTATTTACCTTTCCATTATTACATTTAATGTTAATCTTAAGTTACTATCATGCAATTTTATTTATGAATTTATGCTTCTATTTCAGTTTTTTTTATGCTTTTATTTATCTCTTCATCATGATACTATTTCATATTATTGTCTTTTATTATTATCATGCTTACATTCTTTTACATATACATACGCACATATATTACTATCTTATTGCTATTTTAATTATTGTTTTATTATTATGTTGATCCTACTTTTGTTATTTATATTTTGTTTATTTTATCATAATTTTAATTTCATTGTTGTTATTGTTTTAGTTCGTACCATGGCAAATCTTACCAAACTCGAGTTTACTGCTCTTGACATTACCGGAAAAAATTATCTGTCTTGGGTGTTAGATGCTGAAATCCACCTGAATGCTAATGGTCTAGGAAATTCCATTTTGACTGGCAAAGAAGTGAGTGCCCAAGATAAGGCCAAGGCCATGATTTTCCTTCGCCACTGAAGAGCTCGGCAATTTCGAGTGTGTGTGAGTGTAGCGTGCCCTTGGGTCCGCCCTTCAAGAAAATAAGAACCAAGGGGATAGTGGAAGCTAACCCCCGGGTGTTGTTCGCTTGAGGAGCCTAAACGCAAAAGATGACCTAGTAGCTAATATGCAAACTTGAGAAAGCGGGTAAAAAGTATTGTATTTGGTTTTTGATTTAGAAAAGATGCAAAAGGATGATATGTTCAAAAGTAAAACAAAATAAGATAAAAATGAGATTTGGAGGGGGATGAAGATGGAATCATTCTTGATGAATGGAAACCTCGGGATTCATTGCTTCTAAAGGTTTTTAGGGAGTTTTTGTTGATTTTCAAAAGACCCCTAGAGGAACCCCTCTAGGCTAGGCTTAGGTTAACTTAATTAATGCCGGAACCCCGCACATTACTTAATTTAACCTAAGTTGATTAAGTTCAAAATCAATATAAATTTGCTAATCGTAAGGGGCTCCTAATCCGACAACCGGGACCCCGAATTGCCACTTAATTAATCCTAGAGTTTAATCGATTACTGGAACCCCAAATAATAAATCAAGACTCTAGGATTGAAGTCCAATACCACTCATGCAATTTGAAAAATTCAAGAACTAACTAATCATGCAAGACTTTAAATCCACAATTTGGGCCACCCCACAGTTGCACTTAATTTCTCAATCAACCCTAACTCATTGATGGCCACCCAAACAAAGATCAAGGTTGAAAAGAGTAATTACCCAATGTCTAAACACAATTAATTAATTCCTATGCCATTCCATTCATGCAAAACCACTTAACACTTTTGATCCACTAACTAAGCCACCTTGCATTAGCACATAATTTTCACTAAGAGAATAACAAAATCATGAACCCATAAATTTCATCAAACTCAAAGTTAAAGTAGCACAATGTTAAGCATTCAACAAGAAAGAAACAACATAAAATAGTTTCCAACCCTTATACAACATATAGAAATGAAGAACACAACCAAATGTCATAAATATACTCCTAGAACCCTAGAAAATCATAAATACAACAAGAGGAAGAAGGATTAGAACTAGAAAAACTCCCCTATTAAAGCTTCAAGCTCATCCCTTGGCTCCCATCATCAAGAATGGTGGAGCCTAGCTGCTACTCTCCGTGGGAAGAACAACACCAAGGTGGAAGAAAATAGTAGACATGGAGTGGAGGAAGGAGAAATGGAAGAGAGATGGAGGTGGAATGAGAGAGTTGAGAGAGAGAGGAGGATGAAGAAGAGGTGTCTTGCTTGGTGGTGGTGAAGATGGTATTTATAGTGAGTGATGGAAGACAAATGATAGTGGGGTTGTTGAGTGGGTGGTAGGTGGAGAATAAGATAAATGATAGTGGGGTTGTTGAGTGGGTGGTAGGTGGAGAATAAGACAAATGATAGTGGGGTGAAAAATAAGACAAATGATAGTGGGGTGGAGAATAAGACAATTGATAGTGGGGTGGAGAATAAGACAATTGATAGTGGGCAGGACTTTTCTGTAATTTGGAAATTTTTAGGCCCTTTTCTGAAATTTAGAATTTCGTGGTCCTTTTCTGTAATTTAGGAATTTCGAGGTCCTTTTCGTAATTTCCACAATTCATCCAGAAACTCGTATTTTCCCTTTTTCTTGAAATTTCGGCTTCTAGCCCTAATTTCTCCCTTTTTCAAGTGTCCTTCTTCATCTGGAATTCATTCCTTTGGTCCTTGAGCGACCCTACAAGTGAATATGACATGAAAAAGGATCAAATAGCCCTATAAATTAATTAATATAAATTAATCTACAATTATGGCCAATTAATCCTAATCTCATACTAATTTTATCCAAGAGTCTAAGATATTAAATAAGCACAATTGGATCAAATTTGCATCTTATTCATGTTAGAAACCTCAATTTAAACATATAAAAACATACAAATATAAGGATTTGTCAGCCACCATCTCCATGAAGGGTTGAAAGCTGAGTACCTAACGGTAAAAGATCCGTTAGAATTGTGGACTAATTTGAAAGAAAGATATGATCATCAAAAAACGGTGATTTTACCAAAAGCCCGTTATGATTGGATCCACCTAAGGCTACAAGATTTTAAAACTGTAAGTGAATATAATTCAGCAGTTTTTAAGATAAGTTCTCAGTTGAAGTTATGTGGTGAAAAAATAACTGATGAGGACTTATTAGAGAAAACCTTCTCCACATTTCATGCTTCAAATGTGCTCCTGCAGCAGCAATATCGTGAGAGAGGTTTTAAAAAATATTCAGAATTAATCTCATGTCTTCTGGTAGCCGAACAAAATAATGAGCTGTTGATGAAAAATCATGAAATTCGTCCCACTGGGTCTGCGCCATTCCCTGAAGTGAATGTAAATGTGTGTAATAATTACCATGATAATAGTGGTGGAAGTAACAATTTTAATCCTAATGCCCATCAGAAGAAGAAACATAATGAATGGCAGAAAAAGGACAATAGTGGTCCTTCAAAAGCTGTTGAAAATAAATGTTTTCGTTGTGGCATGAAAGGGCACTGGTCACGTACTTGTCGTACACCTGAACATCTAGCAAAACTTTATCAAGCCTCCATGACAAGGAATGCAAATAATGTGGAAGCAAATTTGATTTTCCAAGATGGTGATGTTGAGGCACACAAAAATGACCATGCCAATGAGCTAGATGATATTAATGGCCTTGATGCGATGGCACATTTGGAGGTGGCTGACTTCTTTGATAATCATGATTAGACAAGCTTTATTGGAAAAAGAATAAGAATATTTTAGTTATGTTTTTCTAATTCAGTTATGTTTTACTTTAATTTTCTCTTTTTACTTCCTCATTTTCATTATGTAATAAGAGCATTATTGCTTGCTATGCTTATAATGTATTGAATTTGCTTTAATGAATTTTTTTCTCTCTCTTCTCTTTCCTTTCATGAAGAATATGGATGTTCACCATGCTTTCATTGGACACAAGGATGAAGATATATGTCTCATAGATAGTGCTACAACACACACCATACTTAAGGATAGAAAATATTTTTCTTGTATAAGTAAAGGAAAGGCAAGCATCAGTACTATAGCGGGTAATACAAGAATAATTGAAGGCTCCGGAAGAGCAATTATAATATTACCAAGAGGAACAAAATTTGTCATCAATGATGCTCTATATTCCCCCAAGTCTCAAAGAAATTTATTAAGTTTTAAAGATATCCGTCAAAATGGATATCACATTGAGACTATTAGTGAGAAAAATATTGAATATCTACATATTACAAATGTTAGAGATGGGGGAAAATGTGTCCTAGAAAAATTACCTACATTGTCTTCTGGTTTGTACTATACAAGTATTAAAACAGTTGAGACAAATGTCATAGTAAGCCAGAAGCTTGCTGATAAAAATACATTTATTGTTTGGCATGACCGGTTAGGCCATCTTGGATCAACTATGATGCGAAGAATTATTGAAAATTCACATGGACATCCATTGAAGAACCAGAAGATTCTTCAATTTAAAGACCTTTCTTGTGCTGCTTGCTCTCAAGGCAAATTAATAACAAGGCATTCTTTGACAAAAGTTGGAGTTGAATCCCCTACATTTCTAGAACGAATTCAAGGGGACATATGTGGACATATTCATCCACCATGAGGACCATTCAGATATTTTATGGTTTTAATAGATGCATCTACAAGATGGTCACATGTGTGTTTGTTATCAACACGAAATTTAGCATTTGCTAGATTACTTGCTCAGATAATTCGATTAAGAGCACAGTTTCCAGATCATGCAATTAAGACAATTCGTCTTGATAATGCTAGTGAATTTTCATCTCAAAAGTTTAATGATTATTGCATGGCAACTGGAATAACTATAGAAAAATCTGTTGCTCATGTCCACACTCAAAATGGTCTAGCAGAATCATTTATTAAACGCCTCCAATTGATAGCTAGACCAATGCTTTTGAGAACAAGACTTCCCATCTCAGCTTGGGGACATGCAATATTACATGCAGCAGCAATTATACGCATCAGGCCAACAAGTTATCATAAATTCTCCCCACTACAATTGGTTTTTGGTCAGGAGCCAAATATTTCCCATCTTAGAATTTTTGGATGTGCTGTATTTGTGCATATTGCTCCACCACAACGAACAAAGATGGGACCTCAAAGAAGGTTGGGAATATATGTTTGTTATGAATCTCCTTCTATAATAAAGTATTTAGAACCATTAACTGGAGATTTGTTCACAACACGTTTTGATTATTGCCATTTTGATGAATCAATTTTTCCAACATTAGGGGGAGATGATAAACAGCTGGAAAAAGAGATCACATGGAAAACGTTATCTCTATCTCATCTAGATCCTCGTACACAGCAATGTGAACATGAAGTTCAGAAAATAATTCATTTGCAAAATATTGCTAATCAATTGCCAGATGCATTTACTGACCTCAAAAGAATTACTAAATCTCACATTCCAGCTGAAAATGTTCCAATTAGAATTGATGTCCCTGAAGGACAACCAAAAGTTGCAAATGAAACTAAGCCTCGCCTGAAGCATGGTAGACCAATCGGTTCCAAAGATAAGAATCCTAGAAAGAAAAAGGGAGCAAACAATCAAGATGGTCAAGTTGAAGAGGTTGGTCTTATAGATGAAACCCAAGACATAATTAATCAAAAGACCCCAGAAGAGGTTCAGGTACCTGAAAATTATGAAGAGATCTCGATAAATTATGTCACAACGGGAAAAAGATGGAACCGAGAAAATATAGTTGTCGACAATGCATTTTCATATAATGTTGCTCTTGAGATAATTAATCAAAGTGAGGATCTTGAACCTAGATCTGTTGAAGAATGTAGACATAGAAGTGATTGGTCAAAGTGGAAAGACGCAATTTAAGTATAGTTAAATTCACTCTCAAAACGAGAGGTTTTTGGACCTGTAGTCCAAATACCAAATGGTGTACAACCATTTGGATATAGATGGGTATTTGTGCGAAAACGAAATAAGAAAAATGAAATTGTTAGATACAAGGCACGACTTGTAGCACAAGGATTTTCACAAAAGCCTGGCATTGATTATGAAGATACATATTCTCCTGTGGTGGATGCAATCACTTTAAGATATTTAATTAGTCTGGCAATAAGCAATAAACTTGACATGCGTCTAATGGATGTTGTCACAGCCTATTTATATGGCTCTTTAGACACTGAAATTTACATGAAAATCCCTGAAGGATTTAAGTTGCCAGAAGCATATAAAAATTCTCGAGAAAATTATGCGATTCGCTTGCATAAATCCTTATATGGATTGAAACAATCTGGAAGAATGTGGTATAACCGTCTTAGCGAATATTTGTTATAAGAAGGTTATAAAAATGATCCAATTTCCCCATGTGTTTTTATAAAAAGGAATGGATCAGAGTTTGTCATAATTGCTGTATATGTGGATGATTTAAATATAATTGGAACTCCTGAAGAGCTTCTAAAAGCAGTTGATTGTTTAAAAAGAGAATTTGAAATGAAGGATCTTGGAAGAACAAAGTTTTGTCTTGGATTACAAATTGAGCATCTCACAAATGGAATCCTTCTTCATCAATCAACTTATATTGAGAAAATATTAAAGCGATTTTATATGAATAAAGCTCATCCATTGACTACTCCAATGGTTGTAAGATCACTTGATAACGAAAAAGATCCTTTTCGTCCTCAAGGGGAAAAGGAAAATCTTCTTGGTCCAGAAGTACCATATCTTAGTGCTATAGGTGCACTAATGTATCTTGCTAATTCAACACGTCCCGATATAGCATTTGCTGTAAATTTATTGGCAAGATTTAGTTCTTGTCCAACAAGAAGGCATTGGAATGGAATCAAACATATATTTCGATATCTTCAAGGGATAAGTGTTATGGGATTATTTTATTCTAATGAATCTGGATCACAATTGGTTGGTTATGCAGATGCAGGATTTTTATCAGATCCACACAATGGTAGATAACAAACAGGATATTTGTTTACTTGTGGAGGTACCGCTGTTTCATGGCGTTCAACGAAGCAAACTTTGTCAGCTACATCATCAAATCATGCATAAATAATTGCAGTTCACGAGGCAAGTCGAGAGTGTGTGTGGTTAAGGTCAATGACTCAACATATTGAATCGATGTGTGGTATGATTATTGCACAAAAGGTTCCGACAGTATTATATGAAGATAATACAGCATACATAGCTCAACTGAAAGGAGAATATATCAAAGGAGACAGAACAAAACATATTTCTCCAAAATTCTTTTTCACTCATGATCTTGTAAAGAGTGGTGATATAGATGTTCAACAAATTAGCTCATGTGACAATCTTGCAGATATGTTTACCAAGACACTTCCAACAAGAACATTTGAAAAATTAGTGTATAGTATTGGAATGCGCAGACTCAAAGAGATAAAGTGATGTTGTCATCAGGGGGAGATATTGTCATGCTGCACTATTTTTTCCTTATTAACCTAGGTTTTGTCCCATTGGATTTTCCTGGTAAGGTTTTTAACGAGGCAGCTTCAATAAATATTGTGTACTCTTTTTCCTTCACTAGGTTTTTGTCCCAATGGGTTTTTCCTAGTAAGGTTTTAATGTGGCATAATAATATGGACATTCAAGGGGGAGTGTTATGAAATTATATGTAATGAATGTCTATGACCCATTCCTCTTAGAATTCCTCATAGGATTCTTTTCTCTCTAAATGCCCTTAACTTTATAACCTCACAATGAATGGCTTGTAAATGCCATAAACTCCACCATTATTCTCTTGTTACCTCATGTATAGTCTTCAATGACTTATGGCCTATAAATAGAGGTCATGTACAAGGCATTTGTACCATTGAATTATAAGTGAAAGTGATATCTTTTTTCTCTCCATCTTCTTTTCATATTCTCTTGTCTTCTTCTTATATTATATTGTCTTGTTATTCTCTTTTCCATCTCTTCATCTTTCTTCTTTCTCTTTATTTTATAACAATAATTTTTTATTTTTGCCTTTGATTAATTGTTTACCCCTCTTATCATATCATTTCTTCTCTCTTTCCTTCACTCACTAACCTCATAAATAAAGGCATATTTGAAACCAAGGATAACTTTTTTTTTGGTGAAGAAACCAAGGACAATTTAATTAAGAAAAAATTGGTATAGGATAAGAGAAATACTTACATGCCCTTAGAACATGACATCATCTGCACTCTAGTTAATTAAAACGCAACACCTAAGCAAATTTAAATCCTAATTGTCCCTCTTTGTATTTTATTAAAAAGAGATGATGGAGAGAAAAAAAAAAGTAAAAAGAGCCTCCGGCAAACCCACATGCCCCTTCGTCCACTTCATCTCCCAGTCTCGTTTCCCAAGGCTCTTCTTCCTTGACGCAAAATCAAAGTCAAAACGCATTAATTTCATCTCATAAACTCCAAAAGTTAAACTATAATTCGTTGGCCAAAAAAAAAAAAACAAAAAAAACTATAATAATTCTTTCTTTCTTTTTTTTGTGTGTGTGACATAAACTATAATAATTCTTCATACCTGGATTTTCCACTCTACAAAAGTAAGGCTATAAAATACATAAACTCCATCTTTGTGTTTGGCTGGCCTTTTCCAGTAAAATAAGTCCTTTTTTTTCAATAAAAATGATTTGTTTTGATGAATAGTAAAAAGTGCATACTTGGCTGGGCTTTTAGAAAATAAGGACTTATGACTTATAACTCCAAATAAGTATAAGTTCTTTTTTTCAACTTCTGACTTATGACTTATAAGTCATTTACGGAGGTGAACCCCACAATTCTAACTTATTTTACACATCCAATCACAACTAACCCAAACATAAATCACTTTTCCAAAAGTCCATCCAAACATACATCTCATTACACAATATGACTTATGACTTATAAATTACTTTTTTTACAGCTGATCCAAACATAAATCTCATTATACAATCTGATTTATTTTTAATTTAACTTATATATAAGTCACTTTTCCAAAAGTCCATCCAAACACACCAAACAAACTCTATCTTTTGATTTCTTCGCTTCCTTCCCTATATTTATCGTACGTGATCTATTATTTGAATACCTTAAAATCTCTTCAATCATATCAGTGTCTAATAAATTCAAGAGTGAAATTTCTTAAAATTTTAATTTGAATTTTTATTTCTCCTCAAATAATAAATCACACTTAAAAAACTTTTTTTTTCCATTTACTTTAGTGGTGATATGTTTAGTCATAAGTTTTTTTTAAAAGAAATTAAATTATTAATTTCCATGCCTTAGTGATTTTTTTGTTATCTTAGTTTATGCATACATTCCCTTAATATAAAATAATTATGAATTTTACTTCGGGTTATATACTTTTATTTATAAGCGACATTCACCTTTTTAGATTTGATACTAATAAAAAAATTAATTTATTTTAATTAAAATTTTATTGCATTTTTTCTTTTTAGCCCCCAGTTAATTGCATGCCTATCTCATATCTTTTCCTCACTCATCCGCAGTCATTTTCTCACTAAGTCTCCCCCTCTCTCATCATCTTCATAAATAAATAAGAGTATATTTGAAAAAATATTATATCTCCTACACGTCACTGATTGAAATAGGAAATGACTGAAAAATAATAATCGTTGGAGAGATAGATATCAATCTAGAATTTTATTAAAAATTTTATTAGCCATGAATATTTTTAGTTTTCTGCTAAAACCTAAAACCATTACATAGAAAAACAAAAAAAGCACATCGTTACCAAAAATAAAATAAATTATTCGTACTTTATTTTTTTATTACAAAATTTTAGAAGAGGGGTTTGGCTCACCTACAATCCAAGAGCAGGGCTCCTAAGTCCTAACTCATGATCCACTGAGGTTTGTCCCTAACTATATTAACATTATATGAGTTTTTTTAAGACTTTCATAAATTTATTTCAATTAAATTTTTTGTCCATTTAAAAAAATTATAATTTCTTGAGAACTAATAAATGGTTGTACTGTGTTATTTGTTTTACGATCTTTCCCAATAAACATTTTCTCTCTATAGGTCCTTCCCCTAACTTCCCCATTTTTTTATATAGATTCAAAAAATTATCATTAATATTATAAATTAAATTTATATTTATCATTTTTTATCTCTCTCTTTTTTTTTATAATTCATTTCTTATCTCTTTTATAATAATATCTCACCCTTATCTATATATCCTATTTTTGGACTGATCCTTATCTATGGACCTCAATAATCTCCCTCTTTGTTACATGGAATCTAAACAACCAAAAAAAAAAAAAAAGAAAGAATCTAAACAACCTATTTCATCAAAATTAAATTATAAATATATACCCGTAAGTATTTGCTATTGCTAATCGATTCCCTTGACTTTTGTTTATTTCTGAGCATTCCTCTTATGTATCTTTTGAATTCTATCTCAAAAACTAAGGCGGTTTTTCCCTTGATTTTTTTTATTTGTGTACATTCTTATCCATGATGTATATCCTAAGTTCATTAAATTCTATCTGAAAAATTAAGGCTGTTATTAAATTAAAATAATTAAAGGCTTAGTGTTGATTAAGGCGGCTTTTAAAAATAACTGTATTGTCCTAATGAACTTCCCACATTCTCTCTCTCTCTCTCTTCCAACAACGAACTTCCCACATTCTCTCCTCCAATCTCTCTCACTGTCTCACATCTTATTTTAAAACTAATATTACATGATTATGAGTAATTACTTTTTTCCTTGATCCTTCCCCCTAATTTTCCCCTTTTATATAGAATCACAACAATATCACTGATATTATAAATGAAAACTAAAATAAAAATCTAAGAAATGTATATTTATCTCTTCTTATCTTGATTATAATATCTCTCTCCTTATCGGTAGGTCTCAATAATCTCCCTTTTTTATACCTTTTTATACATGGAATCTAAACAATCTATTTCATTTAAAATTAAATTGTAAATTTATAAATGTCAGTCAGGATTTGCTAATCAACAAGACAAAAATCTCCATGCGTTGTACGAGTCATATTGATTATTATATATTTTTTGTCTTGTTTTTCAGTCGTTGTGTTTTTATGAAGATTCAATATTAACTTAAATTTGTAAGAGTAAAAATAATCAAATCATATAGAATATTTGCTAAATTTAACCATAGTAATGATTGATGTTAAGTTGGGTTAGCTGAAAGCTAATAAAAGTTTTGAGTTTTTTAACTTCAATATAAAGAATACATGACAACAATTGTGTCTTCTTCTTTTTAAGGATAACACTCTCCTTTTCAAGGAATGTGAAAGGTTGTGACTAACTCCTCTGCTACTCAAACCTTTAATTATTAATTAATTTTTTAATTTAATGTGTAATTAATTATTAAATAAAGTTGGTTTTTTATAGATGAAACCCCATATTCAAGGAAATATGAAGGGTATGACCCGTACCTTTGGACTTTCAATAATGATTGTTTTGTCATCATTGCCCATATTAATAAATAACTTTTGTGAACTAATACACATAAAAAATATAATAAAAATGTAAAAAGAACTAAATAATAATTATGTTTTTATTTTAAACTTATATTTGTGAAAAATATTTTTGAACAAAATGCAAAACATGAATATAATTGTTTAATTCAATCCAAAATCACATTCATTATCTTATTTTCGAATAATTATTTCCATCAATATGCTATAGTAAAACTTGATTATGAACTTTTCTAACAATTTTGGGAAACTCTTAGAATCTCATTATAATGAGATCTTTCGAGCATCATTAAATAATGCAAGTATTATTAAAATTTTGAAATTTGAAATTTAAAATTACCTTAAACCAATAAATACATTCATAATAGACAACACCTCCTAATCCCCATTAAAAAAAACTAAATACAAATTGCAGGGATCCAAACCTCACAAATGCACACATACATGTACACAACACATTAGAACTGATCAAAAGAATACCATATTTAACTTTTCAATTGTAAGAAACCAAAATGTAATAATATATTATTCAATGGTTATTTTAAAGGAATAACGCAACACCCTTAATATTTGTAAAACACAATAAATATATATGACCAAAAGATAATGTGCACATAATTCAAACCATCAACCCAAAAAAAGTAGAAGAACTATCAAACAAAACCACCAACACTAACAATACATTATTCCAAATTTCTTCCACAACCCTTATGAGAAAGATTCTCTTCATTCTAAAGAGCATCCAACGCGTATATAAACATCATGAAGAAACTCACGATTTCCAAACACAAATGTATTGAGTGCTGACCACATTAAAAGAAAATCTGCTGCAGATATCCTTGCAATACGCGAAAAAAATAAATAAATCAGCATATATGAATGAGTCAATTTCACTCATATCATGATACAAATTCAATGTTAATATATCACGCTTTTAAACACAGATAATTTTGATACACATATTCACTATTAAGATTGTAGAAGATGAAAGAATACATATATTCATCACTAAAACACATAATTAAGATTATGTAAGACAAAAAGATACAAATACTCATTCAAAAATTATGCTTTCTAGGAACAATTGAACTGCTACAAGTTCATCGGTAAACCAAGCAGTGACAACTATGAGAGAAAACCTGTTGCATCCATCCCTGCACAAAAAGGAAAAAACATCAATCACAACCGCTTAAATAAAATCATAATACAATGAACATAGAAGATGAAACAATATGGAACCATGAAGCAGATCATGGGCAAGCAAAGCAACCAGGGAGGGCAATGCAACATATATATAGACCACAGAAGATGAAAGGATACACATATGTGTCATTAAGTTATCAAGGTATATAAACTGACAAGCATACGATAAGTCACAATAAAAATTAAACCAGCACCTAGGACAAACTAAGAGTCTCAAACTAAATACAATGAACATAATATGAGAATAATCATAAAATAGTTTGAGTACACATTATTACATGATATTTATGAGTAACCAACTTGTTAACGGTGTTAACATAAGTTGTATAGACTTAACGGATTTGTTAATGGTGTTAGTACAAGATTTAGAGATTATATTGATGATTCCCTTGATTTATTTTTCATTTTTTTGCATTCTAATCTATTATGTATCTTTTCTTTTAAATACATTGAATTCTATCTCAAAAATTAAGGTGGGTTTTAAATAAAAATAATTAATGTCATAATGTTGATTAATAAGTGAGTTTGATTTTGCCATTGAGATATGCATGATTGTTCAGATTTTTTAAATTAATTGAAATATATTCAAAAATTAATGAATATTTTAATCAACTTCTTACATGAAATCTTGTAATACCCACCCGCTAACTCATATCTAGATAAAAAAATATTTATTATTTACCAATCAGCTTTTATTTAACAAACCCATACTCATATGAAATTGAATACTAAAATGATAAAGTAGGTCAAATGGTTGAGATGCATACCTTAATTGATTATATTTATAAAATTTATAATACTACATTTTAAAAAAAACAATAATTATTTAATGTTCATATTTGAAATATAATTTTATTCAAATCTAGACTAGAACAATTAGGTTTTTTTCATCTTATTTTAATATAACTTATTATTACGAGATATTATTAATTCAAGTATTAATAGGTCAACAAATAGTATTTCAAATTTTCAAAATACAATTAATCATTATAAACGTTATTAATCAGAATAAATGTTGTTATCATGCTAATTGATTAATTAGTTTCCTTTATTATAAGAAGTAATTTAAACAGGCAAATTATTGACCAATTATTGATGATATTAATCGCTATTATACTTCATATTATGTGGCACTTGTGAGAATGGGCATATGTAAATGGAGGATGAATCAAATGAGATGTCCATTTATTTCTCCAGTTATATTTTGTAACAAACTAAGATGAATAACCTTGTAAAGTTAATTTTAATGTCATAAATACAGTAGGTGTAACACCCCAAATTTTTAGAAAATAGAAAATGAGAAATTATTTAAGGTCTCGAATATTATAAAAACATTAAAAAGTATTGAAAAATAATTTTTTTATGATATTTAGGCATTTTTAGTAATTTTAAAGTCTATTTTCTTTAAAGAAATAAAGAGAAATAAATAGGGGATAAAACTTAACTTGGAAAAAGGAATAAAAAGGAGTTAGTTGAGATCTTAGAAAGGCATTTAGAAATTAAAAAGCCTTATGAATAAATTCTTGAGGTCAAATGTATTTTTAATAATTTCTAAGGTTTATTTTCTCTATTAATTGAGGAAAAATAGTTAAGAGATAAATTTAAATAAGGGAATATTTAGGACTTTGGGGTATTGTTTGTTATTTAAAAAGCCTTATAAATAAATTTGCAAGTTAAAGCATATCTAGAAAAATTATTTTGGGGACAGTTTTAGGTCTATTTCTAAATGATAATGACAAATAAAATTATGATTTAAAAGGAAAATAGAAAATGGAAAAGACATTATTTACCCCTAGTTAAAAATATCTTCAATTATAGAAGAAAGGGCAAGATAGTAAAATACTCATAAGAACAAAATATCTTACTTCTCTTTTAATTTAAGCCAAACACGTGTTCCTAAATATTGAATACACTCCCTCTCACCGATTTAACTTTGCTTTCTTCCTCTCTCTCTGAACCAAACCCGACCCTCTCTCTCGTTCTCATCTCCCTCTGTTCTCCGCGAGCTTCCGCGGCTTCAGACGGCAAGGACGGCGGAGCACGGCGGTGATAAGCGGCGGAGCACGGCGGGAAGCTTGGGTTAATACTCGGTGAGCCTTTTTCCTTCGTTTTCCTCACTCTTTTGGTCCGATTCATGCGAGCTTTTGGGGGGTGGTTGATTCGAAATTAAGGGCTTTTGAAGCTTCTAAATTCATAAAATTGGAGCATATGGTTCGATTAACAAATCCCAAGAACCAATTTTAGAAACGAAATAGCTTGGGTCAAGTTTTCCCAAAATTTCCCCCCGATTCACTGTTCACCCGATATTCTTCTTCATTTTCCCACCCAAAACGAAATTAATTGGTGTTCTGATGGTGTTAGGAGTCGATTAGAGTGCATATTAGAGCTTGTATGTTTAATTTCTGAAGTTTAGGAATTTTTGAATAATTGTTCCTCTGCCTCTGCCCTGTTCAGCCGACATTCTTGTTCTTCTTCATGTCATTCAAATATTCTTTCCTTTCTGGTCACTGATTCTGGTGTCTAATGGGTTAAACTGATTTGTTGCTTAATTTGATTAAATTATGCTCCCTCCCGTATCTTGCTCTGTTCTGGCCGAAAAGGTGGTGCTATTTCTCTGGGATTTCCGTTTCTGATTTTGGATTAGGAAGGATTAAATTAGTGATAATGGTGAAGGGTTAAGGTTTGGTGGAGTATATGAAATTGTGGAATTTTTCTATGGTTTTTCTGATTGTTGACTGATGGGTTGTAGGTGAAGTAAGGGAGGAGAAATTTATTGTGATATGATGGAGTTGGTGGTGATGATGTATGGGTGATAGTTAATTGTATATGAAGTTGCTTTGTGTTTCCTTTGTACTCTGTTTGTTCTGGTTTGGCCGAATACAATGATAGGGAATATGAGAGATTTTGTTGGTCTTGTAGCCTGGATGTGGTATTTTCATTGTTGAGCTTCTGCTGGTCTCAGAGTTCATCCCCAGATGAAATTCCTGCAATGTAAAAGTTTAAAGTGGTGTTTAAGAATTCATTAGAATTAATAGCTATGTTCACCTATGGTTGAGCTGCAATTTGTGAGTGTTGGGATTATTAATTTCCTCCTATGCCCTGTATGATTTTGTGCTTGGTCAGTGACAGAATTTGATTGAGACTATGGTTCTGCTTATGGAAATTCTGTGTTCTGTTCTGAGTAGTATTTCGCTGTAAAGGAGGTTTGGATTGGAGGTTATAATTTATTTTAATGCTATGATGAAGGAATGGTGATGTGAATATGGGATGGTGTGTACTTTGGGTTCTGGTTGGAGATGTAATATTATTTTACAAACCTTGGTTGGGATGTGAAAGTAATATTTAAATGATTATTAGTTGATAATTATGTGTTAAGCATAGCTGACGTAGTTGTAAAGATGAATTATTGAAGCTTGTTTAAGGAATGGTTTAAAGAGTTAAGATGATTGCTGGATAGTATATGCAGTTATGCTTTCAGTTGTGAAAATACAATCAAAGTTTTATGGTTTCTAGTGTATATTTGACAAGTCCTGTGATAGCAAAATCAATAAAGTTTAAATAGTCAAGTAGGATAGGATTTTATGAATTATAGATTATGATTTTCATGAGAAGGGAATTTTAGTCTGATTTTAGTAATTTAAAGGAGTTAGTTCGCCCTTCGTATGAGCAGTGCTTTGAAACTCTTGAGCATTTGGACAGCCGAGATATGCGTACAATAGATGGCTTTAAGGTGTTTATTATGAAACCTTTGAAGAAGGTTGTTTGAGTATGATAATTTCAGAATTTTGATTGTTTGAGATTTTAATGTGGAAGCTCATTATAACAATTGTGAATAAACATGAAGTTAAATTAAATATAAAAATAGTTTATTCAAAGTGTTAGGGGTACAATATGAAGTTATATGATATTTTCTTTAAGACTTTTGTGATTTCTGAATCATTGGTTGGGATTAGTTGATTAATTACTATGAGCTCATGTTTGGGAAACGGAGAATATAAATTGAGTTAATTAAGGATTTAGATTGAATTTGGGAATTTTAGTATTAGTTGTGATTTTAAACATTTATGAAGGATGTGAAAGTGTGTAGTAAGCATACAAAGATTGGATTTTGAAATATACAAGAAAGAAATAATAGAAGCTTAAATTATGAGTAAGAATAAGGGGATTAAAGTTGATTTTTGAGGTTGTGTGTTTGTTATTCAATGTTTACTTAAGGTAGGTGATTTCCTAGCATCTAAACTATGTTTATGTTGACCCTAGGATAGGAAAAGATCCATAAGATAATAATTAGTTAAACATTGAGAATCAGGATGATTAATTAAAACTATTTATAAAAGACCATTAAATTTTAAAGGGTAAAGACAGTTTTAGTAAAATATAATTTACACTAATACCAAGAATGTGGTAGTATTAATTAAATTAGGATCTGTGAGAGACGCCGGATAGTTATCCAGGAATATTGATATTAATTCATTATTTACATATTATATGTAAATAGGTATAGATAGTGACATAAGCTGAGAAGGTCTGGAAAGGAAAAGAGACAGTAAAGGATTAAGCTTGGAGTTCAGGTAGCAGTTTATTTCATTACAATAAAATAATTGCATGTATTATTTTGTAATATCTGTTTCAAGTTTACGTTATGCATGAAGGTGATAAGCCTTGTTAATTCCTGCATAGAGTTTATGGGGTACTCCAGGCTTAGGTGGGTCGCTCCCCCTTTGCCAGATCAGTTAGTTATAACTTTAAATGTTATAACGAGAAATCCTGCAGGTGAGGCCTCCACTAGTTAACGAATATATCGTTAATAGTGGCGGGTAGAGCATTGAGCGCAGGAAGTATGTATAATTGTTTTATTTGTTCAGGTTTATGAAATTAATACATGTCAATGCTAGCATGATAATATAAGTTAATGAAAGAAACTGCTATTGGGATTTCCAATCTCACCCCCTTCCCCAAACATTTTTCAGTTTAGCAGGTTGAAAGAAGCTAGCTGGGAAGAAGAGTAGACGAAGAAATTAGGATTATAATTTGGAAAGCAAGAGGCAGTAAATATTTTAATAAGGTTATTTGTATATGTTGTAAAATTAAATTATCAAATTAATAGTAGAAAGTATAGAAATAGAATTGTATAAATTTACTAAGAGATTTAAATTTCCTGAGTATTATGAACTATGAGTAGACTCCCTTAAGAGAGTTAGTGTACTTTTAATTGTTTTATTAACCACTTTATTTTATAAAGAATTTTAAGTTATTTCAATTTGTCTGAAAAGCCCATTCCAACCAACAGAGGGTTGGTCCAATGTTTTAAAAGAAAAGTTTTAAATTTTTACGTATTTTTGGGCTTCTGACATTAAGAAGTGGTTATAATTCAATTAAAATGTTATAGTATAATAGGAAAATTCCAGGCGTTACAGTAGGAATAAAGAAAATGTTTATTCAAGGGTCTGAGAGCACGGCTAATCAATACAACTTCCAACAAAACTATGACTTAGTAAAATCCTGTCCCTAAAAAAAATTGCATCTTCGTCATCCAAGTTGATAGCCCAATGTATAATAAAAAAATTATAACCATCACCATCCACTACAAAAAAAACAGTTTATTATAGACGAAATTTCGGATAGAATATATTTCCGACAGAAAAATTACTGACAGAAATATTTCCGTGGGTAATTACCCACGGAAATTCCGTCAAAAAAATTTACCCACAGAATTTTCGTGGGTACTCTGTGGGTAATTACCCACTGAAATTTCGGTGGGTAACGGATTTCCCACAGAAATTATATTCCGTGGGTAATTTGCCCACGGAACGGAAATTAGCCATGGAATATTCCATGAGTAAATTTACCCACTGCAATTCCATGGTTAATTACCTACAGAATTTCCATGGGTAAATTATTAAATATTTTTTACTAATATGTTATTTTAATAATTACTTTATAATTACATTCTTTTAATAAATAATATGTTATAAATATTTATAAAAATTGATACACACACATGTATATAAAATTATTATAAGATAAAATATAATTATAATAATGGGAGTTTAAATATTATAAATATAATAGTTTACAAATAATATCATAAGGGTTTCATAATTCAACTGGTTAAGGCATCAGCACGCACGCAGAATATCGGTGGTTTGAATCTCCACTTCGTCACAATTGGAGACAATTTGTGGAGGCGACATATGGCGGCATGTGGAGGTGCCACATGGCGGCTTGTGGAGGAGCCACGTGGCAATTGCTCGTTGGGTGCGCGGCAGCCATATTGCATTTAATTTAAAAAATAAAAAAATTACCCTCGGATTAGTGATGGAAATTCCGTCACTAATTTACCCACAAAATTTTCATGGGTGTAAAATTACCCACGGATTTTCGTGGGTAAATTACCACGGAATTTCCGTTGGAAATTTAGTCTGTAATTAGCGACGAAATCCATCGCTAAATTATTTAGCGACCAAGGAGTTACACACGGAATGATTTCCGTAGGAAAACCCATTTCTGTTGAAAATCCGTTGGAAAACATGATTTCTGACGGAATTTCTGTGGGTAAATTTCGTCACTAATTTTGTGTTTTTTTGTAGTGATCAGTAAAATTTGAACCTTCTACAAAAAAAAAGGGAAAAAGGAAAAAAAACGAATGTTCTTCATAAAAAAGAAATAAGGGAAGAAATAGCATCAAACACAACATAAAGACCTACCATGTAACTCATGGTATAACAAACGAAAAAAACCAATAACAACGGAAAAGGAGAAAAAAGGGATAAATTGCGGGAATGAGAATAATAACTATGTATGTATGTGTGTGTGTGTGTGGGGAGTGTGTTTATTGTTGTTATTGTTAACTGTATTATTATGTAATCGAATTTTTTTTATTATTACTATAATATTACTATATGGTTTCGTAGGATAAACTGATTTGATTGACACTTTATAAATTACTTCGTTCATGTTATTTTTTTGGCCAAAGTACTTCATTCATGTTAGAATAACCCTACATTATATGTTAAGATCAAATTGTATAATGAGGAAATCCTGGGTAGGTGAACCCGGTGCACCACGACCACGTTATTTGTGGTCTGACCAATCACAAGCAAATACATAAGATGTGACACAGAATATTCAAAATAACTTGGTGCACTAAGAAAATTAACTAACATTTAAAAAAAATTTAAATGTCATATTTTCATTTTATTTTATTTTGCAAGTTGAAAAAGATATTTTTATTAGTTAGTTGATTTTTTTAAGGTGTCATGTTAGATTAAAAATTACACATCAGATCTAATATGTTTAGTTGTAATTTGTCAGACAACAAATGATGTGCTGCACTGGGTTCACGAAAGAATTTCTCTGTATTATAATAATTGACACAGTCACATCGACATAGTTTTAAAAAATTCAAATATGATAAGATTTCAAATTCTTTTAAATCTAAATCAAATATAATTGTTTCAGTTCAAAAAAAAAATCAAATATAATTGTTTCACTAAATAAATCAAATCAATTACCTAACATAAAAACGGATATCCTTTAATAATCTTTTACAATATCTTTTTATCCAAATCTAACATTAAAATTTCATTATATATAAAGTTGTCCCTGGCTGAAATTAAGCAGAGACGAATAGGAGAATTTGGTAGAGGTGGTGGAGAATAAATTAAGCTGGAACAAAGCGATTGAGAGAAGGGAGACATCGGAAGACGCAGATAAAGGTATTTTGTCATTCTTAACTTTTTTTTTTTCATATAAACGTTCTGTTTTGGAGAATATATTTGTTAGTACCTATGTGTATTTTTTATGCGGATTAAATGTTTTAATTTTATTTTGTTAGCACCTCTAGCTTCTTTACAAAGACAACACTAATAAAACAAGGTTAGAGGAGCTATGATTGAGTAGAATCAATGGATTTGCTTTGTTTTTCTGATGTGTCCACATTATATTGATGATTTATTTGTAATGTATACCAAGCTAGTGATTTGTTAAACCGTTCTAAATAGAGTTTCTCGAATAATTAGATTATATATTTATGGCAAGATTGTTAATTGAGGAGCAAGCCATAAACATCTCCTAAAGATCGAAACATATGCTTGTTACCTGGCACAAAGAACATAGTTGGCTTTAGAGCTTGCCATGATCTTCTATATTCATCGAGTGATAAAACAATGCATCCAAAATACTTGTAAACTTGGCGTTCAGTTGCAGAAAGAAACTTTTCAAATACTTGTATATCTCCAATCCATTTAAAATGTTTTTTCATGAATATTGCAAGGCTAAGCCTATTAAGTAATATTGTTTTATTTGGAGATAGCATAAATACAGATGAGTTGAAGAAATATTCGTATATGGATGTAGAAAACTCAATGAGGTATAATGAGGCTGTTGGAAGCTTCACAAAGGATGTCAAAATCAAAACCCTTCCCGATGGCATTTGTATAAGAGCTTTATTACAAGATTCATTAGAAGATGAAGATTCAAGTGATTGGGTAGACTTCGTCATATCTCTTTACCATGCTTTCAACCATTCAACTTGGCAGTTTTTTGGCCTTATTACGGAGGCAGAATTACAATTTATGAACAAATTCTTACAAAAGGGATGTTATATATCATTATTAAACTAGGTACTTGTTGTAAATCAATATATTTTATCTAGTAAACAAGTTAAAGCTGTAATTTATGACTTGAATAATGAGTGTTCAAACACTTTGTTTTCTTTTGTTTAATACATTTCTAATTTATATGATATGAATACAAGGGACTAAATTGGGGTAGCTTGATATTTTTATTATGTTGAACGAATCTTAAAATGATTAATGGTTTTATAGTTAAGTGACATGAAAGCTTTCGTGTACGAAAACTCAACACATTATCGTGCATGCACTCGAATTTTTTAAATAAGCATATTATTTTGGTTGTTATTGAGAAAAGTGGTTGCAATATAAGTATTTAAAAAATAAGGCCTGAAAGATTGTAACTAGGCATTAAATAAGGGTTGGATCAGTAAAAATTAAGTTTACCAGTCAGACAACTTCAAAGTAAATCTTACAAAATGATAGGGGGGACTTATGGCCCGTTTGTTTCACCGTTCAACTTCAACGTAGAATCGACTTCGACGCCAACTAATCAAGTGCTTAAAATTTTAAACGTGATAAAAGGGTCAAATGGATAGAGTATATGCAAACGAAACATGCATGTATTCAGCTAAAATGAGGAGTACTTTTAATTTGTTACACACATACTACATGGAAGGCACTTTGTATTTTCTCATAAACGAGTCATCTATAATTCTATACATTATGTAGTTTGGGAAACGCTTGCATTGTTAGGGTCTGTTTGGTTGACATAAAATATTTTAATAGGATGGAATCCAAATGAATGGAAAGGAAGACTGACATGTGGTACACATAGAGATGAAAATGATTGTAATAGAAAATTTTATATTTAATTGGTTGAAAATATATAGTTTAGTGGTAAAAATTATAAGTTGCACATGTAACTAAGTAGATTTATTGTAAATATAGGAATAAAATTTAATTTAGGAAACTAAAGATATTTAAATGATTAAAAAAACTAAATAATTTTAAAAGGAACAACAAGGTGGCGTTAGTTTAGATACCAAATCTATTTATTCATATTTGATACTTGCAAGCATATATATAATAAGAGAAATTCTTGCGTGAACTGAGTGCAATACATTATTTGTGGTCTGACCAACCACTAGTAAACACATTAGTTTGATATGGAATTTTAAAGTTGGCTTGGCACCCTAAAAAAATCAACTAACTAATAAAAAATATTTTTTTCAACTTGTAAAATAAATAAACATTGAAAATATGAGATTTAAATTGTTAAAATAAATAAATATTGAAAACATGAGATTTGTTATGAATATTTCATTAATGTGAATGTCTTTAACACCCATCCCTATTATTACTCTAGTAATTATTAATTATGATTATATTGTAACCCTAAAGCCTCCTCTATAAATAGGAGGATAGTATTGTGTATTATACAACTCTTGAACGTTGAATGACAATGGCTTTCTATTCTCTCTACTCTTCTCCCCCATTCTCTCTTATCTTCTTCTATTATTTATAACACGTTAACAGCACGAGTCTCTAACTAAGGTAATCTATTTTTTATTCATAGAATCCTTTGATGTTATGCTCTTATGGAGAAACTGAAGTTCACCTTTCTATTTCTCTTCATCTTCATCTTTCTTTATAATTTCTTATGTTGACTTGAAGTCATATTTCATGGACTTCCACTTTACATTATAGTGTAATTATCATTGACTTGAAGTCACTTTTTTATGGAACCTGACGTTCCACTTTATATTTTAATGTATTCACCATTGATGATGTCATCTCTCATGGAACCTGAAGCTCCACTTTATATTTTAATACATTCGCTACCGACTTTAAGTCGTCTTTAAATGAACATGATATTCCATATAACATTTGATAATTTTTTTAACCCGAAGTCCCCTTTAATGGAACCTGAAGTTCCACTTGATATAGATTTATTTTTATGGCCAGAAGCCATATAAATTTAATTTTTCTATTTAATTATAATATGGCTAGAAGCCATATAAATTCAATTTTTATGTTTGAACATCATATGGCTAAATGCCATATAGATTTAATTTTATGGCCAGAAGCCATATAAATTCAATTTTTATGTTTGAACATCAAATGGCTAGAAGCCATATAGATTTAATTTTATGGCCAGAAACCATATAAATTCAATTTTTATGTTTGAACATCATATGGCCAGAAGCCATATACATTTAATTTTATGGTGAGAAGCCAAATAAGTTTAATTTTAATACTTTATGGCCGGAAGCCATATAGATTTAACTTTATGGCTAGAAGCCATATAAATTTAATTTCTCTATTTTAATATTAAATTACCAGAAGCCATATAGATTTAATTTTATGGCTAGAAGTCATATCAATTTAATTATTCTAGTTTAATATTTTGGGGCTAGAAGCCATATAGATTTACTTTATGGCTAGAAGCCATATCAATTTAATTATTCTAGTTTAATATTTTGGGGCTAGAAGCGACATAGATTTAATTTTATAGCTAGAAGCAATATCAATTTAATTATTCTAATTTAATATTTTGGGGCTAGAAGCCATATAGATTTAATATTATGGCTAGAAGTCATATAAATTCAAATTTTTTTTATTTTAATATTAAATAGCCAGAAGCCATATGCCTCTAATTTATTGGAAAATACTATATGTGATATATTTGGTATGCCTAGATTATATGATATTTAAATATTTAAATACAATGCATGCATTTAGGTGGGTATCTAAACAGCATAACTGTATAGCGTGATTTCATCCAATGACAAATGTGTTTTTACACTAAAGTCACATTAATTTTTTTTTAAATGGCTAGAAGCCATATACCTCTACTTTTTTCTATTATTTTATTTCGGTATTTAAGGCCAGATGCCATAAATATATGTTTTTCAATTTTATGGTCAAATAATTAATCCTTTGTAATATAGAGTGCTTTTTTATGGACTCAAAGTTCCAATCATTTTTTTATAAAGACTCATTTGCACTTTGACGTTACTATCTTCAATGGAACCTGAAGTTCATATCAATATTTGCAACCTCCTTGAAAGCTTACAGTTAGTTCTATTACTAAAAACGAATATCGATTTGATTTTCTATCTTTATATATTGCTAAAAGCTATATAGATTTAATTTCTAATTTTGAGATTATATATCATATAATCTTTAACATTATTAGATGGCTAGAAGCCATTTATTTATTTTTCATTTTTTATTTTAATATTTAATAGCCAGAAGATATATAATTTTGAATCTCTTATTAATTGGCCAAAAGCCATATACATTGGATTTATTTTTATTGAGGTCCTGCAGATCAGACTAATACTTGTTGAAATTTATGGTGTGAGAAGAGATAAATAATATCTCTACATTTGATATACTTTTGAGAAATTTAATAACCGCATTTATATCAAAAATGAAATATAGCCATGAAGGCTAATGTTTTGAACCAAATTGCTTGTCATTCAAGTATTAGCACAATATATTCTGAAAATATTATTATAATGGTCCTAAAGACTAACGTTTATGGAGATTTATATCATAATAAATAATAGTTAATTCCATAAGAAATAAATAAAGACAATCATGTTTTGTTATGCATTGTTGATTAATGCTCCTGAAGAGTTAGATGAGCAAAATTTCAATTAGCACTAAATACAAATATTTATGCCAATAAAACCACATATATTTTATCTTACTAGTTAGTTGACCATTACTATGGCAATTATATGCTCTTGCATTAGTAATATTTGAGCGTAAAGTTGATATATTATATGATATTTGATCTAACAATCCCATTCAATAATCCTTATTTTACTTTAGCGTAAAGTTGGTAAGATTATTTATAGAAGGATGTAGATATATGTTTTTATAAATACATAAGAAAATGAGTTTGCAATAATTGTTGGCATAAATGTTATTCAAACTTTTGATGAGTTTAAATATCTCATATGCTGTAGTCTGATTTTTATGTAGTTTGATTTAAATTCTTATAAATTTTAATTATATTATTCATATTTCTATTGAGTTTACAAATTACATAGTAAATATATATATATATATATGACAGTTCTTGAAGAACGATATGACAGTTCCTGAAGAAATATATGTATACAACGATATATTTATAGTTCTTGAAGAACTAATATTTTTATTTTGTAAGTGGAAAGTATGCTTACATGACTCACTTGAGGGTGAGATTGTTAGAATATAAGTATGAGTCATATTGAATGGAGTTTCACTCCTATACTTTCCATAAAATTCGTATAATCTCCTAATGAAGGTCAAATTAATAATATGACACGATAACCAGAAGTTATATGATGATGATAATATTATAACAAACATGAAGTTTGTGGATGTATTGTTTGGCATGACCGGTAAGATCATTCTGGATCATAGTGATGCAAAATATAATGTTAAATGCATAATAACACTCGTTGAAGAACCAGAAGATCCTTTAGTGTTTTTATGTATCTTTTGTTCTC
The DNA here is from genome assembly GCA_037074515.1 of Mimosa bimucronata. Lineage (NCBI taxonomy): Eukaryota > Viridiplantae > Streptophyta > Magnoliopsida > Fabales > Fabaceae > Mimosa > Mimosa bimucronata. The sequence continues at coordinate 26,294,660 of CM073437.1, read as the reverse complement.
AAAAGAAGTAAACACGAGAACATCACTAGCTATGGTTGGAATTGGATACGTGTACATTTGTACGGTATCAAATATATATGGGCCCATGTAGACATCGTATGGACTAAATTAGTACTTTATGAATAATAAAGATGCATCTATAAAATGGTCATATTGGTGTCTATATGATCAACTTGCAAATTGAAGTTTGCAAATTTATTTTAATAAGTACATTAATCCTCAACTATGCAACCATATGATTTCCATAGAAATCACTAGTGATTGTTTATCAAGTTTTCAATGATTATATGCTATGTAAAAGCATATTTAACAAATATATCTAGCAATACTACTATCAAAGCCTCCCTGAGCAGTTAGATCAAAACTTATGAGAAAAAAAATTCCAATTTTAGAGTTGGAAGGAATGATTTTACACGCTACCACATATAAATGCATCATGTCAACATATAATGTGCAATATTTATTTATAGTGTTCCACTACAATTATGCGCATAGATGGATATTCATTGAAAGTTGGGATAAATGTTGGATAAGAACCGCATTCCTCTTGTTTATCTCTAAATAAAACAAAGTGATGTTTCTAGAGGAAGTAAATGGATTGAGGAGACTTATATTGCATGATTAGTTGTTGTCATTTAACAAAGTTTTCCCAACATGAGGGGGGAGAAAATAAATGGCTGGAAGATATATTACATTGTATGCATCAACGTAGATCCTCAAATATAGCGATATGAACCAGAAGTTCATCAAATGTTGCATACATAAACTATTTCAAAATATTTGCCAGACACAATTACTGACCAACATAAGAATTCTTATATCTCATTCCAGCTTAAGAAAGCTCTAATCAGTACAGATAAAAAAATGATACCATCCTGAAGCATGAGAAAATGATCAGTTCCAAAAGAAAAGAAAATGGTGCAAATAATCAAGATGATCATACGGAGGAGGCAAGAATTGAGATATAACCATTTGTAATACCCCAGAAGAGGTGCAGGTACCTGAAAGAGAGATAGAGATCTCGATAAGTTATGTCACAACAAAAAGGAACCGCAAAGAGATAAAGTTGTCAACAAGGATTTTGATGATAATATCACATGATCAAATGAGGATCTTCTATACAAAAATGGCATGAGATATAGACATAAAGATGGCTAACTAGCAGGAAAGAAAAAGACGCGACATGAAGTATCATAACATAAATTTGTGTATTTAGCTTAAGCACCCGAAGTGCAATGTTAGTATTGTATAAATTAGAACCCTTGTGCGAAAAAGGGGGGAGAGATATAGTCACAATATTTTTCGCAGAAGTTAAATCTTGATAGATATTCTCTTGTGGATTAAATTTCATGTCGTCTTAATTTAGAAGTATGGTGATATATAAAAACTTTGGTATGCGTCTAGAGAATATGATAATGACCCATGAGTCATTGTATTGTGAATTATAGTGAATCCTAGAAGGATTTAAAATACTAGAAGTATTATATAGAAAAATATTTATGAAACCCTTGGATGATCAAATGTATATATAGACATAGATCTAAGCATTTGAAAATCCCTGAAGGATTTTCTAGAAGCATATGATTTAAACAAATGAAACTCCCCAAAGGATTACAGTTTCTAGAAGCAAACATTTTAATCCAAATATCTATATGGTTCAAAGCAACCTAGACAAATATTGTATTATCGAATCGATAGATATCGGTTGAAAGAAGAATATATTGTATTTAATCTTTCAATATATGTTCTTATGAAAATATATTAATGTTATTAAGACTCTTGATGTGTTTAGATATCTTTGGAACTCCTAAAGAGCTTGCAAAATCTGAATAGTGCTTAAACTCCTGAAGAGTCTGCAGAAGCTTAAAAAAATACTTCAAGAAAGAATTTGAAATAAAATATGTATACTTTGAAAGAACAAAGAGTTTCTCTATATATAAATCACCATGTGCTCCAATAGTTATAAGATCGTTAAATGTGAATTGAGATCATTTTATACCTCAAGAAGTTGATGGAGAAATGTTTGGTCCAGAAGTACCATGTCTTTAGAATTCAAGAAAGTGATGCAAAAATACTTGGTCTTGAAGTATCATATCTTTGTATAATTGGAGTAACAATATATGATCTGACTAGCCATGCACGAGCTGGTATATCATTTACTAATCAACATGATACATTGATTCACCAACACAAAGAAATTGGGGTGGACTACATCAATAGAAGATGGTGAAATCAATGTCCAAACAAATCCGATCAAACAAAAATTTAGCAGATATGTTCACCAAGTCACTTCCTGCTACAATATTTGAGAAGCTTACTCATGACATTGGACTTCATAGACTTAGAGATATCAACTGAAGTGGTCAAGAGGGGGAGATGATACACGTTGTACTCTTTTTCCCTTGTCTATGGTTTTTCCCACTGGGTTTTCCTAGCAAGGTTTTTAATGAGGCAGCATTAGGAAGTGTATCACTAAACATTGTGCTCTTTTTCTTCTACTAAGTTTTTTGTCCCACTGGGTTTTTCTTAGTTGGAGTTTTTTAACGAGGCACATGTTTAGTCATGGACAACCAACGGGGAGTGTTATGAATATTTAATTAATGTGGATGTCCTTAACTCCCATCCTTATTATTACTATAGTAATTATTAATTATGATTATATTGTAACCCTAAAGGCTCCTCTATAAATAGGAGGATAGTATTGTGTATTATACAACTCTTGAACGTTAAATGACAACGGCTTTCTATTCTCTCTACTCTTCTCCCCCATTTTCTCTTATCTTCTTCTATTATTTATAACAAGATTTAAATTGTTAATTTTTTTTAATGAAAGAGATGATATTCACAAGTCAATCAACTAATTCCCCGGTGTATGAGAGCCTTTGCTTACTCAACTGGTGAATATTTTGTCCTACTCTTGTTTACCGGCCAACCATTGCATTTTCTCTGGTATGACCTATGAGCGTCGAAGGAGTTGAGGAAATCTCACATGGTCTCACCCTCATTCTTTGCCCCATGTCTGGGTCCCTCGATTTTTATCATTGATTCTTCGATAGTGATCACAAGCTAAAGGATACGCTGCCCACGGGCCTCCACTATTCATCCTCATCTTCTCCATCAAATGTTATGGAGTTTCTTTATTCACCATTAAGAATATGAGGTAGGGTCATATTCTTGACTCACATTTTCTTTATACTCATGACCGGCAGCCCCACATGACACTTAAAAGAGGGGAAGAGTGTTCCTAAAATGTTAAAGCTGGGTTTGAGTTATAATTCATTTCCCTTATTTGATATCACATAAGAAAACTTCTGAACTTAATCACTGACTCATAAACTTGAAATGCGCCTAGCAAGTAGTTATTTGATATGTCTTATATATTTCCTCAGTTTCCTTATAGATGTCAGTCTTTTTGAAATTTCTGCTAATGGTTAGTTCATAGATACATATGGTATAATCTAATAAGGACTGACTCCTTACACCTATGTTTATAAAGAAACCTGTTATTACTCATCTTTTAACCATATTACTCAATTTTTTAAAGTTTGCCACTTCTTTTCACTAAGCCAGTGAGGTTCATATCCCTGCAATTGTGATTATACTTGAAAAATGGATCGATGTGTTGATTAAGTTTTAATTAGTTCATTCAACCATCACCCTCCTTAGTTACAGTTGCTCCTAAGTGCCTATGATTTTTAACTAACATGGGATTATCGTTTAAAAGTTATAATCCCAAAAAGCACACTCATTATACTCCCAAAATAATCTGTCATGAGTTTGACCTTTTTTTTTTTTTTAATTGCTACATTAGGCCCTTCACAGTGCGGATCTCATGGTAAGTCCGAAGTTATGTTCAAATGGCCATTTTCTATCACTTCCATTTACCTTTTTAAAACTCATAAAGTTTGACCTTATATGGTGAGACCCTAAAAAGCTCTGCGTCAAGTTTGACTTATGTTTACATATATATCCTTTTCATTGTTTCTTAGTTTAGTTCTTAACTTATCCTTCTATTTTCAATAATACAATATAATTTCCCCTGAAACAGTGCATCAAGTGGATCACTATTGTCTATGTATAATAATTATGCTCTTTAAACAGTTTGCTCTAGGTTTAAGAGAACGTATCCGTTAGAAATCAAACCTTCGTTTTCTCTACAATTGTTGCTATATCTTCATTCTTGCTCTTCAATTTTATTTTTATGATCTTTATTCTTAGCATGCTTGCAAATCAGTCCAGTTTGTTTGAGATCAGTTCAAAATTTAGGGAAAGTCTGTATTGCAGTTTGTTTGAAAGCTTGTTTTGTGTGATTAGGAGATTGCTTCTCTAAAGGATCATTATGGAAAAATGTACGAGGATGATTAAGTGAAGACGGTTGACCACAGGCATAATTGGCATAAATTTTAATCTTTCTCACAGGTTGTAATATAGATTTATAACTTTTGCTGGCGTAGATTCTCTAAAAAAGCATCAACATCTATAGAAGAGCCAGAAAAAAATGAAGTCATCCTTTGTTTATCCTTCTTTGATTACCATAACCTTCGAATATAATGGGATTGGTAGATGCAAGGAATCTTTCTTAAATCATGTAATAACTTTCAACCCTTTTAATCTAAGATGCACAAAATTTAGGTAGAGAATGTATCATGTGAAAAGGGATTTGAAGAAAATTAATATGAGTAAAAGATTTCTCTGAGAAAAGTTTCCTATTAATATATGATGTATTAGCTTTGGAGGTAATAAATCTCATGATAGGTATTAATGTGAAGTTAATTTAGAGGTAGCTACTTGAAGGTCAGATAGCTATGTTTAGATGACTATATGTTATAATATTAACTCTCTTATCTTTTAATAGGTTGTCTTTATTGCCAATTGGAAAGCTAAATCTTGGAATGAGCCATAGACTACCTCCTCAAAGCTGAAATGTCGGCAGCAAAAAAGCCATTGGAGGTGAGTTGTAACTTTGAGACTTGAGAGAGTAACATGATCATAGGCTTAGTTACGTTGGTCAAAAAATAGAAACAGCACTGCATTTTCATGTTTAGAGAAGTGACACCTTTCTCTTTTACCCTCAACACTTGAGCAAGAGGAAAGAAGAAAGAGAAGAAAGAGAAAACATAGCATCATAAGTTTAAGTCATACATATGCAGTATGGAATGCTCATTCAGTGGGTGTGTTTGTGTATGCCACTAAAGATTAAGTACTATATGGATTACTATTTCTACTATCATATTGTTTCTTTCCAAAGGATTCTGAATATCTATAACTATGTCTTTTGCAATTGAGTCAACTATCACATGATGCCATCATGAAAGATGCCAAAATTATTGGGTCATTTTATGTTTTCTGTACAAGTGTGTATTAACTCCTAATCAATTCCTGTAAACAACTTTTGTATCAGTTACAACTGTTTCAATGGATACAAGTATTTGTTCAAAAAAGGGAAGGAATTTCATTTCTATGATTTAGACAAATCAAACTTTAACATCTTGAAAAGCATAGATTATTTTCCTGCACTTTGCGTGCTTTTACCAAGTTGGCTGAAGATGCTAATTATGATTTGCTAATTATTTATCTTATTCGTGTTAACATGCTAATTATGATTTGCTAACCTAACCCTTCATTTGACTATATTTTTAGTGATACATTTTAGAACATTCATATATAGGTATTCTTTGTTCAGCAACACAATATTAATAGTAATTTATTGTGCCAGTATTATTTTTTGGTGATTTTTATCTTTTCATTTATTGTCTTTGTCTTCTTTTGCTGGTTGCCATTTTGAATTTCCATCTTCGTTTCAAATAACACGTACTTTTGCTGCCATTTTGTCTCATGTGCTTGTGCTTGTGTGTGTATTTTCTCTGTATATGATTTATATATACACATATGCAGTCCTATTTTTGTACCACCATTACCACCTCATTCTTGTGAATGATGGCCTTGGAGGTTGCCTGCACTCCCTTGGGAGACCATGCTTATTAGTTGTTTTTTTCCCTTTTGGATTTTCACTTACTATGGTTTACGTTTGCTATAAATTTTAAAAGAATATCTTTAAAGTTCAAATGAATCTATCTGTGATGCCCTATAGTATAGTGTTGAACGGTTGCACTACGAGGAGCTTTCTATTTCAACCCACAAAACTTGCCTGAATTGTTAATACCACTTCATAGGGTAACACTTTGCCTAGCCGTCCAGACTTTCAGAATTCTCTATACCTCTTTAGGGTTTCCAAGTACTTGGAAAATTTCAAGACTGTTGGAGGAAGCAAGATCTGTTGGTGAGCTCCGCAACTAGCGATTAGCAACTTTGATTGGTTGTTGTTGTGAAGGTGATGAGAGGTTGCTTGTGGCAGAATTTATGCTGAATGTGAACTCCGCAACCAGCAATTAGCGAATTTGATTGGTTGTTGTCGTGAATGTGATGAGAGGTTGTTTGTGGCAGAATTTATGCCGAATGAAACACTGGCAACAACTTTGCCATTGTAAGAGCTCCTTTCATTCCTGATGGAAGCTTTCCTTCTATCTTTAATTTTTCATTAGTGAACATCTGATCCTTGAATTCACGGTTTATACTTATTCTCTGCTTCATGATATGTCTATATTGAGGCTGAGATGGAGGGTTATATGGAAATAATGCCTAATCCCCCCCAATGGTTCATTCTTTTCCTATCGGCAGTGTAATAATGTTCCTGTTTATTGTTTGGGAGGTATTATTTGGACAGGGGCACATCCAAATGACTTCATAAAAAGTGCCAGTGCAGTATATATAGACTACAGCCATGCAACTAACCTTTGTGATGATTGAAATAGAGGCATTTTTTTACTTGCATTAATCAAATTTAGTGAGCAAAAGTTATTTTTGTAACATCCTGGAAAAATTATTGATTAGAGGAGATAGTTAGGAATTAAATTAACGGAAATTGATGAATTGTTGGGATATTTGAGGAATTTAAGGTATATTTGAGGGTTTTAAAGGCTTTGTTTCTCCATTATTTTAAGGAAAATAGATTGGAGAAATTATTTTTGGACTCAAAGGAGATTATTGTGGGAGAAAACAATTAGTAATTATTAAAAGTAAATTTTTCGAAGTGAAAAGAAAATTTTTAGCCAAAAGAAAATATCTTATTTGTAAATTTTAGAAATTAATAGTCTAATTTTCCTACCCACTTTATTTCCTTTTTCTTTTCCATTTTTTTCTTTTCTTTTTCCCTCTCTTTTTCTCCCAACACCTGCCAGCTCCCACTCGTCCCACTCTCTCTTGCGTTCCTCTCCTGTGCAGAGGTGCTCATGGGTTAATTGGTGATTCCTAAAGGTTTATTAAGGGCATATGATGAGATTAAATTGATTGGAATTGCATCTACTAAAAATTTTGGTAGTTAAAGTTTCAATTAAGTTAGTATTTAAGGAGAGATCATTGGGATGTGAGTATTTGAAATTAATTTGAAGTTTCTAAAGGTTTGTTATGGTTATATGATTATATTAATTTGGTTGGGGTTAGTTGAATTTTTCCTTTGAAGAATTTGTGATGATTAAAGTTAGGAATAAGTTAAATTTAATCAAGTAATTTGATTCTGAGTATTAGAGGTTAATTAATGGATTTGAGAGATTAGTTTATGGCCACTAATAATGATAATTGAATTGATTTAGTTAAATTTAATGTTGGATTGGAAGTGTGGATTTTAGAATGACTTATGAGCTTGATTTAATTTGGGGAATTCGCTATTTTGGGCATTTGAGGTCGGATTATGAGATCTAAGGATTTATTTAGGCTCAACAATACTACCGATGAAGTTTAATGGGGTAGATTCGGTGTAAGACTTGATTTGGAGAAATTGGGTTATCTTTTAGGATTAAATCGAATTAAATTGATATAAGAATATTTGAGAAATTAATTGTGGAATGATGAATGAATTTTGAGGTCTATGAATGATTGGTTTGATGTTTGGAAGATGTATACCTAGGCTTGAATTATGTAATTGTGATTAATGGTGGAGTATGGAATTAGTGGGAAGAGATAATGTTGAGAGTTGGGATCTAAATTAAGAAAGGGGCAAGAATGATTAATGTAGGAAATTGATTTCCCATTTTGTGTATTGACTCTTGATAAGAGAGTTAATATTGTTTTATGTGTGTTATTGTAGAGTTGAGTTGTGCTGAGTTAGGCACGAGGGAAGCTACGCTGTTATGAGATCGGTGTCAGCTGCTAAATAACTGATTTTTACTTGTTCTATGTGTGCGCTGTTGTTTAGACTTTGTAACATCTCAAAAATTCAATTAAGAATTAGTTGAAATTTAAGAATTGATTTGGAATTAATTAAGGAGGTTGGAGATGTTTGTAAATAAATTCAGGGGAAAATAGAAGTATTTTGGGGATTTTTAAAGTCCTAGTTTCTCTCTTAATTTGAAGAAATTAGAGTTAGAGAAATTATTTTTGACCCAAGAGAGATCAAAATGCGAGAAAAATCTTAGTTGATATTTAAAATAAACTTTTGAAAATGAAATGAAAACTTTACCGTAACAGAAAATATCTTATTTTAATAATTTAAGGGCTTATTAGTAATTTTCCTACCCCATATATTTCTTTTTATTTATTTAACCCTTTTCATTTTTCTATTTTATTCCCATTCCTCTTTCTTCTCACCATGCCTCTCCCTTTGCGCATTACCAACTCCCTTCCTCCTCTTCAACTTCGACGGCCAGCGACGGGAGCAGCGGAGCTCGTTATCGCCGAAGTCGACGCCGGCAAGGGACAACGCCAGCGCCCTTCCAACCTCCCTTATTCCTTGCATTTTTTCATAGGCATGTATGTGTGAGTGACGCGAGAGGGAGAGCAAGAACGGGGGGAGAAAGAGCGTGCGATGGCTTTGGTGAGGGTGGTGGCCGGAGTCCACCCCGCTTCTTCCTCCCTTCCATTCCTCCTTCCCGCCGTCCAAGCCGAGAGAGAGAGAGAGAGATACCAGGGGGCAATTCTTCATAGGAGTTCGAGCGATTTTTCGGTAAGTCTCCGGCAATTTTGGAGGCTGAGGAGACCCCTTAGGATGTTGGGTAATTTTACTTCTTCCATTTCCCTCTTTGTTCTTGATTTTTTTTTCAAAAGAAAGCTTTTAGGGTTTGTTTGATTTTTTGAATTTCTAGCTTCATTGGGGCAATTGCTTAGTTATACATGCTTATTTAGACTATTTGATGAATATAATGTGGTTAATTTGGTTGAATTTGGCCTATGTGAGATGTGACTTGCTTAAAATAGGTATAAGATAAGTTTAGAACAAGAAATTCTTTAACTATGAGCTTTTTAATTTAATTTAAGATTTCCAAAGGATTATATTGTTGGGGTTCAACGATAATGTTGGTTGGATTTATTTGGTTCGATTTAGAATTGGATGAAGAGTTGGAGTGTCTAGGTGCTTTAGAAAGGTAGAATATTGCAATTGATATTATTGAACATGGAATGATAATTTAAATGAGTTGAATGAGGATATTGGGTTATGTTTGAATGTTATTGAAGGAGAATTTTGATTTATAAGGATTGTGGGAGAGTTTGGGTAGTTATTGGAAGTTGTAAGGCAAGAAAGAAAGGAAATTGTGCTTCTCGGGATTCATGTTGATTATGGATAAATTGGGGATTGTGACATTTTTATTGATGTTAGTAAAAGATTATAGATTGATGAAATTCGAAGAGATTTGAGTAGAGTGAACCTTGGGGGTTTTGGGATGATATATGGTCCAAATCTTTGAAATAAGTTAGGGAGTTGAATTTGAGGATGATTATTGGATGAAATAAGGATTGTAGTTGTTTATTTTTGTTGGTTGATTAATAATGATTTAGATTGTTGATAATCAAGAGATTCAAGCGATAGCACATAATTAATCTAGAGATAATTTTTGGGACAAGTATGTGAAGTAATGAGGTTGGGGTGATTTTGGTAATGTAAGGATCTTTACAGGTTATTAGGGATGTTAATTGGTTGGGATTGTGTTTAAAGGAATCTTTAGATTATTAAAGTGTTGAATGAGTTAAGGCTTTAGATGAGTTTATGTCATTATAGTCTTTTGAAAATAATTAATGGTCCAAAGAGATTGTTCATATTAAATGATGGTTTTGATTGGTTTAGTTTAGTTGTAATTGGAAATTGATTATGAATGGGAAACGTAGGTGCTTATATGAGAAGGGGGAATATTGAAACTATTATGATGAATGTTGTTTTGGGCTTGGTATGGGTTTAATTTAACTTAACCAAGCCAAATAAATGTAATTAGATTTCTTTGGGTAATTGGGACTTCTGTTTGGCTAAATCCCGAAGTGCAGGGTTAATGCCACGTGAAATGTGTCTTGATCGTGTGTATGTATGTTTGTAGTGATTATAGACACTGGTGGGTCGAGCTGAGCTCGAGGATTGCATTAATCTGGTATTTTTCTTACTTTTGGGCAAGCTCAGGTAACTGATAACCTCTAGAAATTCATGTAATGTTAGCACATTTTACTTGAGTTTTATTCAATTATGGATAAATTTTGGATACTCAAGATAGGAAATGTTCATTTGATTTTCGGTTGCACATCATTGTATATTTATGTAAATTTTGATTATTTTCGTAGTTAATTCCTTATGTTGTTTTATGTAATTTTTGTAGGAATAATTTGATGCAATAAACAAGAGATTTTAGCCCTCCACTAAGCTCCCAATTGAACAAAAATAAGAAGAAGCCAAAGCATCCCAAGGAATAAAAAAAGCAGAGTAAAAGACCAGAGAAGCAGGGACTTCGCCGCGGCGAAAGTCACGGCGAGCGGAATAAGCTTCTGCCCATTTTGGATAGCTCGCCGTCAGCTCGCCGCGGCGAAAGCCACGGCGAGCATCTCTCAGTTCTGTCATTTTTGGACTTCGCCGCGGCGAGACCCACGGCGAACTGCGTGATTCGCTGCGTTTTGGACAGAACAGACGCGTTTTGAAGGAAATAAAAGCTAGGGCTTCGAGCTTATTCAGGATTCTTCGACTTTTGGGGCATTTTGGGAGTGTTTTGCTCTGCTAGGGCTTGGAGCTTGGTGGGGATTTGGCTTGGGCTTGGAGCTTCAGAGAGATTTGGGCTTCCTCTCTTGGTTTATCTCTTCCATCTTCATTCTCTTCTCTTGTTCTGTTGTAATGTTATATATATATGCTCCCTTGGAGTTGTAGAACATGTGTAGCTAAATACTTTGATTCTAGGATTATTTTGAACCCTTGTATGTATTGATTCTTGATTCCTCCTCTTAATTTGTGATTAATGATATATATGTGCTTATTTTACCCTGTTCTTAATGCTTTTAAGTGCTTGATCACCATTTAGATTGTTGGGTTCACTTGATTTATGACTCGAGAGAGCTAGGTTGAGTGTAGAACTTGGGTAAAGTAGTGCAAGAACCTGAAGTTTGCATGACGAATGGATGGTTTTGCTGGTAAGATAGAGATATACTTGCTAGCCTTGCATAGTCACATTAGGGTTGGGGCATTAAAGTTGGGTTTTATTAACTTGTAGCAAGAGATTGTGCAACTTAAATAAAACTAAACACTGGTTCTTGACGCGAGAGCGCTTTTACAAGTACCCAATGAACCCTAGATTAGCACATGGTGTTGTTGAGAGCTTCTTTGAGGGGAGGTTAATTGAGTTTTGAGAAGTACAAGGGGGAGAGATAATCTTAGGACCCATTTTAGCCTTGAGGTTGGAGAATCACCTGTTTATAATTTTATTTTTCATTTTATTTTCTTATTTCATTTTCAAACTCTACATTTGTATCACTCAAATTGGGCGAGAGTGTGATAATCATTGTTTGACCGGGTTTTGGACAAATCCTCGTGGGAACGATACTTTACTCACTACTTTATTACTTGGCGCGTGGCGAACAGTAACCACTCTCACCTCACTACCTGATTGTGTGTGATGTTAGTTGGGATTTTTCTCAAAAATCCCTTTTTATATCTGTATATGTCTAATAGCATGCAAATTGAATTTCAACCGATACATTTATATAAAAGAGCCAATTAGGTACCTTTAAAATTCCTCCTATTTTCATATGAAATATCAAGAATCTTCTTATATTATACGTATTATTTTGGTTGACCGTTTTATGGCGATGATTCTACTGGTATATTGATAGTTTTGTGAGATACAGTGTAACTGCTTCTGCTTATGTATGTATACACGTCAGTCAGGAAGCAATTTGTAAATTGTACGATTTTGGTAACTACATGAGACATGTGGAATAACTGTTGAAACTCTTACTTTACTGTTATAACATCCTGTGGAATTATATCTTCAAACTGGCATAGGTTGTGAACTGACATATTTGAACTGGAAACTATACAATGGCTTTGAAATCATTGCATGTACATACTCTGAAAATACTGGATAGGTAAAGTGCTTTATTATTGGTGTTGCATACCTATTTTATGATGAGTCATGTGTGTGTGTGACACCGGTGAGATGTATCTATTACCATCGCGCAATGAGGTACCCTGTTGGCCCATAGAGACTTATTTGATATGAGAGGGAGAACACCCTCTGAGGGGAGAATGCCCCTCACGGTTTCAGGAAGGGTAGAAAGTCCCTTTTGATCCGTATCACGGTTCATGAAGGGTAGAGAGTCCCTCATGATCCATATCATGGTTCCAAGGGCGGGTAGAGAGTCCCGACAGGTTCCACTATGGTTCCAGGACGGGTAGAGAGTCCCGTCTGGTTCCACTTGTTTCCGGTGACTCGTATAAGATCGCTGGAGTGCTTGTGAATATTTTTAAAGTTGATTTTAGAATAAGTATACTAAATGTCAAATAATCTTAAAAAGGAATTCTAAACTCAAGATGTGTATTTGTTTGATTACATTTTGTTAACCTTTAGAAATTTTACACATTTCGCACATTTTTCACATGCTTTGAGCTCATATATGCCTGATAATATGCTTGTAAAGAAGAACATTATGTGAAAAATGTGTGAACTCCTATCACCTTAAGATTGAGATGAATTGATGATTTCCCTCTCTAATTTGTAGGAAAAAGAAGAAGAAATTAAGAGTGAAGAAAAAGGGAAGCAAGGATAACAAAGCAAAGTTAAAGGAGGCATGACTGAGCTCCTGGATGCAGCAACAACACTTTCTAGCTGCAGCAAACAAGTGGCAAAAATTGGGTCTCCTCTCTGCCTTCCTGGCTGCAGCGAGAAGATGTTCTCGCTGCAGCGAGAAACCTCTTCAGAATCCCCCTCCTCTCTGTTTGCTTGGCTGCAGCGAGAACATCTTCTCGCTGCAGCGAAAACGCGTCAGTTCTGCTGCGCGTTTTGGGTCTGAAACACACAAAAACAAGGAGATAAAAGCTAGGGTTGGCCGAGTTTGCGGGAGAGAACACTTTGGGCACGAAATTGGAGGCTGAGAAACACCAAGAGAAGCTAGAGAAAGCTTGGAGAAAGATTGGGGAGCTTGGGAGAAGTAGATTTTTGAGCTTCAAGCAGAAATTTCTTGTGTTTGCTTCTCTTCATTTCTTTTCTCTTCTTCATTTCTCTTGCTTATTTCTGAGCATTGTGATGTATTTGATGATGATTCTTGATACTTCTTGTGTTATGAGTAGCTAAACTCATATTCTAGGTCTATTTTGAAGCTTGTATGGATTGACATCTATGATTTTCTTTCCTATTGCTAAATTAATGAATGTTATGTTATGGTTTTAGCTTGAGCTTATGATTTTCTAAATGGTGGCCAACATTTGGATTGTTGCTTAATTAGTGGCTTGAGAGAGCATTAATTGGGGAAAGAACTAGGCTAAAACCAAGCTTGTCTTGCAATTTTAACTAATTGGAAGTTGTTAGTGAGATAGAGATATTCACTAACCAAGTTTTGTGAAAATTGAGGTTGGGTGATTAAAGAGACTAATTGGTAATAGCATGTAGTAAGAGATTATGCAAGTTAATACCAATTAAGGTTTGAATAGGCTTGAGAGAGCTATTTGAACACAAGAGACTTCAAGCAATAACATAATAGGCATAAATTGGCATTAGGGAAGGGGAAATTAGGTGTCATGAAATGCAAGTGGATAAATAGGCCTAGGCTTTTCTCATTGTGTTAAATTTCACTTCAAGTGTTCTATTTTACAATTGCATTTTCTTTAGTCATTTTAACTTTATTAAATCACTTGCCTATTGCCCATTGCTAATTTTGAATATAATGAATTTAATGAACTCGCTTTTGACGTGGTCCTAGTGGAACGACAACCCTTTCTTGAACTATACTACTAAAACTTGACCCGTGCACTTGCGGTAGCAATTTATGGTGAACAAGTTTTTGGCGCCGCCGCCGGGGATTGTGTTTTAAGTCACTCAAGAGTTCATTGAGTACATTGTGAGCTTGATTATCTTTGGGCTTTTTCTTTCTTGTCTTTTGGTAACTGAAACTGTGTTATTTCTACTTGTCTAGTTAGAGATAGCATTTCTTAAGTTACTTTATTCAAGTGTTGTGATAAGTTTGATACTCGTCGGATCCTCTTGTGTTTGTAGGTATTCGCTCCAACTGCATGCAACGAGATTTGGAGGTGGCTCTTGACCAAGATCCACATCAACCACTACTGTTGGAACCACCTATTCAACCGGAGGAACCAATTCAACCACCTGTGCAAGACCCGCCCATTCGACCTGAAATGGCTGGTCAAGTTGCGGAAGATGAAGATATCTCTATGGAGGAGTTCTTGGCGAGAGAGGAAATCACTTATTCCTCTAGCATTAGACTCCCGAACATCACTGCAAGGAACTTTGAAGTTAAGCCGGTGATGATTCAGCTGCTCCAACTTATGGGTACCTTTAATGGTACTAAGATTGAAGACCCGGTCGAGCACCTCACCAAGTTTGTTCAGGTGTGTAGCAATTTCCAGACTCAAGGAGTTTCTGCAGATGCATTGCGTCTTCGCCTATTCCCCATGTCTCTAGGGAGTAAGGCACTTGCTTGGCTCAATTCCCTTCCGGCGAATTCCATCACCAATTGGGATACTTTGGCAACTAAGTTCAAGGCCCGGTTTCTTCCTACTGATTTGAGGGCTATTCAAAGAGGTGAACTCCTCACCTTCCAGCAAGAGCCTGGTGAGACATTTTATGAAGCATGGGAGCGTTTCAAGGATATGTGGAGAAATTGTCCTAGCCATAGTCAGCATGTCTTTGTTCTACTTGCTGCTTTTCAAAAGGGCTTGAATGAAGCCACAAAAGTGATGTTGAATACGGCGGCTAGGGGAGAAATCACAAAGTTGAAAACTTCAGAACTCCAAGAATTGTTTGAGAATTTGGCTGCTAACACAATGCAATACAGAAGCAGCTCTGGTGATAACAGTGCTATTAGTGCTCAACTTGAAGATCTGACAAAGCAATTCAAAAAGTTTCAATCGAAGATAGAAACTCATTTACCTACAGGTGTGCATGCACTTCAGAGCTCCATTCAATCCTGTGAGAATTGTGGAGGGGATCATCCTTCTCAAGATTGCCATCATACTATGGAATCACTCAACTACATGAACAATTCTAATAGGGCCCCTCAAGGAAATCCCTACTCCAACACTTACAACCAAGGGTGGAGAAACCATCCAAACATGTCATGGAAGAGTGGTCCAAGTCTTAACCCACCTCAAGCTTCTTCTTCTTCATACCGACCACCAGCACCCCCCGGATATGTAGCACCTCAACAAAAGCCGCTTGATGAGTCAAAAATTGAGAAGCTGCTTACTCAAATACTTGCTAACCAAGAGGTAACCAATACCAAGACTTCTCTTCATGACACGGCTATCAAGAACCTTGAAGTGCATATGGGTCAATTGGCTTCTCAAGTCAATACATTGATTAGACAAGGGCTACCAAGTGATACCATTCCCAATCCAAAAAGGGACGGAAAGGAAGAATGTCAAGCAATCACTTTGAGGAGTGGTAACATTGTGGATAACTCCTCTGTGCCGACCAAGAAACCTCAGGTTGCTCAAGAACCCAAGGTAGTTGAAATTGATGAGGATGAGCAAGTTGGTGAAGACATTGTGGTTGAAGGGGATGATACTAAAAAGAGGAAGATAGTTGATGAAAGTCTTGATGAAGTTGTTCAAAATCCTAAGGAGACCAAAGCCAAAGGTGACGAAAAGAAGCAGAAGACTACCTCTTTCTCCATTACACCTCCTCTACCTTATCCTCAAAGATTCAAGAAGAAAGAGGAGGATACTCAATTCAAGAAGTTTGTGGAGATGTTTAAGCAACTACATGTCAATATTCCATTTGCCGAAGCATTGGAGAATATGCCTAAATATGCTAAATTCTTGAAGGATGTGCTATCTAAGAAAAGGCGTTTTAGTGAGTTTGAAACAGTTGCTCTAACTGAAGAATGTAGTGCGGTCATCCAAAGGAAGCTACCGGCTAAGTTGAAAGATCCGGGGAGCTTCTACATCCCATGCAACATTGGCACAAATTTCAATGGCAAAGCTCTTTGTGATTTGGGAGCTAGCATCAATCTTATGCCACTTGCTGTTTTCAATCAATTGGGATTAGGTGAACCACGGCCTACTACGGTCACTCTACTCTTTGCCGATCGTAGCACCGCCCGCCCAAGAGGTATTGTAGAAGATGTCTTGGTTAAGGTTGATAAATTCATATTTCCTGCGGATTTTGTTGTGTTGGATTGTGAGGTTGATTGGAAAATCCCTATCATCTTGGGGAGACCATTTTTGGCTACGGCAAGAACCCTCATAGATGTTGAAAAAGGGGAGATCACTTTAAAGGTGAATGATGAGAAGGTGATTTTCAATATGTCCAAGGCTTTAAAATTTCATGATGATGAATCTAGTGAATGCTTCATGGTAGATATGCTTGATTCGGTTGTTCAAGAGAAATCTTATGAGCCTATGATCAAAGACCCTTTGGAGGCATTCCTTATTGGTGAAAAGAATCTTGAAGATTTCAACCAAGAAGAGCTTAATGGGATATTTAGCATGGAAGCCTTCCCTCCATCTAGGTTCAAGCCATTTGAGCCTTTAGATGTATCTCAAGCATTACAATCTCTATTGAAGCCATCTATTGAAGTTGCACCAACTCTTGAGATGAAGCCTCTGCCCTCACACTTAAAGTATGCCTATTTGGGTGACTCTAAGTCTTTGCCAGTGATTATCTCTTCAACTCTCTCAAGTTTGCAAGAGGAGAAATTGCTAAGAGTGTTGAAGGAGCATAAGAGAGCTATTGGGTGGACCATAGCTGACATTAAGGGTATTAGCCCTTCTCTTTGCATGCACAAGATTTTGTTGGAGGAAAATCACAAGCCTTCTATTGAGCATCAAAGGCGACTAAACCCGGTAATGAAGGAGGTTGTGAAGAAAGAAATCCTCAAATGGCTTTCCGCCGGAATTGTATACCCCATCTCTGATAGTTCATGGGTGAGCCCAGTCCAATGTGTTCCTAAGAAAGGGGGCATGACTGTAGTGGCTAACACCCAAAACGAACTCATTCCCACTCGCACTGTGACCGGGTGGAGGATTTGCATGGATTACCGGAAGCTCAACAATGCTACACGCAAGGATCATTTCCCCTTGCCATTTATTGACCAGATGCTGGACAAGTTGGCTGGACAAGAGTACTTTTGTTTCCTTGATGGCTACTCCGGCTATAACCAAATAGCCATTGCTCCAGAGGATCAAGAGAAGACAACTTTTACTTGTCCTTATGGCACCTTCGCCTTCAAAAGGATGCCATTCGGGTTATGCAATGCACCTGCCACTTTTCAACGGTGCATGATGTCTATCTTCTCTGATATGATTGAACATACCATTGAGGTATTCATGGACGATTTTTCGGTGTTTGGTGATTCTTTTGACTTGTGCTTGGATAATTTGAACCGAGTGTTGCAAAGATGTGAAGAGATCAATCTTGTGCTAAATTGGGAGAAATGCCACTTTATGGTGAAGGAAGGAATTGTGTTGGGACACAAAGTTTCTAAAGATGGCTTAGAGGTGGACAAAGCCAAGATTGCCGTGATTGAGCAACTACCTCCGCCGACCAATGTCAAAGGTGTGAGGAGCTTTCTAGGCCATGCGGGATTCTATCGCCGCTTTATTAAAGACTTCTCTAAGATTACCAAGCCTCTTTGTGCCTTGTTCGAAAAAGATATGCCGTTTGTTTTCAATGAAGAGTGTATTAAGGCATTTGAGGAGCTCAAGCAAAGGTTGGTGACTGCTCCTATCATTGTTGCTCCAGATTGGGGTCTCCCATTCATTGTTATGTGTGATGCCAGTGATTATGCCGTAGGGGCCGTTTTGGGGCAAAAGAAAGAGAAGATTGTCCAACCAATATACTATGCTAGCAAGACCCTTGATGGTGCTCAAGTCAATTACACTACCACAGAGAAGGAGATGCTTGCAATAGTATTTGCTTGTGAGAAGTTCCGGTCTTACATTGTGGGCACCAAGGTGATTATCTATACTGATCATTCTGCTCTCAAGTATCTGCTTACCAAGAAAGATTCAAAGGCTAGGCTGATTCGATAGGTACTTCTACTCCAAGAATTCAACTTGAATATCCTAGACCGCAAAGGAACCGAGAATCAAGTAGCAGATCATCTGTCTAGGTTGAGTACTGAGGCTCAATTTGATGAGAGTGAAGGAATTAATGCATCTTTTCCAGATGAGAATTTGTTCTATGTGGATATGTCTTCTACTCCATGGTATGCCGATTTTGTGAACTACCTAGTTTGTGGAGTCCTACCTCCGGATCTCAATTCTCACCAAAAGCGCAAATTCTTGCATGATGTGAAGAAATATTTCTGGGATGAACCATACTTGTTCAAACGGTGTCCCGATCAACTGATTCGCCGTTGTGTACCAGAAAACGAACAACCAGGTGTTCTCCATGGTTGCCACTCCTCTGATTATGGTGGCCACTTTGGAGGTGAGAAAACCACCGCTAAGGTGATTCAATGTGGTTTCTTTTGGCCTACTCTATTCAAGGATGCCTACACATTTGTTTTGCAATGTGATAAATGTCAAAGAGTGGGCAATATTTCAAGAAGGGATGAGATGCCTTTAACCAACATGCTTGAAGTAGAGCTTTTTGATGTATGGGGAGTTGATTTCATGGGGCCATTCCCTAAGTCTTTCACCAATGAATACATTTTGGTCGGTGTGGACTATGTCTCAAAGTGGGTGGAAGCATCGGCATGTGTGACCAATGATGCCAAAACTGTCATTAAGTTCCTCAAGAAGAACATTTTCACAAGGTTTGGCACTCCAAGAGCCATTGTGAGTAATGGGGGAACCCATTTTTGTAATCACCAATTTGAAGCTTTGATGAAGAAATATGGTGTTAAGCACAAGATTGCATTACCTTACCACCCTCAAGCAAATGGCCAAGCAGAAATTTCCAATCGGGAAATCAAGAACATTCTTGAGAAAGTGGTGAATGTTACAAGAAAAGATTGGTCCACCAAACTGGACGATGCTTTATGGGCTTACCGGACGGCTTACAAAACTCCCATTGGGATGTCCCCATTTCGCCTTGTATTTGGTAAGGCATGTCACTTGCCCGTTGAGCTGGAACATGGTGCATATTGGGCTATCAAGAAACGGAATTTTGATCCA
This sequence comes from Mimosa bimucronata, assembly GCA_037074515.1. Taxonomy (NCBI): domain Eukaryota; kingdom Viridiplantae; phylum Streptophyta; class Magnoliopsida; order Fabales; family Fabaceae; genus Mimosa; species Mimosa bimucronata. Next base: position 26,275,066 of record CM073437.1, on the reverse strand, counting down.
CAAGCTTGTGGAGAAAAACGTCTACTCCAACTCAATGAGTTAGATGAATTCCGGCTAAAAGCTTATGAGAGCTCAAGATTATATAAGGAGAAGACCAAAAGGCAACATGACAAGGTCATTGTGCCTAAAATCTTTGAACCGGGACAACAAGTTCTCCTATTTAATTCAAAGCTGCGCTTGTTCCCTGGTAAGCTGAAGTCAAGGTGGTCTGGCCCTTTCACAGTTGTGAGTGTCTCTAAATCCGGCAATGTGGAGTTGGAGAATAAAGTGGGAGATCGATTTTCAGCTAATGGTCAAAGGGTGAAACACTATTGGGGAGGACAAGTAGATAGAGTCATCTCTACTGTCTACTTGGATGATAAAGCTTGAAGCGACAAAGTCGGGCTGATGACTTAAAACCAAGCGCTTCTTGGGAGGCAACCCAAGCTCTTTAACTTATTTTTCTTTTTCATTTTATTTTAGTTTTAGTCTTTAGAGTTATGTTTGATCTTTTGTTTTGGTAGGAAAGAAAGTCCACACTTGCTTTGATGATGAAAGATTGCCAAGGATTGAGGGATGCCATGGATTCAAGCCAAGAGACATAGCTTGCAAAAAGGGGAGCTCCAAATGGGAGTATTTGAACCTCTCTTTTATACTAAATATGTAGTGATTTGTTGCAAATGCAGTAGTACTGAGACTACTGATGATACACTCTCTGTTATGGATTGATAGATTGATATTTTGCATGATTGATGCTCTTGTGTGGAAAGTTTGTGTGAAGCATGATATTTGTTGCTTGGGATGAATTGGAATGCCTTTGGTTGCTTGTTGAGTGTTGTTGATTTGTTTTTAGGTGTTCTAGATGTGTGTGGTATGATGCATTGCCATGGTTCGATTGCTTATAAATTGAGGGCAATAACATATAAGTTTGGGGGAGAAAATCTCTGTCTCCTTCGCTGCAGCGAGAAACTTTGCTCGCTGCAGCGAGAAGCTCCCCCAGAAAAAAATTTTAGCTTCTGTCTGCCTGGCTGCAGCGAGCAACTTTGCTCGCTGCAGCGAGAAGCTCCCCCAGAAACCATTTAGTCTCTGTTTTCTTCGCTGCAGCGAGAAACTTTTCTCGCTGCAGCCAACTGCTTCCCCAGAAAATGAGTTGCCTCTGTCTGCCTGGCTGCAGCGAGAAACTTTGCTCGCTGCAGCCCGACTTTAAAATCTATAAATATATATATATATATAAAAAAACAAATATATATATATATAAATAAATATATATATATATAGTAATATATATATTATTAATAAAAATAACAATAATAATAAAACAAAAATTATATGAATATATATATAAAAAAAACAACACAAAAAAAAAACAACAAAAACAAAAACAAAAAAAAAACCCTAGTCACTATTCACGCTCCATCAACCCTGCAACTCCCATTACCATCGACCTCACCTCATCCCAAATCCCTCTCCTCCGCCGAGAACCACCACCCTCATCTACACTCTCCCTCGCGTTGACTCGTCCCCCACACCTCCCTTCCTTCTCCCACAACTCGTCCGATTTCACCCTTCCCTCTCCTCATTTCGATTCCCCCTTTCCCCACCAACATCACCCCTACCTTTCTTCCTCTAACCATCACCCAAACTCCGGCCACCTCTCCCCATTCAACCTCCCTTACTCTCCGATTTCTTCCCATCTATCTCTTTCCGAACACAACCCAAACACACTCCGTTTCCCATTCCTTCTCTCGCTTCACGATTACTCTTTCTCGACTTTCTCCTTCTCTCTTCGCTTTGAACCCTAATTTCGCCATTATCGCCCTCGCCAGACTTCCCCACCAGTGCCGTTGCTCAAGTTTCTTGTTTCACGTTAGGTATGTTTCTGTCTCATTGTTAGTTTTCTTGATTTTTCTTTAATTTTTTTTAGATTAGGATTAGGTTCTTTAGTTTGATGTTAGTCTCAATGTTGAAATTTCTGAGGATTAGGCTGCTGTAACTATGATGTTTTGAGACCAAATTTGAGCCTCTTCACGCTTCATTTTTCTGGGCTTTTTCTGATGAATGCATAGTGTTGTTTCAAGCTCGATTATTCAACTGAACTATGTATTTCCATAGGCACAAATTAGAATTTGGCAACTTTTGTTCATATCTGACCCTGGACTTTGCGAGGTGTATTTCTATTAGGCTTGAACTGATGTTGGCACTGGGTTTAGCAGAGAAATGGCAGGGCGGTTTAGTTGTTAGGATTGAACTGGATTCTGAATTGTGGTTTAGCTGACCTATGGCAGTGAGGATAGCTTTTAAGCTTGGAATCATTGATGGGTAGGTGTAGGATTTTTCTTAGATTAGACTTAGAAGTTTTGTAGCTTACATAGGGTAGTTAGTTTTCGTCTCTTGCTTTTTGAGTCTGTTTTCTGCCTATGTTGAGTGTTTGTTCTTGTTTGTGTCTTTCCTGTTGTCTTCTCTCAGATCATGGCACCCAAAAGACCGCGCAAAGCGAAAGCAAAGCCAAAGCCTACTCCCAATCCACCACCACCACCCAATCAGCCCTTATCCGATGAAGACAAACTAGCGTTGGTTAAGGCTAAGTCCCTCAAGCATGAGCGGGAGTTTAAACAAGATGCCCAATACTAAGAGTTCTATGCTTCATTGAAAAATCAAGGATTATTACCACTGGTACAGAAGAGACGGGCTGGTAACCTAGCTTTTGTTCATGAGTTCTATGCTCAAACCTATGGAGGGGGTGCTCCAATCTGCAAGTTTCGATCAAAATCTGTCTACATTGATGAGAACCAAATACGTACTTTCTACAAACTCCCGCACAGGGAGCATTGTGCATACAAGGCATTCATCAGTGCTGATAAGAAATATCCATTCAAGGACATAGCTGAGGAAATATGCCATCCAAGAAGAAGAAAATGGTACAAACCACACAACAACCAGCTCTACCTGTTCCAAAGTCAGCTTACCCCCCAAGCCAACTTGTGGCTACACTTTGTCACTGCAAACATCTGGCCAACAACACACCTAAACAAGATACCCTCCTACTTGTGTTTGCTTGTATATCTCTTAAAAAAAGAGCAGCTTGTGGATGTGGCGTCCATCATGTATACCGCTTTGACAAAAGCCACCCAAGCAACTTCGCGGAGCCTTCTGTTTCCACACTTTATTTCTGATCTCCTCTTGAAGGCTGGCGTGCCTGACGAGGAATCAGATCCCCATTTTGATGCCAAGGGGCCTTTCAAGTACTCTCAGCTTACCACACATGTTGGTCCTCCCACATCTGGGGCCGCCAACCCCACCATACACTCTCGACTCCAGGATCTCCAGAAATCTGTTGATGGGTTACAGCTATCTCAGGAGAAAATGCACCGAGCTCAGGTCCGATTAGCCCGGCGGCAAGCCATCGACCATTCCATACTGATACAGATGGCTGAGCATTTGAATATTCCCATACAAGTACCTGAGGGCACCGAGAGTGAAGAGACTGAGGAGGAGGAGTATGAGCCTGAGGAGGATGATTATTCTGAGCCGGAGGAGGATACTGCTTTCATGATTGAGGATCCTGGTGCAAATACTTCAGGAGCAGCTGCTGATGATGATTTTATTGATGATGCTTGACTCTTTGTGTTGTCTGTTTGTGATCTGACCTTGTCTAGTTTGAATTTCCTAGTTGTAGCTTGCAGTACTTTTGGATGTCTTTGATAGCTTTTGCTAACTGGTATTGTGGTAACTTGGTGGCCTTATGGTCTTTTTTGCTTAGATGTAGGAACTACTGATGGTTCTTTTTGCTGTTTCACTTGTTTGACTGGATTCTTGGTGTTTAGTGACACTTCTTAAGGCTACTGATGGCCTTCTGTTTTATTTTGCTATATCTCTGCATATTTGACTCGTGTGTGTGGCATCTGCTAGAGTTTCTGATGGCTCTACTTCTTGTTTGCCTGATTATGTGTTGCATCTGCTAGAGCTACAGGAAATTACATGGACTACTGATGGTCCAGAGACAATGAGGACATTGTTCCATTTAAGTTTGGGGGAGAGGAGCAAACTTTTTGAAAATTTTCTTTTGAAAGCTCCTCCGCTTTGAAATGTGCAAAATTTCACAAACTTGAAATTTTATTTGTATTGTGTGAAGCTTGACCTTAATGATTGCATTGCATAGAGTCCAATGATTAGAATTAAATTGTTCAACATTCAAAATGGTAGAAAATTTAGTTCACAAGTAATTTAGAATGAATCTTGATATTGGTTTGGCACTTTGTGAATTTCGGGGACTTTTTAAACAAAAAAATGAAGCATAGGTAAAATCAAGAAAGATTTGAGAATTTTTTTTAGTAAGGAATAAGTGACAATTTGTTTTACATACACATTTGTAATTACATCAATTCAAAGGCATCTTTGTAAAGTTTCAAACCTTAGTAGATTGTCATGGGATTTCAAAGTACTAATGAAGAAATTGTAACAACTCCGCTGGCCTAAAGACTTAACTTAGTAACCGGGGGCACTTCATTTACCAATGTTGGCACTCGCGTCAAACGGTTAAGTTAAGAAGGGTTATGAGTTGGGCAAAAGCCTCTTGATGCGATTGTTGGAATAACTGAGTAACCGGTATTGCACCACCCATGTGCAAGGTCGCGTAAAAAGGTTAATTACGACGACTCAAGATTAAAAAAAAAAAAAGGAAAGTATTCATGCCCTAAGAAGTTATGAATGGTACAAATTCTAAGTTTGGGGGAGATTGAAAAGAACTCAATTGAGCAACAAGGAAAAGTAGCTTCTGAGTCTTTGTGATGAGCAAGCTAAGGGGAGAAATTGAGAAGATGTGGATGAGTGGGTCTAATTGAATATGTGTATGTGATTCAAATTCTTGCTAATTTCTGAAAATCAGAGTTTTCAAATCATTCTCAATTTTGGACTCTAAATGATACAATTTTAAGGAATTCATTAAAGTGCAATTCAATATTGTGAAGCATGATAAGTCGCATGTGAATTGGTCATTTCTGCTATTTGCATTAACAAGAACATTCTGAGGACTCAAATGCAATTGCATAAATTATGTTGTTCAGCTTTGCTTGAGGACAAGCAAAAGTTCAAGTTTGGGGGTGTTAACCTTTAGAAATTTTACACATTTCGCACATTTTTCACATGCTTTGAGCTCATATATGCCTGATAATATGCTTGTAAGGAAGAACATTATGTGAAAAATGTGTGAACTCCTATCACCTTAAGATTGAGATGAATTGATGATTTCCCTCTCTAATTTGTAGGAAAAAGAAGAAGAAATTAAGAGTGAAGAAAAAGGGAAGCAAGGATAACAAAGCAAAGTTAAAGGAGGCATGACTGAGCTCCTGGATGCAGCAACAACACTTTCTAGCTGCAGCAAACAAGTGGCAAAAATTGGGTCTCCTCTCTGCCTTCCTGGCTGCAGCGAGAAGATGTTCTCGCTGCAGCGAGAAACCTCTTCAGAATCCCCCTCCTCTCTGTTTGCTTGGCTGCAGCGAGAACATCTTCTCGCTGCAGCGAAAACGCGTCAGTTCTGCTGCGCGTTTTGGGTCTGAAACACACAAAAACAAGGAGATAAAAGCTAGGGTTGGCCGAGTTTGCGGGAGAGAACACTTTGGGCACGAAATTGGAGGCTGAGAAACACCAAGAGAAGCTAGAGAAAGCTTGGAGAAAGATTGGGGAGCTTGGGAGAAGTAGATTTTTGAGCTTCAAGCAGAAATTTCTTGTGTTTGCTTCTCTTCATTTCTTTTCTCTTCTTCATTTCTCTTGCTTATTTCTGAGCATTGTGATGTATTTGATGATGATTCTTGATACTTCTTGTGTTATGAGTAGCTAAACTCATATTCTAGGTCTATTTTGAAGCTTGTATGGATTGACATCTATGATTTTCTTTCCTATTGCTAAATTAATGAATGTTATGTTATGGTTTTAGCTTGAGCTTATGATTTTCTAAATGGTGGCCAACATTTGGATTGTTGCTTAATTAGTGGCTTGAGAGAGCATTAATTGGGGAAAGAACTAGGCTAAAACCAAGCTTGTCTTGCAATTTTAACTAATTGGAAGTTGTTAGTGAGATAGAGATATTCACTAACCAAGTTTTGTGAAAATTGAGGTTGGGTGATTAAAGAGACTAATTGGTAATAGCATGTAGTAAGAGATTATGCAAGTTAATACCAATTAAGGTTTGAATAGGCTTGAGAGAGCTATTTGAACACAAGAGACTTCAAGCAATAACATAATAGGCATAAATTGGCATTAGGGAAGGGGAAATTAGGTGTCATGAAATGCAAGTGGATAAATAGGCCTAGGCTTTTCTCATTGTGTTAAATTTCACTTCAAGTGTTCTATTTTACAATTGCATTTTCTTTAGTCATTTTAACTTTATTAAATCACTTGCCTATTGCCCATTGCTAATTTTGAATATAATGAATTTAATGAACTCGCTTTTGACGTGGTCCTAGTGGAACGACAACCCTTTCTTGAACTATACTACTAAAACTTGACCCGTGCACTTGCGGTAGCAATTTATGGCGAACACATTTCCATAGTTTAGAAGTATATTATATATATTCGACGATGTATCGATATTTATGAAATGTGGTATCCCTTTAGGCGCTCTGCTAATCTACTCGCACTCCTGTATTGAGTTGAGTTGTGGTTATTGAAACAAATTTGTCTCACCCTATCGTTGTTTACATTTTGTAGGTGATCATGCATAAACTAGGGCCAAGGGGAAGGGTACAGGACTGTTTGGCTCGAACTAAGCCAGTAAGTAGCCGCTAATGGAATTTTGAACTGTATATTGCCAATTGTTAGGCTTGCATCACTTCCGCATTTTTATGTTGACTGATTATGAATTTGGATTACAGAATGGCTAGGTTTGTTTGAGCTTGATTAGTGGATGCTTGTATGATTTCTTTTTTGTTGTCAAAAATATTACTGTGTATGACTATGAGTTGATATGTGAGCTGTATTGTTTTATTCCGGGATTATAGACCCAAGGCCTATGGATATGATGATTGATTGTGTAGGCAGGTCTTTGTTTAATAACCATGTTAGACCAGTTCTTTCTAATACGGTTATACCGAATGGTTGGTTGATTGAAATGCCCTAGGTATTTATGGTTTGTAATAACCATGTTAGGTTATTCTTTATCTAACATGGTTAACTGGTTGGTAAATCAGGTGAATTTTATTAACCATGTTAGGTAGTATTTTTCTAACATTGTTAGCTTATAATATGTTGGGTTGTTTATTAACCATGTTAGGGAAATCTTTTTTCTAACATGGTTAGTGCTTTATTATCCATGATAGTCAGTATTGTATTAAATTATTACTTTTTCTATCATGGATAACGCGCTGAATGATTAGCAAGATCTTTTTCTAACTATGATAGGGTACTTAATTTGTATGGAAAATCATTTTCCTATAATAGTTAGCAAAGTAATTGTGATTAGAGTTGATGGTTAGTAAATGATTTGTGATTAGTTAGTAGGATTTTACAGACTTGAGTGGAGCAAGTTGTATGATCTTAGTGAAACACTAATGTGCCACTTGAAGCTTAGCCTTTGTGTGCTACTTGGCCCTCAAATTCTTGTATTTAATGGTTAACTCTTTTATCTCACCCATGCCTATCATTTTTGTTAGCTTAGCTTCGAGGCTCTTGGTTCAAGGTGTCAAAGTTTTCTCTGGGAAAGCAATATGATAGGGTGATCTCGCACATTTTGTGTAGGTTGTAGCGAGTTTAGACTCAGGCATCCATACCATCATGTACTGATTGTCAGCATCATGTTGAACCCAAGATGAAGATTCATACGACAAGTTGCATTTAAAGATGAAGTGAATGGGTCAAGCGCGTATTTGGCTTGATTCTTTTGATGGTTTTGCTGGAGAGGTATAGCTTGTATGTCTTATCAAAAAGTGCATAAAATAATGGGGTACTCCAGTGCATTTTATGTTTTGATAGTTTTTTTGAATTTATCTGCTTTGTTAATTTGCTTCACTTAGATATACATAATACATGGTTGGCAAAAAAAAAAAAAAAAAGATATGCAGAATACATGTCTTTTTATTAGAATTTTATGTATATTCACTTGCTTAAATACTCTTGATCCATAGATGCAATGTAGCAATCTAAGCTTGATCTGTTTCAGTTGTTTGTATAATAAAGTTCCACTTGATCGATCGTTCTCTCCACAATAGACAAAGAAAGATGAAATGAACATTAGAAACTGAATTGTCTCTATGAAAATCAGAAAATGTTTGGGCTCTTCAATTTCATTATCTGTGTCATGTCTATAACAATTAAAGGTAGGTATATGTTATGTATGATTCCATTCATTCTAATGCATTTTAGCAGTTATGTCTCTATGAAAATCAGAAAATGTTATGGCTCTTGATGTTCAATTTTTTTCTACCCAGTTCTTTTCTTTAAATTTTAAATTTTTTAGTACAGCTTGAAAAAGAAAAATAGGAGAGATCTGGATGGAAGAGATATGGAAGAGCAGATGAAAGAAAAAAAAGAACCTATGTTTGTTGTCTATGAGGAAAGACAAATGAACGGATAATTGTTTGTTAGTTGTAAGTTAATGGGTTAGTCATATAGTTTAACAAATTATTATTACATCTGATTGGATGTCGGTGTACTATTAATGATTTAGATTCTTATAATGTGGAACTGCCCCTACATTTAATGGGCTACTATTTTTTAATATTTGCTTCATATTTGTCCATGCACGACTAGCCTGCCTCTTCTTTGAGTTAATACTCTTATAATCTATGTTGTAAGGATTATGATCAATTTATGTGTTTTTATTAGAGTATGGTTTTGTTGCCATTCATCTGAATATATTATATCACCACAATGATTTTCAAATATGTGATGTGAAGAGGACAATTCAATAATTTTTTGATATTCACCATAGAAAAAACCATAAACCAAATCAACAAGAAAGAATTTTTCATACAACACTGCTGTCTAAAGTTGTCAATAATTTTTCAAACTCAATACAAAACAAAAATCAAGAAATGATACCAAAAAACTCACTCAAATCGGTGGGTACAAATGCCATTTGGGCAGCAAACAAAGCTACTGAAGTAACATATACCACACACTGAGTGGATGAAGTGTCCACATGGAGTACGCAAAATAACATGACGACTGTCATGTATGCTGAACTCACACTCCAGACACTTCATCCTGTCCTTAGACTCCACTACGACCCTAAACTTTTCCTGTGTCATAATCTCTACGACATCATCCTTTGCAATAACCACTGGTCGCCTTTCCTTATTCTCCTAAAATAAGGAAGCAAAAAGTTAAAATATTTACAAATAATAGTTATAATCTCATAGGTCTATTAAGGATTATGTTTATACTACTAAAATGAAGAATTAGGAAGAAATAGAAATCACAGATGAAAGAATGAAGGAACAAAGAGGGTTCAAGAATCAGAAAGAATAGAGAGAGTAGAGAAACTAAGGAGAACACTAAGGCATCACATTTTGTCAAATAAGTCTGAATCTAAGATAACAAAGGATTCGATCAAAGAAAAATTTGATCAAAGGAATACGTACCCAATTGATAAAATCCATCAAATCTGAAGTCAAAGAAAAAAGGAAAAGTCACAAAGACTAATCATTGAAATCTAAAGGTCAGAATTTAAAAAAATTGCAATGTTAAATAGAAAAAGTAAAAATATGTGTGAAAATATTAGTGTTAGATTTTAATAAACTTAATAAATATTTAAAACTAGCATTAAAAAGTGTATTCTTGTATTAAAAAGTAATGCTCCATATATGATGAGCATTGAACATTGCCTAATTTTGTGTGCGCTTATATATTTATAGTTTAGGTAAAAGTGATTGAAAGATATGTTAAGTGAGGATAGAGGGATTGATTTATGAAGCAGACTGTAACGTCCCAACATATCACCTGCAAAATTTTCTTGGGTTTGACACCACATTGTAAGTATCAGACTTTTCTAATGAATCATTGTTATCAGACTTTAATCTCTTCCATATATATACTAATATACTGAGGAAAATGATGATGAATACATTTTTTATTAGACTTATTCCACAATTTCGGAATAAGTGATCATCCTTTCCTTAGCCCTCATATGTATAGCATTAGTTCATATTTCTAAACTACCGATGAATTAAAATTAAAGTATATTTAGTTATGATAGAATAAAAAACATAGCTAATGAATTTAAAATGAAAGAAAAGTATAGCTATATGTAAAATAGTTCTGCATCATATTATGGAATTAACTAAAATTATTATATTTCTATTTCACACATAAATTATACTCATTTATCCCTAAATTTAAGACATATTTATCTAATTTGATTAGATTAAATATGTTAATTAAGTTAGTTAGAACGACATGATATTACTAAAACACATATATTCACACTCTCCCTCTTTTGCTTATTTATTATTGAGAGAGCATCGAATCACTAGAGATAATTTGAAGAAAAATTAGAAAAGTTAGAAATAAGTTTTATATTTAGGACCAAGATCAACTCAAAAAGACCAGTTAGAATTGAAAATAAAAAATTGAATTATTTTAAAATGTATATCCAATTTTTTTTCAACTAAAATATATCCAACTTTCTTCATCAATGTAACAAAGGATAATATTATTCTTTTTATCAATTTTAATTAATTTTATCCGTATGAATTTTTAGTTAATACAATATTCTTTTTATAATAAAATACCCTACAGAACATTGCCATCACTGGGGCAAAGGGCTTTCCATATCTCCCAAAAAAAATTTAAAAACTGCCTCCTGATGTGTTATGTTTTCCTTGTCACATGCTAGTGTGCTACAAATAAAATGCTTGATGAGTTTTCAGGATTCTAAAGGCAAAGTTTGGCTTGGGATTAACACCTTTCCTAATTCATGAAATTTAAAACTAAATATGGGCCCATGCACCAATACAGGTGAAGAGACCAAAACATTGTGTATAAAAAATGGTACTATATTATAAAGCGCGCACGTATATCATTGAAGGAGTCTATGAACGCTAGTTTTAGATTGCTTTATGTGATTATAAATTTCAGTTTATATGGCATTTTAACTGCAGGTTAGCTTTTGCTTATCTTCTTCCACCAAGAAAAAATGATAGCCAACATCAATAATTCCCTAGTCGGCCGGTTTTCAGAGAGGGGTGGCACACGATCTCAAAGCTTTGGAAACCTTTTTTTTTTTTTTTTTTGGGCTCAGAAAACCTGTTAGTTTTGAATTCAATACATTGTGTGGTTTTATTATTTATTGACAATCTGACAGTTTATTTTGGATTAAGGAAATTACTAAGTTCTTGTGAAATGATTATCGAAACATTGGGCTTCTTCTTCTTCTTCTTCTTCTTGCCATCGAAACATTGGGCTTCAAATGTTGCAGATCCATTTTTTTTTGTCAAATATCATTGGTATTAACTTCCCATGTGTTTAAAGATGTTTTAGTTATGCTCACATTTACATATGACAGGTCACACAGTGATCATATGTTAAGGGTCTTGTCTTGTCTTTGGAATGTAGGTGGGCCCCATTTTATTATTTTTAAATAACATGGCCATTGATTTAATGAAACTTCTATTAAGTGGTCCCTATTTTATTATTTTGATATGATTTTATTATACTGTTAAGTGCAATTATAATTATATTTTACTTAATGAGACCTATTCTAATCTAATGTGGAAAAAGGCAAAAAAAATCCTCTCAAAATAAAAAAGGACATATCAATCCCTCAAATTTTGAAAAAACTCATTACAAAAATATGGTATTTCGTTGTGAATTGATATGATCAACTTGGAAATACCTAAGGTAAAGTTGTAAATCCTTGTATAAAAGTTGTGAAAAATAGCACTAGTTAATTTTCATCTTAAAGGTCTTGTCAAATGGTTATTACAAAAGCAAGGTAGTAATTTGTGAGGATTTATGCTCAACTTAAAAATCATTATGGTAAAATTGTAAATCCTTCTCTAAAAAGTTGAGAAAAATAGTACCAATTGATTTTCATTTTAATGGCTTGTCAAAAGCTCATTCCAAAAATAATGTAATTAGTTGTGAATTATAGGTTAGATGGAGTTAGCTAATCAAATGTTGACACCCAATGTTTTTAACACATCAGTGCTTAACCCAAGTTCTACCACAGTTAAAATTTTTGCCTCCCCTCTTGCTATAGCATTGCGGTAGGCAGTCCCTCTTCCATCCCTCCTCATCTCATCTCTTATGCTTTTTCACTTCATCGCTTACGCAAAATCCTCAATCCTCTTCGTCACTCTCCCTGGAAATTCCCCCCTTTTGGTATTGTTAACCCAAACGAACCCTTCCCAATCTTCTCCTTTATCTGTAACATTTGTTTTGCCCTGAACTTCCCTTTCAAAGTTTGAACACTCTGATTCTACTTGTTTCCATTTCCCATCCTAATCCTCCCTATTAAGAAAACCTTTTAATTCCCATTCATTGCGGTGATGTTGTTATCACTACCTCCGAATCACACCTCTCACCGTGAGCATAAAGAGTTTGTCCACTAAATCCATGTGGTTCGTGGAATCAGTGGAAGGGAATAATCACCTTGTTCCTGTCAAGATCTAACATGTTTATTTCCTGATGGTGTGACGTCGTTGAAGGTGGCGGTCTATCCAACTTAGGTAGTGAAGAGTTTGAGTTCAGCTAGGATGTGGGTGAGGACAAGGAGTGCTTTGATGGAGAGGGAGATTACTATGAACATCAAGCTTTCGTTCGGTGGAGGTTTCGTTCGAAACTGTCAATTATTGAGGAAGAAAGATCAGATGTGAAGGAGAGGAAAGAGGATCTTTCTGTGAAAAATGGAGTCCTGGTTTTCTCCGTAGATAATCATTGTCAATTGTAGTTTTATACTTTTAAATGTAAGATATAAAAAAGTATTAAAAATGTTGCTATATCTTAACAAATATACATTAATAACATTTTGAAGTTTTTTTTTTTTTTTTTTTGCCTTTCTCCACTTCAAAAACAGATTTTATGTATTTATAGGTAAATCTGGTTCCCATCTAGTGATAACGAATTGTTTCTCATCGCTTAAACGAAATCTAGACCATTTAAAATTTGATATGGATGATTCAGATTTAAAATTTTTATATGACTATTTTTTTCAAAAATAAATTTAGTTTTTTTAACAAATAACAGTTATAAGATTAATTTTACTTTTGATTTTGTATAAAATAAAAATTTATTTAAAACATTAAATTAAAATGAATGAGGATTTAGGACTTTTAAAATAAACCTCAACCGTACAAATTAAAATTAAAATGAGAAACCCATTACTGAGCATGAGCATGGAATGTGACTCCAAGCAATCATGATAATCATGATGGAGTAGTACTGGTGGATGTTTCATCCCTTCATAATTATATACACATAATTCACATTTTAAATTGGCAAAAAAAGAAATCCACATTTTAAAGAAATTTAGGAAAAATGACTTGGTTCTCCATACGGTACTAGCTTCCTTCCTCCACGCGAAAAGGCTGTTTCCCGCCATTGAGCTAAGAGTACAGAGTAAAGCGTGAGTGCTTTTTTCTACAGAATCAGAAAACAAGAATGGCGATCGGCCGTCGGAAGAAGAAGGATGAAGCAAGTAAGGAGCCAAATCCAGAAGCTGAAGAGCGACGTAGGCTCAAAAGGTTGGCATTCTCCAATGGAATCATTTCTGAGACCCCAGCCAAAGCATCTCGTCGTCTCAATCCTTCAAACACAGTGCTTAAGCATCTAGGCAAAGACATTGTCAAGAAATCTCAGCGAAGGAACAAATACCTCTTCTCATTTCCAGCTCACATTGCTCCAATTGGCCGTGGCGGCAAGATCGGCGATCTCAAAGATTTGGGAACCAAAAATCCCCTTCTCTACGTTAATTTCCCTCAGGTTTTTTCAACGTTCTCTTTCAACGCTTTTTGAATTTTCCGTTTATGCATTGTCTGTTTTAGATGTATGAAAGCTGAAGTCGTAATTTGAGATTTGTACAGCCTTCAATTTGAATTACTGTTTATGGTTGCAAGTTTACGTTATGAATACAGTTAATTGCTCTGTTTCAAGGGCATATTAATTAAGATGGCCGTTGATTAATTACTGCATGTTCTTGTATGTTTGTTTGGTTTGGTAGATAGAAACCAGAATGTAGAAGAAGAAATGTATATTTCGTTCGTTATTTTTTTTTCCCCAAATTTTGGACCATCTTGAGCACTCTATGAATGTGAGAAGTGTGAAATTTTGATTTTCCACGGTGGATTACCTGATCTGATGCGTAATTACTCCCATTTTTTCAGGGCCAAATGAAATTATTTGGAACCATCTTATATCCAAAGAACGGATATCTAACTCTGCAGTTCTCCAGAGATGGAAAGAATGCACTGTGTGAGGATTATTTTGATAATATGGTTGGTTTATTTCCCCTTCCTAACTATCAATTTGTTTCTTCCGAACTGCTCTTTCTGTATCGATTTAATTGAGAGCTCGGAACTGCATTATGGAAGTTAATCAAAACAAGCTCGGCATATTCTGATTTGGATTCAACATGGAAAAAGTTTGTAAATCTGCTTCTGCAGGCACGATTTATGCTTGCAGCCATTAGGTGCAAGATTGCATCCTCTATAATCTGCATTTATCCCTCCCCAACGCCCGTCCTGGCAGAGGTTTATTATTGTAGTATTCAGGAAGTGTGCATTTAGCATCTGAGCTGATATCTTTTGCCCACAAATCAGAAAAACAAATTATTTTCCTTAATCATGTGATATTTATCGCAATTGCAATCTTTATTCCTATTGATTTTGGTACATATAGGTTTAACAACTTAGAAATTTTCTTCCCCTCATCCTCTTGTGGTGTTATTGTTCCTAAGCTAACAGTTATGTGTTATCATCCCATTCAACTTTTTCCCACCCATCTACCCATGTTTGTTATTCACAATATCTAGTTTTCTCAGATTGTATTTTCAGATGCATGGTGGATTGGGAGGAAAGATGAAAACCCTGAAGAAACTAGACTTGATTTTCCTAAGGAACTGTATGAGGTGAACGTTAACATAAGAAGCAGCTTTTAATTTATCTTATATGGAAGGAGAAATAATGGGAATAAAATATTTTGACCTGAATTTTTACTATTTTTCCAGGGACAACAAACTAACTATGAGTTTATAGGTGGAGCTGGTGCAGCACCTGTAGTCACTCAACGTGCTGCCACAAATAAGATGCAGCATGCAAAGAAGCAGCCAGAAACACCTACTGAAAATGATATGCCAGAGAGTGAAAACATCTCGAAAGATACGAAGGAGGTGATTCCAGTTCATCGTTCAGATAGATCTGCTGGAAGAACATACAAGTATTAGCCTTTACTTGATGAGAGATTATTTTGTGCCATGAATTCATGAGAAATTTATGTTTTTGTGGTATTAAGGTATTATGTCTCATAAGCTAATTGAGTGAGTGATCTAGTTTATCTATTAAATTACACTTTTAAAATAAAATAATGAAGCTTCTTAGTGATTAGACTGGTCTGGCTGGCTTAAGTTGCAATTTGTCATCTGAGACAGGTGCATTTTTTTTTTTGGAGCAAAAGACAGGTGCATATTTATTTGTTCTAATGTTTCAGATTTGCGGAAATTTCTTCTGGCTTGGACAACCCTGATGTTTCTGTACGCAAAAAACTGGTAGAAGCTAAATTTGCAATGATTGATCATAATGGTTTAAATATCCTTATGATTGATTTGTTAGACAATTTCAACATTTTTGGTCTTTCGGATTTTATTTTGAGCCTTCATGTCTTTGGTCGCCAATTTACCTGTATTATCATAAATGCATTGATCTTACATTCTGTGTTTTTGATTCACCTCTAAGTTACTAACCTTAATTCACAGACACAGAAAGAAAATCCATACGCTCTTGCAGTTGATATTGATCATTGGAACGCTTTAAAAGGAACTCGACTCCTTCAGAAGAATAGAAAGTATGCTTCAGGATCTAAGTCCGAGAAACTGTTTCAATGTTCTGTGATGACTCCACCTAAAGAAGTCTTGTTTGGTAATCGCGCTTCATTTGATCACGCTACCATGTCCCCATTGTTCAAGAAAATGGAGGAAGAGGTAAACTTTAAGAATACATACATGGATGTCAAGTGCAAAGTAGTTGTGAGGAGAAATGTTAGGATGGTTCACATCTCTTGCATATTTTATGAATTTCAACTATTTTCTTGTCAACATTAAGTGTATCTTTGAGTACAGAATAACGTTATTGTAAACTTAAGTTAATGAATTTCGGATTGTACGTGCTGGGCATATAGTATCTAAGATGTTTTCAAGTTTTAATGGCAGTTGAGTATCAGATGGCCGTTATATCTGAAGGAAATAACTGATTTCTTTTCTGCCCATGGAAAACTTCTTAGAGATGGTTATTGGCGCTGGTAATCTAACATTGTATATTACAATGTAGGCTGAAAATGATGATGACATTGAAGAATTTTCGAGTGCTTCAAAGGTATTATTGATAATATTTCCCATGCTGGCTTTCATAAGAATTGCTACTAAACTATTTTTCTCACAGTTGATAGTTTATAGCAGTAGCAGACACTCTTAACCTGATATTTATTGCATTGGTATTTTTTTTTTTATTTAGGAAACTGATGGAAGCGATGAAGATTGGACTCATTGAGAGTGTGACGTCCCTTCCCTCGTTAAAATGGTTGAACAATAATGACTTTGCTGAACATTCTTCGCTCCAGCTCATGAATGAGAGAAAAACATACCATCGTCAGTAGGAGATAGAATGAAATTGTTTTAACGTTTCTTTCTTTATTATAATGGGATTCAATGGAAAAGCTTATTTTTTCAAGTAAATTTTACATGGACAATTAATTAAGAAGTGAGAGAGCTACTACATATTAATTCAGGCATTTGGTAGATATTAGAAGAATTATGGAGGGATTTAGTGCATTTCTAAAGAATACAAATTTTTAAGAATAGAGTACATATTTAGTGGATATTTGAGTTCGATTTCTTGTGACAATTAATTTTTATTGACAATGCTTGAGATCACATGCCTTCCCACTATAGTTGTATTGTTTCTATTCTTATACTAGACATCTCTCCGCAAACCTGTTGTATTGTTTCTATTCTCTTATATTAGACATCTTTCCGCAAATCTGTTGACTAGAAAATTGTTGAAGTTGGCTATTGTCAGTCTTCTCTTGGTGGTAAAGATAGGTAAAAGCTAATTCGCAACAAAAATATCATATACATTGAAATTTATACGAAGTTTAGAGAAAGCATATTTGAAATCAAAGTCTTCTGAAAACTCAAAAATCACATGATACAATATAAACTTGTGTTCATAGGCTCCTTTCTCTATGATATATTTGCTTTATAGCATAAAGTCATGTTTTAGTTGCTTCACCTTTATCCTGGCACATCTTTAAATTCAAAGTTCATAATATAATTATGAAAGGTGTTGATCTCAAGCCAAACTTTGCCTTTAAGAACCTAAAAACTCATCAACCATTTTATAACTTCATGCAAATTGGTGGATTAATCCGAGCAAGAGCAACTATTGAAGCAAGTATAGTCCATATTCCATCCCCACACATCAAACTACAAGCAATTGCTGGCCCAAAAGCATCTACAAACAATATCAGACTTTATCCACACATGTCAATGGAAAAATATGTCCCTAAGTAGAAAGGTATAGCCATGGCCATTGGATATGGTATAAACCAACCTATCCTATGGTCTTTAATCAAATTTACTATAAAAGAGCCGAATAAGACATAACACAGTAGGAGGCAGATCTTTGGGAAAAGATGAGAAGTCTTGGGTCCCAAGGATGTCCATGTTCCTGTACAGAATAGCATGTGGAGCAGGACATTCACTTTTTGTAGTTCCAAGGTCATCAAATGCTCTGTATAAAAACTCAAAAGGCCCAAGGAGAAATAACACATCCCATTGCAATGCCAATTATTTGGCTCACAGACATGCTTCCTATACTTTAGTGTTTGATTCTAAATTTTTGTTTTCTTGTTCCTCAAACAATTATACAAAACAAATTTTTGGAATAAATTTTAAAATTAAAAAATCTATTTAAATCATTATTTTGAAAAACACATTTACAAAGAACATTATGTTTATGAAGGGTGAAAAATTAAATTCTACTTTTATATGATTGCCTTTAATAAAAATATGATGTTTCTCCGCCTATTTATTACGAATTGGTAAAACAAAAAATAACAAAACATTTAAAAATGTTCTTTTTTCAAGATAAACTTTTTTTTTTTTGTTTTCTGGAATATGTAACCCAAACACACAATTTTAAATAATATATTTATTTATTTCCTAGAACAGAAAATGTTAAAAAAAACTAAAATCAAGCATATCCTTAAAAGTTTTCCTTTTATTTTTTCTATAACTCAAACAATTATTTTTAAACAAAAAATTTAAAACTCAAACCTTTTTATAGTTATTGAATTATAAAAAAGTTGAGATTAGGGCATCATAAAAGTTATAAACTTATATTCTATTTTTTTTTCAATTTTTAGATCTCTCTTCATAAAATCAAGTAACGATAAGTTGGGGTGACTTTTGATCTTAATATACAATATTTTTTTATAATAATTTATTTATTTTTTTTTATCTTTCTAAATTAATCTATTCAACTTTATATTAATTTTAGGAGTTAATATAATTTAAAGTTTAAAGTCTAAACACAATCGAGCTCATCCATCCAAAGTAGTCGTTATTTTACATTCACATTACACACTAAGAAGGAAGTAAGAAAGAAAGAAAGAAACTACTTATGAAGTTCATTTCATCAGCAATTTATTTTTAAAAACACATATTTAGCAAACGGGATTTAACTAATCAGGAAACTAATCTACCTTCTTTTGTTTTTTCAACGAATCTACTCCCCAGTCTACATAGTACAAATCTTGCAAATCAAATAATTGCATGTAATAACAGTATTGCCCCATGTAATAATAATAAGCACCCCCACAACCTTCAATTCCACATAGATCTCGTCGTTGGTTATTCCGTTCTTCTCATTTCCTGGCCACACTACCTTCCATGTTTGCCAAACCCCAAGTTCACAAAATTCCCCCAATGCAGTGCTTCTGGGAATCCCAATTAATGAAAAAGCGACACTAAAGATGATCGCTACTACTACCACCACTACTACTACAGTACTACTAGTACAGCTTTAGGGTTTTAGTTTTGGGATGATACCTCATGGCTATTGCTAGTGCTGCTCTGATCGCTCCCTCTTTATATTACATTTCCCGATTCAATTACAATTACAATGTCAAATCCCAAGAAGATCACAAGGTCTTCCTTTCGGATTTCCCTGCGGAATCTGGCTCTGCTTTTTGCAGTTCGACTTCTTTTTCTGTAGCGAAGAGGACTGATATTGCGACTGGGAAGAGGAGGTTGAATGCTGTTGATACACGCATTGTTGAAAATGCTCAGACCAAATCCACGATTGAAATCCCAGTTTCTTGCTACCAGGTGATAAACATCTTTCTCTCAATTGTTTTTATGATTCTGTTCTCGTTATGGACTTGTTTTCTTGGAAATGTAAGTAGGTGGTTCAGTCATATTTTGTAACCTAACTATTTTGTAATTCTTCTTGTCTTCATTCTTAACTTATTGCAAACACAAGAGATTCAACTGTTTGACATATAGGTGATAAACGTCTTTCCGTCAATTGTGGTTATGATTCTGTTCTCGTTATGGACTTTTTTAAAAAATAAAAAATAAAAAATTACGTAGTTCGTTCAGTCATATTTTGTACCCCAACTATTTGGTTTCCGATTTTATTAGACACTTGGTCGAGTAGAAGAGAATGTGACAGTAGAATATACTACTTCGCATATTGGCATACCTTAACTTTTCATCTTGTTCCTAATGCCGCTCTTCATGTTAGATTTGCAGGCCATGTTATGCTTATGTTCATTTATGGTAAAACTGACTGTGGATTGGGTGCAGGGGATGGGTGGTTTCAATATCTGTGCTGAGTTGTATAATTTCAAGTTTAAATTTGGAGTTTAAAGTAAAGCATTTGAAAAATATTCAAATGTCCACCTTTTAATACTCCATCCATGCCAACCATTTCCTTCAGTTGTTTATCACACATCGTGCTTCATATTATGTTGCAGCTAATTGGAGTTCCTGATAAAGCTGAGAAAGATGAAATTGTTAAGTCGGTTATGACTTTGAAAAAGGCAGATATTGATGAAGGTTACACCATGGATGTTGTTGTATCTCGCCAGGTAGATAAATGAATATCAATTATATTTTGTGATCTTTTTTCTAACCTTTCTTTTGCACTTTCTGGTGTAATACATGTATGAAGTATCTGTGTTGTTTTTCTTCTTACGATATTATACTTGATTTGTAGGATCTTCTAATGGATGTTAGGGATAAGCTTCTTTTTGAACCCGAATTTGCTGGAAATCTGAAAGAAAAAATTCCCCCAAAAGCTTCGCTACATATTCCTTGGTCTTGGTTTCCTGGTGCTCTTTGCCTTCTTCAAGAGGTAGACATGACACGTCAATTGGTCCGGTTCTTAAATATGTTTTATGTGCTCAAGTTTTTCAATCTGAAGATATTTTACCACTAGTTTTATGTTATTTTAATACAGGTTGGAGAATCAAAGCTGGTGCTTGATATTGGGCGTTCAAGTCTCCAGCATCAAGATGCCAAGCCATATGCACATGATTTGCTTCTTTCTATGGCTCTAGCTGAGGTAATCACTGTCTACAGGGAGGTTGGGAACTTTCTATGGAATTTTACAGCAACATTGTCATGCACACTTCCTAATCATAGATATTTTTTTAAAGTGTGCGATTGCAAAGATTGGCTTTGAGAAGAAAAAAGTGTCTCAAGGTTTTGAAGCTCTTGCTCGTGCCCAGTGTCTCCTAAGAAGTAGGCCATCTCTAGCTAAATTGACACTGCTATCACAGGCAAGACGCTTCGTTACGTTAAATTTATTCGCTTAAGTCTCTTAGCTGTTAATTTTTCGTTCTACACAAAGCGTAAACGTATCATGCTTTTGCTTCTGAAACTGTGAAACATTCATTGACTTCTAAGAATATAATTCCCTTGGCTGAGTAAATGCTTATTTACGCTTTGAGAATTGGTTATTTTTGCCTTCGATTATTCAAGAAGAAAGTCTAATTCCTGATGCTTTGTGCCACCTCCTTGAATCCCAGATATATTATACATTCATCATTTTGGCATGCTTCTCTAATTTGTATGTTACTGCTAAATATCAATACTACCCTTATACTGTTGTCAATTTTCAATGCTATCCTCTTTGCTTGCTTATACTTTTCTGCTGTTATTGTTGGTTCCATTTGCAATTTATACTGCTCATATGGATACAGTTTAAGAGACACAGACACCATTTGTTTCATATTTTTCTTAGGTCATTATATTTATATTATTCACACTTGCTTCTTTAATAGTGTGAACATTGATATAATTTGTCTCAAAATTTTCTTTTTCAAGTTAAATGGATCTTCTATTTCTTGTTGACATTATGGATTTAAATAACATCCAGATTATGAACAACAATGTGTTTGGCTCTGCGTGGTGTCCTCCATAGGAAAGAGTGTGATTTAAGTAATCATCCATCTCCGTCAAAGATTGAACAGCCAGAAAAAAAAAAACAGAATATCAATGTTAATCACCATAATGAATTAAATTTTAGAAAGTTACAGAATATCAAATAATTATGAATTAATTTTCTTATCCTTGAGGATTTAAGGTGCATGGCACAAAATTTTTTATTAAAATGGTTGTTTAAATAAAATTTAAATAGAGTATAAATTGTTATGTACTAATTTACTGGCCAGGCCATTAATTATTTATATGTTTTTACTTCATATAAATACACAAAGTTAATTCATTTTATATTGAATGTTGAGCATAAAATCAATAAACATCTATGAGTAATAATTATGAACATATAATCACATTACCTCTCTTTGCTAGTAAAGGTCTCCATTGTCTTTACTTCTTGTAAACTCTTTTGTGCTTTATTTCTAGATTGAACAATCTCTTGAGGAGCTCGCCCCTGCTTGTACCCTGGAACTATTAGGCATGCCACAAACACCTGAAAATGCTGACCGCAGACAAGGAGCGATTGCAGCCTTGCGTGAGTTGCTCAGACAGGGCCTTGATGTTGAAACTTCGTGTCAAGTTGAGGATTGGCCTTCATTCCTTAACCAAGCCTTCAGCAGGTTGCTGGCTACTGAGATGGTTGATCTTCTTCCTTGGGATAACTTAGCTGGAACAAGGAAGAATAAGAAGACACTTGAATCACAGAACCAGAGGGTTGTTATTGATTCAAACTGTTTCTATAGGGCATTTTTAGGCCATGTGGCAGTTGGATTTTCGAGCAAACAAAAAGATTTGGTAATACAGTTTTCTGAAACTTAATAATTATTTGGATATCTTTCCCTTCCCCTTATAGTCCATCGTAGGATGCATACATTTGATGATAATCTCTAGGGCAAATTGCGGTTTACCCCTCATAGCTTGGCC
Organism: Mimosa bimucronata; assembly: GCA_037074515.1. NCBI lineage: Eukaryota > Viridiplantae > Streptophyta > Magnoliopsida > Fabales > Fabaceae > Mimosa > Mimosa bimucronata. The sequence goes on along the minus strand of CM073437.1, from coordinate 26,252,514 downwards.
AAAAATCAGCACGCGCTCTGTTGTTTAAACTGTGTCATTCAGTGTCTTATGATTTGTCCAATTGCCACTTAAAAACCCTGTAGTATTTGCAATTCAAATTTTATCAAAAGCAATCATTTGATTGCTATCCATTGTACTCCTTCATTGTTAAATGTCCTCTTCACTTACATTTAGAGCGTGTTTAGTGTTAGGGCTATTGCTGGGATTTAGTGGACAAATTTTATTTTGAAAATATCATCAATATAGTATTAAATTAGTGAAGCATATTTTGAACTACAAAATGTAATTTTTCAACATTGATGTGATCATTTTTTCAAATGTTAAGATTGAATATACCATGGAGGTTAAGTGTTATAAACCACAAGGGAGACAAATGAGACACTTTAGACCATAGGGGAACAAACTGTTTCAATTACAAACCGTGTGGTATAAAAAAACTTTACCCCCTTTTTACTATTTATATCTATATTTATCCAAAGATTTGATTATTGATAGAGCATAATGGCTTTGTGAGATCCATGTAGACGATCGCACCTAATGGGATTAGGCTTTGTTGTTGTTGTAACTAGTTGTATTTATCATATCTGATTATTTTGCATTATTTTTACCCTCCTTGTTTTCTCTTAGTTTTGGTGTAAATTAATTATTGATAATATCTTCATGCAGATTAACAAAGCAAAAAATATGTGTGAATGTTTAATAGCTTCAGAGAGCATTGATTTGAAATTTGAAGAAGCTTTATGCCTCTTCCTTCTTGGTCAGGTATGTCATGTCTTGTTAATTTGGCCGTGGAAGGAGTTGGATTCATCTGGATTTTAGTGGTTTCAGTTGCATTACTGCCTGTAGTGTGATGTTTTATTTTATTATCTGGTTGCTGTATTCAAATATTCTATTGAAATATAATCTTGTTTATGTTGGCAAGGAAAAAAGGTGTATTGTGTCGTGCTAATTCTTATGATAAGCAGCATTTTTCTTCTTGTAATTATACACTTTGAATCTTGCTTCCAGCACAGATGACTTTATCTTTAATTTCACGTTCTCCCTGAAATATCTGCATCACACAAATTTAGTATGTTATTTTGATCTCTAGGGCACAGAAGCTGAGGCAGTTAAACAACTTAAGCAGCTTGAGCTGAATTCAACTTCTAATCATTCAGTCTCAGGGAAGGCTATAGTAGATGTGTCTGCTACCAATCTATCCTTGGTATCTTTCTCTCCTCCTTTATGTGTGTGAGGCCTTCATTGGTATTTCTCGTGTTTATATGTTATCATTGTCATCTCCTGCAGCACATGTATTGGAAATCCTTTTGATGGATAATTGAGTTCTAGCCTCAGTTGAGGGTATGTTTGGTGCTGTATGCAGTATTATATGTTCGATGCATGAAACTTCTAATCATAGTTGATCATACATTGGTCAATTGTTCTTATTTCACTTTAGAAGATATGATGAGCTATGTGCTTCAAAACCATTATAACATTCCTTACCTTTAAGTTAGTGATAACCTTTGTTTTAGTTTTCTTATTTCTAAATTGACCCTACCTGCTGAATTTGACCAGGAAATATGGCTGAAGGATTTTGTGCTTGCTTCATTTCCAGATACTCAAGACTGTTCTCCATCACTGGTGAGATCATTTATAGCATTAAACATAAAAATAGTAGCTTTGGTTCTGACAAAACACTCCTCAAGGATGATATGCATCTCTGCAGGCCAATTTCTTTAGTGCTGAAAAGAAAACCTCTGGAAGCAAGAGAGGTAGAGGAAGTCCAGAAACCTTGCCTACAATAGGTCATAGACCTCTCTCCGCCTCTGTAGCTTTAGAACGGAGAGACTTAGAAGAACCTCGCTCATATATGAACTCCTCTCATCTAGGGTTTGCTGTGAAGCAGCTGACCCCTACTGATTTGCAGAGTTCACTGCTGTCTGGTAAGAAGGACAATGGGAGCACTCCTTGTGAGTCGCCTGCACAGTTGAAAAGGAGCCTAGGCAATCATCGCAATGGATTTTGGGATAGTTATTCTACTCATGCATACATATTTGAAAGAATAACATACATTACAGTTCTAGGATGCATTGTATTTGCTTCCCTTAAGCTAATAGGAGTGAACTCAAGCAAGGAAAGTGCCAGTTCTCGTTGGGCTTCCGCAAGAGCCAATGGTAACAATGTGTTGACTACAGATTCTTCTGTGGACCACAATATGGGATCTGCTTATATCAAGGGAAGTAAATTTACTGACGGACTGAAAAGACTTCTTGCAGTGATGAAGTTAAAGTTTTTGCATCAATCAGATGTTGAAAGTGATAGTGACTTATGGCCAGCTTCTACCTCACCTTCCTCCCTTATCAAAATGTATAAGAGGCCAATGCCTGTGGAAGAAGCAGAAGCGCTAATTAGGCAATGGCAAACTATCAAAGCTGAAGCTTTGGGACCTGTCCATCAAGTTCATAGTCTAGCTCAAGTTCTTGATGAGTCAATGCTTGCTCAGGTAACTCATGTTGTGCTTTGACTGCCGAG